>JAHQIY010000004.1:5558000-6947500 GCA_019054805.1 Brachionus manjavacas
AAAGTTTGTTCTAATTTTAATTATTTGTAGAAGTTTTGGAATCTGTTTCACGACTAGAACCGATAGAATTATGAGATTCAGTGTATTCAAGCTCTGTATCATACAGAGCTTGAATACACTGAATCTCAAATTTAACTTTTCCAAAAAGTTTTTGGAAAAGTTAAATTTTATCGACCACGACATTTACAAAACCGAATGTTTGATCTGGCTATGTTTGAACTGGAGTCATTATAAGAATTTGGACTAGTGTTTTTTTGACTGGTGGAGTTTCGGCAAATATTTTCTGAATTTTTATCTTTAGTTGGCAAGGCAATAGGCTCAGCATTCTATAAAGGAATATCAGCAACTCTTGAGCATTTATTATAAGATCTTTTTTTTTGGTTTATTTTAGGTTAAATAAATGATTATTTTTTTTTTTTTTAATTAATATAAAGCTGATTTCAAATTATAAAAAATTAAATTTTTAGCAGTATTTTTTTTAAATCGAGCGAATATACAATAAAAAGCAATTATTCATTTAACTTATTTTGAAAATTTTTGTCTCATTTAAAATTTCGTTTTTGTGCTTAGAAAAATTATATGATTGTAATGAATTCTAATTATTTTGCGTTGAAGCGATAGACCCATAAAATATTATTGGAATACTAGATTGTTCATGAGGAAAGACAGTTTATTTTTTGAAAGAAATTTTGGGTGATTAAATTTTATGCACCTAAAAATTTTTAGTTGAAAAAAAGAGTAATGTAGGTTGATTTAAAAACCTATATAATGAAAATAAAAGAGAATGTGATGTTAGGTAGCAATTACACAAAAAGTTGGGTATTTGATAAACCAAAAATAAATATTTTTTAAATAAAAATAAATCAACTATTTTATTAAATTAAGTAATGCGGAAAATTTGAGTAAATAAAAAAGTTTGAATATTTTTAAATTAAGAAATTAATCAAACTGATTCACATATAATGTTAGAAGTAAATTAGTGTTGACTCATGGTTACCTTTCTTCAGTTAATTTTTATCAAAATAGTAATTGTGAATTTTAGAACAAAAAGAAAAAAATAATTATTTCTTTAATGAAAGCTTTTAAGTTTACTTTTATATTCAATCAAACAAAAACTGATTCACTTGATAAAATCTTCTGAACGATATAAGGCTCAGATGGGCAGATCATGTACGACGAATGTTGGACACTCGTTTACCAAAAATAGTCCTTTTCGGTGGTATTTTAACTGGAAAGCGTAGAAGAGGAAGAGCAGAAAGAGAGTGAACGGATTGCTTAAAAGAGGATTGTGAGAGAGCTGGAATTGTCTGGACTAAATGGGTGAATGAATCCAAGAATCGTGAGACATGGCGCATTAATCTTGTCCCTTACCTCAAATTGATGAGGATAAAGGACCCCTTATCATTATTATAATAAAAATATTATCTTTCTATTTTATTTTTAGTTGTAGTAGTAGATTACTGCGGTAGTATTTTAAACCATCACCAAAGGCGCTGAGCCATTTATGGCTTTAGAAGTTCTCACACGAGAGAAGAAAAGCAATTAAAAAATTATAAAATTTACTCGTTTTTTAAATTTTTGATATTTTATTCCGTTAAAACCATCACGTTTTTTGGCTGTTTTTCTATTGTTTTTTTTTGGGGGTAATTTAGTATTAAAATCTCATGATCAATTTGAGCTTTAAAACTGTTAATTATTCTTGCTGATACTGTTTCCTTAGTAAACTAGTTTCATGATTTTTATTTTGGATTAAAATTGTTACCGCATAAAAAAACTATTCAAATCTATTACAAATATTGATTAACAAAGGCTTTGTATTTGCTGAGTACATTAATGATTAATATTTGCAATGCGAAGAACCATTTTTTAAAATGTGAATAGAAAAATTTTATTTGCAAGGATGGATTAGAAACTCAAAATAAAATGAAAATAGAATAGATTTAAAAATTAATTTTTTTTTCTTGAATAAGAATGCTAGTAAAATTGTAAATGCTAAAAAATTTGGGAGTTAAAAATTTAAAAAATTTATTAAAACAAATAAATTATAACTAAAATTATTCTATTGGCAGTAATTAATAATAAGAAATTTAATTGAGCTATTTATGTTTACTAATTAATTATTTTAATTGCGTTCAAATGCAATTACTTAATCTTCTAGGCTTCGTGAAGTTCAGTACAAAATTAGTGTAAAACAATAGCTTGAAAAATAAAATTATTTTAAGCGAAACTCTAGCTTTACATATTAATTCATATCTAGCTATTGATCCTTGAGAAGAAAAATATTTTATTTTATTATTGTTTACACTGTTTGTTTTGGGCTAAACTTCCTATACTTCTATTAAAATAAGCTTTCAAATTGGCAATACAGTAGAATTCATAAACAAGTACATTTAAAATTCTTCAAAGAAGTCTAAAAAAAAACAATTTCTACCCTAAAATATATAAGCTGATAGCTTTTTCACAAAAATTAAATTTAATGAAAACTAAATCTTGATTTGTCTGATTTTATCTTCATAAAAACCAAGTCGAATAAAATTGAAATTGATAATTATTTTTAGATAAATCAATCCAGAAAGCATGTTTTTATAAATTCTACTGCATCAAACATGTACTAGAGTTTTAATTCATTGGCAAACTTCGTCTTCGACTTCTTCGTCAAAAGATTCGTCTTGGGTCAAAATTTCACTTGCATAAACTGTTTCGTGTTTAGCTAAAATACGCATAAGTGGACGCAATTTCATCCACCATTGTTCTTTTGGCAATCGGTGTCTTTAAATTAAATATGATCAATTTAAAAAATAAAAAGCAAAAAAATCAAATTACTCAAAGTCTATTTCATCTTTTAGATCAATTACTGGCGAAAACATAATTTGTTTTTTTCTTAGGCCAATTACACATGCCGAAATAGGTGTATTACAAGAAATAGTATTTTCTTTTACATTAAACTTTATTTTAGAAAATTAATATTTTTTTCAAATTTACCTGATTTAACTGTTTCCAAACAGCTGATCATATGGGACAGCGATTTGGCGGCCAATTTTAAGCCTAAATTTCTATCAAATGGTGTTGGAACCCCACCCTACATTAAATAAAAATTAATAATATTTTTTGGAAAAATTTAAAAATTTAAAACTAAAAGTTCATGGTTCATTTAATATTTTTTCTAGTTTTTAATTAAATTATTTGTTTAATTAAGATTTATTTTTCATTTTTGAGTTTGTTTCTACTTTACTCAATTGAAAAATAAACATCTCTAAAATCAATATTTTCCTTTTTTGATACTAAGATGTTCAATTTTAAGCATAAAAAAAATATTATATTTTTTATCTCTCATTTACTTCTGTAAAATCAAATGAATGATTTTGGAGATATTGAGTTACAAGAGGTGAATTTTTTTGAAATAAATCAAGAATCTGCTTAGACCATTTAACTAAAAATTAATTTTTACTTGTTGCATATGTCCTAAAATGGTAGAGCGGCTTGAAAATTTTCCTTTGCCTTCTTCTTGAAGCAATCTGAGAAAAAAATCAGTTGTGTAATTTTTGTTAGCCAATTCATTTCCTAATAAAAAAAAAAAATTAATACAACGAATTCGTAAATTTTTTAAAATTAAGTGTTAGACTTTTCGCAACTAACTATTATATTAAGTATTTTAAAATTTTTTTATTGAAAATGATTATTTTAGATTCTTTTCAAAAAATTATTCATTGAAATAAATTCAATAGATAAATCAATATCAAGCCTATTTTAAAGTAATCTTAAGAAAAATGCTTTAATATTGGTAAATTGAAGCGCATTAAACTGAAACTGAGGAAAGCCTATCAGACAAGTGCAGCTGAGAAATAAAATTGGAAGTTAAGCTGGTCCAAGACGCAAAGCAAAGCTTAGAAAGAATTCCATAAACTTGAAGTCGGATAAACAGATGATTAGAAATTCGAGAAGCCTACTGTAAAACTCCAGGGAGGTTTTCGGATTTGTAAAGCAAAAAAGGAAAAGATGGATTTCGGATGAGACATGCGCACTGATAGCTTAAATATGAGAAATAAAAGAATAAACCTTCAGTAGAGGATTTTTCAAAATGCCTTATAGTAAAGTTCCTAAGAAAGGCAACAAAATTATTTGTGACATTTTGCAAGGAATAACACTGCAAGAAAGGCGTTCTGCAGTACAATTCGGAAAAAAATCAAGAAGGCGTTGGTTGCTATAATCAGAGAATAACAAGCAGCATTTAGACACAGTAGAGAATAAATAGAACAAAAGAAATAGTCAATTGTACCTTAACTTAATTGAATTTAAGAAAGTCTTTGAAAGCAAATATAGAGAAACATTTTGAACCAAATTTAGGTATCATGGCTTTGCACATAAGATAGTTAACTTGATAAAACTCTTCTACGAGAATTTCGAAAAAAGGAAAAACTGACAGCTTAAATGTGCGTAAACACCAAATTGGATATCTCGATCACCATCGATGGTACACAAGTCGAGTATGTAAGTGAATTAACATTCCTAGGAAGCACCATCAGTACATCAATGCAAAAATCTTAAGACATAAAAAATAAAATTGCTAAAGCGATATAGAAATCAACCAACTACAGCAAGGAAACAAAATTTAAACTGTACAACGCTGTACTAAAAGTAACACTGATGTACTGATGTAATGTTAGAAAATGTCTGAGTCTGAAAGATTAAGCCTGAACAATTTCCACACTGGAAGTCTGAGAAGGATTTTCAGGATAAACTGGCCTGAGACATTGTCGAACGCTGAACTATACAAATGAACGAACTCACAGCCACAAAGTAAATGCATAATAAAATTAAAGACTGAGGTGGCTTTGACATGTACTTAGAATGAAACAAACACAGATGCCAAAAAGACTCCTTCAATGGACACTCGAGGACTACGTAAGGTACGACGACCAGCAGTAACATGAAGTTTATTATCGAATTTTATGAACATTTTATTAAATATAGTTCTGCATTAAATTTAAATAAATAAAAAAAAGTAAAAATTTTTTAAAAACTAATTTTTGATTGTTTGTCAAAATATTAAGTTAATATTATTTTACTAAATTAGTTTGACTTTAATTTATTCAATGATTCGATGCAGGAATTCGCCCCATAAATCAAATTTTCTTTGAAGAAGTCATAAGTCATGGCATTAAGTATAAGATTAAAATGCACTTAAAGTACTAATTTTATTATTAATCTTCGAAGGGTTGTGACCCGTGGACCATAATGCCTCACTATCAAAAAATTTTTTTCATTTTGATTTATGATATATGTTTTATTTGATCTAGACGGAACTAACAGTATTCGCGTGCTCGGCCTCATCTGGCAAAGAATTAAAGTTTGAAACCATGCAAATGAAACTGTTTCCAGATCATCAATATTCACTTTAATCTAGATTCTTTTAGTTCTCAATGATCCGGTGATATTTGAACTTGGAATGGTTTGAATAGGGTGAAAACAGCTTATGGATATGTGATTGCATTTCTTCACTAAATTCTAAAGTTAGATAATATTAACCCATTTTTTTAAGTCTTTGACTTAAACTTTCAGTATTGATGTTGTTATTGTATCACGTAATTTAGCTTTCTCAATTTTTTTGAAATCTTGTTTTCTAAGTGGATTCCAAGTTTTTAAGGTATATAGATTAGTATTAGATAAATTATTGATGTAAAATTAAAATTTGATTTAAAAAAATTGGACTTTATATTTTGTTCAGCTAAATTTCCCCATAATTTTAGTCTTAAATTAGATTTTTTAATTCCAAAAAGGTCTATAATAAAATTTTAATTTTACACGAAAAATTTATAATTAATAATTTAAGATAAAGTATTTTTTGACAAGAAATGTCATGACTTTGACTTTTTTTTACTTTAATATTCTTAAATAAACCTGTAAAGCAAAAACAAATTTACTGATTAGAATTCCTCTTTTTAATTCTCCTTCCATTTTTTGAGTCAAATGTCGAATATCGTCCATAATGTCCTGAATGGTAAATGGTTCCTCGAATATAAAAGACTGGTCAGCACCACTAGCAATACCAGCAATAGATGCCAAATAACCACAATATCCACCCATTGTTTCGACCACAAATACACGTCTCTTTGAACCTATGGCTGATTGCTTAATTTTGTCACACATCTCCACAATTTCATTTAATGCTGTGTCGCAACCAATGCTTAGATCAGTTCCAGGAACATTGTTGGAAATTGTGGCCGGGACACATACAATAGGTATTCGAAATTCTGGATAGTTGGGACGGGCTTCATAAAGTTGCAGGATCGAAGAGTAAGCTTCGAAACCACCAATTATTAACAAACCTTGAATATTGAAAGCTCTAATTTGTTTGGCAATTGATTCAAAACCGACTTGGTTAGGTTCAATTCGTTGAGTGCCCAAAAGACTGCCTCCTGTTCCTGTCCAACCATATACAGTTCTCCAGTTTAGCTCTTGAACATTGCCTTTGCTCAATCCTTCGAAACCGTCATGTATTCCCCAAACCTTGCAGCCTTTCCAAACACCATGACGTACAAAAGATCTGACTGCTGAATTCATGCCACAAGCAGGAGCACCTACGTTCATTACACCGAAAGTGAATGAATATTGCTCTTCTCCCGCCTTGATTTTCGGCTGCAATTTGCTCAATTGTAGACACGTTTCTAAATTTCTCAAAAAGGATGTGCCTCTTAATTCTGCAGCTCTCAGAAAATCTTTTTCCTCCATAGCTTTGGCCACGGCTTTTGTTTTTTCTACTGATTCCATCAATGGAATTCGGCATGTTTGATTGCCATTGAGTGATATTACGACTGGTTCTGAGTCTGGTGTGGCGTTCATTAGAGCAAGAACAGCTTCGGCACCCATCCTTGTACCCAAAACTCGGTCGAAAGCTGAGGCTGCACCGCCTCTTTGAACATGACCTAAGATAGTTACTCTTGTATCTATTTTAAGTCGTTTTTTAATTATATCTTTAATATAGTCGGCACTAATTGGATTTCCCTCTTTGTCAATGGCTCCCTCTGCGATCAAGACTATGTTCAAACGGTGGCCCAATTCTCGCTGCAAAGCCAAACGCTTGCACAATTTGTCTTCCCAGCCTTTCTCGGGTGGATTTTCAGGTATCATAATCCAGTCGGCGTCACTGGCTAGACCTGCAGCAAGAGCTAAATAGCCGCAATGACGGCCCATTACCTCCATCACAAAGCATCGCTGATGGCTTGAAATAAAATAATATAAAATATTGGTAATTTTTTTTTTTTAATTTTGATTTGAATATTTATAAAGATGAAAGCTTTTTAATTTTTTTTTCACTCGAGACTCTGGGCTTGGTTTCAACAAGGCCAGTAAAAATCAGTAAGAGCAAAAAGTTTAAAAAATGGTCAATCCCTTTAAATGGAAAAATATTGGCTCCGAGATAAAGAATATACTTTATCCTAATTTTTTTACCATTGTAATCTATTTATCCATTCTATCTCTTAAATGAAAAAAAATTTAATTTCAATGCTTTTCTGAGATAATCTTTTGCGCATCTTATAATTGAAGCTGACCAGCTACCCTCAATTTTATATACTTTTTGTCAAATAATCCCAATTTATATTCTGATTGATTGTAATTTAGTACTAAACGAATATAATACTAAGTTATTTTAAAACTATTCGAGTTTTAAAATTATTTTTTTTCTAAATATGAATTCAAAATAGAAAAATTTTGACAATTTTTTTAAATTTAATTTTGGCGGTACAATTGTTATGATTTCTAGAGTGACAATAACTTTTTTGGGAAAGTTCCTTTCTAGAATTATTTCACCAGCATATTTAATTTTCATAAATAACCGCTGGATAAGATTTTTTCTTACCTCCAAAATTGATTTGGGTTAAAGTTGGCTTGGACATTTTCAAATATTTTTAAAGAGTTTATTAGATAACTTAAAGTTTATTAAGATAAATGGAAAGTACCATCAATCAGCTTATACATATAAATAAGAAATCAGTTTATAAATTATTTTTTAATTAAAGTATTAAAAAGATAAATCAATTTATTTAACTCAAGTTTTTTTTGTCAGATAAAATTCAAAAAAAGAAAAAAATAATGATTTCAATTAGTATTAATTTTTGTAACATATGTAGTATTAAGCTCACTTAGCATTAAATTTTAAAATAAGAATCAAGATTTAATTCTAAAATAAGCGCTTAATACTAATTTCTTATTTAAACATTTGGCTCTTAATTCTTTTAGAATCATTAATCCATTTATTTTATTTATCTGTTAATCTGTACCGAGCCATTGCTACTTCAGAATATAAATATATATAAATAAAAATTTTAAAAAAAGTTAAGTAAGATAAAAAAAATAAAAAGAAAAAAAGGATAACTAAAATCAAATTATTTTAGTACTAGATTACTGAAAAACTTTATTCCTAGTATGATATTTTTTATGTATTATTTTAAATCAAACCAAAAAAATCGCACTAATTTCAAGTAGCCCGATTCTCTCAACCAGGGCTTCACCTAAATTATTATTTGATGAAATACATGCTGGATTTTTAATGCTTCATTAACAAAAAATAAGACTCTGAAAATAGAGAGTTTTCAAATACAGCAAGTATATAAAAATTAATTGTCTCTCTAAATGATAGAAGTGGTTTCAGGTATCTAAGAAGATTAAATTTGATCAGAAAATGCACAAAACAATACTTATTAATAAAATATTTTTTGAAAACTCGAATCGATAAGATAGGCTTTGAAAAAATTCAGACAAACTTACTTATTCATTAATTCTTTAACCTTGGAAAAATATTAAAATTAGAAATAGGCCTAAATTTTAATCTTGTTCAAGGTTTTAAAATTGTTAATTTTTTTGATTATATCCCAAATTTTGTTATATCCATCAACCCTAATACTGAAATAAAAAGATAATTAAAAAAATAAAAGAAATTAAAAGAAAAAAAACAAATTACTAAAACACTTCTGATTACGTCTTAAAGCTTAAATAATTAATCATTGTAGTATGAATTTAATAATTAATTTAGTAATTGTCATTACTAAAGAGCATCAAAAACATTTAGTATATTAGGACCTACAATGGTTGAACTCTCTAAGGATTATTATAATGGTGCTAGATTTTTTTTAAACTAAATTTAAATGGTAAATATTCAACTGAGCTTATAATTTTAATTGTATTAATAATTATAATTGGTTTTCTGATGAATTTTTCAAAACATACATATGAAAAATATATTAAACCTAAAAATAAATTTTTTGAAAGCTCAATTTTATTTTTATGAAAATAATCTATAAACAATGAATTTTTAATTAAACTTAAATAAAAAAAATTCACAATAAAATGCTTCGTTTAATGCAAAAAAAGTTAAAAATATCATTATGTTATTCTTTTATAGAATTTTAATTTTATTTTATTTTTCTTTCGCAATCATTTTTATCAACGTAAAAAAATATCCATTTTCCAATTTGAGCATATTACTTTTTTTTATAAAAAAAAATAAAAAAGGATTATTTTGCTAGTTCAATTAAAGTGATTTTGAAACTCTAGAATAAATATTAATATTTACGGCATTTTTTTGGAAACAAATTAAATTAAAACAATATTTAAATATGCAAATTATTTTAAAATATGAAAAAAAATGTAGAGTTATTCAAAAGTCAAATTTGGCATTGGCTCTTACAATTCTTATTCCAATTCTTATTTCAAAGTCATTTCTGATTATGAAATCCATGATTATCAAAATTAATGTTCAAAACTTCAGTTTAAATAAAATCGTTTAACTTATCTTTAGAAAATAAAATTAAGGATTTTTGTTGGTTTTCCAAAAATTTGCTTTCCTAAATTCAGAGTTGTTTAAAAGTCACAAGTCTCAAGTCAAGTCCAAGACCGGCCTTTTTTTAAAATTTTCTTTCGAAAGTCCAAGTTCAGGCTTTAAAATTTTGAATATTGTGAAGACATTTATGCTAAAATTGTAAGAAAATTCTGATATTTGACAAATCTATATATTTTTTGATATGAAGCCTGATTTAGCAAATTTAAAAAAAAGTCATGACTTGGACTTTTTTTTGGGATTTTTAAACAGCTCTGCCTAAATTGGTAAGATGTCTTTCACATCTTGACTAATATCATTATTTAAAGTTACAAATTTCAAGATTTTAATCATGATTTCTGTTTATTACCAAATCAATTATTTATTATTTTAACTAACTTATTAATAATTAAGATTTTTAAAATTGACTGTTAATAGTGAAAAAAGATTAAAAATTATTAGAACAATTATTTTTATTAAAATGTAACTTAAATCAGTTGAAACTTAAAGAATAACCTTAAAATAAAAAATGAACATGAAAAATGGGAAAAAATTCAAAATATTTAATTTTTTTTTTACTTTCAAAATTGTATAAAGTTAAAAACGAAAAATTCAAAATGTCATAGTCATCTTTTAGTTTGAAAAAAAAAATTTCAAAATTCAAAGTTAATTTTGACTTTTGATTTGGAACATTTTGACCAAAATGTTCTAAAACTAAATAGTTTCTCGCTGAATTTAACTAAAATCCAAAACAAAACAAAAAATGAAATAAACTCATATTGTAAATAGTTTTTATGAAATTGTTGTACATAATTTTTTCAAATTAGAAGTGAGGTTAAAGAATAGATATTTTGGGATAAATTTTAAATTATGATTATATAAAGCAAAAGATTGTTATCAAATTGGATCTAAAATAAATTTATGCTAATAACATGTTAACTTATTGAACGAAGCGCCTTAAGGGTTCATATTAATAAATCTAAGCATTACCTGAAAGCAGTAGTTACGATTGCGTCAACGGCTTCTATGATACGATGCAAAGCAGAGTCAGCACCTATGGTCATGTCTGTGCCGCAAAAGTCATTGTCAATTGAGCCAACGAGACCAACAATATTCAAAAAAGAATAATTTTCGCGTTCTTCTTCAGTTATTTGCTTGGTTTGAGCCAATTCATCCAACAAAGAGCTCCATTCTTGCTTGAATAAATTAGCACCTGTTAAACTTCCATCACCTCCAATACACACCAAATTATTGATTCCAAAACTGATTAAATTCTTAGCCGCTTTAAGACGACCTGGACGTTCTTTAAAATCCATGCAGCGAGCACTGCCAATTAGTGTTCCTCCCTAATTTAATCTTTTAAATTTTTTTAAATTATTATTTTCAGCTCACCGCTCCAATAACGCCAGAGACACTAGCCCAAGTGGCTAACTGAATATTGTTTCCTCCATCTACCATGCCTTGATATCCCTAATTGAAAATTTATTATTAATAAATTACTTGAATCACAAAATTTCAAAATTTTACTTCATATATTAGATAAACTCTGCATCCCAAATAAATGCCCATTCTCACAGCTGCTCTTAGAGCGGCATTCATCCCTTGTGCATCTCCTCCGCTGGTAAAAACACCTAAACTTCTTCCCTCAAATTGATTTTTGGTAACTGGTTTTCCCTCTTGACCCTCAACATATGCAAAACTTTTTGCTCTTGACACTTTTCTGTGAATGCGCTCAATTTTTTCCTCTGAATCATCGCCATCTTGGCTTCCTTGACCAAAAGATACTTTATGAAACCGTGTCGTTTTCGGTGAAACCAAATTCTCTATAGTTGGTTCAGCCATTTTTTTCGTTCTAACTTAAATAAAATAAAATTTTAATTTTAAAAAAATTTCCTAATTTTTTATCTGTATGGAAACTCTTGTAAAAAATTTAAATATTCCGAAATTTTTATACTAGCATCCTGTAACCATTGACTTCAGAAAGTTTTGGCGAAATTTAAACAAGCCTTCGGTATATAATAATCAAATTATTTTTGGAAATAAATTTTATTTGTGCAGATTTTTTAAAAATAGAAAAAATACAAACGATTTTATAATAAATTATAATGGAAGAGCTCTTAAGCAGAATTATTAATCTTCATTAGAATAAAAATTTATATCATAGCTATTTGTTTTTGCATAGAAGAAAATTATATATTAAAAAAGCATCATCTTTTCGTAAAAAAAAATAGCTTCTCCAAAAAGTTTTTCAAGAATTTTTTGATACAATAAACCAGCACTGAAACAAAAACAATAAAAAGTTCGCTTTCTCCTCGAAGCCTTGAAAAAAACTCATCATTAATATTAAAATTTATGTGAGATTCAATAATTTTGAAAATTTAAATAAATCAATACATAAGTAATCAAAAATATAACTAGCAAAATGCAAATGAACTTGCTATAGACAGCGTCTTTCAAAAATAGAAGAATATCAGGCTTATACAAAGGAAATCTTGTTTTGAGTAAGATTTGTCTAATGAGTTTTTGAAAATTATTAAGTTACTTTGTAGGAAAATATTTCTGAATTTTTTTCTCTAGATCAAGGTAATTGTTATAGGTAGAAATAATTTTTAAAAATTATAATTACATCGAAAGCTTCAGCTTGATTGAAAACCTAAACAAACTTCAAATTACATTAGAGTTTATGTTACATCAAAGTTAATTCAATGTGAGCAAACAAAATTTCCAAAATTAATATATCACAAATTAGTTGTTGAAATAACGCGCTTTTTAAAGGCGTAGTTCGTGAAAATTATTTTTATTTGAGTTTTATTTCGTACTTGTGTTTTTATTTGAAAATGATAAAATTTTATTTTCTAACAAAAGCACTTGGCATTTTTAGTTGATTATAAAAATTTGATATTTAAATTTTTTACCTTAGTCAGTTAATCATTAAGCTTGTATGATGATAAGCATCAAAAAACTTGAAATTTCTACCTAAAAACGCTGAAAATTAGTTTTGAAGAAAAATAAAAAATTCAAAATAAAGTCACTCAAGCCATATGAAAGTACAAGAAAATAATTAAAATTTTAAATTCAAAATTTGATTTTTTACAAAAAAATAACAACTCAACATGCTTTGAATGATTGGCATAAATAAATAAATTTTTGAAGATTTTGAAAATTTTCAAATTTCTATTTTGAGATAAAATTTTTGACTCAAACTGAAATTAAGGTCTAAAACTAATTTACCAACGAAAAAATTAATGAAATTAAATTTTTACATGATTTTTTTTTTTTACTCAAGAGAAATATTATCATTTCCAATAAATGTTTAATGGCTTAACTGATTATTAAAACAATCGCGTTACTGTGTCAATTTTGATCTAATTTTGACAAATGTTTTGATTAAAGAATTTTAATATTTATTAGACAAGAAATTTCGAAAATACATTCATCACCAGTTCATTCATCACTCGGCCGAAAAAACTTTGAGCTATGCAAGGATTCATGATTTTATTTCTCAGATCTGATCATATATTTGAAGATTTCCAATTTTCGTTAATTACTGATAGTGTATCATAAATTATCAGTATAGTAATATTCAGAAAATATCTATTTGATTTTTATACCATTCGAATTCAATAGAAAAAATATTTGGGTTCATAAATTTGTCTTTATATTGTTTAAGATAATATCCGATGTATCTAAACTGTTTTTTATGAATAATTCTTACGATATTTGATCTATTCCTACCATTTTTTAAATCTTATTTTTGCTTTGGCAATATTTTCTTCCAATGCTTTAGCTTTTCCCAAAAAAATTTCGTATTAAGCTCTACAGAGCTTGTTTAAGCTGCCTTGCTATTATCCAACTCTCACATCCGGATAAAAGAATTGACAAACAAAACCATTTTTATTCACAATCCTGAATGAAATTAATGAGTGGAACAACTTTCAACTTTTTAACGTTCCAGAAAGTAGTTCCAACGTCAAAAATTAATTAAGTGATGTAACAAAATTGATTTAATTAAAATTTAGCAATACATCTTTTGAATTAAATTTGGATCAATTTTCGATCAAAAAAAATTTAAAAACTTACAAATGTAATTTATATCAATTAAATATTTAAGTTTGACAAAAAACTGAGCTATTATTTGAAAATTTCAATTTAAATAATAAAAGTTATTTCTATAGTGTATTAAAAAACATAATTCTAAATGAAAATTTGATTAAAAAAATTATATTCTGATTTTTTTTTCAAAACTAATTGCAGGTTCCTTTCACTTATTGATTTATTAAAAAAGGCGTTTGCTGAATATCTGCTCAATTTCAAACCATTGCTACTAAACAAGCCAAATGATCTTTTAGATTTTTTTTCAATATATTAATTATTTAAAATAAGATATTCTCAATCTTTGTCAAAAAACATTCAAAAAAAATATTATTAGAAAAAAAAATAATTGTTATCCTGCTTCAAAACCATAATTCAAGGTAGAGTAATGTAATTTAGGAATACTTTATTGTGCAACAGCTCATTAAGAAAACAAATTAATTTAAGTACAGATAAGATAACTAAACAACTATGGAAATTAATTGGTATTCTCATTAGAAAAAATTTGATCAGGATGAAAACTTAAAGCAAAAAAATCTTAGAGACCAATGATTCTTAAAAAAAAAAGATATCATGTTTCATTTTATTTTACCGTACCAGAAGAGGTCTGGAATCCAGATTTACTTTCACTTAAAAAATTAGATTCTTTTGAATAGTTTTAAATTAAGTATTGTAAATTTTCGTTTTTAGATTAACCATAAAATTTCCAAGAAAATTAAACCAACTAACAATCAGATTAATATTTTTAATATTCAATTAATTTTTGCCAAATGAATTCGAGAATTTTATTACAAGAAAATTTTCTGAAAGGTTTTTTTACGGAGCTTGAAATTCGACTCCTAGTTTGCTCTAAAAAGAAATGTTTATAAATGAATTTATTTCGCAAGCCTAAAGTTATTTCAAGCTAATTTAATAATAGGATTTTTCCAAAAAAGGGAAATAATTTAAATTTTTTAAAATATTAAAATTAATTTCCGTTTGAAGATGCTTAAAAATAAAGTATACTAATAATCATTCTTCCTTTTGTGGGAGCTTTTTGTTTTTACCTTTTGGCAAAAAACATGTCTCTTAAGAATTATTAATTGATGTCGAGATTTTCGACGTTGATTAAATTGTGGGAGCTATCAAAAGTATAAACATGCAATCAACATTTATTATTTTTAGAATTTTTAGGAGGAATTATTTTTTTATTTAATGCTAAAAATTCAAATAATCTTTTATAATATCAATATTTAATATGTGCTTTTTTCCGAATGAAAAAACATATTCTGTATTCAAAAAAGTATGCATTGTAAATATAATTATAATTTTAAAGGATTTCGTAAGAAAATTTCCCTCTCAAGTACCATTTCAAAATCGATTTTAAATGCGCAAGCAACTTTCGAGTTTAAATCTAATATTTAAATAATTTTTCTTTAAGGGCAATTTTGTTCAAAGAAAAATTTCAAAATCGGCTTACAATTTAACCCCATATTCGTCAATCCTATAATTGAAATTATATTTTTTATTTCTTAAACTAAATTCTTTTAATCAACCTTCAAAATAGCTGTCTTTATTAAAATTCTATAAATCTGTTCAATTTCCGCAAAATTTAACCTTCAAATTAAAAAAAATATTTGCTTTATTAAATTGTAATCGCTCATTTAACTATAAAAATACCATTATTAAATTTTTATGCGATCAAAATTCTTTAAAATCATGCTCGTTTTATCTGTTGGTCCAAGGAAAATTGGATTTTTCTGCATTATTGTAGAAAAGGTGCTGGAAAGAGCAGTTCTAAAGTTCTTAAGCTAAAACAAATTTAGAATTCGTTGTTAATTTTTAGCTGATTGCCAAAAGCAAAGATTTGTTATTTTTAACTTTCAAAATTATTTTTGTGTTATCAATTTTTTTATTAACCACCTTTATTAAGGAAATAAATTTAAGATACAAAATCATAATTTTTAATAAACAAAATCTATTTCAAGCTTGTTTAATGCTTAATTTCATTTTTGATTGAAAAATTTCTAATTTAGCAGCTATTATGAGAATTTATCGTTTTTAATTAAAGTGAATATTGCCGGCTTGGGTTTAGGTTTTTGTTAGGACTTAGATTGAACCAGCAGTGAAAAAAATATAAGTATTTTTTTAACAAATAGAAAATATTTATAAAATATTAATTGTGACAGTCTTCAATTTTATTAAAATTATTTTAATTGTTGGGTAAGAATGAGCCTAACGATTGACTGAAACCTTCATTTAAAAAAATGTTTTCAAAGTTTTTTATTTGACTAATTTAATGATAATTATTTTAATTAAAGAAAATTGTATTTTTTAACTATTTATTTTAGTTTTTTGCCATATTAAAATCGAAAATTAAAGTACTTTTTTTAACTAATTAATAAGTTAGCTGTCAAAATAAATTTTTTGATTTTTAATTTCCCTCAACAAAGAAAAGTATTACTAAGTTATTAGCTGAATTATAAATTATTTGAGTAGAGTAAAATCCACTTAAGAAAATAAAGAGACTAAATCTAGCTTTAAGTGTCTGTAGGAATTTCGCTTAGAATTCTGGTTTAAAATTTAATTCAAAAAAATAATTATTATTGATCATAATTATGAAAGTGGCATGGTTTTTAGGACAGCAAAATTCTGATTTTGGAAATGTGTCAAGTGAACTAAATTAGACACTTTTTTATTTTTTAAATTTTTCAAAGATTATTTGGAATCGAAATACTGAAACTAATTTCAAGCATATTCCTTTTTTTTAATGATATATAAAATATAAATAAAATTTTAAATTATTTTTCCAATAAGGCGTCTAAAACCTCCTGGAATTGATTCTGATTAATCAATGAATGGAACAATAATTAACATTGGATAAAATCAGCCTCAATACATGACAAATAAAACAATATCTATAAGAAAAGTGACAATTTTCTTTTTGTTTTCCAAGAACTATGACATGTTATGAATCAAATTTAATTATTCAAATAATAAACGCTAATTTTAATTGAAAAAAAAATTATTAATTTAATTTTATCTTTTTATTTAATAAATGAGATATTGTTAATTATGGAAATTCTTAATTGACGTAATTTTGACAAGCTTTAATTTGAATTTGAAGCCAAGAAGATCCTCAAGAAATGCATTTAATCCTTTATTTTTATTTAATAAACAATTTCGCATTCCTGAACTAAACGCCTAACCTTCTTTTGTCAATTAATTTTAATTCTCTCAATTCGATTATTGTTGTCTAGGTTGTCGAGAATAAGGCTGCCTCTAAGTTTTAGATTTTTTAAAGGGAACTAAGAAGATATAATTATTTTTAATGCATGAGATCATTAGTAAATGGTTATTCGCATAATATGATTAGGTATGTTGTAACAGGATCCACGTGACAAAAATCAATAATTATAGGACTCTAAAATATGAGGTTCTATTCAAAAATTAAATAAAAAGAGTAAATTTTAATACAAATATTTCAAAATTCGGCTTAAATATTTATACAATATTTGCAGCAATTCGTAAATACAAATAATTGTATTTGCTTTATGCAGACTGAGTGAATTTGTTAGGAGTTGAATTAAAAGCTTTAATTGAACATGACATGCCACTTTCAACCAAAAATTAAAGTCAACAATAAAAAATTTCATCAATTTAAACATCTGTTAGATGATTTATTTCTCTATTTGAGTTTAGCAGTCCTAATTGCTCAGGGAGGTTTAAATAATGGAATTTCTAAGCTTCTTTGACAGAATTTCCATTTTCATAAAGGTTCCATTTCCTGACAAAAAGAACAAACAATTTCTGTTTTCGTTGAGAATTTAAAGTTGGAGCATTTTTTTTTGATCTAGTCCCTTGATACTGTGAAAAAGTTGTTTTGTTTATATATCCGTGTTTGTCTAGCTATTAGTATTGATTATTTGAGTTTTTTGTTTGGGAACCATGCCACTATAGTGAAATTAAAATGCGAAAATTAAACATTAGTGGTTCAACAGAGAATTTAAATTTCGGAAGCTATCAAAATTAGAAAATCAAAACTTTTTAATATTTGCAGAATTTTCAGCTCGTCTTTTTGTCAAAAATTTAATATTGATTCTGAAAAAAATTATGAAATTTTTTTTTATTTCCTCTGATCCTAGCACTTAATTTTTTACACAAAAAAAGCGGATGAATGCTTTCAAAATAAAAATAGATCTAAAACTGAAAACTTTTTGTAGATAAAATTTTATTGATAATCAGTAACACCGAAAGCTTAAATGTCTAAGCTTGACGAACTGTCTGACGAGCAAGATTACGAAAATCCAAATCCGGCTGTAAAAAAGTCTTTTAAAGACTCGTTTTTAAGCAATTTTAAATCAGGCAAAAGCAAAATAATTTCAAAGCTGTCATCTTCGCCAACTTCCAAACAATCTGATCATGAATTATACGATTTAGACAGTTCCTTATATTATCCCATATCTTCATGTTCTACGCTAAATAGCGGCGATGCCGTGACACGTAAAAATTTACGAAAAACAAAAAACATTCGACATAAGCCCACAATGAATGCATTTTTAAAGAACTCGTCTTTTTCATCATCATCTGCGTCAACTTCACCGCCGACTTCTTTAACAGCTCATAAATATCGAACCAAAAAAATATCATCAAAACCAAATTTAATAGAACAAGTAAATATTCCCGGAACTTTAAACAGCAGTTTAGACAATGAAAGTGACAAAGGTTTAGAGGACGACTTTAGTTCTTTTTACAGCTCGAGGGAAGATCGAGACTCGCCCGAACAAAGCAAATCTAGACATCGAAGCATGGAGATTGGAAAATCCAGACTAGCCAAGAGTGTCTGCACCGGATCCAATCAAACCAAAAATGATTTCTTAAATTCGGATTACGATGAAGAGGATTTTATAGACGCTTTCAGAATATTTGACATAAATGGCGATGGAAAAATAACAGCCAAAGAGCTCAAAAATGTTCTAAAGGAACTCGGTATTAAAATGGATAAAAATGATGTCAAAAAAATGATCAAAGAACTGGACAAAGATGGCAATGGTACTATTGAATACTCAGGTGTGTATTTTAATGTTTTTATAGAATTAGATTTTTCATTATATAAAAAAAAATTCTAGAAAATAATTTAGTAAATTTTTTCAAATTTAATGCTTTGAGAACCCAATTTTTTAGACCAATACCTATTCTATTGTAAACTGATTTATAGAATGACATTTTTTTCTCAAAGTTACCAATTCATTGCAGATTAAGCTACTTCTACGTTCCATGAGAAAAATATACCTCAACTGTCAAAATTAGTCTATAAAATTTATAAGAATCTAGCATAGTATTTCAAAGATCACTTTTTTACTCTTGTCTATCTTATAAGGCACTGTCTAAAAATTTTATCAAGTATTGGCCAATACTTGTTGTTTTATTTTCAACATTACTCGTGTTTTGCATTTATTGTAGATTTTGAGCCCAAAATATTCGACTAAATTAGTTATTAGCTTTTTAAGTGAATTATGCTATGGAAACAATTTTTTGGTGATAACTTTTTTTTCAAATTAAGCAGTTAAATTTTATAATTTTGACCAAAAAGTGATAAAAAGCAATTCGATTAAGCATAAGAAAAAATTTGAATTAAAAAAAATAAAATTTTTCAAAAATTTAAAAAACGATTACCAAAGCAATTAGTAAAAATTTCATTTGAAATATTAAAATATTTTGAATGTCTAAAAAATTGAATTGATTGAAAATAATTAAATTGTATTCCTTACTTTGGTTTTTAGTAGAAGATGGAGGGAATTGCATTTTTTTTAAGTGAAATTAATTACATTTATTTAAGTGTAAATTTTCAAATAAATAAATTGTCTCAAATCAACTATTTGAGAAAAAATTCCTCAGAGTGCTGATGAAAATTTTTCAGACAAAATTTGAAAATAAAACAAATTCAAATCAGAAAAAAAATTGCATTTTTAATAGATAAATTCTTTTGTAAAAAATGAGTGATTCAAAAGTAACCCGAGTGTCTAGTGCTAGTTTAAAATGAATTTTAAATTAAAAAAAATCAAATTATTAGACGAGTTGAGTGAAAATTTTGTTTATTCTTATAAATTTGACAAAATCATATGTATCTGTGGCCTTAAATTATTTTTATGCAAAAATCTTTAATTCTGTTCTCTAGCTATTTTAAGTGCTCGATTGGTATTTTTAGAAATTCAAATAATTAATTCAATTATTTGAAATAGTTTTAATTTTTAACGGTCCATAACTAAATTTCTTTTATTAATTTTATAATCTAGAATTTGTTCAAATGATGACAACACCGGCGTCCAAAGATGATGATGAATTTGAATTAAGAGAAGCGTTCAAGTGCATTGATCTAGATGGAAATGGATACATTAGCCGTGAAGAGCTTAAAAAAGCTGTGCAACAAATAATGTCAACTGATGGCAAAGTGAGTATGCAAGATGTGGAAGAAATGATGAAGGAAGCTGATACGGACGGAAATGGACTAATCGACTACGATGAATTCGTCAGAATTTTAGTCGAAAAAAGATGAAAAAATCTAGATCTCCCAATTCACATTTAATCGTTGCTATTTAATCTAGTTTGTTTTAAATCTGAATGATACCAACTCAATTCTAAGAGTTACCACATGATAATCCGGTTTTGTTTAACTAATTTTTGAATCGTTTTTAATAAAACATGTTATAGTTGTTTATTCCATTGATTTAGATAAATTTGTTGATTATTTTATGATATTTGTTGTCTTTCTAAATTTAAAAATATATTGTGTAAATTTTTCTATTTATTTTTGTTGTTGTTATTGGCCTTAGATCAATTTTAATTGATAATAAAAACTAGTTTTTTATTGAACTTTTGCCCAAAGCCAGCCACTATTTTACTCTCTTGCACAAATTTGGGGCTTTCTATTATGCAATAATTTGCGCTAACCTTTGGAGAAAAAAGCAAATTTTCAAATTAATTGAAATCAAGATTAATTTATGATTGAAAAATTTCGAAATTAAATAATAAAAAAAGCCATGTTTTATTTACAATTCCATAAAGTAAAAATAGTTGTGTTCTGGTGATAAGCAAAAATAATAAATAAATTGTAAAGCGCTTGCTATTTCATACCTTGGTTATTAGATTTTCTTCAAGCAAATTTTTATTTGTATCAACAAATATCATTGAAGTTAATTCGATTAAAAAGCGAGCACAAATTAAGAATTCATTTGATTATATGGCAACTTTTTTTAATTATCCATTTACAAGATAAAATATTTATGACTTATTATTTCGCTTATAAGTTCAAAATAAATAGCAGAAAAAATTAAAATTTAACAGGGTAACATAAGTTTTATTCTTGATCAAATTTACAATGCTTTAAATGACATGAAAATTGAGTCATTTTTTTCCATCTAAAATGTCGCAGATAAATAAAGAAGCTTTTTTTTGCATCGAAGATAGATGACACTTGATTCAATTTTATTAAATAAAATTTCAATACTAAAATAACATTTAAATTAATAAATATTTATTTTAATCAGTCTGATTTATTTTATAAAGTTTAAATTTTTCAAAAATGGATGAGACTAAAAATTTGCTGAAATCTCGGGAACAAAGTCAATTACAATTACATAATAAAAATTCAAGTACACACTCAAGAAGTACGCTCTCATTAAATCTATTTGAACTCTCCCAAGACATTTCAGCGGAATTGCTGATTAAGTCCAAAAGTGAATCGAACTTAATCACAATTGATAAAAAGAGCACTCAATTAAGCATTCAAAATAATTTGGTAGACAAAAAATTTGTTGATAACTTTAAGTTGATCGAAAGACAAATATGGACTAAAAATTTCGGCCATGGATTTAGTTTTAAACGAATGCTAATTGACGGATTTGCGAAGATCGAAAAAATTTTTAAGTCCAACCTAATCTCGGGTAGCACATCGACCGAGCGCAAAAATCCAGCCTCAAGTTGTCAAACATCAACACTCGTTTGGACTCGAAATAAAGGTATTTTTTTTATATAAATTTAGCTTTGCATAGCTTTAAAGTCGAGATATTTACCAAAATTCTTGGTAATAATTTTATTTACAAAAATAAACTGATAACCAAACCCAATCATAGTAATAAAATAAAAAACCTTAAATCGATATATAAATAAATAATTGTTTTACTTTTAAAGTTGTTTTAGTATTATGATTCAGTATCTCTAAATTGTTCATCATTAATCCAAGTTTCCGTTTATTTACTTATTTATTTATATACTAATTTAACATTTAAAATTTTACAAACGATAATTGCCAAAATCCATGAGAGGTCGTTCTACGTTTTTTCTCCTCACTAATTCATAATTTCTGTATGATAAAATCAAATTGACTTATCAACTAAATGTTCTAAGAGTAAGGTTTAAATTTGGTAAATATTTTTTAAGTTACATTAAATAATTAATATTTTTTAAATAGACGCTCTCACAATCTTTCTTTTAAGTCATTATAATCATATTTTTGAAAAACAATATTAGGAGATGAAAAATTAGTTTGACCCAAAAAACTCGGAGCAAATTACCAGAATAATGAATGTGCCTTTGGGATTTTTTCGCCATCCCAATCGGCAATGAGAAAATTGTAATATTATTTTTTTTCAAGTCATTAAAACGAATACATAAAAAAATGGAATAAAATTTTGAATAATTTTTTTTTAATCTAAAGAGATTTAAAAGTTAAATTTAGATTTTGTTTTGTTTGAAGTAAAATGATGTTTGGTAAATATTTATGCTAAAAAATGGTTTATGTAACTTGAATTAAGCGACATTCCCATTAGGTTTTTAAGTTTTTAGATATTAACATTTAATGACAATTATTTAAATATTTGATTGAATTTATTTAAAAAACCAAGCGGTGTAAGAATAAATTTGGTAAAAGTATGCGGCAAAATTCGCTATTTGGTGTCAATGAATTTTTATTTCCTAGAACTAGGTATTTTTGTTCAAATAAAAATCAATCATTTTTTAGTTTGTCTAAATAAATTTTCATGTTTTCCTATTTGTTTTAAGAAATTTAAATGACATAAAGTTATTTCATAAGGGAAACATCTAAATTTTTTCCTTTTATTCGCAAGAAAAACAAGATAATTTTCATTTAGCTTTGAGGTAATAAATTATTCAAATCGGTTTGGTTTGTTGTGGCGTGCAAATTTTTTGTTATTGTTAAAAAATAATTCAAAATCAAATCAAAAAGTAATTTCTTAATTCGTTCAACTAAATGAGTTTCAAAACAAAATTACATAAATTTGTTTTGACAAAAAAGAGATTTTTAGCAAATTTTTTATTCGAGAACCAAATAAACTTGCTTTATAAAGAATATCTAGCTATCTTAGTTGGCTTTTTTAGTTCAAGTTTGGAGAAAACAATCACCTTTTTTTGTATTCAGCGTTTTAAAGTTGTAAATCTTGCAACTAAAAAATGTTATTCAAGGCTTGTTATTTCAAAAGTTTTGAAACAAGATAATTTTTTTATTATGAACCTTAAATGTTAGAACAAATATTCTAAGTATTTCGTCATTTTTAAATTAAAAATTCAATTTAAATTGTAAAGCAATTTTTACATTCACAAAACTAATGCGAACATGCTTTTTAATGTTTATTTTTTGTCAATATTTAATTCCGAGTTTATCTACAATATTTAATAGATATCAAACATTTTAATCTTGAAATAAAAGAAAAAAATTTTTTCTCTAATGTTTATTGCTTTGCACGATCATTAACATTAACTTCTGGTTAAAACTTGGCATGATTTGGGAAACAACTATTAAATCGAATAAATAAGTTTAATTCCTAATTCTTTCAATTTTTTTTCAAATATTTAGTAAATTATTTTAGTGCAAAAATTAAGTATTAATAAATGTTCAATCCAAGGTCGATGGATTTAGCTTGTTTTTTTTTTAAAATAAAATTCTTAAGAAAAAAGGCCTCACTTGGTCAATAGAAAATTTCTTGTAAAGGATTACAAAGTTTGTTACACGTGATAAATTAGATAAATGGATAGACGATAAGCCTGTCGTGATTTAAACCCCTATTTGAGGTTTTTAACTTTTTTTTCGATCTTAAATCAGGAACAAAACTACACCAAAGAACGTATTTAAACACGTATTCAGAAACTTAAAAATAATCTAGAGAAAAAAATTATGTTTTTGTTGATTCCAATGGAAATTTTTTATTTAAATTTTATTAATTATACGAATCGAATTTAATTAAATTTTGAGTTCCTTGAAAAAACATAAAAAAATGTTTTTTTTTCATCACATAGAAAAATGATAACTAGGTTGTCTAAGCAAAATTATTGATCTTAAGATTATATGAATTTTTGGTTGAGGATAATGAAACGCTTCGACTAAAAATCGCATGATTTAGGCTCGTAGACGGAAATGAATGGTCAATTTAAAAGAAAAACGAATAGCTAGACTTACTAGGCTGCCATAATGCTTTTAATTAAATTCAGATCAAAAATATATGCTTCTTTTTTATTTAATTAGTGACAAAACGAAACACATGATCCCAGAAATGACATATTACTAAATTTTATAATTCTGCACTCAATTTAAATTGTTTGAGAATATTTTCGAATTTTGTTCTTCGTTCATTAAATCTAGCTTAATCTAATTATTTATTTTGACTAACAAGATCTTATCTGCCATGGCGAATTAAGAAAAATAAAATAAAATTTTATAAGAAGTAAGCATTTTTAGAAAATCCACTCGAATTTTCTTTAAATAATTGAATTCAATTATAAACGTATATTGCGTTCATTTTTTTCCAGTGCATATTTATGGGAAGTATTTTTTTTGTTGAAAATAAATTTTTCTTTATGGTTCGAGGCACCTAGTATAAAATATTAAAAAATTATTCAAAATATCATAATCAAAAATAAGCAATTAAAAATTAAATTCAAGTAGCTACTATACAAATACGAATTGAGTCAAATCCTTGGAAATATTTTTAAAAACGTTGTTCATAAGTGTGCTAAATTTAAATCGGATTTTAATGATCAAATCAATTTATAAGACTGGATTTAGAAAGTCTGGCGAATATTTTAAATCTCAGTAGAGTTAAATTTCCCATGAAAAGTTAACAACGTGATCAGATCCCGTCTTTTCGATTTACTTATCTGATTTTATCCTTCTAAGCTCGATTTAAGCTGATCTCTTTTTCTGTCTCAAAAAAAAAGATTTATTTTTGTTTATTTTAGGTTTATTTAAAATAAAATTCTGCTTCACTTAAAAGTCTTTTTTTTTAAAGTCTTCGAGAAAATGTTCAAAATTCAGCAAGTTTTTATTTTTCAAAAATCAAAAAATATTTTTCGCTTAACAGTCAAATAAAACTTTTGTCATAGATTCCCAATAACTGCAATGAAAGTTTTCTCTTTTTTCACTAACAAAAATAAAGAGTATATAGATAGATTGAATAACTGCGATAATTTAGAGAGAATTAAAAAAAAACAAAAAGAAATTGAGGGTCAAATATTTACATTTCGTATACCTTGTCATAAATGTAAATTTAAAAGATTAGGTGATCCAAGGCCGAATATTGCTATAGGCCTTGATTTGTATAATAGGATTAGAACTTCGTCTCTAAAGCCCTTGATTTATTTTTATATTTGTTAATTACCTACTAAATTAAATTTTCAAATTTAAATTTATTTTCTATTTGCATTATTTGAATATATTCTTTTGATGGAATTATTAATTTTTCTAGTTGCTAACTATAGTCGAGCTTCCTTGTGCTAGTAATCAAAATTTGTGAACACAAGCTTCTTTTTCCGAAGTGCACAATAATTTTTTTATTTAAAGAGCAAATCGAGCATATTTTATCTAATTTTAGTTTGGGAAAAAGCGAGCCATAATGGGACTCTTCAACTATCGCATAACTAATAAAAATTAAATTAGCTGGAAATTCGATAAGATAATTAAAAATTTTATTTTTATTTAATCAAAATTTACCATATACTTTGTCGATAAAAAAATGAACCATTTTGGTGATAAATAAATTTAACGAAAAAAATAATTTATAACTATTTCAATTAGATAAAATCTAAAAAAAATTGATTTTATTTTGCCTTGAAGCAAAAATGTTATGAAAGTATTATGTCATCATTGGCGACATCAGTATCCACCAATTCACTCAACATAGTCTCCAACTACGATTTGACCGAACCGATCAGACAAGAGTATATTTCGTACACTAGATCGAGCACACCGGTTCAAATTGCCGAACCACAGCAACCTTCCGGCAACAAACGAGTGATCAAATCTTTTTTTAAATTTATCAAGAGCAGTAGAAAGAATAAAAAAAAAATTTCCTCTAGTATTAATAATTTGAGCCAGACTAGCAGTGCCAAAGAAAAAAATAGAAAATTCTCCAAATTACGGCCCAGTAAATCCATCGCTTTTCTAAACTCGGTCAACAATGATTCCAATCTGTCATCAGATGAGTGTGAGTCGAGGCATTGTGGCAAAAAAAATTCAATCAATGCGAAAAAAAGCGACCACAAGCACAAAAATCGGTCCAAAAAAGACAGATCCCTGTCTCTGGTGCTTAGGTCCGCAGTGGGCTCGCCGACGCTCTCCTCTTCCTCATTCAGTTCAAATTCGCTGCGCAAAAATACCTGCAGAAAAGACCAGCTTTCTATTTTGTCCAAAGAGCTCACTTGGTACAGACTCGAAGAGCTGGACGACTACTACAAAGTTTTGGGTAAATTGGATACAATAAATTCAGCGGATTTGTTTCGTACCATTCCTAATCGAACACTTAAAACACATTTCATTAAGACCATGATTAAAAAGATTTGAGCGTAAACAATTGCTTATTAGCCTTTAAAACTAAAGCTAAATATTGCGTAGGCTAAGGATCATCTAAAATAAAAATGCTTATTTTCTTGCTTAGTTTGATTAGTTTTTTTTTAATTAAAGAAATTTTTTTTTAAATGGACTTTGGCTCATTTAGCACAACTAATATTTGTAGAAAATTCATCCAATTTTCAGGTATACCAAATTGGTGAAATTGAAATTTAAATATTCATTTAAATTTTAAATTTTGTTTAACAAAGAATTTAAAATTTTCATATCAATCATTTGATTTTGACAAATGGATTCATTAATCTCGTAATTATTATCCCAAATATTCAGTTGTTTCTTAGGACCAAGAGAATTGTTTTTATTGAAAAAAAAAATTTTGTTGAACATTTATTTATTCGTTTTAGTTATATCAAGTAAGGATTTAGTAAATATCACAATTATTGAGAGAAAAAAAAAGTGGATTTAACTAATTATTAGAAAAAAAAGATTTATTTGGAAATCAACTCGTTGAAATTAAAGTTGAAATTTTGAAATTATTTCTCGAATATTGTCCTCATAATGAAAAATTTTAAATTAAAAATTTTGAACGCATGAAATGAGATTTTTAATTGAATCAATTCAACTCTTTTTTTCCAATTTGTGTTCAATAACTTAGTCTGAAGGTTCGCTAGTTTAATATTGAGCTAAAGCATTTTGTTCGAGGAGAAAAATCGATAGCTATGCACCGAAACAAATAAAACTCATATTTTCCTATCAAATTTATTTATTTGCATTTAAGTTTCTTCTAGCGAAATTGGAACATCTGCCTGCAAATTCTAGTCACTTAATCTTATCTGTCTAGCACTCACTTGTCTTCTAGCCGCGCATTCTGATCACCTTTTTTAGTACACTCAGATCAACGCTCGCCTAAACAGAGCTTTTGTTGAATTGAAAAGAGAATTCAACTCGACACAAATTGTTTTGAGCTAATGCAAGTTAAGTTTTCGAGATAAACGATCAGGAATGGGATTAAATATCAATTAAGATCCTTTATAAGAAAATTAAGGATTTTTTTTATATTTCCTTTTATATTAATATTTCATTTTTTTCGTTTTAGAGCACGTAATGGAAGAAACAAGTGCAAATATACTCAACGTCATTGAAATAATCCAAGAAAAATTTGTAATATTAACAGGTAATTATTAGGTTTACTAAAATTTTTAATCTTATTTCAAAATACAAGCCCAGTCTCGGGCCTAAATTTGAAATAGCTTCAAATATCATCGGTTTTAAGTCTAAAAGCAAAGTATTTTGCATTTTCTTCTTGAATAATTGCAAACACATGATGGCACAGAGATCTTTTAGGCCATTTTTTTTAAAAATACAATCCAGTGGTAAATCGGTTTGCCAACACTAGCTTGGGGATTATTTTCTAATTTTAAGGAAAGATCAGATTATATTGAAATTAAAAGTTAATCTTGCCAATTGTTAAACGAACGATAAGCCGATTTTGTGGTCTCTTTTGAAAAAGCTTTGTTTTAAAAAAATATTGCTCAATAATTTCTAAGATCAGCTAAAATTTTTGTCTAACTTGTTTTACAACTGGGTTACCTAATTCAAAATTGTTTATTTTCTAATAAAAAGAATTTGGTTTATTTATTTTAACAGGATTGTGGATCAACATCTTCTAGTGTTTTCAAGTGTCTGGATTCATTGAATTGACGTAAATTAATTTGATATTTCCTTGAGCTTTTTCAAATTTACTCTCATGTGCGGGTCATGATTAATTGTTAAATGATTCGGCTTTTGAAGAAAACAAGAAGAAATTAGAAAAATCTTTCAGTTATTATCATGTATTTATTTGAATGTGTATAATATTTCATTAATATAATAATTGTTAAAAGAAAAATTATTAAATTAATGATAAAGTTAAATTTAAATTTTTTTCTAAAAATCGAATTTTAAACTAATCTTTTGTTTTTTCCAAATAAACTTGTTTATAAAAAAATTAATCATTAAAAGCCAAAAAGCACATTATAAAAAATATAAAAGGGAACTAAAAATTAAGAGGACGTTTTACAATTTTAATTGATGAGATGTTTTTGGATGAATCTTTGCCAGGATTCGGATTTTTGCTGTTCATTTAAGTTAGAAAAACTTACTAAGTGTTCAAGTAAATAAAGTAAACAAGAAAATCGAAATGTAAATAAAAGAGAAAGTGTGCTCTTTAAGTTTTTTTTTAAATAAACTAAATAACATAACTCCTTGCACCATTAGAAAAAATAAAATAAAAAAATTGAATAATTACAAGTCTTAAAAAAGAAATTTAATATTAAAATTCTAAAACCATGAGAGAATGGTTTAGGTTTTATTTATTTTAATTTTTTTTTCAAATCGAGAGACTCTTTTCCTTTCTTTAAGTATAAAACAAAGTGAAACAAATACAAAGTATTTTTGGTCTATTAACTAAGAAAAATTTAGACTTTAAAAAAATTTTTTTTTTTAATCGAAAGCAAAAAAAAATGAATGGCTTGAATCTTATCAAAAGCAGTATCTGAAGTATAAATAGAAATAGGCGTGGCTTCATAAATAAAAATTAAAATCGAAAAGTTTTCAAATTTTTTAAACAAAAAGCAGCATTTGGGACAGAAATTAGAAAATAAGAAAGACATTTAAATTTAGGCGCTGGGCATTTAATTTTTTAAATGCCCAGCGCCTAAATTTAAATGTTTGCTTTTAGCTGGCTAGCCAGCTACAGTCAAAACTTAATTTCGAATTACACATGCTTACCACTTTCTTTGGTACTAGGCCATTACAGTAATCAATTTTAGTCAAGATTTTTGAATATTTTATTTTTTTGTATTTTATTTTCGGACAACTACTAACTAATTAATCTTTCACTTACCTTGAATAAAAGCTATAGAATTTAATTACATAATTTCTTTCTTTAGAAATTTAAAACAAAAAATAAAAATTAAAAAAATGTAACTTTCATAAGTATTATGCTTTTTTTAACATTGAGAAATATACAGTACTTTTAATGAAAATAAATGTCTGTCAAATTTTTGGTAGCTTCTTCTTTTCTTTTTAAATTTTGGGGCTTTTTATTTTTACATGCCTTTATTAAATTTTATTTGATTAAAATTTAACAAGCAAAGTCGAAAATTTTTTAATATGCATTCAATTGCGTAACTTGAATGAAAGTTATTCAATTTCCATGCTAATTAAATATTGTATCATTTTGCGAAACCATCTATAATCTAGATAAATATCAAAGGAAATTTTCTCTCTTAAAAAAAAATAGTATAAAATATAGATTTAAGAAAATTATAAGTCATTTTGACTGGCAAATACTTTCAATCAAATTCAATATAATCAAAAAAATAGTTTTAGGTTACTTTAGAGATAGACTAAAAATCAATTTTTATTAAAAATTTTAATTTTATGCTTTTAATGATTATTAAAAAGGAATGGGACCTAGGGCTAAAATAAGGAAAAAAAATAATTTTAATCAAAGAAATCTTCTTTTTTTTAATAATTTAAACCATTCTTCATGCTTTTCTTCTCAAATAAAATATAAATAGAGCTTTATTTGAAGTGCTTTTTATTTGTTGATTTTAGGCTATGAATCTAGACTAAATTCATCAAATTTTTTTTTCTTTTAAAATCACGATATCTAAATTAAGACACCCGTGAGGATTTCGAATATTCTTTCAATTAACGTGATATCATGTCCACCCAAAACACCCTAAGATAGTAAATAAATTTTGCAAAATTTTTTGCGCTTCAATCATTTCTCGTAGCCGTGAACACTTAAATTTCTAAGTGAATGAATGATTTAAAGTTGTGTCCAATTCAGGCCTTGTGCTGTCCTCATGCTATCTTTAGTGGTAAAAAAAAGTTTATTTTATTTTTTTGAATTGAAAGTGCTGATGAAAAGTTGGTCTGAATGAATGAAATTTATTAGAAGCCCGCAAGAACAATCTCATTCAAATTGATTTTGATTATTAGGTTTGTTTTTCTACAAGATTTTGATTAAAACTAGCTGAATTAAGAATTTCTAGTCTCATAATTAGGGCATACTTTGAAATTATTTAACTAACCAAGCTAGCTTCAAGTTTCATCATACTAAAATTTCAATCATGCATTGAATCAAAATTAGAACAAGATATAAGCTGGCTTTCTCACTATTTTCTAGTTCGGTGTTATTTCAAATTTGCGGATTAGCGAAATTTTTTTATTTTTTTTCATTTTTTAATTTAAATTAATTTTTTTCCCAATTTTTTAAAGGTGGTTGTACTCGAAACGGTTCTCTATTGTTTACATTTACTGATAATTGCAACAATAAAGAGATTAGAGTAGAAAATTATCGCAAAGCCATAGACTATTTTTGCAATATACCCTCGTAAATAAAATTTTATTAAAATTATTTTTTTATTCTATTTTATCTTAAATTAACTTGGTAAAACTTTTAAATATTTACCTCTGTGTAGAGAATCAGATAAACAAACCGGATTTAGCATTTTGATAGATAGACGAAACGATAAATGGAGCTCAGTTAAGAACGTTCTTATTTTAATACAAGTTGGTCTTGCCTTTGTTTGGTCAATTGTTTTGATTTTAATTTAACTTTACTAAAGGATTACTTTCCAGCTAAGCTAAACACGATATTTATTCTACGGCCTCAATCCTACTTTCAACGAGTTCTATCATCCATTCTATTTCAAGAGGATACACTGAACGAAAGTGGTAATCTCAACAACTACAATCAACCCATCAAAAATCATCAATTTAATGTAAATTGGAAAATAAACATAAAATAAATAAATTCTTGAGTTTTTTTTTGTTTTTTAAAGATAAAAATTTGTAAGAATCTTGACGAGCTTTACGAGTCCATAGATAAAGAAAATCTGACTACTGAATTTGGCGGAACAATCCATTACAGACATCAGGAATGGATCGAACAGCGACAAGTAGCTTTTTTATCTGTCTAAAAAAATAAATCTATTTTTAATGGGGCTCTAGTTCATTGAAAAGCTGAGTACAAATGTGAATGAATGTGTGGCAAGTCTTAAACAGTTCATAAAATTCATGGAAGAAACAGATTTTCCCAACGACGTTACATCTACACAAATACTTATAAATACTCAATTAAAAGAACGAGCTGACTTGTTGTCTACAGTTCAAAGTACTAAAAGGTATTTTTAAACTCTTCTAATCCTTATTGATTAATATTTGGACTTTAAAATCGTTGTTTAATACCATCTTAAAGATTAATACAACCAAATAGAACTTTTAAAACATTAAGATCGATTTGTTTAAGTTGTGGATTAGACAACACTTTCTTTGTAATTTAGAAATGATAATTTACTCTTAGAAAAATAAGAATACAGAAATTTAAAAAAGAAAAATTTTCTAAAATTTTTTGTTAGATCTGTTTAATCTTTAGTAGAATTGATCAGCTAGAAGTTATTAAAAAAATGTTTTTATGGTTTATTTAAATTTAAATGATGGAAAATTTTTTAATTATCTGATTAGAAAAAAACTGAAAATAGGTATTTAAAAGATATTCAATTAAATTTTGATGAATTAGATAGGAGAAATATTCGATATTTCATCGAATTTATTCGGCTAGAAAGCTAAATATGAATTGCTTAGAATTTTGTTGTAGATAAATAAAAGCCCACTACAGCATCATTTTTTATACAAGAGAGCTTCGAAAATTAAAAAAACAACTTATATTTTTTTCTTCAAAATTTGCATTTTATTTAAATTTTAAACTAAGATATCAATTTAAAATGAGTTTATGTAATCAATTTTTGTCTAGAAAAAAATTTAATTCAGCAAATTTTCATTAAAATAATTAGTTTAAAAAGGTGAAAATTCAATAAATGAATCTTTTTTCTAAACAATTTTTATTTTAAATACAAATGGGAGATTTTTTATTTTCGATGCATTTTTATTATCCAATTTTGATATCGTATATTTTAAAAGGTTAAGTACTGCTCAAGAATCTTTAAAATCGAATTTTTTTCTTTACTTCATTTGTTTCCTTAAAATAAATAAGTTGTTTATTTTTGTTCTAAGTAAAGACTCACAAAGCAAAACATAATAATTACTCGTTTATTATTTCAAAATCTCTCGTTCTCTAAACAAATAAAACATTTTAAAATTTTTATTAAAAAAATTTAAGGTTTTTTTAGTTCAATAAATAAAGCATTTTACCAATACGAAATCATTATTTTAAGTTATTTAAGATGAAAAATAAAGGAAGAATTAAAAATTTTTTTGTTTGAACCCGATATGGGTGCATCTATCTAATTTCCATGTAGGCTTTAAAATTTATAAACAATTTTTTTTACTATCTAGCAATTTGAGAGCTAAGCAATCATGGTAAATTATACAGCTAAGAGTCAGTAAGCTTTAATGATTAAAAAATATGCAGTTTGTTTTTTCTGTAAACTGATTTTGAATTAAGTTATAATTAAGCTTGTTTCCAGGACCTAAAAAAAAAGCGTCCCACCAAATAATAGCACATATTTGGAATCTGCATGAACACTTACATTGAAATCGATGATAAAAGCAATTTTGATTTGAATTGTTAGAAAAATTTTTTATAAATTTATACAATTTCCGAAAAACTTCACAATAAATATAATTTTCGATGAAAATTATCAAGATAGTGCGGCTTATATTAGTTATTAATTTGTTTTATCTGTGCCGAGCTAAAGCTCCTTGAAAAAAAAAAGTAATACAAAATCAAGAAAAAATAAAGTAGAATAAGTTAAAATATAGTTTAAAAGACAATTAAAATAGGCAAATTGAGAAAGTAATGACAGGTAAAACATGTTTATCTATTGAACAGTTCAGGAAAGAAAGAAGACATAGTAAGATAGTAATTTCACAATCGAGTCGGGTATCCGATCTTGATTCAAAACTCGCTTTATATTCATCAACCAGCTTGACAACCAATGGAACAGAATGACGCAGTGGTCCTGCTACATATCTTTCGCTCAATTCAAAATGTCGATTCGAGATACTCAGTTAGATTTTGAGATTCTTGGTTAAAGATGTAAAAGTATTTAAAAAAGCTATCTGCTCACTCATTGACACTAGATGCCGAATTAAATAAAATTTATTTCATAAGTTCAAATTTTTATTTAATTTTTTATACACTTTATTAATAAGTTATTTTTTTATTATTAAAAATATTTTTGGTATTGTCAGAATTGATGTGTATCAGAAGAGAAGCATTAAGTTTTTATTAGCGAAAATTTCAATAGTAAAATTAGACAAAGCTATTAATTAAAAATCTAGACAAAATTTATTCTTATTTTTATTTTAAAGTATTAAACTTTATGGCGAGAAATTAATAATGAAAAATTGAGGCTTTCAAAAATAAATTATGTTCGAGCAAAACACAATTTTATATATTTAACATAAAATACTGACAATCTTTAATCTTAAAGAAATTTAAATTAAATATTTATTAAATTAAGAGTCACTTCAAAAGAATGGAAATGGATTTTTAAACAAAAAATTAAAAATAACTTTGGCTATTTGTGAAAAACATTTTAACAAAATATTTCTCTATTACTTTATTTAATCTCTTTGAGATTTTTTAAATTACAATTTTTGCTCTCTCCTTTAAAAAAAAGAAAAGAAAAATGTAATTACTAAAAACTAAAAAAAATCAATTTTTCCTAATGAATCGTTCGAACAAAAAAATTGACTTAGCAGGCCTCTATTTAATAATACATTCCAAATATTAGTTTTAAATTTAATTATTTAATTGCATTTAGTACGGAACTATTATGAAAAAAAAATTGAAACTAAAATTTAATGCGTAATGCAGTTCAAAAAGTCGATTTAACTCATTTTGTCACATTAAACAAAACAAGATAATTTAATTGTAACAGTCATAGATTAAATGAAAAAAATCGATGCTGTTCGTTGACAAGTCCAAAATTAAATGACACAACATTGTCTATTTTAATTTACATTTTATTTAAATTATTTAAGATTCGGTGAAACTGTGCTAAATTTAATTGAAAAAACCAGCAAAATTGACATGTTCCACAATAAAACCGAGAAATATTCAGCACTCACACCCGACATCCGAATTCACTATCAAACCGTATTCAAGTAAATCTTGACTTAAACAAACCGATTTGCATTCTTAATTCAGAACAACTTTAAAAATGTGTTATTTTATTAAAATATTTAAAAAAAATTTTCAATTCCGAATGTGTTATCTTCACTTGTTTGCTAATTAACACTGTTTAAGAATTCACACAAAATTATCTTTTTCTCTTTTTCTACATAGTTTACTCCAATTGATGGAAGAGAGTCAAAAAACGCTAGAAATGTTTTGGAATAATCATTTTATTCGTTTGAACAAGTGCCTAGATTTGAGAAAGTTCGAACAACAATTCAAAGATGTACAAATCTAGACAAAAACCATCTTCTGATTTAATTTCTTTTCCATTTTAATAGGTACGAATAAACATTCTGAAAATAAATGAAAAACTGGCCTCGATATCTGATGAAAATATTCAGCTGGAAGAAGAATTCGATAGTTTCATAAGACTCCTGCAAGTCTTGAACGAACAATCGAAAGTAAATTCGTGATTTTTTTTTATTTTTCTCTTTTTTTTTTTTAGAATTTATTCTCATCAAAATTTAATTAAAAAAACTAAAGTGGCTCCTCGGAGCTCTTGAATAAGATTTTCTCATTATTATTCCATTCTAATTGACATTAAATCAAACTGACCCATTTTTTTTCAAAATTCTTTAGAACGCTTTTGAAGAAGCATTTAATTTGTACAACCAGGGCATAGAGCTACTTATTTCAAGCAAAAAAAATATCAAAACTCAGCTTGACGATACTGAAAAGTCCTACATAGACTCAGGTGTCGAATCTTCATCAAACGATTTCAACTCAATATCTGACTTGAAAAATTTTGGCCAAAATTTTGCTGCCCTAGACTCCAATAACAATTCCGAAATGGTATTTTTGAAACAAGAGACGAGCACCGGATACTGCATAGACAGTGTAGAGCCAAAATGTAGCGAGCTAAAGCGTCTCATTGATGAGTTCAAAACAAGTTATTTCAAGAAATTAAATGGACTTAAAAATAACAAATTGTTGGTTCAAAAAATTAGCTTTGTCAAGCAAACACTTGAAAAGGGTACTAGACTGTTTCATGACCAGGACCTTATCAACATGAGCCACGAAAAGAAACGAAAATACTTGAATGAAATCGAAGAATGGCTGAACGATTATTATAAAATGGATTTAAGTAAATGTGAGACAGGAAGCGAGGATGAGACTGTCACATTGTCTTCATTTGACATGGATGCGAACGTTGTGGCCGAGTGTGCCAGAAATCATGAAACCAATGTGGAAAAAAATTTCGATATCGTCTGCTCTCAGCTAAAGTCACTCGGCCAAATGTTCGAGAAAAGAAGAGAGCAGTTGAACAAAGCTTTTGTTGTCTCCAGGCCAGTACAACGTGTCCAGCCACAGCAAATCTTTGATCAAAATAACCTCATGAACAGGATACATGATACATTTAAAAGAGAGATCAGGCGAGATAACAAGACTAAAAGTTTCGACACAAATTGCACCCAGGACATTTCGAAGCCTAAGCGAACTCTGTCCAATGCTGATCCATCGCAATTAAGTAGCTTTTTGAAGAAAAATCCGCGTAAATTTTCACACGGCACCCTAAAAACTAGAAAACTAAGCAATGACTCGTCATCGTCGTCAATTAACGACAATGAAGATGAAGAAATTATTGAACAAAAGAATTTGGACGAAAAAAAAATTAGGTAATATTTATTTTTTTTTAAATTTAATTAAGTTTTAATTTTTTTTTTTAATTTTCCTTTTAGACACATACTAAGTGAGCTTATTGAAACTGAACGAGTCTACGTCAGTGAGCTTAAACTGATAATAGACGTAAGCTAATAGATATTTATTTTTAGCATTTTTTAATTTTGTTTTAATAGGGATATTTGAATACATTAAACGATCCCGAAAATCAATGCCTAGTGCCACATTTTGTTCTTTTAAACAAAGAAATTCTTTTCGGAAATATTCGGGAAATTTACAATTTTCATAGCAGGTATGAAATTAAATGACTTTAAAAAAATCTTAAGTTTAAAATTTTTTTTTAGAATTTTTCTCAAAGAGCTTGAGTTATCCCGAGAGTCAATACCAAAAATCTGTAAATTGTTCATAGAATGTGTAAGTTAACCTACCAGATCAGAGGTGTTAAAATTGAATAGTGTTTTTCAAAAAATTTATTAATTTGAAGAAAAGTTTATTTTTTCGAAAATTTGAGTGAATTTTGATGAAACAAAATTAAAGATAAAAATTTTTTTTAAACTTCCAAATTATAAAATAATTTTTTTTCTAATTTCAGAAACACTTTATTGGGTTTTTTTAGAATATCTATACTTATTTTGTAAAATTCAAACTTCTGATAAAGGGATAATTTGCAAAATATAAAAATTTAATAGAATTAAAAAACAAATTAAATTATTGAATTAATTTTTATGCTTATCTAGAAAAAATTTTTAAAAGATCATTTAAAATATCCAAAAATGGAAAGAAATTTTATTATTATGACATTTTATTTATCTAAGTGAAATTATCTAATGGAGTAAAAAAAAAAACGCAATTGTTCCTAAAAAGTAATCGATTATTATTTTAATAAATAGAAATTTTTTTGAAAAACAAATTTAAAATCTCTTTAGTTACCTGTTATTTATTTGTTTTTCGATACCGAGCTAAATCTTCTTTTCATTAAAATTAAAAAAAAATCGATATCCAAAATAAAGTCTAATAAAAAGTAAAATATAATTAAAATTAAAAAATAAATAAATATAGAAAAACATTAAAATAGATAAATTGAAACAAAAGCGTTACTTTAAAATTAGTTACATTGACTTTAAAATTAAATGTTTAATCTATTCTAAAGCTTTATAAAAGTGTTTAGATTTCACAAATATTTCAGAATTTTTCAAGAGACTGAATTTAGATTTATTTAGGACTTTATTAAATCTTAAGAATAAATTTCAATATTCTGCAAATTGCTCCCTTTCTGCATTTTTATCTGCAAACAAAAGTGCAATTCTTTTATAAATTCTTATTTATTTCATTTTGCTGAGATTTTTTGCACTCTTAGCAAACTTCAATGAAAATTAATTCAACAAGGTATGTTATATATTGGCGAATTTTGAGAGATAATTTTTAATTATTGAAAAAAAAAGTTATTTTTAATTTATCCATTTATCGATTGATTATTTTTTGTAGCTTTAAAATTATTTAAAAATACACATTGATTAATACTGTCTTATAGATAAATTATTTTAAATTGATATTTTTAAAATAATTTTATCCGGATTCGTATTCAAATTTATTTTAATTCTATTTCAATTTTCAACACTAATGATTAGCACTAAAATTTTCTTAAAATTTAATAAAATAAATTTCATTTAAATTTAGAAAGAAAACTTTTATCTCTATTCAACATATTGTCTAAATAAACCCAATTCGGAAGAGATATGGAGAGAATACTGTGTTAATTGTGCATTTTTTAAAGTATTATTAAACTAAAATTAAAATGAAACAAAAACTTATTGTCAAATAAAAATTTTTAAGTCTATTCAAATGAGCCTCGGTCTAAAACTAGCATTGGACACATACCTTTTAAAGCCAGTCCAGAGGATCAGCAAATATCAATTGCTTCTAAAGGAGCTTAAAAAAGTTTGCTCATTCGAAGACAAAGAGTTCATTGAAGAGTCCATTGAAAGCATGCTAGATGTTGTTAATAATTTGAATGACGTAATGCACGCATCATTCATTGTTGGCTATAGCTCGGACATTAAAATGAATGGACGCTTGCTTAAACGCGACCAACTCCACATGACCAAGCTCAAGCGAAATTTTAACAGCAAGACGAGCAGTGCGGCGATGAATGTGGTCAATAGGTTTCAAATGAACTCCAAAATAGTTGAGCTTTTCTTGTTTGAAAAAGCCATTTTAATTTGTAAGCGCAAAAGCGATGAATTGCCTCAGCCATCGAATTTACAAGGACCTTTGGCTTCATCTAACAACAATCCGAACTTTTCCCAATCATCATTAAATAATACCATATCTTCTAATTCATCGTCGCTCATGTCCTCTTCATCATCTACTTTCTCATCCACCGCGTCCTGCAACTCAATCTTAAATTTTCAGTATTTTTACCAATTTAAAGAATCAATTAAAACAAATGAAATCGGCCTTACAGAAAATATAAAAAGTGATAAGAAAAAATTCGAAATTTGGACCGAATCTTTTTCTTATGTTTTCGAGGTATTTTTATTTAAAAATTTAAACGTTTTAGAATTTTTGTTTCATTTTCTTTTATTTAGACAAGCAATGAAACTGAGAAACAACTTTGGATCAATCAGATAAAAAGCTTACTTGAAAGCCAACTAAACGAAATAAAATGTAAATTAAAAATTTATTTGTTTATTTGGTTTGTTTAAATTTTTTTAAAGCTAAATATCAGACAATAAAATTAGAATCGCTGAGCAAAATGGTCAAAGGCAACGTAATTCCGGCAAATGTGTCCAAAACTCAGTCTTTTAAACTTAATTCATCCAATTTGTCTTCAGTACTTTCATCGTCCGTGTCTTCTTTGTCCAACAGAACGAATTCTTACGATTACGAGTTTGACCCAGAGGCTGATGCTGATACGGACTTTTCAAACGAATTTTCTAATTTTTCGATTAAGAAATCATCCGAAAAGCCCAATATCCATCAATTGTTTTTGAACGTATCGAAACCCAATGCAGAGAGACGAGTTTCAAGTGATTCAAGTCACAAATCGAGTCCGTCAACTTCAATTAGCTACTCTACTAAAATTAAATCGAATTCTATGCTATCAATAGATCATGGTAAAACAAAAAACTGTCAAATAATTTCAAAATAAAATAAATTTTGCTTTTAAGATAAAATCATGTCATTTTGAATGTAAATGAGAAATGATTTTAAGAGATACTAGTCAGCATTTGAATAAAAAGAATTTGATATCTAAAAGTTGATGAATTAAATGAGGTTTAAAATTTAGTCGAGCTATTTGGCGATTTCGAAATTTTGTATATCCAATTTAAATAAAATTTTAAAGTTTATTTTTTTATGATTAGTTTTTTTTATTAACAGAAGATTAGTATTTATAATTTTTTAAATAAAAATATGAAATCATATCGATGTATCAATTTTTTTAATTTTTAAATCAAATTAAGGCTCAAAATTTTATTTTAAGTACATGTCCAAGTCACCACAGTCTTTTATTAATAATAATATTTCCTTTTTCTATCTTATTAGTTAACAGAAGATGAGCTGATCTCCTTGCCCAGTACTTTTTTGAGTAACGGCTCCGATATGACACACATGCCACTGAATCGAGTTTTAAAGATTTTTTCTCCCTCAGCGGGTTTTGAACCATTGATCCTCTGCTTGAATAACTCAAAACTCAAAAATCATTCGGCTTAACAGACTTTTTTATTCTTAATGCTTAGACTTAGTGGTTCTGAATTCTTTCTTGTGAAGGTGTTCAGAATTTTACAATTAGACTCAGATATTCTCCAACATTCTCCTCCGTATATCAGTGTTACTTTCACTACAGTGTTGTATAGTTTAAGTCTTGTTTCCTTGCTGTAGCTGGTTGATTTCCATACTGGTCAAATTCAAGAAAAGACACTCTTTGATCTAGAAATTCTACCTCCTTATGTCTTCCCATTGCTGTATTGATGGTGCTTCTATAGTTTACACACTCGATTTATGTACCATCCATTGATGATGATAAGAGTATCCATATTCGTGTTTATGCACATGGCTTTCTTTCCGGGTTCTTCAATTTCAAGACATTTGGTTAAGCGATGCTCACCAAATCATATGTGTTTATATGTTTCTTTTCTAAGCTTTGCTATTAATCTCCACTGTATACCTCAAGAACTGGCAGTTGTTTTCTTCATAAAATTGTCAATCAGAATTAAGAATATTGACGGAAAGAACCCGTCTCTGCATGATTCTTGTAGACACTATGAGGATTTTTGATTATTCTTTTCCTCTGCGCAATACTCGAATTTCTCGGAAAAGAGTTTAATCAATTTAAGATACAATGGGCTATTTTTTTCGAGACTTTGTTAAATGATGTTCCTAATTGCATTTACTCCATTCTCCTGTTACTCCATTCCAAATGTGACGAATAATTTTTCTGGGGAGCTTGACTATGAGGTCTTTTGACAAGTCCTTTGGTATATGATGCTTGTATATTTTGAAAGTTCTATCAAATTTTGCAAGAAGCATTTTTGTTTCGATTTCTCCTCATTCAGCTATCAGTACCCATTTTTCAGTTGATATTAATTTTTTCTTTTTTTGCTTTACAAATTCGAGGAGCTCTTTTGCTGTTTTGCAGTAGGCTTCTCGGTTGCTAACCATCTTTTATCTATATCCGGCTCATTTTGGCATTCAAGCTTTCAGCTCAGATTCTTAATTAAATATTTTGTTACATAAGATTTTACTCTTGAAACATCAATTCTTGAAACATTGTTTTCTGTATTTAATTTTCATTTCTGGTTTCTTGATAAAATGACTTTTATGCGATCCCGTTGAGCCATAAAATTTATTGTATGGTGGGTTCAAAAAATGTCCAAGTATAACTTCTTTATTTTAGAAAGCTTTGGCAAATAGTAAAATCATACCGTTTTTTTTATCCCGTTGAAAATTATCTCGTTTTTTTAATAGAAATCTAAATATAGTTTTATTAATAATTTGAAGTCTTCTAAAAATTTCTCATTGTTTTTTTATTTACACACCTTTTAAGTAATTTTGTAAAAGCGTGAATTATTAAGATTTTTTTAAAAATATTCAGATGAATTATTTTCACTTGATTTTTAATTCATGTTAATGCTTCTAACCGATTGATTTTATTAAAAATACAGGATTTACGATTAATGGATTTTCATAAATGTACTGTAGTATTTCCTCACTGTTTCCTCTTTGTTTTTTTATTTAATTTTTCTTCCAGGATCTTGAATGATTATAAAAATTGAATCGGTGAAAATTGAGTGAAAAATTATCGTTATTATTAAAATTTTTGAAAAAAAATTTAAAATATTGAAAATTAAAAGTTCTTTGCAGGGTTACCTTTATATATCATATTTTGATAGATATTTTGACATTAAAATTATCCTGTTTCCATAAACAATTGTAATAAGACTTGTTCTTGGAATCACTTTAATTTACATTTGTAATAAGACTTGTTCTTAGAACATTTTAAATGTCTACAATCATAATTTCTAAAGATAAATTTTTTTTAAACTTCTCTTTCTGTAAGTAATATTTTTTCTTAGGCATGTTTTAAGTTTAATTTTTAGTTTAAAAAAAATGTTGAAATAAAACTAATGCGATTGAAAGATTTAAAAATATAAAATTAATAATAATAAAAAATTGACTTAAGTAGAATTAAAATAGAAAAATTTTAATTAAAAGAAACCGGCCATCTTCCTTTTTCTTGTGACACATTTTGTGAGCATCTAGACCGGTGACAAGATAGTCCTTTTAATTAATTTTCGATCCCAAAAAATTTTACAACTATCTTATTTAGGCACTAATAATAAGATCGCCAACATCTTTCTCATAATTATTAAACAGACCGTGGTTGTTTGTAATATAAATGGGAACTGTATACTTTCAGTTTTTCGTCACTAAATACATCCAAGAATAGCTTTTTTCAATTTTTTCGAAAAAATAATATTTTGGAATTATTCTAGCGAAATTAATTTAGTTTTTGTTTTTGTTTTTTATCAATAATTGCAAGGAAGGTTTGATTTTTTATTGCTAAATGCTAAAAATTTGTTTGCTCAAACTAAATACATTTGGAGCTTAAAGCCTCGAAAAAATAAAACAAGATTTGATTAAAAAAACTTTTAAAATATTGAAATAATTAATGTTAAAAACAAAACAAAATTTTGGAAATTAATTTTTGATTATTATTTTTAAATATAAGAGCTAAATTTTTTTTCACAATCAAAAAGTAATCAATCACATCAGCTGTCTTAGTGTGCCTTATCAGCAAACTCGCTGGCTAGCCAGCTACAGTCAAAACTACTACTACTACTACATTTGAGCGAATCTGTCGAGGTTGCTAAAATTTTTTGCTCGTATTAAATTATTGTAATTTTTGCACATCGTTTATTTATAATTTGAAAGTTTTATTAAATTATTAATCTTTTAAATTAACTTAGTAATATATTGATATTTTAAAATATTATTTAGTGCATTTGAAATCGGTGAAATGTAAAATTATTTAAGTTTAGGTTCGCTTGCTTCAAATTAATTTTTTCAAATAATTCATTATTTTTTAAATTTCAAATTAACCAAAGGCCTAATTGAAAACATAAAAGATTAATGATTTATTTTGTTGTAGAGCATTCATATTCCAAAATAAATTCCGAATCCCAAATATTTGAAAATTTTTTTAAACATTAAAATATCTTTTATTTTCTGCACCAACTTCACCATACTTCGCTTAAAAAATATTCTATCTTTATTTCAAAGATTAAAAGCAAAAAATTTTAAATTATTTAAGCTTCTAAATAATAATTTTTTGTTTGTCAAAATTTTTGGCAATTTTTCCTTATTGTTGTTCTTTTAAAGTTGTCAACAATTTTCTAATTAAAATAAAATTGTATTTTTTTTTCTTGGAAAATTTGATGTAATTAAAAAGTGAATAATTCGAATCAAGATAAAATAATTTTAAATCATTTTAAGGTAAAATAAAAATTCATGATTATTGAGAGTTTGATTGAAAAAAAAATTAAATTTGAGGACAAATTTTTATTTTTTAATATTTATTAACAACAACCGTAAATTGTTAAATTAGCAATAACAGGATATCTACGTTCATTGTCAAATAAAAATAAAAATTTTCTCTCTCGATTTATCTGTTCGATACAGCAACTCTTTCCAATTCGTCTCTCTTTTTGAAGGCATACGAGTTTGGTGATTCTTTGGCAGCGTTGATCAATTCATCAGCCAAACATTCGGCAATAGTTTTAATGTTTCTGAAAGCAGCTTCACGTGCACCAGTACACAAAAGCCACAAGGCTTGGTTAACACGTCTCAATGGCGAAACGTCTACGGCTTGACGTCTTACGGTACCAGCACGACCAATTCTAGTTGAGTCTTCTCTTGGACCACTGTTTTTGATGGCATCTACTAATATTTTCAATGGATTCTAAGTTCAATCAATTAAATCAATAAGCAAATTTAAGTATTTTTTAAGTCTCACCTCTCCAGTAAGCAAGTGAATGATTTCAAAAGCGTGTTTTACGATGCGGACAGCCAACAACTTTTTGCCATTGTTTCTGCCGTGCATCATAAGAGAGCAGACTAAACGCTCAACGATCGGGCACAAAGCTTTGCGAAATCGTTTTACTTGGTAACGACCAGCTGTGTGTGGGATGTACTTAGCAGCTTTTCCTTTAATTGGAATATAGTCCTAGTCGAATTAAGGTAGTAAAAATGTGTTTTTAGTTGAGCAAAAATTGTCACTTACTCCCAAAGAGATGTCTTCTACGTTTACTTCATCTGGGTTCCATTTGCCGAATAACTTAACTTGATTGGCATATACTTCGTTAGTTACTGCTACTTCAGCCATTTTAAACAACTATTTATCTAAAGTTTGAGGTCAAATTTTTAGGCTTTAAGTGTCGGAAATAGCCCGATAGCCGGACATGGGAGCCATAGAGAGTGCAAATTTTCATTTTTTATTATTTTAGTAAAAATTTCAAATCAACATAGAGAGCGCATGTTTTTTTCTCGCTCAGCTCTACAAGCATATATATATGCATGAAAATAAATTGGTATATGGAGTATACATGAGCCGAAAAGAAATTGCATGCATTAGTATTTTTTATTTAGGAATATTTTTCTTTTTCGACTACCTTGACACATGTATATCTCGATTTTAATGGGAACATGGAGTTTTTAAATATTTTTTTTTAAGAAAAAATATTCAATTATAATTCATTATTTTTTCAAATTTTAAATAAACTTTCTTAGTTTAACCAACTCTTCTCATTTTTATTATTTAAACCCGATTCAGAATTTACTCTCAACCTCCGAGAGAAATCCAAAAAAATAAACCAAAAAAGTATTTAATTATATAGACTGGATCAATCTTTTACTCGAAAAATTTTATTTGTTGAAAAATTAATAGACAAAAAAGTCAAAAAAATTTTAGTAAGAAAAAAATTGTGAGAAGCCAATGTAGAAAATAGAATTTTTCGACATTTCATTTTAAAAACTCTAAAACAAAACGAGTAAAATATTGCATTACTTAATTGATCACAATGTTAAGCAATGAAATGAAAAAAAGGAAAATATCCGAGAAGAATTATCAATAATAACTTTAATTTAATTTTTATTCAATTTTTTATTATTTGTTTATTTATTTACGACTTTCATCCAATTTTACAATAGCTTTGCTCAAAATAACGAAAAAAGATAATGAACAAAAATCAAACTTTTGGAAAGAAAATTGAAAAAAATACTTGATTGTAAAAATCTAAATTCTAGCTATATACTGCATAATAAATCAATAAAATATATTTTACAATTTTGTTGCATTGAAATAATAATAGTAATAATATGTCCTTTTTCTACTCTAGCGGATAGTGGGGGAGGCGCTCATCTCCTTTTACAGTACCTTTTTGAGAAATAACTCAGACCTTGAATTGAGTTTAAATAAGTCAATTTAAAATATTTCCCTGCACCGAGAAAATTTTTTAATTAAATATGGGAATATATGTCTGGACGGTTCAAGTCAATTAAAAAAATAAAAATCTAATTCATAGAATATTGTAAACCTTAATCGAATATAAAAATTGAATATAAATAAATATATAATGCACATTTCTTTTTTATTTTCCTAGCATAAAATACAACATTGTAATCTTATTATCTTAACACTAGAAGCATCAAACACCTTTTCTTGTTTTTTAAATTCTTTTTAAATCAAAAATTAAAGTAATTTTACTGAACAATCACTTGTTTTAAATAAAAAGACGTTTTTTTAAAAGTCACAAGTCCCAAGTCAAGTCCGAAATTGGAATTTTTTTAATGAATTGGACTTTAATTTGGGATTTTTAAGCAACTCTAGAAAAAGATTAAAATCTCTAGCAATATCTACATTATTCAGAAAAGATTTATTCATTAGAAAAATCTGCTCAAAAGATTTGGGGATTTAAATTTTTTTTATTATGTAGCTTCTAGTGTAAAGGAGTTTTTAATAGATTTTAGGGGTAGCAAAATTTTTTGGAATTGTTTGATTTGTTTCAATTTGATCTTTTCAGTTCGGAAAAATTTAAAAACTTTTTATTTTGGAATAGGTTGCCAGAAAACGTGGTGAAATCCAAGTCAACCGCTAATTTTAAAATGGCTTTAGATAAGTTCAATGTAATCGGCTGCTACAGCTCTACACGGCCAATTGGCGGTGATGGGCTTAGACAATCTACATGTTAGGTGTCGCAGCAAGAACTACTACTACTACTACTACTTAAAGTAAAAAAAAAAAAGTCTGAAAATAACTCTGAAATTTTCTGCACTTTGCGCGCTTTAAAAACAACAAAAAAAAGCTGACCGTTGCTTACATTATGAATAATGAAGAAATTAAAAAAAATAATGAATTTATTAAAGTTAAAAAATTTTGACTTTTAATTTATATTTTTTAATAACTATTTAATCAATTGACTTGATGTTTTTTTTTTAATTAAGTAAAAATTTTGCTCCATGTTTTTTTAACTTTTTATATGTTTCGTTCTACCTGTCTCAAGATTTCTTGGCAATTCAAAAGAAATTTTGTTTCTATAGACAACAGGCGTATAAACTGACAGTTCTAATAGCCATCGTTTCTTAAAACATAAAATCATTTTATTTTATTTTTCAGCTTTTTAAGAAATGTATTTTAAAAATTAAAAGACATTATGAAATTTCAAACAAAACTTCCAGCACAATAAGAAAAAAAATTTAAATTTTGTTCTAACGGTTTTTGCAAGACAAGTTTGTGACCATTGGAAAAAAAAGTTATAATTTTTGTTCTTTTGTATTGGAAGTTTTGTATGAAATTTCTAAATGCCAAGTTAAAAGTTAGTAGTAGTAGTATTAGTAGTAATGCTGCGTGGATCTTTTCCACAAGCTGCAACATAGTAACGTCCAGCTATAGCAGTACAATTTCAAAATTTAAGTCTAACTCTTTTTATTTAATAATTTAACACTAATACAAACCAAATAGAATAATATAAAAAAATATGAAAACATTTAAATGAAATAGTAATAATAACGTTTCCTAAATAATTAACTCGGTGCTTCTAGATCAGCCTTTCTCCATTGATTGACAACCAACCATCTAGTCTGGCTTTAAACTTTAAATAAATTTTTGATTTACAGTATTCGCTTCAACAATTCAGTTTGGCAGCATGTTCCACCAGCCAGACGCTCTATTTGAAAAAAAGTACATTCTTGCGGTTACGCTCTTATGATAATCATTTATTTCCTTGGATGTGAAACTTTGTGGTCTCACTCTTTTTATATGACCTCTTGTCCCTGCCGCTGGGCCAACTTTATCTAAACTCAGTTATTAAAAAGTTATATAAATTTCAATTTATGACATCTTTTTTTTTCTTTTTAATTAATAAAAATATTAAAGAAATTAATTGTGGATAGAGCAAAAGTGAATAAAATTTTTTCTTATTCTTATTCACAATAGAGTATGCTGGATTAATTCATTTTTGCTTTCTCCAATTTAGAAGAAAACAAATTAAATGGAAAGAATAAATATGGTCGTGCTATGTAAAGTCCTAAGCATGATCCTGTACTTAAAAACAGTAAAAAAATAAACCATTTAGATGGTAATTCAATATTAATAATTTTTCTTCTTTCATTTTTTCGACATGGCTTGAGCTCATCAAAAAATTAAACAAAAATTATAAGGAAAAAAAAATTTAACAAAAAATGTTTTTAAGCTCTTTTTTGAGGTAATTTCATTATTGAAATTCAATTCCATCGATGTTGATGTAAGTCGGCCATCAACTCAAAGAAAAACATTCGGCTAATGAACAACATTTTCTAAATATTTATAGATTTACTTTTTTTAATTTTAAAGTAAATGACTAAGTTCGATAGAACAAAAATAGAAGGGTAATTTTTTAAAATTATTTTCTTTAAAACCAAAGCAAACTTTTTAGTTTATTAATTTAAAATTTATAAACTAATTTTTAAATTTCAAACGTGCTCAAAACAAATTTAAATGTTCAATTAAATCTTACTCCAGATTTTTGAATTTAAGTATTTGGGAAAAGATAACCAAATCTTACGTAATAAGATCAAATTTAAAATAAACTTTGAACATTTTAAGAAATTTTTTAATTCTGATCATAAATTTTACTTTGTTTTTATTTTACGTTTCACGTTTTTCATGTCTCCAAGTCTTTTTTATCTGATGGATTCCACACTTATTCACAATACCCCAAATAAGATATAACGTAGGTGCAGTAAAGTGATGGAATCTAGGTTAAATAAAATTGTGCAATAATCAAAATTAATAAAGTCTTCTCTTTAATTTTAAAGAAAATTGATCCAAATTTATCCTAATTTTAATTTTATCCTTTTATAATTTAATTTAACGAATTGGAAAGATTTTTATTTCATGAAAACATTTTTTATTTTAAATTTATATGCTTTTTTTTTAAGTAAAAATTATATTTTTTTTGACACATTAAAAATACTTTTAATCTTTTCATTCACTTAAATTTTTTTTGGATTTTTTATTTATTATTATTCATTTATTAATAATCGTTTAATAATCAAAATATAAATTTTGAATTTATTTTTTAATATTTAGATTTATTTTTTCCATGAAAAATTAATTATGAAAATTATGCTCACTTTGAATTTTGATTATTGAAAGGTCATCAATAAATGAATAATGATTAAAAAATCCAAAAAAAAAATTTAATGAATTAAAAGAATAAAAGTATTTTTGATATGTCAAAAAAAAATACAATTTTTACTTGATAAAATACCATTTAAATTTAAAGTAAAAAATATATGCATGAAATAAAAATCTTTCCAATTAAATAAAGATAATGTTTGATCACTAAATTTTTTTATATTCAATAATTTCCCAAGTATGTTTAAAGTTATTTTTTTTAAAAATAAGTATGAAAAAAAACACACTAGATTTTTCTGGTTTTATTGACAATAGATGGAAGATTTCTGATTTTACTTAATATTTTTCTATCATATGTAAATAATTTTCAAAGTTAATGATCATATATGAGAGGGATAGAAAGAATTAAAACAAGAAAGAAAAACTAAGAAAATACAATAAATTTTTTTTGTTTGAACTAAAAGAAATGAAAATTTGAGTGAAAATGGTGATTGCCAAATCTAATCAGTTTAATTAATCATTCAAGCTTGTTTTATAAAAAAAATCGAACAATGATACGACCTTTATAAAATTCTATTAATTAATTTTTTTTCTATATTACAAGTTTATGCGGATTTCTCTTTTTATATGAAAGAGTTTTAATTTTTTTTAGCTTTTCAAATAAATATTTATTTTAAGTCCGAATCTCTTTTTTATGTCTTTTTTAACAAAATTTAAGTTTTTTTTTACTTCTCTCATTATATATTAACAAATAGAGTCGATTCAACTTCTTAACAGCTACATATTTAATCAAACTTTTTGATCACATTTCACCTTGATTTTTAGATTAAAAATAAATTTTTAAATTTTTAGTCTCAAGAATATTATCAACTAGAAAATACTTGGTGCAAAAGCAATAATAACCTATGGAATTTCAATTTATTTAGTTTAATGCAATGGACAAAAATTAAGAAAAAAATTTTATTGAAAAAAAATTCAGTTTAAGTTCAAACCTAAGCAAACAAATTTAAACATTTCTTCATTTGGAAGAACTTCCAAAATGATGAAACAAATATGTTTTCAAAACTTGTTTAGCTCCAAGTCAAATAGACAAAAAAGCTTCCATTGAATTAAACAAATTTATGGATCTGTAAATACTTAAATGATACAAAGTCCAAAAAAAAGCAAAAGTCATAACAAAAAAATACAAAAAAAATGAACAGGTAAAATAAATTATAAAAAAAAGAACAAGAAAATTATTTAACATGCTTGAAAATAGTAAAAGTTTTCGAGTTTATTTTTTTTAAATTATTTATAAAATATATAAAATAAAATATTTATAGAATATTAGTATATTTTTTTGTTAGATATTACAGTTCCATTCCTGGCGCATCGTCATCTTCGAATTCGCTCATAGAACTTTCACTACTTTCGTCGTTATTGGTTTTGCCGTTGTTTTTAGATGAACCTTTAGCGGCGTCTAACGACCCGGAAGAGCCGGCATCAGACGAGCAAGAGGCTCCCGAAGAAGACGATGAGGTAGCTCCGTTCTGATACGATTTGTGTTGCTCTTGGGCCTTTAGCGCCTCCTCTGTTGCATACTTCTTCACGTACTCTCTCACTTTGGCCTTGTACTCTTCTGGTTTGTGCAAGTAAAGCGCTGCGGCGTCACCATTCAAGGGGTCAACTGGGTTCGGGTAAGTTAACAACTGCGGCAAAAACGACTCGAAAACATTGACCAAATCGTACATAGGCGTCCATGTTTGATTAATAACGTCAAGACACACTGTGCCAGAGGCCTCATCTATGTTCGGGTGAAATATCCTATTCATAAAACCAATTGATGGCGATTTAAATGGGTATTTGTCCGGCAAGTCAACGCGTATCTTCCACACGCCTCCATCATAAGGTGTTGTTTTGGGACCATGGAACCTTACCATAAACTCGTTTAGACCGCCCAAAATAGTCACTTCGTGCTGAGATTCTATCAGCTTGATTACGTCCGTGTTCATGCGACGTTTACCTGGATTGGGCGATGTCATTTTCACTTTCGAACAGCTTTTACTCGGGTTTCTATTCCTTTTATCTAGATAGGCTTTAATTTAATTAAAATTCAGAGTTGCCAAGGTGAATATTTTATTTGAGGCCCTTTTTTATTTCAATGTAAAATTAGAGATTTAATTTTTTTAATTTGACGCCAAAAATTGCATCTTTTTTACCAAAGAAATGGTTTTAAAAAAAATTAAACTAATCAATACAATCTTAGGGCTCTACTTTCTTTATCTTTAGTCATATTTATTTATGTTTTTCTACATGTACCAATAATTTTCATTTAAATATTTAATTTAGAAAAAAATTTTAATTCTTTTCAAAGAATATATAAAATTATTATAATTAAGCAAAACGCAACAACAACATAGCTTAAAAAACAATATACAAAAGAAAAGAAAAATTATTTCTTTATAGAATTTAATGCAAGAGCTTGTAGCATAAATTAAAATAAAGTTGAATTCTCCCAATTGAATTGCGGAATTTCTTTTAAACCTTTATTATATTTGATAATCCTATTTTATCATAATGCTGGAATAAAATAAATTTTATGATTTTTTATTTAAGCATCTGATTATTTTTAATCAGGTGAGCGGAGTAGAAGAAATTGTAGCTAGCAAGCTGAAATAAAAATAAAATTTTACATACAAATTTAGCTGTATGAATTTTTAACTTGATGTAAGAATAAAAAAATTTTTAAATATTTTTATTTTATGATAGACACTTAACTAATTTGGTTGCTGTTGGCGTCGCTATATTTGACAACTAGATTGGAATCATTTTCAATCAAACTGAACAAATTTGACGATTTTTTTATTTTTTTATTTAATTTTTTGCGAAATTTTTCCATATCGTTGACTATTTCTTCATTTTGCTCGTTTTCATTTGATTTGAATTTTTTGTATTTTTTAAACACCTTTAAAAACAAAATCACAATAAAACAAATTCCAATTAATTTGAACGAAAATTTCAAAACAAATAGCTTTTTTAGTATTTTATTAAATTAAGCAAAAAAAAATAAAATACCTTTTTTTCTAACTTGTCGAGACTAACAGAGTATTCTTGATGCTTGGTGCATTCTTTTTTTAAGACTTCAACCCAGTTGAAATCATCTGAACTTTTTTTATCTTCATTTGTATCGGCATTTTTCAGCTTTTTATTATTTGTCTCATTTTTTTCGCCCTGTTCGACAACATCTTCAAGTTTTCTTTTTAAATCAATTCCATGTGCAGTTTTGTCTGTCTTATCGAAAGACTCAATGACATTCCATATTTCTTCCAATTGACTTTGATTTAGGTTAAACGATCGGAAGCTATTTCGAATGAAATTGAAAAATTTGGCTTTTTTTCTGGGCACATTCGGGTAATCGGTCAATTTTTGCAGCAATGATTTAGCTTTTGGGCTTCCTTTGAAAGATTCCACAGCTTTCAAAACTTTCTTTATTAATACAAAATTTTTTTAATTTTAGTTAAACAACAATGTTAATTAATCAACAAAAAAATATCCAATTTTGAAAAATTCTCCACAATTTTTTTTTAACTTAATTTATTTTAAATAAAAATTTTAAAGAATTTTGAGAATTTTTTTTTTCAATTTTCAATTTAAATTTACCTCGAACCAAGCATTTTGCTTAACGTCGCCTTTATTTTGTTTGGCAACATAGTCCTTGCTTTCGTAGCGCTCAGATTCAGTCAAGCACTTAACATGAGACTTGTACTCTTCGTTTCTTAAACAAAACTAAACATTAAAAAAATTGAATCTTAGGAAAATGAGGTGATAAAATTTTAACTTTACTTGAAATCCTTTTGACAATCAATGCAGCTGAATAATCTCGATCTGCATGATCTCATGTGAGTTTCAACTTGGTTCTTGCGTAAACCAGTGCCGCATTGGCAACAATTGAAGTAGACCATTTCACAAAAGATCTAAAACTATTTTGAAATAAACTTTAGCGCAAATTTATCTTCGCAATTTATGATAATTTGCAGCAAAATTATTTAAATTTAAATTGATCATAAAATTATTTGTCTACGACTTAATGCGTTTTTAGAACAAAATTATATTTAAGTTTATTTAAAAAATAAGAAGAATTTTATATTGAAAATTAACGAAAAAGTTGTTCTCGTTGCTTTCAATATTTCATGCTTTATACTCTCATTTAAATTTTTTTCGCATTTAATATGCAAAACGATATGTATGAAGTAGAAAAAAAATTTATCATATGTTTTAGTGAATTTTTAATTTCGTTCTTTATTTTCCATTTAGTCAAATAATAATGCATTCAATTTTTGACTCAAAATAATTTTATTAATAAATCATTTTGCTTATATTTTTTAATTTAAGACAATTTTTTATCATGATTTTTCCAATTTCGATTATTAAAAACTAATTATCAAATTTTTATTTCTAAAATAAAATAAATAAAGCTCTGTAAAAAATATAAATTATTTTAAAATTTTTCAAATCAAATGCCGCAGTTAATCTAAATTTTGGTTTTATAAAGATAACTAATTTTTCTAGAATTGAATGTATTAAAAATGATCCCTTTAATTTCAGATTTGTAAGTCACAAAAATTCATGCATTAAAACCTTTATATTTTACGTAAATTTTCGTAATTTTAGGAAAAAATTTTGTTATTTAACAAAAATTTCAAAAATTTTCAGAAAATTAATTTTACATATTTCTTAAATTGTAAAAGAAACAAAAAATAGCGTTTTCAGTGATTTTACAAGAGTTTTGAAGATTCTATAATTATTTTGGGAAAAAGTGTTTTTATTTAATTTTTTAATGAATCTGGAAATATATAGCAGAATTTTTCAGAATGAGTACATTGGCGGTACACAGCATGTACCGTTTACCTTTAACTTAATTTTTACCCCACTCTAAAATCTAAATTCGATAACCCGAATTTTGGGTTATGTCCGTACCGAAATCCACAATGCCGAAAATTCTTCGAAAATCACTAAAAACGCTGTTTTTTTACTCTTTTAAAATCTACGAAAAAAGATGTGAATTATCTAACATTGTATAAATTTACTAAAATTTAAATATCAATTTTTTATCTAAAATCATCGCTAAATTCACACAAAAAATAAAAACATAGTTGCTTTTTTTAAATGAATGGATTCTTGAAAAGATTTACAGTCAAAATTTACTGTTCTTTAAACTTAAACTCAAATGATGAAAAAATGTTTAACATGTAAAGAATAATTCATCACCTTTATTTCTATCAGTCTTTTTAACAAAGATTTGATACTAAGGTTTTTGGTAATTTTACGTTATTTTTCGAAAATTTACGAATTTTTTCGTAAATTTGCGTAATAATTCGATAATAACATATGTAATAAAAGGTTTAATTACGAAAAATTACGTAAAACAAAAATGCCAAAAGCATGCCATTTTTTTTGGCCATTTAAAACTTTTTTTAGTAAATTAAAAAAATTAAAAAACAATTGAGAAAAAAAAATTACCGATTATTAAATAATTTTACGTTTAAAACGCCGATTGCTGTAAATCAGTTTTCGATTGTTGAAGAAGAAGACGTTTAATTAGTTTTTAATGATTTTTACGCTTTTTCAAAAGTTTTACCATTATGAAAATTAAGTAAGATGATCTTAAAAAACCTATATCCATTAGATTGATATAACCTTAATTAATTAATATAAATTAATTTTTTTATTATTTAAAAAATTAACCTCCAAGAAGGAGATATATAATGTGTAAAATTTTATAGTTACAAAAATGATTAGAGAAAAAAACATCAAAAATACAACTATAAATTTGATAAGTTGAAAAAGAAAAATTGCATTTATCATTCTGCATGGAATGTTTAGTAATATCCAAAAGTAGATTCCGTTTGTAATTCAGAAAAACGGAGACTGATCTAATTGTTAAACCAATTATTTAAAATAAAGCATTAAAAACATTTGATTGAACACTTAATTTTTTTAACAAATTTTTACAAAAATTTTCTAAATTTTACTTAATTTTACCGGTTCAAAATTCGATTTTTACGTAAAATTACTTTAAAATCGATAATTTTTTTCTCAATTGTTTTTTAATTTGTTTATTTAACTACTATAAAAAAGTTTAAAATAGCCTAAAAATTGGCATGTTTTTGGAATTCTTGTTTTTACGTAATTTTTCGAATTATTACGTAAATTTACCAAAAACTGTAATACCAAATCAGAACTGTTTTTTTTTTTTTTCAATGTGTCCAAATCAGACATTAGTCTTTCATGCGAACATAGTGGACACACTCATTTATTTAAAGAAAGAAAAATTTTTTTTTTATTTAAATCGAAATTAATAATAATTATAAATAGAAAGAATAAAATAAAATAAGAAAAAAGAGAAGGAGAGTGAGAGGTGATTTGGGTTTATTATAAGTTTTTATTAGTATTTTAATTTTTTTGTATTTTACATATTTAAGAAGATTAGAGATGTAATCTATGTCTAATTTGGGAAATTTTAATAAACTCGATAAAGTGTAGATTTACATTATAAATTTTTCTTTGTCTAAATAGAGATAAATTTAAATCTAGATCATTCAGTGTAATTCATTTGTTAATTTTGAAAATAAAGAAAGAAAATGTTAATTCTCCAGAAGAAAAAAACCCTAGTCTTCCTGGGGTATAAAGTTTATTGCTGTTTCTTAAATTACATGGTTTATTTAGAGATTCGTTCACAATAAGTTGAGTTTTAAGTGGAATAGGCGATTCTGGGTTTTTCAAAATCTTATAAGAAAAGCAGCAAAGCTTAAAGATCAGCTTATGTTGCAAAACGGTAAAAACCTAGAATTTCAAGATTATTATTATTTTTTTACCATTGTTGAGATGTACTTTGGTGCTAGCCCAAAAGCTGGTATCTTAGCTTATGACCCAGCATAATCGAACTAGGGAATACGGAAATTGTATTGAAATCGTTAGATAAAATTAACTTGGGCTTTAAAGTAGATCAATTTGAAAAGTGAAATATAATATGCATTGGATAGAGATTGAATAGCTGGATTGGAGAAAAAGATGATAAGTGATAAACTATAATGTTGTTGTTAATTTATTTTATTTAAATGACCCCAGCAAAGCTGTTTTGGTCAAGAATTATATGTATACAAAAATAAATTTGTTTTAAAATAAGTCTAAAAAGTGTAAACGAAATCAGTAAATAAGTAAGTACGGAGAGATTAAAAGTTTAAAGATTAAATTGAGTCACATAAAAAAGTTTTATATTTTTTTAAATATGATTTGCTAATGTTGGAATATTCTTCAAGGAGATTATTAAACAATGGATTTTCACTTTGTATCGCGTTTTAGGCATAGCTTTTATTTAAATCAACGAGTCTTTCACTAATACCTGTCAAACCGGTTATGTGTCAAATGGTAACTAGTTTATGCTTTTGATTACTCTATTTTGAATAGTTTGAAGTTGTTTTTTTCTTTTTTTTGAATTGATGCATAGTATAAAATAGATCTGACTAAAGACGTGTAAATTTGAACCGACGTTTTGTTTGATAAGTGTCAAGATTTGTGTGATATAATTTTTATACAATTTAACCTGTTTGTACATTTCTTCTTGATCGACTCTTTGATTTTTGAATAAAAAACTTTTATCAAAAGCGATACCTAAAAAAGTTGGTGAATCGTCGTATTTTATGTTTTTGTTGTATAGTTTGAGCTTAAGTTTGTTTTTGTGATTTTTTTATCCTTTGAAAAAATGATATGACAAGATTTATTAGGAGCCATCTTGAGTCTCCATTTGTTTAACCAAGTTTCTAGTTGTTTAAAATATTTGTTAATAATTTTTGAAAATCATCACAAATCATCTGCAAATAAAATAAATAACGCTTATTTCTAGACAAATTTATCGGTATATAATTTATAAAAATTGAGAAAAGCAGTGGACTGAGAACTTTCCCCTGGGTTACACCGGCTAAAATATTAAAATCACTTGTAAAAATCTCGTTTAATTTTATTCTGAACCTTCGACTTTCTAGGAAGCCTTTGCACCAAGAAATTACATAGAACGCGATATTAAATTCGAACATTTTGAATAAAAGGCCTTTGTGCCAATCATTATAAAAAGCCGAGGCTATGTCAAAGAATATAGCACAAACCTTTTTTCTACGATTAAATGATTCACTACTCTTCTGAATTAAGTGACTATGGTTAGGGTTTAGTTTGTCGTTTTTTTCTAAAGCCTGATTGCTCGTTAAGAATAATGTTGTTATCATCAAGGAACTTAATTATACGAGAGTTTATAAGTTTTTCAGCGAGCTTAGCTAAACAACTTTTAACACTTATTGGTCTATAATCTATAGGATTCGGGCTGTTTGATTTTTTCTTGGGAATCATGGTAATGGTTGCCAATTTTCAGTCGTTTGGTATTATATTCGAGAATCTTGTTAAAAAGTTTTAGTATTAGGTTTTTAATTTTTTTTGAAGTGTTTTTTAGCATGAGGTTGTGAAGCTTATCATGGCCCGAAGACGCCTTACGATTAAGCTTGCGATTAAGTTCATCAATAGTAAAAGGGCTAAATTCGTTATTTTTGATGTTTTCTGATAATTTCGACCTTAATTAGTCTTCTATTGAGCATTTAAATTTATTATCGAACGTTTGATCGTTACTGTCTTGAAAAGTACCCTCAAGAAGCGATCCAAATAATTGAGCTTTGTCCTTATCGTTTACAAAATTTTTATTTTCGTGAAAAGAGTTGGAAATTCTCTAGCTTCATGCGAACTCGGATTTTTCACTGGTTTAATCTTTGTCAGAATGGCCTTGATGATACTAATTTATTTCCAAGAGATGAAACTAAATCTAACCAGTGTTTGTTTTTAATCGCTTTAATTTCTTGATCAATCGTTTGCTTTAATATATTTTTCTTTATTTGTCCTCTTACTTTTTATATTTAATTTTATTTTTGATTTTTATTAGTTTGATTATGGAAGACGGAAGATTCTCAGGTACCGACGGTTTTTTGATCGGAATACTATTAAGAGCCGCTTCGATTAGAGAATTGGTTATTATATTGTCTGTTTCTAGATATACTAATAGATTACAGTTAGCTGTTACTTTAAACTGATTGATACTTAATTCGTCTTGATTATAATGGCTAAAAAATTCGTTTTGAATTTCTCGTTTATTATTTATAAATTTGTCGTCCTTCTTAAAATAGATTTACTGAGCTACTATCGGTTTGGATCGTTTAGTAATGTTTGTGTTAGGTGAGTTTTATTCAGTCGAAAGTTTAGTTTTTGATGCCACCGAATATCGGCCATTTGGGAAGCTATTAAAAACGTTTAAAGGTATCAATTAATGTGCTTGCTTTATTGGATGTTTCTGCATTGGTTGTCTGGTCCATCTCCATCGAAGAACTCGATGGCGGTCCATATGAAGATGTACTCATTTGGGCTCAAAATGAATAGCCAATAGATATGGTAAATAATAATTATGCAGCAGAATTGAAAAAAGTAAAAAAAATTATGCAATAATCTTCTATTTCAAAAACAATAATCAGAGTGATTAAAATAATTGTATTTTGACTGGTTTTGAAAGAAAGGATAATTGATTTATTGAGTTAAGCTTTTTATTGAAAGTAGTTTTTAGATTAATAACTTGACAAGTAAAATTTTAATTTATTATCTATTATAACACCCTTAGAACTACAGAAATTGATGGTATCATCATCAAATATTTTACAATTTATGTTGTGATTTTTAACAAAGAAAGGTAGGTCGTTTATGAAAATTAAGAAGAAAAAAGGACCTAACTCACTCCCCTGAGGAACTCCAAGGTCTTTATAAGAGATTCAGAAAGAGTCTCACCGAAGGTTACCGCTTGTTTTCTTCCAAAGAAATAATTACTAATGAGATCTAAAGCTTTTTCACAGAACCCAATTCTCTTTAATTTGCAAAAAAAGAGATTTCGGTCTACGAAGTCGAAAGCCTTGCGGAAGTCAATAAACAAGAGAAGTGTAATAAATCTTTTTTTGCGTGCTGCATTAATTTCTGAAATTTCAAAATTTTTTCTTTTAATTTACTAAAGGGACATATGTTTGAGAGTTCATAAAATGTTTCATATATGGAAGTTATACAGGTCTTTTGATCAAATAATGAATTTGATTTGATATCGGTGAAAAAAAGCTTGCTTATTTCCAAGGCCTCAGATGCGGAGTTATTACCGCTGATAATGAAGTTCGGAACGATACTGTTTTGTTTTTCAGACTTTAATTTTATTGTTGTTCTAATAAAATCATAATTCTTTTGAATTATGAAAATCATTTAATTTTCTACCCCTAAAATAAAATATCAATTTTTATTCATTTTCTAGCTACTTTTTATGAAAAATAATAAGACCGATCTTCTGTGATTTTCCACGACTTATAAAAATTATCCCGTATTTAGATATGGAATTAATTTCAATATCTGACCATGGGCTAATAGAATTTTTATTATAAATTTTAACTTTTTAGTTAGTGCAATCGAATCTATTATACTTAAAATTGAGTTCTTTAAGAAGTTCTATATATCATTAGGTAAATCAAGCGAAGATAAAGAATGGAAAGATGATGATTTGAACTTACATGATGGTGGGAAATTTTCTCTGAGATTTTATATAGATTCTTCTCAGAAAGATTTCTAACAGATCTATAAACGAAGGTTCTTTTAATTGAGGAAATGTCCAGTTAAATTACTAAAATTCTATGATCGCTTAGAGAATTATCAATGGATGAAGTCGATTTTATTAGATTTTAGTTATGAAATACGAGATCTATTTGAGAAATACTTGTTATTAATTTATTTATACAAAAACTTCTATTAATCCGGTTGCTCCGGATCGACCAGAGTCAGCTGATTCGGTCAGAGCCTTTACGGATGTTGCATTTGTGTACCATATTCTCAGCAAAATTCCAAGAGAAAAGGTATTTTTTAAAAGGAACGAAAACGAATCTTAAACGAAAATTTTAATTTAATATTTATTAGATTTTTATCAGTTGATTATTAAACTATTTTAAATTTTTCAATTTTTCAATTTAAATCAGCATTGTTTCATTTTTTTAATGTTGATAGTTTTTAATATAATGAGTCTTTCATTTGGTAGCAACTCATTTTTCTCAGAGTTATTAGAAGATAAATGAAAAAAAGTTTTTGCTCTTTATATGGTTCTGATCAGACTTGTTTTTAAATTTTTTTTTCCTTAAGTCACAGTTTTAAGTCTAGGTCACAAAAATTTAAGTCAAAGTCATGACATAAGTCATTGACTTGACTTCACTTAAGACTTGTGACTTAAAAACAACTCTGGTTCTGATTGAAAACCAATGGTTTCTAACTCTTATCTTATTGAATTTTATTTCAAAAATATTGCCAGTCAATCTTTAGGCACACTTATCTCCATTGATAAGCGTTTGTTTATCAATTGCTAAGAGTAATTGTGAAAGCGTTTATTTCATTTAATTTTAAAAGAATTAAAGTGGGCCTTGCCTAGCGTATTAAAAAAGTAAACTGTGACAATTTATTACTATTTTGTGTAATTTAATTTTTTTAAATTTTGAATATTTTTATGTAACTCGGATTAATTTTTGTAATTGAATTAATTTTATTAATAAGAGATATTCTAGTTTTTTTAAAAGATAATATAATTGTCAATGTGGCTTAGGTTTTGTCTAAAACCAACACCCATCAAGATTATGAAAAAACAAAGTCGGATGTAAATCACCACAATTTTTAAAGCTCAATTTTTTTGCATTTATTTCTAATTATTTGAAATTTATAACAACTCTAGAATTATAATCCAGAGTAAATCAAGTATTAGAAAAAGTTTAAAAAACTTTCCTCTCTATTCTTAATTTAGAGTCCTAAATTTTTTGTAATTTTTTGTAATTATGCTGCTAATTTTCATTCAAAATTTAGAGGTGTTGTAATTTTTTTTGATAAAAAAGGTGTAAGTAAAATCAGTGTAGGTTTTAGACAAAACCATAAATAAAAATAATGTAAAAAATCAGAAATTTCATTACGATTTTTTAAGTTCGATTGTTTTCTATTAATAAGTTACAAAAAAGTAGTTTTTAATTTAGATTAAATTGATTTTTTTCGTGAAGAAATTTTAATTTGAGTCAATATTTAACCTAACCCTAAAACACTATCTTTTGTAAAAAAAATTTGTTTTCGTTTTCTGTACCGAAATCCTTAATGCCCAAAATTCTTAGAAAATCACTATAAAACGCTGTTTTTCATGTAATACAGTGGTGTTCCGGATTTAGTAATCTACGATTATTTACGTAAAAAATAGTAAATTTACCGAATTTTACGTAAAATATTGTAAATTTGGCATGTTGAAGTTTATGATCAAAACTCTATATCAAATTGCTCATTTTATATTTAATAATAAATTTCCTGAAGATTTAGGTAGAATTTTATAAAATTCTTGATGTAACATTGATTAACATAGTTTGTTAAATTAAAATTTCAAAAAAAAAAAAAATTTTAATTAATAGTATGCTCAAAATTAACTAAAATGATCGATTATTTTTGATTTTTTAGTAAAGTTAATAATGCAAATAAATAAACTTTTTTCTAAACATAAAATATCATTTGGTTTTTTAATTTTATTATCTTTGCGAAGTTAAGTTTTTTGTCTTTGGGATTTGGTACTCTTTTTAATTCTAAAAATCGATTATTAATCCATTTATTTTATGATCAACTTAAAAAAATTTTTGAGACTGTAGCATAATATGTTAATTCATTACCAATAAAAAAAAATCATTTCGTTAATTTAAGAAATTATTATGCTTACTTTTTAATTGAGCATTTGATCATTTGATCATAAACTTCAACATGCCGTAAATTTACGTAAATTTACAAAAGTAAAAAAATGCAAATTTACTAAGTGTCTAGAAAATTGAAATAATTTGGCACTTTTTAAAAAAAAAAATGAATTTTTTTTATCCTTCAATATTTATTTTAAAAATTGTATTAAAAAAAATTTTCCATAATTTACGTAAATTTTGTTAAAATTTAATCAATTTTATGGTAAAAATTGGTAAAATGTCAAAATTACATTAAAGTTTAAAATTGAAAATATTAAATAAAATTAAAATCTAGATAATAATTTAAAGTAAAAGAAAATTAAAGAGGTTTGTCAAACAATTAAAAAGCATCACAAAAAGTTTTGAAAAATATCTTAAAAAGTTTTGAAAACTTTTTAAGATATTTTTTTAACGTAAAAAATGTAAATAAAATTTTTTTTTCCTCAATTTAATTTAAAATTTTAATTAGCCATTTAAATTGATTAAATTAATATATAATTAATTTACAATATTTTACGTAAAATTCGGTAAATTTACTATTTTTTACGTAAATTATCGTAAATTACTAAATCCGGAACACCACTGTATAATATAAAATATTTTTTTTGTCAAGATTTTAGAAATAACTTTGGTATTAAATTAATCTAATTTTTTTTGAAAAATATAAAGAATTGAAATTAATTTTTCTTGATTGATTTTAGATAATCATGAAGAAGGCAAAAACTTGCCAAAACGCGTCAACAAGGTCAGAGTTGATTTTTTTTAAATAAAAAGACCTACATAGAAATATTTATTTCTAAAAATTATTAAGTTTAATTTATATTGAAATTAAAAAAAATAGCATAATCATTTTAACTTGCCACCAAGAATTCTACTAAGCAATGTTTTTAATCAATTATTAAAATCATTTAAAAAAATAATTTTGACTTATATTTTGCTGAGTCTTCTAACATAAATGATAAAAATATTTTGCTGATTTTGCCCAGTTAAAAAAGGATTCTGCATACAAATCCTGAATACAGTTAGCACAATTTTTCATTAATTTAAAGAATCTCATTTTGCAAACAAACTAAAAGTGCATTTTATTTTAAAAAATCATTTAATTAATTTTAAAACTTATTTTTATTAAAAAATATCGTTCCGGATAATTTACTAAATTTAAACTCACTGATACCAAGAAAAATAATCACAATACTAATTTCTCATGATTTTATTTATATTTCACCGCCATTTTTACTAAAGATATTTGTGATTTACAGAAATAGTAAAAACATAATAAAACATTAAATTTTTGAAAAAATTTTTATTTATTTATGAAACCGAAGTAAAAATTTTAGTTATTTAAGCAAGATAATAATTTTTAATTTTAAAATCAAATTAAAATATTCAGTTTCATTACCTTGGTAAAATTCTAGTTTTATTTTTAGAATTTTTTCTAATAGGTAAGTTCCCTACTTGAAAATGTTAATTTTTTTTCAAAAATTTCTTAAATTTAAGCTAGTTCTCTTTTTATGTATATATTATGACTAGATTTTTAAAATTTTTCATAGATGTCTGCCGAATTCATACTAAAAAAATTTTTTTAAATTAATTGTTTGAATTTAACAAATAAAGTCAGCTAAATGAACTATTAAAGTTAATTTCTTTTCAAATTTAAATTTTCCTCGATAAATAGCATACTGATTATTTATTTTATAAATTAAAACGATCAATTATTTCTGTAATTAAATTTTTATTATTTCATAAATCTAATTTATTGAACCTAAAAAAATTAAAATTTTTGAGTTTTTTTTTAAGAATAAACAATTAATTATTAAAAAAATGTTTTAACTTCTTTATTTTTATTTTTTTCTCTTGAAGAAAAACTAGCGTTTAACCTTGAAATCATGGATGATTTTTTGATTTTTGTGTTTCATTTTTTTGAATTTTATTTTTTTTATTCTAAAATAGAATTCAGTTTCAATGAGTTCTTAAAAAACATCTAAATTTAATTAAAGTTTTTAATTAAGTAAGCTAAAATGAGAATATTTTGCCAGGTAAAATTTAAAAATGTTACATAATATTTTGTTTAATAAAACTTTGAATTTATCAGATAAAATTTTGATTATTCATTTAGACTCAATTTTAAAAAACACAACACACCTAAAATTTATTATTAAATTAAAAGTGAACATTACTTGCCTTTTACCATTTTAGAGAGTTAGTTTAATTAAAATTCTAAAATGGAAAAATAACCACTTATCTAATTTGGATAAGTTTATTTTTTCTAGAAAATTTTATAAATAAAATTTGCTAATATCGCTAAGCCATTTATGCTTCTTTATTTTCGAGAGAAAGATTTCAACTAAAAATCTAAGCATGGTTTGTTTGAACTCCGAAAGCTAAATAGCATTGTTAAATAGAACCTTAGATCAAACTTGCACTTTTATATAGGAGCAATGAAAGATCTAATTAGTTCAAGACAATTTTAAGTTAAAGAAAAGAAATAAAACAACTTTTTAGTATAAACCATTATTTTTGTAAGAATAATAAAGTTTCAAATAGCTTACAGGCACAACAAAACATAATGCAAATTTTGTTAATCGAATTTATATATTAAAGCAAATGAATAAAATTTGAAAAAAAAGGGCAATTTGGTGATGCGATTTTTTAGTTTCAAATATCTGGATTTGATTAAAAGAAAAATTTACATTCCATTTAGAAAGGCTTTGATGGTTTAAATCAGATCACTTTTTTTTGATGAGGCTTGTTTTTAACAAACCAAATTAAAAAATTTAAAAGAGCAAAATATTAGTATATTTTAGACAAGAAAGAAAATCGATTGAATTCTAATTCCAATTTAAAAAATCAATTAAGTGTTAAATTTTTGTTTCTTTTTTAGTAATATGATTTTTGTTGGCCTAAAATCAGTGAACTATATCATAAACTATAGTTTGCAATCAATATATTGCTTAAGCAAAAGAAAAAAAAATTCAATTCACTAACTTGAGTAAACTTGGTCAAATATTTATCTAATTAGCATCTAATTTAATCTTGAGATTTTCATTTTAAACTTTTTCATTTGGTCATAAATAGCAATAATGGCGAAGATAATCTCAAAGCAACAACGAAAAAAATTAAGAAAGAATTATTTTTGGAATTTAGTTTTTGGTTGTGAAAATTTAAAAATAATTCTCAAATATCTAATGTGTCCTATTTATTTATTCTTCAAAGAGATAATGCTCATATGGCAACAATTTATTTTTGCAGTTCATCCTCCTACAAATTTAAATTTAAGCAAAAGCTTGGCTGAGAATTTCCAAGAAATTTAATTTTCAAAATTTTACTTTTTACTAGACAAGCAAAAATTCCAATCTTCAAATTAGCTGAGCCAAACATTGCGATTGCTATTTTAAAGTACAATCTTGTTAATTGAGATGAGATCTCCTCAGGCAAGCGATCACCAAAAATCTGACTTTTTTTTTAAAGCGTACAAGAAAAAATTCAGCTCCAAGACGAGTTTTATTAAGTTTTGAATTTTTAAATCTTTAGAGTAAAATGTACTTATATTTTGAACTAAAATCTTAAAATTTTTTAGAAAATTTAATCATTAATGTACCTTGTGAAGATTTAAAATTAAATTATAATGGATAGCTTTGATTCAAAATTAAGTGCATCTTTGAATTTGAGCAAGTACAGAAAGAGCAAGAATAGAAAATCAAAATCTCCAGTATTGTCAGAAATTTTGAATTTAGAAAACGCGCCATTCGATTTTCGATTTGAACCAATTGACCGCAAAATAGCCGAGCATTTAAAGTCCCAACAATTGATTCAGCTTTGTCTGCCTATTTTGCGACACTCGGACCAAGTTTCCTATGATAGAGATGACTATTTTAGAGTCCAAATTAATTCGACTTGGGAAATGGAAAAATCAGCTGTGGACAATTCCCTATTTATGGCCGTCTCTCGGGCTCTTTTGTACAAGATTTTCTTTTTTGATGACAAATATGAGTTTGTTGTGCGCAAAACAATTTCTCAATATGTTCAACTATCCGATGGTGCTTGCTGCTTCGACTCGGATATCGTTCTCCAGCAAAATCTAAGAAAAGTGTTGTGTTCTTACTGGCTTAGCTTTGTGGAGAATGGTGCATTCAAACCGAGCACTAAATATTCCGAGTAAGTGTATTTCAATTTAGTTAGACAAATTTTAATTTGATTAAATTTTTTTTTTCCTAGAATTTTTTCCAATGTGCTGGAATTTATCTACCAAATATACCAAATTAGTGTCAACAATTTCAGCAATAATTTACTATTCAAAAAATATGCTGTGGAAGACTTGTCAAATATTCTAAATTTAAAAATAATTTTATTCAATGGTGAAGATGGTAAGTTTTATCCAAAAAAAAAGAAATTAAAAGTATGCGAATCAGTCGAAAGCAAAAAATTGCGCATAAACGACTGCATTTTTTGGAAAAAGTGGGCGAGCTTGACTACCAATGGTTGATGCCAGTGACCAAAGAGGCTTTCATTAAGTCAACTTTAGTAACCGGAGAGACGAAATTCTATTTTTTTAGAGTGTGTGCTAATTATTCAAAGCAAACTATTCTGATCGAAGCAAACCAAATAAAAAAGGCGCTTGGCACCGAGCTAAAAAAAAAGCAAAATTTTTTTCTTTTTCAAAAATTTTTGAGCGAAATTGCTGTCCATAGTTTGATTTCGTTGCATAAAATAGATTTTGATTTACTTCACAACTGCTCAGATAATGACGCGATAATACACTATTTGAACAGTTTATGGGGAAAAAATCATTTTAGCCTGAAAAAAGTTCTCAAAGAAATAGAGCCAAACCGGCAAGTAAAAATAAAATTTTGTTTTTTATTTTTTTTCACATTTTTTTTTCAATTAAGATTGAATCAGAGAGTGTGGAGCGAAAAAAAGATCTAAAATCAGAGTGTGATATTGACTCATCTTTTTGCGACTTGAAAAACTCTTCTGCCTTGTTAAATAGCTCGGCCATTTTGAAATTCAGCATTGAAAATCTATTGAACGACGTCAGCTCCTTTAATAATTTTGAAAGCAAAAAATCACGCAAAAAATCTACGAATATTTTCAGCAAGAAGAAGAAATTGAGTTAAAAGCAATGGATCTATTGCCTAATACCCGTGAAAAGTTTGATCAATTGAACAGTACGGCCAACGATTTCAATGACTGTCTGCATGATAATTTAGAAAAAAAGCACCCTTCAGAAAATAGGTGTCAAGCTAGTTCGTCAGAGTGTGGTCTATTTATAAGCGAGTCTAAGTCGAGGGCATTTTTTGTTAAAAGAAAGTCTTTGGACACATGCTTAAATTCCCTGATGAGACTGTCGTCGAGTTCTTCTTCTGAAAAATGATTCAAAGCAAAGGTTTTAGTATTTATTTTTGATTTTAAAAGCGTAAATAAATGAATGAATTGTTGAAAATATAATTTTTAATCCGAGTTGCATATAATCTAGGATCTAGGAGTTAAGCTCGAATGAAGCCAAAGTGTTCACATAATATGAAAAAAGTAAAGTCTTTTAAGTATGATTCCATTTATCTAATGAACGAGATGTTGCTGAAAGGTTTTTCCAATTTTTTTCATCAATCACTATTGACTTTTTTTTTAATATTCATAGTGTTTTTTATTAATTTAATAAATTTTACAATTATTTATGATTTTAAATTTCTACAAAATCAATTTTTCAAATTTTCCTTTAATTAATTTATTCTAAAACATATAAAAAAAATTTAATTGCTTAATAAATATGTACCTTAAAAAAATTTGCATTAATTTGCTTACAATACTAATATTACAATTTTTGTAATATTTAATTTTTATATTTATTTGCACAAGTTTTTAAAAAATAAATGTTTATAAAATTTCTTAGTTTTTCTTTTTGGATAATAATTGCATTTAATTGAATTTAAACTGAATATCAAGAAAATTAATTCTCAATTCTTATAAAGTAAGCCTTAATTTCAAAACAATAATCCAACTAATTTTTTTCTTCTTTTTTTCACTCAATCAAATATTAAGTCTTATGATTTTGTTTCTAAAGCTTTTTCAAAACTTTTAATCATTCATTTATTTAAAAATAATCTTCACAATCATGTTTATTTATATAGCCAGAATTTGAAGGACATTCTAACTACTTAGAATGTTCTTCATTCTAAAACATAAATTTAAACAATGATCAACTAACTATTTCAAAAGATTTAATAGTTCTTTAAAAAAAATTTTATTTTCATCTTGTAATATAGAATTCTTGAATGATCATTGAGTAATTTTTAAATTTTTCTGATTCTTAATTTCTTTTAATTTCAAGAGAATAATAATAAAAAAAGAAAGTCAAAATAACTTATAAATGGTTTAATCCCAACTTATTGAGAAACTAATATTTTAGTAAGGATAAGATTTTATAAAAAATATCGATTAACTTGTAAAAACCATGTATGAATTGGAGGAACTTTTTACCAAAAGAATTCTGTTAAGTAAAAAACAGACTTTAATAATTTTTTTTACAATTTATTTAAAAGAAATTTTTTTCGAATACCGCAAAATTTGAATAAAATACCCCAAATTTTTTAATATTTAATACTTTTTAATAGATTTAATTATATAATAGTGTTGGAATCCGTACAAGCGGACAATTAACTGACCAAAATTTTTGGAAACCGTGACCGTGTCCGCATTAACCGGCCAAGTTTTTTGCGGGCGATTATTTGACCGGTTTGGTTGATGGTCTAATCTTTCGAAAATAACGTATTAAAATCAGAAAATAAATATCAAAAATTTTTAATTTTATTTTTCTTTCAAGTTTTTGTAAAAAAATTTAAAGAGTATGTGCAAAATTTTCTATAAGCTAAAGTTATCATCTTCAAAAAGTTGAACATATTTTTGACCGCTCGTTTAATTCTGGCCGTATTTTTTGACGGCCAAAAATAAGACCACCAAGCTGACCCGCCTAATGACCGTAAAAAATCCTCCGTGTATTGAACCGGTTTGCCTTGACTGCATCCAAAACTTATGAAAAAAAATGCTTCTAATACTTGCAATTGATAGTTTATCATTTATTTTTCAGAACCTATCAATAATTCAACATTTATAACCTATTATTTCTTATTTCTAATTATCTTTTTTAATTTAAAACTTAATTTATTCTATTTTTTAATTTTAAATGAGTTTTTTAATGTTTATAGTTCAATAAGTATCTGAAAAACTTGGTATCTTTTTTTGGTCATAGAATAAAAGTGTTTTTTTAACCCTTTAGTATAAAATTTAGGTTATTTGTTTTAAATTGGTCATTAAAAAAAAATTGTCAATAATTTTAAAATACTCGATTTCTATTTATTTAAGTGTTAATTAATTTTTTTTTAAATTAAAGAATAATTAAAATTGTGTTTCGAATATACCATAATTAACTTCTGTAAAATTAATTCATCTTTGGTACCAACCATGATTTAATATGAGTCTTGAACCTTATATAAATAAATCACCAAACTAAATAACTGGCCACTGAAAACTACGATGGTTCGAAAAACATTAGAAAATACAAAAACAGTCAAGGGTCTTCCACAAGACTGGAACAAGCAATGGTAAAAATTTACCCAACCGAATCAACCGCTAATTTATGTTAAAAAGCTAAAAAATCTTATGTCTCTTTCAGATGCATCCGGAGAAAAATAAAACTACTTTATAATAAAACAAAAAAATAATAAACGAAATAATATTATCATAGATGGCGAAAATTCCCCATAAAGTTAAAATAATATAACTTAAAAAGTAGATAAATATTAAAATTAAAATTAGATAAATTTTGATAGAGAGTAACAGAATACATATTTTAATTATTTGATGATTCAGGAAAAAAAGAAGAAATAGTAAGGTAGCAATTACACAATGGAGTTGGGTACTCGATGTATCTTGATTCGAAACCTCTGTTATATTCTTCCACCAGTCTAACAGTTAATGGAACAGAATGGCTCAGTCCTGCCCTAACATATCTCTCACTCAACTCAAAAAGTCGATTTGAGACTGTTAGTAGTTTAAGTTTATTATATGCCTCATTATGTAATATGTTGGAGGGAGTATCATATCTTAGTTTTAGTATAGAACGAACTGCTGAATTTTGGATTACTTCTAACCTTTTGATATTAGTTTCTGAAAGAGAGTTAAGACAAGGAAAAGAATAATCTAGAATAGATCCAATCAAAGACTTATAAAGGTTTCCTAAAGTGTTTAAGTCAAGGCCCCATTTTTTATTCGACAAGATTTTTATTAAATTTAGCCTTGAATTGCAACGTTCTTTAATTTCTTCTATCATTGAAGAAAAGGTTAATTTAGAATCAAATCTAATACCTAGGAACTTTATATCTTTTAAGTTTTCGATCCTATTCCCATAAATCCTTAAATTAAACACAGAACTTTCTTTATTATTTTTAGTGAAAATCATTGAGCAAGACTTTTCAACCGAAATCTTCATTTTCCACTTGAAAAGCCACTTTTCTAATTCAACTAAGTACTTATTCATCTTACTTTCTATATTTCCATTTTTTTTATAAATGAAAAAAGTGACAAGATCGTCTGCAAAGAGAAGTGAAAATTCTTTATTAGATTTATTTCTTTTAGGAATATCATTAATAAATATACTAAATAATAAAGGACTAATAACTGATCCTTGAGGAACGCCAGCAGATATTTTGAATTCATCACTAATGTGATCATTTATATTTACTTTAAATGTTCTACAGTTAAGAAATGATTTAATCCAATAAATTAAGTAGGCAGGTATATTTATCTTTATCAGCTTGTAAATTATACCTTCATGCCAGACTTTGTCGAAAGCTTTAGAAATGTCAAAAAATAAGCAACATACTTTTTTCTTTCTATTAAAAGATTCGACAACTTTTTGGATAAGGAAAACTAAATTATCTGCGGTTCTTCGATGTTTCCTAAAAACCAGATTGTTCCTGAATTAGCAAAGAATTTTTTTCCAAGAAATCATATAACCTTGAAAATATAATACGTTCAAGCAGTTCACCCAGACAGCTTGTAATGCTTATTGGTCGATAATTAGATGGGTCTTGTGTAGGTGAAGATTTCTTAGGTATCATTGTGATATTGGCACTTTTCCAAGCTTTAGGAACTGTACCTTTTTGGAGACTAAGATTGAAGAGATCTATTATTTCTTTTAACAAATTTAAAGGGAGGTTTTTTAACATTAAATTGTGGATAAGGTCAGGTCCGCAAGCTGCTTCTCCTTTTAGCCTTTTTAATGCTATAATCATTTCATTAAAGCTAATCGGTTCGTTGAATATTGGCTGACTATTATTCTTAAAGTATTTTAAATTAAAATGAGTTATTTCTGTATCTTTTTCAGTGTTTTCGAGGTCAGAATTAAGACTGAATGTTGAGGATAATATTTTTCCAAATAATTTCCCTTTTTCCTCATCTGTTTTGAAATCTTGGTTGTTCAGAGTTAAAGTTGGGATTAAATTTGATCCTTTTTTTGATCTAAAATTATTTATTTTTTTCCAGAATGGCCTACTTGATAGGGGGTTTTTCCCCATCTTTTTGATTAAATCAAACCAATTTTGATTCCAAAATTTTTTCAGGCTAATTTTAATTTCCAATGTTAAATGATTATATCTTTGTTTTGTCATTTGACAGCGAGTTTTTTGAAAATATCTTCTTATTTTCCTACGTTCTTTAATCAAATCTACAATAAAAGGAGGTAGACTGCTCTTGAAAACTTTTTGAAACTGAAATGGTATACTTTTTTGTGCAGCTGATAATATTTTTTGGTAATTGTTTCGTTTTGTTCGTCAATCGTCCCTGCAGAAGCCACTAAGAAATGTCTTGGGACATTTAAAACTTCACGAAATAAATGCCAATTTGCTTTCTTATAATTAAATTTCTTTGATAGAGATTTCACAGTAATTATGTAATCGAAAGCTATGGAAGTTTCGATTGGAAAATGGTCACTTATCATATCCTGATTACTGAGAACTCGAAACTCATTTATTTTATTTGTTACTGAGGATGAGACTAAAAACAAATCAAGAATTTCAAAATATTCTCTATTAAAGATATTAAAAGTAGGGGTTTTATCATTGATTACAGAAAAATCTAATTCATTAATTATTTTTTCTAAAACAATTCCATTTTGATTTTCTCCTAGACAGCCTAGTTGTTTTGTCCGAGCGTTAAGATCACCACCAAGAATATAGTTTTTACATTTCCTATTTATTTTTTCAAAAAGATCAAAATTAAGAAGTACATTAGGTGGGTTATATAGGCTAAACACATAAAATTGATCGTTTTTTCCATAATTTAGCTTAATTGAGAGAATTTCTGAAGAAAACTCGTCAAATGAAAAGTCTTGAATAAATTCTATGCCTTCCTTAACTAAAATAGCTACTCCTCCTCCATATTTATTTCGTGGCTTTGTAATTGAAATGTAATTTTTAAAATCAAAATAAATATTAGATTCACTTAAATCAATTTTTATTTCGTTAAGTAATACTATGTCAGGACTTTTCTGAGCCAAAAAAGTTTCTAACAGTTGAACCTTACTAGGGAGATGAGCACAATTCCAATGTATAATTACTAACCTTTTTTTGATGATTGTTTTTTTTTACAATTAGAAATATTCATTCTGAATTTTCTTCAAACTTGTAAGGACTAGCTGGTTGTTGAGTAACTGCGTATGTTTTCATTGAGCATTTGCTTTCTGGATTTGTACTTTGTACTGCATGGTGTTCCGTCGAAATTGTCATTTCTGACTCAAAAGTATCGTCGTCTTCATCTGCTGAATCTAGATACTGCTTTTTTGGGTCGTTTTCCACTTGTTCTGTTTCAGATTGTCTTTTGATTTGGTTACTAGTTTGAACATACTGAACATACTTTTTCCAATCTTTTTGAACATTTTGAATAGATGTTGGAACATGAGGTTGTACTGGAATTTGTAGAGTATTTAAATGGTCCTCTAGAACTGGAGTTTTTAAAATTTGAGCACTTGAGAGAAGTAATGCTATTGAATCTTGGTCATTTGGTTGATATTCTGGGGTTTTTGGCATTTTATCCACATTTTCATCAGTGTTTGTTTGAGTTTCTTCTTGTTCTATATAGAGCTCACTGTAGTCAATTTTTTGTCTTTCTAACGACTTCAATTTCTCAGCTATGGTACATTTATGTGTCATATGACCCTTTTGATGACATTTTCCGCTTAAGGATTCCTTAACCGGACATTTTGCTACATTATGATTTTCATCGTCACAAAAGTAGCATTTAGGCTTTTGACCAACAATAGAGACTACACATCTTAACCCAAAAATATTAGCGGGACTAGAAAGGTTTCTGATTATGTTTTCCGTGTGTTTTGGGTAAGAAATTTTCACCCTTTTAACTCCATTTTTTAGAGGCCTATCTTTATAATTTTCTTCTGAAATGTCCTCGATTCTAAGCCCATCAATTCGAAAGGCATCAAAAAAATTTTTGAGTAATTCGCATTTGAAATTACTGGGTAAGAAGTGAAAACGAAAAGTACTGTACCTTCTAAGATCCGGTAATTTGTTTGCGTCTTCAAGATTAAAATTTGTTCCATTAATATTGATTGTCCGATTGTAAATATCTTGTGAGTTAAACGCCGAGTTAAATTCGATTATCCATACTTTATTGGACCAGAAATTGTAAATCGAGGTGATTGCATCATTTTCGTCTATGTTTAAGGCGATATCGAGCGCACTGAACAGTGTCTTGTGGCTAACTGGTTTGTCTAGCTTCTTCAAATTTAACTTAACGGAATTCTTGAAAATCCACCTAGGAATTTCGCTTTGATTAGCTAGCGACATTGCTAACATTCAAATTTAACGGTTAGACTTGTCACGTGACGACGCTATTATTTTCAAATTTCAATTTTACTAAGCCAAACGATTTTAGCTTAAAAACAGCTCCTCACTTAAGTCCTCGTTAGATAATATTTCATATAATCACTTTATATAACTCCCAATCTCAGCAAAATATGTTTCATAAGTTAATAGAAAAATTTAACGAATCTCTTGAATATGGAATATTATCTGGCCCCTTGAAAGAAGCTTTTATGTGCATGATACCCAAGCCAAACAAAGGTCCGAAGTTAATCGCTTGATATCGACCTATATCGCTTACAAGCTGTCTCGCACATTATTTTGAAAAAATTGATCTCAACCCCGAAAACTTCAATTTAAAATATTCAAGTCAATTTGTTTGACCATTCTGGATTAAGAAAAGGTAACTCTACAAAAGAAAATAAATTAAAACTAACAAACAATGTCTTTAAGTATTTAATTAAAAAAAAATAAGTGAAGCCTTAATGCTTGATATTGAAGGAGCATTTGATCGGGGATGGTATGATGATTTTTTATTTAGATTACAAAAAATCAAACTACGTGTTTATTTAATAAACTTGATGAGTTGATTTTAAATTTAACGTCTTGCAAATAATGATGGTTAAAATTTAACTCAACAAAGCTAATTACGCAATCTTCACACCTGCTTGAAAAAGAAAACCATATAAGCGACTGCTTTCAAGGGATCTTACTCTGAATAACCATAAAATAACTCTTGATCCACATCAAAATTCCTTGGTTGATCTCGTGAATTGTTCCTTATTTAAAACCTTTTAACTAATTGTTTTTTTAAACTTTTTTTTTAAACTAAGTTTTTTGAAGTAAATAAAATTAAAAAAAAACTGTTTGATAATTTTTCCAAATTATTTCAAATACAATTTTTATCACTAAATGCTTGTTTCGTTCAACAAAAATTTTAAAATGTATCGGCTTCGATAAAAAAATACAAATTTAGTTTAAAAACTTAACTAATGAGAAAAATGTTAAGCATAATTGAACGAAAATAATTAAATCAGTATAAATTATAAACAAATTTTAAATTATCAAATTTACTTTAAAATTCTCTAATGCTAAGATAAATTGTTATTTTCTAAATTTATCATTCACCTTTTTACTTTTTATTTACCTTTTCGAGAATTTAAAATAGTATTTCCAAAAAAATATATTTTAAAACGAATCAATTTTAAAATTTCTATAAGAGATTTCTGCTAAACTGTTTTCATTTTAGAGAAGCAAAAGTTTTTTCATTTATTATTTTTAAATTTAAGACGGTTTAATTTAGAATAAATTAGACAATATTTGAATTTTAAAATTACCTTAGTTGATAAAAATGAAAAAAATACCTTGAATTTTTTTCTAAAATAAAATTCACACTTTTAGTAATTTACAAAAAAAAAAGTTCAATTTTAAATTTTTTACCTGGATTTATAGCTTGTCACGGTTTATATTGTTAATATTTATTTTTAATTTTTCAGCAATTATTAAAAATATTTTAAATGAGAAATTTTGCTTTCATTAATTAAAATGTTGCCGCTTTTTGCCAAAATTTAAAATTTTTTTGTTTAACACTCTTGAATTGACTTATATTTAATTAATCTAAGTAATAAGTAATAAGTAGTAAATGTGAATTATTCAATAAAATTTAAAACAACCTATGAATAAGAATCAAAAATTAAGAAATTTTTTTGATAATTAAAATAAAAAAAATCTTTGCATTGTTTCGACATTGAAATTATCAAAAATATTGATTTAAACTAAATGAAAAAATAAGAAATAAACTATTTGCTATTTTTTTTAATTTATCGAAACAAACTCCTCTCGATTATATTGGTATCTCGAGATAACTGTAGATTTTAATACATCATATTTTAACCTGAAAATAAGAAAGTAGTGAATTTTTTGATAACTGGATAATAATAGAGTCAATGGCAAAAATCTTGCGTCAAACCTATTTTAAAGACCTCTAAGATATGTCTCTGACATAATAAGACATTCTTAGAAATCGAAGTTAAATAGCATTAATTAAATGATAATAAAAAAACCTCAACGTTTAGATAAGTTAAATTGGTTTAATTTTAGTAACATTTTTTAATATATTTATTTGAAAAAAAAATTTTCCATTTTGAAAATGTTAATTTTTTCTTAATAAATCAGTTTAAGACAACTCTTTTTTATGATATTTTAAGATTAAATAGAACAAAAATAATTATATGTGTTTTTTCAATATATTTTAGCTAAATTGAAATAAAATTTAACAAACTCTTTCAGGGTACCAAATATATTTTCAATCGATAGAACTAAACGAACTCTTAAAGCTAATTTATTTTTAAATTAAACTTCTAATAGATAAAAAGCGTTAAAGAGTTTTTCGTTTATATGTTATTTTTTATAATTAAAAGATAAACAATTATTTTTATTTTAAATTTATTTGATTGTTAGCTTTTGAATTTTTTACAAATCATTTTTATTAGGTCTCAAATAAAATTAAATTATGTGATTAAATTTTCTAAAAATATTTAAGTAGTAAAAAATTTAAATGACTTTGAATGCGTTTGTTGATAAAATACTTTCATTTAATTTTTTTAAATTTAAATTATTCGCTTTTACAAACAATAAACCTTAGCATTTAAATTAATCTTTTATTTGAATGTTTTTTTTTTCTTAAAATAGAATTATAATATAAGATTGACGAATGTTTCAAATAGTTCTAAAAAAACGTTTAATAGAACTTGAGATTAAATCAAAATAAGAAGATTTTGCTTAGCAAAATATACCGATACTAATTTTTTTACTAAATAATTAAAAAAAATTTTTTAAATTAAACAGATAAATTTTTCTTTATTTAATCTGAGTTTAAAAACTAATTTAATTCTAAACCAAACCCACCTAAATTTATTTTTTGATAGTGAACTTTCCTTATCGTTTACCTGTTTAGAAAGTAGTGTTTGGGTGAACATTAAATTTTTAAAATAAACATTTTATTAATTAGGATAAGTTTATTTATTAAGCAAAAACTAATTGATTTGGGCTTTTTTTAAAATAAAAATTGGCTATTTTGCTGAATCATTTATACTTATTTTTTTAACAATAATGAGTGAATAAAGAATCAAATTTGCAGAAGTCAGAAAAGTTATAAAAGTTTAAGTCAATTCTAGGATTAAACAGAGAGATTAATTCAACTTATGCAGATTTTACCTTTTTTTAATTAATATCTATTATTTTAATGGCGTTTTTGACAATGAAGTTTTAATTTTAATTTTTTGATTTTATTCTTAACAATTCTAACATGGAAAGATCTTATATATCTGAATTAAAAGAACGTTTTTGTTATTTTATTTAGAAGAGCTTTAATTATTATTTGTTTTTAAATAGAATATCAGATAAATTTTTATTTGATAAGGCTTTTTTTTGACAAATAGTTTTTAAATTTTTAATAGGCCAAAGTATGAGGACATTTCAATTTACTGAAAGAAAGTCGATTAAGTGTTTAATTATTGTTAACCTCCAAAAATATGATTATTTTTGGCCTAAAATCAGTGAAGTATAACATGAAAATATAATTTGCTTTAATTTGCAACCAATATATTGCTTAAGCAAAAGAAAAAAAAATTCAATTCACTAACTTGAGTAAATTTGGTCAAATATTTATCTAATTAGCATCTAATTTAATCTTGAGATTTTCATTTTAAACTTTTTCATTTGGTCATAAATAGCAATAATGGCGAAGATAATCTCAAAGCAACAACGAAAAAAATTAAGAAAGAATTATTTTTGGAATTTAGTTTTTGGTTGTGAAAATTTAAAAATAATTCTCAAATATCTAATGTGTCCTATTTATTTATTCTTCAAAGAGATAATGCTCATATGGCAACAATTTATTTTTGCAGTTCATCCTCCTACAAATTTAAATTTAAGCAAAAGCTTGGCTGAGAATTTCCAAGAAATTTAATTTTCAAAATTTTACTTTTTACTAGACAAGCAAAAATTCCAATCTTCAAATTAGCTGAGCCAAATATTGCGATTGCTATTTTAAAGTACAATCTTGTTAATTGAGATGAGATCTCCTCAGGCAAGCGATCACCAAAAATCTGACTTTTTTTTTAAAGCGTACAAGAAAAAATTCAGCTCCAAGACGAGTTTTATTAAGTTTTGAATTTTTAAATCTTTAGAGTAAAATGTACTTATATTTTGAACTAAAATCTTAAAATTTTTTAGAAAATTTAATCATTTATGTACCTTGTGAAGATTTAAAATAAAATTATAATGGATAGCTTTGATTCAAAATTAAGTGCATCTTTGAATTTGAGCAAGTACAGAAAGAACAAGAATAGAAAATCAAAATCTCCAGTATTGTCAGAAATTTTGAATTTAGAAAACGCGCCATTCGATTTTCGATTTGAACCAATTGACCGCAAAATAGCCGAGCATTTAAAGTCCCAACAATTGATTCAGCTTTGTCTGCCTATTTTGCGACACTCGGACCAAGTTTCCTATGATAGAGATGACTATTTTAGAGTCCAAATTGATTCGACTTGGGATATGGAAAAATCAGCTGTGGACAATTCCCTATTTATGGCCGTCTCTCGGGCTCTTTTGTACAAGATTTTCTTTTTTGATGACAAATATGAGTTTGTTGTGCGCAAAATAATTTCTCAATATGTTCAACTATCCGATGGTGCTTGCTGCTTCGACTCGGATATCGTTCTCCAGCAAAATCTAAGAAAAGTGTTGTGTTCTTACTGGCTTAGCTTTGTGGAGAACGGTGCATTCAAACCGAGCACTAAATATTCCGAGTAAGTGTATTTCAATTTATTTAGAAAAATTTTAATTTGATTAAATTTTTATTTTCCTAGAATTTTTTCCAATGTGCTGGAATTTATCTACCAAATATACCAAATTAGTGTCAACAATTTCAGTAATAATTTACTATTCAAAAAATATGCTGTCGAAGACTTGTCAAATATTCTAAATTTAAAAATAATTTTATTCAATGGTGAAGATGGTAAGTTTTATCCAAAAAATAAGAAATTAAAAGTATGCGAATCAGTCGAAAGCAAAAAATTGCGCATAAACGACTGCATTTTTTTGGAAAAAGTGGGCGAGCTTGACTACCAATGGTTGATGCCAGTGACCAAAGAGGCTTTCATTAAGTCAACTTTAGTAACCGGAGAGACGAAATTCTATTTTTTTAGAGTGTGTGCTAATTATTCAAAGCAAACTATTCTGATCGAAGCAAACCAAATAAAAAAGGCGCTTGGCACCGAGCTAAAAAAAAAGCAGAATTTTTTTCTTTTTCAAAAATTTTTGAGCGAAATTGCTGTCCATAGTTTGATTTCGTTGCATAAAATAGATTTTGATTTACTTCACAACTGCTCAGATAATGACGCGATAATACACTATTTGAACAGTTTATGGGGAAAAAATCATTTTAGCCTGAAAAAGTTCTCAAAGAAATAGAGCCAAACCGGCAAGTAAAAATAAAATTTTGTTTTTTATTTTTTCACATTTTTTTTTCAATTAAGATTGAATCAGAGAGTGTGGAGCGAAAAAAAGATCTAAAATCAGAGTGTGATATTGACTCATCTTTTTGCGACTTGAAAAACTCTTCTGCCTTGTTAAATAGCTCGGCCATTTTGAAATTCAGCATTGAAAATCTATTGAACGACGTCAGCTCCTTTAATAATTTTGAAAGCAAAAAATCACGCAAAAAAATCTACGAATATTTTCAGCAAGAAGAAGAAATTGAGTTAAAAGCAATGGATCTATTGCCTAATACCCGTGAAAAGTTTGATCAATTGAACAGTACGGCCAACGATTTCAATGACTGTCTGCATGATAATTTAGAAAAAAGCACCCTTCAGAAAATAGGTGTCAAGCTAGTTCGTCAGAGTGTGGTCTATTTATAAGCGAGTCTAAGTCGAGGGCATTTTTTGTTAAAAGAAAGTCTTTGGACACATGCTTAAATTCCCTGATGAGACTGTCGTCGAGTTCTTCTTCTGAAAAATGATTCAAAGCAAAGGTTTTAGTATTTGTTTTTGATTTTAAAAGCGTAAATAAATGAATGAATTGTTGAAAATGTAATTTTTAATCCGAGTTGCATATAATCTAGGATCTAGGAGTTAAGCTCGAATGAAGCCAAAGTGTTCACATAATATGAAAAAAGTAAAGTCTTTTAAGTATGATTCCATTTATCTAATGAACGAGATGTTGCTGAAAGGTTTTTCCAATTTTTTCATCAATCACTATTGACTTTTTTTTTAATATTCATAGTGTTTTTTATTAATTTAATAAATTTTACAATTATTTATGATTTTAAATTTCTACAAAATCAATTTTTCAAATTTTCCTTTAATTAATTTATTCTAAAACATATAAAAAAAATTTAATTGCTTAATAAATATGTACCTTAAAAAAATTTACATAAATATGCTTCACGTTTTAAGACACTGTTTGCGGAAATATTTCAAAAGGTGAAAACTCATTCATTAATTAAGAATGAAGACTAAGGCCAAGTGAATTAGAAATAGAATTTAAAGCTTTACTAAGTTTATTTATAGACTTTTTTCTATTTTATAATTTCATCGAATTTTTCAATCCAGCTTTTGAGAACTTCAATTAGGGTCTGTATTGATATTAGGCTGATATCACGTAGACAATTTAGTTTCCTGAACGGGGTTGTGAAGTTCATTTCAATTCGATCTTTTCAATTCAGAAAAACTTGAATAACTTTTTTACTAAAAGAGATAATTTAGTTGTGTAAAATGCTTAATGGTAAAGCAACTTTGCTTAATCCAAAAATATGTCTGCAAAAGTTCTGCAATGTAATTGTACACTTGATAGGAATACTTTTTAATGGCGTGCAAAATACAGAAAATTGTAGAATATTTTGCAGACTTATTTTACTGCATTAAGCAAATTTGCTTATAATTAAGCATTTTACAGAACTAAATTATCTCTTTTAGAAAAAAAGTTATTTAACTTTTTCTGAATTGAAAAGATCGAATTGAAAAGAACTTCACAACCCCTTCCTGAACATCAATTGATCTGTTTTTTCGCTTCCCAACTATCCTCGTAAACTTTTCCTTTCAATATTTACCAAAAATCTTCAATAGGTCTAGCTTCAGGCAAATTTGCAGAATTATCTTTCTTGTCCACATGATCGATTGAATTTTCGATCATTAAGTTCAATGAAGCTAATTCGAACCAGGATATAAAATTTTTGTCTGAATAATGCTTATTGATGAAGGGAAGCAATTTCATGTTCATAAATTTATCTCGGTAAACGATCTGATTAATTTTTTTTTCCTTATTCCTTCCTTGTGGAGCATAGGGTCATTACTTTTGATTTCCACTCAAGTCGATCTTTTGCCTTTACCCTTGCTTCTCCCCATGTCATTCCCATTTCAATGAGTTCTTTCGTGATTGTTGACGTCCATGTTACTGCTGGTCGTCCTACCTTACGTCGCCCTTAAGGTGTCCATTGTAGGGCTCTTTTTGGTATCCGTGTTTCTTTCATTCTAAGTACATGCCCGAGCCACCGCAGTCTTTTGTTTTTAATGCATTGACTTAATGGCTGTTATTCTGTATAGGTCAGCATTCGACAATGTCACAGACCAGGATCTGATTAATTGCATTGCCTATTTTAAAGATATATAGCTCCGAGATTCTTTTCGCAGACACAGGAACCCAAACTAAAAGTTAATTCTTCAACTTGACTTTTTTATTTAACACTAGCTGGCGTCTGCTGCTTTTTGTCGGAATAATGATTTATAATTGTCCCTATTCTATCCTAGTGGATAAGAGGGAGGCGCCCATCTCCTTTTCAAGTACCTTTTTGTGTCCATATAAGCATCACAAAAAAGATGCTTAAACCTCTAAAAATAAAGGGACTAGTTTCGGTAATTATCGTGGTGTAGATGATCAACTCGATGCAGTAGCCTCTGTGACAGATCGAAGCCGTTGCTCAAAAAGGAATAATGATTTGCCTTATATTTATTATTTCGAGGGGTCTCTCTTTGATTAATTTTTTTTATTTTCAGCAAGTCAATAGAATTATTATTTTAAATTACTACTTTACTTAACAAACTCTGAGGATACAAATATGTCTTCATATTTGAAATGGCATTTAAAATGAGGAATTTCTTTTAAATTCAATTTGACTTTTAAAAATTTAATTTAGTTTGAAAATCAAGAAAATTTAATGGCAACGATTTTTGAAATTGAAATATAAACTAGAATTAAATTGATTTTTTTATCAATATCATTTAATTAGATATTTTCTCAACAACTCCAACTTAAGTCGTAGATTTTTTTTCTAAAGCATTCTTAAAGCTTTTCACTAATCATTTATTTTAAAATATTCTATACAAAATATTGTTTCTATAAAGCCAAAGTATCAAAAACAACTTGTCTACTTAGTTCAACTCAAATACTTAAGAATTGAAAATCGTTGTTGAAATGATTTACACTCTTTTTTTAGATTATAACTAAAGTATTTTTTCACCAAAAACTTCAAATTAGTCAAGTTTCATTATTTCAAAAAACTTTTTTACTTTTGAAAGCAGAAATTCAAACAGTGATCAATAAAAAATTTAAAAAGATCTAAAGGCTCTTTTAATTATTATTATCTTGTTCTTACCAATTCTTGAATGATTATTGAGTACTTTTAAAATTTTTCTGATTCTTAATTTCTTTTAAAGATTCAAAAGTTTTTTGTTAATTCATCAAAAGGCTTTCACTGGATATTCTCTACTGAAAGTAAAACCCTCAATTCCAGAAAATTAAAAAATGTTTTAGTAATAAAGAGAAGACGGCATACTTGTAAATACTTTAATCCGATCTTATTAAAAATAATATAAATTTAAAGGATTTTGTGAAATTTTGATTGAAATCCCAAAAAAGAACTTTTTGAGTATTTTCTTGTAGATTTTGATGAGCTGATTTGGAATATTTTTTTTTATATGACAATTAGTCTAGAAAATATGACGCCTCGAAGTTTCAATGTGTATAATGCTTTGAAATGGCATATCTTGATCATTTTTTTGCTAGATACTTCAAATTGTATGATGATTTTAAAAACATATTAAAATAACATTTTCGTAACGATAAAGTAAAAAAAACTTAAATTTTTGAGTGGGATCACTTTATGACTTTGAGAACCGTCCATATCATTGACCCATCAATTTAATTAAGAATGTTTTTTAATGAATTACCTATTGAAAAAATCAGATTAAAAATCAGATTCAAGAAAAATTCCTTTCTATAACTAAAAATTATTAATTGAAATATATTAATTAGTTCAATCTTTAACTTTTAATATACAATCATTAAAATAATAAAATTCAAGGTCATATTTTAATTTTTTTTAAATTAAATACCGCTTTTTTTCGTTAGTCCTAGACGAAGCTTCTTTTTAAAATATAAAATATTTGATTTCGATTTGAATTTTTAAATCTTTTCCAAATTATAATTAGGTAAAATAAAAAACTTATAGATTGACTATGAGTAATTCACGCAGAAACAGTGCTTATTGCCCTCGTCATCTTGATCTAAATTAAAAAACAAGAGAAATAAGGTTAGAATTACGCCAATATGTCTAAAAGGCACATTGTCTACTTTAGGAATTAACTTTAAAAAGTTTTTAGATAATATTTCTTGTTGTTGTCAAGATCCTTTTGAATCCTTTTTCAAATTAAAATGAATTTTATAATGAATTTTAATTCTAGTCCAGGAAATAAATCCAAAAAGATTTAGAAGACTCATAAATATTTGTTTTTCTAATTCCCATTTATTTTGAAAATAAAATATTTCCCACTTTTCGAGTTATTTACTCATGAATTTTAAAATAATAAAAATCAAATTCTGAAGAACATTTATCACAAACGAGTGTTTATCTGAGTAAAATCTATTTGGCTTTTAACTCATGTACAAGAAAATGGTAAAAAATCCAATCCGGGATGCGAGAAAAAAATTGGGATTTTTTAAATCTTAGCAGAGTCTGAATTTAAATAATCCGTTTAATGTTGGTACAATTTAGAAAATAATTTCAAAAAATTTTTGAAAAAAGTTATTAATAAAACACTATTTGAACATTCATGAGCGCATTACAAATTCCAATTCAACAACACTTAAATTTGTTGTTCCTATGAAAAAATAATTTTTAATTAAAAATTAATTGCTTTTTATTTTAAAAATTCATTTTGTAAGTATGAATTATTCTTAAACAAAATAATATCAGAAAAGTTGGAAATTAAATATTAAAATTGAGGGATTCAAATTATTTTTGACGAAACATTGTTAGTCCTACATGAATTTTTAAAGTTAAAAATTTGAACAATAGTGAATTTTTTATTTAAATTTAAATTTTTTGTCTTTTGACTTTTTGATAGTCCCCTTCTTGATTCGCTAGTGCGCCCATGATTTCTTTTACTTTTTGTGTTCGTTTTGCATCTCTTTTTAAAATCAAAATTAATGCATTTATACCTAATTAAGTTCATAATTACTTTTCAAGTTGTTCTTTTAACTGAACCCGAGCTAAAAATTGAGAATCGTGTCTAATTTCTTTAATGGCCGATTTCAACTCTTTTTTATATTTTTTAGCAAACAACTGTTTCTCGCTAGTTAGTGAATTATGATGTCTTGGATCAAACTTAGTTCTTTAGTAAAAAAGTTAATTGAATAATTAAATCAGTTGTTAAAAATACTTCGACTGAATTTTGGGTTCATGTAATTTGCTTGCAACCGGTTTTTTTATTAAACATTTTAAATGTTGTCGGGAATTTTGATTTATTTTTTCAATAAATTCAATTACTTCCGTAATTCTTTGCTAATTAAATTTTCAAATTAGAATGAAAAAAAAAATATAAGTTTTTACTTTCAATTCAGTTGGATTGTTTTCCGTACTTATGGAATCTAGAATTTTTTTAGATAAACTAAAAATTTCTTTAAATGAAACCATCTCTTGGTAAATTTTAGCAAACGAAGTTAACAAATCAATGGCATATGAAATGATTGCGGCTTTTGTAGAATCATCCGTTTGAATTTTCTCATCTAAACTAGTTTTACTCAAACTCAATTCATTCAAGTTGACACTTAATTTTTTTTATTTAATCCCGATCCCAAAATAAATTTCTATTTACCTTTTTTGAATAATTGAAAGTCTAACTTTACTTCGTTTAAAGGACTCAAAAATAGTTGATAATTCGAAATTACTGAGTGATAAATTTTGGAGTTTGTCCTTTGAATTAATATTTGCGGCCAGATAAAGAGCACCGTTCAAAAATTGAACGCATTCCGGTATATATCTTTGAGATTTGCTCACAAACTTAAATTTTTTTAATTTATCATTTGTTTTTTTTTGAAACAATTTTTTTAACTTACTTCATAGCAAAGATTGCATAGAAAAAGACCTCGGAATAAATCGCCAATATTTTGTATCTGACTCTGTTAAACATGAAATTTCAAACTGTTTTTTTTTTTTGCAATTTTTAAAATACCTGTATGAGATAGCGGGTCATGATTAATAAACATGGTGTAATTATTTGATGTCTAAAATCTGATGTAGGAAAAATGCTCGATATCAATTTAAAAGTGAAAAGCTTAAAATTCAAATTTTTAAAATAGTTTTATTGATGCAATAAATTAATATCTCTTATTAAAAATAAATGAATAATAATTTATATAAAGTTCTAAATAATTTAGGTCTGAAAGATTTTTTGAGATTTTTTTAACCTCAGCTATCTGAAAAACACACCTTCATTTCTGAACAGGGTTGAATAAATTTTATGATAAAATTTTTTATTTATCAATTTTATGAAATTTAGAACTAAATTAAAAAATTCAATAATTGTTATTCTGAAAGTCTTAAATTGTATCCCCTGTTAATTTATTTAAAAAATTTATCACCTAAATTCAGCTTTGAAAATCATTTTCAAAAAATTTTTGTATATTTTAATGTGTTTTTATTATGGAAATTTTTTCTAAGGTTGAATTTGGATTAAATGTATCAGAACCAAGTTTTGAGTTTTAGAAAAAAAGCTAATGATTTTATTTTATTTTAGCTCTAAAATTCACTTTACCCTTATAGTTTGTTAATTTGCTTAGCTAACCTTTTATCAACCTATAAACAATTAAAAACAAAATACCTAATGAAGAAAATTTTGACCAATTTTTATTAAAATTTACCAAATTTTAATTTGATTTGGTATGATTTTTTTTGTTAAATCCAAAATCAAAAAAATCAAAAATTTAAATAATAATTTTTTACTTACAGTATCTAACTGTGGAATTTTGCGTTCATTTATTTTAAGATTAAGATAATCTTTGTTTAAGTTATCCAGGATTCTTTTAAATAAAGCGATATATGGTGATGGATCTTTTTTGGTAGACTTATTGCCATATTTGTAAGTAAAGTCAAATATGTAATTAGTCAATAAATTTGCCAAATTGGTATCGATTGAAATATTTGACGGAGATTTGAATCTGAACATTGACTGATAGTAGGAAATCAAGTGTTCGGTCAAAAGACATATTCTTTTTTTGTTATTTTCATCTCTTGAAGGATCTAGTTTTTGAATCAAGGATTTTAAAAAAGTATCAAATTGAGGGCAATCGACTGATTTTTGATCCATTTTTAAACAAACATTTTCGAATTCTTTCAACCATTTTTCATTCTTGAATTCAACAAAATCTGATTTTAGGACCGATTCATTTTCATCTCCAATATCTTTTGCTGAAATAAGCTCTTCTACTTTTTCGTTGTCAGAATCTTCAGTTTGTTCATTTTCTGATTCTCCAACCTCTTCTTCTTTAGCTTTCTTTTCCAATTCTTCATTTATTTTTTTGTTTTTCATTGCTACTTCTTGTCTTCTAAACATTTCTAAATATTCCGGATCATCAAATTCAATGTCATCAGGTGATATGTGATTAGCAGGAGTTTTTTTCAAAGAGTTCTTTTTTTGCTTTGGATCTTCTTCTACTGATTCTTCAACCTCCTTGTTCATGCGTTCCTTTAATTCCTTTTCATTTTTGCTCAAGGATTCCACCCGTTCTTTTTCAATTTCTTCTGATGTTTTCAATTTGTTTGTGGGCTAAAAATTATTTTAGCACTAATTGTTTTATTAATAATTAACAAAATTCAAATACCTGAGCTTTCTCAGATTCGAATTGTAAAGACCTAACTAAAACATCATACTCGTCTGCTTTCGTTTTTTTTTGTTCTTCTTCTTTTTTTAAATCACGATTCATTCTACCAATAAGTGGTATAATATTTTTCCATTCTTTGTCCAATTCTTCGGTCATATCCAAAGTTCTATCTTTTTCTTTTTGTTTTTCGTACTAAAAATTTATTCAGAATTTATCTTTTTTTCAGAAGAAAATAATTTACTTTTAGCATTTTTGACTTGGCAATCATTTCTTCGATCCACTCTTTTCTATTTTTTTTCTTACCCTCTAGATCTTCAGAATTTTCGTTGAAACCACCAAAGAAATTTTTGGACACAAACTCAGCTAATTTTAAAATTAATGAACTAATTTTCCAAGATTTTAATTTAAATATTAACCATTTATTTTCCCTTTATCTGGATCATTTTCATCATCTTCATCATCATCGCTTAGTTGAACTCTTTCAAAGCGTTCAATTTGAGACAAATTTTGTCCATAATGAGTAAGCTCAACTTTGTTGCTTGGATTATCAAATTCATCATCATTCAAGTTGAATTTATTTATTTTCCTCGATTTCTATCATTCAGATATTTATTGATTATTTGAATTTATAAAATATTTTTGATTAATTTTACTTGTCTTTCAGCCACAAATCTTTTAAACATTTTGTCTTCCAAAGACATATTTTTGTCATTTTCTCCGATACGCTTATCATTGAATGTATTACCTTTAAATTGATTCTTGTACTCAACAAGAAGAGTTTTTACTCTCTAGAAAATTAGAATAATGAAGGTTTTTTGCAAAAAAAAAACACTTTAACAGTAATTACCTTATCATGCGCCTTAAACGACATTTCTAGTGACCAGCAAATTTGAATATCTACAATTGATAAATAAGAAAAATTAATCTTCAAGTTCCTTTTTTTTAATAATAATTCAATTTAAGTGAGCACATGTGATGGATTGATTCAACTGCATTTTAACTAAATATTTAAAAGAAAATTTTAATATTTTTTATGCGTTGATTTAAAATTTGTCTGGTTTAAATTTAACAAAAGTTTTAAAATTCCAAAAAATTGATTTATCTCATCTGAATCGATTTAAATAATTTAGAACTTAAAATAATATCCATGGAAAAGTGCCTGGAGAATCTGCTTATGTTTAAAAGGCTACGAATACATATTTTTTATGAATCCCCAAATATTAGTAGATTGCTTAATATTAGAGCTTGTCGGTTCAGATAGGATTTCAACAGATGGTAAAATATTGTTCTCCAAGGTGTTGATGTTGACAAATTGATTAATAATAGTATAAATGTTGCATATACCAGAGCCCCATATACCGGTTGAATCTCTACCATTTTGTTACCTTGGTAAAAAAAACTTCGGATTAAACTTCTCATTTTTAAACCTTTTGACTATTACTCTTGATTTACGATTAAAGACTTCAAAATTGGACTCGTCACTAAAAATAACTCTGCAACCATCATTTACTGTCTAATTAGTGTCTCTGTTTCGCCACTTATATCTTTTTTGTCTATCTTTTATGTTAAGAATCGGTTTTCTGACCACTGTATGAGACTGTTGATTTTTTTTTGGAGAAATTTCATTACAATATAGTTACTTATCCTAAGTCTTACAATTAAAATCAGTGGCGAGTTTTTGAAAGCTAGATGTAGGGTATTTTCTAATCTCTCTAAAATGTAATTAACATCCCTAAAAGTTAGCCTCCGAGGTCTACCAGAACGACTTCGATCAGTACCAGTCTCTTCTTATCGTTTTTTAGTTGAAGAGACACATATAACAGATACATCTAACAGATCTCATTTTGCTTTTGGTCTCCACCTTTTAGTAGACCCATGATCTGCCATTTTAGTGGGCTTGACACATTTTTTGGCAAAATAAATAATTTTGGTAATGTGATTTTGAAAGGACATTTAAATAAATAGAATAAATAAATAAAAATAAAGTAAAGAATATAACAAAATGTAAAGAAGGTTAAAAAAGATACATTGAAATAGGTTTCTACACGTGACACATGTTTGCATAGTTTAAGCTTCAGGAAGAAAGAGGAAATAGTAAGGTAGAAATTACACAATGGAGTTGGGTATTCAATATATCTTGATTCGAAACTTTTTTTGTATTCCTCCACTAGTCTGACAACCAATGGAATAGAATGACTCAGTCCTGTCCCAACATATCTCTCACTCAACTCAAAAAGCCGATTCGATATTGTAAGTAATTTAGGTTTATTAAAAGCCTCACGATTCACGATGTTGGAGGGATTATCATATTTTAACTTTAAGATAGATCTGACTGCTGTATTCTGAATTGCTTTTAGTTTTTTGATATTATTTTCTGAAAATTGAATTCAAGCAAGGAAAAGAATGGACTAAAATCTATTTATTTGTCTTCTGTACTGAGCTAGAATTCCTTCAGAATAAATTATAAAAATAATAAAAACAATAATAGAATTAATAAAATAAGATCAAATAAGAATAAAAATAAAGTAAATAAAATTGAATAAAAATATTGTAAAAATTTATCCGTATAGCCGAATGGTTTGCGTGTTAGTCATGCTAGAAGAGGATCGAGGGTTCAAAACCCACTGAGGGTGAAAAAATCTTCAAAATATCTCTGCAATACGGGACGAATGTTTAAACCTCTTTCATCATAAAAATAGGGGCACCAGTTTAGGCTGGGTAATAATTGCGGTGTAGATGAACATCTAGGTGCAGTAGCCTCTGTGTCAGATCGGAGCCGTTTCTCAAAAAGATATATGAAAAGGAGATGAGTGCCTCCACTCCTATTATATCCTATTACTCCACTAGGATATAATAGGGACAATTATAAATTGATCCGACTAAAGATTTGTATAAATTTCCTAGTTTATTTTGATTAAAACCCTATTATATATAGCCTCGTATTGCCGCGTTCTTTAATTTCGTCTACCACTATAGTAAAATTTAACTTAGAATCAAATTTAATACCAAGAAACTTGATTTCTTTTTTGGCTCACTATTCTGTTTCCATAAATTTTTAAGTTTAGATTATCACTCTCTTTTTTGTACCTAGAAAATACTACTGAAAACGACTTTTCGAGTGATATCTTCATTTGACTTATGGAGCTGGAGAGTATTAAAATTAAGCAGTTTAGGAGCACAATTTATTCAAAATTAAGAGAATTGTAAGAATTAATCTTAAAAGTGTGAAAAAAATATTAATTAATTAATTATTAATCTTTTGATTATCCGAATTTCTAAACTTTTAAATCGACTTTTATTTTTTTATTTTTATAGGAAGTTTTTTGATTATAAATATTTAAGAGTTAATTATATTTTTATGCCGAGTGTGATATATCAAATTGTAGAAAAAAAAACTCTGCCAAATAGGGTTTTTAATTTTTTTCTTATACATTCATTTTTTCGTCAAATTCAATAAATAAACAATTTTAGATAAATAAATTTCAAAATTTTTGTAAAATACTTAATAAGAAATGTGATGATAATGAAAATCTTAAAATTGAACCCCTCTACTTCCAAAAAGAAAATTGGAAAACAATTGTGTGGAAATTTAAAACATAATTCCCAGAAAAAATGCATATATTTTATTTAAAATTAGTATTAGTAATTTTGGTTAATAATTAGGCAGGAAAAATCACTTAGAATGTTAATAATATTTTATTTTGTTTTTTTTTTTAATAATTGAGCTAAATCTGAAATTTTGTTTTTAATCAATATATAAAAATAAAATTAGTATTGTTAACATGTTATTTTTAAAAATAGAATCAGAATTAGAGATTTTGAAAATAAACATGTAATTTTTAATTAGATGTTGATTTTTTTTGCTTAAACTTTATTGTACAATCCTTTTGGTAAAATATAAAATTTTGAGAATTCCTTTACTATATCTTCCAAAGATATTTCATTCCAATTTTTATCTAAAACAAAGTTTCGTTTATTCATTTCATTAATTTCTTTTAAAATATCCATGTGATTTTCACTTAAAAAAAAATGATTTGATGTGACTGCTGTATTCCAAAGGATTTCATACAAAACAGGATCAGTTTTTCGGATGTTTTCAATATCAGGCATTTGACCACTTGCTTTTGCCAATTTCTCAATAAAAATCGCATGCGATCCATGGGTATACTGTACCCTAATATTTTCTTGACGTCTTTTTTCCTCAATTTCTATTTCTTTGACCATAATTTCACGTTGGGGTAATTGTGTTTTCCCAGTGAAGATCCTACAAGCCCAGCTTGCAATCAATTCATCACCTGTAAAATAGGACCCTTCGGCTTGACCCACAAACGCTAGATTCTCTAGGTCTGGATGAAATGCACATTTATAGAGAATAATGGAAAATTTATAATTTTGTCTATTGTCAAATTTTAAAATTTTCAGAATATCAGAATCAAAAAAGTCTGTAACTAGTTCATATCCTGTACAGTAAATAATTGCATCGGCCAAAATCTCTTGTCCATTTTCCAAAATAATTGACTTTTCCTTGAATAACTTGATTTTTGTTTTGACTGGTATAATTTTGTTTTCTTGAACATGTTGAATATAATAGTCGGATATAGATTTTAAAAGCACTTGATTAGGAATTTTTAAGTCAACAAATAAATCTGGATGACTTTTAGTCTTATCGGTTTGATAAGGAAAAATTTGATATAGCATTTTAATTTTTTGTTGTTCGAGTTCTTCTTTGGTGATGGTTGAATCGCCAAAATTAAAAGAGCGACTATTTAAACCAATATCAACCGGAAGAATTTTAAATTCTGGTCCTGGACAAGTCTTGAATTTAATTAGCCGTGGAGTAACGAGATATGTTCTTGGAAAAACATTAGTCACTGATTCAGCATGTCCTACTAAAGATGCTGATATCTCAGTACCACTCAATGAACATCCAACGACGACGACATTTTTGTCTTTGAGTTGTGGATCTTTAAGTGAAAACGAGGAGCTGTGAAGTTGAATTCCATTAAATTGAGACGAATTTTCAATATTGGGTATTCTTGGCTTTGAATGCAAGCCAGATGCAACTATTAAAAAATCAAAGACTGATGTTTGCCTTGAATTGCTTTTTAAATCAAGTAAATTCAGTTCCCATTTTTTATCACTTAATTGTTTGACTTTGTCAACTCTTACATTAAAGAGAATGTGTTTTGGCAAATCAAATTTTTTGGCATAAGAGATCAAATATTCTTGAACTTCTTTTGCTTCTGGAAAAATTGGAATATTTTTCGACCATGGGTGGTCATGGAACATCATTGTGTATTTTGAAATGTTGGAAAAGAGACCTTCCCATATGTGAGTTCCATTTCCGCGTGACCATAATCCACCAATTTGATCCGTGCGTTCGAAAATAGTTGGCTCAAGTCCATTTTCTAAAGCATACTTTGCGGAAACAAGACCAGCTCTGCCAGCACCAATTATAGCTATTTTTTTCATGTCTAAATCAACAATTTAATTTTTATATTTCTTGAAAATTTTTTAATTTAGCCTTGAGATTATTTTTTGTTTTTGATAAAATCCTCGAATTTTATACTCAACAGATTAGATATAAAGTTCATTGATCAGAATTTTTTCTAAAGTTTTCTTGAATTTAATCAAGAGTTTTGTCAAACTTTATTTTGATGTTTATTTTGAGAATAAGTGTAGATTGGGCAAAGTTTTGTTTAATTTTTTTCACTAATACATAATTTATTGAATTAGATTAATTAAATAATAAGAAAAATATTCTTCGCTAATTTTTGTCTCAGAGCCCTTAAAAAATTTAAATATAATTTTAGGAGCGATTTTAAACTAATGTTGCCATGTTGGTTAATTTGTCTTAAATTGACAATAATTTCATTTTTATGATTTGAGGCTTCTTCGGCAAAAAAAGAAATTTGGAGATTTTAAATTCTATTTTATTAATTTTTCAAACATTATTAAAGCTAATCTAGATTCTTCGATTAAATTGATTCGATAAATGTGCAAGTAGAAGCTTAATTAGTTTTATTTAAATTACGATTTAAAACGATACATTATTTCATCAAGGATAGAAGTGAAGACAAATTTTATTTAAAATTTAATGATAAATCTTAAAATCTGAAATAAATTTTTTAAATTTTGTCATAAAATTTTGATATTGAGCTGTAAAGGATGTTAAAAAAGGCCAGATTATAATTATGTATTAGGAATATTATTAATTAAGTAAAAAGATTATGAAAATTCAACAACTAATTAATCAAAATTAAGCCAATTAATGCCTGACAATTACAAGTCTAAGATTACTGAAACAGTTAATCCATCAATCATGATTGTAATTAATAATGATTGATTGTGAGAATCATATCCTAGACCATGCTGAGCCATTTTAATAAGATTTAGAAAGAGATCTTCAAAAATTTCAATGCCACAGATTAAATTAAATTTTCAAATCACTTGAGTAACTTCTATTGTTATTTCAACTATTATTGAATAACGAAATCGAAATATAAGCATATAGTAAATATAAAATTCAGTGTATTTTTTAATTCGTTTTTTTGAACTCTGTAATTAATTGTGATTTTAGCTTTTTAACATTTTTACACTATATTTAATTGAAAGCAAATAAAAAAAAATTAAATTATTTTTTTTAAATTAATCTAAATTTTGCAAAATTAAAATTGCTAACAAGAGGATTGAAAAGAAGGCTATGCCATTCGGAGCTGCCCTGGAAATTCCCCTTTCCTAAATTATCTTTTAAATAAAAAATAAATAATTGAAAGCAAATCGTGAAAAATTTATCTTTGTTTCGAAAAAAAAATTAAAATCGAACAATTCTCTTATTTCTATTTTTTAGACTTTAAAAGATTTGAAGTGATTAATATAAATAACACAAAAATCTTAAAATATATTTAAAAAAAAAATCCGATCTTTAATATTTTTTTAAGATTAAATAAAACCATTAATGGCTCAAAATTATTTTCTTTTACTTTTTATTATTATTATCAAAACTAGTTAAAATAGGGCTAAATGGGGAGTTCATAAATTTTCTTCTTTTAAAACAATTAAAAAATGATTAAAATTTTGCGGGGGATTTCCCCAGGTTAGGTCTGAATGTCTTAGACCTTCTTTTCAGTCTTGATGAATAAAAATTCTGAAAAGTATATTAGCAGATTATTATTTTGTAAATTTATATAAACCTGATCTATCAAATGCTTTTTATCTTTTAAAAAAAATAAATCCCTCTCTAAAAATTGGTCATTTAAATAATGTTTTATTTAATTTATTATCTGATTGACTTATTTTTTATTAATAATTCTAGAAGAAATTGTATTCAAAATGGGGGAAAAATAAAATTTTTGACAAAATTTCGTTTTTTTTTAAATTTAATCAAAATATTTTAAATGCGCAATCAGATTTCATCACAGATTATTAAATATTTATCACATTTTAAAACTTTATTTTTAAACTTTTTCGAAAAGGTTGTTATTTTTTAATCTATAGTAATTTAGTTACACATTTAAAATGTTCTGATCACATTTAAAAAATGAAATTTGGTCAAAAATTTAATTTTTTCTAAATTTTTGAGAAATAATTTTTTGTTTTTTTGAAAAATAATTTTTATTTTTTGAAAAATAATTTTGAGATTAACTCCAGGGTGGTTCCGAGTGGCGTAGACACTCTTTTCAGCCCTTTTGTTCGGAAATAAAAAGTTTAATTGAGCACCATTTTAAAGTGAGCCTAAAGGAGTCTTAAATTTTGTTTGATATGTGGTTTTGTTAGAGTATTCGTAAATTTCTTTGGCAATTTGCAATTCTTTGTAAATTCGAGTGTTTAACAAAGAACGATTTCTAAAACTTTGGACTGTTTTTTTTCATCATTTTTTCATTATCAAAAAAATTTTTTTGTTAAAGCTTTCAAGAACTACTCTCTGATGATTTAAATAAATTTGCATTTTAAAACAGAATTATTATCAATTTGCATAAGCCATTTTTCAGGGCTGTTTAATTTTGGTACATTATTAATGTTTGACCGGTTGCGACCACCGATTACATTGAATAAATAAATTTTTAGCCTAATTAAGCATTTAATTATAGTTATTCATGCAAATATTCTAATCTGTTTACCACTGTATATTTTAACGGTTTAAAATTACAGAGTTAATTCATGCTCCAAGTTAGTTAATATTTGAATTCCAAGCTGTTTGAATAATCATCTTGAAAATTTCAAGAGCACGTCTGTCCGAAAATTATTGCCATAAAAACTTTGATAGTTCTGATATTTAACTCATGTTTACTTGTGTCTATAATTAAATTTAATGCCAACTCACCAACTCATATTGATAAAATCTCACACTCGTATAATCAAGCTTATGCAATAAACTGAAAAAAATTGACTCAAATGGCTATCTGTTCATATAATGTCCAGAATCAAGATTAAGTGAACTTATTGAGATGAGATTGTATTTTAATTATATCTTGATAAGCTTCTTAAAAACATAAAAATATTAACTCAAGTTTAATAAAAAAATTCACCTAAGGCATTTCAAAAATAAATATTGCGTAAATTTTTCTAACCCACATTCAGGTGCTGAATGTTTAGCACTTGTAGACTTTTTTTTTAAATCAAATTTTTATCTCCATCGGGCCAAAAAATTACTTGTCAAAAAATGGGATTATCTTTTTTGATATTAACTTTTAAGTTGAGATTAGGAAATAAAGATAGTTCCAGTGTATAACTAGTCATTAAAGATAAATGACTCAAAATTTAAAAAAGATCAAAAATGGATAATCTCATGCAATGTAGAAATCAGCGAGATCACATGAACAACCCCGAATGTTATCTTGCAATTTTGAACATCTATCTCTAGGAAAGATTTGTTGAATTGATCAAAACTCTTGAAATCTGATTGATTAGGTTAAGAGTTGATTTTTGTAAATTTTCAAATTTACAGCTTGATATCTTCTACAGAACCCAATCGAGTCATCTAAAATCGCTTAAGATTGATGAGAAGAGAAAAATTGTTTTTAAATTGCTCACTTAAAGCAATCAAAATGAACACCAATTTGGTAAAAAAATAAAGCAAAATAAAAATACCTTCTCAGTACTTATTTAATCTGTTCTAGTAAAATGTAAACAGTTTAAATTGTTTTCTTTTTGCGCGATGTTTCTTCTTTCTTCTTCTTTTTTATTTTAATGAATTTTCAGAATAGTTTGCTTGGCCATTGTTAGCCTTTATTGCAGCACGCTGAGGAAATATTTATTTAGAGAAATGTTTTTCTAAGCAATTAAGGATATTCAAAACAATCGGCACTTTTTTTCTAAAAAAAAAAGACTAACTCGGAATTTGATGAGTAATAAGCTAGCCGTGAGTTTAAATAGAGCAAAATTTTGTTTGATTAACTCATTAAAGTTTTGTTTTTATTTGAGATAAATTTCGACGTCATACGTTTAAAAATTAATCCCAGGGATAAGAACGTTTCGATCATGTTTCATACTGGTGGTTTCGGACCGTGATTTTCTTCACATGAGATTTTGTTGCGAGTTCATCTTTATTCAAAATTAGCAAATTTTTTGATATTATATAACTTATCTTATCTGTTGTTGGATCATGCTGAAATGAATTTAAGGATTTTTCGAATTTTTTTCAAATAGCAAAAGTAAATTAATTATCGAGGAAAAAATTTTCGAAGGTTTTCTATTCTCTTCGGAATAGGAACGGTCGAATGTTCATCAAGCTGTCATATTTTCTAATTAATTGAAACCTATCATTTGAACCATTAATTTGATAAATTGCTCCTTTAAAAAATGTATCCCTTATGGCAATTTTTAAAGTTTTGAGCTCATATGTTTTTCAATATTTGAACATATAATATTTGAATTTTTTTTTTAAAATATTAATTAATTTATTGTTTTCTTTCTAGTCAAAAAGAGAAATTTTTTCTAATTTTTTTAATAATTTTATTTTTCATTCGACTGACCAAATTGAAGTTAAAAAATCGCTAAAGATTCCCCGTAATAGGGATGATATGGGAAGAACCAAGGTTTATTTTTATTTAGATCACATTGCAACTTTTTTAGAAGTGTTTCCTTTTCATTTTTTCATCATAAAACTAAAACAACATTTTTTTAATTACTTTTAAATTGAATAAAATAAAAGAATTAGAAAATTAAATAAAAGAACAAGCACAAACGGGTGCTATAAGGAAGAAATTGGCTTCCAAGCAGTCCGTCTAAACCCCACCCGCTTGAAAAAAAAATCAAGGGTAAGACAACGAATCGATTTGAGAATGACCCTTTGCTTCTCTAGGAGAGAATAAAATTAAAATTAAAAAAAATTTAAGTCAATAAGAGACTATTTTGCATAATTTTAGCACGGTCAAGAATTAGCAGAGTCATGTTAAAATGAAGTAATAAAATGGAGCGAACGATCAATCGTTTGCCAAGCATGACAAACTCTAACATTTCGGGTTAATGAAGGAAATGTAGAATTAGCTCGCTAAATAATAAAATAGAATTAGTCTAAGAAAATTTACGGAATATCAGTCATGCAAATAAAATGTTAACTTTTATACAGAAAATATTTTTAATCCATGACATCTATTAGCTGCAAGCAATCCGGTAATCTCTACTATAAACTATTAAATATTTGCCAAATCTCTTAGGAAAACCAAGGGTAAATAGAGAATTAGTTTTAAGTCTCTCCTGAAAATTCTAACTCCCGCACTAAGGCTTTCGGCTAGATTTATTTGTTTATTTTTTAAGCATAGCAAACAGATCGAAATAAACGAGTTTTAAAGAAGGTACAGTATGATTTTGCTTTGTAAATAAATTCTTAATGAGCAAAAAACATGGTCAAGTTATCAGCGCTGAACGCTTCACTTCAAACTTACACAAATCGATTGTTAGCAATCGAAATCCGCTAGGACTATCATTTTACCACTTTTCAATTCAGCACTATGTCTGCATATAAATTTCGACTCTTTTTCTCTCCGAATTAAAAATCTATTCTAATTTTTTTTAGAAATTATTGAAAATTTTAGTATTTGTCCGCTGTTTTAGTATCGGAATGAATTTTTCACATTTATCTGCCATTTATTCAAGTCAATGTGGTGGCGATGATAAGCAAACCCTCGTCAATGGAGATGACAAATTAGCAACTTGTATATATGACAATAGACACTCGACTCTTATTGAACAGCCTCAGGTAAGAAAGTTTTTATTGCAGTTAAATAGCTTAGCTGTAAAGTTTTAACCAGCTCTAATGAGGGCTTAGCAAACAGTGTGAACAAGAGAACAATTTACTTCATTAATATTTAATTATATAGAGGTTTTTATTTTTTTGATACATGATAAAAATGTTGTAATAAAAAAATCAATTTGTGCGCCTTTTATTTAGGCTTGTAATTACTTGCGTAATAGCCAGTAATTGTTATATTCTTTTTTTTTCTTTTACTAACCAAGTTTATGTCACTAAAGCAAAGAAATAAACAACACTAATATTTCAAAATTGAGTGACGTAAAAATCCGGTATATTTGGTCGAATACTTTGGGAATTAGTATTTAAAAACATTTTCACATTCAAGCTTTGAATCTTGTTGTTGTGTCAAACCTTAAGGTATTAAATCGGACCATAATCTGTAGAGATATAAAATTTTTTTTAAGTCAACGCGAATATATAAAACATCATAAAACCCCTGTGGAGTTTTTTACTAAAAAGCTTGAGAACTAGGAACTAGGAATTCGCTTTCTTTAGACTCTGTTTAGCAGATAAATGAGATTAGACAAAAACTGGGTTGAGCAATGCTAATGGGCTTACAAGTTCTTGGTTATAAACTTTCGTTTAATGCTCAAAATTCGTAAAAAATAATAAAATACTTTTAATTTAATTTTAAGATTAATTTTTTTTTATTAATAATAATAATAATAATAATTTATTCAGTAAACACTGCGAGGGTGTTGTTAAAAAATAAAATAAGAAAATAAAAGTAAATTTTTGTCTTTATAAATAATTTGTGTTTATTTTTTTTAATTTTAATTTTTTATTTAAACGGGTGAATACAAAATTTCTGGAATTTTTCAAAAGGTGATAACTCCTACATTTTAAAAAAAGCAATCTAGAAAGAGAATTTAAAGCTTTCTCTATTTCATTTCTTCGAATTGTGTCAATCATACTTTTGACACCTTTCAACAAGAGTCTTTATTAGGTTAGACTGATTTTACGTATCAAGTTTTTTCGCTTCCCGGCTCATCCCTAAACTCTGAGGATTTCAAATCTTTTTTCGGTTTGAGGAAGCTATGACAATACAAACTAAATTCAAAAAATTTGTCTTCATCCGCTTTTAATTTGAGTCTTTAAAATTCAGATTCAAGATGAAAAAAAGATAAAGATAATAAATCGAATTTTAACTATCGTCATTCCTCGTATTTAAAAATTATAAAATCAATTAAAAAAGTTATATGTGAATTAGATAATAGCTTAAAAAATAAATTAATTTTTAATCAATAGCCTTTTTGTTAAATATTAAATTAATGATGATAATTGATAGAGTCCGTATAGCCGAAAGGCTTGCGTGTTAGTCATGCCTCTGTGTCAGATCAGAGCCATTGCTCAAAAAGGTACTAGAAAAGGAGATGAGCGCCTCCCCATTATCCACTAGGATAGAATAGGGACAATTATAATTCAAATAGCATTGCTCTATTGATTATTTATTTATTTTATTTGTTTTTTTTCTGTACCAAGCCTCAGCTGATACAGAAAAAAGAATTAAAAAAGATAAAAATTAAAATTAAAAATAAAAAGAGATATGTAGACATGTAATAAAATAATGGAACAAAGGGGAATAATTGTGCTATTGATGTTATTTTTTTGATTTTATTTTACTATATCAAAATTTAGCATTGAACTAATTAACGTATTGAAGAAAAATTATTGATCGATAAACGATCAATTTTCGATTGGATTTTGAATTTACCAATCAGTTAAACAAAGGCAGAAATTGATTTATCAACTGTTTCTATGACTAATTTTTTCAATTTACTGTTAAAATTTAATAAACAATTAAGCCATATCTGGTACGTGTGTTGGCAAAGAATTACTAAATATTTCTTAAAAAAAAAGTTCAATACTCGTCAAACAAAGCTTGTCATATTGACTAATTAACAAAGTTTATTCACCTGACTTGTACTTGAAAAACACAAGCAGATGAATTAAACAAAAAAGGAAAAGAATTAATTTTTTTCTATCATCTAGGAGAAATAGGTTTGATCAGTGTAGCGTGATAGAACGACTTACGAAAGGTATACATGTCTGAATTAATTGGAAAAACATTAGGTTGTCTGTCAGGTTAATATATCACGAGAATGACATGTCATGTCCAGAATAGTTCACATTTAATTAATTTGAGGGCCACTTGAAAACAATTTAAAATATTTTATTTTTATATTGTTCGATAAGTAAGAGGACTTAATTAAAATTAAGAAGAACACAAATTTGTTTTCTTTTCTTCTTAGGTAAGCAAAATGTGTCGTTCTTGACAAATATTCTTTTATAAATCAAATAGGTGTTGATTTTCGAGCAAGTAGGTGAGTTAAATCTTAATAAAAACAGCTTGTCAATCGAGATAAAAAGTGGCACAAAAATATTTAGACATAGTTTGAAGCCAACACTTACTGACATTTGCTGTACCTGAAAAAGAAAAAAATAATAACGGAAAGTCCGAGAATCGTTTTAATTAAAGCGGCACTAGAACAAAAAATATTTATTTATCTAAAAATGAGAAAATTCAATTAGAATCGGTTTTATTTTGAATTCAAATTTTTTTTCTTCATTTTCGATTATTTCGAACATATTGTACACTAAGCTATTTATTCAGACACCGCTACTAATTCGTGCTCTAGAGCCCTATTCCTTATCTAAATGATAAAACAGATAACAACTAGCTATAAATTTTAAATCTTAAATATTTTTTTGCTATATCAAAATAAAATCTTATTTATTTGTTTATTTATTTCTAGACAAGATCAAATTCTAATCTCCAATCGACACTGGTCAGCTCAACTGGTAAGTGAGATTTTTGGTCCAAAAAATAAACTAAACATTATTCTAAATTTTGTTCTCTTTACTAGCAGGAATTCAAACATTTCGAACTTATCGTCGATTGAACAAACATCACTTAATATCAGGTATTTTGAATGTTTATTTTTATTTTCGAAATTCCATGTTCCGGCTGTTCGTATTACCTCGAACATACCAAATCAATTAGCTCGGTCCTCGCAGCGAGACATCCTGTCAAGAAGCTATTCGAAGCAAGACACATAGCAAAATCTATTTAAGGCTCAACGAACATTCTAAGATTATGAAACGCTTAATAAACACTTGATTACAAAGATTACGGTCTTTTAAAAAAAATCTTTATTAATAAACAATAGCCACCTTTAAATTAATTATATAATCAAGTCAACAAGTCTTTTTTGTTAGAAATAAAGCGCTCTAAAATAATCTATCAAGGGCGTTATACTTTAATAATCAAACAAATATAAACAAAAAAATTTTTTTTTTTTTTAATTCAAAAAAGGTAGCACAGGTTAAGCTTGAATAAAATAATTAAAAAATTCCTTTTTTTTTAATTTTTTTTTGAAATCTGACGCTTGGTCAAGTAGCACTTTTTTTGATTGATATTTCATTTACTTAAAAATACTTTAGAGAAATTTAATTTTTAATTTTCAATTATTTTTTATACAATAATTTTCTATAAAATATCGCTAAATTTTTTTATACATTGTATTGTGATAAGAGGGTTTAAACGAAAATCCCTGGGGAAATTCAAAATTATTTAATTTATTAAAATAAAAAAAAAACTTTAGAGAAAAGGAGCAGTGATTGTCCGAGTGGCAATGGCAAAAAAAAATAATTAGTGGTATTATTATTTATTCAGGAAACTAAAAATAAAATTTAAATTAATTTTTTTTTAATTATATTTAAAAAATAGATTTGAGTGTTTTCATTATTATGTTAATCACATAATTTAATTTAATTTAATTATTATTATTCAAAAAGGCTAAGGAAATATGCGGAAGTCATAGCTTTCTTGTATCCCAAAAGTAAAAATGAGTAAAAATTTTATGTTTTTAATAAATTGTAAGATTTTAGTTCTAATTTTTTGAATTTTTTTCATATGGTGGGAATAAATTTAGAATAATGTATGGGGGTTCCGAATTTAAAGAACTATTAGAAATAATTTTTCAAATTTGATTGTTAAAAACAAGTTTAATTACAATTGGTAAAAAATATTTAAATTAATAATATTTAAATTTTTTCTTGTTGAATATTTTTTTTAGAAATAATTAAATCATAGAATAGTTTTTTTAATTATATGTTTAGACAAAAAATACTATAGGTTTTTACGCTCTTTGGAAATAAAATCATTTTTTTTTAAGTAAACAAAACCACCTTTAAGTTAATTACATAATTAAGTCAACAAGTCTTTTAATTTTTGTTAGAAACAAAGCGCTGCAAAATAATCTATCGAGGGCGTTATATTTATTAATCAAACAAAAAATAAAATAAAAACAACAACAAAAAATTTGAAATATTTTTTCAATTCAAACAAGGAAGTACAGGTTCGGTTTTGAAGTTATCTTTTTTAATGAAAAAAACGTGTCGGCTTCGATTGTCAATTGTGTCGCTTTTTTCCTCTTTTTTTTCCTCTTAGTAGCAAGTGTGTTCAGTTGAGCTAGAGGAGGCCAGATGGCCGCGCCACAGTGAGTATATTAAGCGCGAGCACATTTATCCAGTGCCAACAAATAAGAAGAGAAAATCTATAAAGATGGGATTATGCAATTAGTTCATTTATTGCTTTATCTCATGACGCTCTCGGTCTGCAGCCACACAGAGTATAAATTTTACGACGGCTGAAAAATTAGATTTTAATGAGTTTTTTTGGTTTATGGCTTCTGATATATCTGTGTTCGCTGTGTGTGAGAAACGATGAGCTCTTTCTGCTCGATCGAGTGTTTATTACCTCATGGAATTGCTAATTTCCGAGCATTTCATTTCTCATTAGAGTCTAAATGTGTTATTAAGTATAAATTTGACAAGCTTGATTTGGCCAATTCAGATTTAGCCGAGTTTGTCAAATTAGCGTACTCGCGATTTACGTGCATTTTTTTCACATTTTACTAATTTTATTTTCACGTTTTGTTTAGATTTGAAAGAAGAAAATCGGGCCCAACCTGCACACTCAAATAGACTAGCCCCCAAAGTATGTATTTCTATTTTGCTAGCCGAATTACTCTCCGAGCGTTTCTAATACGATGTTTGTTCGAAATCTTAAAACAAAAATGTTTTCTTAGTTCGATTGAATATCCAGCATTAGAATAATCAAGATTTTATCTTCTTAAGTGTTAAATCTAAATTAAAAACAAGATTCAAAAGTTTTTCTAGTTGAAATAACAAATACAATTTTTTCCCTTTTTTTTTTCTTCTTTCTATTCATATTTTATTTTATTTTTTTTTAGGAATTGGAAAAAAAATACTTTAAAATCAACGCGTACAAAAGTCTAGTCTCATATAAGTAAGTTGATCTTAAGCACAATACAAAACTGAAAATTATTTATTCTACTTTTTTTTTTTCTTTTCTCTCTCTCTCTCTCTGAACAGAATATCAAATGAAATGAACGCTAAAATAAATGAACAAACTCCCAAGATGGAAGTTGTGCACCGCCGCGACACCCTCAACTTCAAGCTGAACACAAGAAATTTGCTCAAGTTTTTTAGCCGAGGCAAAAAAGAGGAGCTAGTGGCGCAGTCGTCGGCGAGCGACAACGCCGAGCGCACAAGGTCCCAAGTGAGAATCAAATTCAAGCAAATTCGATTGACAGTGGAGGCGAGCGACAGCGTCAGCTTCGGCTTCACCATACACGGCTACTGCCCGTGCCAAGTGGGCAAAGTGGAAAAAAACTCGCCATCGGAACAAAGCGGCGTGATGCCCGGCGATTTGATCATAAAAATAAATGGCAAAAATGTGAGCCGGGCCACTTGTGACTCGGTGGTGCGATTGATCAAGAGCAGCGCTCAGCAACTGGTGCTCGAGTTGATGCGGCCGTGCAAATCGAGCGCGGAAAAAAAGCGCCACGGCCAAACAAACGTGTACGAATCGATACCGGTTTGCCAGGCGACCGCCAGCGCCGTCAACTCGACCGAAAACGAACTATTCGCCGAGTACAACCATTTGAATGAGATTGTGCGGCCCAAAAAACCCAAAAACATTGCCAACAAAAAATACAAATACTCGGCCAAGACTAGACCAGTGCAACGAGCCAAAAACACTAGCGAGCGGTCATTTTCGCACTCGATGCCGTCGCCCATACCGTACATGTCGCCCGAGAGCAAAAAAACCTCCATCATAACAGACAGCGATTACAAGACTCAGTCGTCGGCGGGCACCGACACCGAACCGGCCAACATCAGCTCCAGCGCCAGCTCCTATCCTGCCACCAGCGACGACCACTTGCATTTGTGCGAAAAACTGCTCAATTTGGAAGAGAAATTCATTGACATGATGCAAAAAGGCGTCCAGCAGTACTCGAGGCCCCTTCGACACTGTTTGATGATCGACCAAAGTCAGCATTGTACTATTTTCCAAAATATCGAAAAAATACTCGCCATATCCGAATACCAATTGAATCAGCTGATAAGTCAGGACGACTCGATTTTGCTCGACATGTTCAGCACCATTGGCAAGCTGTACGAGAACAAAATGCGCATGAGCAGCGAAGCATTCGATATTTATTTGAACGGCATCGAAAAAGCGCTCAATCTACTCGGCCAGTTGAGTTTGAACTCGAACCTGAGCCGCTTCATGACCGAAGCCAAGGACGACATTGACATGGACCTGAGGACATTTTTGCTAGTGCCCATTTTTTATGTCAACGAAATAGTCGATTGTTTGAACAACATCAAAGAGAACACTTTGCCCATTTCCAGCGACTACCAGTTTTTGGTCAATTTGACGCACAGCCTAGAGCCCTATTGCCGCAGATCCAAGCTCGTTTTGGCCAGGCACGAGCTAAACGAAGTCCACAATCCGCTAAAAAACATCCACATAGACCTGGACGACGAAGACTTCCAGGACTGCGAGGTCTACGAGTCCAAGAACCAGGCCAAATTGAGCCTGCTCTATTCCGGCTGTGTCCAGTACAGACAGTCGTGCAACAAGTGGAAGCGCATCAGACTCCTCTTCTTTCAGGATAGAATTATACTGTTGTCGTACAATTCAAACGTGGACAAGTTCCTGGGCCTGTTGTCCAAGTCTTGTTCGAACAGCTGGTCCGTACTGGACTCTTTGAACGAGTTTACGTTCAAATCAATAAGCTTTAAGAGTGTTGTGAGCGTTCATTTTGAGGAAACAAAGTGCGAATTTGCTCTCAAGTATTCAAGAGCGTGCGCCGGACCTGCAGCCAAAACCAACAAGATAAAGCTGAAATGTTCAAGTAGTGACAATCAACGATGGAATCAATTGTTTACCAATTATCTGTGCGAATTTTAGGGTGCTTATTTTTAGGATATAAATATAAATATTATATTATTTTTTTTATGGATACCATTTTTTTTTTCAAAGCGTATTTTACGATTATTTATAAAACAGTTTTTGTCATTTGATGGAAAAAAATGTAAAAAAAATGTTTAAATTATTTTATGCTAGGGTTTTTGGTCTCGGATAAAGAATTTTTTTTTTACATTTTTTTTTACATTTTTTTTTTGTATAGTTTTATTTATGCACTTAGAAACTGTGTCCTTTTTTGTTTGTGATTTGTGGTAAAAAAAACATGTTAGGTTTAATTGTTTGTGTTTTTGTTTTTAAAATCTAGAAAAAAATTTAAAAACTATTAAAAATTTGAATTGATGTGAGCTAAACCTTTTGGTAAATGAATGCGTATACACTTTTTGATTGTTGTAGTTTCGGGTTTGCTTTTATTTAAATTAGTATTTAATTAATAATAATTTAATTTTTTTTTCTGAATCAAAAAATAAAAATATATTTTTTCAAATAAATATTCAAAAATTAAATCCTTTTATTTCATACAAAATCGCAGCTGATTTTAAGTCATTAACGAGCAAAATAATTTAGTTTTTAAAAAGATTGAAAAGTAAAAATTGAATTACTAAATGACGTAAAATAATAAAATAAAGCTAAAAAAATTCAATAAAAGTACAAAAATAAAAAAGCCATATAGACTTTTGGTTTTGCTATTTTTTAAAAATTCATCTAAATTAGAAGCGCGTGCAGTCAGTGGGGGTCTGGGGCAGAGTTCTGTTTTAAAGAATAAGGACTTAGGTCAAAAGGGTACGAGGCGAACACCTGATATACAGTTTCTTGTTAGCAGAAGCTAAGGGTCTTTTTAAAAAGTAAGTTTTAATTTTAATTTAGGGTTTTATTTTTATTAAAATTATCGGTGAGGAAAAATATGGCCCATTGAAACATACCTTTTGTTCTTTTAGTTTTATTAATTTTCTCACTTTAAATAAATTCTGTTTAAAAAATAATCAATTAAAATAAATCGAATTCGAATTTGTACTTTTTTTCACCCAAAATATCTTTTACATACTATTTAAAAATAATTCAAAAAATTTAAAATTTTATTTATTCATGTATACTTATCTTTTTTTATTTGTATGCTTTTTGATCGAGTATAATCAGATATTATCTCTAACTTACAGCTTCGCAAATTTATAAAATAAATGTATTTATTAAATTTCAGAGAATGTTTGGCATCAAAGTAATTATTTGATTTTAGGTCTGCGTTAACTAAATATGAAAATAATAGCAAAGAAAAATGATTTTTTTTGTGATATTTTTAAATTTCAGTTGCAAAAAATGAATTAATTTTTCACTTTTTCTTTTCTTTATAACATTCATTTAAATGAGCCATTAATTAGTGATGATTCCGCATTTCTTTTGCTGTTTTAGAAGATAAAAATTTATTTTCGTCTTTCAAGTATTAAATCAATAAACATTTTGCATTTTTAATTTTATTAAAGAGTTAAATATTAAAAAATTAGTATTCCTCTCACATGGGCGAATAAATTAATACTATCAACTTAAATTCAAATAAAATCAAAACAATATTTTGAATAGAAAAATAAGGAATTAAATTCATATCAAATCTGAGCAGGAAATAAAAATAAAATATTTTGGTGGGAAATTCTAGCAAAATTTAAAGATTTAAAACTATTTGCATAAAGAATTTTAATTTTGATAATTGCCACTAAGTGCTTAACATCCCTTAAGATTAGAACATTCGAATCGAATATTATTTTATTGGATCAAAATATACCAAATCTAATAAGTAAATATTTTAACAATTGTTTGCATAGAGATATGGCTATCAATTTACAAAAACAATTTAGCAAGCATACGTGAAATTAATAAAAAATTTGCTTGTATACTCATGCCGAGCTATCGGATTTAATTTTACAAAATTTACCAATTTAATTTTATTTAACGAATATAAAATATCAAATAAAAAAAATGAGATAAGTTAATTTCTGTTTAATTGACTCTCGCGATATGAGACCCATAAAATTAATGGATGAAAAATTATCGGCTTCTTCTTTTCTAAATTTACAGGCCTCTTGCTGAACTGAACACAATTTTTCTAATTATATTTACTCAACATCTCTTTTGAGATCTTTTAGATCAGATAAGAATAGGAGAGAAAATTAGCATGCTAAAATCATAAGTATCAGATAAATAGACAAAACACATTCTGTACGTGTTGCGGCTTTAGCAAGGCGAATTGTGGAAGTCCAAGACTTGATCAAGATAAAAATTTGCAAGTTACAGAAAAAGATTTTTCAAAGATAAGTTTGATCTTTCGCATTTCCGGTCTAGTAGACATTTTCAAGTGACCGTTTTCTTTAGTGTACATGTTTTCAATCAGTTTCTAGTTCCTCAATTGATTTTATTTTATCACAGTCATTCGATTTAAAAAACATCTACCCTCTTCCGTAAACATTGATTGATTTTGAACATTCAAAAAAGATACAAATTTTATTAACTTCTGAAGGAGCTTTAGCTCGGTACAGAAAACAAATAAATAAATTAAATAAATAATTAACGGTCTTTTTACTAAATATTTAACTATAGAAAAAAAACCAAGCTTCTATTTAAAAAATAATCTGACAGTTCCCGCTGTTTGCTCATCTTGACAGCGATCTATCCATCTGGAGTATATCAAACTTAGTTGGATACTTGATTTTGATCTCTATGAGTCGAAACCCCTGGTGGAATGTTTGAAGCGATACGTTTTTTTATTAATCAGTCTCTTGTGGCCAGTTGTTTAGTTGTTAAACGAATTTGCTAGGAACTAATGACTCCTAATCGGTGTTTGATACACCATGTGAATTAAGTCATGATTTTATTAGAAATCGGTAAAGTACAATTAAATTCTCAAGTACCCACTTTACAATTCATTCTTTTCATTTTGAAACATTTTTTAGACATAATTAATCTTAGCTAATTATTGTCCAAGCTTATTTCACAATAAAATAGAAATAAGTGCTTTTTAAAAAAGATTCTTTAATACTCAGGAGTATTCAAGAGAGCTATGTAAATTTACGGAAAACAAAAAATATGACGAATTCTTTCAACAATTAGGCTAAAGTTGGTATTTTTTAATTTTTGTTTGAAGCGTAACATTTAAATGGCATATAATTATTACCTGTGTTTATTTTATGCAAAAAAAAAACTAAAATACTGAATTTGGAACAAAATTTTTTATTCATTACTTTTTATTAGAAATATAAAGTACTAATTATCTAAATAGAACAAAAAAATAAAAATAAAAACAGAATATATTTTTTGAGGACAAAAAAATCAAATTCTCTATCGAGGCATTTTTTAGCATCCTCCAAGGAGCGAAAACTGCAGAAAGGAAAATAACTTTTACCTTTTCCTCTAGTTTTTCCTTTAGTATTAGCTTCAAAAGCCTGATCTTGAGATATGTTATTAGGAATTTCTTCAATTACAGGAATTTTTTTTTTAATTCCCGAGTTATTTTAAAAATTCATTTATTTATTTGATTAACTATATCGAACTAGAGATAAGGCTACATTGGTTTATATAAAAATAAAATCAAAAGTGTTAATTTTATAAACAAAAAATGAAAGATAAAAAATTTTAAAGTGGCAATTTTTTTGAACATTATAGGATTAATTAATAAATAATTTAGGTTTTTTTGATTGTATAAGAGTTTCATTTCAATCAATAATGTATTTCTAAATTAAAATAGTGATCAATTCAAATGTAATTGACATTAATTACAAAAAAAAACTAAAATGTTTTAATTTTGTTCCTAATTAAGTATTTTAGTTTTTAAATTGCATTTTATTGTTATTTAAGAATATTATACGCGCATTTAAATAAACATAATTAAAACCAAGCAAAAAGACAAAAAAACAACGAGGAAATCTAGATTACAAGTCTCTACGATCTCTTTCCTAATTGACCTAATTTAGATAAAATTTTTTTCACAATTTCCTTCTTTTTATTCTGAACTTCTGTTCTTATCTATATAATTTTATGTATTTATCTATTTTTGACTCGAAAAACTGCAGATAATTGTATTTATAAAAAAAAAAAAAAAAAATACTAATATTATCAATTCTTCAATTTTGCGAGGCTGAGAAGAAGGACTAAGATCCATTCTGAGTAGCCTTGGGAAGGAAAACTTCCTTAAATTATACTATAAATAAATAAAAAATAACGAGGAAATCTAATATTCTTGTCTAGTGTTATCGATTACTTTTCAAAAAGACACAATACAAAAATTCAGAACCGTTTTCGATAAGCCACAATAATTTTTAAAAATTTTAAAATACAAAATTATTCCTAACAGAATGATTGAAAAGAAGGCACTACGCTGTTCGGAGCTGCCAAGAAGAACTTCCCTCTAAATTATATTTTAAATAAAATAAATAAATAATTTTCTCGTTCAATTTAAAATTTTCTTTTTCAAATCAAAATTCCAATATTACATTTTTTATCAAAATTGTTTAAAAGTTTCAAATTAAAGTCCATATCATTAATATAAAAGTTTAATGTCCTGACATTTTTTTCCCATATATTTTTCAAATTCCTTTCAAATTTTAAGTCATTTTCATTTTCTTCTTCAAAAAAAAAATCCCACTCTTTTTCTTGTAGATAAATAAACTTTAGAAGAGTTTTGCAGAAAAAGTAACTGAAGAATGTTTATTTTAAAAAATAAAGTTAACGTCTCGTTACTCGCAATAATAACTTGAAGAATTTTGACTTTAATTTTTGAATATATCATAATTTTTTTGTTTTTTACCGTAAATTTTCATGAGTTCCAAGTTTTGAAATTCTAATTGATCCTACAGCCAGTGGATGCTTATTTGAAATGGTCAAGGCAAATTCTTTTTCCTCTTATTGTTAGTTTCAAAAATAGGGGTTCTTTTAATTTGAAGAATTTTTTGAAATAATGGTGATTTTGTAAGAGGATTTTAACAAATTTTACGATAATTCCCCTAAAATAATGTGAAAACTGAATTCGAAAAATTCACGAATATTTATTTATTTTTTCTAATTAATTTAAAGCCCGATGGGCAGAATAATAATTCTTGAAAATAAAAAGTAGAGAATAAAATAAAATATAAGATAAGATATAAAAAAGAGTTGTTTAAAAGTCACACGTCCAAGTCCGGACTTTTTTTTTTAAAGTCCGAGCCAAAGACATATATTTTTTTTAAATTTAAAGTTCGGACTTGGACTTTATTTTGGGACTGTTAAATAACTCTATGGGACTGTTAAATTATGTAAAAAAAAATATATCTTTAGAAGGTTATTTAATAGCTAATAAAAATTATAAAAATTTGAAAATACGAAAATAAACGTAATTTTACTTGAAATTCGGTAAATTTAAGTAAAAATAAAAATGATTTTACTTTTTTTATCACTAATTAAAATTCACCTGTATTTATTTACTTGATCTGTCGTACAGAAAAAGAAAAAATAATCATTTAGCGAAAACTAAATAAAGAAAATCATTTTACTAGAATAAGAAAATTGGTTATTATTTAACTTAAACCTTCGGTAAATTTAACTTAATGAAATTAAAGCTTGAAAATTAAGCATTATTTTATTTATTTTTTGAAAAATGTCCCAAAATAATCACAAAGATGTCTTTTACTAGATGTTTTTTTCAAAGATATAGAAGTTGGGGGTACAAATCGACTAATCGCGGTTGAAAAAGACAAAAATTCAATAAATTATCTACGTTCTTTTCAATAAATTTTAGATGACATTGATTTTCACTACAAGATTGTAGGCCATAGTGGAAAAAAAACGTCAAAAGAAATAAAAATGTGTTAAAATCTTTATTTCGATGTAGATGATAAACTCGATGCAGTAACCTCTGTGTCAGATCAGAGCCATTGCTCAAAAAGGTACTAGAAAAGGAGATGAGCGCCTCGCCACTAGGAAAGAAAAAGAACAATTATATTAAATCGAGTAATGGCTGCCAGCAAAAGAACATCAAAGCAGAAACAAAAAATCGCTATGCAACCAAGAAATTCTTTAAAAATTGTAAACAAAAACTTGAATTTGAAACACAAGATTTAGGCTCTGAAAAATCTTTAAGAGAGATTAATGGCATTTATTTCATTTCTGGTGACCAAGGATTCATGATGAAGTAATTGTGTTGATAAGTGCCAAATAACTCTAATTGTAGAAAAAATGGCGGTTATTGCAATTCAAATATTTAAAATTTTTTGTTTTTGAATTTTTATTAAGAATTAAATTTTTTATAATTTATCAATTCTTTTCCTGAATAAATATATTTAATTACCTTAAAATGAATTTCCAAATCAAGCATGATAGAAATTGGTGAAAAATTCTATTATTACTTTGAAAATGTTTCTTAGTTCTTGAAAAATTCTAAGTAAAAAAAACTTTAACTTTATAAGGAAATAATTTAAAAATTGATTATTTTGGATTTAATTATTTTTAACTGACAAAAACAAAACAGAACGATATATATGTCGCATAGAACATTCAAAATAAACTGTTTAGCTAAAATTAAAACAATTTAAGCAAAATAATAATCAATTTTTAACTTTTTTAGAATGATCGATTCCACATTTATTTTAGCTAAATTAAAACGAATTTAGAAAAATACTCTTATAATAACATGTTTTGCCGCTAGTTGATTTAATCTATGATTATTTATTTTTGTGATATAAGCAAGTATATTAACCGTATCCGCATGTCCGCGGTCTAAATCCGGAAATGATACTTGAACGGTATTGCCAACTTTGGCCTCACCTAACTTGTGAATGTGTTGCATAGCCATCGCCTCAGCGGCAGTCTTCAAATTTTCATCGCAACTATGAATATCCCTAAATTTTATAGCATTGGCTTCGATTTCATAAATTTCCGTTCTCCTTATCCTTTTCTATATCATTCAATTTTATTCAGAATTTTTATTTAGGTAAATAATTTATTTTTATGCGACATATATTCAAATATTATACAAATTTTTTTAGATTATCAGAAAAACTTTTTATTTAATTTGAAATTTTTTATTAAAAACAATAATTATTAGAAAATATTTACAATTGAACTTAAGAAAAATAATCTTGGGTTTAACACTCAAAACAATTCTTTTAAAAGTTGTAGAAATTTAACCATAATTTAAGAAAATCTTTTTTTGAATTTTAGTTGAATGATCAAAACAGAATAAATTTTGTATTTTTACATGACTATCAATTTTATTTTTCGACTCTCAAAAATAATTTTATTGAAATTTTTTTTTGTTCGATGTTTTTTGTTTGTAAATTTTACAATAAAAACACATTTTTTATTTATAAAATTAGTCAAGAGCTAATAAAAAGCTTAATTTTAATCAGGCAAAACCCGAATATTAATGCACTCTAAAATTTGACATCTTTTAGCCCTTTTAAAAAGCACTGTGGAAAGATGGATCGAAAGTTTTGAGAATGATAAAGAGTGTCTTCAACGTATCGGCAGGCTAATTAAAGAGACAAATACTGACTATGTTGAGCGAATTCGCTTAGGATGTCTGTAGATTTTATAAAATTTGAGACCTATTTGAGCTATGGAACTATTTTGCGCGACCATTTCTAAGCTTTGAAATTGGCCATTTTTTGCTGGCTTAAAATGTTAAAATGTTTTAAGATCGAAAAATTGAATGAATTAAATCAAGAATATTTTTGATTATCAACAGATACTTAATAACTATCTAAAATAAAGTAAATTAAAAATTTCAGATATATGTTGCTTTTATTCAATGAAATTTTATAAATTTTAACATTTAATAAATTTGAAAAAAACACTAATTGAGCTTTTTTAAATCGTTTCATTTAAATTTGAAAAAAAATTATATTCAAATAAAATTGAAAAATCAATTCAGTAAAATTTTGGAAGATTATTTTTAAGAGCAATGGATGAGGAGCAAATTGCAGAATGATAATAAAGTCGTTTGATGGTGCTATAAACAGTGTTAAGGTTGTTTGAGATGGAAAAAATTATTAAATATAAATTAAGCCTCTTCAAATTTATTATTTATTTATTTGTTTATATTTGCCAAGCTAAAGCTCCTCCAGAAAAACAAAAAAAGTAAAATAAAAGAAAATTAAAATAGACAAATTGAAAAAGTAATTCAGATGCAACATGCTCGAGTTTTGAACAATTCAGGAAAAAAAGAAGAAATAGTAAGGTAGAGATTTCACAATGGAGCAATCGATCGCTTTGTGTTCCTCCACCAGTATTACAACTAATGAAATAGAATGACTCAGTTCTGTCCTAACATTTATATCACTCAACTCGAAAAGTTGATTCGAATTTAAGTTTATTTTAGGCCTAGTGATGTAAATGTTGGAGGGAGTGTCGTATTTATATTTAGAATAGACCGAAGTTCGCTTAGAATGAACCTGTATACTTTTAAAATTGGTTTCTGAGAATATGTAAAGACTTGGGAAAGTTTAATACAAAATTGATCCAACTGAAGATTTTTAAAGGTTTCCTAAAATTTTAAAATTTATACCCCATTTTTCGTTTGACAAAATCTTAAATTTATACCAAGAAGCTTGGTCTTTTTTTGTCTAATGATTTTATTTATTTCTTAGTTTAAGATTTTTACCTTATTTTCTAAATTACCGGTACCCTGTTTCTTATGAATAAAAAAATGACAAGATTTAGTATAAAGAAGGGAGTATTCATTATTTGTTTTATTTCTTTTAAAGATATCGTTAATAAGTTAACTAAACAAAATGTTCTAATGACTGAACACCTATGTTTAAATTTGAAATTCCTCACTAATATAACCATTTACGTTTACTTTGAATTTTCAAGAGTCAGGAAAAAACTCTATCTAGTGAATGAGGTAGTGTGGGATGCTCATTTTAATTTTTATTTAAAAATTTAAAAAAAATTTATTTAAAAAAAACTTTATTCGTTTGATCAATTTTTGCCAAGAGTGAATTTAGATTTAGCAAATTTTTAAAATTTTTTTAAAAGCTTTAACATTATAAAAAATTCCAAAAGTTTAATTTTTAAAAAATTACAAAGTGTTTGATTATTTTTTAAAATAAGTATAAAATTTTGTATCAATAATTCAATAAAATCTATTACAAAATTATTATTAGATAAAGTTTTAAATTTTTTCTAACAAAAAATTAACATTTCGAAAAATTTAACTCTTTCAAACAATCTTGAAAATATAAATTATTCTAATTTCTGTCTGCATTTTACTATAATAAAAAAGCTTAGCTCTCTACCGAATGGCTAATTCATTATGGAAACTAAATTATTAAAATATTTTGTTCATATTAAAATCAAAAATTTAAAAAAAAAATACATTCGAATAATGAAGAAAATTCTAATCTAACAAAATTAAAAAAAAACTATGAAAGAAAAAAAATTAGATAAAAATATTCAGAAATTTAAAAAAAAAATTTTTTTGATCGAAATAAAATTTATATATTTTTGTTACAAATTTACTGTAATTCATAATTTTAAGTTAATTGGCATCTATTTTTTTAAGATCCATATGATAATAAATTACTGAATTGATTTGCTCTTAAAAATAATTAAAGATTTATTGAATTAATTAATAATTGATTGTTTGAGAATTTTAGATAATATTCAATTGGAATGCAATTTTTAATATATTTATTATTTTTAATAAAATTTCCTTTAATTTTTATATTGTGAGTAAAAAATATTATCATATAAGCCATTAAATTTAGTAAAAAAAATTTTTTTAGTCTTAAATAAGAAATCATCCGATAAGAAATCATTCGATCTAAACTTTTTAAAATTTGGTAAATTATAATTCAAAAAATTTATGTTTTCCATTGAAATTAATTTTCGTTGGTATGAATTTTTATAAAACCAATTTTTTTGTCTAATTACCACTAATTGCAAACTGAGCGCATTTTTAAACATTTGCAAAGCTGTGTAAAAATCATTCAAATTTTCTATAAAAAAGCTATTAATTGCTAAAATAATGTCTCCTGTTTTCAAGTTGGAATTTGAAGCAAAAGAATTGCTTTCAACACTTAAGGAAAAAATTTAATGATCCAAAAATAAAGTTTTATCAATATTACCTAATGACTATCAATTTATTCCTTTTTTTCTCTTCCACCACAAAATTAAGTTTAAAGCCAAAATTACATTTCATATTTTGTCTATTTAGGTTGATGATTGAATAATAATATTCATTTATTTCCTTTAAAAAGTTGCTTTTTGGAACCAAATACCGTTTAATTTTGATTTTAAATAAGCTTCCTGATTTAAAAAATTGAATTGCCTGATGTTTTAAAATTTTTTCAAAGTCTTTTTCATTAACAGTTAAGATTAAATCATAAACTTTTAAACCCGCAATTTCTTTTAAATATTGATTTAATTTTTTAAAGTAATTTAATCAAACATTTTACCTGCAACGCTATTTTTTTCAATTTTACTAACGTAAATTCCTATAGGCTTTGTCTCACCTCCATCAATGCTGAATCCAAGATGCTCATTTTTTCGTTTAATATCAAATTCGAAAACTATTTCTTTTTATAAATTAGATATCAAATTAATTTTTTAAAAATACCTTTATCGTAAACCATTTTAATGATTTAGTTTTTAAAGAAAGCAAACTATTAGATTAAATCAGCTTATAAATCAATAATAATTTTCGGATTAAAATCTGTTGCCAAATTTGAATAAAAATTGCATTTTATAAAACAATTAACAATTGACGCCAAATTTATAAATAATCCCACTTTTAGCTAAGTTAATTTTTGATTAAAAATTGATACTTAACCAAAATATGTGCATTTAGAGCGAAATTGCTATCAAGTAAAAGGGTAATTTTTTTACCCACCCCAAGGTAGTTTCGCATGTGAATGTTAATTACCATTTCGATTTTGAAGAAATTGACCACCTAATTTAAATCAATTGAATACTTTCTTTTTCCATCATTTTTGATTTATATAAGTTTTTTTGATTATATAAATAGCTTATTTGTGCTATGTTATGATACGACTCAGCTTAAAGACTTCTAGTTGAACGACTTACTTAAAAAGGCGCCAAAATTTTTTAATTATCTTTACAATATTTTGGCGCTTCAATTAAGAAATTTGGCTCGAAAAAAAAAATAAAATAAGAAAAATATTTATTGAAAATTTATCTATATAATCTCTTCCGGAAACATTTTTTTTTAATTTTAAAAATTAAAATGAATTCCAAATCAGTGTCATCACTAAACTCATGGTCGTCTTCTTTGTCGTCATGGTCAGAACAACAGCAAATTGTTTCTTCTTATCAGTTTCAAATCTTACAGCCAAGTATTCCAGAGTATACGCCATTATATAATGATTTTATCCAACAAGATGCTCAAGAGTACCAAGGTCAGAATTACATGGTTCAAATACCTTTAAATTTTAAGCGTCCTATTACAGGAATTCAACAATCCATCAGATTAAAGCAAAATAACTCTCTTTCATTCTTCAGCGGAATTCAATATCATCCTAAAAATCTTAATGTTAAATATTCCAGAAAAGTTTTTATTGGTGGCTTACCGCCAGATATTTCTGAAAGTAAATATTTTAAATTGTTAAATTTTTTTTTAACTAAAAAAATTTAAAGATGATATTGTTTCGCATTTTCACCGATACGGACAACTAATAGTTGACTGGCCACATAAATCAGATTCGAAATCTTCATTCCCTCCCAAAGGTTATGCATTTCTTATATTTGAAAAAGAGAGCAGCGTCCAAGATTTAATCAATTTTTGTGTAGTTGATAAAGAAAAATACTACATTTACATTTCCAGTCCAAGTAGTAAAGACAAAGCTGTAAGTCTTGTATCATAATTAATTTTTTTAAAGATAAACTTTACTTTATGACTAGGTACAAATTAGACCATGGTGCTTGGCAGATGCAGACTATTTAATGGATAACTCACAACCTGTAGATCCAAGAAAAACAATATTTGTCGGAGGCGTGCCACGTCCTCTGAAAGCAAGTAAGCCTAATTTTAGTAATTAAAGTTGATAATTATTTGGCAATTTTTATCTAAAGGCGAATTAGCTGCTATAATGAATCGGCTTTATGGTGGTGTCTGCTATGCAGGAATTGATATAGACCCAGAACTAAAATATCCAAAAGGTGCTGGAAGAGTTTCTTTTTCTAATCATAAAAGTTTTGTTTCAGCTATCAGTGCTCGATTTGTTCATCTTCAACATTCTGACACAGAAAAAAGAGTAATGGATAAACTTTGATTAATTTTTAAATTTTATTTTTTGAAATTTAGGCTGAAGTAAAGCCATATGTTTTAGACGATCAAGTGTGCGATTTCTGTCAAGGATCCAAGTGTAATGGTCGGAATGCATCTTTTTTCTGTGCAAATATTTCATGTCTTCAGTATTTTTGTGAAGCTTGTTGGACTCCTCAACATTTGAAACCGGGCAAAGACTTTCACAAGCCCTTGATCAAAGAGGGCGCTGATAGACCACGTATAATTCCTTACAAATGGTGCTAAATCTGATAGTTTTTATTGCTATTTATTTAATTTTTATTGATTTTAAAAAAAATTTTGTCATTTTTTTTAATTATAAATTTGGTGGAAAAATATTTTTTCGAAAAATTTCGATTTTTTATTTAATAAAATAATTGTGTACAAAAATTAATAGTAAGCTAAAAATTTTTTTATGACCGGACAATAAAAAAATCGATCTTTTAAACAAATGTACAATTAAGATTGTTGAATCTACAATCTGTATCTATGACTAGGCGAAACAGTTGGCGGTACATGACATATATGAAGATGTATTGGTCCTGTTTTTGAGGGAATTATTTTTACTCGAAATATGTATTCTTCTAATTTTTCATGAATGACGACTGCTTCGTTGCCATCTGAATATGTTGCTTTACATTTTACGCTTCCTTTACCGCATTTTTTTGTATTCACTTGAAGAAATAGATTAAAATTATTATTCAAAGATAAATGTTTTCTAATTTTGGTAATACCAATAAATGATGCGTTTCTAATGTCGACAATAGGAAGAGTGGAATGCATTTTTTTATTCTTTTATTTTGTATATAAATAAATCTAAAATTTAACAAAATATGATTTTACTATTTAGAGATTTATTGACTTAAGCTTTTAAAATAACAAATGCCTGGGTTTTGTGAAGCGTTACTTCATCTAATTTATTTATAAATTTTTAGAAAATATTTTGAGTTAAAATTTTCGGAAATAAATTAGTCAAAAAACAAAAGTAATATCCTAAATATTTGCTAACAAAATCGAATTAAAAAAATATCGTCACTCATGTGATATTTTGAAGATAGAAATTTATATTGAAAATTTGCTTGGTATTTTTTCGACCATATATTTTTAAATTCGTTAAAAATAAAAGAGTCATTCACTGTCGTGAGCCTTAAAAAAGCATGCAAAGTTTTCGTTTTCTTTAATGTAATTCTCGAGCAAAAGTTTTCTAATAAGCTAATTAAAAAAATGTCCCTAGGTAATTTTTTTTAAGATAATGAAAGAATTTAACTTGTGAATTAATTCAGTGATTGTATTAATTTATTAAATGAGAGCAAACACCCAACATGATTTACAAAAATTCCTCGGAACATATTATTAATTTTAGAAGATATTATTTATTTGCCCATAAACTCATCGAAAAACAACGACCTAGATTTGACTTAAAATTAGCTTTTTTAATTAAATGAGGTTTCCGAGATTTACAAAATAAAAATAAATACTAGTCTACAAAAAAATTGAGCTTTTGGAAAAGTGTTTTTAACCGAAACAAATGAAACGCAATTTTTTCTGATTTTAAATATTAAATTTCTAATTAAAAAAAAATAAATTTTAAATGATTTAATTTATACATATTTTAGCTAGAATTTATAGAACTTTTAAAATTCAATTTGTTGCAATGTAATTAGCTGGTCAAAGCAAGAATGCCAAAAAAAATATACCAAAACTAGAAAAACAATTAGCTGTTTAACTAGGAAATTGAAAAATTTTTGACAGAAGTATTTAAATTGGGACATTTAGCACAGATAAAAATATTTTTTACAAAAGAAACTATTTGTTTATAAAATTTAGAAAACAAATCGACTTTAATTAAGAAAATTAAAGTATTTAATTGATGCCAAACAAAAATTTTGTACCAGAAAAATGAGCCAAAGTAACCAACATTTTAAATTAGAGGAAAGTGAAATACAAGATGATGTTGTCATGATAGAAAATCTGCTTAGCAGTCGAACATTTAACTACAAGCCTCCCCGTAAGCCAGTACAATTTAAAAATCAACTAGATAAAATGGAACAATTGAAGGAAAATTCACCTTAGAAAATTTTCCAATTTCACGTCTAAAATTAAATCAACCTTATTACATAAACCAGAACAATTTTTTAGCATCATTAATGCAAATTATCTAAATTTTTTCTATTTACAAATAAATCTTTCAAAAAAATTCTGATTGAAGCCTTTATTTAAAACCATGAAAAAATATAAATTGAATTTTTTTTTCTTTTTATTTGTCATGTTTCTTTATAAATCAAAGGGATAGATCAATAGGTTGTTCATTCGAGCGTAATTCAATATTTATAATTTTAAATATATTTTCTTATTTTAATTAACTTTTAAGTCATAATAACTCAAAATTAATAAGTTACTATTTTTAAATTACAAAAAAGGTTTTCTCCAAAACCTGACCAGTAATACTTTTTCGAAATGCCCGAAAGAAAATATGCAATTATTTTTATTAATAAACTTTATTTTACAATGAGAGTAAATTTTAAAGAGTCGATTTTTTCTTAGTATTTATTTATCTTTTCAAGGGTTAAAAGAATTTCATTTAGTTCATATAGTTCATGTAATTAATTTTAAAAAATTTAACTTTTTGTTTCAGGCAAAAGTTTTTTAAATAAATAACCCAAAAAACAAGTTTTTAGCACACTAGTAAATTAAAATTCAAAATTATTAAATAAAAAATATTGTTTTAAATATTCAAATGTTTTTGTAATTTTTTATCTAAATGTTTTATAATTAAATAAAAAAATGAGCCTATAAAAAGAATAAAATATTTTTCTTTGCATTAAGACTAAAATGATGCTGAATAATTTGTCCTACACTATCCAACAGGATAATAATAGAAGCGCTCATTTACTTTTCGAAATATTTGAGTGACAAGCAAAATATGCTTAATCAAATTTTGACGAATGCATTTAGAAAAACAATTTTTCTACAATTGATTTACATGAAAAAATTTTTTTAGATTTTAAACAAAAATTTTTGATATTTAAATTCAAAATCAAAGACCATTAAATGATGATGCTCTAATATATTCGCTTCGTATTTAGCACCTCTCTTGTCTTTTTTTTTTAATTAATCATTTAGTTTATAACTTTTTTCTATTAATTTTTGTTTTTCATTTAATTTATTTTAACTTGATTTGTTTATACATTTTTCTAAAAAGATATACTTCTTACTCGATACAGAAGCACTTATAATTAAGAAAATATATGAATTGGAGCCAACATTTTAGATTATCAAACAATTCTTTGCTATTAAATTCACTGAATAGAGTTGAAAATCAATTTTTTTTGTTTATTTTAATTGGGTTTTCTATTGTTGACTTAATTTAGCATTAAACTCTCAAACTTTAAACTAATTAAATTAATTTGAAAACAGTGTGATTTTTATTTAAAAAAATGAAACAGATCATTACATGAAATGTCGAAATGATCTTTTTTTTAATAAAAAATTTAGCCCAGATGATCTGTAAACTGAGACTAATGAAAATTTTTTATCATTCCAATTTTTTAGAAAATTTCAATGAAAAATTTATAAAATTTCTCAAATGAAAAATATTTTTTTAAATAGAAATTATTATTATTGTTTTTATTTAATAAAATTAAATTTAAGTTCATTTTTTTTCTCTATTTTTCTTGATTTTTATTAAAAAAAATTTGTTTTTTGAAATTTAAATGAAATAAAAAATCGACGAAAGTAAACTTTATTTTATGCTCTAAAAATATATTTTTAAAAATATTCAATTATAATATTCAAATTTTTAAAAATTACAACTAAATAGATAATGCAATTAGGGTTTTTTTATTAATTTAATAAATTTACTATACAATATGATTCAAAATTCTACAGCTATCCTCCTAGTACTAGCCATTAGCTTATCGACCTTTGGCGTGGATCAAAAGACCTCTAGTCATCAAGCAAAGTCTATAAATTTAGATGACTACAAGTATTTAAAATTGATCAAGTCGAATTTTTAATACAAATAACCTGCTTTAAAGAGACCGAGTCAAAGAAATGTTTTATCATGCATATGATAGCTATATTTATAATGCGTACCCATTTGATGAATTAAAGCCTATCAGTTGTCAAGGATTTGACACTTGGGGCAGGTATTAATCACTGAGAAAATTTAATTTGATTTTAAATATGAGAATTGATTTTGAAGTTATTCTCTCACTTTAATCGATGCACTAGACATGCTTGTAATACTTGGTAACCGCACTGAATTTGAAAGAGTTTCTAGCTTACTTGAAAAAACTATTAGTTTTGACAAAGATATAAATGTATCCGTCTTTGAAACAAATATAAGAGGTAAACAAGTAAAATTTAACATTGAATATAAAAAAATGATATGGAATTTTTAAATTTCTAGTGATCGGAGGTCTTATTTCAGCTCATTTGTTATCCTATCGACTTTATATGGAAAAAAATACAAATGAACTCGATGTGACGAAAAAAGAAAATCTACACCCAGAATGGCCATGCAACGGACCTTTGCTACAACTAGCAGTAAAAGCGGCTGATAAAATTTTACCTGGTTAGTATCTATAAATAAAAATGCTTCACTCAAATTAAAAAAAAATTAACTAAAAATTTTTAAATAATTATTATATAGCTAAATTATTTAATCGTTACTCTCAGCATGCAATTTTACTAGATAAATCAAAATGGAATCTTGTTTTATTATTTTTTTTAATCAAGCTTTTGATACTCCAACTGGCATGCCTTATGGAACAGTGAATTTAAAAAATGGTGTCCCAAAAGGTGAAACTCCAGTTACTTGGTAAAAAACTAAGAAAAGATTCTGCAAAATTGTATTGTAATGAAATCACTTTGTAGCTTATTGTTAATTTTTTATTGATAAAAAAGTGATATTAATTCATAAAAATTAAGCTCAAAAAAATATAGATCTAAACAGAAAATATCAAAAATTAAAATAATTGATTCTATTAATTACAATTAAATTAATTAAATTTCAATTTAAGTTAATATTGGAATAAGTTCGTTAAGAAGTATACCTTTTTTTTTATTTGATGTGATATTTTTCTCCAAAAAAACTCTTTTAGACATTTAATGGAAAGGTGATCATCCAAATTTGATCTATGATAACTCTTTTTTCATTAAATTTTTTTTTCAAAATTAAAAAGAAAATACTTAACAAGTAACTTAATTTCATTATTTCATTCTTTTTTATTCTAATCAATTTTGAAATTTAGCATCCTTATACAGAAATCGAGAAATTAAGCACAGATTTAATTATTTAAAAAAAATTGTATTATTTTATTGATGACAAAAATCTTTAAAATAGACCGTAATTAAAAAAAGTTTTTTGATTTTTGTACAAATTTTTTTAGAAAACAATTTAGATCAATTTCTTTTTTAAAATAAATAAATCTTGAGGAAAAAAATTGTATTGTTTGATTTCAATAATATAATCAATAAGAAAAAAAGTTTTTTCATTAAAATTAATTCTTGTTAATTTGGAAATTGGCTAGGTTTAAATTTTTAAGTGTTGCAGGAGTTGGTACATTTTTGGTAGAATTTTCAGCTCTATCAAGATTGACTGGGGATAAAAAATATGAAGAAGCTGCAATGAAAGCCATGAACGCACTATGGAACCATCGCTCGTCAATAAATCTACTTGGAAATCATATAAATACGGTGACAGGCCAATGGACAGGCGCTGATGCTACAATCGGAAGTGGCGTAGACTCGTATTTTGAGTATTTAGTTAAAGCAGGCATTATGCTCAACAAGCCAGAACTGATTCAACAATTTCGCACCTATCAAAGGGCTATAGATAAATATTTATTGCATGATAATTGGGTTTTTTGGGCTAATATGAATTCAGGAAAAAAAACGCTCCCTTTATTTTCATCTTTAGAGGCATTCTATCCAAGTGTTCTGATACTAGTAGGTAATTTACAACAAGCAATTAAATTAATTGATAATTATCATACTATTTGGCGCCAATATGGAGGTTAGAATTGTTTTTTATCAATTGGCGTGCTCACTTAATAATTCCATTAAAAAGGACTTCCTGAATTTTTTAATATTCAATCTAATACCATCCACAATAACCGTGAAGCGTATCCGTTGAGGCCTGAGTTAATCGAATCGTTAATGTATGTTATAAAAGCGAAGAATTATGACCAAAAGTATGTTGAAATGGCAATTGATTATTTGGAATCAATTGACCGAATTAGCAGGCTTGAATGTGGTTTTGCTACAGTAAGATTTATTTGTTATTTAAATTAAATAAAATTCTAGTTCTATTAGTATAATAAGTTATTTAGATCAAAGATGTAAGAGATCACAAGTTGGATGACAGAATGGAATCATTCTTTTTGGCAGAGACCCTAAAATATTTGTACCTCATTTTTGATCGAGAAAGTTTTCTACACAATGATATATCATCTAGTGATTTTAAGACCATAAAAAACAAAAAGGGTTGAAAACCTTAAATTAAAAAAATTTAATAAATTTTGTTTCTTTATTTAGGCGAGTGTGTGATAGAAACTGGCTTTTTTTTCTTCAACACAGAAGCTCATCCGATCGATGGAGCTTCTCTGGAGTGCTGTGAAATGCTTAGGTCTGAAGAAGATATGCCGGACTTGTTGCCACAATTAATCGACTGGTATATTGAGTCAAAATCTGGTCATTATTTACTCGATGGTTTAAATAAACGCAAAGATTCCAAAACTTTAAATCAAGAATATGAAGAATTAAGACAAATTTTAAGAGACGAGGAAGAAAAAGAAGCTCAAGAGCATCAAAATTTCTGTAAAAATAAAGAAGAATTGAAAAATACATCGAAAGAAACAAGTTTATCAGTTCTTAGAGAAAAAGGACACGATTTTCCGTTTACTTGCTTTTTAAATGATAGCTTTGACATTCATATCAACACCTATAATAGTTTTAGCTATTTTCCTTAATTAATTAAATTTATTTTATATTTAAATAAAATTTCTAAAAAAAAATTAGATTTATTCATTTATTCTGGAATAACTAACCAGAAAGTCGATTTTATTCTTGGTTTTGTTTTAAATGTTTGTAAGTCATAATGGAAGGTGAACTTTCGACGGTATTTTACAAAGGTCCGATTACAAGCTGCGAATATCTGGACAGTGAAAAAATATTGATAGGTAATTGAATATATTTTTTGGGGTAGTAAGAATTAGATCCTAATCAGTTTAAAGGCTTTAGAAAATTTTAAATTTTTATAAAATTTGCGACTGGTATTTTTTATAAGTTAAGTACTATTTTGAAAAATTTTAGAATTTTTTTTAGATAATTATAGAATTTTTTTTAATGAAAATTAATTAATTGCAATTAAAATGTAATTTATAACAATTTGAGAACAAATAGCTTGAAGATATCTGTAATTAAAAAAAATTTAAATAATTTGAAATTTTCAAATATCATAAATAAAATTATCGGTTTTTTTTTTCTTTAATATTCTTATATTGCATATTCTTAAAATTATAAACATTATCAGTAAATGGTTATTCAGTTAAAATTTATCTTTTGTATACTAGTTTTATTATCAACTTAGTTATGTTTACATTTACCCTTCGGTTTATCTTTAATAAGCTAAAGCTTCTTCAGATTAAAAAAAAATCAAAAATTCCTTTTTATTTAAAAACTAAAATTAATCATACCACTAATGACAACGCGACTTTGTCTGCCAACACTCCCATAAATTTCAACCAGCCATTTGATGAGAATATCTTCACTTATCAGAATTTAGGAAATACTGAACCTTCAACTGATCAGCAATCCGAACTATTGACTAAGAGTATGATTTAAAAGAAGAAGACGATAAAGTCAATCTTATTTCAATTCTGATCAAACACAAAATATGCTCAAATAAGATAAGTCACAGCTTATTTTTCAAAAAATCAAATTTCTAAATTATTTTTACAATAATTTTAAAACTTTTTCATATTTATTATTTGAATTTTTATTTTTTTCTCAATTTTAATTCAATAAAATTAATTTTTAATCATCACATTGCCAGAATAAGTGTTAACTTAATCTTATAAAAATAAAAATAGAAAAGCAATGTATAAAATTAAATTATATTTAATAAGTTGTGTTACTAGTCCTGATCAAGTAACACACTGATTTAGATATTAAAAATCTAAACTATTAATTTATAGGAAAATGACTGACAATCTAAGAAAATTACTGTTACTTAGATTGTTTTAAGATAAAATATAGGACTGAACATACTAACGAAAAGGACCACCAATAATTACGAGCAGTTTAAATAATATTCCAAAGACAGACAACTCAAAAAAGCTTTATAAATATACAGCAACATGTAAAAAATTTATGACTTTGAGGTTTCGAAAGGATCGATTCCCTTAATGATCAGAAATTCATAATACTTAAAAGATTCCGCGAAAAAATTTTCAATACAAAAATTAACTTTTTATTAATTAAGAATACTATTTATATTTGTATTTACCTTTTGGGGGTAGCAAAATGTCAGAATATGTCGATAGACTTTTGGTCGGTTCTGGCCAGCGACAGCATATCAATTTGTAACAAAAGACTTTGATCAAAACTTTACATAGAATTTTTTTATTGTTTTACAATAAAATCAAAAAGAAAAATTATTTCTAATTAAGATCGATGGTAAATTAAAAAAAATTTAAACTAAAACTCTTTAAAAAAACATCCAAAAAATAGTTTTTATTGGATTAAGTCTAAATTTCAATTGAGACAAATTTGTAAATGGCTTAATATTTTTATATAAAAATTTTTCTATTTGATTTTTTAATAAAAAATTTCTATTAACATTTTTGAAGAAATTTTTCCAAAAAATATTTTTCTTTAAAATGATCCGTTACTCTGGCCACATAACCCCTATGACTGTAGATCCAAATTAGATATTTGTATGATAAAAAATTAATTATTTTTTTATATTTTTAGGCTATGGACCATATCTATCTTTGATAGATGAATCTTCGTCTGAGGAAATATCAAAATTCATCGCCTTGAAATACAGAGTGATCCACAAAATTGTGATAAATCCAACATTTCCAAACAAAATTTGTATTTTTGGCCAAAAAGCGTTCAATCTAGTGTCATTAGACAACAATATTTTTAGCAACATAATTGATCAGTATGTTGAGCTAGAAGATTGGATTTTAGACATATATTGGATGGATGGTGGCAAAAGTTCTTTAGTTGCCATTGTCCTAGCACACAATAAATGTGTAATTTACAATTTACAAACAAATACAATTATAAAAATAATTGAATGTAGCCAAAAATGCATGCTGTAAGAATTAATGAAAATTAAAAAAAAAAAATACTTATTTTTTATTAAAAGTTATTCAGCAACAATTTTCAATATCAAAGCATTAGAGGATGAAGAAAATTTGTTCATTGCTTCGGGAACAATATTTAATGAAGTTCTAATTTGGTCTATAAATGAAGGAACCATACTTTTGAACCTAAAAGGCCATCAAGGCGTCATTTTCAACATAGAGTATTCTCATCGAAGCAATTACATCTATTCGACTTCGGACGATCGGTCAATAAATGTATGGAAGATAAATTTGAACGACCAAAGTGGCGAATTGTGTACAAGATTTTACGGCCATGATGCTCGAGTTTGGAAGTGCAAGGCTTTTCTAAAAGACAACACTGAATTTTTGTGCAGTATTGGCGAGGATTTAAAATGCTGTCTCTGGAATGTCGAAGATAAATCCTTAATTTACAGACTTGACGCGATGCGAAAAGGATCCAAGAATATTTGGTCACTGGCTGTTAATGAAGCCAAACTTCAAATTGTAACTGGATGGGCTGATGGAGGTCTCAGAAAATTCGACCTCAACCACTATCTCATCTCAAAGGAAAACCTGAATGATTCATCAGACAAACGGCAAGAAAGCACCGAACTTGATTTAAATCTTGAAAACGAAAAAGATTTTATAAGAAGCACAGTTTTGATAAGTGGCCGAGTGATTTGTTGCACCAACTTGGGCTTTTTGTACATGATCGATCTAATCAATCGAAAGCAAAAGCTTTTATTCAAAAGTGTGCTTTTATCTAATTTTAACACAATGGCAAAAAATTATATAGACACTAACCATTGCTGCTTGGCCATAGGCTCATTGAAAGGATTTGTCTATCTACTGAATCTAAAATTTCAAGATAAAAATTATGGTGATCTCATTACCATTGATTGCATAAATTGTCTCGGCATTGAGGAAGAAATAGCCGAATCGAACGCAGACAGTTCCACTAAATTGAATTTATTAACTCATGGCTCGTCTAAAATTTTCAACATTCTTTGGCTAAAATATCAAAAGAGCAGTTTTCTTCTGGTTTGTTTTAGCCTTTTAAATGGTCTAATGCACTTGTATGAACTCAAGTTAAACAAGCAATTGAGGTTGGTAGCCCGACTTTATTTGCCTGCATGCAAACACCGATGGTTCACATCGGCTGCCATAATTACCATCAAATCGCCGGATTTTGCCGAAGAGTCAACAGATAGCGAAAATTTGCACCAACAAATGCACCTAATTGGCGGCGACAAATGCGGAAATCTACATTTGTACAGATTGGACGTAATTTTGGACTCTTCCAGTGAAGATTGCGAAGATAATGGCGCACTGAAACTCGTCAAGCCAATTGAAAGCATTAGTAATGTAACCAAAGAAAATTCGCCAATTTCTGCCATTTATGCCCGAAATTTAGACCAAGCTGATGGCGAATTTTTAAACTATCTGATCATTTGTGGCTGTAAAGACGGTTTTTACAGAATTTTTGAACTGAATTCCAATTGTTTTTCCGAATTGGATGCAGAAGATAGTCTAAGTGGTGAGAGCGAAAAATTGACAAAACAAATTACTAAATCAATGCTTAAATTAATCAACAAATGTCAGATTAACTCCTACATTGATCTAATAGAAGAGTTTATATTCGATACAGATGAACGCAAAGAGTATTCTTTACTTAATAATGTTGACCAAAAATTAAGTTTTTGGGAAAAAAACAATTTAGAATTAAGTCTCAAATTAGCTCTGTGTTTTTACGGTGATAAATTTATGCTGTGGAATTTTCAGCTAAATCGGGCACTATTCGAATCTAAGTGCGGAGGAGCCAATCGGTCTTGGGACTTTGAATTCATGGAAAGCCCAAATGATGAAAATTTGATATTTAGATTTGTCTATGTCAAGAGTAAAAGTATATCAGAAAATCGAAAAGTTCTTTTTAGAAGCGAAATAGAGCGACCTGTGTCCCAGACTAGAAATCATTTGTGTCAAATATTCCACGGAAATGCCATTACAATTAATAGATTTATTTTAAGTAGTAAATATCTACTCACCGGCTCCGAAGATACCCAGTTAATAGTCACTAAAATTACTGATGATAAATGCTTTAATTTAATCCATGAATTTCACTTGCAGGGCCATGACTCGGTGGTAAAATGCATGGATTTTTATCCACTTAATGATTCAGAGTTTTTGCTTATAACTGCTGGCGGAAAAGCAAACATTAAAATATGGAAAATGATTTTTTCTCAAAATTGTGAAAATATAGATAGAATTATCAGCTTGTACGAGTTCAAGAGAAAATTAATAAATGGTGCTAAAAATGAGTCAAAAAGCTCTAATAGCGAAAAGCCTTGGTTATACATCGATCTAAAATCCAATCCCGATGTTAGATTTATGGATGTTTGTGTCATAAATTCTAATAAAGATACTGATCCTATTTTGTGCTTTGCATGCTCCGATGGATGCATCAGGTATATTAATTTATAAATTTAAATTTCCCTACTTTTATTTGAGCATTCAAAATTTAGTTTCCAATTTTTAGCTCCCCAACTTGTGAAAAATTCGATTACAAAAACTTAAATAATCAATGCTTTGATCACAAATAATTTTCTTTTTTTGAGATTTTAGCGACCGGGGAAAAGGTAATAATTTTTAGGAACTAAAATATATATTCTAATTCAAGAAAAGCCTGAAACATTTTCAAAAAAAAAATTTGATGAACTCGGTAAAATTCTGCTTTTATTGCTTCAAAAAAATGTTCCGAGGTATTGACGACAGTCCTTAAATCCGACGTTCTACCTTTTTATTCTGCAGCTTGGTAAAAAATTCTCATAGAAGAGCTTTTTCCAGTTGAAATATTTGCTAAAAGTTCCATATAAACAAAAAAAGGATTTTGAATAAGATAATGTCATTCTTATCCTTGATTTGTTCATAAAATGAGAAACTATATATATTAAAGGGGCAACAATAAATTCCAATGAAGCTCAAGATTTAAAACTTGGTTAAAAAAATAAGAAAAAATATAAAAATAAATTCCTTTAACTTTTTATTTGATAATATTTCAGTTACAGTTTCATCAAAGTCATCATACAGTGAAAAATTGATTGCAATTTCTATAATTTCTATTATATCTCCGCAAGAAAGCATATTTCGAGTCTAATAATTTTTTTCCTAAGCTTAGTTTTTATTTTAGCTTTATTAAAGAAAGAATTTTTTATCTGTTTAAAATTTTTATGAGTGCAGTGTATTAATTTTATTCGAATTATAAGGACATGAAAAATATCTTGTTTTTCATTAGAGAAGACGCATTAAATTTGACAAAAAATTGAATACTCGAATTTGAGCAGGGATACTTAAAAAAATTAATTTTTGTTTATTTTTTTGTCTTAGAATTTTTCGGTATTTAATAGAAACAAATAAATTATATTTAATTAACAAATATGAGTATCCGAAATGTCTGTTATGCATCAAGAAATTAACAATAAATGACGAATCATATTTGCTGTCTTTTGGTACTGATGGTAATCTTTTATTCTGGAGGATTAACAGTCCTGATGATCAAATACCCCAAATTATTTCTGGCCTAAACCAATCAGGCATTAATGATGTCGATTTGATTATTATTCCTAATTCCAGACAAGCTATCGTAGCTACTGTTGGAGACGATACTTGTTTGAGCTTGGTAAAAATAGAAGTGAATATTGAACAAAATGTAAAAATGGTATCGCCAATAGTCAAATTTGAAATGTCTCATGCTTCGGCGATTGCAGGTTAGATATTAATTTATAATTAATTCATTTTTAGATCCAGCATTAGTTAGTTCGGATATTAAAAAGACGTTTTTTGATTTCAGACTCTCTAATTCTGCTTAATTTAGAAGATTTTACCAGACTACGAAAGCAATTAAAATTAATTATTTATTTATTTTTTTATTCAATGAACGCCTTGTAGGCGATGTAAAAAAATAAAAAAAAAAAAAAAAAAAAATTAAAATAAGTTTAAGACAAAAAAAAGAGTAGCATCCGATAATTTTAAATTCAAATGTTAATTTTTATAAGTTTCCTTTAATTTCAATAATTATTATTCCTTTTTTTTTTCCAATTTTCTTTTCTCTTTTCTCTTCGCTTTTTTTTTTTTTTTATTATGTAAAAATTTGGGTCTTGTTCAAAATGAGATCATTTTGATGATACTGGCTTGGTGAACAATAATTATCACCAAATCCATGATCACACAATAAAGGTTGTGGAATAAAAAATGGTACAAAATTAATTTTATCAGAAAAAATTTTTTATTTAACAAAAGCTTTTTTTTTAAAAAAAAAAACTGAACTATTTTGAAAAAATAATATCGAGCCTAGAGCGAACCTTTGGGTCGATATTGCTCAGGCAAGTGCCATTTTGTTTTCGAGTTGCTTAAGATTTTTGGCCTTCCAATCACCCTCATAAACTTTAGCTTTCAAATTTCGCCAAAAATCTTCGATTGGACGTGCTTATGGTTACGCTTGCTGGATTCACTTCTTTGACAACATACCTTATATTTTTATCTAACAAATAAGTCTGTGCCATATTCGCATAATGATATGATTCTAAGTCGGGCCAAAATACATAGTTGCCATCCTGATAATATTCTTTAATCATTGATTCAAGTCATTTCTTAATACACTCTCCAAGGTAGACATGTTAATCGATCGCTAAACCACTATGTACAAAATATGGTTCGCTTATTCCGCGTTGTGAAAAAGCCAACCAGACCATTAATTTTTCTTCAAATTTTTAACGTACTTGTTCTTTACACTCTCCGGCGTCTAGCTAACGTTATTGCAATAAAGTGAATCGCCTTACAACTTCAGCTTTTGGCAAATTTAATAATAATAATAATAATAAAAAGCTACAGCAGACTAACTGCGGAGCAATGCTATATCTAGCCTTGCTATGGTAGCTGTCTGATTTTAAAATATGTCTTAAAGAGATTATGTTAATAGGAAAAAATTAATTATTTTTGTTTCAAAAAGATATCCAATTTGTTTTTTAATTCATTTTTAGATTTTGAATTTACAACCTCTATCGGTAACTCGTTCCACGCATTCACCACTCTATTTGTTAGAAAGTTCTCTCTCACTTTGATCCTTGACATTTGCTTGGTCAATCTTTTATGATGTCCTCGGATTCCACCAGCTGGACCATTACTTGTTAGTGCATGGCTTTTAATGTACGGATTCTGCCATTTGACTGCGCTAAAACAATTCATTATTTGGCAAATTTTGGTTATTTTTATTAAGTTATACAAATCTTTTTTGATGGTTTCGTACATTTTTTTACTAGCAACTTGTCGAAAATTTAACATTTTAATATAAATTTTATTTATTTTAAAGCTAGTATCAGCATGATTTCAAATTTTGAAAATTTGGAAAGGTCTTGTCTACTCTTAAAGCAAATTTTTGTGCCATTTTTTATTCCACACCCGTTATTTGATCAAAAATATGAAAAAAAAAACTAAATTAAAAAGTTTTGATCAGTGTTTACATTTTTGTGATCAATTTTGATTTTTCTCCAAACAATAAATTTATCTTATTAAAAATTGGAAAAAAATGCATTTTTTTAGCCAAGTTCACCCAGTTTTGAGTTTTTGGCCTATCGACCACGAGCAAAGCTGTCGTATTGTAGAGAATATTGACAAAACTGTCTCTGCGTTTAAACTATGAAAGTGGAGTAAATTGAATAAACCGTCTTTGATACAGTCAAATCAGCTGCCGAAGATCTAATGACAGGCAAAATAAACGAGTCATTAAAATGGAACATTTTAATCATTTTCAAAAATAGATTCCATTGATTTAAATGATTTTGATGCACCATTTTTTTTAACCATATTTTGTTGCTCAAAAAGGTACATTAAAAGAAGATGAGCGCCTCCCCTTTATCCACTAGGATAGAATAGGGATAATTATTATTATTTTATTTTTTTCAAACACATTTAGAGCACATCTCATTAATATTCTCTTAGTGATCAATGCTCAATTATCAAGTGATCAGTCTTGTTAACAAACCAGCATCATCAAAATAATTACATTTTTTACAGTTTTAAAGGATGATGTATCAATCTGTAAAAAATGATAAAATTAGACGAAACTGATATATAAAATACATTTTTTTGAAAAATTTTTCTTTGAATTTTTTTAAAGGAAATTTATTAAAAACTTTTAAATAAAAAAAAATTAAAGAAAACTTAAAAAAATAGAATCTGATTGATTTGTTTTTTAAGACAAATTTATGATCAAAATTTTATAATCATGTTCAAAATTTTTTATTAATTGACCGTTTTTAAGCATTTTTTAGTAAAAATTTAATCACAAATTTTATAATATTTAGCTTATAATATTGTTGTCAAACATAATCTTTCTATATAAAAATATATCCTCTGCATTATTATTTAAAAAAAAAACAAAAAAATTTTTTTAACAATAAATTTTTGATCATAAAATTCAATTTACCAGTTTTAGATGATGCTTCAAGATTAATAACTAAAAAAAAAGAAAAAAATCCTGAAACTTATTTGTTTGAATTACAATTATCATTGTTTTAGATTTTTGCAAAAATTTTAGAAGATTTGCCAGTTATATGTTCATGAAAATTTACCAGAAATTATTTTTCTGTTCTAAATAATAACAGATTTCTAGATACAAAAACAATCATCAAACATTCATCATCATTTAACAATAAAGATCGATTAAAAGAGGCAAGACTGTAATTTGGTCCCAGAATAATTTTAAAAATATGGTTTTTAAATAAAAAAAAACAAAAAATTTGTTTAGGTAAAGCTTTTCTGAATAAGAATTTTTGAAAAATTTGGGATTAATTAAATTGGAAATTAAGTTTAATAATTAAAATCTTTAAATTTAATTATAGAATTTGATTTTTAGCTTAATTCAATTGTTGATTTAATGAGGCAATATCATTACATAGAAAAAAAAACATAGGAAATTTACATTGAAAAGTGACAAATTTTTTTTCCAAAAATTAATACTTAGAAAAAAATTGAATTTGAATAAAGACAAGTTTCTTGTTAATTTAAATTCAATTTTTTTTTTAACTTCTATAATTTTTGAAAAAAATTTTCTCTTATGATATTTTCAAATATCTGGCTAAAGAAAATTTAAATGGAGATTTTTATTTAAAAATCTTAAATTAAATGCTTCCTCGCCGATGAGACGATTCCATTGTTTCCAATAAAATATTGGAACTTAAACAAAAGAAGGCCTTGTGAATTTTGAAACAAAAAACAAAAACAAAAGTTTTAAAATTGAAATAAATTATTTAATTTAGGTCCAAAAGTTTTTCTGAAAATTGTATCAGCTGATACAAAGCTTGAATCACCCATAATTTCTCTCTGCAAATAACCTGCAACATTTTTTTTAAATTTTCAAAAAAGATCAAAGACAGAAAAAAAGAGATGAAATTTATATAAACAAAATTAGAATTTCTAGATAAACTAATAGGAATCATGTGAAACTAATTTTTATTTATCTTATGATATAAAAGCTTAATAGATTTTTTTGACCAAGCATTTGACCAAAAAATATGGTAATTTTTTCAATGTTAATTTTTCTATGTAATGATATAGAGCCGATTTAATGATTTAAAGTAGGCTTTTATTTTCTTCTTCTAAATTTTGCACTCTTTGGAGTAAAAAGAGTTCATGCAACTGATCTATTCTGATCTGTTCTTAGCGGTCAGTTTCTGGTTTTAACTTTAACCGTTCTGCTAAAGGCCATCTTTGGTCTCATTGAATTCCTTTTTCATTGAGGTGTCCAAATAATTCTGCCCTAATGATTCTATTTGTTGACATTCCAAGCAAATATCCAAGCCACTTGAGTCACTTTTTTATATTAAAAACAATTTACTTGATCATACAATTTTAAATAAGTCATAGGTCTAATAAGCTTTTCTACAAATTGATGATCATGAATATCATATGATCAAAGCAAACCCAATGCCTCTCATTTTTTTTATTTCAAAGATTTTATCCTTTCAAAATTTTAAGAGTTATAAAGTATTGTAAAATTTTGATTAAAAATTTTTTTAATAAATAATAAAAATTTGAAGGAGTAAGATTTCTTCTTCCAAACTTAATAGCAACCGTTTCAAAAGATCAACGATTAGTTATATGGAAAATCGATTTGGAAAATGAAATAGTAAATTATGAAAATTTTTTTTATTGTTTAAAAAAGAATATTTATATAGAGAAGCCCAGTAAAAACTTATTTCTCTAATGTACCCGATGTATCATCATTAGATCTAATCAAACTGAATGAGTAATTTAATTTTAATTTTTAAAATTTATCTTATAATTGTTCATTCAAAGCAATTGGTTTCGAATTTCACTTGTTGGAGTTGGAATGGAAATAATAGATTTCAAATTAAAAAATGAATGAATAAATTTTATTTAAAAATAAATTTAACAAAAATAAAGTTTTAAAAATTCAAAGTTTTAAAATTCAAAGTTTAAAAATTCAAAATTCAAAATGCAATCCTAATTATTGCTTGAATCAATATCCTTTTCTTTATTTGTTTCTTTTCTTCCCCCAAATAACCACAAAGAAGATACAGCTAAAATCGAAGAAAAAGCAACGCCTTGAATCAATCTAGTTTGTACCGTTTCAACTTCTGGTGATCTTGAGACACCATTTCGAATTGAAGACACAAAATTTTGGCAATTATCATTCAATACGCTGTAGCCTAATTCTCCCAATCTTTTTTTGCATTCATCAAGAATTTCTTCTTTTTCTCTAAGTTTAAACTTTAAGATTTAAGGTCAAGTCGAAACTAAATTAAATAGTTTCGACTTGACCAGAATTAACTGGTCAAGTCGAATATAAATAATTTCGATTAATGTGAAAAAAATAATCACAACATTTATTAACTTAACCAACAAAAATGAGATAAAAGTTTATTCGTAGTCATTTCAAAGAGAAATCAATTTAATTTGAATTAATACTTATTTCTTCATTCCTAAATCTTAATCTCTTACCGTAAAAACTCGCAAAACTGTCACATGGGATTTAAAAAAAAATAATGAGGCCCAAAAAATTATCTAGTGAAAAATGAAATTAAAGATTTAACAAAAAATTAACTATGTTCATTTCAGAATCCACGTTAAGTTCATCCATCACTGGCAGAACTATCTCATTAAGTTTTTGCTCTTCACCAAAATGAAAACCATTAAAATACTGAACAATATCGTCTTCAACATCTTTGAAATATTCTTGATTAATAATTTGCTAATTAGCTCTTTTCTATTTATGTTCGACCGTTGATAGAAAAAATAAGTTCTTGTGAAAGTGGTGTAAAAATTGGAAACTTAAAGGTTGACACACTTGTGCATGGAGATGACATACTACTCTTAAGCGAAACAAAAAAAGGACTCCAAGAGCTACTTGACATAGCTGACGAATATGGTAAGGAATTCGATTTCAAATACAACCCTGAGAAAACAAATTTCATGATCTTTAATGAAAAAATCCTGCGCATTGCGACGTCACAACGTGAAGATGTTTGGCAAGGCGAATCAACACTCTGTGACTCTGTAATCTCAAAAACTGACTGCATTAGGTACTTAGGAACTGAAATCGACACGTTCGACAAAGGCGACAGTCACATTAAAAGGCTAAAGCAAAAGGTGATTTCCGCTATAGCCAAACTAAACCCTATTGGAATCAACTCAAAGGTTCTTTGCCTATTTATGAAAGGTCAGCTTTTCAAAGTCTACATAAGACCAGTTCTCTTATACGGACTAGAGAATATTTACCTAAATAAAACCACCACAAATGACATCAAACGTTTCAATCTAAAAAAAATGTACGAACTCCCGAAACGCTGCAGGATCAAAGATCTACATATAGCTCTTAACATTCTTCCTCTACCTGAAGTCTTGAAAAAAATCAAGCTCGAATTTATGAAAAGACTGATCAATAACACCTACACTAAGAAATTAATTGAAGAAACTCTCCCTTACACCCTTGAGAAAGACTTAATCTCGGAAATAATCGAAATCATTGATGGCGAAAATGAACTATTAATAAATAACCAAGTAAGTATTATAGATAAAATAAAAGCGACTCTTTACGTCTTGGAAGTAAATTGGGATGCAAAAAAGCTTGAAACTGAGAAGGCAAAATGTGTCAAAGAGGTACTTGGACGCAAAAATCGCGAGAACATCACAGAAGAGCTATTTAACCTACTAAAATTTGAAAATTTAAGTATCTAAGAATATTTTATATCAATTTTTTCGAATCTTTTTTTTTTTTCAAATTACTGTCACTCTACAAATCTAAAAAAAAAAAATTTTATTTTTTTCTTGTTCTTGTACTATTTAATTATTTAATTTTATCATTTTTATCTATTTGATTTTTTGAGCATGACCAGGACATCGAAGGTTGTTTGATATGGTATAAATTTCGTGTTTTTATGAATTTATTGGTCAATCATTCCAAATAATACTTCAGAAAGCTTTCAAGGGCAAAATCCAGAACACATTCGCTGACTGTAAAAGATGCCAAGTTTTAAATAATTAGCGTGTATTCTTGTAAAATTGAATTAAATTTTAAGTTCCATGACACTATGAGAAAAAAACTTTAAAAGAACACTGGAGCCTTGTTGAAAAGTAATAAATATATTGGAATTATTCATAATATTTTCATTCCATAACCCAGGGTGTTTAGAAAAAAATTATTAAAAGAATAGATTAAACAAGTTTAAGATTAATAATTATAGATTGATAATTAAACTAGGCTTAAGTAATATGATTAGGACTATGGTAAGTTACATCCCATAACTAATGGGGTAATTTGCGAGGTTTGACTATATTTAATGATTAAAATTCTCTTTTAAACAATTTGATGGACACATTATTCATTAAGAAGGACTTTTAACATCTGATAGTATTGTCGGCAAGTTAAAAAAATAATTTCTTAAATTTTACTAATCAAATTACCTTGGTTTGTGTTTCGAATCATAAATGTGATTTCCTTTTGACAACAGTCTGTAATCAGCTACTTCAATTACAAAATCTTCGCTTACACAAGCTTTTTCAGTTGGAATGCCTATTATGCTTTTCGATGTTATTCCGAAGGAAGCTGAATTCTCAGGCTCACCCCATTTATGAATAACAGTCATATATGAAGTATCTTAAGTTAAATAGATAATTTTCAATATTTGATTTATTAATTAATAGTTACCGTATAAAATAGCATGATGACTGTAAAGTCCTCTTTCAAAAACAACGACATCTCCTTCTTTTAGCTGGTGGATTTCAAATAGATTAGATTTCAAAGTTAAAATAATATTCTTTATGTCTAAATTATGCTTATTGCTGAATTCTACGATATTAAATTCGTAAAATACCAAGTCAGAGTCATTGTCTAAGAATCTATCAAAATGTTTGACATCTTTCGAGTGCCAATTTTTATTCTTTAAGGATTGCCTATGAATTTGATCAATGCTCAAAATATGACCAAAAACTGATTCATTTACTCCGTTAATTCTATCATAAAGATGCAAAAAGGAACCATTTCCTTGAATGTTTTATACAATCGTTTTATATTTTATTATTTAAAAATTACCTATATAGATGGCCAAAGACCAATTCTTGCCTGAATTAAAATTTTCTGTTATTCCAATTAAAAATCCTATGTTACCTTCATTTTCGGTCAACATTTCGACTATTTCGAGAGCTTTGAGGGGCCTGCGCATTTCTGTGCGTCAATATTCAATTTTCTAGTCTAATTTAATGAAATTTATGTAATTTCATTATTATGAATAATTAAGAATTTTTAAAGATCAAAAAAATTTCATAATTATATTTGTTAATTTTGAAAATGGATTTCGACTTTTTAAGTTTTAAGCTTATAATAATTCAATAATTTATACCTTTAGTTTTTGAAGATAGGTCTATCTTAGAATGTTTTTTATCATTAATTTGATAATTTGACTAAAATTACCAAGTGAAAAACTTTAAAAACTTAGGGACAAAAGAACTAAAACCCGTTAAATCAAAAATTTATATTTATAATTTATATTTTCTAAATTCATAATTGTTCTGATAAATTTTGCAGAATATTTTCAAAAATAATTGAAAATTTGATTCGAAGGCTTGGTAGAATCATTTTCTGTAAAAAATGTAAATTAAAATAAATAATTTTAATATTATTTATTCATAATTTTTTACAAGGTAATTTTTATAAAAACATAGACCAAAAATAAACAGATGGTGTTTATTTCAAAATTTTTAAATTTTAAGATTTGTTTAAATTTTTCGTTGTTTTGAAATTACACTATGACTCATACGATTTGTTTCTTTGAATTAAAAAGTAATCTTGAAAATTATTCCTCGTTTTAGGCAATCTGTTTTCCTAAACTTAAGTAGTTTGTCACTTTTGGTCCACTTAAATTCTTGCTCTAGAAGAAACATTCTTGCTCTATTTCAATTATTCATTTAATCTTAAGCAAGAATTTTTTAAATCTCCGCGATTGCGATAGACCATATAATAAAAATGCGAATTTTCTTCAAAAAAAATTCTTTGCATGGTTTTATCATTGCTATTTATTTTAGCCTTTCTTCTTGTTTTTTGTTTCCAGTGCTTTGCTGCGGCATTGCCAAGCTTTTGAAATTTGAAGCACTTGTCTGGCATTGTAATGAACCTCCATGCGGTTACTCTGATTCGGAAGTATCCAATCTTTATGTGTCCATCATTGATTTTTTGACTAAAATTCTCAGTGTTTGACATTTCTGCTTTGACAAGCTTTAGTTTAACACCAGTTGATTTTTGGATCATTCTGAGGGTATCGTCGATATCATAGCTTGATTTCAAGTAGCTGTTTGATCCTTGGGAGCTAATGTCAAAGTTGGTATCGACATTATGTAGAGTCAATTCGAATACCAATACTGACAATGTTTTAGGACCATGTACTTGACTGAGCACATTCGTTTTAGGACTAGTTCATCATTTTTGTTGATGATTATTTATTTATTTTATTTATTTGTTTTCTGTACCGAGCTAAAGCTCCTTCAGAATAAATTAAAAATAAAATAAAAAAATAAAATAAAAATAAAATTAAAGTTAATAAAATCAAATAAAAAAAAAAGAATCAAAATAGAGTAAATAAGCTAAAAAAATTAAAGTTGAAAAGACATAAATTGGAAAAGATTGTTTCATGTAAATATAAGTCTGCTTTTAAAAAGGGGGATTCATAAAATCATCAAATTATCGCCCATGTGGTGGTAACTGAAATAAATACTAATAAATATAAAAATAATAAAAAAATCGTTTAATTTCTTTAATAGCAATTTTATAACATTCACATGCTGAAAATTTCATTAAATTACTCTTAATTTGTTAAAAAAAGTGATAAGTGAATTTATACAATTAAAATTAGTGATTAAAAAAGTATTGGCTAAATTAATCACAAGCTTTGATAATTTTGAATTCAAGTTTTAAATTTAAATTTCGAAAAAATATAGAAAAATAAAAAAAAATTTTATTAAATAACGCAAATCCAAATAGAAATTTTATTGAATAAAAACAATTTATTTAAAAAATGATCGAAATTAAGGAACCCAGTCAATCCAAAAGTAATGAATAATCAATGATTCTTTAAACAATCATTATGAAATCATTGAAAAATTAATTATTTGAAGAAATTTCGAGGAAAAATTTTATTTAAGATTTTCTCCTTAAAAAATGATTACAAAATCATCTAAATATTGTGCGAAAAAATCATAAGAGCTTGAGCTATTACCATAGTAAATTTTTAAAAAATGTTTTATTTTGTTTAACTGTTTATTAATCGAATATTAATAAACAAATAATTAATTCAATTTCGATAAATTATTATGTTTAAAATTTAAAGTTTTATTTTATTTTGTAATTTTTCTTATAAATTTATTTTAAATTTTTAAGTTTTGTTTTCACCTATTCCATCGGTTTTGTATCAAATATTCAATTAGTAAATTAAATATTATTAAGTAATAATTAAATGATTTTGAATTTTTTTATTGATAATTAAATTATTTTGGTGAAAGCATCTCTTCGAGTCTAACCCAAGAATCAAACTGTTCACTTGTAACAAAGCCAAGCTCTATTGCTGTTTCTTTCAAAGTTTTGTCTTCTTTGTATGCTTTTTTGGCAATCTGTGCAGCTTTGTCGTAACCAATTTTTGAATTAAGAGCGGTTACCAGCATCAAGGATTCCTTGGTATACAAGTCCAAGCGTTTTTCCATTGCTTTTATTCCAACAACACAGTATTTATTAAACGAACATATAGAGTCGCTTAATAATCTAACAGATTGTAAGACATTTCGAGCAATTAAAGGTTTGTAGACATTTAATTGAAGATGCCCATTAGCTCCTCCAAAGCTAACTGCAACATGGTTGCCCATTACTTGGGCAGCTACCATAGTCATAGCTTCGCACTGAGTTGGATTCACTTTACCTGGCATTATTGAACTTCCCGGCTCATTTTCCGGAATGCTTAATTCAGCTAAGCCGCATCTTGGTCCACTGGATAATAGTCTGATATCATTTGCTATTTTATGCAAACTAACGGCTAGTGTATTCAATGCACCACTCACTTCAACTAAAGTGTCATGGGTCGCCAGAGCTTCGAATTTATTCTCAGCTGGTCTAAATTCAAGGCCAGTTAGCATTGAGATTTCCTTGCAGCATTTTACATCAAAACCGACTCGAGTGTTTAAGCCAGTGCCGACAGCAGTGCCTCCGATTGCGAGCAAATAGAGTCTTGGCAAAGTAGCATTCAACCTTTCGGTGGAAAATTTGATTTGTTGAGCAAATGCTGAGAATTCTTGTCCGAGAGTCATTGGAACAGCGTCTTGCATGTGCGTTCTACCGATCTTGATCATTTTGGTAAATTCATCACTCTTTTTGGACAAACTGTTGAGCAACTCGTCCAATCTTGGAAAAAGTTTTTCGTTTAGCTCCAACGCTACAGCGATATGCATCGCTGTCGGAAATGTGTCATTAGAACTTTGACTCATGTTCACGTGATCATTTGGATTGACCATTTTTGAACCCAGTTGTCCTCCCAAAATCTCAGTGGCTCTATTACCGATAACTTCGTTTACGTTCATGTTCGTTTGAGTTCCTGATCCAGTTTGCCATATTGACAAAGGAAATTGGTCTGGAGATAATTTTTGATCTATCACTTCTTCGGATGCCTGGATAATGGCATTCGCTTTTGGCTCATCAAGACCGTATGTTTGATTAGCTTTGGCAGCAGCTTTTTTCAAAATACCAAACGCTTTGATAATCGGAATCTAGAATTTAATTTTAAGAATAAATTATTCTCATTTGAAAATAATTGAATTTTTTTTATAAAATTAAAATTTAGAATTTCAGCAATCCTTACCGGCATTCTCTCATACTGGTCTCCTATGTTGAAGTGAATAAGAGAACGAGCAGTGTTTGCACCGTAGTATTTGTCGGCTGGTACTTTAATTTCACCGAAACTGTCTCTTTCAATGCGAAATTGATCCATTTTTAGAAAATTAGTAGTGGTTATTGGCCTAATTTGTTTGACTGAAAAGAAAAAATTGAATTTATAAACTGAGTAAATATGTGGTAATAATACAGGTTCGGTAATGATTGACAATTCCTTTAAATTGAACTCTTCTGTAAGAGCTCATTATTAGAATACAAAATTTAGGCATTTTTAATTTAAGATTAATTTAGTTTTTTAGTAAGATTTTAGGGAAATTTTTGGCATATTTTTAGCTATATAAAAATAGACTTTCATTTTTTTTCAAAGTGGCTACAGAATTAAAAAAAGATCTATATGGCTTACAAAGAGTTGACACATGATCAAGCGAAAGAAAATTCTGAATCGGATTTTTTTCTGTGTAAGAACTCGATTTATTATAGCGTTTTTAAAATTTTTGAAATGTTTGAAGTTTAAGCGTTTTAAAATTTTCTCTTCTTTGTGAAAAATTATAATAGCTAGATGTAATTTTTTTCTAAATGTCACGTTCTTGATTCAACAAAAAACATGTATTAGAATTAAATCAACTTTTTTGAACTTATCGAAATTACAAAATATTTTATTAAATTTTTTTTTCCAAATTCAATTTTTTTTTGATTTTGAAAGCAATTTTTTAATTTATTTCAAAGTTAAAAAGAATATTTTTTTTAAGTAAGACTTATAATCTTGCTGATATAATTTGTCAGCCGAATTTCAAAAATTAAGGCTTTAAAATCATAATTTTTAAATTATTTAAATCAAATTCTCGTGATTATAGAACCTAAATTTTAAAAATTGGGCTGACAAATTATATCAGCTATGATTTTAGATTAATTATATTTAATTAAAGTAATATTATTTCATTAATTTAAAAAAAAAACTTTCGTCAGATTTTACAGCTTATTCTAAGGAATAAGGAATTAAGGAATTTTTGAAAATCATATCGGCATGTAATAGGTGAGTCAAAATACAATCAAAATTTTAATGATCATAACAAAATTTTTCATTTTATAAGTAATAATAAAAAAATAATTTCTTATTTTTAATTTTATTAAATTTAAATTATGCTAAACTAAATAATACTAAAAAATATGTATATATGTTTAAGGGATCAAATTATTCTCTTACTTGAGCAAACATTATTTGAAAAATCTCAGTTATTAAGGCGCTCAAATATTCAATTCGGACTAATTACTAGTCTATTCTTTAAAATATTAAATTTTATTTAAAATAATAATATTAAAAAAATTTAACAACACGTAATTGTTTTGCCTACTATTTGAAATTAGCATTTTCAAAAATCCAATGGCCATGATCAAATTTGGACCAAAGATAGCCTTCTTTGTGGTATTCTATTTGGCATTAATTAATTTGTATGCATTTTCTATGGAACATGATCATCATGAACACGAGCATTTAGAAAAACCATCTTTTAAATACTCAAGAGAAGCAAATGAACCAAAAGCAAGTCAAAATCATCACCATCAGCACGGCCACGTACACAGTCATGGGCATTCCCACGATGAAATTCACGGTCACGAACATAATCATGGATCTCATGGACACTCTCACGAAGATCATCACCACAATCATGCACATGGCCATAAAAATCATGGTCATTCTCATGACGATCATCATGGTCACAGTCACGATAATCACGAAACTCAACATCATGGTCATTCTCATGAAACCAGTCAGAAAAATAAACGATCACCCAAAGATGTAAATTCGAGAGACAAATTTAGCATTGCTTTGAATGCATGTCTTTCAACAGTTTTGATCAGTATAGCACCTTTTGTTCTGCTATTTTTTATACCTTTAAAAAACAACAATATTGAAAATCAATCATTGTTGAATGTCCTTTTAGCTTTTGCATCCGGAAGTTTGTTGGGAGATGCATTTTTACACTTAATTCCTCATGCATTGCATCCTCATGATCATCATGAAGAAAATCATTCCCATTCGCATGAAGAACATGATCATTCAGCTCAAACAGCTGTTGGTCTGTGGGTTTTGGCAGGAATTTTGGCATTTCTATTTGTAGAAAAGATTGTGCGAAATATTAAAGGAGACGGTCACGCTCATTCTCATGGTCATTCACATAAAAAAGAGAGTGGTGAGGAAAAATCTGAGCAAAACAAAAAACATAACAAGAAAAATGAAAAAGAAGAACCCAAAGAAATCGCAGAGGGTAAAATGAGTATAACAAATATTTTTAGTGAAATTTAATATTTTTAAGATATTAAAATTGCTGGTTATCTAAATTTGGTCGCTGATTTTGCTCATAATTTCACTGATGGTTTGGCTATTGGAGCTTCTTTTTTAGCAGGACATAATTTAGGCATTGTGACTACACTAACAATTCTTTTTCACGAGGTTCCACATGAAATTGGTGATTTTGCCATCTTGATTCAATCAGGCTGCTCAAAAACCAAAGTATTTTAGTTTATTTTTGTTTTAATAATATTTTATTTTATTCTTTTAAGGCCATTTATTTGCAATTAGTCACCGCTTTAGGTGCTCTAAGCGGAACAATTTTGAGTTTATTTTTTGAATCGGCAATGAGTGGTATTGCCACATCATGCATATTACCTTTCACAGCTGGAGGCTTCATTTACATTGCCACTGTTTCGATCATGCCCGATTTAAGAGAAAGTCCTAGTTTAAAACAGTCCATTAAAGAAATTATTGCATTGATTGCAGGAATTTCGATGATGGTAGTGATTGTTTTCATGGAATAGAGAAATTTTTGAATTTTTTCAGCATGCGTTTTTTGTGGTATGGTTTTAAATAGATTTACTAAAATGATAGTTTCAAACTTTATCCAATATTTAACATTCAAGTCAATTTTATTTTAATTTAGTTAAAAATTGTTAAGTTAGCAAAAAATTAGATCAAAATGGCTTTAAATGTTGTTTTGTAAGATCAAGGATTTGAAGTCTGTTCTCAAGTAAATCATTTATTTTTATTTTATTTGTTTTGATAGCTTTGAAATAAAATTTTTTTTAAATTTTATATTTGTTTTAATTCTAGTCTATGACAAAAAAATATAAAGAAAAATGAATAAAAGCTAATTCATTATAACAATATTCTTTTATTGATGAGTATGAAACTATGAAATGTTCTTGCTGAAAAGCTGAGATCAAGTTTGGATTGAAGTACCATGGTAAAATTTTTCAATGTAGAAATCAGAAATGTCAAAATTACTTTACTTCTAAGATATTAACGAGATAAATTGATAAAAACAGATACTTTTGAAACCTTATTTTAAAATTCATTAAAATAAAATTGAAATTCTGAAGAAGATTTGATCCAAGTATTGATTTCAATGCTTTTGATACTTTTCTTTAATTAAGGCATTTTATTTTAAAAAATTGATTGACTAGCTGAATATTAAGTTTCTAGTCAATTTTTTTGTATGTAATTGATAATTTGTTTATTGCTGACTTTAAAAAAAAATAAAAGGTTTTTCCTAAAACCCGGATCCAGAAATCCGGCACCAGATTTTTCTTTACTAAAATACGGATTTTTGAATAAATTAACAAACACTGACTTTTGACCAGAATTAAAAAAAAAATTTAATTTTTATTTACATTATCGACACAAAACAAAATTGAGGAAATTTACTAAATAAAAATTAGATTAACTTTTATTTAATTTTATTTGATTAAACATTCCCAATTTTTTGTTATCATTAGAAAAAAAATATAAAGTCATCCATAGTTTGGTTTTATTAACACGTCAGTGTGTATGTGTAATTCAGGATCAAATCTGTCAATAGAACATAAGCTTTTTCAGCGCTTAAAACTTAAGAATTTATTTTATAGAAATTTATAAAAAAAATAAAGCTGAAGTCTTTCATTTTACAGTTAAAAGGAAAAATAAAAATTATCTAAAACGTTTTGAGAAAAAACTCGTTTACAAAAAAATTAATACATGACTAATGAAATTATTTCAATATTTTGACAATACATTTTATACCCAAGTTTTTAAATATATGCGTTTTTTAAAATAATTATTCAAAATAATGTATTAGAATAATATTAAAAGTTTTTTTAATATTTATGATCTGGATCTGTGATTCAGAATCCTAATCCGGGTCAAGAGTCCGCCTGTTGAAAATCCGTGTCTGAGAAAATCCGGATTTGGGTTTTTGAAAAAACCTAAAAAAAAATTTTTTTTAATTTTCAGCCTTTTTGTACTTTTTATTTTATTTCGTCTCGATCCCGATAACTCGATTATTAGAGATATCGTTTGAAAAATACCAACACCAGTATCAGGTATCAATATAGGTACGTTAGTATTTTTTCTTAAATTGGATAAAAAACTTAATAATCAGCAAGTCAATCAATTTTATTATAAAAATTTATTTATTAAGAAAATTAATAAAGTATTGAAATCATTTCTTCGATACTTTTAGTATTATCAATTTGGTAATAATTCTTTTTTCAAATGGTAACATTTTTTTGACTGGTTCTAGGTTTTTTTTTCAAAAGTTTTTTAAAGTATCGGTTTCGATACCTTATACCATCAAGTTAAGTAAATTTAAGATTGTAATAGAAATCTTGATTAATTAAAAATGAACGAATTAATTGATTAATATTTGAAAAACTTAAATTTAAATTTTTTTTACTAAAAAAAAAATTTTTGTGCGAAAAAAATTCATACTTTGCAAAAATCAATTGTTTGAATTTAAAATTTTTAAATGCCTGATTAAACAAAAAATAATGGAAATTTTATTAATTTCCTATTATTCTAGAATCAATTGATATTCAAAAAATTAATTTAATAAACTATTCTTATTTTGTTTTACTAATATTTTAAAGATAGTAGCAAATTATCTTATATAAAAAATTTAGACAATTTTATTTTTAAATGTATTTTTAGAAAATATTGCGTGAAAATTTTCATATGAAAGGCTCATTTGACTAATTTTGGATTTAAAAAAAAATCGCATAAGACGCAATTAAATTTTTTAATATAGAATCGCTTTTTTTTACATATTTTAAGTATAAAACTATCAGTCTGAATTTATTTTAGAATTTTTGAAAAATTTTTCCTTTTGAATTTATTTTGAAAAACGGTATATACTTAAAAATTATTACGGAAAAAAAATATCATTATTCATGGTAATTTTAGAAAAGAAACGAGTCCTCAGTCTTTTATGTATAAATTTTTTTTTGAAAGATTTTCGGAATTTTAGCCATTTAAAAATTTTAAACAGAAGACTAAATTAAAATTTGAGTTTATAATAAAATGTGTGAAATTCTTTTTAACAGCCTTTTATCAAGCTTTTTAGATAAAAAGAGTGTTAATAACCCCAAGAGCTTCTAGCGTAGATAGACTATTTTAAGTTTTTTCGATTAATTTTTAGTAAAATAATAGGTTTTAGTTTTAAGTTGTTTTTCATGTTTCTATCTTGATATTTTCCTTGATATATTTGCAGAAAAAATTGAATTTGAAGTAAAATTTATTTTTATTAATCAATGAAAAAATTCCTGAAAAATTTAGATTATTTTTATTTACTTCAAAAAAGCTATTTACAAAATATTCATAACTAATCGGCTTATTAGTTATTTAAATAAGTGTTTAAGACTCTTCCATTTCAACTTCTGGAATAGAGTATTTGTCACGTTTAGTATGAGTTTCTGGCTTAACATCTTCATCCATTTCCTCGTTGGTTTCGGGCGATTGGTCTTTTTTGGATCGAGATTTTGACATGTGTGTATCATCATGCATTTCAATTTGATTCAAGTATTCATCTAAATTTGTATCACTTTCAATTAAGTTTTTAAGTGAGCTAAGCGATTGTAGCACAACTGAAAACTGTTTTCTTCTCAGATCGATTTTTCTGTCATAATCACACTCAGCCTTCTTGAGTGATTCCACTTTAGCTTCCAAGTTTTTGATTGTTTCTTGCATCTCTTTTCGATCTGGGAAGTTTAGAATTTGTTTGGCCAACACATCGTATTCCTGGCGATTCTTGCGTATTTTGCGAGCCTCAACCAATTCAGCTTTGTTTTCGACAATTTTTTTTTTCGCCTTTTCAATTTCGTTGCTTATTTTTTCATATAACATCTTATAATTTTCCTGTTCATTTTTATTCATTTCAACGATGAATTGGTTTCTAATCAAGCCGAATTCAGCATGCCCCAAACTGGAAACCAATTGTTCATAAAGATTTTCGGAATTTTCTTCTTCATTTAGAATTCCATTCTCAGCATAAAAACTATTAGTCCATTTAACAAAATTTTTGATCAGTTTGTTAATAATTCTGTCCTCATTACCACTATCGCCTTCTATCAACAGTCTTTTTTTTATTATATCATCTTCCGCGCTTGCCATTTTCAACTGCAGAACAAAATATAAAAACAATTTGATTTATAGAGATCATTTTTGCTAGAAACTAGAATAGATGATAAATTCTATTCCAAGAAGGTTAAAAAAAAATAAAACGAATAAAATATTTATTAAAATTATTTATAATTTTTTTCACAAAATTGCTTGAATTTAGCTTCTAATCTCTTTGAATAATTGTCTAATTTATTGGCAGACTGTTCCAATTCACTAACACATCTTTCGACTTCATCAATCTGGGAAAGTAGAGGCATTAACGTGGTGCACGATTCGTTCAACTTTTCCATCTCGGTGCTTATATTAGATGTATATTTTGTCAAATTTTTGTATTTCTCACAAACTGTATTATTCATTTGCGTGAGTAATTTGTAGTCGGATACACAGATGTCTATTTCTTCTCTGATATAGTCACCAGTCGATTTAAGCATTTCTTTGCTTAGTTGTTCGAGAATTTTGTTCGAGTTTTTCAAAGACGGATCTTGACTTGAACTAAAAGAAGTGTTTGAACTCGATGGAATATGTGCTTCATTTGTGTTAGAAAGAATATTTGATTCTTTCTCAGCTGCTTTGGCTGGTTCTTTGGCGTCTGTTACTTCATTATCATTTATTTCTGACATATTTTGGTGTAAATTATGGATATTTTTTTTATAAATTTTGGAAAAAATTATTTCAAATTGCATATGTATTTAGATCACATGTTTTAATTTTTTTTTAATAAAAAATTAGCACATTGCAAAATTTTATTTTTCTATATGATTAGAATTTTCTTTTCAAAAAACCTTAATCAATTTCAATGTTTGGTAGAATGTATTACGTAGATAGAATTCTCTATGCCCAATTACTTAATTTTAGCCCATGTATTCAAATTAGTCAATTACAGTCAATTCAACTACCATTTCATCAAAAAATGAGAAAAAAAATTATTTTGAGACTAAGTCCTCAAAATTCCAGGATTCTTTATTAAGATTCGAATAAATCATCATAAACAGGAGGTTGGAAAGAGCTAATTTTGGTATAATCAGAAATCCTGTTGTTCAGGTGAAAATGATTAACAGCTGTTTTTGTCATAAGAGTCCTAATGCATGCAAAAAAATCATTGCTTTAATAAATGGGATGATAATGTAATTTCACAAAAAAGTGTCGAAAATTTGTCAATTTGTATGCCAATGCTTTGAATCAAAATTTATTGATTTTGTGTAAGAGGATGAAGCAGGCAGGTTTTCAATAAAAAAATAAAAAATTTGACTACATTGGTTTCGTTTTTACTCATTTTTGAGTCATTTGACATAAGTTTTTAAAAATATTGAAAATTGATTTTTTTTATAAAAAATGTCAACAATGATTTAATTGTTAATCTTATTTCTCGATTAAAGTTTAAAGTTTAAAAAAGAATTTTAAATATTTGTTTTTAAATTTTTCAAATAAATATTAAACTGGTTCTATTCATTAAAAAGTTTAATTTCAAATATGAAAATGCTTGCAATATTAACTAAAAAATATTTTTTATTTGAAACTGAATGAATACAGTGATCTTGGGTTTATGTCCCACCTTCCATTCTCATGGAAATGTGGGGATATTTTCAAAAAGGGACATAAATAAAAAATAAGTTTAATTTACAAAAAAAATTTTTTTAACTTCAACATGGTTTAATTTTTTGTGTTTGAATTACAAAAAGTATCCAATATTGAACTAAGATTGAAAAAGTGCGATATTTCAAATATTTTTTTCAGTTTCATAAAAAAAATTTTAAGTTAATATTGCAAGCATGAAAAACTTTGTTTTTTTTTAATAAATTATGACCTTGGATTTGAGATATCATGATCCTTAAGATAATTTTTGTAGCTTAAAAATCTATCTACGCTCTGTTTTCCATTTTACATAAATTGAGTTTTTTTTTTAAATGCATCAAACGAAAGTCAATTATAAATAAAGTCAAAATTTAAAAAGAAAAAAACCAAGTTTTTCGCGTCTAGTCGCTTAGTTTTAACATAGCTATTTTTCTAAGCTTTCATGAACACCTATTCTAAAAATTTTTCACCAATATTGAAATTTTTTCATCTATTTAGAAAAAGCTAAATGAAATATTAAAAAATAAGATACAAAAAAAAATTACATTAAAAAATTTAAAGTTGGGCGGAGTAGGAAAAATTTGCGAAATAGATGAATCTATGTTCCCCAAAGTCAAACACTTGAAGGGTGAAAAATTAATTTTAATTTTCTTTAATTTTGTATTATTTATGTTTAAAGGCAAAGGTTTAAGTAGAGAGCGCATTTGGCTGTGGGATTGATTAAGGGTAATACCAAGTCAACCAGATCAGAGCTAATACTTTTTCTAAATCTCCTTCAGATTAAAACAAAAAAATTATAAATTATTTTATTTATTTGAAAATCTTTACTGCTAATGCTCCTTCAGAATAAAAATAAATAAAATAAAAATGATAAAATATAAAAAAAATAAGGCTAGAGATTCCTAACTTCAATTGTTTATTTTTATATCAGTTTCGAGAATTAGGCATTTTATTAAATAGCTTTATTTAATTTGTTCATATAATCTGAAAATTTTTCATCTAATTCTATTTTGGTTAACCTTGACTAAAAAAAAAATTGGTTGAACTATTAGTTCACAAAACCTGAGAACAAGAATTTTCCGCATAAAAGGTGAACTATGATTCGCCTAACTGACTTGACCCAGTTTTTCATGGATTGAATATAAATTTTAATCTATATGAATTATTTATCTTTTTTTTTCTTTTACTTGATTTTTTAATTTTTTCACATACTTTTATTTTGAAGGAGCATTAGTACAGATAAACAAATAAATAAATACATTTTTAAGAGTTTAAAAAACGAATTTTCAATATTTTTTTCAAATTTCCAAATAAAAATTAAACTCATTCAATTTCACTTAAGAGTTTAATTCCAAATAAGAAAATGCTTGCAATATTTGCAAGTAAGTTGTTAAATTATTTTTTTTTAAACTGAAAAAAATATTTGAAACATCACACTTTTTCAATATTATTTCAAAATTAGATACATTTTGTAATTCAAACTTTAACTTATTAATGATACATAGCGAAATAAATAAATTCCAAAACGGGTTGAAGATTATTTAAACTTTTTTTTTAAGATTTTTGAAACGGTCGATCTATCAAAATCAAATTCATACACAAAAAAATTTTCAACATATGTTACATATTAATGAAAAAATTTAATAAAAACGAGCCATAATTAAAAGTGGAGACTTTTCTATGGGAATAATTCAATGAGGGGAATCTACTCTCTAAATTTTTGGGGATTTAAACGAAAGGGGACACAATCGTGTAGGGATACAAATTTGAGATGACTTTATTTAAAACATTTCACTTTTTCAATGTTAATTTCAAATTTAAATTCAAAAAATTAAACCATATTTAATAGTAAATTGATACAATAGATTTAATAAATAGTAAGTTGGCTCGAAGACTTTTTGAGTATGAGAACTCAGCGAGTTGTACTTGGAGATGGAGTTTCTAGATGGTCAGAGATACTGAGTGGAGTTCCGCAAGGATCTGTACTTGGACCCCTGCTATTTGTGTTGTACATAAATGACCTACCTGATTGCGTTTCAAATAAAATGGAATTGTATGCAGATGACTCAAAAATACTCGGTATAGTTAATAATGTTTATGAGAGAGCGATGTTACAGAAAGATCTGGATGCAGTATGTCAATGGATAGAGGTTTGGCGTATGGGACTTTGTGCTAACAAATGTAAAGTAATGCATTTCGGCAGACTAAATGAAAGGCATAAATATACACAAAAAAGCAACAGGAATGTTATACTAGCGACCACAGATTGTGAAAGGGATCTTGGAGTGATGGTTTCATCAGATTTGAAGTGGACCAGCCAAGTGAAAAGTGCTTGTGCGAAAGCGAGTAGGGTGCTTGGAATGCTAAAGCGAACGTTTACAAGTAGAGAGGAAAGACTGTGGGTAAGATTGTATATATCCATGGTGAGACCCCACCTAGATTACGCAGTGCAGGTTTGGAATCCAAGTATGAAAATGGACGTGAATGCGTTGGAAAAGGTGCAAGAGAGGGCAACAAAAATACCTTTGTCTGTAAGAAACATGCCGTATGAAAAGAGGCTGACAAAATTAGGACTGACAAAGCTGAGTGAAAGAAGAGTGAGAGGGGACTTGATTGAAATGTACAAACTAGTGAATGGAATAGAAAAGGTAAGCTTGGTCAAGAATCTAGTGAATAAATCAGAAATTAAGGGACCAGCCGGGGCGTTAAGAGGAAATAGCATCAGAGTCCAGAGAGAAAGTTTCCCAGCTAAAATTAGAAACGATTTTGCGGCTGCAGTAAATGCCAGACATGTATTTTTCTCAAACAGAGTAGTTCCGCATTGGAATAGGTTGCCAGAAAACGTGGTGAAATCCAAGTCAACCGCTAATTTTAAAATGGCTTTAGATAAGTTCAATGGAATCGGCTGCTACAGCTCTACACGGCCAATTGGCGGTGATGGGCTTAGACAATCTACATGTTAGGTGTCGCAGCAAGAACTACTACTACTACTACTATAAAATTAAAAAAAAATTAGAACATTATAATTTATTAGGCTAAGAAATTGAATAGTGCTTAGAAAGGATCTCAAAAAAATTACATCTCAAAATAAAAAATCATGGACTAACTGGAATTTGTTCTCAAAATTAATACATTTAAGTTAGGATTTGATTTCTTTCCTTTACCTGTTTTTACCTCATTATTGAAATCATTTAAGATAATACTTTCATGTTTTGTTGACATTGAATCGACCTATTTGTTATAACGAAATAGCTCAAATAATGAAGCTTTAGTTTACAATGGAAATGAGAAGAACGAGATCGATAAATTGATTCATGATTTTGTTACCGAAACTAGAGAAAAAACTCCTGATAAATGAAAAATTTAAGAAAATCTGAGAAAAAATTTTCTATTTGATTCTGGATTTTCGATTTGAATTCCTATAAAATCAAATGGTTTGAGCTTAAAATTATTATTTTTTTAATTTTGATTTTTCCTATTACACTCGAATTTTTTTTTTGAAAAAGCTTAAAAACTGTGTTTAATTTGACCAAATTTTGGAATTTTTACTTTATTTTTAAATGAATTTAAATTTCACAAAAATATTTAGTTTTTTTAATTCTAAGTTCTTCCTTTAGATTAAATAATTTTGATAAAAATATATATGTGAATAAAATTAAGCAAAATAATTAAAAAAAATATTTTAAAGCGATAATTTAATTTTCTGTTAAAATTTATTAATTTTTTTTTTAGATTAAAAAAAGTCAAGTTGAAAAATAAATACTAATTAGTCTCCCTACATATAATTGAATACATAATAGAACAGATATAAAACAGAAAGAATAATTATAATTAATTCGAAAACTTTAATGATAAGCACTCTATTTTGTGCAGATTTTTTCCTCGGTTTCCTTAGACTATGCTCTTTTTGCTCATTTGAATCAATTAAAATGGTCACATCATCATTATTAAACGTACTTAAGCTTTTTTCGAATTCACTGTCTCTTATTTCAACATCCAAGGAAATCTGCTCTGTATCCAAAGTTTCTGTGGCTGACAAATCTGCACTTCTTGAATAAGTTTGCTCCAAAAGCTCCTCTACATTTAAACTAGCTTCAGTAATATTAATTTTGAAAAAATTTTTGATTGTCTTCAAATCAGCCAACTGGTTATCTTGCGAGATTAGAATCCTGTTGAGCCTAATGACCGCGTTTAATTGATCCATGCTAACCAAGCGCTCGGCCTCAATTAATCCGCGAACCAAATCAGTGTTTATCAAATTTAATGTATCCCTCATTTTCACCGAATCAATATAGTCAGCCAACTGTTGCACGTTATGCATAATTTTTTTGGTCTCCTCTGGGCTTGAGGAGAATATTTCAGGCTTCAGAATGCTCCAAATTAATTTGGTATCATATTTTAATTTATTCAAGCTTTTTTTCATCAAATTAAGAGTGTTCAGATTTTGAAAATAGTCAAATTTATTATCTCCGATCAAATATTCCAGAACTTGTTTATTGACATAAAGGCCTTGGGACTCGCTTATCAAATCTGAGCGTCTAAGCTCAGATATCAGGTCAGATAAAAAAATCCCAAATTCTTCTATATTTTTTTCATGAATACTTTTATCCTCAACTTGGCTTACTAAAACTTTAGATTGAAATTGTTTGCTATTAACTTCATTGAGATATACTTCACCTAAAATTTGATAAATTTCATTCAAATGTCTAAAGCATTTAGCGCTAAGTTTTTTAACATGACTAGGATCATTAGTTATTAGATCGTCAATCAAGCTGGAATTAAAAAATCTGTGAGGAAATTTGAGAGAAGAAAGATCGAAAGAAACCAAGTATTCTATATTTGCTCTGTAGGAGATTTTGGAAAATATTTGATCATTTTCGTTATCAGGTGGTATTAATAGGTAAAACTGAATAACCTGATTTGGAGAATAGCCGGCGAATTTTTGGGCTAATTTTTTGATCAATAGAAGACCATTGGGATCTAGCATTTGTTTGTTAATATTTGCATTTTCAAAAAGATACGTGATTACTTCAATTCTTATCAATTTATTTAGATTAGGATCATTGATTTGTTCTGATAAAATTTTTAAAAAATCTAAAACATTTGTGTCAGAGCCGAGTGGCGAATTGTTGCGGATTATTTTTTGGAAAGAAGAGCTGTAAAGACTGAACTCCGGAAAGTTAAGAAATTCATATTCTTTAACATTTTTAAACTGAGTTTCAATGCTTTTTTCATCACTGTTTTGTTTAACTGAATCGAATCTTTCTTTTATTTTCTGAACGTTCTCAAGAGGATAAATGTACTTGAGCTGATTGTACAAGGATTCAGTTAATTGATATTGTTGATGGGTCATTAGCAGACAAAATAAACACCAAATTAAAGCTCAAACAAAAACACAAAATAAAGTTCAGAATTTAGTTTTAGTCTAAGGCATGAATTTACAAAAAACTTTTTCTCCAAGGATATTTTTTTTTAATTATGAAACTTAAATATTAAATCAAAGCTAAAAGTTTCATGCTTTTAATTATTCTTATCATCATTAGAAAATTTATTTAAAATAAAGATAATAAAAGTTTTTTTTTTTTAAATCATGAGTTCTTGTATTTAAATTTATTCTCAAAGCTTTCAAAAAGCATCAAAAGAACATTTAACTTTTTAATCGGTCATTCTAAATAATTTGGGTCAGGCATATCGGTTATTGCTAATCTTTTTCTAGAACATTTTTTTTGACCAAAATCACGTTAACCAAAACAATAGTTTGTTTTATCAACAAAATATAAAAATAAATGTGAACAGAACATTCTTTGAAAGCTTTCATTCAATTTTAAAAAATCTTTTATTTTTATAAGAGTAAAATTTTTAAAAAGTCAAAACAAATCTGTCTTAGAAATTTTAAGAATTAAATTTAAGAGAAAAGTATCAAATATTTAGATAAAATTGATCTCGTATAATTTACTAAAGAAATAAAAAAAAATTTGTTTTGATTTTAAAATTTAAAATTTTTGTTATAATAGTTCCAAAAATAAGTTAAAAAATTTAAAGAAAATTATTCGAATTAAAAAAAATGATAAAATTTGGACTAACTTTTATTATTATTTTTTTAGATATTTAACTAAGCTTAAAAAAATTTTTAAAACAATTATTAAATTTAGAATTGGGCAAGTTTTAATTATTCTGTAAATTCAAAAGTTTCAAAGAGTATTAAAACGCATAATTTTTTACAAATCAAAAAACTAAAATTATTTTCTAGAAGGATATCTGTGAAAGGAATGGTTTGAACACTATTTATATTAGCATTTTTTGGTATATTTTAACAGTTGTATGTCAAATAATAATTTTTTATTATTATAGCCATTTTTAATTTTAAAAATTGATTTTAAAAATGTTCATTTTTTAATTCAAAATGTTTCCAAATCATGTTGAATATCAGACTCATAATTTTGATTCCAATAAGCCATATTAATTGAAATAAAGAATTTATTCACCAATAAATAAAGGCACGATAATTGATTTTTAGTTTTAGAAAATTCTGAATTTTTAAAGATAAAAATTATTAATGTTAATCTTGCTTAATTTTGGTGATAGACTAAAAAGTCAGCATTTAGGGTAATGTTTTCTATTTTGTTGTGATTGAAAAAAAAGGTTAAAATTACATCTAAAAATATTTTCTTATAGTAAGAATTTTATGTACTTTTTAACATAAGAAAGCTACTGTTTAGTCGAATTAATTAATTTAAAATGTAAGGTTTTTTATTCATTAGTTAAAATTGACATTCTAAATGAAAATTAATTTAAATTGAAAAATAGCTATGTTATGCGAATAACAGATTGAAAAAATTAAGTATCTTATAGGAAGTATTGAATATCAATTAAAAATAATTGAAATTCTTATATTTTTTATAATGAAATTAACATTTAAGTTTATTTAAACAGCTTTTTGAAAATTTATCTGTGAAAGATTTTATGAAAAATCTTTTTAGAATCATTGGATTTAAATAGAATTTTTATCAAATTAAATTAAATTTTATACAGAAAATGATATTTCGTATTTCTAGTTTTAATAATTCTAAATTATTCTCACATATTAAAATTTTAATTGCGCGATTATATCAAGAATAGTTGTTCATATATTGATAGTTTCATTGTCTATTAATTTATTCACATAAAATTATATTTAGTTATTGATAGAAATGATTGTGTATGAAAAAAATTTGCTGAAATCGGTGTAGTATTTTCTGATAATTTGTTCTAATCGTTAAAATTTATATTTGCAAAAAAGTTAGAGAGAGCATTTTTACAGGTTTTCAATTAATGGCCGCCATTAATTGAAAACCACTAGACACTAGAGGAAGACACAAGACACTAGACACTAGAGCAAGACACAAGAGGCTCTAGTGTCTTGCTCTGAGTTATTTCAAATGATTAAGATTATCAGAAGAAAATCAATTCCATTATCAAATTTGTCTATTGAATTTAAATTTCGATCAAAAAAATTCTAATTAATAAGTTAACATTTAGTTTTCTGCAAAAAAATCAAAAAACTTAAATCTAGATTTAAAAAAAAAAACCTTTAAAAAATAAAACAATCTTAATTGTTTGTCTTTTGTAGACTGCCAAATCTTTTAAAACGGACCAAAAAAACTTCTAGTCTTTAGGAAATTCTTAATTATTCTTAATAATATTTTATTATTTATGCAAAATTTTCAAATTTGATACCCATGAATTGGTTTAAGGTTTTTTCTCTTTTAAGAGTACCTAAGCAGCTTTCAACAAAATAAGTGTAATTTATAGTACATTTTTAAGAAACTACATGCACCCATTAAGGAACTAATGATTATCAATTTCAGGTCGTAATAATTGCTCTTAACAAAATTTTGGAGACTTAGGTCTATTGCTTACTAGTTGGAATTAGAAACGAATTTCTGGTTTTACATCCTAACAAATAAAAAGAGAAATAAAAATTTGTACTTATCCTTTATAATTATTTTAAAAAATTAAAATTTCTAACTTTTCAAAGCGCTTAAAAATAATTATTTTGAAAATTCAAAAAAAAAATTTTTTTTATTAAGAATTGGTCAAAAATCAAAGTCACGAAGAAAAAGTTAATTCTGGACTCCAAATTTAAATTTTGTTTATTTTCATATCTTTAAGAGATTAATTAAATAATTTCGATTCAGATTTCATTCATTTTCGATATAAAAAAATTTTTTTTTTTAAGTTATTTATTTTTTTAAAAATTCATATTTTAAAATACCAACTCTGTTAATTGAATGAATTTTAGGGTCTGGTCAATTTCTTGGCTGATTGGGTTGACCAAAATAATACAATTTAAAAAATAATATTTTTTAGTGAAAATAAATATCAAATTTTAACGCAAATTTATTTTTATCAAGTAATTAATCATTAATTTACAGATCAAGATATTAAGATGGTGTTTTTTGGTTATTAAATTTACCTTCAAAAACAAGTTAGTTAAATAGCATCAACTCTGGTTTAACAAATTGTTAAACTGTCTGTCCCCAAATTTCATCATTTTATTAAATAAAGATTTATAATTTTTGAAGCATAAAATTGAAAAATACGTTCACACGAATTTTAATTGCAAAATTGTTTACATTTTGATGCACAAATTTAAAAGAATTTAAAAATAAAAAATGATCAATTTGGGAGTCAATCAACAGGCTAGTGTCAAGAATGACCGCTTGGCTTTTTTAAATTTTTTAAATTAATTGTTTTTACAGATTAAAATAAATAAATAAAACACTTTTATTAAATATTTTAAAAAGCAAAACATTGAAATATTTAACTGAAATTTTTAAGAATTTTTTTTCAAAATTTGTAAAAAAAAAGTTGATATTTTTGTAAATAGAATGTTTAAACTTTATGCATTCTACAAACTTCAATATTGATCTCTTAATCACAAAGCTATTCACTCGTCTCGTCTAAAAATATTCAATTTTTTTTTTCATTAACCTTTTTTGACATGTTTCAATAATATTCCCACTATTCGTCATTTTTCTTTAATAGGCAAAATATTATATTCTATCGAAAGTTTTATGCTGAAAAGGAATATTTTTCTAGAAAGTTTTTTTAAGTCATTAAAGTTATGTATTTTAAATTTAGATTTGAATAATTCAAATATTGAAAAATAATAACTTTTAGCAGTAATTATTGCCTCTGTTGAAAAATAACACAAAAGATTGAAACAATAATTCAAAATAAATGATTTAAAAAACTGTATTTAAGAAGTAGACACTTTAGAAGGAATTTTAATACTAAATAATTTCTTATTTACAATTGAGATACTACAAGCAAGTTTTGAAAAATTAAGATTCTTGTGTTTCAATTTACCTGAATTAAGCTTGTTAACCACTTGTATTTCACTCCCACAAATAAATGCGTATCAGGAAAAAATTAAAAAAAATCAAAATTTTAAAATTCTAGGACATTCTCTTAAAGATCTTGACGAGCTGAGTTCAAAAATATCAAAAATCCGACATTTTTTTTTTTATGTTAATTTTTCTTTGTAATAGATTTGATATCCAAGAAACCAAATGACATTTTTTACATGTGCAAACGAACCAAAAAGTCTTGCACCAGCCTTACAATTAAATTGGATCCATTGATTTAAGAATGGTATTATGATTGTAGCCGAATGGTTTGCGTGTTAGTCATGCAAGCAGAGGATCTAGGGTTCAAAACCCGCTTATGATGAAAAAATCTTTAAAATATCTTTGCAATACGGGGCGAATGTTTAAACCTCTTTTATCATAAAAATAGGGTACCCGTTTCGACTGGGTAATAATTGCGGTGTAGATGATCAACTCAATTTATAATCTTTTTTGATGCAGTAGCCTCTGTGTCAGATCGGAGCCGTTGCTCAAAAAGGTACTTGAAAAGGAGATGAGCGCCTCCCCATTATCCACTAGGATAGAATAGGGACAATTATTACTATAATTATTATTGTGATTGTAGGGTTAGTGCAGGACTTTTTGGTGCATGCATTAAAAGCTTTTAAGCTTTAAATAAAAATATCTCTTGAAAAGGCGGTGTTTAAATTTTTAATATGTTTTAGAAAATTAAAAAAAGGTTCAGGAAGTTTTCTTTTTCTGGTGGAGGTCCCGATAGCATGAAGGTAATTGGGAGTCTCAAACAGCAGCAGTCCCTCAATTATTGTTTTAAAGGCTATAAATTTAATTTCATAATTAAATGATCAAAATAATTTTTTTTATTCGCCATCATTATTTTGGCTGATTAAAAACAATTTTAAATCTTTTTAAATTTTTTAAAAATTGACCAAAAAATGACCATTTTAAGTATAATGTTGATATTAACTTTGAATTAAATACTGATTTCATGAAACTTGCGATTTCCAGATTTTTGATATTTTTGGATTCAGCTAGTCAAGACCTTTAAGATCATTCAAAATTTTTATTTTTTTTCATAATGCCCCATAATCCTTTAGTTTTTTAGTCGAAAAGATCACGCAAAATGGTTTTTAATTTTTCGATTTAAATTTGGCTTTTTTTCAAATAGATATCGTAGGTTTTCACATTACCAAAAGAACCCTAGCTTAATTCTAAACAAATGAATGCATTAGAAATTGAATCAGTATAATGAGTCATGGCCATGTCTAGCATATTTCAAAATCCCACTAAATCCTTCAGTTCGTATATTTAAATAAAGCTTAAAAATTACATGCATAGACAATGAAAAAAGAACTTAATGGATATTATAGGTTCTTTTTTAAAAAAGAATTTTTTTGGTTCTTTTTAGGTTCTTTTTGGTTCTTTGTACTTTTTTTACTTAAGATCATCGGTTCTTTTTCCTTTTTTTTAAAGAACCTTTATGGTTCTTTCAGGTTCTTTTTGGTACTTTTTTGGTTCTTTTTAGGTTTTTTTGATTCTTTTTGGATTCTTTTTAGGTTTTTTTTTGGTTAGCTTTGGTTTTGGCGGATTGCGGGGAAGGTAAACGGGGTCTGGTTTAGGGCTTCGGTTAATAAGACGATAAGGGAACTCCTAGATTTCAATTGAGATTTTCAAAAAAAGGAAAAAGAACCGATGATCTTAAGTAAAAAAAGTACCAAAAAAAAGAACCAAAAAGAACCAAAAAGAACCATAAACTTTCTTTGAAAAAAAAGGAAAAAGAACCGAAGATCACAAGTAAAGAAATTATAAAAAACCAGAAAGAACCTAAAAGAACCTGAAAAAATCTGAAAGAATCAAAAATATTCATTTAGAAAATTTAAAAAGAACCTTACTTTTTTATTCGAATTGATTTATACTGAAGTTATGTTCTTTTTTTTAAGAGCACCTTAAAGAACCAACAAGTTCATTGTCTATTACGCGTTAAGCAAATTGTTTTTGGTTGTAAAAATTTTTTAAAATAAGTTTAAATTTATGCAATCTTCAATTTAGATAGATTCTCAAGGTGATCGTTTACTCAAGTGGGTGACAGTGACAAAATGCAAAAATAAACTTTTTGAAATATATCATTCCGTGAGTGACAGAAAGCAGAAAAAGAGCATATTTGCAGACTTGGTCCCTAGCTATATTCGAATAATGATGAATGCACATTATTTTTCTTTTTGCAACTTTGTGTCCGACCAAGCAAGGACACCAAGTTAACGCATTCTGTCAGCGTCTAGTATCACATGCCATTATCATCTGCTTTTTTATCTCTCTACCACTCAGCTTAACCCATTTTACAACTCCACTGCTAGACTTTAATGCTAATTATTCTCACATAATAAATTCTCTAATTAGCAATTCTAAAGTTGAGCAAGAAACACAGTAGAGAGCGAGAAAAAGAATTGCTTTTCTCTAGCTTTGTTCAATTGCGCAACTTATTTTTATTTTAAAATTATGAAATAAAAATAAAAAAGAAGATCATTTGATTTATTTCGAGAATTTTTTTATTTTTATTTTAAATGATGATTCTTGCTTAATTTTTCTAAACTTTTGCGCCATTCTTTTGCTTTAATCCTAGTTCTAAGCGTTTAAACATTTTATTTAGAAAATTTACTAGAAAAAGCACAAATACACAAAAACAGACAAAAATGGCTTCGAGAAAAAAAGTCCTTTTAAAAGTCATTATCCTAGGAGACAGTGGGTATGTATAGAAAGACGAGGCCAGGTCCGATTCAGACCTGTATTTACTTTTACCTTTTAAGTGTCGGCAAGACCTCACTGATGAACCAGTATGTGAACAAAAAGTTCAACAATCAATACAAGGCCACTATTGGAGCAGATTTTTTGACCAAAGAGGTGATGATCGATGATCGACTAGTGACCATGCAAATTTGGGACACTGCCGGACAAGAACGATTCCAAAGCTTGGGCGTTGCTTTTTACCGCGGGGCGGACTGCTGTGTCCTAGTCTACGATGTCACTTCGCCCAGCTCATTCAAAAATTTGGAAAGCTGGCGCGATGAATTTTTGATCCAGGCGTCGCCAAGAGATCCTGAGAATTTTCCCTTTGTGGTCATCGGCAACAAAGTTGACTTGGCCGATAGTCGAACTGTGACCACTAAAAAAGCACAGCAGTGGTGTTCGGAGAAAAATAATGTTCCATATTTTGAGACGAGTGCCAAAGAGGCTCTTAATGTCGAACAAGCATTTCAGACAATAGCCAAGAATGCGCTGGCGCGCGAAAAGGAACAGGACACTTATGAGGATGTGCCGTCGATTGTAAATGTTGGCAATGATCAAAACCGACCACAATCGTCGTCTTGCAACTGTTAGCCAACTTTAACAATATTTTTTCCTATTTACTTTGTTCGATTTTTTTATAAAAATAAAGAAAGAATTTTCATTTTTTTATATTTGGTTATATTCAGTTGTATACTGACCCTTTTATCATATTTTTTTCTTTAACTTTATTTATTATTATGAACGAAATTTTTTAATAAACAAAAACGTCTTAAAAATGACTGAAATTTCTCATTTTTAACAAGCAGTACGCATCACTAACTAGAACTGCATTAGTTTTGGCTAAATCAGCAACAAGTCTTATTTTTCAAGGAAATTAGATTTTTTAAGGGGAGTCATAAGATCATAAATTTAGACACAAATTTTAAGAAAAAAAAAATTAACATTCTTTTGCAAAGCAATTAAAATTTTCTTAAGTTTTTGTTTTTATTAAAATTATCTTTACCAATTGATAAAAGTTCCTATTCGAATTTGCTGAGAACAAAATTATTTAAAAACTAAAACTCAATTAACCTCAATTAAGCTTGTTATTTTAAATTAGAAAAGGAATTTAAAAATAAAATTTCCAATGTGAAAAAGAAGCTCTTAGGTTATAAATAAAACAATGATTTATTATGCTACTATATTTATCTTTTATTGTTATATTAAAAATTTTTTCTAGGAGTGTTTTTTTAAGTGAATTTACCTTAAAAAGTCAAAATTTTACAATTTTTTGAATTTTGAATTTAGATCCCAAAAATCAGCTAGTTAAGTGCAACACAAAAACTTTAATTTAACTTTTGAGATCAATGATAAAACAATTGAGATCAGTAATTAAATTATTTTTATTTTTTGTTTTATTCGTTTTATATAGGAATTAAAATACAGACATTGATTAAGCTCAAATTTTTTTCTGCAAAATTAATTAAATTTAATACTATGGTGATAAATAGAAGTTAGAAGCAGAGCAGTATCATGGTATTTTTTTTAGAATTGTTTAATAAAATTTTAAATTTTTTATTTTATTTAGTCATGAAGTCATAATCGATAATTATAATCAGCATTTTGAGTGAAAAATAGGTTGTAATATAATAATTGAAATTTTGTGACTGCCGATTTGTAAAATGTGTAATTTTTTAAAATGACTTATAAAATTTTACTTTTTTTTTAACCAAGCATTTAAATAAAAACGCTAGTTTTTTATACCAAAAGTTAACTGGTAGAGTTTAAATCTTTTTCCCACAAAAAATTATTTTTATTTTTTTTGAAATTTGTAAAAATTTATATTTTACAATAATTAAACATAACAATTCATTAATAATTTATGTTATCACAATTTTTTCATTGAAAATCATCCCATGGCATTTCAAGCAAAATAGAATCTCATTTTTGCACATTCAAAAGCAAGAGATCACCTTTAGATATTTTTTACTATGCTCAAAAGAATTAACTCGGACCACCCTAATGTGAATATATTCATTATTTTTTCTGAAATTTTATTATTTGCGAAGTCATTTTACAAAATTAATTTCTGAATCTAAAACTGAATATGATAATTTTTCGATTTAGTTTAGGAAAAAAAAAATTAATTTAAAAAAACTCCTAATAAATTAAATTGAGTTTAGATCCGATCAGGATTCTAAAATGATGCCAGATGTTAACCTCTTATTTAGTTTTTAAACAATCAATGCAACTTTTCTAGAATTTTCCTGGACTTATTTGATTGCTACAGCTTCATAAACTATGACCGGCATACAAAATAGTTGAAACTGATGTTGCTTTAGTAAAAAAAAACAAAATACTCAAAAGATTAAATTAAATTTAAATTTTCAAATATTTAATAACATTTTAAGTTGTTCTTTGAGTTTAAGCTTTAAGTTCGATTTTTAGTTTAAAAATGATAATTTTTCGAATTTAAAAAATAAAAATAAATCAAATTTAAATTCAAATTTTTCTTTTATTTAAGATTTTATTCGAATATTCAATGGCCTTTTTAAATTTTGTATTTTTTCAAGTTTTAATTTTTATTCCAAAAACTAATCCGATTTCATCAATAATTTTAGTCTTTTTAATTTTTAAAATCTAATTGATAAATTTTTTTTTTCTTTTTATATTTCTTTTAATAAAGAAAACCTTTCTGGTTTTTCAAAATTAATTATTTTGAAATCATTTGATTTTTTATAACACCAAAAAATAGTTATATAACCAAATACCTTTTTTTAAATGATCTAAAATTCATTTTGTTGAATTCTCATCATAAAAAATATCTTCGCTTTTTTTTAATAAAATATTCATTTCGTTTAACTATTCAATAATTCTAGCCGATTAAATATAAACTCAGAATAAATGTGACTAGCAAGACTAATCTAATGTGATCAAGTCATGGAAATAGCCACTTTAATGCTGGCGTCAGATAAAATAATAGTGGCTTTAGATAATCTAGATTTTAGTATAAGTCGAAGTACAAGCTACTGGAGGAATGACACCAAGAGCAATGAAACATTAAAAATTTTTTAAATTAATTATAAACAATTTCTTAGGGTGCAATAATTAAATAAATTTAAATCTGAGTAAATAGATAACTTATTTAAAAATGTACATTTTGCTAATATTATCATTTAATTATTTTAAAAAAAAATTTTAAAACATTATGCAATCAATTTAATCCATGAATAAATTTAATGATAAAAATGAAATGTTATAAGATAAATCGATTACTTACTAAAGACTACTTAATAATATTACTAACGAATAATTATTTTATCAATGTAAATTTCAGTTATTATAGCCTCCTCTATTTTAAATATTTAAAAACTAAAAAAAAAGAACAAAGACAAAATTTCAAATTATTAAGCAAAATAATTTAATTTTTAGCATGCAAAAAATTGCTATAAAGTTTAATTGAATGAATGCAAGACAAAACTTTAAACTACCAATTTTAGAATTAGTATTTAGAATTTTTATTTAAAAAAATTTTTGAAATTAAATTGATCGAAAAATGCTTTCAATTGAACTCGGCGATATTACTATTCATAATATAAAGCAACTAAAAAAAATAAACCAAGTTGTATTTCCAGTTTCATACAATGACAAGTTTTATAAAGATGTCCTGGAATTGGGTCCTTTGGCTAAATTAGGTGACTAAATTTTCATGTCAGCTTTATAATTTTTAATTTTAAGTATTCAAATTAGCTTATTTTAATGATATCGTTGTTGGCGGAGTATGCTGCCGCATCGATTTAACTGACAATAAACGAAGATTATACATTATGACCCTCGGTTGTCTGTCAGCCTACAGGAGATATGGAGTAGGTATGTCTTTAAAAAATTCCAAGATCTTAAATTAACCAAAAATTCCCAAATAACCAAGGTAAATTGATGCTAAACCATGTTCTAAGTTATTGTGAAAAAGATGGAAATTTTGATAGCGTTTATTTGTAAGTTTGTGTATTTTATTTTAAAAATTTAAATTGTTAAATACTAATTATTTAGACATGTACAAATAAATAATGATGTTGCCATTGAGTTTTATAAAAAATTTGGATTTGAAATAGTAGAAAGAAAAGAGCAATATTACAAAAGAATCGAACCAGCTGATGCTTTTGTTTTAAAAAAATCATTTGAAAAAAAATAAACTAAGACAATCACTCTTTTTAAGATATTCAAATCATTTAATAAATCCTTAAAAGAAATCACTCTTTAAAAACTGGAGATTTTTTAGGAATTCTTTACAATTTATTGATTTTCGCGATTGCAGTAAACATTGGATAAATAGACTGAAAAAAATAATTGAAATAAACTTATTATTATAATTTAATATATTTTTAAAAATCAAAAGTTAAAGATTATTAGTTGTATGATAAATTTTGCTATAATTATTAAAATTTTTTAAATCTCCAATAAAATCTAGAAAAAAGAACAAGTATATGAGCTTTTAAGAAAAAATTACCATTAAAAACATTTTTGATTCCATAAGTAAGTTCCTAGCTAGTGATGAATGGGAGACTCTTTTCGAAATATTGCTTCGAAGAATAAATGACACATTTTCGTTATCCATGCAGATGCTTGCCAAAAATATATACCAATTAGAGAAAAATATAAAAAAGCAAAATTTTAAAAATGATCCCACTACCAAAAGATCAAAAATAAAAAACTAAAATTAAAAAAAACGTAACTTTTCTTTACATAAATGAGGAAAAAAAAGGCATTTGTCAAACTTGTCTTTGAATGCATTTGTTGAAGTTGCAGAAACGACAGCGTCCGGTAGCTCATTCCATAAGGATGCTACTCTGTTTGTGAAGAAGTTTTCTCTTGGCTTTGACAAGCAGAGTTGCTTCCTGAGTCTTGGTTTTATACGTAAATTCATCGATGAGAGATTAATTTTTGGAGTTTGATAAACAGAAATAGTTCAATGACCGATCCTTGAGGCACACCAATTAGAACATTCAATAATTTTGAGCTTACAACACTTACAGATTTACCAACAGTTACTCTTTGCGTTCTATTTGTAAGAAACTCTTTGAGCCAGTTTGAAATTTTACCTGAAAAGCCATAACATTCAAGTTTGGCCAGCAGTATTTCGTGAACTATGTGATATAGCGACATCTTTGTCCATATCACTGGCGGCATATTTGTCTTACTTCAGTGATCAAGTCTAGACTTTAGAAAAGATTAGTGGTGCAGGACTTACCAAAGATTTACCATGTTGTTCATTTGTGAGTTGCTTATTTTTATTTTTTAATTTTTAGAAAAAGCCCAACAATTGAATGGCTTCATAATAATCACCTGAGACGGCAAAAATATCATTTTTCCGCAGCAATAACTACTTGGTACAGAAGAAATTTCATTTGAAAAAAAAAAAAAATTTAAGTCTTTAACTCGGACTTTTGAAAAAAAAAGTCCGGACTTGGACTTGACTAGAGACTTGTAAACTTGAGGGTCGTCCACGTTTCTTTAAAATTAATTTTTAGTTTTTTCGCTAAAAATAATATTAAAATCAAGAAAACAAAAATGACAGTCAAAAAGCTTAAAAAATTCTGAATCGAATAGTATTTCGTATTAGAATATTTAAATCCGATTCTAAAAATAACTAAGGTCTTTTATTTTAAGCTAAATATCTCCAAAACTATACTTCCTGGACAAAAACTAAGCACATTTTTAGAAAGTTCGTTAAATTCTCTTCAAGAAAATTGTGTGTCAGGTTTTTAAAAATAAAAAAATTTTCAAATGTCGCAAAAAATAAAAAATTTGGAGAAAAACTAAATTTATTTTCAAAAAAAAGAGAAAATTTAAAACTAAACGAAATATTAAAACTTTTTAAAATATTTTTGATTTTTTAAAAAATGTGTCGGTCAGAAAATTTAAGTTCGAATCCTTTAGTTTTAGACATGCTAGTCAATTTTGAGAGCAATATTAACGGTAAAACATCAGTTGTAATGTCCTACACAATCCATCAATTTTTAATTACTAAATTTCAAACTTTTTATTTTATCATTTTATAAATTTTAGCCGATTTTAAATTTATTAAAAATTATTATTTCTTGTTTTAAAAGCAAGAATTTTTTACTTTTACTTATCAAACTTTTGAACATTCTATTTTGAAAACCATTTACAACTTCAAGATACAAAGATGTTGCTAAAGACATGTTATCAAATAAAATCAAATAACAAATCAATATAATAAAGATTAAAAATCTACTAAAATCTTTAAGGATATAATTTATTGCATCCGAAACAGCAGCATCTTGTGACTGATAGAACTTGCAAAACTATTTAACTTGAATAACAAAATGAAATCACAGAAAGAGAATCGAGTAATAAATGTGTCGATATTTTATTACCTGGTTTTGATTATTTAAAATTATTAAATAAAGAGCAAATGTAATAGCAGGAAATTGGATCCAAAATTTTCTCAGTAACAGACTTAAACTAATGATAATGTTAAACGATTTTTCTGAATTTAAATTAAAGCTATATCGACCTACCAAGCAATATTAACCATACTTGTAAAAAAGTCATTAAAAAAATTCCAAACAAGTCTTATACTAGTCCAAATGAAAAAGATTAAAAAGTAAAAGTTATGAATTTGAATTGTAAGACTTTTTTAAAATTCTACATGAAAATTTTTCCATTCTGATTCGCTAGGATTGCGACTATTTGAAATTTTATCAGACCGAAAAGCAAATTTTCTCAACATTTCACAGTCTTGAATAGTAATTTTTAAATTTTTCCAATAATTTAAAGTTATTACCTGAATTATGGCTTTTATACAAATATGATATTAAATAAACCATTTCAATGTATGCTGATGATGCGAGCATTTTTAAAATACTTGGTAAATTATTGACTAGAGGTCTTAAAGTTTGCGTAATATTTGGATTATGCATTAGGAAACGTGAGCTATTTTTTTTGGAAAAAAAAATCCAAAACATCAGCATATTTTAGCAGTGACTTAAATTATCGAACGATGTTTAGGCGTTAACATGAGTAGGACAGTAAAGTACGGTTATAACGAACACGGATATAACGAAAATTCGTTTATAAAGAAAAATAAAACACTGTTGTTCAGAACAATAATACTTTTAATACATTTTCTTACGGTTATAACGAAGTACGCTTATAGCGAAAATTCGGTTATAACGAAAATATTAAAAAATACATTTGAGAAATATTGGTTTCTTAATTTTTAATAATAGAAATCAGTATGAATTTTCTTGAATACCGAAATCTTAAAACTAATCCCTACTTAATGATCAATTAATATTCTGAAAAATCACACATTAACCTTTATAAAATAAAAAAAAAACAGGAAAAATATTATGTTAAAAAAATGTTAGAAAAAACAAAACCAACTAAACGTAATTTTGAGTCATCAATTGATAGCTTGGGTTCAATTGAGAATGAAATCTTGGGTCTAGTGGTTAAACAAAAAACCATCTCCGATTATTTTAAAAAATAATATATAATTTTTTTTCATATTTATCATTATTATTTCTTTTTTAATTCGTTTTAATTAAATAAAAACTTAAAAAAAAAATTTTTTTGTCTTTTTCGGATGTAACGAATTTCGGTTATAACGAATCGTTTTTTGATTCCCCCAGCGACTTCGTTATAACCGTACTTTACTGTATTTCTTTTCATCAGATAAAAACTTTTTAAAGTTATTGTTTTTTAGCAAATTAAAAAAATACTAAATAATTTTTTCAAAATAAATTTTTTTACAGCTTTTTTTTCAGCAGAAAAATTATTTTAAACTTCAGAAAAAAAACAAACCAAAATTAGAAAAAAAATCAGATAGATCTCTTTCCTTTTTTTTTCTTGCTGGTTGGCAAATTTCATTTGCATTAACCATTACTGGAATTGTTTGAGATGCTTGGTTAGGTTGAATTGTGTTCATTGCATTTTCATTACGAGAAACAGGTTCAAAAGTTCTTGCCTTTGGATTTGGTATAATTGTATCTTCATTCACTGCAAAATCTTCATTTTTTACACTCTGTTGACGTTAAAATGCACTATGATATGTCTACAAGACATTCAGTTTTATCAATCTCAATTTTCCAAATTGTGGTTATTTAGTAGTAGTAGTAATATTATTAGTAGTAGTTTTGACTGTAGCTGGCTAGCCAGCGAGTGTGCTGATAAGGCACACTATGACAGCTGATGTGATTGATTGCTGCTCATCCAGCAATCAATGCCTGCTTTAAAGCTGTTAACATTGGGGGCTTCAACTAATTGATTTGGCAGTGAGTTCCATATGTTAGCGGTTCTGTTGAAAAAAAAGTTATCTCTATGTTGGAGCCTCGAAATTTCTTTGTTATATTTGTAGCAGTGACCTCTTCCTTGGATTTTGGTGACATTAAAATTGTTGTTTTTTTCAACCAATTCTATTCCATGCATGAACTTGTATAATTGAATTAGATCATCTCTTTTTCTTATTTCCACCAGATTTGGAATGTTCAAAGCCTTCAATCTGCTTTCATGCGGTTTGTTTCTAATTTTAGAAACAAATTTCGTAGATCTGCGTTGAATCCTTTCAACATTCTCACAGTCCGACTTAAGAATTGGAGACCATACAGGCACAGCAAATTCCAAAAGAGAACTAACAAAAGTGAAATTCAATGATCTAAATAACTTACAATCAAAACGAGCGAATGATTTCCTGATGCGACCCAATATTTGATTTGCTTTGTTTGTAGCCTCTATCACTTGATTTTTCCATTTTAGATTTGTATTGAAGATAACTATAAGATCTCTTTCGGTTTCAGACGTTGATAACTGTTTACCATTAATAAAATAAGTGAATTCTTTGTTTTTATGACCGTAATGCATAACCACACATTTTGATGTGTTGAAGAGTTGAAGCCAATCTTGAGTCCACTTGAAAATTAAATCTAAATCTGATTGTAGTTTCACTGCGCTTATTTCTGATACCGTTTGCGAGAATATTTTAGTATCATCTGCATACATTTTTACAACATTCTCTATTCCTTTTGGTAGATCATTGATATAAAAAACGAACAATAATGGACCAATCACTGACCCTTGTGGTACACCGCTAAAAATCTCAATCCGACAAAATTTCTCCTTGAACAACTCGTTGTCTTCTATTTTTCAAGAAAGCTTTAATCCATTTTAGTATCAGGCCATCAAAGCCATACGCTTTCAATTTAGCTATTAGTCGTCTGTGCGGAACAGTTTCAAATGCTTTCGCAAAATCTAGCAGAATTACATCAACAGGAATACTTTTGTATAGACTCATTTTGAAAAATATTTAGAATATAAATTAATAAATTTTCAGAAAAAAATAATTATGCTGGTAGAAAGTAAAATAAGCTGACGAAAGAAATATATAAAAGGAGTTTTTTGTAATAGGAGTACTCCTATTATATATTTTATATTTAAAAAAATTATCTCTTAATTATTAAAAAATCTAAAAGTAAAACAAATCAATCTACTCATTACTTATTTTAAATTTTTATTTACAAAAAAATGTTAAATAAATAATCATAATTAAAATAGATATAAAAATTGTCACTTAATATTATTATATTTCATTATTATTTGGGATTAATTTGGACTTGACTTTTCCGTTTGATTCCAAACTAGTCATCAAATTTTTTGAATTCAAGCGATCAACCAATTTTAATTCATCTAATTCCAAAATTGTTTGATGTGGACTTACTTGGTTATAACCATGGCTATTTGTGTATTTAGAATTTTTTAAATTTGTCATGTTATTACGATATAGGTTGTCAAGAGAAAATCGTTTTTTTGTCGCATTGTTCACAGTGCGAGAGTCTTCCCAAGGTTCATTTATCGAATGCATAGAGGTCGGCAAAGAAAACGATTCAAGAAACTCGATAGATTCTTCTGGATTTTCTTCGTCTATATCATATAAATTGTGAGATTTGATGGATATTTGCCCTGGAAGTTTATTGACCGACTCAGAATTTGTATCTGGTACCATGGTCAATGAATTAGATGTACCGGGTTTTAAAAGGTAAACTATGTCACCAGGTTTCAAGAAAACATCACAATTCGGATTTATCAAAACATAGGAAAATTTTTCTGACTGATCTTCAAAATTTGCATATTTCTCCGGATCGATTCCAAGCTTATTCATTTTTAATAGAATCATCTGTTGAATATCTTGCTTGGACTGAAAAAAAATATTACTTGTTCAAGATTTTTTTTTTATTCTAAAATTACAGAAACTCTGATGTACTTAGAAGTTTGACTCTGGGTTCGGTAAAGCCCAATCGGTATCTCTCCAGTAGAAGTAATCAATTTTTTGTACAAATTACCATATGTTTTTAACCACATATCTTCTTCAGTAAGAGGAATTGATGTCAAATTTCCTGATCCTTTAAAGAAAAATGCGTTTATAAAAAGAATTTATTTAATTAAAAAAAAAGTTACCTGGCGTTTGACTGATACCAATTAACAACCTCAATAACTCGATTAAATATGGTTTACCAAAAGTTTGGTATAGTAATGTGTCGATCATCGATGCACTGAAAACATTCCCAGAAGCAAAAGGAATTCTGAACATATAGGCCATATTGGAGGACGTATCTTTAATTGCCTAACAATTTAAAAAAGATTTAAATTGAATAAAACATATTTTTTTTGTTAAAATAAAGCCTCCAATAAAATAAGAAATCAAATTTTAAATTTAATATTAATCAATTTTAAAATTCATCATCAACTATCCATCAAAAAGCCAGCAGTTATCTTTCAGCCTCCTTTAAAGCGTTTAAATGTAGTTTTCATGAAAATATTTTAATATTACTAGCTAATATTACCGACAATACAGCAACGTTGGCAAAGCTAACAAAAATAAGAATCCAAATTAAGCTTATTTAGTTTCAAAGATCCTTGTGCAAATTTTCGAATTATCTACTTATCTACTATGACTCAAGAAATTAGCTTGTACAAACTTTGTATCACCCAATTTAGTCTCTGTAATAACTATGCAATCTAATTTTGATAATCTTCCAATGCATTAAGTGCTTTGCAGAATTGCATTGTTTTTGCAGAGACTAAATTTGGATAATGCAAAGTTTGGATCAGCTGATACATTTTGCAGAACAATTTTTAGACTTTTTTAAAAAATTATTTCAATTAAAAATTTTCGTTTTTGTTTCAAAATTCACCATGGCTGTATAAAGTGAAGTAAATATAATTAGGCGATTCGACTGATATCTCCAACACAACCTTGCTTATAAGATAGAAAAAAAGATACTTCATTAATTTAAGTCTAATTTTTTATAATAAAATTCAAAGTGATTTTCAAATTTTTTACTTCTTTTGCTCTGAACTTCATAAATCGTATATTTGAAGCCTTAGTAAGCTCAGCAACAACTTTGATCTTTGGAAAGAGACGATACAAATTTTGTACTGATACAATGTTTGAACAATCTGTTAATGAATCATCATTGATATGGGTGTTCTTTTCAGGTGAAACAACAACTACGGTGTCTGAATCCATGATGCCTGCCTTCAGTATTGTACTTATATTATTTATGCTTCCCTGAATCCAGTATACCAAAGGAAAACAACTAATTGATTCTAAAAATTCTAATGTTGGGCTTAATAAAAATCCTAAATAAATAAATCAATTAGTTTAATAATTGATTACTTACGGATTTTCTAACAATAAAACAATCGGCTTCAAAAACATTATTGATCTAACTTGGGCCCGCAATGGTAAAATAAAATTAAACAAGCCATTAGTGGCATATTCGGCAACTACCAAAATTGATTTATTTTTCCATTTATAATCAGAAGCTTGATTAAAAGTCTTATGAGCGCATTGCCTGTTCAACTCCAAACAGCAAAGATGACTTGGGTATTTGAGCAATTTGCACAATGTTGGATTACAACCGATGTACAAAGGATTTGGAGGCTTTCCAATTATCAACCTTTTTAAATTATTTATTTGAACAAAAATAGATATTTAAAAATAATAATTTTTATTTTTACTCAATGTTTTTAGAATCTTGGTCTTCATCTGCGTTTGGTGGTATCCTAGTCGATTGATTTGCATCACTGGATTCATCGGCATTTGTCTGATACTCAGGTGCATCCAAAAATTCCTCCGCGTGAGCTTCCAAAACCTTTGGACGATTTTACTGAATTTCAACAAATTATATGTAGGTCTTATTAAATTTACATTATAGGTTTGATCGAAATTCTCTTCATTTGATTTTTCATTTGCTTTTCTTCTCATTGTCAGATCGGGACCAGAAACTAAAAGAGTTTGGCATAAGTCTTCAACAGCAACTTTAAAAAAAAACACATTTAAAACATTAAAAACATAGAAAAATTTTTAAACTAAAACTAAGAAGTTTTAGAATAAAATGCTCTCAATTGGGAAGGCTAACAATGTAAGACAATATAATTTTATATGAGAACATTTATGTGATACCAAGTAGTTTACATAATTTGACTCGTGCGGCTTTCCAATTGTAATTTTCTTCTTTTACCAGACTTATGTAGAAACATGTGTCATGGGGCTCGATTTCGTAGCTAGGTCCGGGATTCAGTAAAATGTATTTGTTAAAAAAGTTATTGCTTTGTAAATTATTGCTTGGTTTCATGTGGTCATCATGCTTTATAATATTAGAACTCAAATGCTGTTTTGATGAGACAACAGAAATTTTCGGTCTTGCTTTGGCAACTCCGATCAAGCACACATTGTATCTGCAAAATAAAAGTTTTGTAAACTAAATTATTTTGATTTTTTAATTTTTAGAATATTTGCTTATAAGTTTTAAAGTTTAAAATTGAAAAATTATCTGTAATTTTATTTTCAATGAATTTTTGAATGATTCAAAAAAACACTTAAAAAGAACTAAGTTGAATTTTTCAAACCTTACTAAAATTAGACTAAAATTAAAATTTTAGGAAGCATATTTTTTATTTTTTTTTTCACATTAATTTTTCTATGAAAAGTTTAACTTTTATTAAAACAAGAAAAGTAATCATTAGTAGGAATATGGAACAGAAATTTTTCATTTTGAAATCTTTTTGACGCTTGACTCACGAGTCTTATTTTTCAAAATTGTTTCTTATTAATAAATCTCATGATGTCAAACTTTAAAAATTGTCTTTGGACAAATAAAATCGATCAATCATAAATTTTATCGGAAAATCAAAAATTTTAAAAATTGTATTCAAATAATAAAAATAAGCTTTAAAAACAGAAACTAATTTTATTCCTTTTTCATAGATTTCAAATTTTTCAAAACTGATAAAAATGACGCATCAATTCATTTTAATGTTCAAGTTAACCATTTATAATATTATAAAATTAAAAAAAAAATCCAATTTAATCAAAATAATCCAAAATTTTACTTTTTATGGGCGGTAAAAGAAGCTTCTGCAAAAGATTTCCCGATAAATTCTTGGAAAAATTTACTGTTTTCGGCTATTATTGAGTGAATTTCATTTCCAGCTAATCTTGAATAATGTTCATTCCAATTATCAAGATCGTTTTCTTCCTTGGTATGGCTAGAATTTTCAAGATAATGAATTAATTTCAAAAACAAATAATTTTTTTAAGAGATTACGTGTTAGTTGATTTGTGTAGTAAAAGAGTGATCAATGTTGAAATGCCAGGACAAAGACAATTGTTGGCCAAAAGAGCGTATTTGAACTCGTCTTCACACACTAAATACTCAGCAAATTTTATATTTATCTTGTTTTCCGGTCGGAAAAGTTGCACAAATTGAGGTGTTTGTGGAGCGAAGTCTTTGATAGCCCATGAACGTAAAATACTATGTTGATCGGCTAGATCTTTATCAATACCTCTTGATGCCTTAAAAAATTAATCAAAATAATTTCTTAAGACAGATATATTTAAGTTATTACAATAATAAAAACAGCTTTTGCCTGATGAACTCTGAAAAATTTATAAATTAAGAATTAGATAAAATTTCAACTTGAGTTTGTTTTTTTTAATTTTTAAAAGGGCTCACTTAGCTCTTTCCAAATCATTGTCTCTCAATGCTGATCCGTGAATATAAAAAACGCGCTGTTTCCACAATGGTGTATGCAAGAGGCTCCGTAATTGAATATCAAGCTCAGAAGATGACAAAAGTATGGTGTGGATTGACTTTAAAAAAATTTTTAAGATATCAATAATGGTGGTTCTTAAGATAATCCAGAAGGTATTGGGTAGCAAAGAAAATTCAATTGCCTAACCATTCTCCGCAAAAAAAAGTTAAGAAAAATAAATTTTGAATAGAATAAAATTTACTCAAATTGTTTTTTTTATTCTATAAAATATCATTTATATTTAATTAACATTTATTGGTTTCAATAAATTTAACAATTTGACCAAATGTTAACTAAATCAATGGTTTGACCTTAATTTACGGATAGTAAAGTTGGAATTTCTTCATCTTTTTTTTTTAATTTTTTAAAAAATTCAAAATTTAAATTTTCAAAATTAATTTCAACTTTGTTGTCTCTTTGATCTTATTAATTTTTATTAGAATAGTAGAATTTTTATCATTTAGTAGCATCAAATATTAAAAAATTATCTGAAACTATGATGGATTGTTCAGTTCAATTTTTTATTCTGATATGATCCAGTAATTATTAAGTTATTTAAATTACGGTGTCACTAAACATTTGAGAAAATTCCTTTCCTATCAAGCACAATTTAGCGCCAACACATTATTCCTTGAATTGAAAGATCTTTGCGGAAATTGAATTCAAATCTTATTTCTTCAAAAAACTTTACCTGATTTTTTCTGTGGGCGTAGAATTCGTTCAGAAAATCAAATATCAAATCGTACTGTAAAGCAGTTGAACATACCACAATGTGTCTTTCGTGAGCAGCTCGGTGATTACCTATCAGTCAAATAAAAATAAATAAAAAATTAAGAAACCACAAATTCACGGATATCCGCTTATAATGTGATATCTAGATTTGCGGGTTTTGGTATTTTTTTAGTTACTATATGATGCTCCAAGGTTTTGTCTCTCGAACCAAAGAGAAGCTAGATGCTCTAACTTAAAAATTTTATTTAAAAAATACAAATTTTAGCTTTCATTTTACTTGAGTTGGCACCACAACCAATGCAACAATGATCATTAGGCCCATAAAAAGTTTAGCTGGCCAAGCACTTGGAGTAATGTCACCTAGTTGTTCAAATAGATAGAATTATATTCAGAAATTTTTGATTTTATTTTTACCATATCCAACAGTGCTTGAAAGTTAAAATTAATTCTTACATTAATTTAATTAAATTTTGAATTTACCTGAAAGTTATTATGATGTAGTAGAGCGAGTCAAAAAGCGAAATAGCTTTCTTAGGATTTGCTCGTTGCAAATGATGAAAACCACAGGAGCTAAAATTACAAGTGTTTTAAAATAATGTAAAATTAATTGTTTTTTGTACCTTGTAAAAATTAAACAAGAAAAGAGCGTTCCCAAAGATATGAGATGTTGCCCAATAACTGAATTATGATGTTTTATATTAATGTTGTTAAAATCTCTCTGCAAAAATATGATTAAATTTATTAAAAAAAATTTTTTTTAATTCTTTACGAATATATAATTCAGAAGACGCTTTAATAGCCAGCAATTTAGAAAAACAGGTATATAGATACCTTTAGCTCTTGGTATACAAAACTGTTGAAAATAATTATTAATTAAGTTTTTTTTATGTAATTTGAATGAATACTTCAATTATCCAAGGAATTGTGGTTATAAGCTCGATGAACAAAAACACATCTTTAATTCGGTCAAAAAAATTTCCCTTAAAAAATTCAAAATTTTTTATTTGACTTAATTCAATTGTTGGTTAAATAAAGTTACATTATAGCATAAATAAAAATAGAAAATGGTTTCACATAAGCCATAAATTGCTATTGCCAGTTGAATATTTCGAATAATAGGATCACGTTTAACAAAAAAAATATTGTTCCAATCAATTGTATTTGAATCGGACAAGCCGGAAGGGTCTGTTAAATTTTGATCAAAAAAATCAAAAGATGGAATTGGATTGCTTAAAAAAGAACTTATAAAAAAGTAAAATGAATCTATTAAAATAACCTGATTAATTTGTAGCTGGTAAGGAAAGTGTAATCAGGAGCATTTGGATCCATAACTACTTCCAAAACATACAAAACACAAGCCAGCACCTTTAGTATTAGGTTAAAAATACGAAATTTAATGGCCTTGCTGTGATCCTTGATGAACCAAATTTCCAACTTTTCCTTGAATGTTTTATCCGATGCATATCTCAGCTTTTGACAGTGTATTCTCATTTATTATGAAGTTCAATGCAAAGCATCAAATTTATTTCAGATCCACAATTATGATACAAAAACAAGAGTTAATTTTTTTTTTCACTAAATTAAAAGGAAAAATGTAACTTTATTTTTTTAATAATTAATTGATATGAATTTTAGATTTAGCTTGCTTTGCATAACAAAGCAATGCGAGGCTGATTCGTATTCTTCATCTATTTTGTTTCCTTGATAGCTATCTTCATTATAATTTCAGCAATAAATAGATGAGCTAAAAATTATTTCATAACTATTTCAAATGGAATACAAAGATAAGCTCTCGTATCTTTCAGTATTGAATTCGATGCTTTTTATCTCTACTAAAGCTAGCTTAGAAACATATTGTTTGTAATCAAGTATGTTTTTTTTGGAGAAGAACTGAATAATTTTAAGGAACGATTAAAATTTGATGAATAGTTTGGAAAGAATTAGTGCTATGAGACTATCAATATTTGATTTTGGAATTAGGCATTGCATGAAACAAATTCAATATGCTAAAAAAACGTGGTAATTAATTACAAAAATTGGTTTCAAGTGCTCAAAGAAATAAGTAGCTAAAAAGATTGATGAAAAAAGAGAATGCACGGTAAATTTTTTTTTCTAATTGATTACAAATTTTAGAGAACACTTTTGAAAATCAAAAATGAAATTAATAAAAGAAATAAATTTTTTTTTAAGGATTTGTAAAAAAATACTTTCATGATCTTTCTTTTCAAAATCAGATTTCACTGAGAATGCAACAAATTAATTACAATAGTCCCAATTTGAATTTTATTATCAAAATCTTGAAAAAGTCTGATAAATAATTTCAAATAACAAAGGCACTGATAATTTGATTAAGAATTTATAAACTAAAAACATTATATTTGTGCTAAGTTCGTGTCTATCTAAACGCTATTTGGCCGGAATAATGTGTGAACCTTTTTTCCTCTTAACTTGCTTTTATCAACGAGTTAGAAAAAATTCGATATTAAATACGAAAAAAAATCACGCTATTAAATAAAAAAAAACATTCAGCTTTAAATTTTCATATTTACAGACTTAAAAGCGGTGTAAATATCTGCAAATAAACACTTTTAAATTGTTAAAAATTGATTTATTCATTTAATTTTTAATTTTTAACAAGAAAAAATTTCGTTTTAGCAAAAATTTATTTAAATAATAAACTGAGCCCCCATTCAATTCAATTAAATAAAAAAAAAATGCCAAAATAATTTTAATGACAGGTTTCTTGGTACATTTAAAAAATTTATTTAAAAGAAAAAACTTGAAATTTCGAATATTAATTTTAAATCATGTATCCTAAAATTGTCTGCTGTTTTTTTATATTATTTTCCATTTTTTCGCTAAAAGATTGATGAGTTTTTTGAAAAAAATTTCAAATTCAAATTAAACATTTATGTCGGCAATGGTAATGGGAAAAAGATAAATTACTTTAAAAAGAGTGGTAAAATCATTTATATTTACACATTTTATTTGAGTCGCATTTGAATAACTTTATAATCTTGGTAAATAGTATTCAAAAATAAAAGGCTTAGAAAAACAGTTTTTAGAGATGTGATTATTTAATTCTTTTTTAAGAACACTATTTAAAAATTTTCTTGAATCAAATTTTACTCTTAATCATTTAAATGTTAATTGTTTTTACTTTATTTAGAAAATTATTAAAAAACGATTAAGTTAATTTTTTGAAATTTTTATAAATCAAATTTAATGAACATTGACTTTTAATTTAACAATCCTGGATACCTTGTTTAACTTAATAAACATAAAATGGCTCATTTAAGACCGAAAAAAAATTTTGCAAAAAATTCAATTCTTGTTGGCATATGAGAATAATTTCTAAGAAATAGGAAATAAATAAATTATTAATTATCATCAATAAATATTTGCAGAAAATAAAATAAAACTGACAACTAACTTAATAGCCAGATATTTAACTAGACGAAATCAGAAGCTGCTTTGTTATGTTGATAAAAAATATACTTTGATATTCATAGGAGTTTCTACTGTTTAAATATAGAACAAATTTTTAGATAAAATCGAAACGAATATAGTTCCAAACTTAAACAAACAGCCAAGCTTTGATCGATTCATAATCCAATTTTGAGCTTTCATTAAATTGTTTGAATAGAAATAAACATACTCCATGCTAAAAACATATGCATCAGAGATGAGAAAAGTTATTAGCTTTTTTCTATCTGATCACTTTGAGGCAAATTATTTTCTACTTAGGGTTCTGTTTGGCTCAAGATTTGCTGCTAATTTTATTTTAATCACAGAAAAATATGATATCAAAAATTTTATGTTCCAAAAAAGAAGTTCATTTTTTATAAATTAATTCTCACTTGTAATTATTATATCACATGCAATTAAAATTTTTAATTGAGTAATTTTAGTAAAGAAGCATGTAAGTATCGGATGCTAAAAAAAATTTTACTTAAATTTAAACTCTTCTCTCATAAGTGTTATGAATTATTTAAGAATATGTCGCGCTAAGTTCCATTTTCGATATTTGCGTTTTGAAAGTTGCTTGAAATAGAAAAAATCAATTTTAACAAAATTTTGATTATTAAAATAAATTGAAACAACAAGTTTTACCAGCTCTAATTAATTACCATAAACGAACAAACATATACACACATATTATATAATTCAACACTGGAATAATCTGTAATCTTGGATAAATACACCTAATCAATTGAATCGAATCAAGGATTTTAAAAATAAAGATTACTGTAATTTTGTCTAAATTCAATTTGAAAACCATTTTTGTTTATGGTAATTTTCTCAAATTAACGAAAAACGTGTCTTTTGATCATTTTCACCTTCATGATTGTATTTGCAATTAGAAAATTTAAAAAATATCAGATAAATTCAAAGCCTTACACATTAAAAATTAATAAGATTCCTTAAAATCTATTATTCACATTTTTAATTATTTTATTATTTTATTTAATCAAAGAAAAGAACACATGTTTAATGAATTATTTAAGAGTCCTTTCAAATTTTATTAAATTCTAAATTTTCTTAAGGACTAAAAAAGCGGAAATGCTAAATAATTCGCTTATACATGAAAATTTTAAAATTTTCATTTTGACCTTTTTCGATAATGGTGACGTGTTACTATAGTCGAAAAATATCCAAAAAAAACCATTATTAAACTAATAAAATGTATTGGATTCTTAATTTTCAATATCAAAAATAAATCAGAATTACTAAAGCGAGGAATAATTTGTGGATAAGTTAAATTTATTTTTGAGAATAATTCGAATTTAATTAAAGATTTTATAATGTATTTTTATAGATACACTTTGATTATTTTTTTTTATTCCAAACCCACGTCGGATTGATATTTCCTTCTGTTTTATTTTTTAAGTTATTTACTTTAGGTAATTGACATCAGGTTTAATCAGTTTTCTGTAATTTACAAAAATTGAATTTCAAAAATTAGTAATTTGATATGATATTTTACTCTGTATTTTAAAATAGTATATGAATAAAAATTTTCTAACCCCCCGCCAAAAAGCAAAAAGTATTTTATTTTGGCGGTCCAAAAATTTGACCGTCTAGCTGATCGGCCAAATGGTCGCCCGCCAAAAAATTGCCCGTCTAATGCGAACCCGGCCACGGTTTCTGAAAATTTTGTCCGGTTAATTGTCCGCTTGTACGGATCCCAACACTACTATTTTAATAAAGATTATGGAATTTTTTTTATTGATTTTACTAAATCTAAATCTCAGTAATTGAGAAATATTAATAAAATTTAAAATTTCATTATCATTTAATATTTTCTTGAAAAATTAACGTCTTATAAAATATTATTATTTTCTTTTTTTTTAACAAAAATTTATATGTAAAAAAATCGGTTTAGAAAGGAGTTTAATAAAGAATTTATTAGAAATTGAGATTAATACCCGAAGAAAAATCTAAAAAAAATTAGTCCACCATTTAATTCTATTGTCAATACTTTTTTGAAATTTTCATTTAGCCTTGGACACTTTATTATCCATCATATGATTATAAAATTAACCTTTTAAATAAAATTTTGATAACTTTCTTTAAAAATTAATTTACGTGAATAAAATTTTTGGTCGGATTAGATAATGGTTGATCCGATTTGATTTCTATTTAATTTTTTCATTCTTTTTTTTCCCTGGAATTTGGTAACAAGCTTTTAGTACTAAAGACAAGTCTTTATAATCATCATACTTTTTCCAAACTATTAGTTAACAAAACATGACGACAAAAACTTAATTATAAAACATTTTAAATGAAATTTAGACAAATTTTTATTTTTCTGTGTTTGCACTAGAAAATAAATCCTAAATAATCAAAAATTTATAATGTCTGATATGCAAAATTTTCCAATTCGGTTTCAATGGTGGTATTGAGTTCTATAACGATTGACATCACTAATGCAGATATTTGATACAAAGAAAATTTGAGATACAATTATTTAAATTTCATCTTATTCAGACAGTATCCATTTATACCTTCATTTTTAGAAAAAATATTTCATCAACATTCATTGAAATTTAGAAGGAGGCTATCAAAAAATTTCACAAATTAGTCAAAACGATCACATTAAATTGGTTGATAAATGTAGCAAATTCTCTTAGATCAGTTGGAGTCTAAGAGAAAATTATAAAAAAACACAGAATAAATAATTGAGCCATACTTGTCCCCACCTCTGTTAATTTTTCGCTAATTTTAATAAAAACTCCAACATTTAATAAAAATGAACCCATAAATTAAGTTAAAGCTAATTTAATAAATATCCTACCCTAACCCTTCTGCTTACCTGAAACCCTAAAACAGGGCTTCGTCCGGACCCCGACTGGCTACACTCGCTTCTAATTTAAATGAGTCTTTATTAAAATAGTAGTGTTGGGATCCGTACAAGCGGACACTTAACCGGACAAAATTTTCAGAAACCGTGGCCGGGTTCGCATTAGACGGGCAATTTTTTGGCGGGCGATCATTTGGCCGGTCAGCTAGACGGTCAAATTTTTGGACCGCCAAAATAAAATACTTTTTGCTTTTTGGCGGGGGGTTAGAAAATTTTTTGTAAAAATTTGAAAAATAAAAAAAAACTTAAAAAACTTTTTATAATAAATTAAGAAAAAGTTTTTCTTTTATTTTTTAAGAAAATAAGAAAATTTTTTATCATTTTTATTTTTTTTTAAAATTAAAAACATTATTTCGAAAAAATTTCAATTTAAGTGACTAACCGCCAAAAATTTGGCCGTATTTTTGACGGTCCGTATATTTTATGCCGGTTTTTTGGCCGCCCGTATTTTTTAGACCGTTTATTTTGGCGGTCCAAAAATTTGACCGCCTAGCTGATCGGCCAAATGACCGCAAAAAACCGTTCGTGTATCCAACACTATAAAATAGCGGTATCAAAAAAAATATTTGCCTAAATAATTGATAAATAATACCTTTTTTTTATTTTGATATTTGCTCAAGCACCTGGCTAGTTCAAATTTTATACAGATATTATTATCATCATTTCTAGGATTGAGAGCCTGATGTTGTCTCAATAAAAGAGAAGAGACACTTTTAAGATTTTTGTGAATAACAAAAATTATTGCTTTGAGTTTTACATTTGATCCAGTGCTATAAATTGAAATCTTAGAAAAATTGGAAAAATTCCTATTTTATTTTTAATTATTCACAAAAATCTCAAGCTTTAATGCCGCATTTAACTTAAAAAGCTTGATTTTAATGTGGACTCAAGGCTTTGAACACATCTTTAGAGCATGCGGTGTAAGTTAAGAATGTTTTAGCATGGACGAGATGAAATTTGTTGCTTGCACCAAAACTTAGTCCGTTTTACGAGGCTGCATTATTAACCAAAGGTACGTGTATTAATTTTGAAAGAAAGTTATTAGATACTAAATTAACAAATCTAAAGATTATTAATTTTAAGTTATTGATCATCGATTTGAGATTGATCTATGCATAAAAAGAAATTCTCTTATCACCACCAACCCTATAGCCGAGTGGTTTGTGTATTAGTCAAGCAAGCAAAGGGTCAAAGGTTCGAATCCCATTCAGCGAGAAATTATTTCAAATAATTCTAAATTCTAAAACTTTATACATCAAAAAAAGCAGTACTCATTTCGAGTGTATAATGATTGCGGTGTAGAAATCAACTCGATGAAGAACCCTTTTTGTCAAATTACTGGTCGCTCAATAAGGTATTGGAAAAGAAGATATGCTGGATAGGAAAATAAATAATCTCACTTATCTCACTAAATACTCATGACCTGAGTTTGACAGGAATTAACAAATGCAGAAGGCACCCAAAGATATTGCAGGACCTTTTTTTTGGTTTCGAGACCCGGCTCGAAGGTAAGACTTTTATCAGATTTTTCTGACTAAGGTCATTAAGACGCCAAAGTTTTATTTGAAGTCTATTTACCTGTGGCCAACGACTTTAATTGGCCAAAAAATCTGTAGTATTCTAGAATAGACTTCAAACAGGCGTTCTTTGATATAAACTTGCACCCCAAATCAGAATTTATTACCACCTTTAGTTACAGGGCCAAGTTTAACCGATTCACCAGGACGCCCTTCGGACTATAAATAGCCCCCTAAGTCCAGCAGAATTTGCTCGATTGAATCCTTAAATTTATAAGCAAATGTATGCAATTCACATACGGGCATCTGGACGATCTCATTATTGCATATCCAGACAAACGTAAACTCAAAGTACTTCTGAATGTGGTCAGGGAAAAATTGAGGAACACTGGATGGGTCTTATAAACACACAAGTCCGTACTAAATCCATCCAATAATTTAAGTTTTCTTGGAGCTAACTGGACAGTTAAGGAATAACTGGGAACAAAGAGGCTTATAACTTTGTCCACAATATGACAGAATCTCTGCTTAACTCTGACCCGAGAGGAAAGGCCCTTTTGAGAGTTAGAGACTACTTGAACTATTATCTGGAGTACTCGGGCAAAATCGGGGAGAGAAATCATTGACACTTTCCTTAAAATGACCATTCTTAGTTGTCGTGAGTATGATGGTATATAAGTCTGATCATATCCATATCGACAGGCTGAAGTTTAGGAAGCACTCCAGAATGCGCCAGGCCTGGTATACTGATGCCTCTCAGTGTCAACTGGGGGCAGTCGATGACGACTCAAAAAGGGAAATCTCTGTCGTTGCTCCCACTAACTCCATTCTTTCTAAAGAAGCAGCAGCTTCGCTTATTCCCTTCATTTTAGATGATCGTCGTGTAAAATGAACCTCAACATTGACAATATGGCAGTGATTGGCTTATGGAAGCGGGTACGCGCAAAATGGTACCGCTTTTACACATCGGGAAGAGAAAATATGCATAGATTCTTCTCTCTCATTCTGATGGTCAACTACTGGAACCCACAATATCACACTCGCATCCATGCCTTCTGTCAATAATCCAGCAGACGCGCCGTCAATACAGCACATAACACCGTATACGTTTATACACCATGACGCGCTTCACGCGACTTTAAATACAAGCTGTTTTGTACTACCAGACCAGTTTTCGATATTCTAGCTTTTTAAATAAAAATAGACTGGCCCGGTCAGTCAAACATTTATAATGAATATTTATTTTTTTAGATCAAATTTGAACCCAAGCAAAATTTTCATTTTTCAAATCGATGTTTTAATTTTGGATAAATTTTCTTATCTGTTACAGTGTCTTTTTTAAATATAGACTTTTTAAATTATTATTTATTTGTTTAAAGCCTCATTAGCAAAATAAAAAGAAAAAACAATTTTAATAAAAATAATTAGACTCTTGTTTTTTAATTTTCCTCATAGAGGTCTATTTGAATTAAAATAATATTTTATTTTGATTTCAAATTTGTAACTAACATATTTTAAAATCATTTAAAAAATTAATAGTAAAACTAATCTTTACAAAAAACTCCTGGATTAGTGATAGAATTGGAATTTTTCATTGACTGATGGAGTTTTAAAAATTTTACACATTAAATGTTCGAACGATTTTTGAATAACAATGTCATAAAACTTCAAAATATTCTTGTTAAATAATTTTTTTTTACCCTAACCTATAATCAGCCGTCCGTTATCTATTAAAAATTTGCTAACTGATCAAATTTAGATCATAATTATTTAGAATCTAAATTCTTTGTCTTTCAGCTTATTGCTCGGGATAAAATTCACATTTTTTTAAAATTTTTTATTGATTAAAATAATAGTTATATTATTTAAAGACGAATTATAAAGTCACTCAGAAATTAAAGTAAAAAAATGATCAGTCTTTGATCGGTTTGTATTTAATCCAACAAAATAAAATTTATTCTTAATTTTGAGTTTGAAAAGTAAAAAAAAATTTTAATATTTTTATTTTATTAAAATAAATTTTCGATTATACTCCTCGCTTTTTAAAGTGAAAATGTTAACATTTTATAAATAGAGAAAGGTATTTAAACGACTTCGAATTTTCAATAATAAATAAAACAGTTAAATCCAAGAGATGTTTAGAACTTTTTTTATAAAAAAGTGAACCGATATAAAAAAGATTAAAAATTCAAATAATTATAACCAAACGATTCTCACCGAATAAGAATGAAATGAAAGAAAATCGAAGCAAAACATCAAAAATTATTTGTTATTTTTGATTGCCACTCATTTCAGAATATAATCGAGAAAATTTATTTTTAAAAATTTTTAAAAAATTTAGTCTCTTAAATAAATAAATAAATAAATGTTTTTTATTTTTTAAATAAATAAGCTCGCTTTTTGTTTTAAGTCACTAGTTTCTTTTTAGATTGACATTTACTTTAGTCTACTTGTGCCATGGTTTTTTATCAATACCTCTATTTTTTTTTATGTGTTCGTAGTGACATTTATCACCGTACAAACACCCAGTGGTACGCCAAAAATAGCATTCATTTCCATTTACAGGCCCACTTAGTTTTATACCGTTGCTATCTGCTATTTTTGAAATATTGTCAGTTTTATTTGATATTTTTGAATTTACTATTTTCTTATCATTACCTCTAAAAGTGTAAAATTTAAACCCAGAATACTGAAATGCATTTTTTTTTCTTACGTTTTATTGTTGGATTGATTTTTTGCGAGAAGGGTTCCAAGAATAGCCGTGTTTGGATTGTCGGGATACTTGATCAAAATTCTTTGACCCTCTAAATTTTTACCCTAGAAAAACAAAATCAAAAATTTAGCCACACACATTTTAAAAATTATAAAAACTTGTAAATTTAGCATGGCTCTATGAGCGTCTTCTTTTGTTTTAAAATTAACAAATGCGCAGTATTTTTCCGGCAAACATCTTACATTTGACAATTGACCAAACTGTGAGAACAAATCGCTTAGCATTTCTTCGTTTACGTTCGGATCGACATTGCCTATCCACAGCGATGTAGAAGGTGAATTTTGATTATTTGAATTTGAACTAGATTTTGTATTATTAGTGAATTCAATGAATTTTTCTGTCTCTATAGAATTGGTCGTGGAGCTACTACTGCTTTGGCTTCCGGGTGTTTTTATTTTTAAGCCTATAGAACTAGATGCAAGCACAGATTTTAGCTTGTTATTTGACAAATTATTCGCTTGGACTTTTTTGGCAAATGTGTTCACTTGAAAAAAAACATAAAATAACACAGCAAAGAGAACAAAATAATTTCTTACTTTCTTCACCATCTATTTCATTTTCGCCAAAATCCAACTCATTATTTTCAATATCAGAGCAGCTTTCGTTAGCTTCAAAAAAAATCAGTCTCAGTTTAAATTTAATCTTGTGTAAAAATTATTTTCCAGCTTATAAATATTTGTCCAGACGAAAAATAAAATTGATCTTTATTTTTCTCAAATTTTCACAAAAATAATCTTTATCTACAATTTAAACTCACATTTGTCTGTGTCACAGCAAGCAAGTATAGCTTCTAAAGCAGCTTGTACAGTACCGTAACTTTTAATAGCGCTTTCCGATTGAGTTTTAGAAAAACCCATTTCCTAATCAAATAAATATTGTTTAGCAGCAACAAGAATGTTTGTTTAGTCCTATTACTTGTAATTGCAGAGATCGAACCTTGTACAATTCTTCTTCTAGTTCAGGATCATCAATATTCTCTATGGTCGAGACAGTTTCATAAGCTTCCTCAGCCTCTTTATAATACTGAAAAAATAGCGAAAAAAGTTTTGTTATTTTTTTTGCCTATAACCTACCTTAAGACCATATAGAGCTCTTCCTTTGCGGAAATATCCTTTAGCCCACAGTGGTTCGATCGCAATCGCCTTATTTGCATCATTTAGAGCCCTTTTTTTTTAGAAAGATTAATCTGTGGCTTCTGGGTGACAAAACAAGCCTTACTCTTGATACTGGCCTATTTTATCAAAGCAGTATGATCGATTTCCGTAAAGTCTTAAATAAATTTAGTTGATCAGCAAAGAAAAGAGAAGATAATTATTTGGCATCACCTTTGATCATTTACATCGTATTTCATGGCCTCGGTAAACTTTTCAACAGCTTTTGAAAATTCGCCTTGTTTGGCTAAATCATTTCCTCTGAGTGCAAGGGTTTGTGCCATCTTTTTGGCCACAAGCTAAAACGAGCAAAAAAATTAAAAATACAGATGAGTCCAATCGGTTAAGTGGCCGAAAGGTGGTCATTACAGTTTGTTCGATTTGTTCCTCTTTGCGCACCAAATGAAAGTGGTTCTCGTGGTTTTCTTCATTGTTATTTTTATCGTTTACTTTAAGTCTGTGGTTTTTATTTATTTGATCAATTTGTTTATGACTTGTGTTTGTGTTATTGTGACTATTCAAATTTTTATTATTTATAAAATCATTATTATTATTCAATTCTAGCAAAGTATTTTTAATCGTGTTTTTTATATCACCGTTTTGGCTCTGACCATTCATAATTTTATCTAGAATTAATTTATTAACTCAAGGCTTTTAGGTGAATTTCAGATTACTTTTTTTCACACTCTCATTCTGAAATACTTGACGATACTGTTCGAACATTTCTTGCAAAGTTATGTCCTTGTCGTTTCTTTCGTTATGTATTAGCTTTCTGAAGGCTAGGTTAATCGATTTAAATTTCTTAGTTTAATGGTAATTAATTATATTAAAAATATTTTTTTGATTACTGTACTTTAAAAGCATCTTGGACATTTTTACTAGTGGTGAATTTTTCTGGATGCCATTTCACGGCTAATTTTTTATAACTCTGCTCGATGGCATCTTTGGATGCGCCTAAAATGGTTGGAAAAAAGTGAGTATTGTTTTTGTTGAAACTGTCAGGGCATTGATGAATCGAAATGTTTCAAGCTGACAGCTGCAAACTAATTTTACCTAATGGCAGGTTCAGTAGTTCGTAAGCTTTTTCGGTTGAAATCGCCATTTGATTTTTTGTTGTTGAGAATTTTTATAAAATCGCCAAACAGAAAAAAAAAAGAAAAAATTCTAAAATTCTTCTTTTTTCTTTTCAAATAAAAATTTTCTAGTTCAAAAAAAAATTTTTTTGAAAAATTCTAATTATTTTTTAAAGAATCGGGCGATGAAAATTAGAGTGAATTAGAAAGAAGAGAAAAAAAGAGAGAGAGAGAGAAAAATTTATTTTATTGAAACAACGCTTTTGATTCACTTGGTTATATACATGGCTAAAATTTTAAAAATTCAAACTTAAATTACAAAAAATTTGCAATCACCTTTTCTTAGGTGATTGAAGCTCTAGGTTTTTTAGCAACAAAAAAAAGTATAGTAAAACGAGGCTAATTTAGATATGGCGACAAAAATAGATACCATTCGGCTTGATTGTCTAATATTTTAAGAATGAGGACTGCTTTTTTTAAATTATGTTTTTGCTCTATCAAACTTGCCAATATTTGCTTTATGGACAATAATTTTTGCTAAATTTCAATCAATAAACTTGAAGTCTATTTTTTTCTAAACTTAGAAATAGAGTGGGTACATTGGAAATTTTTGATCAATTTAACCAAAGATATCCGTGATCAAAAGAACGGATTCATTCTTGCTCGATTCTCTAAAGCATTAGAATTCCTTATTTTATTTTAATAATTAATTCTTTAGGTCTCCTCTGCTTAAAGCTCTAAAATAGTTTATAAATTATGAAAATAAGCATAAAATGCTAGAACTTGATTTAGATTGCGATCAAGACAGAAAAATGGTGTTTTGGCATCTAGTTCCAGTAGTGAACTTGCACCACTTATTTCCGAGAGTTTTGACAAAATTAAAGCCAACAACATGGTAACATGCATTTTTTTTCACATTGGTTCATTCATCCAAAGGTTTGTTCCAAATAAATTGCTTCATTTTGAATTATTATAATTTTTGCTTTGAAAAGTATTTTTTATGATAAAGAAAAAACTCTAGACGGCCTCCCAAGTTTGATAATAAATCGTAATGTTGTAAAGTATATACATAACATTTGTTTATCCGATGCAAATTTCTCGACTCGAAGAAGAACCCAGAAAATATTTCTCCTAGATATTACCTGATTGCATACCATAATTTATGAGCTGTTTTTTTTTCAAAAAAATATTCACAGATAACCCAAATTACCAAATTTAGTCTAAATAAAGGTTAGATTTGTTTATTTTTGTTTAAATAGCTTAACAAAAATATGTTTTTGGAATCGAATCTAGACAAAAATAAATTCGAAATCTAACAAACAAAATTGTTCCTTTTACTCAATATTTTTTGATATTTTAAAAATTCCATTTTGTATTTAATAAATTACTGTATAAAAGCCGAGTAGAATAAATTTCTACTTTTGTTTACTTCTATTCCAACAAAAAAAAATCTCAGTAAAAATAATCTAAATCTTGAATAATTTTTTTATCTAAATAACTCATTGTTTTCTCGGCAGAAATTTTAAAAATTTATTTTTAAAATGCAAACGGAACAAGTAATCAAAAAGTTTACTTGAATTAGTTAATCCAAGTAAGCTAGTCATTAATCTGAATATTTTAGGGAAACACGTGAAATTAGTTAAATGAAATCTATAGAAACACTATTGAATTACTGGTTCTGGATACTTACCATGTGTATGCTTGCTGATAAGGTGGTTCATTTGCAATTTTATCTAAATAGAAAAAAATTGAAAATAAAACTATTAATTATTTTAATTAATCAGGTATTTAGACACTAACATTATATGATTGTAGCTATGACAACACCGCCAAACTAGCTATTGCCTATTTGAAGTCATTTTGTTCAATGAATTACTAGATTTTATACTTGTTTCATTAGAAACTATCCTAAGTAAAAAATAATCGCAAGATTTGGAATTATTTTTAGATTTGATTTTTATAATAAAATTTCAACAAAGCACATGTTAGCAAAATAATTATTAAAATATCTAAAAGTAGCATATTTTGATGATCAATCAAAAAACAAACGATGTAAATGTCCTATAAATATATTTAAATGATCATGTAAAACGAATAAGACATTGTTAAGACTTTGGTCAAATAAAGCAAGGCTTAACCTAAATAACTATTTATAAAACCAAATAATAATGGCTTTCTAAATCTAATATGAACTTATATTCTGAAGTACAGGCTATTTTAAATCTAATAAATATTTTATTTGTACTTGTAATTTTATCCTTTTATCTATAAACTATGATTATTGATCCATTTACCTACACTTTTTGCTTGATCTAGGACAAATCACTTAAGCTAACTGTATTGAATTTTTTTTATTTTCTAAAACAAAAACTATTTATAGATCATGATATTAAAAAAAAATTTTAATTTTGGATTAGTTTTTTAACATCAATGTTGAATTTAGAAGATCTTTAACATTTAACAAATCTTCGCAGTTTTAACTTTGTTTTTTCAGGCGTTACGACTTATATTTCTAATTACAAAGATCAATAAAAAATTGCTCAATATAAACATTAGATAGAAGTTTGCTCAAACACGCAAATGACAATTGTATCAATTTTAATTTATTCTTTTCAAGATGTGTAATTTTAAATCAAAAAAATCAAAAATTTTGGCTTAAATAAAAATTTTGAAATTGAAATTAATAGAAAGTGAACGAGTGTTATTTTTGTTGTTGAAATATCTGACATGTTAGAAATAAAGCTTGTCGGTAAAAATTTACCCTCGCCTTCTAAATTTGTTAAATTCTCTTTAACAAAATTAAAATTAGAAATTTCTCTGCAATAAATTGTCTTTTTTACTTAAATAGGAATAAATAGGAATCACTTCCGTGCACTCCAAATTTGATAGCTTCTGGATTTAAAGTTAAATCAGATTTTTGAGTCATTCTTTTAAATAAAATAAATATTAAAAAAGAAAATACTTTAACTATTAATTACACCATTAGAACATGAAAGAGAAATAATTGAATTATGTGAAAAATTTATATCTATTATGAATATTTAGAAATTCTATTATAAAAAATTTGAAAATAATTCGTTGGTTCTATACAATAAAGCATAAAAATGAATCTTGTTTATCTAAGCTTATTTAAGCTTAGAAAGAAGAAAAATTAAAATTGTTTCTCCTTAATTTAACAATGGTTTTATTTTAAAAAAATATTCTGTTTTCCGATTACAATTCATTTTTTTAAACTATTTTTTTAATTAAAATTTTTCAAAAAAATCACAATTTCAAAATGATAAATAATATCTTGCAACCTTACGTATTGATTTATTTTTTGTCTAATAATTTTATTTACTTAGGTAAAGAAATGCATTTAAATTCTTTTTATTTTGAAATTGGCCATCAAATAATTGAAACAAAATATTTTATCAAAATTTAAATTTTCTAATTTTTTTATGACCAGACTTGATATTTAAATTGTAACTAATTTCTATTGACGAAATGAAATTATTTTATTAAATTTTAAAAAACCAGATTAAATAAATTAATGTATAAATCACGTCAAATTAACTATTTTTGATTTCGAGTGAGATAATTTTCTAAATTTAAATAAAAACAAAAAAAATTTGTTAAATTTGAAGGAAATAATTTTGTTTTATCGCGCTTGTTATTTTTTTAAATTTTAATTATCAATTCCATTTTAAATAGCGAAATATTCAAATATTTTTTTTAAATTTATAAATCATTTATAATAAGTTTATCCATTAAATTCATCAAATTCACAAAATTTTTTAAGAATTTTTTTCGATTTGAAATATAATTTAAAGGTTTATGATAAAATTAAAAATCCTATTACAGTTAATTAATTATAAAAATAAAAATTACATCTTTCTTTTTCAAATTTCATTCAAGTTCAAAATAGTCCAAACTTAATATTTTTTATAAAATTTTTGTTGACTAATTAGTTCTATGAGTACTGATTTTTCAAATTAATCTATCTTTTTTTAATAATCTGTTTTTTCAACTAATTTTTGAATACTGATTTTTCGTATTAATCTACCTTGTTTTAATAATCTATTTCTTTCATGTTTTATTTTAGAACAAGCAGATATTCGTAGAAAGAAAAAGCAAAATCATTTTAGATGAACAAAGAAAACGTATTTTGAAGAAAATTTGAATTTGTGCCGTAAAAGTAAAAATTTCGATAAGTTTTTAAATTATTTAAGTTTTAAAATATGATTTTTTCCAGACTTTCTCCAGAAAATAGTTTCATTTTCACAACTTTCAATATCATATTATTTTTGTTGCTGTTATTAGATTTGATTTTATCCAAAGAAATTTTAACTTCCACAAAAGATCTCTGTATAAATAGAAAAATAGAATTGAGATTTATACTTAAGGTAAATAAATTTTTTGATTCATGTATTCATCCGTTCTTCTAAAATTTGTTAATTTCCATTTTTGTGGCACATATTATTTATGATCCTACTAATTCTTTTGTATATTATATATCGAAAACTTTAATGAGGTCATGATTACGAAATTTAGAATTCAAAATAGCAAAAAATAAAAATCTGAAAAAATGACTTGTTTTTTACTAAAATTTTATTATTTTTTTTAAATATTATTCGAAAAAACATTTAAATTAAATAAAAACATGTCGATCGTTTTTAATTATCCTAAAAATAATTTGCTGCTTTTTCACAGGCTATCTACAATTGATGATCTATTTAAATAAAAAATGACAAAAATGTAAATAAATTGGCCAGATAAAATAGTTTAAAAACAAATTTTTTTTTACATCAGATTTCTAACGCAAAAAATTGTCTACTCTTTCCATTAAAATCAAAATCTAAAAAATTAATTAAATTTTTTTCAATTTTTTTTAAATAAAAGTTGAATTTTTAAGTTTAAAAAAAAATTGATTTCTTGATAGAAAAATTCACAATTGAAAATCGTTCAACTTTTATTTGTTTTGTTTTTTAATTCATATCATACTTTTTATTTTGGATTGTTGAAATCAATGCAAGTTTCATCGTTATTGTTCACATTTTCGAATCGATTACCATTTTTCAGAAATCGATTATCTAATTTTAAATGAATATTTTTACTCGTTTTGTAAGATTGACATTGATTAAATAGAAGAAGTTTTTTGAACGTGGTATGTTTGTGTAAGGTTATTTTGAGAAGTTTATGCGTGCAAGAGAGAGTTAAAAATTTTTGAACTGTTCTTAATGTGGTCAACGATTTAGAAGATTGGTCAAAAAAGTCTAAATTGTCGACTGAGTCTTTATCTTCAGTTTTAATACATTTAGATAGTTCACCAATTGTACTATTCAAATAAGCCACTAAATGATCAAATTTAAAAAAATTTCCATTTAAAGTGTCCAAGAAAAATGTTGAAAAAAAATTTTTCTCTGATACAAATTTTTCAAGATTGTCACAATTTTTTTCATCCAAACCACTTAAGGCACATGTTTCACAATTAAAAGCATTAACACAATCTAGCTGCAGTATAATTTCAATAGTTGATTTTAGCCAGATATTCAGGTTTATTATTTTAGCAGATGGATCTTTTGGCTCTTGAACTAAGTCTAAATTTTGGATTGAATATTGAGCGTACTTCGAAAACTGTTCTTTGTGCTTTATCAAAGATATATTATTGAAAAAAGCGTTATCGTGAAAGTCTGCCATTAGGTCATTAAAATTAAAGAGTTTATTATTTAAATAGGTATAGTTGAGCGGATAGACAAGTGTGTTTATATTATTAATAATAATATTACTGTATTTTGGCTCAGTTTTCTCAGTCACATGAGACTTTGGATCGAATAGTTTAAAAAATAAATAAATGGGCTTTAAAAAAGAAAAAATTTTTAAAAATTTTTCTAGTGTTTTTTTCATTTTACCTTATGGTCACCCATACAAGTGTTTTCACCAACCATGCCGTATTCCAAGTATTCAGAACTTCTCTCTATTGATTTCATAAAATTTTTGTTCATAATTATGCGGTCGCACCAAGCTGGGCACCTTGATTCCATGTATTTGTCAGGGTTTTCAAACTCTTCCATAAATGGGTAACTTGGCGGAAAGTCTCGTTCTACTTCATACAAGCCTTCTTCGAACAGAGATAATTCAATGTCATATTTCAAAAGCTAAAAATAAAAAATAAAAATGTGTAATGTATAAGTAATAAACAAATAAAAATCAGTTTACATCTTTTTTAACATCTTGTATAGTAGATTCATAATGCCATTTAAATTTTTTTTCCTCTATTGTAAATACATCTTTATCATCTGAAGCTTTACAGATAACTTTAATCAATTTATGATTGTTATCTTTAAATTCGACCACATTTTGTTTGTTCGAAAAGTCCTTTTAAATAAATCGTAAATGTGTTGAATTTTTTGGTAAAATGTGTTAAAAATTCTTTTTTTACATCGACCAAAGCTGCCAAGTCCAGTCTAAAGTTAAAGTCACCGAAAATAGCAAACATGACTTGTTCACTTCCATTTAGACTTTTTTCTTTGATTTTTTTGATTGAGTATTCCAAAGCTCGCTTTCGGTTTGAGCTGTACAGAGATGGTGTTGTTGTCATGGCGACCAGATTTGATGGATCATGGAATAGATGTATATTTACCAGATCTATTTCTCTAATTAAAAAACAATTTTAGCTCATAGCAATTTATCTATTGTAAAATTACTGATTTCTTATTTTCCATTTCGTCTGGATAAAGCCTTTTCTCGACCATTGAAACTATTTAAAACTTTATAAATTAGAAACAAATATTGTTTTTGGCGAAAATTACATCAGTGAAAAAATGTTTCATAAATCTTTCTTTGAAAATTAAATGATTGGTATTCAAGTTTCCGCTGAATATCTGTCTGGTAGTAAAATTGAAGTAATATTTTTCTTTAGTTAAAAAAAAGAAATAATGGTTCATTAAGTATTTTAAATTTCAAATACCGCTGAAGTTGTAAAGTTGAACTTCTTCATCTTTCAAATTTTTGTGAATCAAGTAAACATTACACAAGCTCTAAATAGAATTATTTTAATTGCTGATTAGTGAGTTAATTTTGAAATTAATAAGAAAAACCGCCTTTAATATATTAAAATGGAAAAAATGTGTTTTTTTTTTTTTAAATTAATTCGGCTCTTTCGCTATCATTATGTACCGATTACATATCGTAAGAAAATTTTGTCCCAACTTAGTTTATAAATAGTTATAATTAATAAGAAAAAATTATTTTTTAATAATTAATGACAAAAAAGTAAATTTAAAAAATTTTCTTAATGTAAATAACTTTTTTAGAAAAAAATATAAAAAATATGATAAGGAGATTTTTTTAACTAAATATAATTTTAAACAACCATTAAAAGTTATTTTCAACAACTAGAAAATAAAAGGTTGAATAAATTTTTAATTTTGAATGTTTTGAATTATACAATATCATAGATTTTTTAACTTTTTAAAATTCATATAATCTTTAATAATTACCGTAGCTTCAAGAAGTCAATGATTTACAAAAAAATAATACAAGGAGGACTTTAGATCTAATCAAAAGATTCATTAAGTAACTGTATCATAGAACAATTTAATTGCGCGTTAAGTAGACCTTAAATTTAATTCAACAGGAATCATTTCATATGTCCAAATAGTTTTCATTAAAATTAATAAAAAAAGAGTCAAGTGAATACATTTTTATGCTCATAATTATCTCATAAACGAAAAAAAAATTAATATATATAAAGATTAAACTTATTTTAGATATTTAAATTAACCTTTCCTAAGAAACGTTTATTGAAACAGTATTATATGAAATTATCATTAATTTAAATATTGAGAACTAACCCGGGCGAAAACTTAAATGACTGAAAAGATACAATGTGCAATGGTCTGTCCTGAAGTTATAATCAAAACATCCATAAATGTTAAAATTTTATTTAAAATTAAAGATCTTTATTCAAATGTAATACTTCTTAGATTTATTTTAAAAAAAATCGAATCATAGATTCAAAGTAAAAAAAAAACACTTTGTATTTAATTGTCAATAAATTAAAAAAAGAGATACATGTTTTGGATAATAATAAAAATACAATTTACCGTAAAATTTTTTTCATCGGTGAAATCTGAATCAATTATGATTAGATATTTATTATACTGTTGAATAATTTCATTAGATAAAAATTTCCTTTAAATTTTTTTAAATAATAAATTCACTAAATTAATTAATAATGTTCTTACTTAAAAAATGGATCAATTGATTGCATTGAGGTTTTGTAATTTTTTCCGCCTATTTCTTGCATGTGCAAAGCAATAAATTCAGGTTTAAGAACCGAAATTTTCTATCAAAAAGCAAATAATATCTTTGTGGGTAAAGTTTAGATTAATTTCCTGGCTTACATTAGTGAACTCATTTAGCCAAGATTCCAGCAGTACATCAAGCTAATTTGTAAATAAAAAACTCAAATCTATCATTAAAAAAATCTCATAATTTTACATTTTCAAAAATAGTTCCAACGTTGGCAGTAACGAGCAGCACTTTACTGCTCAATTCCGAGTGCTTTGAATTCATTTTTTTTCAACAATTTGACCAACACACATAAATTGACCGCAAATAATAGAAAAGAATTATCTAAATTAGTAAATTAGTTTTAAAAAAAAAAGATAACTTGTTAATGATAGAATTATCTTTGAATGTTCAAGTCTGGAGATAAGCAAGCTGGTTGAAATCGAAAACCAAAAGAATTTTATGCTAATTTTCGGCAAAGTTTAGCATAAATGCAAAGATTAATTAATAACCAACCGATTAAGAAAATAAAATCATCATTTTTTAATTAAAAAATAATCTAATAGCTCTCGGACGTTATCTTGCACTAAATTACTTTATTGAAGCTAAGTCCGATCAATACCATAAATATTAAAAAAAAAACCTTTTATAAATATGTTCTTAATTTTGGATTAAAAAAATTTATGAATTCAATAAGATCAGAATAATTTGAAATTTATTATAATTTGAAACAAGACTATTTGAAAGCAGTCTAAATCATGTAGTGAAATGCTTGAATTTTTTTTTACAAGAGCTTTATGATTTTTTATTGATTGATTGTTCTTTAGGTTTTTAAGATATATTTTTGCCTATGGAAATACTTGTTTCAGATGACGAATAAATTATGTCTAAAAGCAATGTACCTAATTTTGGATCAGTCCTATTGTCATAAAACTATTAATCATTTTATAAACTTAGCTTTACAAGGTGAACACAAAAAATAATTTTTTTGATTAATGTTTTTTTTAACGAGCATTCGATAGATTCAACATTCAACTGAATTTATTAATTATCTGGATTCCTATTGTTAACAACATAGTTATCTACGTTTACATAATTTACGATTGCTTTGAAAATATTGAGAGATAGACCATGGTTCCTTTCATTGATATTTTTATTAGAATAGTTTTTTCGATATTGGAAAGCAAAAGCATTAAAAGATGCTAATTTACCATCAATTTAAAAAAAAAATCATGCATCTTTAATTTTTTCATAATAAAAAGTAAAAAAATCAATAATAAATTAAATACTTAAATGAACTTATTTACAAATATGTTTTTTTTTATTCAGCAAATTTTTGATTAAATTTTTTCAATAAAATTTAAAAAAATAGAAAAATCGATTTTTTTTTTAATTTATCTTTGTCAAACATAATGGTGCCTTTCAAATTCAAAATTTAAAATACTAAAAGCATTTAACTCAGACAAAAGGCTAAGGAAGCAAGCATGAGCTTGTCTCTTTTATTGAAATTAACCCAAATTTTTTCGAAATGGCAATAAAAAAAAACAAAAATTAATACTGAACATAATAAATAGCTTTATTAAAACTGATTAATTGAATCTTGTTCAAAACTTAGCTTACCATTATGCTTAATGATTTAAGTAAAATCAATAAATTTTTGATATTAAGATATATTGAGCCAATTAGCAGACTTGAGAAAATATAATCTTAAAATACCCAAATTTCTTATCAGCCTATTTTAAGAAAAATTTCGGACTAGTGATCAATCATTTGAAGCTAACATGAACTATTCTATTTATTAAATTAAATTGATTAACCTGAAAGTGCAGGTCTACTCGAAAAAGCTTTTCTAAACTCTTAAGCAAATAGCTTCTAAAGAAATTTTTCAAACCTTTATTTTGTTGATGCAGCTCTTTAGATTTGAAGTATTTAAGTTCGATTTAGTATTTATCATATTTAATCATAAACAATTTTGATTACATCCTCACATGTTTTGCTCGATCCTTTAATAAATATTGTTTAAAATTGAAAAAAAAACTTTTGAAAAAAGGTTAACAAAAGTATTTAGTTCTGATTCTAATCTAAAAAAAAGCTTCTGTATGGATTTAATTTATTACTTTAATATTTTATTTTTAAATATCTGATAACCTTTAGCTTACCTTAGTGTAAATTTATAATGTGCAATGTAGATTCAGTTTTATAACAATTCAAAATTAATCCCTTGTGAATAATGAAAGTGATCTAGTAATTTAAATTTAAAAAAAAATTACTCATTAGCTTCCCCATTATTCGCTGAGAATTTTAAAAGGGACAATTGTTATTATTGATACTAATTTAAAATTTATTTAAATATTAGGTTAACGAAAAGGGAAATATAATGTTTTTATATTTTTTTGAATTTGTTTAAAATTGAAAGATTTTTCTTGAAAAAAACTTTAGATTTTAATAAAATGGAGATAAGTTTTGATGATGTAATCAATTCAAAAAGAAATACCAAAAATTATGCATGGATACGAAGAAAAAATAAATGATAGAAGAAAATCAAAAACTTGCGATTATAAATTAATCTAAATGGGGAATTAATTATACATTTTGTAATGTGACCTATCGAAAAAACTATCTATTGATATGTTTTTAAAAGAGACTAACTGTAAATACTTTAATTTTATTTAGTATTTAAATTTTCATTGAAAAAAATTTAAGTTATTAGTTTTAATTTGTTTTTCTTCATAATTTTAATCATTAATAAATCATTATTTCATAAACTATCTTAAATTTAAATTTCTCTAAATTTAAAATATAAATTTCACCAAAAATTGTACATAAAAATAAATTCTATTAACTTTAGCTTTCGATAAACTCCTTTTTAAGGGAAAAAATGTATTTGATCGCCTAAAAAAGTCTTTCTCTTAAAGCTCAATCTGGATTATACTTAAAAAATAATTTTTCCTTTTTTTTCTCTCACGATTGGTTTCCTTTCATTTATAAATAAATGAGGCTTTTTTTGTCGAAAATCATTTTTTTTTCATTTTTTTATTAATTTTTTCTGTCATTATTCATTAAATTAAAACCTAATAATAGATATCCTAAAATTTTCGTTTACAGTAGTAGAAGGTACAAACTTTTAATTCTGAAAAATCAATATTTTTAACTCATGTTTTATTTATTTTTAAGTCCAGCTTAATCTAGACAAAAGCAATATTTTTATCTTTCAAAATTTTCAAAAGATGTGAATGTTAAAAGAGTCTTAAATAATTTCGGAATTAGCCGTGACCAAACTTTATTTAAAAAAAAAAGAATTTAGAAAAAAAACTAACATTAGTAAAACTGAAAAAAAAATACAACAACTAAAGATAGCTACAATACACCTGAGTGTTACTCTAAAAAGAATTCTTTTTTAAATCTCTTAAGAATCTAAATTTAACTACATTGAAATGAACTTCATAATCCATGATTCTGATTCTGACAAAAAAGTTAGACGACAAAAGAATAGATTATTCCAGTTTTCTAAATTTCCAATTTTCTTTTCAAAAAATCTTACTTTCAATGATTTTTATTAAAGAAATGCTTATTATTTTAAAATCAATTAACAGTTGTTTAAATTACATAAATTAAAGATTATTTTAAAGGTATTTTTAAATTATTCAAATACGAATAAGACTTAAAAAAATTAACTAAATCATTTAGAAAATATGAAAATAGATTAATGTCTAGTGATGTAAAAAAAAATAAAAAAATTCTTTGAAAATTTTAGACAGCACACGAATATTTGATTAAACCCTTGAAAATATTCTCTCGAAAAAAATGTTTAATAGAATTCAAGTTAAATTTAGTTAATTAGATTTTAAGGTATAAATATTATTCCCAAAAGTAAAATATTATTCCCAAAAATATCCATGACAGTTAATCAATAATTTGTTTTGCATTTTAAGCTAATAAAATAAATTAAAAAATTTTATTTAAAGATTAGCTATTAATTTTCAGATCTAAAAGTTTAAAATTAAAACAAGACTAGGAAGACAAAAGTTTGATTCTAAACAACACTTAATTTCGGTATCGGGTTTGGTAATCTTTGCTTAGTTTATCCAATTGATTCTTAATTCGTTTGTTTCCATTCGAATTAGCATTATTCAAAATTTGGGGATTTGTAACAAACTGCTTTTCCAATAGAGTTATTGGCTTTAATCGTGGTGATTGGGATAAATTTAATAATTGATTTTCAATTTGACTCATTGCGGCTTGGTTTTGTATCTGATTCGAAACTACCTGTGGCGCATTTTGAACTAGACCATTAAAATAAATCTGTGGTTGTTGCTGTAACTGCTGCTGCTCACAAAAATAAATCTCCGCTTTCAGTCTATCATCCTCATTTACTTCAACCATGTCCAAAATTTTCAATCTCTTTATTTTGAAAACCATTGTAATTCTGTAATGAGGCCTTCTAGAAATCTTCATAAAAAAATTCAAAAAATAAAATAAGAAAAACATTTTTTAGACAAATTTACTGGATTATTAATCATTGATATTTCATATAAATTATTTATTTCCAAAAGCTTTTCGATGTCAGAATAATCATTCATTTTATTATTAGCCACAAATAGCTTTTGAAGATACTTTAAAACTTGAATATTATTCAAATCGCGAATTCGATTTTCTTCCATGTGTAGTTCAAGTAATCTTGATCCCTGTCCAACAAACGAATACTCTCCAATTCCTTTTATTTTATTTTTATCAAGAACCAATTCTCTCAAATCCCGGAGAGCATCCAAACCTTCTATTTTAGTAATTTCATTCCCTTAAAAATTTAAATTACAATTAAGAAATTTTTTTTCTGTCTGTTACCTTGAAGAAAAAGAGCCTTCAAGGATGTCAAACGTCCAATTTGGAACGCCACGAGATCAGTTATTCCATTAAAGGCTAGATGTAGAACCTCCAAATTGGGTAAAATTTGATCAGGAATTGCTTGAAGTTGATTTTTTAGTTTTGGAAAAATTCCCTCTATTTTGTTATTATTTAAGCATAGAATTTTTAAATTCTTCAAAAAGATTAGACCAGAAAATGAAGTTAGATTATTATTTTCCAAATTTAGTGATCGTAAGCTTTCAAACTGATCAGCAACAAGCTCAACTGTAGGGCCCAGATCGACAAGGCGAATTGAACACTGAGGAAATTCCAGTGATCTTATATCGCTAAGTCGAGTGTGGGTGAACTTTTCAGCAATAAAATCACAAGTAAGCTTTCCGCCAAATGAATCTTTGGACTCAATCATTTCACTTGATTCAATCAGTGAGCCGTCTAGGGATTTTAAGTTCTTTAGATGATATATCACGAATAGTCTGTATTTTGAATCAAAGGATATGGGATTTGAGCACATGTCTAAAATGACTAAACCACTCAAATGCTTTAAATGGAAAATTTCGCGCAAATTCTTAATCTTGTTCATACTGCAGTAGAATTCAATCAACGATGGAAGTTTGTTCACAAATTTGATACTTGTTAAATTATTGTTGTACATGGACAAAAAGTTTAAACGTGGAAGATTAAGCTCCCAATTTTTTATTTCAATTTCTCTATTACGATAGTTCATTTCATCAAAATAAAATATTTCATTGTCATTTACATTTAATTTTCTCAAGTTTTCTAAATTTTCCAGACCATTCAATGACTGAATCAAATTGTTTTCCAAAGAAAGTTCTTCGAGTTTATAGCAACGGTCAAAACCCTAAAAAAACAAAAAAATAACAGAATAATTAATAGTTTAATTTACCTCTATCTCAGTCAAATAGTTATTGTTAAAAGATGCATACTTTAAATTTACAAGATATTCAATGTTGGTCAGTTTTACCAAGTTTTGACCATCAATATTCAAAACTGTAATCTAAATTTTAGTAGTAAAAAAAGTTGGAAAATTTAAAATTATTTAAAATTAAACTTTTTCAAAAAAATTGATTCCCTCCAAAAATATTTCAGCGTCTGAGTTAAAACTGTAATTGTTTTCATTATTTGATATTGTATTCAAGTGTACGCCTCTAATTGGAACACCATCAATGAAAAGATCAGTCACAAAAGAATATTTTAGACTTCGAGGTCTTTGGAGCAGAGAGAACGAAAAATTTTTAATTAAATCCGGATTAAGTTTTAGCTTGTTTTCATCGAAATCGCGTTCATGATCATCAATAGGCTCTTTATTGTATGTAGATAAGCCTCTAAGCATGTAGAGCAATAAATATCGAACTTTTTCCTCCTAAAAATAAAATTGGTTACTAAAAAAAGTATTTTATTTAACTAGATTTTTTAAGTTTTGAAACATGTTCACCTTATTAGTTTATTTATTTTAATTTAATTAACTTCCTTCAGGAGAATTAAAAAAAAATTAGAAGAAGAGAAAAAAAAATATAAATTAAAAAAATATATAAAAATATTTCAATTGTAAGAAAATGAAGAGGAAAATAGAATGTATTGAAATTAGAGGACCATAAGTTATGAAATTCATTTAAGCCTTAACTCCTTTTAATACTTATTTATATTATTTAAAAGTAAAGGAAAATCTGTGGCCAAAGAGAAAACTTCCTCGTAAACAGAATTATTCCGATTTGGAACAAGCTACCGCATTCTGTAGTCAACTCTCCATCAAAGAACACTTTCAAAGCGAACTACGATAAGTATGTGAAAATTCCAAATCCGAAATGATTTAAAATAAAAATTTATCTGTCAAACACAAAAAAAAAAAATTATGAATTTCACCGAAAGCGTAATTCAGCAACCGCCAAAGTTGCCTAAGCATACTTGCACTGGCCACGGTGACACAGTTATTGTTGCAGCTTAATATTATTATTATTATTATTACATTAAAATGGTTATTCAAAAGTTGAATATCTTTTTCAAAAGAGTTTTTTGACTTTGATGGACAGATAGATACATTTTGTTTAATGATACTAGATACTAGATGCTAATGAATTAAATCTTATCGTCTCAATAAAAGATAGTTTTGAAAAAAGATAAATTTTACCAAATTTTAAAATCTTAAGAACTTTTAGGACCCCCGGCATGTGGAAATTAGAACGAAGTAATTAGTGATAATTACTGATTTTTTGTCTTGAATGTTAATTCAAGTCAGTCAGATAAAAATGAAAGCATCAAATTATTGCATCCCGTTTTAAAAAATAATTAATTTATTTAGTTTTATTTTGAATCATAACTTAAAAAATTAGTCATAATATAATTTAATATAAACACTACAATAGAAAAATTTATTTTATTCATCCGAGCTAGAGCTCCTTCAGAATAAATTATAAAAAAAAATATAAAAATAGAGTAATAAAATAAGATAAAATAAAAATAAAGTAAATAAGCTAAAAAAAATGTTAAGAAAGTTTAAAAGACATATAGACATAGACAGATGGTTACATAGTTGAAGCTTCATGAAAAAATAGAAAATACTAAGGTAGCAATTACACAAGAAAAAGTAGCTGTTAAATTACTTATAAAAACTTAAACTTAAAAACTTAAGCGTAAGTCAGAAAAAATAATCTTAAAGTAATTTCAAAGTTAAGTTATTAGACGTGACCTAAAATTGACTTTGACTTAAAAATGACTTTATTTGAATTTTAACTGTTCCATTTAGCTATTGAATCGGCAACATGAATTTTAGCCGTTCTAGCTAGTAATTATTTCGGGAACTTTTAAGTCAAAGTCGTTGAAATGACTTTTTTTCAAAAAATAAATTTTAAAATAAAGTCTAATGACTTGGCATGACTTGGACTTTATGACTTTTGAACAACTCTAGATGTAATATGCTTTTTTTAATTTTAATTTTCATATTTAAATCAAGAAATTTTATTTTTAAACAAAATTTATCGAAATGATTAGAATGAATTATAAATATAATTTTTTTATCTTTTTGAAAGATTTATCAATCGTATTGACCTGGAATTAAAAACACGTTTGGTTGTATCAGTTTTTAAGATGCTAATCACGTGAAAAATCAAAAATGCATCACATAAATTTACGGATAGTAAAATTCAGTTAAGCCTGAATATTTTTTACAGTATATTTAAATAACGCAACATTGATTACCGCTGCACCTTTGAACATTTACAAAACTAATTCTTAAATTCTAAAGAAAAAGACATTAGATTCTTAATGATATTTTCTACTCTTTAGTTGCGAATTTCACATTTAATTTTTTTTTCATAAAATTAGGGTTGATATTTCAGTTTTAGATTTGAATTTAGAATTTGATAAAAAAAGGCTAAAAAAAGTTAATTTTAAAAGTTAAATTTAAAGAACTATGTAAAAATTTAAAAATTACTTTTTTAATTTGATTTTGACTGATATCCAGATGATTTAATAAAGGAAAATATAGTTTTAAATCGTTGCAAAATGATGCAGAATCTTCGATTTTATTATTGCTCAAGTCTAAATAATTCACATGAGTTATTTTCTTTTAAAATTTAAATAATAAAAATTGTTTATTTTAATTTTAAAAAATCACTTTTATATCATCGATGGCTTGAATTTTATTATAAGACACGTCCAAATATTCCAAATTATTCTTCAAATAAACCGAACATAATATCTAGTTTTAAAAATTTAAATATAATTTTACCATATAACTAATTTCAGCGATTGAAGTTAATTTATTAAAAGAAGCAATCAGTTTTTGTAAATTTTTCAAAGCGACCAAAGCTGATAAACCAAGAGTTATCAACCCAGAATTATGAAGATTTAACTCTGTAATTCCTTCCGGTCTTAATTCTTCATGTATGAAATGCTGAATTTCTATTTGATTGCTCACAATCGATTCATAATCAAGCAGCTCATCTTCAGTTTCATCATCTGACTCATCTTCTTCTTCGTATAAAGTTTTATCATTTGGATTCAATTCTCGATCAAAAATATTTTCAGAATTAAACTTTAAAAAATAATATGTTTATAAGAAATTCAAAAGAAAATTTTACTTTGTTTAAGTATTCATATTCGATAATGTATTCAGGCAATGCTAAATCTTTGATGAATAGGAACCATTCATTTTGTTTAGATTTACAGTCACATTTTTTGCAATCGCCATTATCTAAATTAATGTTTAATTTTGAATAAATCAAAGAAAAAAAATTACCTTCATTTGGAGTAAAATTAAATGGTACCGGACGCTTAACTCCAAAACTGTCTTTGTAATTTGAAGGTGATATTCTGCAATAAAATTTTTAAATTTTTAAATCAATAAATTAAAAAAAAAACATTTTATATTTTATTAAAAAAATTTAAAAAATCAATCCAAATTTACTTTTTGGGTATCCTAATTTTTTGATTATTTCAAACATTAATTTTATTAAATTTAACCATATTTATTTATATTAAGGTTAAATGCAAAACTAATCAATATAAAATATAAAATTTGAAGAATACATTTTATTATTAAATACGGAATTATTATTGAATATTCTTTACATTGAAAAAAAAATTTCAAAATTCCTTAAAAATCAAATAAATATTCAAGAATATTCCTAACCGTCTAAATCCACTATCTAAACACATATAAAAATCAATTCTGATATTAATTTTTTTTTCAAAAATCATAAAAAATTTCAATTTTTACCACGATATCGGAACCAAAATAAATTGTTGAATTAAAATTATACATCTTCTCACAAAAGTTTAAATATGAGTATTTTAAAATTTTAAGGTATAATAAAATTTATTAAAGCTTATTTAAATTATTCAACCACATATTCAGATGTAGAATTTTAAATCAACAATTCATTTTGATTCCGATATCTTTGAAAAATTAAAATTTTTTGGCAAATTGAAGTTTGAGATAAAGATCAAAAGATCAAAATATAAATTGTAATATTTTTGTTAATAATAGAAAAAAAATAAATTTTTTCCAAAGCAATTACTTGACATGTCATGTCAAGTTTATTTTCATTTTTCAAATTTTAAAATGTCCCTTTTGATCGAATTTTAATAAGATTTCATTAAAATCAATATTTTAATTGATTTTAATGAAAACTTACTTTTATAGAAAAAAAAATTTACTGTTTTAAAAATTAAAAATTATTTAAGTGGAAAATAACATTAAATAAGTTTGAATGAGTGGATATAAAAGTTATAAATTTGGATTTTTTAATTAACTTAACCTGAATTATTTAAATTGTTGATTGTTTTTGTTAAATAAATTAGAGATCATTTATTTTGATGTTAATTTGATAATAAACAATTATTATACATAACATGTCAAGTAATGTTTAGTATTTATTTCTTAAAAATTATCAAAATCGTTAGATTAATTAAGCTTTAAAAATTTTAAATGATCGTTTTGATCTAAAAATTTTATTTGAAACTTCAATTTGCCTATTTTTTGATGATTTTTGAAAAATATGAGATTACATAATTAAACAAAAATATATTAATATAAAGAACTAAATAATAATAAAAAGAAAGCTTAATTTTTCTTAAAAGAGTTTTATTTTTTTAAATGAATATAATAATAATAGTTGAATGTCAATAATTATAACCTTTCCTTGTTTTATTATTAATTAATATATTATTGCAATAATGAGGGGTGAAAAAGGGACGCTGCCATTCGTAATTGACTTGAAAAACTTTTACTAATTATTTAAGAAAAATAAAACATAGACTGATTACTTACATGCCACCAAAATGATCATCAAATTTGTGAGTAAATATTTTACAAAGTAGAATGTATCCATTTTTATTTGTCAAATTAATTTTTGAATTCGATGGCTTTCGAATATTTTCAATTCGAACTGCATCACTTGTAAAAAGGTTATTTGTAAAAGGTATTCCTTCCTCATATCCTTTCAACTTTTTTAAAAATTTAAATTTGATATTCTTGCGTTTTAAATGAAAACAACTTTATAGAATGCTGGGTCCTGAAATCCATTACGAACAATGTGAAACAATTCATCTATTTGAGAACCCATCTTAGGACGCCAGCAATACATTAGATAATCAATTTTTTTCCTAACAGAAGGTCTTCAGAAAATTTTTCAATTTTAAATTAAAAAAAAAGACTTTATTGAATACTTATTATTTATGTAATCATTTTCATCAATATTCGTCAGCAATTTTTCTTCATATTTAGATATCAAAACTCGGTTTGTTATTCGAGCAGCTCTTTTAATTCGAATTCCACTAATTGACTTAGTTGCATAGTCTAATGAACAAAATCTAGATGTGACCAGATCATGGCAAAGTTTAAACCTTAATTTTAATTTTGAAAAAATTTTATTTATTTTGTCATCTTGGCCTTACCATGAATCATTTTTGTTATTACTAAAATCAAATCTAATATTTCCACCATTTTCAAGTTCCATAAGAATTAAATTTTTTTTACCATCCATTTCAACATATAAATTGTCCAAAAATTTTTTATATTGGCTTTCAAAGCTTAAAGAAATTAAAAAAATAAATCCATTTAAATTTAGCTTACTTTTGCATATTTAAGTCAATTTCTTTGAGCTTTTCCTGAAGAGGAATGATTAGACTTTCTTTTTCAGAAATCTGTGTATTATTCTGTTCCTTTGAAAATTTTGTACTGTTGAATGAAAAAAAAACATTTAAATCTTACTTTGTTCATCGATAAAACTTTTATTTGTCTCAAAAGTTCTTTTAAATGCAATTTAATGTTATCTATTTGATTTTTGTATGAAGAGCTATTTTTTATTTTCATTCGCTTAGCTAGTTCCACCATTTCATCATGCTCTCTCTTAATAGTAGTGAGCTTCATGTAATACCACAATTTTTTCTTGTTTATTGTTGACTGTTCAAAATTAATATAAATTAAAATAACAAAAATTTAAATTAATTTACATCTGCTAGCTCTTTAACTATCTTGTTCGAAATTGGTAAAGTATCCAAACTGACAAGACTAGGTAAATGATATATCATGTAAAGTGAATAATTGCATAAAGTAGTAACTGGATTATGACCATATTGAGGATCTTTTAGGCATAAATGCTTTAAATTGGGTAAGCATTGCAGATTTGCTATTTCCTTTAACAAAAAAATATTAATTTAAGAAAAAGTGCACAAAATTTACCTTTAGACTTTCAATTTTGTTTAAAGAAAGATTTAAATTTTCTAAATTTCTCAACTTTAAAAATGATGTTCCTGTTTTTTTATTAAATATTTAGCTAAATTTATATCGAATAGAGATTTTTAAGTTACCAATTTTAGAAATATTATTTTTGGCTAAATTCAATTCGGTCAATTCGGTCATATGATCGATCCCCTTTGAAAAAATTGCTTAGAACATGAATATATAATTAAAGATTCTTTTCAACCTCTATTACTGAAATTTTGTTATCAGCTAACCAAAGCACTTCCAAATTTACTTGTTCTAAACTTTCGATTTTTGTCAAACTGTTTGAGTACAGAAACAATTTTCTCAAATTCCGACAATTTTTGAGACCACTTATTTTCTTGAGTTTGCAAAAAAAAATAAATTTCAATAGATAAACTTTGATACTTGAGTTTACAGTAAGTTTGCATTCGGCAACCCACAGTTCAGTCAAATTTAAGCATGTTTCTAACCCAGTGATACTTGTTATGTCTTGGTCGATTATCTTTAGCTCAGTTAAATTGGGAAATTTATCAATGTGCAAAATTTGGGGATATCCATTAAAAAACATCTCTATATACCTGACATTTTCATTTGTTTTGGTCACTTTTGAATCAGCGAAATTTAGGCCATTGGCAAAACACTGGAAATTAGTGTGATTGAAAAATAAATTCAAATTATATTCATTAACTCACCAAGTCTTCTAAGATTTGTTCAGCTTCAAGTGGACTCAGCATTTTCGCGGAACTCATCTCGTGGTGTGATCTTAATTTGTGGATATCAAAAGATTTTAATACCGAGTTTATTATAATTTGAGAAAAAATCAATTTCATAAAATTCAGTCTCTACACATCTAAACTTTTGTTGTCATGGTATCATTTAAGCATTTAAATTTTTGCAAAGAGGATTTTACTTAAAAAAATTTAACTTCAACTTAATTTTTAACAGTAATAAAAGAAAAATTTACAATTAATTTTCCAACTAAATATTGAGAGGCTTTTAAAAATTTAAAAGGTTTTATAAAAAATTGTTTTTTATTTTTTTTTTAAAAGAAGAAATTTTCTTGAGGAAAATTAAAATTGAATAAAAATTTTATTATAAAATGATACCATCTAAAAAAATATCTACAACTAATATAAAAAGCTAAAATTTTTTAAAAAAAGGCTTGATGAATTTCAGATGTTTCCTTTAAGGCATCTGATAATATTTCATTTGAGTTTATTCTTACATTTGATGTCACCTCTCTCCATTTACTGGAAGCATTCTTTATTTTTTTATCAAATGAGTCCTCTTTGTCATAATGAAAATTCCATATTTCAGCTTCGACCCACGCATTATCCGTATTTCTCGGATCATCTATGTAACCTTTATAAATCATGGTGGGCACAAAGCCTACGTCATTCAAGATATCAACCAAAGCTCCTGATTGATTAGCTATCGGTGTTTGTGAGGCAAATGAAGCAAAAAAAGACATCATGTCATCTTCTTCAAAATTCACACATCTTTCAACATCATTCTCTTCAAAAACCAATTCCATGAATGTTCTGCAAACCACACTGTATTTCGATTCATCGCCAAGAATTCGATCTCCAGGTATTTTAGTCAGACCAGTCAACGAATCTTTAACAGCAATAAATTCGAGCAATTTTCTTCTTTCGACATAAATGGGCTTATTTTTCTGTTTTTTCCATCTTGTCACAATTGCCATTATTTCATGATTGGGTCCGTAGCGCAACAAAGCCCCTCTTCCGCGTACACCTGTTCGACCCATTGGGTTGCGCGGGAATCCAATACTGTCCAAACTATAAATTACAGGATACGCCTGTGATGTTTGCTCATCAATAATCTTAATCCAAGATTTTCGGTCAATTGTAATTTTTTTTTCGGCATGCATCGGATTGTCAATGTAGCAAACTGCATTCCATAAGTAAATATTCTGTATGGCCTGACCTAAACTTGCTTGAGATGCTTTTCGCTGTAAATTAGATTGATCACATGTCTTGGAGTCTATTTTATCTTTGACTGCACTTTGATTTTGGTCTTTAGTGGAAGTTTTGGAAATTGATCGCTGAAATGTTGTCGATGTCAAATTCGGAGGTTGTGGTATTGGCGCAGCTAGAGCAGCTTTTGCCGAAATCTCTATGTTTATGATTTTTATTTCATCTTTAACTTTTAAATTTATTTCGTGATCAATGAAAATTTTGTCTATTTTAAAATTTTCGGGCGCTACAACTATAAATGGCGGGTCGTAGAATTCGTAGGCCATTTCCCATTTAACAAGCTTCTCATAAACAAAAAATCTTGGCACATGGGTATTCACATAAGGAGATTCTCTAGATAATATGTGAATATAATTTACTTTCTTGCGATCTAATAGACCCGATTTGGACTGTTTTTGAGTGATCAAATTTTTTATTTGCTCCAAACAAGATTGATTTTGAATCATCGCTTTTTCTAGTGATATAACTCGATCATTTAGTCTTTGCATTGATTTTCTTTGATTACTCAAATCTTCGCGCACTTTGTTAAAATTAGTTTCTATTTGTTTTTGTCTTGACTTTTCACTTGTGTCCTTTTCGGCAGCGCTCGAATACCTCTGGGCTACATTTCTCCAATAATTGAAAGAGTTGCATGTTTTTACTGATAAATCTTCTTTCGGCTTCCTTTTGTCCACTTCCCCATTTGCCATCCTATGCTCAAAACAGAAACATTTCGAACAAACTTTACATTTGGTTATCACTTTTTTAGTCTTTATAAAAATTGTTTTGAATAAATAGAAAATGTAGATAATTATGGTAAAGGGTGGTGGAAAACAAAGTCTATTTTCATAGTCCAAAACTATTTCATATCTCTGAAACATCCACAATTGTTCCGATTTTTCGTTTATTCTTGCACCGGTGGCGCTAAACATTGCCGTAAGAAGAGTAGGCAAAAATAGCTTAATGAGCAAAAAGTACTGAATTAGGATAAACCATGCCAATAGACTTAGATTGTTGCATTTAGTGCTCACACCATAGCTTTCGAGTCTTTCTTGCGTGTAAGTAAAATCTAGACCATTGGTCAAATTGTAACAGGAGTACGGCTTGTTAAGGTTCGTTGAAAGACCCGACTGTCTACATTCTTCAGTCTCTTTTTCCAAGTCGGTCTTGTCGGCCACAAATAGTTGCATAAATCCTCTCAGCAAAAGAATCTTTTTGAAAAGATCAAAGTTAACAGGGTGAAATGGGTATAAGACGGCATTGAGAGCGATACTTCCAGCTGTCATCGAAATGAGAAACAGACGCAGATAAATCATAAAGTCTTGTTTAACCATGAGCTTCATTCTTACTAGCATGGGTCCAAGTTGGTGGCTAATGGGCAAAAAAATGAAGAGGGTTCGATAAAAAAAGTAGAGTAGAAAAACACATAAAAGACCTTTGGATACAAAAATTCTGTTCATTCCAAACATATCCACGCCATCCCATACGCCGTATATTCGAACCAAAAAGAAAGCTATTAAAAATAGGAGCATGACTGCGATTTCTATGACAGGGAATTTCATTGGAAGCTGCGAACCAGTTAGATAGTTTTTGTATGCTATCCGAGTATTTTCGATTGTGATTGTGGCAGTCCAGAGCCATAAAAATGAGTCGAGGATCAAATGGCCACAGCATGGCCACAGGGTGACATAAGCGAAAAGTATTAAAAAACAAATATATGAAAGAAAATTAGTCCAAAATTTGGTGTATGGCGAACTCCAAATGAGATAAATTTTCTCATAAATCGGAGGACTGCGGTAGTATGTTTTTCTGTTTGTTTTTTTCAGATTTAGATTAGAGTTGTTGGATTTGCAAAGATTGTCTGTTGAAGTAACTGTCTTGTTCCAATCAATGTCCTGTCTGTTTATTAAGCTGGAGTGTTTGCGCAATTTTTTTATTTCACTGACCAATTTTTTACCTAGTTCGGCCCGGGTTTGCTCAGCCTCTTCCAGCTCGTCATCTTTTTCCTCATCTTCAAACTCCTCAATCATTTGCTCTTTGACTAAGGACTTAAGTTCAGAATTTGAACGAAACGGAAACACAATCCAGTAATACATTGGAAAAACAAAAAAAGCTGAGATAATCACTTTTAGCCAAGCTGGAAAATCAATGATTCCATTGTCAATGTCTCTTATTTGAATGGAACCAAAAAGTTTTTTGGTTAGAATTTTCTGACATGCGGGATGTGCAATAAAGTCCAAATTTTTGGCGTTGTAAGCAAGCTCGAGTACTGTGCAATCGTTCCAATCTGGATGTTCGTAAGTCAATATGAAATAGGTCCTCGGATCGTTATCTTTGAAGCTGGTGTCCAAAACTCCGATGGCCGATTCGGCAAAATTTTTTTGGTATTTTTCGATTTCAGCCTTTAAATAGCTTTCTTGGCAATAAGTTAACAGATTTTTGTAAATCAGTGAACAAACTAAAGCTATGGCAAGAGGATCCTCGGTCCGCTTCCACAAAATTTTGGCCAATTTATGCCGATTGAATAAAACTGCAAAAATTATCATGAAAGTCAAAGCTTTTTTTTCAGCCTTATTGACATCTGTAATGTAAAGTCCCAATTGATTCATGTATATTTCTAGTATATTTATCATGTTGTCTATAGATGTAAGCTCTTTGAGAACATCATTCAAGCCATCAGGTAGAAAATTTTCCGGAAAGTCATCCTGAAGTAAAATTTTAAATTAAAGAAAAAATTAGGAATTTAAAAAATTTTAAAATTTGAGAGTACAGTGTAATGTCCAAGGACACCTTGTAAAATGATAGTGACAAAAAATTCACGATTTTCGGCCTTAATGAATAACTCTCTAATATTATTCCGGCCTAAGTACCGATGAATGTAAAAACCTTGGTCAAGAAATAATTCTACAAATTCCTCTCTATCTCTTCTTAAAATCGCATTTTCAAAAATGCTGTGCTTTATTTCAACATTTGTGTAATCGTCTCGTTGAAATATTTCAGACAAAGCTAGAGCTGGACAGTTCCAATCGAGAGTTAATTTCAAGTTTCGTTCCAACTGAGCTTTTCCTTGTTTTCCAGATAGCTGTGTTTGAGCTTGAAAAAAAAAGTAATTAAGATAAATTTTCAATAATAATTTTTTTAATAAAAATTACATTGGAGAAGTGCTGTGAGAATGTATTTGTCCAAATCGGTATAGTCAAATCCAAGACCTTTCGTGTCAACAATTGTCAAAAATTTTTGTCCGCCCTAAAAAAAAAATTTAAAATTTTTATTATTTTATTTTTAAATATCTTTTTTAAGTTATTATTGCAAAGAAAATTTTCTTAATTACATTATTACTCAATTTTTGAGATGTTCTTATTTTTTTAAACCATCAATTGCTTCTGAATTTATTCAATTTAAAAGAGAACCCCAAAATAAGAGTATATTAAAGATATCAAAAATATCTTCGCCCAAAAGATATTTATCAACAGAACCCAATCGTTCATTTAAAGTCTTTTGAATTATAAAATTAATATGAAGATTCTTAAATTTCATCAACAAAATAGACAGGCATTAATTTTTTTTTTAAAGTTTTTCTTTGGGTTATTTTCGAGTTCAATATCTCAAAAATCAATATTAAAGTAAAAAAATCAAATTCAAAGACTTGTAAAATTCAAAACAAACAAAAATAGCAAAAAAATAAAAAAATTTTTGGCAAATATTCTAAATAATACACAATATAAATATCCTTTGAAGCTTGATAAGGCTTTGTATAGTATAATTTACATGTTTTGATTTTTTTTGAATAATCTAAATTTTAAATATTTTTTTAAAGCAAATAAATTAAAATATTTTAATTTCGAAATTACTAAATTTTCAACTAACTTTACTTGAACTGTTTTTGGCAATAGACATTATCTTGTCTCTGTACTGATTACGAACTACTTCATTTTTACTCAATTCATCTTTGAATTCATCAAGAAGCTTTTTACTCAATTCAGGTCGAATAAAATTTTCTTCATGATCTATGTCTTTACTTAAAAAGATTTTAAATTAAATTTTTCAAATAAAATTCTGATACTTTTCATTTAACTCTTCAAAAGCAAATGCAATTATATCAGATACAGCCCCACTTCCTTTCAGCACAACCACTGGTATTTGATTCTTAATTTTGAAATCGATTGCATCAATGCTGTTTAAATCTCCACGGACCACTAAGCAGACCATAGGGATTTGACGCTTTTCAATGCTTAAATTTTTTATCTCATTATCTTCTTCACTTGTCTCAGAAGCTGGATAAAAATTATTTTTTTTTCAATTTAATAAAATAATGATTATTACCAAGTCTATTTTTTTTATAATAGTTCAGTGATCTAGTGAGAAGCGATTCCATTTTGTCTCTAAACCGACAATAGGTCAGATTTTCCAAGTTATTAAGATTTGGTTTAGATGAAAATCCAGTATTTTCGCCCATCGACTCAGAAAGATCATCATAGATAATAAAATGAGTATGATCCGGGTTAATGTCAAATCTAAGCATGTTTTTATTCGTTTTATTTCCTGAAGCTGTTAATACTGGAGTCTTTATAATCAGTTAAACTATATTTAAAAGAAAAGAAAGATGTGGCACTTACGATTCCATCAAAAGATGAATAATTTTGAAGGGTACTTGCAGATATAATTCCGAGAAGAGTCAAGGGTGGAGGGTTGGGTTCGTTTGAATTCAAAAAATCAATGTTCTGAAAACTTGATTTGGAGACTATATTTCTTGATGCTTTTTCTTCATTAAAAGCCTCGCCAATTATTGATGAAATTCCACCATTTATTCCATTTGTAATGAACCAAATATCTGTTTTGTTGGCTAATTTTATTATACCTTGTTGAAATTGCTCTTCTAGTTTTTGATTTTTCCAATTTTTGAAATTTTTTATTCCTAAAAAAAAATTTAAGCTCAATTTAAATTAGGAAATATGATGTTATCAGATTTTTAAATTATTGATTATTGAAAATAAAATTTTAAAATTTTTTTTCATTTATTCTTCTGTTTGAAAAAAAAATTTAATACATTATTTTAATATATTAAAACCGAAACACAACGTTTTGTTCTTTTCTAAGAAATAAAATGTACAATAAAGCTTAAATTATCCGAGCGGAGTAAAAAGCCCTTTTGTCAACAGATTTTTAGTACAAAAATTAAAAAAGATTGTAAAAATAACTATTTGGGTAAAAATTAGCAATAAATAAATTGATTATATTGCTAGAGATTATAAATAACTTGTCCTGAATTTACTAAGAGAGAGCTTACTTTAATTTTATGAATAAGAACAAAACTTTATCATGCGATTAAAAATAAACGCAAAATTTTAGCTCTGTAAAGGTTCAACAAGCCAAAATTAAAAACGATGGCACTACACAAAAACTTTTTTTTTTTAAAATAATTAATTTTATTTGAAGCTGAAATTAGACATTTAGACATTTAAATGACTTTTAATGCAATAGACAATTTCGTTTGAGGTAAAATATTTAAGTTGACGGATAATCGACTAAAAACTACCTGTTATGATTGGAATTATTATTTGAGGACTTTTCATTTGCCAAACCGACTTCATAAATCTGGGTATGTTTCTCAATTGCTGGGATTCACTTGAACCTTGCGTATCTGTATTTTTTTCAAGTTTAAAATTCATATAATGACTTCCCTAAAAAAAATTAAATATTAATAATTTTTAATTCAAATTTTTTGAATACTTGAGTATTGAATATAATTCTGTTATTATCTTGGACTTTGATGACACCATTAACATATTTAGAAATCAGTTTTTCAGATTCTGGGTTAAATTTTACATTTATTTTATTGTTTGAACCTGTACCAATCGTTGAAATTTTGGAAGATATTGATCCAATTTTACCTTGGATAGTTAAATGCTTTTTGTTCAAATTTTTCTTGTCTAAGGCTTTTTCATTTTGAATAAACTCGGTCTCCTTTAAGTATTTAATAGAATAAATTCAAACTAGACTTTAAATTGAATACTTCTTCCGACTGAGAACCGGCATTTCTAGCTCCCATACAATTGAGATATGTTCCATTATTCCTTGTCTTTAAGTCTTTTATACCCATTTTTTGTAATATATTTTGAAAATTTTGATTTAGTTTTGAATTGAAATTATTTCAATTCTACGAGAAAAAAATCATTAGTCAAAATTTTTTAAAACTATTAGGTATATATAGTATATGTATCCAAAAATTGTCTTTAATATTATTAATAAAGAGTTATGACCTAAAATAATTTTTTAGGTAAGTAAATTTAGTGAATGATAATTACTAAACAATGAATATTTTATTATAAAATTAATTTCAAACTTTATAATTTTCAACGATATTCAAAACAAAAAGCCTTCGAAAATTATTTTCGAATTATATTTGTAAAATTAATTGAAAAAAGGTTTAAAAGTATTCAAATTCTTCGATAATTTTAAATTTAATTTATTTATTAAAAAAATACTTGTTTTATCAAGTATCAAGGTTTTTCATTTCTGCGATCTTTTGTGTTTAAAAATTCACAATGACTTAAATTAGTTCGAGCCCATGTAAAATGTAAAATAATTTTAGTAAAAACATTAAAAAAAATGTGGCGTTCAAAGCGGTAATTGCTAACACGAACCACCCCTTAAAGCACGAAGGACTACTTCTTATTAATTGATTAAAACCGCCTTTTTTTCTATTAAAAAATTATACTTTCAATTTGATTAGATGCTTAACTGTCTGTATTTTTCTCGTTTAAATAAATTATAATAAATTTAAAAAAGTCTTTAAAGTAGTTTTCCATACAGTAAAAATCTTCATACGGCATCCAATTTCTATGGGACCTTTGATGGTCCTTTTTAAAACGAGATATAACTTGTCATTATTATTTTACAGAACAAATTAAATTCAATTAAGATCTTAAATTTCAAGATTTTTATTAGTTTTATCCAGTGGTCCGTATCCTAAATTCCGGAAATTTGGCATTTGAACGGTTGTGCAGTCCCAAGGAAAAGTCCTAGAGCTTAGCTCTAAATTGTGTATGTAAAAAGACAAAAAGTTGCACCAGAATAGTGGTGGACGCCGGAAGGCGGGCTTTTGGTACAGGCTTAAAAAAAGTGAACCGTAAATTTGTTTTGTTCTTTTTTATTTGAACGATTTGTGCAGCAAAAACTAAAAGTCCTACGGCTTGGGTCTCAATTTCGCGAAAGAGAATAAAATTTTGTCGTAGAAAACACTTGAACGGAGTTTGTTTTATTATTCCTTTGTGCTTTAAGGGGTGGTCGGTGTTTTAGAAAAAAACAGGTTATCCCTGTTTTAGAAAAAAACAGGTTATCCCTGTTTTAGAAAAAAACAGGTTATCCCTGTTTTAGTAATAACCTTCATAGCCGCTATAAATTTAAAACGATATTAAGATTTTTTGTAAAAGAAAGATAAAAAATAATTAAAGAATTAAAATCTTGAAAATTTATCGAAAATATTGAATTTTTTTATTCAGTTAATCATTTTTTGATTTTATAAACTACTAAAAATAGATAAAGTAATTTAATATAGTTGAATCGTTGATATGAAAAATTTTTTTAATGATTAAAAAATTTTATGTTTTTTTCTGGATCAAAAGCATTCAAAATGAAAAATTGTAACTATTTATATATGATTCGAAAATTGAATATTTGGTACGAAGACTAATATGAACTTGGTGAGACAAGCGTAGCGTTACCATATATATTTTCAGTTTATTTTATTAATTTTTAAATAAAAAAAAGGTTTTATTTTTTATAAAAAGGATTTCATTTTCTTTAAATAATCCTTTAAATCGGTTAATTTTAAACGTCGGGCGTTTAAAAAAAATAAATAATTTTATTCCAAATTTTGCTTTTAAATCGTTTAAAATTATTATTGAATTTGAATGAAATTTTTCAATAAAATAATCGGAAAACATTGGGTTCTCTAAGGCCAATTTTTTGAGTAATTTAACTTAAGATTTTAAAGATATTGAAAATGTATTGTTTATATTGCTAGAGATTATAAATAATCTATTTCAAAAGATTATAAATTATATATTTATTTCAAACTTTTTAAATAATTTTTTCTGTATTCGATACTTGCTCTTGAAGAGATGAGTCTTCTAATCTTATATCACTAGTCAATTGTAGAAAATTTGTATTTTGAGATTCAGAATCTTCAATTTTCTTGACGAAATGGAATTGATTATATTCATTGCAGAAATATTTCGAGATTTTCACTCTTTTCATGTATCAAAATTAATTTGTAAATTCGTTATTTCGGTTTTCTATTCCTCATTCTCGTTGTTTTTTTTTCATTCCTCGACTGATAGATTAAGGTCATTAAAACAATATTTTAACATAAATATGATAGTTCCGAAAGTGTAACCTAAGCTCAGGGAATAAATAGATTCGCTTAAGTTGAAAATTTTAGAAATTATTTTAAAAAAGAAAATGAAATAAATATTTTAATTATTTTAAAAAAAATCTAAAATTAAAAGCATTTATTTCAATTTAATCTATTTTTTCAAATAAGATAATAAGAATAAATTAATAATAATAAAGCTAAATAAAAATCGTGATATAGAAAAAATGGAGATTGAAAAGCATTTTTTTATTAAACAAAGTTAATTTACAAAATTTTACCATTTTTTACAAGAAAAAAAGCAATAGAAACTCTGAAATTTTTTTTTGAGTGAAAATTTACCAAAATTTACATAAATTCGGCCATTTTTTGGCCAAAGTAAAATATGTTAAATTTACGAAAATTCCACGTGACGAATCAGTACTGTAAATATTTTTTTGGGTCTACCTTTTCATCACAAAAAAAAAAAACATTCAACATAATTTCAAAATGCTCAGCACAAAATGATTTTTTCTCAACACAAATATTAAAATCAAAAAAAATACTTTTAGCGCAAAAATTAAAAATAAAATAAATGCATTCAACTAAAGTTAACCTTTTATAAAGTTAACCTTAACAGTAAGAAATGTTCTTGCAAGTTTTTTACTAAATTAGGATACTGTGCACATTTATAGGCATTAAAAGAACTGTTTAAAGAAAAGGACCAATTTGTCAATAAACCTAAAAGAGGTAGAGCAAAAAATGCGGAAAAATGGTTTTCTAGTGACTAGTTTTTTTTAATATCTTTTTTTAAGGTTCGAAATATATTTTATTATCATTAAATAAAAAATAAAATTTAAAACTTATTTTATTATAAATATTTTTGTGTTGAAAAAAATTTCTTTTAAGAATTATATTCAAGCACAATTTTTTTGTGTTAGATGTCTTTTTTTTATTAAATACAATTTTTGGCGCTTAGAAGAAATCGAATTGTGTTGAATGTTTTTTTCATTGTGCTAATCAAAAACTGATTGTGTAGAAATAATATTCCCTTTTTGTTTAACTTAACAGTTAAAATTTTTTGGATTTATTTGTTTCTTTTAAGAATATTATTTTAATTATCAGCTCCTATTCTATCCTAGTGGATAATGGGGAGGCGCTCATCTCCTTTTCAAGTACCTTTTTGAGCAACGGCTACGATCTGACACGGAGGCTACTACATGGGATTATCAGTATTAGCTATAAGTAAATGTTTCTAGTAATATCTTGTTGTACCATTTTCATTGCTAAAAACATTATTATCTTATATTTTATTTAATTTTACGAAAATTTTTTGAGTTTTTCAAAAAATAGTTTTTAGCGTTTTACGTAAAAATTTTTAAACGGTTATTTCGAAAAAAGTTTCACTTTAATGAGAAACCGATTTGTTAAATCACTGAGTTGGATCAGACACCAAAACCACCACAACCGGTAACAAAAATTTTTGTACCTAAGTCTAACAGCTCACAATTTTGATTCAAACTTAGTGCTTTGCTTTATTTGTCTGACAATTCGTCAAATCTTTGGTGGTCATTCAACGAATAATTAATCAAAATATATTAAGAAAATTTGGAATAAAATTAAAATTCGGTAAAAATTTGGACTTATTTCAACTGAAAACGTAAACTCGATAATCCGAACTGATTTGCATTCAAAGGCAGTTTATTAATAATTTTTTTTAAATTTGTTTTATTTTCTCTATTTTAAATGATCTGAAAAATTGTTGTTCAATAGCTTATCTTTTCATTAATTCAATCAATTTCAATTAAGAAGGTAACTGATAAGGATAAAATCACCAGAACTTCAGTTTTATTTCTAAAATTCGAACTTGCTCAAAAAAAACAGCAGAAAAAAAAATTTCAACAAAGCGATTCCTCTGATGATGAATCTCATAAAGATAAGATGAATTGGAGATTTTTTCAGCTATGTTGAAGAACAATAGAAGATATTTGAAAATGAAATTGAAACAGAAGCTCAAAACTAACGTTTGATGAAATATTGTAATTTTGGAAGTCAAATAAGTCAAGTATCCATACTTGTATGAGTTTTTTTTTTATTTATGGCAGTATTCCTCGCAGTATTCGTGACACATTAGGCTCTTAATAATCAATTTATAAGTCATCATGAATTAAGTTGATGATATAAGCGTAAATGATCGTCTGTTAATGATTTCAAAAAAATTAAACCGATATAAATATAAACAAAAGTTTTATTTATATTATTTTTCATGAAATCTTATCAAAATTTGAATAATACAATGATAAATTCAAATTCCTGTACTTTTTTGTTATAAAATACAAAATCTTCAACAAAAATTAAATTATCGTCCTAAAGAGTCATATTATTTGAACACATTATTAATATAATATAATTAATTTAAAGTAAGCAATTTCTTGGATAGCTTTTTTTTTGCATTCTTTCAAACAAAAAATTTGTAATTGAAAAAAATTGAAAAAAATTATAATAAATTATTCGGCAACCGCAACATCTATTTCAATGACAACTGAACTGGACATTCCGAAAGACATCCTCGATCCGGAGGACTGGCCGGCACTAGGGCAGGGAGCTAGCAGAGTTGCAGACTACCAAATTAAGATGCACAATTATATTCGCTCACTCTGCTCAACAGTCAAAAAACAGAGTGTAGAGATTACTGACCTACAGAAGAGAGTACAGACCCTTGAACTACAGCAACAGCAACAGGAAGTCGATAGGTCCCCAGCGCTCCAAACTTGGAGTATGATGGTCTCAGGGAAAAAGCAAAGTGAACAACAGCAAGTCCTTATAGCAAGCGTCAAAAAGGATCTGAGAGACGCGGAAAGAATCGAGAACAACATCATCATCTCGGGTACTGGTGCAGGCAACTCAGACGACCAGGATACAGCCAAGGTTAACGAGGTTCTTCAAGTCCTGAAATTAGATAGGGACACCCACGTTAAAAGCCAGAGACGAATCAAGACCAATAGGACAACGAGATTAAACAAACCTATTGACATGATCGTGGTTGAGTTCAAGAACGAGACAGCAAAGAACACAGCCCTTCGTGGGGCGAAAACACTCAGAAACACCCCTGAACTCAATCAGATCTATATCAACCCAGACAAGACCCCGAGTGAGAGAGCACGAGAGGCTTCACTTAGGACACTACGAGACGAAAGGAACAAGCTACTCACGGAGGTCAAGCCTGATACTGAAGGGAGGCACCGATATGGCATTAAACCCACTGGTCACGCTAAAGCTGGCAAGAAGTATTACTGGGGCGTTCGATGGAACGAGCTCCGGGAAATCTACTTTGAGTAAAAACAAACGTATCGCTGGTAATCGTCTTAGTTCTTTAAAATGTTTCTATACTAACGCCACTTCTCTTATCAACAAATGGAACGACCTCAACTCTCTCATACTCGTCCTCAACTCACCCCACATCATCCTTATCACCGAAACCTGGTTCAACACGCTTAGCATCTGCAAACTGGATAACTATAACCTTTTCTGCAAGAACAGAGAAGCAGTCAGAGGTGGTGGTGTTGCAATTTACGTGCGCAGCGACCTGGAGAGCTTTGAAGTCAGTGATGAGACCTTGTCTAACACTAGGAGCGAGCAAGTGTGGTGCTACGTTAAAGTCAACGACGAGACGATCCTGGTCGGATGTGTCTATAGGCCCCCGCTAGCCGATGGTGGTATCAGTCATGAAATTAGTAAGTCCATTGGTTATGCGAGCCACCTGTGCAAAGCCGATTCGTATAAGCATCTCTTAGTTTCCGGTGACTTTAACTTTCCTGACATCAAATGGATTCATGATGGTGTCTCGAAATATTTCAACAATGAAGTCAAGTCAAAGATATTGAAGCTGCTAAATCCCAAAATACAAAATTTCTAAAATTGACTTGCAAGTTAAGATAAGAAGATTCATCTCCTTTGGCGAAAGAATCTAATACAGATAAAGTATTTTTAAAAGGTTTTTAAGTCGTCTTTTTCATAACATAGCTTTTAACATGATTGTCGCTGATACTAATAAAGTTTTAAATTGATTACAAGCAACAATGGCTGAAAAATTATGTTTTAAAAATCGAAATTTAAAACAAGAATTTAGTAAGCATTCTCCGAAATAAGTGGGCTCTAAACGAAACAAATTTACAAAAGCAATCAAATCAGATCAGTAGAAAATTATTTTGAAATTGGTAAATTTTTTGGTTGAAATCCAAATAAAGTGAGTTAAAAGAACCTAAACAAAGAGACAGAAACATAAATTTTTTTGTAATTTTTTGAAACGTGAAAAAAACACAAAGAAATATTGTTTAACTGTAAAGAAAATATAGGAACGTAAGATAGGGTAATTATTTAATTGGTTAATTGGGGGAGAACTTTTATTTTGTGAAATTGTATAAGAACTATAAATCCAAGAGAGAAACGAAGTATCATTCTAAGTAGCTAACAGGTCAAGGAATCCAAATATATAGTTTTTATTTTTCGTTTGTATACCATTCGTCTTAAAATCGATCAAGTTCGAAAAACTGGTGAAAATCAATCAAAAGTATAAATTGATTTACGCGCTATAACTTCGGTTCGAAATGAGATTTTGCAAAGTTATTTAGCCATTACTAAGACCGGCAAGTAAAAACTTCAAATTAAGAGACAGAAAGAAAAATTATTTTTTTTTGAAGCCAAATTCTAAATGGGTTATTATTAGGGGTAAAACGGTTAAATAAGTTACCATATTTACCCCGGTTTTTAACAAAATTACCCCAAATTTTAACCACTTTAACTCTTTTACCCCTAAAATATTTAAAAGACGTTTTTTTTGTTACTATGCAAAATTATATTTTAAAAACATATTCTTGAAGACTAGAGAAACAAATTAGTGCGTTTTATTAAAAAATGCGTGCTAATTAAAGTAAAAAACGATTGCAATATTTTAAATACAGCGTCAAAAAGTTTAAAAAAATACGAAAAAAATTTCTTTCTTTTGTTTCATTTCTTTAAAAAAAAATGCCACGCTCTTATGAAGCTAAGCCAAAAAATTATAAACCAAAACACTTAAATTCAGCTTTAAAAGCTGGAAAAAAAAAATGAATCCCACTCAAGCTGCAAAACGTTATGGAATTCTACGACATACGTTAGTTAACCATTTATATGGTAGAAATAAATCAACTAAAGTTGGCAGGTCAACAGTTTTTAATGGAAGCCAAGAAGAGGCTTTGGTTGAATTGATCGAAATTGTATCAGATTGGGGTTACGGTTTGGATAAGGATAGTTTAAAGGAAGTGGTCAAACATTATGCTGCAGAATGTGGAGTCAGCTCTTGATTCAATGATGGAAGTCCATGATTGGATGTATTCGTAGGTAGAACTAATTATTTTACTTTAATGTTTTTCTAATTGTTATTTAAGCTTTAGGCATCGATGGAATGAACGACTTTCATTTAGAACAACCAACAACTTAAGTAGTACGAGAGCTACGTCATGTACGATTAAAGTTTTAGATCACTTTGATGATTTGCTAGAAAGAAAATTGAAAGCACTTGGACTTGAAAACAAGCCCCAAAATGTTTTTAACGTCGACGAAAGCGATTTTTTATGTGCTCCCGGAAAGAAAAGATTGTTTTGTAAAAGAGGCCAATCTAGGGTAGCCAACGTATATACAAAAAAGTCCATGCAGGCACAATTGGCTCAAACTGAAAAAACGAATAGTCAAATATTTGCACGAAGACACATAATTCTTCATGTGTTCAACTTCTTCTATATCGCAAAGGCTCAGTGCAAAGAGTTTTGGACAAAAGAAGATGGTTGTCAAAGCTTTAATGATATAATTGTTTACAGTAGAAAATTTTTTGCCGTCAAATCAATTGGGAAAATTGAGAATCGAGCACTTGTTCATGTCATTATTGGCTAAAAAACTTCTAGTGAAAGCAAAAAATCAGCATCTCGCGCTTCTCGAACTTAAATAAATTTAAATTTTATCCATTACTTAAAAAAAAAATTTCTCCTGACAAAAATATTCCAATTAATTAAATAGATATCATTAAATGATGGTGGTTAATTTTTTTTATTGGTAATGAAAGGTGCTTGATTTTTCTATTCTAATTTCATTTAAAGATTTATTTTTTAAGATATCAATAAATATTATGTTTTTTATTTCCTTTTTAATTTACGCTTAAATTTTTTTTCCTGAATTTCTCATTAGATCTTATAAATAAAAACTTTTTTTTCACAAGTTATGCATCAAGGATAGAGGAATTCTATAAGAATTTTTTCATGTGTGATTATCCATCTTCTTTAATTATTTTTTTAATTAATATTAAGATAGAAATTTTTAAAAAATTCAAAACAGAATTTAAACAAAAATCCAAACAAATTCTCTGAATTCCTTAAATGCTGATCAGATCTCACACAAGAAACTTATCATTAAAATTATTATTATTATTATAAGGTATCAAGTGAAGTTCAAAAAGAAATCAATTTTTTAAATTCTTTTATTTGATTTTTTTTAAACATGCTGATTTAACATAATATTTTTTTGATTTAAAAGAGTCTTTCAATTTAATTATACAGTTTTAAAAACTTTATTAAAACACTTAGCCCTTTTGAATTTCACTTCATGAATAAATTAAATATCTAATTAAAAAAAGAATTGTGAATTTCAGATATTTCCTTTAAGGCGTCTGATATTATTTCGTTTGAGTTTATTCTTACATTTGAAGAGAGCTCTCTCCATCTACAAGTAGTGTTATTTATTTTTGGGTCAAATAGGTCCTCTTTGTCATAATGAAAATTCCATATTTCAGCTTCGACCCATGCATTATCCGTATTTCTCGGATCATCTATGTAACCTTTATAAATCATGGTGGGCACAAAGCCTACGTCATTCAAGATATCAACCAAAGCTCCTGATTGATTAGCTATCGGTGTTTGTGAGGCGAATGAAGCAAAAAAAGACATCATGTCATCTTCTTCAAAATTCACACATCTTTCAACATCATTCTCTTCAAAAACCAATTCCATGAATGTTCTGCAAACCACACTGAATTTCGATTCATCGCCAAGAATTCGATCTCCAGGTATTTTAGTCAGACCAGTCAACGAATCTTTAACAGCAATAAATTCGAGCAATTTTCTTCTTTCGACATAAATGGGCTTATTTTTCTGTTTTTTCCATCTTGTCACAATTGCCATTATTTCATGATTGGGTCCGTAACGCAACAAGGCACCTCTTCCTCGTGCACCAGTTCTACCCATGGGGTTGCGCGGATACCCGATACTGTCCAAACTATAAATCACAGGGTATGACTGTGATGTTTGCTCATCAATGATAGTAATCCAAGATTTTCGGTCAATTGTAATTTTTTTTTCGGCATGCATCGGATTGTCAATGTAGCAAACGGCATTCCACAAAAAAATATTTTGCTTTTGACTCTCAACATTATTTTCGAGATTTAGTTGGTCAATCTGATCTTCATTCGATTCTGTAATTTCTATCTTAGGAATAGCTGCATTTTCATTTAGAACCGGTGGAGGTGGCAATAATGGAGCTAATGGTGCATTAGTTGGCATTCCAAAATTTACCACTTGAATCTCGTCTCTTACAGGTGAATTTATTTCCTCATCTATAAAAATTTTATCAATTTTAAAGCTTTCAAATGCAAGAACTATAAATGGTGGGTCATAGAAATCAAAAGCCATTTCCCATGGTACTAGCTTTTCATAGACAAAAAATCTTGCTATATTCGTATTCACATAAGGAGATTCACGCGACAAAATATGAATATAATTCCTCTTTTTACGGTCACTTAGACCCGATTTAGACTGTTTTTGTACAATTAAATTCTTAATTTGCTCAAGATAAGATTGATTTTGGACTAGGGCTTTTTCCAAGGATATTACACGATCATTGAGTCTCTGCAAAGATTTCTTTTGAGCGCCAAAATCTTCTCGTACTTTACTCAAACTGGTTTCAACTTGTCTTTTCCTATACTTTTCATTTGCTTCATCTTCCATATTCTGGGCATAACTTTCGGCTATATTCCGCCAATAATTGTACGTAAAGCCCATTTTAACACCTGTAAAATTTGAAATCGGATTAACTTTATCGCTCTCATCTCTAGTTAAACTGTGCTTAAAGCAAAAACACTTGCAGCATATTTTACATTTTCGTATTAGCTTATTTGCCCTAAACCTAGCGGAATCAATCAGCATAAAGGCATAAAGAAAAATGGTGAATGGCGGTGGAAAGATGAGCCGCTTTTCGTAGTCGACCACAATTTCATAGCGCTGAAACATCCACAATTGCTCTGATTGCTCGCTTATTCTTACTCCAGTGTCGCTGAACATGGCAGTCAAGAGAGTAGGCAAAAACAGCTTGATCAAAAAGTAGTACTGGATCAGGATGAACCAAGCGACCAAGCTCACATAATTGCATTTGTAGCTGACCCCATAGCTTGCGAGCTTTTCATGACTGTAGGTAAAGTCTAGACCATTTGTTAGATTAACACACGAATATGGTTCGGTCATTTTTGAAGAGAGTCTTGTCATTCGACAGTCCTCAGTCGCTCTTTCCAAGTCCGCCTTGTCCACAGTAAACAACTGCATGAGACCACGGAGTAATAGAACTTTTTTGAGAAGGTCAAAATTGATCGGGTGAAAAGGGTACAAAATGGCATTCAGTGCAATGCTGCCCGCAGTCATCGATATCAAAAACAACCGCAAATAAATCATAAAATCATGTTTGACCATCAATTTCATTTTGATTAACATTGGTCCTAGTTGATGACTTATGGGCAAAAAAATGAACAATATTCTGTAGCAAAAGTACAACAGAAATATACACAGTAGAGTTTTTGACATAAAAATGCGGTCCATGCCTAAAATTTCCATTCCGTCCCATACACCAAGAATTCTGATTGTAAAAAATAACGTCAAAAATAAGAGCATTATGGAAATTTCTAGAATATGGGCCTTGATGGGTAGCTGCGAACCGGTTAGGTAGTTTTGGTAGGCGATTCTTGTGTTTTCTATAGCGATCGTGGCCGTCCATAGCCACAAAATAGAGTCCAGAATTAAATTGCCACAGCATGGCCATAATGTTACAGTGGCAAAAAGTGCCAAAAAACAAATGTAGGATAAGAAGTTGACCCAAAATTTAGTAAATGGTGAGCTCCATACTAGATAAACTTTTTCAAAAAATGGCGGTGTAACATAATTACATTTTTGTTGTTTTTTTTCTTGTTCAGGAATTTTTGGACAACCATTGGCAAAGCCATTTATTTCGCTCTCTTTTCTTGGCATAAACAATTGGGATTTTTTTCGATTCTTTTTGATTTCTTTAAATAATTTCTCATTTAATTCGGCCTTTGTTCGCTCTGCTTCTTCTTGTTCTTCATCTCGATCTTCTTCATCTATTTCATCGATATTCACTGACTCGACCAACTCAATGGGCTTAAGTTCCTTTTTTTTCGTTTTTAATGGCACTGATTCGGCTCGAACTGGGAACACAATCCAGTAATACATTGGAAAAACAAAAAAAGCTGAAATGATCACTTTTAGCCAAGCTGGAAAGTCAATGATTCCATTGTCAATGTCTCTGACTTGAATAGAACCAAAAAGTCTTTTGGTCAAAATTTTTTGACACGCTCCGTGAGCGATAAAGTCCAAATTTTTGGCGTTGTAAGCAAGTTCAAGTACAGTACAATCGTTCCAGTCTGGGTGTTTATGAGTTAAAACTGAATAAGATCTGGGATCATTGTCCTGAAAGCTTGCATCTAATACTCCGATCGCTGCATCTGCAAATTCTTTTTGATATTTTTCTAATAAAATTTTCAAATAACTCTCTTGACAAAAATTTTGTAAATTTTTATACATCAATGAACAAACAAGGGCAATGGCCAGGGGTTCTTCGGTACGCTTCCACAAAATTTTGGCCAATTTATGCCGATTGAAAAGCATGGCAAAAATAATTATAAAATTCAGAGCTTTTTTTTCAGCTTGTTTTGCGTCTGTGACATAAAATCCAAGTTGGTTCATGTAAATTTCCAAAATGTTCACCATGTTGTCAATTGATGTAAGTTCCCGAAGAATTTCGTTCAAGCCGTCAGGTAAAAAATTCTCTGGCAAATCATCCTAGCGAAAAATTAGTTGATTTAACAAAAAAAAAATTTAATATTACTGTAAAATGTCCTAAAATTCTTTGTAAAATGATAGTGACAAAAAATTCACGATTTTCGGCCTTAATGAATAACTCTCTAATATTATTCCGGCCTAAGTACCGATGAATGTAAAAACCTTGGTCAAGAAATAATTCTACAAATTCCTCTCTATCTCTTCTTAAAATCGCATTTTCAAAAATGCTGTGCTTTATTTCAACATTTGTGTAATCGTCTCGTTGAAATATTTCAGACAAAGCTAGAGCTGGACAGTTCCAATCGAGAGTTAATTTCAAGTTTCGTTCCAACTGAGCTTTTCCTTGTTTTCCAGATAGCTGTGTTTGAGCTTGAAAAAAAAAGTAATTAAGATAAATTTTCAATAATAATTTTTTAATAAAAATTACATTGGAGAAGTGCTGTGAGAATGTATTTGTCCAAATCGGTATAGTCAAATCCAAGACCTTTCGTGTCAACAATTGTCAAAAATTTTTGTCCGCCCTAAAAAAAAAAAGTTAAAATACTTTAGTTTTTATTTAAACAAAAGTCTGGACAGCTGTACGTATGACCAAGCATTGGTATTTTAGTATAGTAAACTTTATAAAAAAATAGCAAACTAGAAAGTTGAAGAAATATTCTAATTTTAAAAATATTACCAATTTATCACTTTTAAATTACCAAGCACTTTAGAAAGCTAAGTAGTAAAACTGTTCAAATTTTAAAAATTATGACCAAATATGAATACAATAAACCATTCATAAAATAATTTTTTTTTAAATATATAAACGAATCTAGTAATTTTTGAATGATAGAAATTAGGAAAATTAAACAAATCAAAAATTGGATAAGATTTTCTGAAAAAGTACTTAAAAAAATGGAGAGATACGGGGGGCGGGCTGATCACTCCGGAAGGGATGTCTATTTTCATCGCTTCCAAGTAGTTTTTTGTTTTCGTATCCGGACAGCTGCAAGAAACATAAAGATTAGACAAAGTAACATTGTGGACGTTTTTAAACATAATTTGTTTACGGTTTATTGCTGACGATAAAATCCAAAAACTGAACTTTAAATCATTTTATGGTCCAATATTCAAGTTTAAATTAAAAAAATACATATATTCTTTTTATAACAATGCACCTTTTTTTTTAATATTTTTTATTTTAATATTGAAGAGGTTTTATTTTTAAATAATTTTTTAGGGATCCTTGAAATTTTTAGTTCGGTTAACTTGTTAAATACATATAAAGAGAAATAATTAAAATTTTTAAATATATCAACAAGAATTTAAAGAAATATTATTAATGTGCCTTTTTGAATTTGATTACTAAACAAAAAATAATTACTTTCGAGCCATTTTTGACAATAGACAAAATCTTGTCTCTATAATGATTACGAATCACTTCATTTTTATTCAATTCATCATTGAACTGGTTTAATAGTTTCTTGCAAACTTCAGGTCTAAGGTAACTTTCTTCATAATCTGAATCCTTGCTTGAAAAAAAAATTCAAATTTAATTTAAAGATTTTAAAAAATCCAAATACTTTTCGTTCAGCTCATCATAGGCAAATGCAATAATATCAGAAACAGCTCCGCTTCCTTTTAGAATAATCACCGGTATTTCTCTTTGAATTTTGGAATCAATTGCATCAATGCTATTTAGGTCACCACGTATGACCAAGCAAACCATTGGTATTTGTCTATTTTCAATAATTGGATTCTTTAGTTCATTATCGTCATCACTTGCATCAGAAACTTTTTAATTGTATTTTTTTTTATTTTTTTAAGCTTAAAAAATTTGAAAAAAAAATATTTACCTGATTTTTCAACTTTTTTTTTACTGTAATAGCTCAAAGATCTAGTAAGCAGGGATTCAATTCGATCTCGAAATCGATCATAGCTTAGACTATCGAGGTTAATATTTGTCAATGAGGAGAATCCTGCTGTGTCTGAAGTATTCGATAAATCATCATAAACAATAAAATGAGTATGATCAGGGTTGACATCAAAACGATACATGTTTTTATTTGTTCTGTTTCCAGATGCTGTTACAATTGATGTCTTTTTAAAAATTTTAAATTTGTTTGGAAAATTTCAAATTTAAAAAACTGTACTATTCCATCAAAAGACGACCAGTTTTGCATCGTGCTAGCCGAAACAATTCCAATGAGGGTCAAAGGTTTTAAATTAGATTCGTTCGTATCCAAAAAATGCAGACTTGAATAATTTGATTTCATGGACGTGATGTTCCGTGAAGTTTTTTCTTCGCTGAAAGCGTCTCCAACCATTGCGGATATTCCACCATTGATTCCATTTGTAATAAACCACATTTCGGTTTTATTTGCAGCTTTTATTATTCCTCTGCGGAATTGTTCCTCAAGCTTCGGATTTCTCCAATTTTTAAAATTTGTTAAACCTTTTTAATAAATTTAATTTCATTTTCTGTAAAAAAAAAACAAAAATTTGGATTAAAAAACGATTCAAGTCAATTATAAGATTCGCACAGAACAAAACGTCTATCCTGCTTGCATTTTTTTTAATTTTTAGATACTTTATGATTTAAAAATATAAGCATTGTGGAGTAAAAAAATCAACTACTACTAAAAATCTGCCAACAGATATGAAAAGACTAAACAGTTTTTTTTAAAATATTTTGTTCTTAATTTTCCGGTTGATTTCATAATTCAAAAAGATTTTTAAAAATTGTATGAAACTTTTTATTTTTTAAGAAGTCGAATAGAAAATTTATGATCCCTTTACCCCAGTCCTTTTGATGATGCCTCAATTAACTTTTTTCAAAATAAGAATGGAATATTGGTATAATTGACAATTTTTAGAGAAATCGAAGATAATTTTATAGCTTCTGTGAGTTTTACTTTGGGCCCTTTCTTCACTAGGAATGGTGAATACGTTGATCTAGGTAAAATTGATCTAAAGAGAAACAAATCAATTCAATTGCAATAATTAAAGAATAATTTTAAAATTTATGTCAGAATAGATATTGATTTATTTAAAAAAAAAAATAATTTATATTTTATGTTGTTCTTATATATCTTTAAAATACAAATGCTGAATAACAATTGATAGAATCTAATCTAAGTTAGCACGATTCAGATTTATCAAAATTTTGATTATTATAGATATTTAGAAGTTCAAGTTATTCCAAAATTAAGGAATTATGGAATTAAAATTTGTATCAACCTTGGGCAATAAAAATCAAAACGATTTTTACCATATTCAAGATGACTAATTCTCAAGATGCTGGAAACATTATAACGTCATGCTAAGGATTTTTTCTCCACTATGGAAGATTCTTCACTTTGATTGAGAGGAGACCTAATTCATTTGTACAGTGTATTAAACCATAGTATCAGACATTTTAATTTTAATATTTTTCAAAGGACCTTAACCACTTCTAAATTTAATTTTTGAAAATGAGTTTTTTGTAAAATCTTTATCCTCAATTTAAAATAGTCCCAAAAATGCATGAAGACAAGTAAGTTTCATAAATTTTGAAAATTCGATTCCTTTAGAATAGAGAACGCAATGTTAGATACTTTTGAATCTTAGTTGTATTTGAATGACTATTTTTCATGATTAGGATAACTTGATAAGGTCACAGACCGCATTATAGATAGCTAGAGAGTCAAAAATGTTATACATAAGTTAGTTGTTTTTTTTTAAATTTTTTTGCCAAAAACCAAAAAAAACTTATCCTAGCATTTCCTAGTTTGTTTTTACCATCCTTCCTTATTAAAAATATTATAAAAAATATTAAATTCTAAAAGCTGGTTTAAAAATATTCAATCTGTCAAAATTTTAGTCGTTTTCATCTTAAAACGCAAGAGTTATTTAACTTTTAATAATTTAAATTTTTGTTAAAACAAAAAATTAAACAAAGACCTAAAGAATCAATTAGCTGAATTTCAAAATAATCGAAGTCGATTCAAAGAATTATCCATTACCATGTAAAAAATGAAATGAATTAGTAAATTTGAAAAATGAAATTTGATCAAAAATTTTTATTTGCCTTATTTTTTAATTTTAGAATGCTCACTCAGTTTAAATTTTAAAAAATTGAATTAAGATTGTCGGAGTCTCACGGAGATTATTAGACTCGAAATTAATGTTTCCTATTTATGATTTGGGCACAATATGGGTTCAGCAAAAACATCAGCACAATTGACTTTTTTCATCTAATTAGTTAGTCTTCAGATTCAAGTACATCTGGTCTTGCTGTTTTTGGTTCGTCATAGTTTCTTTATAGAGTTTCTTTCCTGATGAAATTTAAGAAGGAATTGGAACTTCAAAAACAATCTAGATGATTATGGGGAAAAATTTTTAACCTCATATTTAGTCTAGTGTGTTAGTCTAAGTAAAAGATTCGGCAAGAAAATATTTGCAGATAAATTGAAGTAATACAAATAGATTAAATCTATCAAAAATTTAAATGCATGAAAAATTTGTCAGTAATTTTTATCTTTTAGTGAAATTTTTTATTTTTATTTCAATTTCTCATAAGTCATCATTTAATACACATCGTAATATCGGCAACTTGAAGTTCATGATAAAAACTTTATAGATAAAAATGTTAATAAAAATGATGGAAAAAGCTTTTTTAAATACTTTTTAATTAAACACAAAATGTTTATTATTTTAAATAATTTTTTTTTCCAATTGATCTTTAATTGATTTTTATAAAATAGTTTTTTGAAAATTTTAAAGACAAATTTAAAATCCATATTGAAGCATCCAAATTGTGGTTTCAAATGTTATTTGAATATTAATTAAAATAAATTACAGCGAAACAAAGTTAAATTTTGTATTGCAAAATTTAAAAATATTGATTTAGATTTTATTTAGATTTTAAAAAAAAATTCTTATTTTTTTTTCAATTAAAAATTAAATAAATCATGATTAATAAAGTTTAAAAATTTAGTATTTAAAAAATTGATAGAAATTACTTTTTTTTTAAATCACAAACTAAAAATTTTGATCTCAAATTTGCATTTGATCTTCATATCTTGATTTATTTTACTTATAGAAATTGTAAATAAATTAAATTTTTAGCTTAACATAATTACTAATATTTAAATAATTTTTAAAATGTAAATTTCAAGAATTTAATATAGAAAATTAAGTAAAATCTTAACTAGGATACTTAGTTCTTAACTTGAAATAGTTTAAAGGCTTTCGAGTAAAATTTTTGTTTAAAAATAAATTACCTGTTATAATCGGTATAATTATTTGGGGACTTTTCATACCCCAAACTGACTTCATAAATTTAGGAACATTTCTAATTTGCTCTGCTATGTTTGGCGCTTGCTCATTGCCTTTTTCAAATTTAAAATTTACATAGTTACTGCCCTTAATTAACAAAAATTATAATAGGAGTTTTTTTCTTTCTGTCCATTACATGTGAATTATAAACAATTCCGTTCGTATCTTGTATTTTGATAAACCCATTTACATATTTTGACTTAAGCTTATCAGGGTCTGTGTCAAGTTTATAATTTGGATCCTGATTTGTGGGAAATGGCCGTGGCATCCCTTCCAAAGGCGAATCAAGATCTTCTTTTATTTCGTCACTTTTAATGAAATCCGAAGTTATATTACTCATACTATAACACTGATAGTCCTAAAAAATATAATAAGCCGCCGAATTTGAAAATTTTAAATCAAAGTTACTTCTTTACTATAGGTCCTGTGTCTCGATCTGAGTCCCATACAGTCTAGGCTGAGACCTGCTTTTTTAAATGACTTGGAATCAATGCTGTACATTTAAAAAAGTCCTCTAAAAAGTAAAATATACAAAAAAATAAACATTTAAAAAAAAAATTAATGCTTTTTAAATTTAACAGTCCCAAGTGTGTTTTTGAAGTGATTTCAAAAATATTTTAAAATTGAGATAAGAGCTTCAAAATCGAATTTTGTATGTGGTATTCCGGAGTTTAAGCTGTGAAAAATTAAGCATAAAATGTTAATTTTGTAGGATTAATTGGATTTTGAAAGGTTTTAAAAAATTTGTCTTTTTAGGGATAGAGAATTTGTATATGAATTGAAATTTTAATAAATAAATTTAACTTAACTTTAAGAATAGAAACAAAATTTCTAATATTTAAATTTTGTTGATTTTGATTTAATTTAAGTTAAATTTGTTTTATTCATAATTAATATAAACTTTAGTGAATATTGTCTAGTGACATTTTTAAGAAATTTAAGTTATCTTTATCTTTATCACTTAGGTTTATTAGCTTAAAAAATACCGTTCTAAAATAAAAAAATGAATAAAAAGAACACAGTTGCTTTTTATGAAAAGTGGCTACTTGACACGAGCAGTAAAATAAACGATTTGCAATGATTTTTTGAGGATTTTGATGATACCTTGGAAAAATTATGTAAATAATTGAGTCTGCATAAAGAAAAATGGATGTCTAACTTTTTTCTCTAATATTAAATTTTTTTAAATAAAGCAATAAATAAAAAATAGGTAACTTTAATTTTTGTATTAAACTATTTAAAGTTATAATGAATTAAGTTTACATATTGCTGAAGTAAATGAATAAAAATTTTCAAAAAAATTTTTTAATAAGTTGATAATAAAAGAATCTAAAATCCAGCTAATGATCTTAAAATGAATCTAATTTAACCATAATTAGAATATTTGTAATTATGTAATTTTATTAAATGATTTAAAAATGAAAGTTGATTACTTTTCTTTTAAATCATAATAATAGCTTAAATAAATAAATTAAATTAAAACCCTGAATGAAAAATATTATAGAAATAAAGCTCTAAGTAATTTTATTAATTATTAATATTTTAATTTTATGTAAATTTTTCTGGTGGCACAGACTTGAACGCAGATTTTTTTGAATAATTTTTCATAACGATTGTGAAGTTTTTTTATTACAAAAAACTCAAATTAAAAAGATTTTTTTATTTTAAAAGAAAAGAATGTGCACAATAAATTATTTTAACAAGCATGTTTTATTTAAATCAACTAAGAAATTCAATCCAGGTCTTTGAGATTATTTTGATAAAACGTGATAACTAGAAAAATATTTCTCGTGTAGGTAATTAAACTCATGAAATTAGACAAATATCAAAATACACTGTCGATGAAGTTTATTTTAGAATATTTGCTGCTGAATATTCTTAAATTTTAAACTCATTATTTAATTTAAAAAAATCCAATTTAATTTGATCTAATTTAAGTTAAATAATGGTTGAAGCGTTCAAGTTTTGAATACATTTAAAAATTAAAATAATTATAGAGAATTATTAATGGCGAAAAAAACTCATCAACTATTTATCAAGTATCACCTTGAATTGATTTGACTTTTCTGCATTCACAAATTTATTCTGGAATTTGTTCCAGTACGGGACTATTCTATTTCTGAGAAACATTTTTCTTTTATTAAAATATTTTGTTTACCTCTTTACTAAATTTAAAATTATTTCCTCTTGTGTAGTAATTGTTACTTAGATATCTAATTCCGTTTGTAATTCGGACGTCTTCAAGTTTATTGAAATTTTATACAGCTGTATGAGATTGTTTCTTATTCTTCTCACTTCAAGTAAAGCGTAGATCAACTTTCAAGAGTCTTACACAGTAACTTAAAAGGCTAATACACTATTAAAATTTATAATATCTAATGGAAATAAAAATTATCAATCAGAATTCAATATGATGAAGAATTTTGAATATTCATAGTAAAAATTACCACTCGATTGAATATAAACTCGAAAGTCATTTTGCAGATTTGTTTATCAAAATAATTTGATCAAGATTTCATGATTTCTTAAGATTAAATTTATTCCAAAAAGAGCTAAAATCTACTAGCATAATTAAAATTATTAATAATTGAATGCATTTTTTTTAAATTTCATTTTACTATTTGATCAGGCATGGTGAGAGTGAGAATATTTTCCATTGCTAAATGATTGAACAGATAACTAAAAAATAAATTTTTGATATGTTATTTCAGTCAAAAGTCAAATTAATTTTCTAGATTATTAGTAAAATTTTTCATGACAAGCTCTCGCTTCTCTTTTTCTTCTCTCTTTATTTTCAATTTACAATTTAAAGGGTGAAAAAAGAATTTTTCTACGAGCTACACTAAAGTTACGCTTTTATTTTGTCTTGAAACTTTAGTCACAGGGTAGTAAATTTATGACTTCGATTCTTTAAATTAAACAAAAATTGTAATAATTTTCAATTAGCTGAAAAATTTCTGTTCATTGGGAAAATTTTTGTATACCTTTTTTAAAAAAATGCTTAATTAGAATTTTTTCATCCTACTAGCCGAAATTCAAAAACGCAATTAAATAGCAGCTAAAAAATATCTAAAATAATTCAAGTGGCAAAAAAATGATGCATTTAAAATCTAATATTTACTTTGAAAAGTTTACATTTTGTTCCGTAGCTAAATTTTTACTAGATTCATTGTCAACAACTATTAATATACGATCACAGACAACAAGGAAACAAAAATGCTAATTTAAGTTAGACGAAATGAATTTATTCAATTTTTTATAATAAATAAAATTACATTGCATAAAAATCAATCAATAATATTATGAAAAATTGTTTGCTGCTTGTTGAGAATTTTGCCAGTTTTTTCTTTAAATTGATTTCACTTTTCGGTGAATTCGACAAAAACCATTTGCAATTTGTGATTTAGAATTTTTTATGGTATTTTTTTCATTAGTCTCCACCAAATTAAATTTGATTTTGACTCAAATTGAGCAAAGAAAATCATATTTTTTTATTACTATCTTTTAGCCGATAACTTTAAATTTACTTTTTAATTATTTATTCAAATTTTTTTTTAGATCAAAATTCAATTAAAAAAATTGATGCTAGTAGATCGTTTTTAATAGAATGGATAATTTTAAAAAAGCAGCCGCTGAAGCAAGTTCATTTTTCAACCGTGCCAAACAAGTGACTCTTAATTTGATATCATTCTTAATATTGAACATTCAAATAAAAAATGTTTACTCTCAATGTTCATTATTAACAAAATTTACAATTTAAGTTTGAATAAAATTTAAATTAGTTCACGGAGGAAAAGTTAGGAAATGCGGAAAAGACTGTTTATCAGGCGGATTTAGAGAATTTGATAAGACGCTCGGAATCGACTAAAAATTCTACAGAGAAAATAATTTCAAGCACTACCTCGCTGCTTCATCCGAACCCAAGTATTTGATTAAAATATACTTTGATTAATTACTTTTAGTTTATTTTCTATCTGAAAGATGAAAGACTTGAAGAGTTGGTGATGACAAAACTTGATAGAAGGGTTATGAAACCGACCAATTTTGAAATACTGGGAAGTAGTTTAATTGAAGCTGGAAATGAAGTAGGAAACACATTTCAATATGGTATTTTAAAAATATGAACTTTTAATAAGCTTAATTTATCAATGAATTTTTAAGGAAGCGTTTTGATTAAAGTGGGTGAAGCTGAGAAAAAACTTGGCAATTTGGAAAAAGAATTTATTCAAAAATCTTCAGTCTGCTTACTTCAACCTCTGAAAAGTTTCTTAGAGGGTCAAATGAAGACAATATTAGTAAGTTTTAATTTAATCTAAAAGATTTTGTTAATACTTTTTTTATAGAAAGAAAAACGAATATTAGATTCTAAACGATTAAATTTGGATGCTAGCAAGGCAAGGCTAAAAAAGTTACATGAGTCAAATTCTCATAAGCATGAGGTAATTATTTATTTTTTTTGCTGATTAAACAGAGCTTAGTAAATAAAAAAATTAAATTTGGACTGTTTAAAGATAGAAAATTTATTTATTCTCTTCGAAAATAAAAACTTTAATAAACTAGCATTGAATGATAATTAAAAATATTTTAAAGGCAGAAGAAGAGGTTCGTCAAGCTCAGACCGAGTTTGATCGGCAGTATGAATTAACAAAATTATTAATGGATGAACTTACAATAACTTATGTAAATTTTAATAATTTAAATTTATTTTATTTTTTACTTGATCTAATAACTTGCAGAATCACCACTTGCAATGTCTGGCTGATTTTGTTGAGGCCCAGTCTAACTACTATAGTTCTTGTTCGAAGGTGATGCAAGATTTAACTAAACAAATCGGAATTTCCACAATTAGAAATACATCGGCGATTGCACCAAAAAATAATGAGGGTCATCCTTTTTCATATCCGATACATTCCTTGCCTGCGAGTTTTACTGAAAAAAAGAAAGCAAAAGTATTATTCGACTACGAGGCAACAGAGCCATCCGAGATGAGTGTTTGTGCCAATCAGGTAGAAATTAATTTTATCGTGAAAAGAAATAAAATTTTGGTTTTAGATTATCGCGATTCAAATAGTTCCAAATGATAATGATTGGGTTTTGGCAGAGTCTGGTCGAGACTCAGGCAAAGTTCCTAAAGCTTATATTCAAATTGTCGATTAAACCCTTGATCAATTTTGATCTGAAAAATAGCAATTAGAATTTTTATTTAATTTCTTTTATGCATTTATTCCATTAATAAAATTTACTTGAAAGCATTTGAAGATTTTTTTTGTAATTAGAATTTATTTTAATAAAAATGTTTCCAGCAGGAAACAAACAAGGTAATGAATATTTCATATAAATTAAAACCTCGTGTTTGATCAAAAATACAACATGTCGATATATGCGAAAGAAAAGAATTTAAATAAATTAATTGAAAATTATATTAGTATAGTGGAATATTCTCTATCCAGGTGACAATCTTATTAGTTTTAATTTGGTGTAATTTGCTTGGAAAAATATATTTATCAAATATTTAATGACAGAAAAATTATATGATGACATAAATAGAAGCATTCAACATTTATCAAATTTATTCAAGGTAAAGTGAAATGTTTGCATAATTTTCAATTAAATGATTTTTCTCAAATTCATCCAAATTAAAGGTTGGATTTTAGGAATGTTCAAAAATATAGCATCATGCATTGCAAATATTTAATTTAATCAAAATTAATATTTGAATTTTTTGAGGGAATAAAAATTTAATTCAGAACAAAAAGAGAAAAAAAATTATGGTTCGTTTCCTAATATTTTCTTTCTCTTTTAACTAGAAAAAAAATTAATTAAATAAAGAATTATCTAATTATTAATTTTAATGTTGAATCTATTTTGAATTTTTTTAGATTCAACTAAAGAATCGCGGATTTATTGTGAATACCACGATTTTTTTAAAATGATACAACAAATATTAAATAAATGTACACATTATTAAAAATCCATTTTAAAAATACACACTTAATTAATTAAAAAATCACTTCTTATTTATAATTGACGATTTTGATTACCAAAAACTATTACCAATATCTTGTATTTTGACTTTTTTTATAATTACTCAATAAAAACTCTGAGTTAAGCGAAAGATATGTGACAGGAAGACTGTGTCGTTCTGTTCCATTAATTGCATAACTGGTTGAAGATTATAAAGCGGGTTTTGAATCAAGTTTTGAAATTGTTTATTGTAATTCTCTTTTATCTTATTTTTACTTAAAATTTTTATTCGATTTGATTTATTCTTAATTTTTTGAATCTGAAAGAGATTTAGCTCGGCACAGAAAAAAACATTAATAAAAATTAGCTTTGAGACGTATATTGAATATCCAACTCAATTGTTTAATTGGTACTTTACAATTTCTTCTTTTTCTCTTGAACTATCAAATATTTTAATATGTCTAACCTCTAGCTATTTCAATATATTGTTTTTAATTTTCTTGTTAAAAATTATCTCAATTCAAAGGAACATTAGCTCAGTACAAACAGATAAACAAATAAAAAATAATAACATCTCATTTTATGACCAGAAAATTAAAATGTCGAGTGCGAGTTTTTTTTTAAAATAATTTCAATGACACAGTAAGAGATGCTGAGCCTCTGGTTAAATACAAAGAGTAGAATTTTTGATTATTTACAAGATTTTGAGTTTTAAAAAAATTTCAGAGACTTATTAAAGATCCAAGACTTGATAATATCCTATGAAGAGGTAAAATGAAGAGAAGATTGTGCTTGTCTTATTAGACATAGTTAAAAATAATTTTTTTAAAATCGTTTTTAGTTGATTTTTATTTTTTTGGTGGTTTATATTTATATTATCTTCGCTAATGCGAAATCAAAGTAACAAATACTTCATTATTTACATAAAGTCAAAGATTCAATTGGAAATTAAACAATTAATTCAAGGAAACATGCTTTAAAATATAAAATTATTTGACATAAAATTTATACAAATTATTTATAATTTCTAAAATTAAAATTTTCCTAGAAAAAACTTTTCAAATATTGGTAAAGTAAAAAAGCTATTTTTTTTATTTCTCAATACTTTACCTTTTGATCGTAAAAATAAAATAAAGCTACTTAAATATATATTGAATTGATATAAAATCTTAAGAAAATTTTTTGATAATATTTAATTTAAAAGAGATTAAAATAAAATTTAGGTTACAAGGCAATCTAAGAACTCAAAAAAACTTCTCTTAATTTTAAGTTTTTCAGTAGAAAATTCTTTACAATAATTTCGAATTTTTAGCATCCAAAAAATTAAAAGTAACCGAAGCGTCGAATTTTAAATTTTTTTGAATCTAGTCAATGGCATTCTGAAATTCTGTAAAAATTAAAATAAAAAAAAATAATAAAAAATTGATTAGAAAACTGAATGTCAGGTTTTGTAAGACACAGTTCAATAAAATGTCATAATTTTTGGACATTGTGAATTTTGAAACAAAAAACAAAAATTTTAAAATGAAATAACTTTTTTACTTGAAGTATAAAAATTGTCTGCAAAATGTATCAGCTGATACAAATATTGTCCTACCCAAATTAAATCTCTGCAAAACCCAGCAAGTCTGCAAAGCACTAAATGTAATAGAAAATCATTAAAATTAAATTGCAGAGTTATTGCAGAGACTAAATTTGGGTAGGACAAGATTTGTATCAGCTGATACATTTTGAAGTAAAATTTTCAAACTTAAAGTAAAAAAGTTATTTCATTTAAAATTTTTGTTTTTGTTCCTTGTTCCAAAATTCACTAAGGCCCAATTTTCGCCGAGAAGTAAAGACTTAGGTATGTTAATGCAATAAGGTGCCAAAATTTGTAACATCTAGATAAAAAACGATTCTAAATATTTTATTGTTTTGTACTGTTCTTTTGCACTGAATTAAAAATCACAAAATCTAAAATTATATAAATTTCAAAGACTTTGAGATCAACTGTGAAGACAATCAATTTGTATTTTTAAGCCTTTATTACTCAACTTTTGTTGCCAACAGCGTGAACATGTAGTTGGGTTTCCTTTAATACTCTTTACCTTCTGGGTAATCTTAGAGTATACCTAATTTTTCCCAAAACACTATGTTTAAGATCAATTTTGATAGCATATTTGATTATCACCGGTTTGCTGATATATTTTGTATTGATCAACAAGACTCATTTTTTGCAAGGAATTTTATAAAATTTACATCAATTTCTTTTATTGGATCTTAATTATGAAAAGTGTAATATTTTCTTGAAAATTTTTCTGAATACAAAGCTAAATTTTTTAGTAATTAAATAAAAAATTTTAAAATGCAGCAGAAAATATTTGTGTATAAAGTCAGCTTTCTGTTTATTAAAAATGTGTCAAAAAAAGAAAAATTCATAGAAATTTAAAATGACCTATGTTCTAAAAATTAGCTATTTTCTAGACCATTGGCTTTTAAGTTATTAAGTTTACAGTTAATTTCTTCTATATTTTTGAACAACTAATCAGGTAACTAAAGATTTTTCAAAAAAAACTAAAAATAATCATTTCGTTTCTATGCAAACAATCAAAAATTTATTTTCCATACCAGTAATAAGTTAAGCCTGAATTTACGTTTAGAATAAAAAAAAACTTTATTTATGATTTGATTGTTTCAATACAAAAATTTGAATTTTTGATTAGCCTTATAACGTGCATTTAACACTTTCTTCAAATTAGCTCAGAAAAAATATCGGATTGAGTAATCGAACCCTTCTAAAAATCCCAAAATACTTGGTTACCAATTTAATATTTTATCATATTGATTTTCCTGATTTAAGATACTTTTCAAAATGCACTATTTGGTGTTATGTACATTATTTAGCACAATTATTCTCAATTTTATAGTCTCTGCCGAACCAAGTAAACTCTGACTTAAATTGAAATTTATCTAATTAGCTAATTCTGGATAAACTAAAGGTAATCCGTATTTGAAGCGATTTTCACGTGTAAATTTCAATAAAGAAGATTTGATTAAAAATCACGAAAGAACCAAGAGAGATATTCAGCCTTTCTTGGAATTAAAATTTTCAGCTCATGAAAAGTATTTCTAAAATGATTTTAAAGCTTATTAATTTATCCTTGATTTTTTCATTTAAGGATATTTGATTTGAAATTAAGACCAGTTAAGTCAAAGTTTTTCCAAAAAGATTTCATTGAAATTGGCTCACAGAAAGTTCCAATACAAGACTTTCAGTTATATGAAGGACATTTAGCCGATGAACCAAAAGACTCGCATGTAGCCGGTACAATAATTGATGGAATTTTTACAGGGACAGTTAATTCAAAAAGAGATGGAGTTTATTATATCGAGCCCGCAAAAAAATATCAAGAAAAAGAACAACATTCGATAGTTTTCCACGAAAAAGATGTTTCGAGTAAACCACGAATTAAACGATCAAGTGATTCTGCAGATATTGGCTGCGGAATTGCTAGAGATAAAGTCCGAGAAGCCCTTCTAAAAGAGCAGCTCAAATTTGGAAAACAAGTAAGAAAATAATTTTTTTTATCAGTGAACAGACTTTCTATCTTTTATTAATTAAATATTAATTTAAGATAATTTGGAAGAAAAGTTTTGACTGTTTGGAATGGAGAATTGCTCTCCCTATTAGCCTTTTGACTGTAGCGCAATAATTTAAAAAAGCACAGACAAAATCTACTTTATAGTCTTTAGTTTAAGTATTCTAATATTAGAAAAACAAAAATAAAATTTTTGGGTCAATTAAAATTTTTTTTTCAATACTAATTCATTGGTCTTAATTGTTTTATTCTAGCGTTTTGATAGAATGATAAATTTCACCCAAACTACAATTCAGATATGTATAAAATTTTTATTAAGATTTTCTAAGACAAACTAAAAATTTATGAGTAAAAATTTATTTTATTTGTAAGTTTCAAAAATCGAAATTTAAAAATCAAATTTGATTTTAACTTTCTTTACAGAAAAAAGCCAAATCAAATAATTAACGAACCCGAAAAATTCTATTTCATTAAGTAAAAAATAGAAAAATTTAATTTTTCCAAGTTTAATAAGCAAAAAAAAAACATTTTTTGTTGAATGCTCTCATTTTTTTAAATTCTGGAAAATATAAGTCCTGGGATTTTTTACTATTATTCCAAATATACACATACATATATACTAGTATACATTTTATTATATTTTAAAAATAATTATCTTTTCTCAACAAATATAAATTTTTTTTGAATACATTGGAAGTATATTTTTGATATTTTTTTTAGGTTTTTTGAACAATTTGTGTATATTCGTATAGGATAGAGCCAAAACGTCGGTAGAGGATCCTAATTTCTAAATTCTTAAGAGTCTATAGGATCTTAAAAAATCCTAATGTGAAGAAAAAAATCAAGGATTTTTAGGTTCCGACATGATCTAATAAGTTTCTTGGCCTTTAAACGAGTGTAGGATACGGTCAAGACAAACCGGTCAAACACGGACGGTCTTTTTTGTGGACCGCCAAAAAATACGGTAAACAAAAAACGGCCTAAAGAATACGGAGGTCAAAAATACGGCCAAATTTTTGGCGTTTGGCAACTTAAACTGATATTTTTTTCATAACAGTGTTTTAAATTAAAAAAAAATAACTAATTAAAATGATATAAAAAGTAAAAAAAAATTAAAAGTTTTTTAAGATTTTTTTTTTCAAAATTTTTCAAAAAATTTAGTTATCACCCACCAAAATGCTGGCCGTTTTTTTGGCGGCCCGTATAATTTTGTTCGTATCTTTTGGCGGTGCAAAAAATAGTCCGCCTGGCTGACCCGCCAATTGACCGCCCGCTTAAGGTTATCCGGCTAATGCGGACACGGTCACGGTTTCTGAAATGTTTGCCGGATAAGTGTCCGCTTGTACGGATCCCAACACTACTTTAAGCATTAAAGATTAATTAATGATTAAAACTCATTTTTTCCTTGATTCTGAGAATTAATTCAGTCAATTAAAAGAATTAGGTGAAAACGTTTTTAAAAAATACTTATAGGATCCTAGAATGATCATTAACTCTTTTTTAATCTAAAGAATATTTTTAAAAATAACATTAATAATTGAAATTAAATAAGAAGAATTCCATTAATGATCATCCTCGTCATATATCGATAAGTAATGTTCACATTTTAGTAAGATGTTGTGTTTGGTCTAGAATGAATGTTTTAATTTTCAAATTTAATTTAATTTTGAAAAGTATTTTTATTGTTCGGTCTAAAATTTGGAAAATTGTCTTTCATATTTTGATACTCTTCAAAAAATAAATAAAAAGCAAAATTTTAATCTAAATAATATATTTTTTTATTATAAACTAATTTTATTTAACAAAAAAGGAGTTTAAACCACTGAAGGGATCAATCAATTTTGTTGAATCTGAATTATTTAAATATTCTAGAGAGGCCAATTTAAGAAAAAAACGTCAGACCGAAACATTTCCGGATGGACGCAACGTGTGCAATCTTTACCTGAAAATTGATCCTTACTTGTATGATACAATTTTCAATAACGAAGGCAATCGAGATGACATTTTTACCAGAAACTATTTGATTTATTACTTGGAGAAACAAGTCGAATCGTTGAATTCAATATTTAACCAAATCACGACTTCGGGATTTTTTCAAAATTTGAGGTTTTTAACTGAAAAAATAAAAATTTACAAACTGTCTGATTGTCAGAACCTAGGCTCACCAGAGAACAAAATTTGTGAAAATTACTTGGATGCCATCACTTTATTGAACCATGTATCATTAGATAATTTTGATGAGTATTGTTTATCATATACATTCACTTCACGTGACTTTGCTGATGGAACTTTGGGTCTTGCCTGGCTCGCTTCTGCAGACGGCACTGTTGGCGGAATATGCCAGAAAAGAACCACTGTGATTAATGAAACCAAGAGTCTCAATTCGGGAATTGTTTCTTTGGTTAGTTTCGGCTCTAGAGTTCCCGAACGAGTCAACCAAATAACATTTGCTCACGAAGTTGGCCATTCACTTGGCGCCAAACATGATCCTGCGACTTCGGAATGTCAACCTGGAGGTTCAACCGGAAATTTTATCATGTTCAGTCGAGCTACGTCTGGAAATCAGCCTAACAATGATATATTTTCTAGTTGTAGCATTCAAGATGTCAATTCGGTATTTTCAAATTTGTTTACTTCAAAAAATTGCTTGAAATCAGCATCGGACATCAATCCCATTTGTGGAAATGGAATTATTGAAAATGGAGAAGTGTGTGATCCGGGAGATTCTGGCCTCAGTAGATGTTGTGCTGCTGATTGCAGGTCTTTGAGCAGTGGAGAATGCGATCCCAGTCAAGGTGGATGCTGTGATCCAAGCACATGTAGATTTTATACAAATGAGAAAGTTTGCTTGGCTGGCAACGATTGTCGAGGAGATGTAAAATGTACTAATTCAAGTGCAAAATGTCCAGTGGATCAAGCCATTACTTTTAAAGAAGATTTATCTCTTTGCAATGATAATACTCAAGTGTGCCGCAATGGGGTATTTTGGGGCAAAATTTTTTAAATTTTGTAAAACCTTAGCTATATTTAGAGCTGCACTGATTCAATTTGTGACTTATATGAACTAAAGCAATGCTATATTGTGGGAAATTTATCAGATCCAAAGGTAAATAAATCTGAACTATGTTTGTTAGCATGCACAGGAGGTATTTTAGACATTTTAAAAAATTTAAAGTGACCATTTTTTTTAAATTTCAGCCAAAACTAGCAATCAGTGTAAATTAACAAGAAATATTGAAGATTTCGGGGGTCGATCATATTCTCTTCGACCCGGTAAATTTAATTGTGATTATTGTGACTAAGTATTTAGTTTTTTATTTTAATAGGTTCGGCATGCAGTGAGTTGAATGGATATTGTGATATATTCTCAAAATGTCGTGCCGTTAACAGTCAAGGTTCGTTGGCTAGATTGGCAAACACTTTATTGTCAGCTACAACGATTACAATCGAAGATATAGCAACTTTTGCCAGGGTATTTTTTTTTAACTCCGAAACTAGATTATTTATAATAAATAATAATCGTTTTCATTTTAGACATATTGGTGGGCTATTTTGCTGTTTTGTATAGCATTTTTAGCAATAAATGGAATCATTTTCTTCTGTATAATAATACATATAAATTCAGATAATCCGGAAAAAAGCTTGGGCTATAGCTTTAGACAAACTCTAAGAAGACCATTTCAAGTGGTATTTTTTTTGAAAAAATTTAAAATAATACATTGGTTATAATGATGAAAGGTATTTGAATTATTTTATGCAGAATTACGCAAGTTTGCAATTAGTAATTTTACCTAAAATTTTCTCAAATTGTGTTATTTTTTAATTTTACATAAAAAAATGCAAATTTTACTTTACAAATTAAACAAAAAACCTATCATCAAATCACCACTGTAACTCAAAAATACTAAAATTAAAAATAATTAAATCAATTTCAGAGATGATTTATCAGTTTATTTATTAATTGAACTCTTGATAGAAAAATAATATTTCCAATTAAAATCTCAAACAATTAGTGGGACTGGTAAATTTTAAATCCGTTATACACAATTATAATAATAATTATTAAGTATTAAAAGTTTTATAAAAGTGACAAAGTTTCAACAAATTTTTTCCTTAGGTCAAAATCGGTTCTGTAAATTTTTCAAGCTGATTCATTCAATTTATTCAGAGTATCGCCGAAATCCAACTTCTGCAAAAATTCAAAAAAATTCACATTGATATTTTTGCAGAAGTTGGATTTAGATGATTTATTAAATTTATAAGCTCATAAAATTTACAAAAAAAAATTTTGAAATTTTAAATTTTCGCTCTCTTTTTTTTAAAACTACCAATTAGTCACAAAATTAATCAGTGAACAATGATATTTTAGAAATTCCTATTATTTTAAATTTCCAAGATGTTCAAAAATTGGCAATCCTGTTCCGTCATTTTTAATTTCATTTTTTTTAATTATTTTCCTCAGCAAATATAGTTGGCTTAAATTTCAAAAGCTACAATTTTACAATAATTCAAAAATTTTTTTTTGTAATTGTTTGATTGATATTGTGAATACGATATGACATTTCTACTACAAATGTGACGAATTTTAGGGTTTTCAAACTAGTTATTTTTGTAAAGGCATTTTTTTGTTCCTCATCCATTTTTTCATAATTATTCAAACAACAAAAAATTTATATTTAATTTAAAATTTAAAATTAAAATGAAGATTTTAAAAATTTTTCTTAAAAGTGTGGACAAAAGCCTGAAAATTTAAAAAGAACTCCTAAAAACTACAAAAATTTTTCAAGCATGAGGTCCAAAAATAATAAAACTCCAACTGAAGTCAAAGCGAGATATGATTTTGATGAAAAAACTTCCGATTCATCTGAAATAAATGTACGAAAGTCATACAAAATACAGAAAATACGAAAAAATCCTAGACAACTAGATGACTAATTTTTTTTAAAATTATAAATAAAATGATAAATAATATTCTGTTTTAACTTTATTGCATATAAAATGATCTAAAAAATAAAAAGAAAAAATCAGCTCGGAGCTGAAGCTGATAATTGGGGCATAGCATTGCCATCGGGATATTTGACTTTGAATTTTTTGACTACATCTGGCTCTAACAGTCTAACCCCGTCCAATTGATTGCCTAAGGTGAGCCAGTTTTCTCTCAGATTATGTGGTCGTCCAAATAATTCACATTTTCTTGTTCCAGGAGAAAGTCGCTCAATTAAGCCGTAGATTTCGTCTGGTTTATGAGAAGTTGCTCTGACTTCGGCCACAATTGTGTCACAATCTAGACCAGTGTTGAATAAGTCCGGATTCGGTTTCCCCTTAACCCCTATTAGACAATGTTCTTTACCATGGTTTAACCAATGGCCGGTTCGACCTGTTCGAATAATGCGCTGAAGCTGATTTGTTTTAACCCATATTAATTCATCACAGCGTTCATAATTCCATTCTTTTAAGCATTCTCGGCCTAGCTCCATCGCTCTGCCAGTTACCCATAGAAAAATGTAGCCCTCATCTTGCAACGAAGGTACATCTAGTTTTCTCATTTCTTCATCAGCCATTGTACCATAAGGAAGTTCCATATGAATGTCCCATGGTGGATCTAAATTATTTTAATTATGATGTAAGATTCAACCATTTTTAAATAATCTCACCTGCCATTATAACACTGAATTTGCCCAATGTTGTCATGTCAAATGATCTAAGATCGCACTGAATCCATTGCGGAGGAATTTTTGTTTTGCTCAATCGTGACAGGGTTGAACTTGAATTTGTAAGCAATTCTTGATCAACATCTTGCATGTCAACTTCATAATGAATATACTAATAAAAAAAATTAGCTACTCAATTTTTCAATTTATTAAACGCGTATAATATTTTTAAATAACAATAAAGTGCAATTTAAAAACTAAAATATTGAATTAGGAACAAAATAAAAACATTTTAGTTTTTTTTGTAATTAATGTCAATTAAATTTAAATTGATCACTATTTTAATTTATTAATACATAAATGATTGAAATGAAACTCTATCTTTATTAAATATGTTTAATTAAAAATAACATCAAATTAAGATAAAATAAAGGATTAATAAAAATTAGAAAAAATTTGGTTTTTCAATTTTAATTATTTTTCTTTTAATATTGATAATTATTTTTATAAATATTGAAGTAGGGTTTTTTTATCGAAAAATATTTAATTTTAGTTTTCATCTCACAATTAAATAAAAAAAAGAAAAAAATAGAATTAATAAAAAATAATTATTTAATATTTTTTTTAATTGTACTTTTAAAACATTTTGATGATAATATTTGGTAATAAAATTTAATTTAATCAAAATTTTTACTTTGCCATTATAAAGAGTTATAAAATGTAGCATCTGACATCGTAAAAAATATATAGAGACTGCGAAAAATTATGGAAAATCAAAAGTAGTTATTTTAAAGTCAAAGAAGTAGCAATGCACCATTTTTGTTTTAAATACTAAGAAGAAAACAAACGCCTTCAGGAACGAAATTAATTCAATTTAAAAATAATTTATCGAAATCTAGACCATGACTTAAATATGTGCGTAATTTTTCAACAAACTTTTTTTTACCAAATTATAGATAATTAAAAAAAATTAAGAAAAAATTTTTAAAGAATGTATATAAATTTATATTCTAATGAAAATATTGCTGATAAAAGTAAAATTCAAATTTATTTAAATAGACTAACAATCAAAAATTTTTGAGAGAAAAATTACGATTTTTAATAAATTTTTATTTCTAATTATACTTTTTTTTATTGCTTAAGCATGATCTAAAATGCAAGATAAAGACTTAAAATTTGTTTGATGATTGTCTATTTAGATGACTTTCAATTTTACTCTTAACAGTTATATTTTCATTAAAAAATTCTACCAAAAAATGTGCGTAATTTACTCAATATGTCTTTTGTTTAGAACAAGTGTATTTATCTGATTTCTCCTAGATAAGGAATTTTTCTCATATTAATGTTTTTTAAATTTTTTTAAGTTAATATTAAAAAAATACCTTGCAGTTATTCATGTTATAACAAGTGTTTAGAAATGAGCAATCACCAAGAGATTCTTTTAAATGAAAATTAAACTTAATAATTATTTATGTTTTATTAAAATGGTTACGATCTGTATGAGGTTTAATGATTCGCTTAAAATGAATTTTGTCACATTTGTTTTGAAGCATTCCCCTTTCTATTAAATCTCTACAGCAATCGATTTTCGTACCATTAGGACAGTATTCTTGGACATGACCTAAAAATCAAAAATGAATTGAATTTGAAAAATGGAAAAATTTATACTTTAATAAATACTTTTTGCTGATTTAAAATGTTCTAGTTCGAGTTTTTCAATGGTTGTCATTTTCCCAAGAAGATCGTTTATCTCCTGGGCCAGTAAACGAGGTTCGTATTCAGAAAATAGAGGTGATTCAATTAGATTTTCAATTTTTTCTGCTAATGATATTTTGTTTTTTTTTTGTTTTTTTATCTTGTTTATTTGTAATTCAGATGAGTCAATTGATTTACGCTTAAGAATTTTTTTCATATAAGCATTTAACTTTATTTAAAAATAAATTTTATGTTTTAAAAAATAAAGAAAAAATCTTACGGCTATTGGATCTATTTCTACAATTTTAAAATATTTTTCTTCATCAAAAGTTTTTTTTTCCTCAATTCTTCAAATTAAACAATTTATTGTTTACAATTAAGATTAAAAAAAAATTTAAAAATTACTTTATAATTTTATATGTATAACTAATTTTATGTATTATTTTAGCTAAAATATCATCGGATAAATTTCTTTCTAGCTGGGAATTAATATCAGAAAACAATTTAAACGAATAAATAGGTAAGTCGTTCACAGGATCAGACAAAAATTCAATGATTAGATTTTCAGCTTTGAAAAAAAAACTTTTAAAATAAGATACATTTCTTTTCGAAATTTTACAAAATACTAAAAATATCTTAGAAAATATCTTTTTTAAGATATTTAAAAAAATGAAAAATATATATATTTTTTCAAATAAAATTTTTTTGGATTGCATAAAGAAATCTTTCCTTTTTTTGATTTTAAGCTAGGTTAAATAGCTCTAAATTCTTTTGATTAGGTCACTATTAGATATGCAATACCAGTTTGGTAATCTTTTTAAAATTATTTCTAAAATAAAACCTTTGAGCCCACTCACTGTTTTTTGTTGGTATCAACAACTAATTTTCGAATTTTCGGAGAAGCATATCCTAAAATTTAAGATAAAATTTCAAAATTCTAAAAAAAAAATTTGTCAATTTAATATTTTCGATTAGAAAAATTGAAAATCAAAAATTTAAAATTATAAAAAAATAAGTTTTCATCTTTTTAAATAAATTTTAGGATTTGTTTCTCCGAAAATTCGAATCAATTACATTCCTGGATTGGCACCGAAAGGAATAGAACAGAATGAATGCGAAAAAAAGAATAGACGGATGGAATTGAATGGAAATCCTTTTTTAAGAATGTGTCTCCATTTCGTTCCTCTTTAAGGAATGGAACGTTTCACTTACAAAAAGAGAAATCAACAAATTGCAAACTTAATTTTTTTTTTACTTCAAAGAAGAATATATTGATTAAGTTAGAAAAAATACCTTTATTTAACAGGTTTCAAAAGTGGGAGGCAAATGATAATATTCGTTCAAAAGTCATATTGTTTTCTTTGTTATCCAGAATTAAATTTTCTTTTTATCTTATTTTTCAGGCAAAACAAAAGTTTGAACGAAAAATCTCCAAGAATAAGAAAAACTTCATCTTTTGAAAATTTTTCATTTGCCAAATACATTTGGGTTTTTTTTTAACTTATATCGTTTTTAATACAAAAATAGGAATAAATGTGTTATTCCAAGGTTTTGCAGTGTAGTACTATTAGAATTAGCTAATACTGAATCGGTCTTATTTTTTAGGTTCTCCTGATTACATTTAATGACTAGATCAATTTACAGTCATTTGAATCTATAAAAAGATTATAGTAGGGAGGTGAAAAATATAAGAAGAAATAATGACAAAAATTTTATATTTAAAAAAAAGAATTTTGATTTAAAAGTATATATTTTTACTTAAAACATAATGAGACCCAAATTGTATTATATTATTATATTAATATTTGAGAGAAAAAAATTGGCGAAATGTTAATGATCAAATCCTATTAATTTGATCAATTCTTCAGCTCTGTTTAATAAGAAAAAAAATTAATTATTAAAATTAAAAATGATAGGTATCATATTAAAATGGAGATAGAAAATTTATTATAAAAACAAAAGGTACAACCTAATAGAACTTTATTTTTTAAATTTTTTGAAAAATAAAAATTTAAGTCAAATTTTCTCTTTAAATTAAAAAATAATTTTATATATTTTTTAATTTTTCTTATTAAAGTTTATGATTTTAGTGTTTACGTCAAATTTTTTTTAGTTTACTTATCATAACCTATTTAAAATTTATTTTAATAATCAGTTACCTGTAATCAATTCATTTTCATCAATTTGACGACATTGAAAAAAGTTCAAATTTTTTAAACTGCTGAGTTCATCTAAGAGTTTTTTTCGATTATCATTTTTTTGTCGATAAAAACTCAACTTTGACATCTGATTTTAAGAAAAAATCTAAAAAAACAAAATTAATTTTTTTTTTCAATTTTTTTCCTTTTAAAAAGGGTTTTAATCCTTTTTTATTGAGATTTTTGCCCCAATTTAAAATTAGTTGTTGATAAAAAATGATAAAAGTTGTCTAATTTTATTCAATATGGGAGATTTATCAATCAAAATGGAATTTTTAAAAGAATATAACAAAAAAGTCATTTAAAATAAAGCAAAATCAACGGAACAATTTTTAGAATTTTTGGCGTCTATTGTGCAGCTTTTCCATTTTTTTTGGCAACTTTACCTGTTTTGTCAATCTTTTTTTCTTTTTTTTTAAGTTCGATGTTTCCACGAGTAAGGTTCGAGTAGGCTAGTTGAAATTTGTTAATATCTTTAGCTGACACAACAGTGCTGATCTTTTTAGAGCCCATATTTGCTCTCATTAGACATTTGTATTCTTGAGGTTCAGGAACTTGTGAAGGTTTTTTTTTTTCGGTACGAGGTACTGGTTTAGTTCGTCCATCGTAACGCTTCATTGTCACTAAAACAGTACCGCTTGTTTTTGCTTTCTGGTAAAATTTTGTCAGTTCAGATAAAAACTGCTCGTTATCTAACAGGACCATTCTTCTAGAATTTAATCTTTAGAATATGTTATTTATTTTAAGGAAATATAGATTTTTTTTTAAATTATAAATTAATCGTCATCGAAAATTTTTTTGTAAATATTTCCTTAACATTTGTAGTTATTTTATCTTGTGTATATTTATTTTTTAATAGCAGATTGCAATTTTTTTTGTTCCAAGTCAAGATTTTAGTCTCATTTGAATTTTAAATTTTTAAAGAATACTTTAGCTTAAGTTTATTTTTAAAGAAGCTTATAGATACCCAAAAAAAGGATCAAATTTTGAGGAACATTTGGAAGTTAATTTTCCTAATACAGTTCACTCTCACTAAACCCAAAACGTTTTAGAGCTTTCAAACAGTTATTAAAAAAATAAAGCAAAATTTCTCTAAAAAAATTGGTAAATTAATCAGTGACTGATCGTAGAAAATCCTTTAGTCCTTAAAAAATTATATTGAACAATTTTAATTACGTCGCTACAAAATAAAATGAAAGAAAAATTTCAACTTCTTTAAATCTCTATTTTTTTTTAATTTCTTTCTAAATTAGAAAATGAAAAATTAATTTATTAGAGATCAGTTATAGTCAGGGGTCAAAAATTTAAAGATAAATAATTTAAATGAATAACGTCACAGATAAAGCAATTCTATTTAAATAAATATATTCAGTTAGCGAGTTTTTGAAGATTGGCAAAAATTATTTCAACATAGTGGATTTGATATGCTATCCTGCATATTTTTACCGTAAAATTTCGATAAATTTCAAACAAGAATAATTTTAATGTTAAGACTTGTTGAATTTTTAGCGTATGGTATCTGGCATTTATCTGTTCAATAACTTATCATTTTTTTCCTGATTTATTAATTAATTTTTCAGGAAATTATTCGAAAATTTAGGAAAAAAAATTTCATTACTGAATTTAAAAAGTTTTTTAAAATTTTCAAATTTTATTAATTTTATTTTTTATTAAGTTTGTTTGAATTTTTTTTTCATAATTTAATAAAATTATAAAAATTTTAAATATTATTCTTTTTTCAAAATCTGAGCAAAATAAAATAAAATGTAGAGGGTGCTTTTAAGTATAATGCCTTAGTTAGATTTTAAAGACATGTATAAAAGATTGTAGAAGGTGTTGAAACGACATATGAGTTAGATTTTTATTTTCTTCTTTTTGATGTATCAAAAAATTTTTTTAGTCAAAATTGTAATTGAATATATTTTATAAACATGGAAAATTTCAATTTACTAAATAATTAATATAATTTTAAGTGAAAAACTAATAAGCGTTCTTAACTGTTTACTTAAAATATTTTTTTTTTAATTTTAAATTTTTTTTCTTTTCATTCCTTCACTTAAACTCAGACCTTTTCATAAACTTAATTTTAAATACCGCACTAAAAATTAAGTTTTAAATTTAAAGAGAGCTCGTAATTATAAGAATTTTTTAGGAAAATAAATTTTTAAAAAAATTAAAAACACAAATTCGTACAGTGATTTTTATTATTATTTTATAAATAATTAACTTCCACCAGTGAATTTGATTCAATTATCAAAGCATAATTTTCTGTAATTTCCTCACTATCATAGAAACTGGCTTATTTGTCTATCATTAATTTTTTATGATCCGATGAAAAATTGTATTTGGTCTTCGCATATTTTAATGTAATTGAAGTCTTTAATCTTTAAAGTTTAAAGATCGCTTATGTGGCATGATTTGTAATATTAAATGATAATAATTTAAGATCTAGTGCCATTGAGTTTCGTTCAAGGTCTTACAGTTATCTGAAAAATCACTTATTTAGAAATCAAAAAATACTGAACCAAAAAGCCAAGAACTTGCATTAGGAATTGCGAAAAAGAAAATTTTGGAATAAATTTGTAAAACTTGTTGTAAAAACAGTGCTTTTTGATTTTTTTAATCTTTTTTAAGAGACGATTATAATTAGTTCACCTCTAAATAAATTATTAAATATTAAATTGATAAAAAATGGAGAAAAGTTATTTAAATAAGTAATACGATTCATAACAGCTTGAATCTCTTCAAATAAATCAAAATTAATCATTATTTTATGATTAAAACTTATAAAATGTATCGAATGGTACAAAATAAACGAAATTGCCCATGGTAAAAAAATTATTAAAAATATAACATTAATACCTATAACACTTACGGCAAAAGTATTTTCTTTTTTTTGAGATTTTTTTACTTTAATATTTTTTTTTTATTGTTACTACTTGTTTTATGATGCGATAACTGAAAACAAAAATTACTGTAAAAGGTATTAAATCTCTAAAAAGGACATTAGCTGCATCACTTATTTAATCAGTAATTTTTATCCCGGAACAAATTGTATCCGTTTTGTTTGTTTAAGTTTGATTGTATTCATCAGCATTATCAATGAATTGTTCTTCCACTTCAATATAAAATTTAAAATTAACTGCATTGCAAATAAAAAGTGCTAAAGCACATAGTCCATAAATGATAAAATAGGTTTTGTGACTCAAGCGTTTTGCTTTAATTTGACAAATAGATCGATATAAATCATACGAAATGAGAACTTGAGCAATCGAAGGAAACTGGAGAATTACCGATGTAACTATAATAATAATAATAATAATAATATATATAAGCTACAGCAAGACTAGCTTGCGGAGATGACCTACTAGGAGGTCACCTATGGTAGCTCCTTGCACATAACACATAGAAAGTACTGAAAAAAGAAATCCTGTTTAAAATTTTTAGGTCAAAGAGTTAAGATTCTCGATAGAAAAAAATTTATAAATAAATTTATAAATATTGTAAGAGAAAAATTTTATAAATAATGATATTTTATATTATAAAATTTACATAAAAATAAGTTGTTATTTCATGGATCAATTTTTAAATATTCTAGGATGTAAATAACTAGCTAATTGAATAATGTTATAATATTGAGAAGACACTGTAAGATGTTTAAAAATCCTATGTTGGTGTTTTTGTTAAATTTTTGTCGAGAAAATACCCAGACTATGAAAAAAAGAAGCACTATACCGAATGGCATTGTTATGACCGCAAAATAAAATTTAATATAAGTTGCTAATTCAGACATTTGCGATATAAAAATGTTTTAGAGAAATTCTATTATTTCAAAATTCTATTAATGAAAAATTATGAAATAATCAAAAATAGTATTATTTTAATTATTTTATTTCATTAAGTATGTTTTTAATATTCTTTAAGTGTATCATAGCTTTAAAAAAATAAAAAATTTCCATAATTAAAAAGCAATTATATTTCCGTATTTAATTTTTAAAACTACAATCTTCTCTAAAACGTGAGAGTATTAATCCGAAGACATTCATTTGTTTTCTTTAGTGATTTTTATTTTTGTTTAAAGATTAATTTAATTATATTCTAAATTTCATTTCCTTTTGAAAATTTAACTAGATTTGGACAAAATCCCATTTAAAAGAATATAATTTTTATGGATTTATTTTTTTCTAAAATATAAGATATGTATGAAATTTTTACTTAAAATTCTCATGATTGTCATGACTGAAAATATTTTTTAAAAAGTATTAAAAAAAGGTAAGTTGTGAATTTTTGTAAAGTAAAGATTCAGAGTCGATAATTTTTGGAAAGATTTTTTCCGATCACTTTTTTGATGATCACATATTTATTTAATTAAAATATTTACAAAAAATATTGTATTTAAGTTTAAGTTTATTTTAAAAATAAGCTTCAATTTTTTTAAAATCGTTACAATATCAAATGATAGCGACTATTCTTCAAATGCAAAATGCTTAGAATTACTAAACTAGTGAAAACTTCTGAAATTGGGTGATTTACTAATTTTTACAAAAAATATTTTGATTTCAGAGCTTGTTTCACTTGACATGACAAAAAATTTAGGATTGAATACCATGAAAGATAAAAGTATTCAAAAAAAAAAATATTTTTTGCTTGCAAATTTTAAAAGTTTTCATATTTAAATTGCTTATCTTTTAAAAAATTATCAAATTATTATTATTATCGTTGAGCTACGGTAAGTTGAATAACTTCTTGAGCGTATTTGAGAAGAATAAAGTTATTCCTTACGCCATGGTAGCTTCATGTACTGTATTAAACTTGTCTTTCCGCGCTTTAAAACCATTTACAGTCTTTGCTTCAATTACTTTGTTACCAAGTTTGTTCCAATCATCTGCAACTCTGTTCTTAAAGAATTTTTCGCGCACCTTCCAACTTCTAACTAACTCTTTCCCCAGATTTTTCGCATAATTCCTATTACATCTTGTGCTCATTGAAGAGAGGTCAATTTTATTTAAATTTACTTTAAATGATTCAAAAATTATCTGACAATAATAACTCAAATGATAAAATGATAATACAATATCAAAAACTTAACTTTTTACAGAATAAAAAAACTTCAAAAAACAAAACTTAGAATTTTTCTTAGTTATTTTAAGTAGACATATTTTTGTATGAAAGAAAAAAAAAAACAAATAGAAATTTTAATAAATTTAGAAGATTATGATTTTTTAAATGATTTAATTCGAATTAAATTTAAAATGTCAAAATAAAAAAAAGAAGCCAAAGACCTTTATATTTAGCACCATGTACCAAAAAAATGACTCAAAAATAGAGCTGGGTAATACACAGCAAATTCAGATTCAATCGATTAAAATAAACAGGCTAATTTGAGTAAAAATTTGCAGAATATTCAAAAATTACATGCATTTAATAAAAATTTTAACATTTCAAAATTACTAAATGTAATAAAAAAAAAATTTGTTAAAATAAATTTTAAAGATAGTATATTTAGATATTAATTTGAGTAAATATTTAAACATTGTAATTTACTTTTCTTTGTTTAAGGTAAAAGTATTATAGATATGTGATTTAAAATTTTTAAGAATCAAGACATAAATATCTACTAAAAAAGCTTTTTAATAATAAAATACACTTTGCTCAATAGTTAGCAAAGTTGAGTTCTTGAACAAAATCATCATAGAAATACTAGGATATTTTATAAAAAAATTTTGAAAAAATAATTATTAGCATTTGAATCGCAATTTACATCAATGAAATCTTTTTTTATTTTTTTATTTTTAAATTTCATTGATTCAATTGTAATTCGATCTATTGAGAGTCAACAGCGTCTTTTGATGTTATCTCTGGATGGTTTTCGTCATGATTACATAGAACGCTATGATCTCGCAAACTTCAAATCATTTCTACGGGAAGATAAGGGTTCCTGTGCGTCTTTTATGAATCCTCAATTTACCACTCAAACGTTTCCTAATCATTGGTCAATGGTAACTGGTTCTTATGTCGAAAGGCATGGCATTGTTGCCAATTCTTTCTATGATCCCATTCTCAATGAAACATTTAGTCGAAATAATGAAGATTATTCAGATTTAAAATGGTGGAACACTACAGAACCGATTTGGTTTAAGACAGTTGACAAAGGACTAAAAACAGGTGCCTATTTTTGGCCAGGAAGCGATACTTTGTTTTCCAATTCATCGCTTTATAAAAGACTAGATTTCGATAAATCAGTGAATTTGGATTCCAAAATTGACCAAGTTATGAATTGGTTTCTAAATGAAAATTTTACTTTTGTTTCTCTCTATCACCATCAACCAGATGCAGCTGCACATCGGTATGGCATCGATTCAGCCGAGTTCAATAAAGCAATAAAGCAAGTTGACACATCCTTTGGTTACCTAATAAAAAAATTAAAACAAAGTGGACTTTTTGAGTCAAATGACTTTAATTTAATGATTGTTAGTGACCATGGTATGGTAAATATAGAAAAACATATTTTTTTGGATGACTATTTAAATGAAAGAGATCTTCTTATATGGTCCGAGACGGGAAATCTAATTCATTTTAAGCCTTTGATGAATGAAAAAATTTTTTTTGATAGAATTAGTAAAATTCCGAATACAACAGCATATTTTAAAAAAGATATACCTGAAAATTTGCATTATAAAAATAGTGAAAGAATCAGTGATATAATTTTAATAGCAGACGAAGGTGTCGGAATGATTTTAATGTACAATAAAACTTTACGAAGCGGAAAGCAGCCACCATCTGACTACATAGAGAGGAAAAAGGCCTTTATTCAAGATTCGGAAAAGGCAAGTCATGGTTTTGATCAGATATATGCTAGCATGAGAGGTATTTTTAGTATACGGACCTAAATTTAGAAAAAATTATAAACCTGATAATTACATTGAAAATATTGATATTTATCCTTTGATATGCCATTTATTGGATTTGAAGTGTGAAAATAGAGATGGATCTTTTGCAAGGGTGAAAGTATTTTTAAATAAAGCTAATAGTCAAATTTATTATATGAAAAATTTATTTTTTCCAATTTTTGTTTTAATTTTTGATCATTTTTATATTTAAAAATAATAAATATTTAATATTAAAGATTTTTCAGGATTTATCATTAATGGAATCATTTTGGGATACCTAGAGAGAATTAAAAAAAAAGGCCGTATAGCCAAATGAATTGTGTGTATTTAGTTTAAATTATGGAGATGTTTGTTTCGTTAGAAATTCGTTATCTTTAATGTATAAAATTTTAACAAAACAAAAAAATGAACTCTCAAAAAGAATTATGCTTTTCAAGTATAGAAATCTTACGCTCCAAATATTTTTTTTGGTTCTAAAATTGAACTAAATTCTTATCAAAACATCAGGATATTTTTCAAAAATATTTTTTTAATAAAACTTTATTTAATCAAAATAAAATATTCTTTAAAAATTTTGATAAAAAAAACAAAAAATTTACAAACTGTTGATTAAAAAAACAATCACAAATTACAAAATAAATTGATTTATTCGAATGTCTTTTGATTATTTTCTATTTTTATTTGAATATTGTTTCGTGCTTTTCTCAATTTTGCATGAGTACTATTCACTTAAAATTTAGAAAATTTAATTTCTAATTGATTAATTTGTAAACAAAATTACATTTTTCTGAAATATTGAATTCATTTTTCGGTAAAGCGCTCTTTTTAGTTCCGTTCTCTTTTTTTTCTATTAATTAAAAATAAAATTATATAAATACAAACAACTCACGGTGTTTTATTTACCGTTCAGTAAAAGCTTAGTATTTTCCTTTTCTTTATTGTAAAGCTAGAATATACAAAAATTAAAAATAAAGATCAATTATTTTTTTAAACAATTACAATCAACTGTTGAATTGCCTCCTCAATTTCAATATTTTGAATTTTGATTTTTTCCTTTAGCTTTTTGTTTTCTTCTTTATATTGCTTCAGCTTTTGACTAAGATCTAAAATCTTTAAAAAAATTTAAATAAAAAAAATATATAATTCTAAAAAAAATTAAAATTTACTTCAATGCTAATAGTTTGCTTTGCTTCACTAGAATTGCTTAACTCAGACGGACTACTATTCGAATTCCGTTCTGATTTCAACTCTTCAAGTTCTTTCTCCAATTTTTCAATCACGACCCGTTTTTCTTGCAATTCATTACATAATTCTTCGAATTTTGTAAACGCGCTGAAAAATAAATTGTAAAAAGTCTGCTTAAAAATTTAAATCATTTACCTAGAAAATATTTTGTGAACCAAGTTATCTGATACTTTTTCTTCAGCAAAATCACTTTGAAGCTTTTGAAAAAGCGATTCACCAAACAACTGTTTTAAATATTTGCTCTGCGCTTTAAGACTCTAAAAAATAAATAAATTTTTATCTATTTTAAAATATCTAAATTTAATTTACCCTAAAACCATTATAAATATGCGAAAGCTTTTCATAATATTCCCTTATCGAAGCTTCCTTTTGGTCCAATTTAGTCTTCATGATTTGATTCTTAAATTCATGGATGACATCGTATTTTTGGTCTTTCACAAGGTCAGTTTTCGGCAACTCAGAATTATTCTCTGGTTCTTGGAAAAGCAAATTTTTTATCAATTTATCTAATTGATGATCAGACAGATTTTGTTTATCTTCTAAATCATTTAAATTTGGATCGCTCAAACATCTCCTAAGATTGTTGACTTTGACAAGACCAAGATCGTTCAAGTAAGACGTATATTTGTTGAATTTAATTGCCAAGTATCTAGCTTTTCTCTCCGAGTTATCATACAATTGCTGGAATTTAAATTAGATAAAATTTATAAAATATTTAGATTTACTTTTATTCTTTGATATTTGATTTTTAAGTTTTCTAGTTGTTTTTCCAGAGTGGCAATGGTTATTTTTATATTTTTGGTCGGAACACTTTGATTATGATCGTGATTCGAGTAAATCTCGCTCAATTTATCTGATAGAGAATTGGCAAGATTAGAAACATTGGAGCGTGACGTGTTTTTTTCTGGTTTAGAATTCGACAATTTTTGTTTATACTGTTCAAGTTCTTCTTTGGTCAAGTTAAGTTTTTGAGCCATTTCAAAAAGCGATTCGGCATTGCCGTTAGTTATATGATGGAGTTCCAGTTGTTTTCTTAAATAGTCATTTATTTTTTCTGTTGATTCTAGTTTTTGCCTTAAATTTGAATTTTCTTTATGGATCTCTGTTACTTTTGGGCCTTTATCTAGAGGAAAAATAAGTTCTTGAATTATCAATAAACTAAAATTACTGTCTAATTGTCTCTTTAAAATGCTGTTTTCACTGTTAGTCTGCTGTATATGAGCAATGAGTTCATCACGAGAATAGTTTTTAAGAGTAAATTCGGTTATTTTAGACGAATTTAGACTAGATGCTGAATTTGTCAATTTGGTTGTAGAAGATGATTTTACCAATTTGGATTGGGAAAAATTAGAGTCAATTGTTGTGTCTGATTTTTGACTATTTAGCCCACTGTCATGAGTTGAAGTGTTTCCAGGAGATACCATGGTCAATAGAGAATTTTTTTCACCCAAATTAGGCTGAATATTCAAATTATCACTTGACATAAATCTACCAGTGCTTGATAAAGCTCGATTCTCTCTCAGAATGGTCATTTTCAACAGCTGATTGCGTAGACTACATATTTCACTAAGATATTCGTTGACACTTTTATTGTTACTTGTATTTAATTTTTGGTATAATTTTAGTTCCTTTTCCAGCAAATCTGTCACAAATTTAAATTGACCATCATTGGAAAATGAATTTGGCGATGAATTATTTAGTTTAGAATTGACGATTAGATTGTCTGACAGGTCAGACATTGAGGGGCTTTTAGGTTTATATTTGAAATTATTGAGCTCGGTTTTTAATTCTTTAATTTGTTTTTCTTTTTCTTGAATTTCAGCTAAAAGTTCACCATTAATTTGTTTAGAACTGTCAGAACTGCTTAAAGATTCTTTCGAATAGTTTTCATCGACTAGATTTGATTTAAGTTTAGCAATCAAATCATCCTTTTCTTCAGCAGATATGACCAAATTCTTAATTGGAATTTTATTAAATTAGTTAAATTAGTTTAAAGGCAAATATTTGAATTACTTGAATTGTATTTTCTTTTTCCTTGATTTTTTTAGTCAAATTATCAATTTCAATTTCTAGTTCGTCAATACGAAATATATGATCTTCTTCCAGTTGTTCCATTTTCAAATTAGCCTTGCTTAGACTGCTTTTAAGCTGATTATTTTCTGATGCTAATATGCTAAGTGCTTCATCTGAATCTTGAGCTAATACATCACTTTTCATATTTTGCTTTTCGATCAATTTTGCGATTTTTTCGTTTAAATCCTAATAAACATGTTTTTTAAGATTTTTTTTTTGAAAAAATTTATAGAATAATATTATTAAATAGAAATATGACGAAACTTTATTTTTTTCTACAAAGTCTGTGCAAAATAGACCAGTTTTGGAAGCGAACAACAAGACTTTTGCTTCAATTTAAAAAAATCCTAAAATTTTCTAATATTTCGAATTATATTTCTGTTAAGTTTCTTGAAAATTTTTTTTCTATTTTTAAACGTCGCCTTTTATTAAAAAATATAGGGGGTGGCCAGATATTGAATTTGAAAAAAAATGATTAACTGATAATGATAAATAGATAAAATATGAGAGGTGTTTAAAATAGTATATTCTAATCACTAACTTAAAATTGTCCTCTTGAAAATTATTAGGTTATTTATTATTAACTCTAAAATAGATCAAAATTTAGACTTAAAATACAGATTTTTGGCCCAAGCAGGACCAAAAAATACAGTCATATTCCTTGTTATTTGCCGATGACCTGGTGACCTTTTTATCTTCAGAAAATATGGTAACATTGCAAACATTATAAATAACTATCTAAAAAAAATTTCAGCTGTGGCTGGAAACTGAAGATGTTTCCAGAAAAATGTGGTTACATTTTTTACTCTGGGAATCCTTCAAAAAACAACAGGCTTAGTCTAAAACTTTTTGGAAATCAAATACTCTACACTGACTCCCCAGTCTTCTTTGGAATAAAATTTGACCAAAGTCTTTGTTTCAACTTCCAGGTTGAATTCATTCGTTCTAGATGTCATGATCGTGTGATTTTAATCAAAATTTTGTCACACAGATCGTGGAAGTTAAGTAAAAAACCTTAAATGGAATCTATAATGTTCTTATAGGTTCCATTATAGACTATAGTTTTTTCATCCTATTCCCTGTCTCCCAGACAAACATTCAAAAACTGCAAGTAATTCAAAATACATGTTTTAAGTCAATCTAAAATACTTACCATATGACACACCGTCTATTTAACTTTCTGGCCTTTTCGAGGAACAAAAGGTAGATAGAATTGAATCAAGACTCAGAATTCAGCTTGAAAAGTACATAAAAAAAAGTCCAATATATAAAAACACACTCATTATTTCACTCATATAGGATTAAATTGATGTTTTTGTTGAAAGCTCAAGAAGTTCTGAACTTAAAACCTTCCTTTGTAAAGTCTTAAATGAGCTCTTCCAGACAACAGTTTTTCTGTAGTATTTCTAATTTCTCTTTCAAATTCTAATTAATTTAACATAACTTTTTTATGGACACTTTTTTTAAATTTAAATACCAATGGCGAAAGGAGTTTATGACTCGAAGCCATTTATTTTAAATATTAAATAAACTTTAAAAAAAAAAAAACAGATAATATTTTTTTTAGATATTTATTTGACAGCTAAGACTCGATCAAACAAGTGAATCAAATTTCAGGATAATTACTCTAAAGATCAAAAGTTAATCAATTAAGAAACCTTATTTTTGATTGTTTTGGAAAAATGGTTATTATTTACTGTTTTTTGGTTATAACTTCTCGAAAAATAGTCGGATAAAAACAACCCAAGCCTCATTTTAATCATAATAAAAATTATCTACAAGATGATTCATAAAATTGGCAACACATAAATGGTTTCTTATGAGGACAACCAAGGTCAAAGTTTCAAAAAGAAACGAATCTTAGAAATTAAAAAAATCTGTGAAACCTCAAATTTTAAGTATTATGTCATTATCGGTTCATTATTTTTTTTTAAATGGAATTTTAGGACAATCATTTATGGCCACGAGTTATATTTAAAAATGTTATCTCATTTTTTAATAAGAAATTCTCGTTGAACATTTTAAAATAAAGATTACATTGTTTTTATAATTATTCCAAAATTAAAACATGACAATGTTTTTAATCAAAAATTTTCAAATTTAATTTCTGATTCTTGTAAATGATTTTTTTATGTTATACTTCCGAGAAAATCTAAATGAAGCTTTACTTGCCTTTTCTAATAATTACAATCTTGTTTTATTTAAGAAAAAAGCTAATAAGTATGCTTTAATGAAATATAAATAAGATTGTAGGATTTTAATTTTTGATAGACTATCTAACATAGTAAGGTTGATGAATACACAATTTTTCTTAGTAATTATGCAAGCACTCTTTCAAATTACCCATTTATTTAATAAAAATAATATTATAGTAGTTATTGCTACGCTTTTGCGCAATGTTTTAATTAAAGTAACAAATTACCCATTTTTTTAAGAAGGAAATTTTTTAAGGGTTTAAATAAAGACTCGAAAGCAGAAGTATGATTAAATAATCATATGATAAAAAGATCTCTTTAATTATTCTTATCAACCAATTTTTTTTTTGCAATTTTTCATTGCTATCAAAATAGGACATAACTTTTGATATAATTAACTAAAATAATTACAGCAATCATGGAGTCTTTTTCTTCCAGCTGTTGTTCATAAAAATAGGTTAGTTGGCATTTTTCATTTTTTTTCTTTAATCGTTCTTTAAGAGAGTTTTGGTTGTTTTGAAGATTTTGAATTAAATGTTCCTTTTCTTCCATTTCTAGTTGATGGTCAGTTACCAGTTCCTAAAAAATTTAAAATTCAAAAATTTTTTAAATTCATGAATTCATCATACCTTAGTTTTTCTGTACTCTAAATCTAGTGAATTAGTTAGATTATTATTTCTTAGTTGAATTAACTGCAATTCGTTTTTAAGTATTTCTACGCTATTTTCACTTTCAAGCAAAATTTCGTTTGCTTTATTCAAATCAGTGTGCAATTGCTTCTGAGTAGATCTCAAATTAATGATCAAATCGTCTTTTTGTTTTAGCAGATCAAAATGGTTTTTAACAAATTGCTAAATTTGGAATAAATTATTTTAGATAAAACATGAGAATCAATTAAACTTTACTTCATATAAATCGTCCTTATCATTTAAGCTTTTTCTTAAATCACTTATAAACAGCTCTAACTTGTGTTGACTCTAAAATTTTCCAATTTACGATGATAAATTATCAAATGAAAATTAAAATTACCTTTTCTTTATGACATAATAAATTTACATTTATCAATTGGTTGAGTTGATAGTCTTTATCTTTAACGATTAGAATGTATTTTTGAAGCAGATTTTCTTTGAGCTGAAGCTGGTTTTCCAAATCAGAAACAATAAACTAAAAAAAATTTTAATAGAATAAATTTTAATATCTAAATATTTAAATTACTTGATAATGAGTTTTAAGCGATTCGACTAAATCTTGCTTTATTGATTTAATATCTTAAAATAAATATTTAAGGCCTAGAAAAAAACGTCGATCAAAATCCCTACGGTTTTGGACAATTTCGTCATGCAAATTTTCATTTGTGCCGTTCGCTGAAATATTTGGACTATAAGCTTTCTTTTTGAAAGTAAAAAAAATGACTCAAAAATAGAGCTGGGTAATACACAGCAAATTCAGATTCAATCGATTAAAATAAACAGGCTAATTTGAGTAAAAATTTGCAGAATATTCAAAAATTACATGCATTTAATAAAAATTTTAACATTTCAAAATTACTAAATGTAATAAAATAAAAATTTGTTAAAATAAATTTTAAAGATAGTATATTTAGATATTAATTTGAGTAAATATTTAAACATTGTAATTTACTTTTCTTTGTTTAAGGTAAAAGTATTATAGATATGTGATTTAAAATTTTTAAGAATCAAGACATAAATATCTACTAAAAAAAGCTTTTTAATAATAAAATACACTTTGCTCAATAGTTAGCAAAGTTGAGTTCTTGAACAAAATCATCATAGAAATACTAGGATATTTTATAAAAAAATTTTGAAAAAATAATTATTAGCATTTGAATCGCAATTTACATCAATGAAATCTTTTTTATTTTTTTATTTTTAAATTTCATTGATTCAATTGTAATTCGATCTATTGAGAGTCAACAGCGTCTTTTGATGTTATCTCTGGATGGTTTTCGTCATGATTACATAGAACGCTATGATCTCGCAAACTTCAAATCATTTCTACGGGAAGATAAGGGTTCCTGTGCGTCTTTTATGAATCCTCAATTTACCACTCAAACGTTTCCTAATCATTGGTCAATGGTAACTGGTTCTTATGTCGAAAGGCATGGCATTGTTGCCAATTCTTTCTATGATCCCATTCTCAATGAAACATTTAGTCGAAATAATGAAGATTATTCAGATTTAAAATGGTGGAACACTACAGAGCCGATTTGGTTTAAGACAGTTGACAAAGGACTAAAAACAGGTGCCTATTTTTGGCCAGGAAGCGATACTTTGTTTTCCAATTCATCGCTTTATAAAAGACTAGATTTCGATAAATCAGTGAATTTGGATTCCAAAATTGACCAAGTTATGAATTGGTTTCTAAATGAAAATTTTACTTTTGTTTCTCTCTATCACCATCAACCAGATGCAGCTGCACATCGGTATGGCATCGATTCAGCCGAGTTCAATAAAACAATAAAGCAAGTTGACACATCCTTTGGTTACCTAATAAAAAAATTAAAACAAAGTGGACTTTTTGAGTCAAATGACTTTAATTTAATGATTGTTAGTGACCATGGTATGGTAAATATAGAAAAACATATTTTTTTGGATGACTATTTAAATGAAAGAGATCTTCTTATATGGTCCGAGACGGGAAATCTAATTCATTTTAAGCCTTTGATGAATGAAAAAATTTTTTTTGATAGAATTAGTAAAATTCCGAATACAACAGCATATTTTAAAAAAGATATACCTGAAAATTTGCATTATAAAAATAGTGAAAGAATCAGTGATATAATTTTAATAGCAGACGAAGGTGTCGGAATGATTTTAATGTACAATAAAACTTTACGAAGCGGAAAGCAGCCACCATCTGACTACATAGAGAGGAAAAAGGCCTTTATTCAAGATTCGGAAAAGGCAAGTCATGGTTTTGATCAGATATATGCTAGCATGAGAGGTATTTTTTTAGTATACGGACCTAAATTTAGAAAAAATTATAAACCTGATATTTACATTGAAAATATTGATATTTATCCTTTGATATGCCATTTATTGGATTTGAAGTGTGAAAATAGAGATGGATCTTTTGCAAGGGTGAAAGTATTTTTAAATAAAGCTAATAGTCAAATTTATTATATGAAAAATTTATTTTTTCCAATTTTTGTTTTAATTTTTGATCATTTTTATATTTAAAAATAATAAATATTTAATATTAAAGATTTTTCAGGATTTATCATTAATGGAATCATTTTGGGATACCTAGAGAGAATTAAAAAAAAGGCCGTATAGCCAAATGAATTGTGTGTATTTAGTTTAAATTATGGAGATGTTTGTTTCGTTAGAAATTCGTTATCTTTAATGTATAAAATTTTAACAAAACAAAAAAATGAACTCTCAAAAAGAATTATGCTTTTCAAGTATAGAAATCTTACGCTCCAAATATTTTTTTTGGTTCTAAAATTGAACTAAATTCTTATCAAAACATCAGGATATTTTTCAAAAATATTTTTTTAATAAAACTTTATTTAATCAAAATAAAATATTCTTTAAAAATTTTGATAAAAAAAAACAAAAAATTTACAAACTGTTGATTAAAAAAACAATCACAAATTACAAAATAAATTGATTTATTCGAATGTCTTTTGATTATTTTCTATTTTTATTTGAATATTGTTTCGTGCTTTTCTCAATTTTGCATGAGTACTATTCACTTAAAATTTAGAAAATTTAATTTCTAATTGATTAATTTGTAAACAAAATTACATTTTTCTGAAATATTGAATTCATTTTTCGGTAAAGCGCTCTTTTTAGTTCCGTTCTCTTTTTTCTATTAATTAAAAATAAAATTATATAAATACAAACAACTCACGGTGTTTTATTTACCGTTCAGTAAAAGCTTAGTATTTTCCTTTTCTTTATTGTAAAGCTAGAATATACAAAAATTAAAAATAAAGATCAATTATTTTTTTAAACAATTACAATCAACTGTTGAATTGCCTCCTCAATTTCAATATTTTGAATTTTGATTTTTTCCTTTAGCTTTTTGTTTTCTTCTTTATATTGCTTCAGCTTTTGACTAAGATCTAAAATCTTTAAAAAAATTTAAATAAAAAAAATATATAATTCTAAAAAAAATTAAAATTTACTTCAATGCTAATAGTTTGCTTTGCTTCACTAGAATTGCTTAACTCAGACGGACTACTATTCGAATTCCGTTCTGATTTCAACTCTTCAAGTTCTTTCTCCAATTTTTCAATCACGACCCGTTTTTCTTGCAATTCATTACATAATTCTTCGAATTTTGTAAACGCGCTGAAAAATAAATTGTAAAAAGTCTGCTTAAAAATTTAAATCATTTACCTAGAAAATATTTTGTGAACCAAGTTATCTGATACTTTTTCTTCAGCAAAATCACTTTGAAGCTTTTGAAAAAGCGATTCACCAAACAACTGTTTTAAATATTTGCTCTGCGCTTTAAGACTCTAAAAAATAAATAAATTTTTATCTATTTTAAAATATCTAAATTTAATTTACCCTAAAACCATTATAAATATGCGAAAGCTTTTCATAATATTCCCTTATCGAAGCTTCCTTTTGGTCCAATTTAGTCTTCATGATTTGATTCTTAAATTCATGGATGACATCGTATTTTTGGTCTTTCACAAGGTCAGTTTTCGGCAACTCAGAATTATTCTCTGGTTCTTGGAAAAGCAAATTTTTTATCAATTTATCTAATTGATGATCAGACAGATTTTGTTTATCTTCTAAATCATTTAAATTTGGATCGCTCAAACATCTCCTAAGATTGTTGACTTTGACAAGACCAAGATCGTTCAAGTAAGACGTATATTTGTTGAATTTAATTGCCAAGTATCTAGCTTTTCTCTCCGAGTTATCATACAATTGCTGGAATTTAAATTAGATAAAATTTATAAAATATTTAGATTTACTTTTATTCTTTGATATTTGATTTTTAAGTTTTCTAGTTGTTTTTCCAGAGTGGCAATGGTTATTTTTATATTTTTGGTCGGAACACTTTGATTATGATCGTGATTCGAGTAAATCTCGCTCAATTTATCTGATAGAGAATTGGCAAGATTAGAAACATTGGAGCGTGACGTGTTTTTTTCTGGTTTAGAATTCGACAATTTTTGTTTATACTGTTCAAGTTCTTCTTTGGTCAAGTTAAGTTTTTGAGCCATTTCAAAAAGCGATTCGGCATTGCCGTTAGTTATATGATGGAGTTCCAGTTGTTTTCTTAAATAGTCATTTATTTTTTCTGTTGATTCTAGTTTTTGCCTTAAATTTGAATTTTCTTTATGGATCTCTGTTACTTTTGGGCCTTTATCTAGAGGAAAAATAAGTTCTTGAATTATCAATAAACTAAAATTACTGTCTAATTGTCTCTTTAAAATGCTGTTTTCACTGTTAGTCTGCTGTATATGAGCAATGAGTTCATCACGAGAATAGTTTTTAAGAGTAAATTCGGTTATTTTAGACGAATTTAGACTAGATGCTGAATTTGTCAATTTGGTTGTAGAAGATGATTTTACCAATTTGGATTGGGAAAAATTAGAGTCAATTGTTGTGTCTGATTTTTGACTATTTAGCCCACTGTCATGAGTTGAAGTGTTTCCAGGAGATACCATGGTCAATAGAGAATTTTTTTCACCCAAATTAGGCTGAATATTCAAATTATCACTTGACATAAATCTACCAGTGCTTGATAAAGCTCGATTCTCTCTCAGAATGGTCATTTTCAACAGCTGATTGCGTAGACTACATATTTCACTAAGATATTCGTTGACACTTTTATTGTTACTTGTATTTAATTTTTGGTATAATTTTAGTTCCTTTTCCAGCAAATCTGTCACAAATTTAAATTGACCATCATTGGAAAATGAATTTGGCGATGAATTATTTAGTTTAGAATTGACGATTAGATTGTCTGACAGGTCAGACATTGAGGGGCTTTTAGGTTTATATTTGAAATTATTGAGCTCGGTTTTTAATTCTTTAATTTGTTTTTCTTTTTCTTGAATTTCAGCTAAAAGTTCACCATTAATTTGTTTAGAACTGTCAGAACTGCTTAAAGATTCTTTCGAATAGTTTTCATCGACTAGATTTGATTTAAGTTTAGCAATCAAATCATCTTTTTCTTCAGCAGATATGACCAAATTCTTAATTGGAATTTTATTAAATTAGTTAAATTAGTTTAAAGGCAAATATTTGAATTACTTGAATTGTATTTTCTTTTTCCTTGATTTTTTTAGTCAAATTATCAATTTCAATTTCTAGTTCGTCAATACGAAATATATGATCTTCTTCCAGTTGTTCCATTTTCAAATTTGCCTTGCTTAGACTGCTTTTAAGCTGATTATTTTCTGATGCTAATATGCTAAGTGCTTCATCTGAATCTTGAGCTAATACATCACTTTTCATATTTTGCTTTTCGATCAATTTTGCGATTTTTTCGTTTAAATCCTAATAAACATGTTTTTTAAGATTTTTTTTTTTGAAAAAATTTATAGAATAATATTATTAAATAGAAATATGACGAAACTTTATTTTTTTCTACAAAGTCTGTGCAAAATAGACCAGTTTTGGAAGCGAACAACAAGACTTTTGCTTCAATTTAAAAAAATCCTAAAATTTTCTAATATTTCGAATTATATTTCTGTTAAGTTTCTTGAAAAATTTTTTTCTGTTTTTAAACGTCGCCTTTTATTAAAAAATATAGGGGGTGGCCAGATATTGAATTTGAAAAAAAATGATTAACTGATAATGATAAATAGATAAAATATGAGGGGTGTTTAAAATAGTATATTCTAATCACTAACTTAAAATTGTCCTCTTGAAAATTATTAGGTTATTTATTATTAACTCTAAAATAGATCAAAATTTAGACTTAAAATACAGATTTTTGGCCCAAGCAGGACCAAAAAATACAGTCATATTCCTTGTTATTTGCCGATTACCTGGTGACCTTTTTATCTTCAGAAAATATGGTAACATTGCAAACATTATAAATAACTATCTAAAAAAAATTTCAGCTGTGGCTGGAAACTGAAGAATGGAGACTGAAGATGTTTCCAGAAAAATGTGGCTACATTTTTTACTCTGGGAATCCTTCAAAAAACAATAAGCTTAGTCTAAAACTTTTTGGAAATCAAATACTCTACACTGACTCCCCAGTCTTCTTTGGAATAAAATTTGACCAAAGTCTTTGTTTCAACTTCCAGGTTGAATTCATTCGTTCTAGATGTCATGATCGTGTGATTTTAATCAAAATTTTGTCACACAGATCGTGGAAGTTAAGTAAAAAACCTTAAATGGAATCTATAATGTTCTTATAGGTTCCATTATAGACTATAGTTTTTTCATCCTATCTCCTGTCTCCCAGACAAACATTCAAAAACTGCAAGTAATTCAAAATACATGTTTTAAGTCAATCTAAAATACTTACCATATGACACACCGTCTATTTAACTTTCTGGCCTTTTCGAGGAACAAAATAGATAGAATTGAATCAAGACTCAGAATTCAGCTTGAAAAGTACATAAAAAAAAGTCCAATATATAAAAACACACTCATTATTTCACTCATATAGGATTAAATTGATGTTTTTGTTGAAAGCTCAAGAAGTTCTGAACTTAAAACCTTCCTTTGTAAAGTCTTAAATGAGCTCTTCCAATGGACAACAGTTTTTCTGTAGTATTTCTAATTTCTCTTTCAAATTCTAATTAATTTAACATAACTTTTTTATGGACACTTTTTTTAAATTTAAATACCAATGGCGAAAGGAGTTTATGACTCGAAGCCATTTATTTTAAATATTAAATAAACTTTAAAAAAAAAAAAAACAGATAATATTTTTTTTAGATATTTATTTAACAGCTAAGACTCGATCAAACAAGTGAATCAAATTTCAGGATAATTACTCTAAAGATCAAAAGTTAATCAATTAAGAAACCTTATTTTTGATTGTTTTGGAAAAATGGTTATTATTTACTGTTTTTAGGTTATAACTTCTCGAAAAATAGTCGGATAAAAACAACCCAAGCCTCATTTTAATCATAATAAAAATTATCTACAAGATGATTCATAAAATTGGCAACACATAAATGGTTTCTTATGAGGACAACCAAGGTCAAAGTTTCAAAAAGAAACGAATCTTAGAAATTAAAAAAATCTGTGAAACCTCAAATTTTAAGTATTATGTCATTATCGGTTCATTATTTTTTTTTAAATGGAATTTTAGGACAATCATTTATGGCCACGAGTTATATTTAAAAATGTTATCTCATTTTTTAATAAGAAATTCTCGTTGAACATTTTAAAATAAAGATTACATTGTTTTTATAATTATTCCAAAATTAAAACATGACAATGTTTTTAATCAAAAATTTTCAAATTTAATTTCTGATTCTTGTAAATGATTTTTTTATGTTATACTTCCGAGAAAATCTAAATGAAGCTTTACTTGCCTTTTCTAATAATTACAATCTTGTTTTATTTAAGAAAAAAGCTAATAAGTATGCTTTAATGAAATATAAATAAGATTGTAGGATTTTAATTTTTGATAGACTATCTAACATAGTAAGGTTGATGAATACACAATTTTTCTTAGTAATTATGCAAGCACTCTTTCAAATTACCCATTTATTTAATAAAAATAATATTATAGTAGTTATTGCTACGCTTTTGCGCAATGTTTTAATTAAAGTAACAAATTACCCATTTTTTTAAGAAGGAAATTTTTTAAGGGTTTAAATAAAGACTCGAAAGCAGAAGTATGATTAAATAATCATATGATAAAAAGATCTCTTTAATTATTCTTATCAACCAATTTTTTTTGCAATTTTTCATTGCTATCAAAATAGGACATAACTTTTGATATAATTAACTAAAATAATTACAGCAATCATGGAGTCTTTTCTTCCAGCTGTTGTTCATAAAAATAGGTTAGTTGGCATTTTTCATTTTTTTTCTTTAATCGTTCTTTAAGAGAGTTTTGGTTGTTTTGAAGATTTTGAATTAAATGTTCCTTTTCTTCCATTTCTAGTTGATGGTCAGTTACCAGTTCCTAAAAAATTTAAAATTCAAAAATTTTTTAAATTCATGAATTCATCATACCTTAGTTTTTCTGTACTCTAAATCTAGTGAATTGGTTAGATTATTATTTCTTAGTTGAATTAACTGCAATTCGTTTTTAAGTATTTCTACGCTATTTTCACTTTCAAGCAAAATTTCGTTTGCTTTATTCAAATCAGTGTGCAATTGCTTCTGAGTAGATCTCAAATTAATGATCAAATCGTCTTTTTGTTTTAGCAGATCAAAATGGTTTTTAACAAATTGCTAAATTTGGAATAAATTATTTTAGATAAAACATGAGAATCAATTAAACTTTACTTCATATAAATCGTCCTTATCATTTAAGCTTTCTCTTAAATCACTTATAAACAGCTCTAACTTGTGTTGACTCTAAAATTTTCCAATTTACGATGATAAATTATCAAATGAAAATTAAAATTACCTTTTCTTTATGACATAATAAATTTACATTTATCAATTGGTTGAGTTGATAGTCTTTATCTTTAACGATTAGAATGTATTTTTGAAGCAGATTTTCTTTGAGCTGAAGCTGGTTTTCCAAATCAGAAACAATAAACTAAAAAAATTTTAATAGAATAAATTTTAATATCTAAATATTTAAATTACTTGATAATGAGTTTTAAGCGATTCGACTAAATCTTGCTTTATTGATTTAATATCTTAAAATAAATATTTAAGGCCTAGAAAAAAACGTCGATCAAAATCCCTACGGTTTTGGACAATTTCGTCATGCAAATTTTCATTTGTGCCGTTCGCTGAAATATTTGGACTATAAGCTTTCTTTTTGAAAGTAAAGATTAAATTAATTTGTTTTAATTTTTATTAGAAATTTGCGATTAAAATCTAATAAATAGTTAAAAAAATCGAATTTATTTGCTAAAGTTTTGCGTGCTAGCCAATATTTTATTAATCCTAAGAAACTGTATACACTTTTATTAATTTTTTTAAGTTTTTGGATTTCAACCTGTCAGAATATGTGATTCTAATCCGTGTACTTTTATAAATGTTTTTAGATAAGTTGCACTTAAAACAGAAAATTTTATTAAAAAAATTAGTTCAATGAGTTGTTTTCTCGTTGAAGTTGAAGTCCAATTTCGAATATTTTTAGATTTTATTTAATAAAAAACAGTTGTGTTACTTTCAATTTTAAATCTTTGAGAAACAAAAATAAAATTGTCAATAATTGCAACTAGGAGAAAAATTTACGGAAATTAAAACAAAAAGTCAAATATATCATTTAATATTTCTCATTCGAAGTATTTTGCTAACTAATTAATAAAAAAATTAAGATATTTGCTAGTAAGTTCTACACAAAATTTGGATATTAAAGCTTTACTAAGTTTTGTTAAAGAAAAGTGTAATTTGAAACAAGTAAAACTAACAAAAACGAAAATTTATACTCATGAAAGATAAATGAGAAGAAATGGTTACTAGGCAAATTTGATTGAAATGACCGTTTGCAAAAATCTCTAACTATTAGGTGGAAATTTATCATTTAAGTATTAAAAATTCATAATTCTAATCTAGAAAAGCCTAATTAAAAACCATCTAGCTATAATAACAAAAAAATGTATTTTAATATTTTATTCAAAATTTTAAATAAACGCGATCCTTAATAAGAATAACTTTTAGCTTTAATTTAAAAAAATAAGCCTAGGGCATTCAAAACAATTGCTTTGAATAACCTAATCTAGTTCTTAAAAAGAGCCAAGCCAGACAATTTTTTCTTTTTGATTAAGAGCCCGAGCATTTTTTTCAATTTTTTAATTTTTTTGAAAATATGATCAATAATAAATTTCTTAAGCATTAAAAAATTTTTAATCAATTTTTAAATAAACACAGCTATAAAACCACTTTGATTTGGATGGTTTGTTAATTCGAGCTACTAGTTGAGTTTTATGGCTGATTTGCTTATCAAATCTTGAACACTTTATTTGATTAGATTTAAATATTTTCCATTCCTCGATCTTCAAAACAGTTTTTTTTAGTAAAAATAATCTTAAAATTGTCCTCTAAACGTGCTATTCTACAAGTCATTTTTTTCTTATTTTAAAAGTTTTTAAAAAATACACAATTCTTTAAAACATTTAGAAAACTTTAAAATTATTATCAATTTAACTCAAATATATTTATAAGTTATTAAGAAATTGGTATGTTTTTCTATTAAAGAATAAAAATTTTTATTGTATTTCTCAAAAAGAAATTTTGAATTTGAAAATTCTTTTAAAAAATTTAACTTTTTATAAAATAAAACAGTTCTGTTTTCAATTATAGTTTTATATAATCGAGTTGTTAATTCAGTCCTCTATTGTTATACTTTGGAAAGAAATTAATTCTAATTTTTACGTAATATTTGAATTACGAATTATTTTCGGATATAATTGTCAAAAAAGTCATTCGGTATTATTTTTTGAAAGATTTACAAAGTTTTGAAGATCTCAGAGTTAATCATACTTACTGAGTAAAAATTTCTGAATTTTTCTTCTAATTGCTTTTTTTTTTTTTTAAAGTTTGCTTATTAGGGAAAATAGATAAGTTACTTTTATTTTGTTTTCTTTTTCTTTCAACTCTTCCATTAGATTATCTATTTTTTGCACGTCAGTGGTTTTGTTTTTAATCAACGAGTCGCTATTGTATTGTTTAAAAATGTCAATTCCTTTATTTCTTTGATCAACTAAATTCTTTAAGCCATTGATTTCGTTTTGGAAAGCTTTTTCTTTAAGATAAAAATCTTGGTAGGCCTTGATAAAATTTGAAAATTATTTTATTTTTGTAGAAATAAAAAATTTGCTACCTCATTAAGTTTACCGTTAAGTTCTATTTCTAATTTATGGGAAAATTTTTCGTATAGTTCTCGTTCGAGACTTAATTTGAAAAGCTCGAATTGTTCCGCTAAGTTTTCATTTTTTTTCCTGAAGGTAAAAATTGTTTTTTAAATTAATTAGATTTTTTTGTAGTTTACTTTATTTCTTCTATTTGATTTTCTTTGTATTGGAGTTCTTTTTCAAGTTTTTCTATTTTTTCTTCTAATTGTTGATTCTTTAAAACGGTTTAAAAATTTTATTTTTTTCCAATTAGTAAAAATATTTTCCTATTTTTTGGAAGATTTCATTTTATTTATAGTGCAAAAATCAAGACTTAAAAAACTTAATGAAATTGACTTGGAACAAATAAAATTGAGTCTAGTTAATCTTGTGATCCACTGGACATTAATGTTTAAACATGATATTTCCAAATAAAATTTTGAAAATAATTAAAAATGTTGTTTTAATTTAGCTAAAATTAATTTAAGTATTTAGAAAAAAAATTAGATTCATATGCAATTCGATTAAATTAAAATTTAAAAATTAATTGAGGGAAATCTAATTTTAGAATTAATTAATTTTAAAAAATTTGAAATTATTTTTTTTTATTAATATTTTAAATGATTTGAATAAAAAAAATTGAAAAATCAATCTATACAAATAATTAAATTTTATTAATTTAAAATACCAGACCCAAAACATTTTAAATTGAAGGAATTTTTGATAATTTTAATCATTATGTGCGTTGATGAAGCGCCGCATTTTTTGATTTTTTAGCTTTTGCTCAAATGAACGGAAAAAAAATATTGAATTAATTTAATTCAGGAGTAATCTTGTGTAAAGTTTAATCCATTACCTTGAAAGCAAAAGAATTGTAAAAGAGTGTCTGGAATATAAATTCAAAGTGGTAATGGTGTGTAATATTTAAAACAGTAATAAAAATTTAAATTTTATTTTACGATTTAAATGCAACAAACAATATCCGAATGATTCTGGAAATGCGAATCGTAGTAAAGTTTAGTTTAAATTAAAAGTTGATGAAATCTCTTTGTACATGAAAAATCTAGATGTTTTAAACTGCTTGAGTTGGAGCAATTCTTGATTTTATTTTTATTGTCTGGTATACTTAATTCAATAAATGTTCTTAACTTAGAGGATTGAAGATTAGTTGACAAAATGCTTTAAATAAATTTGAATTCTTTAGTCTAATTCAAAGAATATCGACTAAAGAATTCAAATAGAAAATTTAAAGAGGCTCGAGTCTTTTTTTTTTTAGAGTTGTCTGAAAATGGGACATATCGCCTATTAGGGGAAGTTAATCAAAAAAGTAAATATTTGAAGCTTGTTTAAACAAACAAATGTTCAGAATTCATATCCTTAAACATTGTGTTTTCTGCATTGTAATGCAATCCAGTAATCCTGCTGATTCTACTAATTTAATTTTCTAAAAAAATCTTAAGGCTTTGTGAAATTCACCACAAGAGAACAGAACAAAATGGTTCGTATTTTATAGCTTTTTTTTAAAAAAAAATCCTGTATCTGCTTTTAGCGGAAACAAACATTGTTGCTTATTCTTACAATTCTGCTAATCTTGTGCAATATTTGCTACACTTAGTTATATTCACAGGAATGATATTTAGAAGAAACTTTAATTTTATTTATGTTCATTTTTTGTACCAACTTTCACCAAACTCACCTAAAGTCGGTAAAAAAATTTTCTATTATTTTTCAAAATTTAAATTTTTTGCTAAGTCGTGTAAATAAAAAAAATGAAAAAATTAATTTTAAATGTAAATATAAAGATCTAAACAATTAAAACTAGACTAATTTTCAATTAATATATATTTAAATTATCTAAAATTAGAATAATGGTATTTAAAAAAGTATAATAGCCTGAATTTCAAGTTAATTGGTTAAGTGTCACAAAGTATTCTTAAAATTGATCTTGATTTAACATAAATTAAAATAACCACTCTGAAAAACAATGTAAAGAATGTTTACTATAATATCCCTGAAATTGTTATAGTAAAAAAATGCAGATTGTTTTTCAGGGACAAATTTTTTTGCGGCTCAAAATAAATTTTTAACCCAGAATCACCTGAATTGGCAAGATAAAGAAAATTTAAGCTTCTACACAATCAAAGCTCATAGATCTTTTTTGACTCTCAATGAAAATATTATTCTACTTACAATCTCATTTAGGGCTTCCGTTTCAGAATCCTTCTGCTCATTTTCACTCGAAAAGCTACGTCTAATATTTTTGCTACTCCAACTGTCAAAACTTTCATTTACCAAAGTGGCTTCCACGTCCGATAAGGATGAAGAAAATTTTTCATTCAATTTTTGATCTTCTTCATCTCTAGTCGAGTTTAAAACAGCACTGGACACATGCCGTCTTTTACAATTTGTCTCTGCTAATTTTTCATTCAAATGGACATTTTCTTCTTCAAGCATATAAATTCGTAGCTTTAAATTGAAGTTCTCCTCTTTCAGACTTTTTAACTCCTTAACAATAAAAAATAGATAATTTTACTAATATTTTTGTTTAAATGTCTAACCTTGTCGTAGTCGTTCAAGGTCTTTTTTTTTAAAGTGCCAAAAATAGTGTCATTGAATGGCTTGGACTCTTGGTCATCGGATACCGTTGAAAAATCAGGACTAGAGTTATTGCTCATTTTGGCTAAACTCCACTCGGAATGAAATTTACTCTGTTTATTTTGGCGATTGAACAATTTCAATTCATTCAGTGACAAGCTTTCAAAAAAATTTAAATAAAACTAAAATCCTATTTTTTTAAGTACGAAAAAAAATATTAACTTTAAATAAATTTTGGCTTTTATTTTATTTCATTAAAAAATAAGCGCCGATTTTGTTCAAAAATTCAATTATTTTGAGAAAAGCTCTTGAGTAATTTTATTTAATTTTTCATGTGACAATATTTATCAAAAATCGAATGATAAAGAACGCTTTTGAATCATTTAGATAAGGGCTATAGTAAACATATGGCTTATGTTGTACTCTAAGTGTTTTCTAGACACGAATAGTTAAAGCTGAAATTTAAATCATTAGTGGCCTGAATTTGTATTGATATTTTAGAAAATATCAAAGCATCTTAGGCCTAATTAACATTAAAGCTAACAAGATTAAGAAAAGTCCACTTTTAAAATTTAAATTTTACTTTTTTAAATATTTGGTTTCATTCATTGTTTGTCAATTGTTTATTCTTGGCCTCTTTTGTTGATATTGTGTTTTTCCGTTAATATTTTTTTGTTGGAATAATACCTTAAGTAAAAGAGTTTAGCGCTGAAAATTTTGAATTTAGTATACATATTAGCTGTCAAAATGGAGAATTATATACTTGTGCCGACCAAATAAAAGTCTTTAAAATGATCACATTAAATAAATACTTACAATAAAAACTAACGAAAATATCTTGTTACAATATCAAAAATTAATAAATTTAATGCATAAAAATAAAATAATTAAGATCTTTCGATGATAAATATTTTTCTATTCCTAACTAAATAATTTAAATCTCTTGCCATTTAAAAAGAATTTTTTAAATGGCAAGAATTTTTTAAACCCAAATTAAGAAACTGTATTCAATTTTAGTCCATTATGATCTACTCAGATTAATATTATATTAGCATTTTTAAAGCTAATTTTGATTAATTATGGTGTCTAAATTAAAAAAAATATGCGTAAAGTTTACATCAAGAACTTACAATTTGTCTTTATTTGGATTTCTTTTTCGGCAATTTAAATCAATTTAAATTTTTCTGATCTATTCAATTATTTGAAAAATATTAATGACTATTGTTAGTAATTATACATTCATCACAAGTAAAAAAAAAATAAATTAAAAGCAAGTATAAAAAATAAAACAAAAATAATGGTTTAAGTAATTTCTGAAAAATTCAAAATTTATATCTTTAATTTTTAATTTTGCTAATTATCATTCATTTTGTGTTTATTTCGATTTTTTTTCCATTTCATTATCGTAATTTTGAGCATCCCAAAAAAAAAAAAACAAAAAAAAATTATATTCTTCGACAACCAAGTGATCTTTAGTTTTTACAACTCGATTTTTTTTAAAATTAAAAACCAAATTTCAATTTTTTAATTTAAATTTCATTTATGACAAAGTTGCTCAAAGGTAAACGTCGAATTTGATTTAAATTTTTTCTTTTCTAAATAATTTTTATGAATTTTTTTATATAATTTTTCTTAACAAATCTTTAATAAACCAAATCGTTAAGTAAATTTTAACATTTGAAATGTTTTCATCGTAACTTTTTAAATTATTAGAAGTTTCTTGCTCATTAATTTTCTGACTAAATAAAATTTAAAAAGTCAAAATAAAATCTGACTTTTTCCTTTTGACTTTAACGTTTGACCATCTCTTTTTTACGTGTTATTTTTGATTTTTTTAAAATTTAATTAATATCCTTTTTTTAACTCGGTATCTTGAACTTAAGTTCGATTGAAGATTTATCTTGACTTTTATTGACGATGCAATAAAAAATAGTAAAACTCAAGGTTCAATTTAATAATGATTTTTTCAATAAAAAATGTACTTGACAATATAAATAAAGAGGTATGCTCGATCTTTCAGGATTTTCGCCCGATATGACGCCCTAATTGCCTGTGCCTGAAAATTTGCAATTTTGATAATTTTTTACTAAGAATTTACTGGAAAAAGGATCAGGTATAGGCAATAGGGGCGTGACCAAGTTTTTGAATTATAAAAGGACCATATGATTAAAAAAACAGACACATTAGTTTTTATATAAGTTTTATTAATAAAAGTGAAAATTTTCAAAAGAATTGTTGAAATAAATCTTTTTAATATAAAATTAAGTCATTTCTTTGTTCGAGTCGGATTATTTTGAATATCTGATGCCTTTGAAATTGAACATTTTATTGTAGTTTCAGTATTAATTGCCGAATTATCACCCTCTTCGTCACTGTCATTTAAAATCAAAAATAAGATATTTTTCAATCTAAAACCAGGTTTTGGTATACTTTCTATATCATAAATACCTACACACATAAAATAAATTAGTGCTGCTACATGACTAAAGCACCCTAGAGTCCTTTTACCCATTTTAAAGCTCCAAACCCAAGAAATATCATTTAAAACTTTTTGAGAGTGGCTTGAACATTACAAATACTTTATGTTTTACGCTGTTTGAATGACGATACTGAATTTTAACAAAGATATTTTTCTTATCATCTTCCGTAATCAAATTTTCATTAGCTTAAAAATGATACTCTTCATTAGATTCGAAATGCTCTGCCAAATATCCGTACGCTTGTTCAAGCTGATATCTTCTAAAAGTAATTTTTTTTCTAGTTATTATTATTATTGAATTGAATTAACCTCCTTTAAAGTGAAGTAAGAAGAAAAAAAATAAAAATAAAATTATTTTTGTTTTGTTTTTTTTTTAAATGAAAAAAATTTTATCTAAAAATAAAATTAAAAAAAAAAAAGCAACGTTAGTTCAATAGAAAAAGGCATGAAAGTTAGAAAGCAAGAAAACTTGGACCAAAATTCAATAATTTCTTTTATTTTGAATTAGCTCGTTTAATAGAGTTCTCTAATGTTTAAATTTGCAAAGACAGAACCAAATTGAATCAGATATACCATCATTCCTAATCAGATTAATCTTAAGATTTTCTTTAAATTGGTTTATATTTGCTGTACTTTTTGAGGTTTCAATTTTAAAGTACTTGGATATAAGTACCAAATCGGAGGAAAAAGATTTATTAGAGGGGGGTCACTTAGCATAGATTTTAAAAATTGTGATGAGAGATGATTATATTTAATTGTATCAATAAAAGTTAGCTTTAAAAAAAGATAAAGTTCATCAAAGTTGAATACTTTCAGTACTTTTAAGACTTTTAAGACTTAAGGCTCGTGATATGTGACAATAGGCTTTTAAACCAAACATTTGTCTAATTAAGTTGTTTTGTAATTTATTTATTGAATCCTTTGTGATCGAATTAAGAGTGAGAGCCTTAAGGCCATATGTGAATTTAGATAAACAATATGTTTTGTATATAAATGATTTGAATTTAGGTGTAGAGGTAGGACTATTTTTGGCAGAAGATTCCAAAAAAGCTGCTCTGAACTTTTTTAAAATTTATAACTGCTTGTGTGTTAAAGTCAAGATTTGAATCTATAATGAATCCTATGTATTCTAGCTGACTTGCTTCTTTAAGTTCGGATCCATTTAGGTGAAATACCGACTTAAATAATTGAATTTTTTCTAGGATTTGAGCAAAGCAGTTTGAAATAGAAATAGGTCTTATATTGTTTAGATCATATCTGTTTTTCAAGTTATCTTTAAGAATAGGATTAATTTTTGAAATCTTTTGGGATCTTATTGAATAGTAGAAAATGGTTGAAAAATTCAAGTAGAATTTCATGAAAACCAACAAGATTTACATTTTTTAAAAGGCTAAAGGAGATTTTGTCAACGCCATTTACATTTCAGATATCAAGGTCTGAAATTATTTTCTTTAGTTGAGACAGCTCAAAAAAAGGTAGAGTATCAGGAATTTTTCATTCACATGTTGTTTAATATTTAGCTGATCACTTAAGAAAGTAGACTCATTCTCTTTATATAAATTTAAAAAGTGAGAAAAACGTTTATCCGGTTGGAGGGTTATTTTTTTTCTCAATTCTTTTATTTTGAGATTGTGCGAGCCTTTTCCGAAAACAATTTCTATCTTTTAAAGAGAAAAGATTTTCTATCTTTGCTTGCTCTTCTAATTCATCTATTAGGTTGTTTAATAAGTTTTTTCGTTTTTTTCTAGTCTTAATTTATTTATAAAAACTAAAATAAAATATAATTAGTCACTAAAATAATTTCCTTCGCTAGAAATACACATCTCCCATCTTTCTGGCAGCATTTTGATACCTCGCTCGTAGAAACTAGCTGGTTTGGAGGTGAAATATTGACTGATGTCTTTTTTGATTTCCTCCAAGTCTGCGTAACTTTTTTCACTGAGGAAGTGCTGCATTGATCGGAACAAACGGTAATTTGAAGGAGCTAAGTCTGGTGAATAAGCTGGGTGAGATAAGACTTCCCAGCCTAGATTCTCTATCGTGTTCCGAGTCATTTTGCAACATGTGGCCTAGCGTTGTCATGCAAAAGAATCTTTTTTCGCTCTCCTTTAGCTCTGTGTGGCCTTTTTGTTTCCAAAGCGTGACTCAAACGTATCAATTGTTGTGAATAAAGGTCTGGGGTTATCGTTTGCTTGGGTTGCAGTAACTCATAATAGATTATACCCTTCTGATCCCACCAAACACGCGTCATCAGCTTCGACGGTTCTCCCAACGCGTTCTTTGTCATTGAGGTCGAAATCTTATCCAGATTTGAATCGAATTAACCAATTTTGACAAGTGCGAACAGTCAGAGCGTCGTGGCCATATACCAAACAAATCGATTTGGTAGCCTCTGTCGCATTTTTCCCTTCGTTAAACTTAATTAACATGCAATGGCGGATATGCATTTTTTTGTCATTCATTTTTATTTAGTTAATTATTTAGAAATTTAAAAAGCAAACATATAATCTTATATATCATTTGAAAGAACAAGAGTTGCTCTTTAAAATTGCGATTTTCATAAGTTAGATCCAATTTAAGGGCGAGTTGATCACTAAGATTTCCCATGTCACTTATATTGTTACATTGAATAGATTTTAAGATTTTCCCATGATCCGAAACTAATATATGTTCAAGGTTAGCATAGAATAGGGGAATTTTTTTATGTTTTGTATAGGTTTACTGAGTAAATTGTGTGTTTAGTGAGTCGAATAGGATCAGGTAATTATTAAGTATAAAATTGTATACAAGATTATCTGACTAATTTATATTTGTAGATTTTTGAAAGTAAGCCTGAAAGGATCTGCATTGAAGTCACCTATTATGAGAATTGGAATATTTTTATCTTTAAAATTTTCATTTAAGCTATTAAGATTGATTGAATAGTCTCATATAAAGCTATCGATTCAGCCTTATGCTATTTTACTATAAAAGGGCATTTAAACTTCAAAAATTACAAATTCTTGACCAATAAGCTGATATCTTCCAAAATTTAATTCTTTTTCTAATAATTTCTTCGTTTAATTTTAGAAATTCTTGTAATTCAAAATTCTCAATTTTTACGAATGAAGTGTTACAAAATTTTTTGTAGATTATTTTTTATTCTAAGCTTGCTTGTCATTTCTGCAGATGTCTGATTCTTATCTTCTTAATCTGATATTCTTTCTGAGAGAAAAACGTATATTAGAGCCGCTGGTATTTTGTCACATATATGGGAAAGCATTGTTTTTTGCAATTCTATTAAAAATGCCATTAATTACCTCTATTACATATCTAAACTTCGTTTTTAATCATGTTTCATTAGCCTAACTCCAACTTAGTTGTTTTTGTCCATCTTTAAGAACTAAATAAAAACGAAATTATCTAAAAGTTTTAAGGATAAATTTCTCTAAGGTACCACGATATCGTACTCATTTTTTCTGAGCAGCTAATTCAAATTTTTCAAAAAGCTTAGACTTAAATTAAAAAAATTGGGATAGATGGTTTTTCTAGATAGATAGAGACCTCTGTGTTGTAATCAATCAATGTTGAATTTAAACAACTTGTTATTTAAAATGCTAAAAACACCATTTCTTACAATGCTCTGTGTTCTAATATTCAGTCTTATGTATTTAATGGTCTATTTTTTAGTTAATCTGATAGGATTAACTAAATAACTTTAATAGATAACGGTAGCCAACTTTAAAATCGAGACGAACTTTAAGTATCAGTTGCAATGCAATTTTAATTTTTTTTAATTAATTTGTAATAAATTTTATTTTAAATAGAATGAAAAATATTATTCAGTTTGAATAAAAAAAGGCCTAAATAAATAAATCCAAAGGAGAGGCCCTAAGAATTCGCGTGTACGCGTTTTTTAACAAAAATAGATCACTTGGAAAGATATTCACTGCGAAAAGTTTTATGGCAGAAAAAATTCCAAGGAGTACTGTTTACCGAATTTTAAAACGTAGTGAATATTTTTCACCAGAAAGGAAACAAGGATCTGGTCAAACACCGAAAAAAATGACAAAAGTACAACTCAACTAGCTAAAAAAGGCTTTTGATCACAAAGACAACATCAGTCAGTGTCAAGCAGTCTGAAAATTAAATATAATCCAGCAAATGGTCTCAAAATTGTTGAAAAAGCTTCAAATAACACCAAGTAAAAAGATGAAAATCCCTGACCGAACCGAAACGCAAAAAAAAGTTGCTTGAGTTAAATGTAGAAATTTGTATTTTAAAAATTCAAATATATCATGGATTTTAGACGATGAATCCTATTTCTCACTCAGTTATAGTAAAATTAATGGAAATGTAATATTTTACTCAAGTAACATTGCTGCAACACCAGCAAGTACAAAAATTACCCCATTTTGAATTTTGAGCAAAAATTACTTGTTTGGTTAGTCATTTCTGAGAGGGGTATTTCGGCGCCAATCATACGAAAAAGTGGACTTTTAGGGAACCAAACTATCTATTTAGACTTTATAAAGCGTGGACTCATTCCGTTTATTAAAAAGCATCATTCAGACGGCAACTATAAGTTCTGGCCCGACTTGGCGAGCTCTCATTATGCCAATACTGTGGTCAATTACTTGATTGACCAAAATATCAAATTTGTGCAAAAATGCGAAAACTCTGCAAATGTCTCAGAAGTACGACCAATTGAAGATTTTGGGTCCATTTTAAAGGGGAAAGTGAATGAGAATGGCTAGAGAGCAAAAAATTTAGATGAACTAAGGAATAAAATACGACTTTGTACAAGAAATATGGACCAAAATCCCGTTCAGGACCTCTTGGCCTCTACATCCAAACGACTCAATAATATTCGAAGAAATGGACTTATTGAAAAAAGATAAAAGCATAAATAAAAACAAGAATAAAAAGCTATATTCTCTCAAAATTTCGTTTTATTTTAAAAAATATTAAAGCAGTTATGACCTTTTAAAATTCGTCTCGATTTTATATTGTCACCCGTTATAAAGATAGAATTTATAAGTTCAGGAAGGTTTTAATCATTTAAACTAAGGTTGTATCATCGGCAAATAGTTTAACAATGATTTCATAGAAGAACAAAACAATATCGCTTATATAAATCAAAAAAAGGGGACCAAAGACGGAGGAACATCTGATTCAATCTCTACTGAATTTGACCAAACTGCATCAATTTCCAAAACTTATCTGTCTGCAAAAAAAAATAATTTGCCAGTTTTGTAATTGATGATCCACCAAAACCAAAGCATAATTTCTAAAAGTAAATTATGCTCTATTAAAAGTAAAATATTTCTTTCCCATTTACTTTGGTAGTGTAATAATTGAGTGCCCTGAATTAGAATCATCTTATTAGTCATTTCCACTCTACTTGAAAATAAACTCGATATTCGGATTTTTCAATCTTCATATATCTTATTGTATTTCTAAAAGTATTTAGTATAATGTCAAAAATGCATTATTATCATTACACTAAAATTTCTAGAGTTTAATTTCTAGATTTGGATACAAGTTTCGATTTATTCCACTTTTTTAATACTTTTCCATGACACTTAAACACTATAAGTATCAAAAAAGTAATTTAACTCATTTAAAAAAAATTAAATCCTCATATCTTTTTATAAAAATTTTCAATGAAGAAATCTTTTAGAATTATTTAGATTTCATCTTGAGATAAAATCGAATTAGTTTTTTGGACACAAATTGAAACTTGAATAAAAAAATATTGAAAAAATTATTCTATTAGCAGTACAATCGAACAAAATTTTGAATTAAAATTAAATTTGAAAATAAATTTGAATTTTAAATAAAATCAACTAAAAAATTAAAAAAATTAAATTTTGAATAAAATTTATGAAAAATTTAGCATTTGAATATTTATTTAAAAATTCAAAATGGTTTTGTTTGTGAATTACTTTTTGTATTTACTTTTTGTTTTTGTATTTATTAAATTGTACAAATGCATAACCTATTATTTATTTTAAGTGACAGATAATCAGTTATAAAAGCTTACTCAAAATAAAATACCTTAAATAAAGAGTTCTATGCATACAATTTACAACCTGTTAAAATATTGAGCCCATAAAGTTTTGGAATAAAATAAGGAAAACTTTCCCATTCTTTATCTGATTCTCATTCAAGTTGTTTGTAAGGAAGTTTCATCAGAATAACTTTTTTCTTGCGCTGAGTAAAGTGTATGTATCAATAAAATAAGCCCAAAAATGTTGCTGTGTTGATTTTCGAAATCTGACATAAATGCTGATTATAGCAACACTTCTCATTTTTCAATTCAAATCAATCTTCAAATTTTTTTTATTTTTTGATTATTTTTAAATAAGCAATCGAATATTATAATATTCAGTTTTTGATTCAAAATTTTTTATTTCAAAATTTGAAAATCATGTTTAAATTAAAATTTAAATAAATTAAATAAAATATATATAATTTAAGTATATTCAAATTTATATATATTTAAATATCTTCGAATTTAATTTCATTCGAAAGGCTACTTATTTAGATATAGATTCGAATATACATATTCGAATTCTTCACTAATTTCATTTTTTCTTTTTTTCTAAAGTTATTACTCTGTAGATTTTTGCAAAAATATTTTGAATTAACAAATGCGATTAAATGAATGGTACTTTTAGTATTTATTTTTTTTAAATAACAATAAAACAGTGCATTATTAGAAAAAAATAGCATTTTTTATATTAAATGCTGAAAAGAATATAATATTCTAACAAGTTGAATACTCAATTGAAAACAAAATAAAGGTCCTAAAAAAATTATTTTTAAATGTTTTGATAGATAGAAGAGTTTTTTTTTAATTAAAAATAACTAAAAAAATACTGGAACCCAGTTTTATTGATCAGCAAACACTTTTATATCAGATTTTTTTTAACAGAAATAGCAGGTCATTAGGGTTATTCAAAAAGTGTAATTCAAAATTTTGCGATCTTTTCAGTGAAAATTATTTAAAAATTACTTTTCTAATTATTTAACTAGAAAATATGCCTTCATCGTAAATAACCACATTTCCAGCAAAAAAATCTTCGATTATTTTTTTAGAAAAGCAGAATTTTACATTTTTCAATTTTTAGCTACTAATTTAGAATTTGACCTTGGAAAAAATTTAAATGAGCAAAAATTTTGGAATGTTTTTCTCTAAATTAAAAAATTAATCGACACGGATTTTTTTTAATTTTTTCTAATTAAATTAAATTTTGGGTATTGATACGGCTTCAAAATTTTTTTGCAAAGGTATTTTAATAGTAATTAAAAACTTCGATTTGAGTTGTTATTTTCTTATTAGTTCTAATTTTATGAGCTTTTCACAGAAAAGCACTTTTTCAAAGGATTTTAATTATTTTGTGAAATTAAGTCCTAAAAATATCGTCGATATAAAATGAAGCCCTTAGTTGATTTTTCATTTAAAGCGTATCTATAGATCTAAAGAAATAACAACAATAATAATAAAACGACCAAAATATAATTAAATGAGTTTTAAAAGCGCGCATTGCGAATTTAAACTACAGAAATTTGCATGTAAAATTTTAATTAAAAACAAATTTTCTTAGGCTTCATTTTATCGGCAAGCTATTGATAGACCAAAAATTATTTTACCTATTATGGTAGACTGCTAGAGTCAAGTTAAATGTCAAAAAAAAATGATAAATTAGCTAAAATAAGTGTGGATTCGATGGATCGTTTAGCACCACAACTTAAAGCCAAAGTTGTATTTATCAAATTTAAATGACAGACACGCGCTGGGAGATATCAATTTTAAATGATTCCGTTTTCAAATTTATTCTCATTTAAAACTCGAAAAATTTGAATAAAATTAATTATTTGCCACCCGAATTTTCAAATAATACCTGTCATAAATCAAAATGCATGCTTCCTTTTAAGGATGGAATTATTTCAATTTGGCTTTAAATGACACTGGTGCTATGAGTTTGAATGATTGAAGCGCAATCAAATACCTCTAGTTTAAATGAATACTTGAAATTCAATAAGTTGTGAATTTTATCCAATTTGTAATGCTTGAACTGAATGAAATGAACAGTTTTTGTTTTGACTAGAATTTTATTAAATTACTGAAGCATTTATTGTCAAGTATTTTTTTCATTTTGATGAAAAAGTGTAGCTATTTTAATTTTTACATAGCGTATCAATTAATATTTTGTTCAAAATTAATAAATGATTAGAGAAATAATTGCTTCTCTTGAGTCTTTCTTGTTGCTTGAACTTCTTTTTTGCTTTGATTAACATGCAAATTGTTCAATTATTTACCCGCTTTAAAAAAAATAATAGCATCAATGAATAAAAAATTTGCAATTTTTCTAATAAAGCTTAAACAACTTATTAAATTAATCTAAATAAAATGGCAAAAATTAAATATCCTAATGACTTTAATTCGAACAAACAAGTTTTTCTATGGTGTTTCTTTACTTGTCCGCAATTTATGACAATGCTTCAGTTAGTTCATTAACACTCAAAGGACCTAAGGGACACGATTTTAAAAATTTTGTAAATAAATTACTCGGGAATAGTTTTTAATATTTATTTGTTAATTTGAAAATTCTTGTTTTAGGCTTACAAATCTTTAGTGCTGTGATATGCAAGTCTTTAGTTTTATATTTTTTTATTTAATTAAAATAATTAATTTAGCCTTTTTTTCGGAACATTTGTTCTATTAACAAATCTGAACTGAATAAAAAAAATGATAAAAAATTTACAAAAATAGAAAAAAAAACTTTTTCATTTATTTAATTTATTTCAGCGAAATCTGGCGATGAAAAATATAAATCTCAATTCTAGCAATAGAAAAACAAATTTGATATTAAATTTAATATTTAAAATAGCATTTTTTTAAAGTCTCAAATTGTGATTCAAATTAATAAAGAGTGAGCATCTTAAAATGAAGCTGAAAATGTAATTTTATTTAATTTAAATGTCTTTAATGTGTGGAACTCAACAAGAAAAGAAAATGTGCTAATAAATTTATCTGACAAAATTTTTAATTGTGTTTGATTTTAAATATTAATCAAGATATTTCATTAAAAATTTGTTTATTTAGTATGTTAGCGATGAAGACAGTTTGGAACGGAACTTAGTCCTTCCTTTCAGTTCAATGATAAAAATCTGATTTTAATACAAAATAAAATTTATTTTATAGTTTGGTCTGAGATTATAGATTATTTTATTATATATTTATTAAGAATTTTAGAATTTTATCAAATGGAGTGTTGAGTTTTTGGTTAAGTGGATCAAAATGGTATTGGTTGAGCTATTCATTATCATTAATTGATTTTCACTTTGACATGATTAAAAAATAAAAATCGTTTTATCTCTAAAAAAGAGCTTTTAAATTTATTTATTATTAAATAATTCGAGGAACATATCAGACTACTCATAAAGAAATTGAGCACAACAGAAAAATGTCATCGAATTAGGACAAACAAAAAACGCGATCAAATATTAAGTTAGGGTAGAAAATGAATTTTTTTTTTATTTAATTGGCTTTAAATGTCATTAAAATCATTACAGATTTTTAAACAAGTTAATCATCTTGTTGATGATTGCATTTTTATTGCTTAGATCTCCTGGTAATTTGATCATGTCTGAACAATTTTCAAAAGTTTTGTTTGACGCAAAATTTATTCTAAAATTTTAAATTAAAAATAAACACAAAATTAATTAATCGAAAAATTTTACAAAAACCAAAAGTTAGTCTTAATAGAATCGATAGTTAGTTTTTAATTTTTTAAGGTAAACATATTTACATACAAAAAAAGAAGAAGAAGAAGAAAGTGCAGAACAGACCATAATTTCAAATGACTTAAGTAACCAAAAATGTAAAAACTAGGCAAAATTTGATTTTCTTTTTCTTTTCCTACCAAATTAATTGACTGCTATAGAACTATTATTGCTAGAGCCCGATGAAGGTGTGCTTGATTTTGATTTTTCATCATTTGAATTTTGGTTCGAAAAAAAATTGCCGATAGAGCTGGGCGTTGACGAATTAGACATAATGGGCGATGAATTGGCTTGAACTGGGACCGCCGAGCTGGCAGGCATGCTCGGCGAATTAGCCACCACATTCGAACCATTCGAAAACCTCGAATAATAGCTCATGGCTCTCTGCAGACACAAAGCCTCATTAGTCGACATAATATTCTGGTACGGATGGTACCAGTAGGGATTTTGTTGAAGCATGCGTTGTACAGCTGCGTAATTGCCAGCCTCGGCAAGCAACTCCAAACCGACAGCGGTTTGTCTCTTCCATTTGGTGCGTCTATTCTGGTACCATGTCTTTACTTGTGTGTCGCTCAAGTTCAATCTTGCCGCCAATTCCATCCTATCCTGAACACTCAGGTATTTTTGTCTTTCAAAGCTTTTCTCCAAACAATTCAACTGATGGTCTGTGAACGCTGTTCGCGCCTTCCGCGGCTTTTTCGCCTTGCCATAGCCCTCTGCGTTGTCTGTCTCCGAATTCGAGTCGTCGTTGTTATAGTCTTCTTCGTCATTGTCATCATCACTGTTGTGCACGTCATCAGAGTCGATGCTTCCGTCCTTTTTGCAAGACAATGAAGCCATCAGCTCGGGACTTTGAAATTGGTGCATAAAATTCAAAGTAGGATTGTTCAGGTGGTCAGCAGTGTGGTCTGAAAAATTGTTCCTAGACTCATGGTTGATTGCTAGAGGATTTTGAAAAGCTGAGAAAAATCCAGGATTTAACTTGCCACTCATTAGCAATGCCAACTGCTGGTACGGATTTACTTCGTCAATGGTTTGACCGTGTGTGGAGTTAGAGCTTGAAGAAGACGCCGATGAGAGGGGCGACAGCGATGATGACGCATTTTTTGTCTTGGTGTTGACGCTAACTTCGCTCGGGCTCAATATGTCGTTTATTAAAAACGAGTTTTTCTTAGAGCCCGATGACTTGGCGCTCTTCTCCAGCCTAGTGTCCTTTTTGGGTCGCTCATACGGCGACAGTCGGCTGCTGGCCACTTGGCTGTCTTTAATTTTTCCAAGGCGCTTTTGGCCATCGTCACTTCGGGGCGATAGACAATGCAGATCGTCGTCGACTTTAATTCCTTCGCTCATTGTTCAAGTGTAATTTCTAATTTGTATTTCTTAGATACCTAAACAAATTGAATTAGAAAAATTATTTGTTTTTTTAAAGCGAAGTTTTACCAACAAATAAAAGCCTTAAATAAGAAAACTAATTTCTCAAGAATATCAACTGAATTTAGTTATTAAGAAAGTTTTTTTTTTGATTTTCTTTTAAGAGAGAGAGAGAGAAAAAAAAAGAAAATAAATTTGTAGGCTTTCTTGCGAGTCGTTAGCTTAAACGATAGGTATTCCTTATTTTAAATTGAGCCAAAACTATAGAGTTAATAGCTTAATAAGTTTCATTTTAAGTGGAAAGAAAGAATTTATTTTGAAAAAAAAGAAATTAGAAAAATATCGATTTAGAGTTGAGTCGACGAATGAAAATAAATTTTTGAGCAATCTTCGGAAAAATTTTTCCTATTGGACCCCTAATGAAGCTAAATATTCTAAATTAATTAAAACTAATATGATTTGTCAAAGCATAAACAAGAAATGAAACAAAAATTAATTAAAATCTCATTTTCATAGGTTAATTTATCCCCTATTTGACATTAAAGTAAAATCGTCAACAAATGATCACTTTTATTAATCAAATTGAACAAATTAATTAATATTCCTATTGCTCTTTTTTTTTTCTTCTCGTCTTCTTGTTTTTTTTTTGTTTTATGCAACTCCACTCTTTTATGCTCATCGATGTCGTTTGTTGGCCACAACAAAGACAACATCATTAATTTTGAACATGAAATCATCTATTTTATGTAAATAGGATTTACTCGTCTAACTCACTAAAGAATTACTTTTCGTTTTTTCTATAATTAAATTTCGATTATTACTATGTAAATTATGCTATCAATTATGACCAAATCCTAACAGATCCATATTTTAAGGCATACTTAAACAAAAATTGTGTGTGCTCGAGCACTCTTCTGGGAGCCTCTGAGCCGTGCTAAAACATTAAACTATTTTTATTTAATCTTCTTAATAGATGTGCAATTTTTAAAAAAATTATTTTTTTTCTTAATTTAATAAAAACCAAACGGTGATTTTCAATATAGTAAAATTTAGTATTAAAAATATATTATATTAAACAAATTATATGTATATGGAAAATGTCACCACGATTAAGAATTTAAAGTCCTAATTTTTGGCAAAACATGATTTTTTTTTACTATACAGAAGCTTTTTTTTGTAACACTAAAGAAATTTTAAAATAAATTTTATTAATGGAAAAATCCAGACTTGATATATTAAACTGATTAAATATGCTGCAATTTACCTCCGGAATAAATGGCCCTAAAAAAATGAATAAATAAAAAACTAACAGTAAAGCTTACGCAAGTTCATATAAAGTAAATTTTATTGAGGAAAAAAAACTAACTTACATTTAAAACTCATAAATGACCTAATAATGAAATAATTTTTTTAATAATAATTCTTCTGACTTTGTAAAAAGGATTCTAGGAAAGGGTGCATATCTTCTTTTAAAGGATATGACCTGTATCTTATATTGGTAATATTCAAAGCCGCAATTATTATTTAGCAGAAGCATTTTGCCTCTTCTAAAATGAAAGGAAGCTATACCTTTCACCACACACTGCAAAGACGATGTATAGATCAATTTTATGTGAATAACACCCCCAAGCTAGTAAAGCCGAGCTAGCGATTGTCATAGGTAATATCGAAACCGAAATTCGGTGATAATTTCTCATTTACTTTTTAATCAGATTTTTTGTAAAATTTTGCTCTTTTTATTCTAGCATTTATTCAGTTCATTAATTTACAAGATCAGCTTAATTTAATAAAAAAAAATTTAAATAAATTTAACTACCTCCTTATCTTATTAATTAGATAAGATCATTTCTGCATTTAAGATCTTTGAGAATAAATGTAAATGGCCATCTAAGTGATCGATATCCTATTAGAGCAGGAGTTTCACAAGGTTCAGTAATTATTCCACTTCTTTTTAGCATTTTTATAAATGACATACCAAAAAGAAACAAAACAAACTGCCAATGCTCTCTTCTTTTTGCAGATGATTTGGCTACTTTTTTTATTTTCAAAAAGACAGGAAATTTTCAAAACATGATTAATAAGTAGTTAGAAGAAGCTGAAATATGGCTTTTCAAATAGAAAATGAAAATTTCTATTTAAAAGTCATGTTACATGATCTATGAGAAAAAAACTAAAATTAAAATTAATCTTGACCTTAAAATTAATGGTAACAATTTAAATAATAAGGAAATAGTAAAATTTTTAGGCATTACATTGGACTCAAAACTTACATTTAGTCCAATGATGGAAGAATTAAAAGAAAGCTGTAATTCAGGGCTTAATATAATAAAATATCTCTCAAATAGAAAAAGGGGCAAAAGCCAAAAACATTAGGTAATCTTTACAAATCTTTGATAGGATCAATCTTGGATTATTCTTTTCCATGTTTAAATTCATTCTCAGAAAATAACATCAAAAAAATTCAAATTATTCAAAATTCAGCAGTTCGATCATTTTGAAGCTAAAATATGAAACCCCCTCCAATATTATGTACCAAGAGGCTTCCAATGAACTTAAACTACTTACAGTCTCAAATCGACTTTTTGAGTTGAGTGAGAGATATGTCAGGGCAAGTTTGAGTCATTCTGTTCCATTTGTCGCTAGACTGGTGGGAGAATAAAGAGAAGGTTTTGAATCAAGATTCATCGAATATCGAATATCCTCGGTACAAATTCACAAAATAAAAAAATAAAAAAATCTTAATAATTATTTATTCGTCTTCGATTTACTATTAACAAAGATGAAATTAAAAATTGAATTATAGAAAATAATAAATTTCAAAAATGAGTCTTTAAATTTTAGTTCAAAATTTAAATAGAATGTTCAATTGGAAATAGCTTTATGCTTTGTTTATAGATGCATATTAGCAAATTAACTTCTTTTAGATCAAGACACGGTAAAAAGATTTAAATGTTGAAGCGTTCTTAATACTTTAAATTGAGACCTTAAGAAAAAAAGCAGCCCTTCAAAATGTTAACTAAAATGGCTTATACTCAATTCTAGCTTAGGTCAACAGCATTAATTTGAATAAAAAACTTTTAGTTATATCAAACTTTAAAAATAAAACCAACTTTTATCTCAATCAATGGTAAAACTAGCTAAGAATAGATTAATGATGAATGAAATAATTATGAAATGTCTGCATCGGTATCAATGATTTAAAATTTGACTATACTTTATGTTCTAATTTTAAAAAAAGACTAAGCAAGCAAAATACAAATTACTTTTTAATATTTTTTGCTTACTTAATTTTTTAATAAAATTCTGATTTAAAGAATGGTCCTTTTTAATCATTTTTTAGAAAATATTTTTTCAATCCAAAGTTAAACACAAATTATCTAAAAAAACCTTAAAAAACTATTTTTTTTTAATTTAAGTTAATAGAATCATAAACCGATGGAATAAACCATCACTATTTTAACACTTGATGTATGAATGATGATAGTGCTTTGGCCAAAATTTTGATCAAATTTACAATCTAGTCACAATTGAACATCATAACACAGAAAATTTTTCACATCACTTTATGCACAATTTTATTTTAATAAAATATTATTTTTAATTGTAATTAATTTTTTTTTAATCAACCAGAATAATAATTTAAAAAAAAAATATGAATCATTTATACAATATCTTGAATTCCTAAAAGGTTTGTTAATAATTTCTCAAATAAACCTAATTTAAAATATTAATTTAAATACAATAATAATTTAAGTTATATTTTAAAAGAGAAAATTTCGAATATAAAATTAACGGTATGTGAAGCTACAAAAAATATTCAAAATTTATCTTACTAAAAAAAAAAGTAAAACGAATTAGAAATATGAATATTGGTCAAATTACAGCGTTTTAAAAAGGGAATTTTACCAAGAGATACCGTTAATTTTTCTTAATGAAGAAAATTATTTAAAAATATTTTATTAGCTGAGAAATGGTGACTTTATGATAATAAAAGAATTTATTAACTCGTGATAACATAAAAAGGACTTATCTAAATAGAAAAGTAAACTTAATTTATATTCTAATCAAGCATTAGTAAACTAAAATGAAAGAGATAGCGCCGATAGAATTAATAATTAAAATTTTCTTTAACTTTCTACTTAAATTTTCTTTCAATATTTTATCTAATTATCTCTTTGTTAATATTCTAATTCTAGATTAATTAATTTTTCCTATCCGACTCAACACTATTTACATGAATATTAAGTTTTGCCTGTAAACGGCTCTTTGAAAAAAAAAAAGAGTAATTTATGTTTGAGATTATAAAAAAGATAAAAAGCCGACACGTAAATAATTCACATTTAAGGCATATCGTGCTATTATATTCGACTTTATTTAAATTAAATTCTAATTATACACCTTAACTTTTTTTTTGATTAATTAGTCAAAAAAGTATTGCTCATTAACCAGTACTTGACGGCTGCAAAAAATTCTTAACGATTGAAATGATAATCGAAATTTCAAAATCTCTAGCTCAATCTAATTACTCAATAGATTGATTTCAGAAAATAAGTCTACGCTCGCTCGAAATCTAAGCAAGCTGTTCTAGAAAATCATTAAAAATTCATATTGAGTGACAAGTCAACTGAGAAATGCAGTTATAATTAAAAAATTCTTCCTCGTTCTTTGATTAATTAATTAAAGAAGGCGACATTAATTTTAATGTAAAGCTCATTCAAAAAAAAGTCAAAAAAAAATCCATAAAAGTGTACACTTTTTTGTTTGACTATCAAATCCCTAGATCCTTTTGTTTCCGCACATAAAAGAAAACTTTAAACTTGGCATAGATCATGACAAATTTGTTTATATTAAATTAATTCGATAAACTCTTAAAAACTAAATCCTAGTTGCTTGTTTAATAGAAATGTAAATTAGCATTTTAATTAAAAAATAACAAAGTACAAGATCTTTTTTTTTATTTTTATTACAATCTTTTTTTGCCATTTGAATATTCTTTAAGCTTATTAACTGTTTTTATCATGAGTTAATTATTTTTTTAAAATTCATTTTTACTTGAGTTGTCAGGTAAGCAAATATTTAGTTGGAGATTAGAAAGTGTTCATTGTTTCCGGTAGTTGTGCAAATTACTGTAATGGCTTGTGTTAAATTAAATAATTTTAAATGATTCAAATTATCATCATTTATTATTCAAGCATATTTTAGAGTTAAGATTTAATTTTTGCAATTTAAATAGCAATTAAGGTATTCTAGACTTTGATTTTTAAACTAGAAAAAATCTTAGTTTACCTAGACCTATAAAACATTTCGCTTTTAAATTCAGCTTCTCTCTATAAATTTAAATAGCAAAATTTTAAACACTCTTTTCCTTTAAACTAATATAATCATAATTTAACATGCTAAATCTAAAAAATAAACTTTTATGTTCAAATTTTTTCTAATCATTTAAATTAAATTTTTCAAGAGATTTTTTAGTTTCGAAAAATGTATTAAATATTCAAATTAGCTTCGATTTTTTTCACCTAACCGAAACCATGTGTTAATTTCTTATTTTTTAGAATAATTTCAAGATAGTTCATGGACTCGAAAATTTTGTGATGAATTTCTTTTTATTTAGAATTACTGTAGAAATTTTTAGTTATTAATTTCTGGTGCATATATTTAAATATTTTGAGCTTATACCTAAATCGAAAAAGGTATAATTTTATCTAAAAAAAAACATTAGAACATAAGTTTATTTGCTTTTGAAATAAAAAAGAAAACATAACCTAGTCGAAAACTTGAATTGATGAATTAGAAAATAATTAGGATATCTTATCTAGAAAACATAAATGTTGTCAATTTTATAGAATTTTTTGAATAAGAGACTATAATTTCTTAAAAAATAACAAAATAGCTATCAATAAAAGTTTAGACTAAAAGATTGTAAATTTTCCTTTAATACAAAAATAACCAAGCACTCTAAAGACCAAAATCAAAACAAAACTTTTTTAGAAAGCTACGAAAAATTTCTTGCTAAATTTTGATAGTTTTTTTTTATTCTTGTGGATTTTAGTATAATGAACAAAATAGAATAAATTTTTTAAAAGTCTAATTGAGCTTCCTTAAGTTATTCATAATAAAAGACTACTGCGACTTCTTCGTGTTCTCGGTAATTAAAATTTATACCGGTCATTCTAGTGTTAAGCAATCTTTTGTTTCAAAATTAAATAAACCAAAATATTAATCAAAAGAATTCAATATATTTGATATCCTGTAAAAACAATATTTTCAAATTTTCAACTTTGACAAACTGAAATTTTAATGTATTATTGAGAAATTTTGTAAAATATATTACTTTAAGTTTTTAAGGTTTTTTAAAATTAAAATGAATCATTAGATGAGTAGTTTTATCTATTTTTTTAGGACTTTCAAATTTTTATTAAAAAATAAAATTTAATAATTTGTAAAACAGTGACTTCTCCAAAATTGTTCACATGATATAGTTTTTGATGCGTATGACGTATTTTATTCAACATTGCTTACATTTAAATTTAAAGTTATGAAAATTCTTAACTACCTAAAAGTTTAAAAGCTTAGACAAAAATATAGGTGCATTTAGAGTTAGTATAATTAGTTTTTGAATAGATGTAAAATTTATAATAAATTTCTGATTAATTTTTTATTAATTTAAATTTATGCTTGAAGTAATCAAAGTAGCACTTTCAAAAGCGCTTTTAACAAATTATAAATTTGTTTGTCTGTAGATTGAATTTAAAAAAATTTGTATCTAGAGGCAATGAATCAGAATCCTTGTTATAAATAGTTCATTTGTTATTTATTATTAAAATTTGTTTAAGGTTCAAATAGCCAAAAATAAAAATAAAAACTTAAAAACGCTTTATTTAAAAAAATAACAAAACACTTGATATAAAAATTTAAATTAAAAATAACAATATAAACTATAATGAAAAAAAAAACTTGATTAAAATGTCTCTTTTTTTAATTCAATCAACCATTAGACCAGAACCAAAAGGTTACTTGTTAGATGTCGAATATATTCTGATAGCTTAGAAAACAGATCCTAACAACAAATTGACTCACTTTCATTTTCTTTTTTGAATGTTTGCTCATTCGATTTATTACACTGCAAAAGAGAATTAGAAAAATAGTTTTTTGAGTGCACCAGGCCCGATACAGCTTGGTAATTTTGAAAATTTCCCATAAATTGTGGCAAATAGTTGAACTGGTTAATAGATGAAGTAGTCGATTGATTTACGCATTGCTGATTCTGAGTATTCGAATTTTGTTCCAAAGCAGCCGCAGCCAAGATCCATTCAAGTCCCATAGAGCTCTGTCTCTTCCATTTAGTTCGCCTATTCTGGTACCATGTCTTAACCTGTGTATCAGTTAAATTAAGTCTGCTCGCCAATTCAACCCTGTCTTGTACATTTAGATATTTGTGTTTTTCGAAACTTTTCTCAAGTGAATTTAACTGATAATCGCTGAATGCGGTTCTTGACTTACGATTTTTCTTCAGATTACAGCTGCTCGTGCTGCTGCTTCTGCTTCTGCTTCGGCTCCGACTTCTTTCTCCACTTCTACTGCGACTTCTTCGTGTTTCCGAAGACTCTGAGTGTTCATTTAACGAATCGTTGAGATAAACTTGCTCTTCCTCTTCATAAAATGTCGAGTTGTGGGAGCTTACAGCCGTCTGGTCCTGGAAACTGTCAGAGCTTGTCTCATTTAAGTCCAGAATATCGGCGATTAAAAACGACTTTTTGGGCTTAGTTATTTGAAAGCTCATTCTAAGGCAACTTGTTAGAAAAAAATTTCCAAAAAGTATTTCAATTTATACTCGTTTATAAAACAAATATAATTTGATAAAAGATAATAAAGTAGAAAAATTTGATTGGTAGAAACAAAAACTAGTAAAATTAAAAATTCAATTGTTTTAATATATTATTAAAGTAAATATTTTAAATATAAAAAAAAAGTTTTTCTTTGTCGAAAATCGAGCTTGTTGTTTCTTTTGAGTGCTATGTTATTTTTGCTAAAATAGAAATTAGCTGAATATTAAGTTTTAATTTTCTATGAATATTAATTTAAATGCAATTATTGTTTACAAAGTAAATAGATTGTTAACGATTGAAAAAACATCTTTTTAGCTTAAAAATTATTAAAATATAGAACCATTGGTTACTCGAAAAAATACGAATTTTTGGCTTAAAAATGAGCAAAAGATATTCGCTAGAAAAACCTAGGGTCAAATTCTGAATAAAATTTTAATTAAAATAAACTTGTTAATTTTAATTTTCCATTTTAATCAAGTTTAATTTTTCTGAACTATATTTAGACTATTTTTTAAAAGATTGTTTGATCCAAATCTAATTATTTCTCTATTTTTTGCTTACTTTAATTACTCTAATCGAAAATTTGCACAGTTTTCAATTTTTAAAAGTTTTATATTTTCAATTCTAAAATTAGGATAATCAAATTTAATTACAATATTTGAAGATAATTATTAGAATTATTAAAAGTGATGAATTTCGAAAAATTAAAAAAAAATTTCATCTAATGTTTAAATTTCGTTCAAAATAGAATTTTTCAAGTCCAATTTTAATTTGAAGCGGTCTAGAAGCTAATTTTATTAAGTAAAGCTCCAATTTTTAAATCAAATTAAATTGGTTCTTTTGCATTGAAGAAGTCCGATAATTCAAACATACTTTTAAAAGAAAAAAGATAATAATATTATGGAAAAAACTAATAATATTATAATATTAAGTAATAATAGATAATAATATTATGTAGGTCTAAATTGCATAAATTTGTATGTAATTTTAAAATTCAGATTTGTAAAATTAAGAAAATTTTTTAGAAGTTACATTATTTGAAAAAGACCCAAAAATTACCATAAATTTTGACTATTTTTCGAAATTTAATTTTGTAAATTTATATTAAATCCTAATCGAAAATTACTGTTTTATATTTAATCTAAAATGACGCTGCTAATTTCTGCTTGTTTTTTTAGCAACAAAATTACCGTACTTTTAAATTTTTCCTTGTTTGAAATAAAATATGTTATCAACCTGGTTGGATTTAACAGTATCGGAAATCTTCTCTAAAAAAATCAAAAAGGAAAAGAAAAATTTTTTTGTTAAATTTCAAAATTTCAAATTTTCTCAAATTTTTTTAAATGCGTTATTGATTGCACTGCAGATTTTAAAATATTTGAAACTAAAAAAAGCTTATTTTTAAATTTGATAAAAGGAGATAGCCGGGCCTAATCTAGCAAATGATGAAATTAAGTATCTTAAATATTTTGGGCATATTTGGAATTTTGAAATTTGATCATAAATTTTTGGTATTTATGATGTAGCGAAATTAAACTCAAATGGTAAAAAAAAAAGCCAAAAATTGCTGACCAAAAAGTATACTTAAGATATTTACTTATTAATTTTTTTATTGCTTTCCAAGTTTCAAATATGCTCAAAATAATTTAACAGCAAAATTGTGTTAGATTACAAAATATGAAGATAGATTTTCAAATTTTGCAATCTAATCAAAATTTAATCTGCAATTCAATCGAAATGGGCATTTTTTGAATCATATTGAATCCCAAGATTATTAAAGTTTTATTGTAACTAAAGTCACTTAAAACTTATAAACTGAAGCTTTCCAAATTTTTGAATTTTTTATTTTTTGTTGTTTCTAATGTTTTATAAATTAGATTCAGAGTTAATTCAAAACAAAATTTTTTTTGTACTTAAAACTTAAAATTAAGTTTGAGAAAAAATAAACAGCTTTATTAGTATTTTTTTTTCAAATTAAAATATTTGCAACTTCAAATAATTTCAAATTAAAAGCAATTCTTAATAAAGACGTTTCTAGCATTAGAAAAAAATTAACTAATTATAGAAATGACTTTTTGGCTTTTGTTTGAACCATATCTTGCATGTTGATTAATCTTGAAAATCGAACTCTAAAATTTTACCTTTTTGAAAGTTAAAAAAATTTATTTAAAATAAATTCATTAAAATCATCCCATATTTAAATATTCAGAACAATCTATTTAAGAAAAAAAAAGTTTAAAATTATAATTTTTTCTAGTTTTCTCATTTTAAGTAATTTCCACCATACTGTATCAATTATAAAATGATTCTAAATTTTTTTTAGAATCTTAAGAATGAAAAAAGCCCGTATTTTCTTATAAGTTTATAAAGGTTATTGAATTCCATATCCTAAAATTTCATTTTTCAATTTTTCATTATTTTCAAAAAAATAAATGAAAAAATGTTTTTATATTTAAGTTTCTTAATCGATTTAATAATTTTGAAATATTAGCTTTAAATCTAACACATCTAATGAAATAAATTTTGAAAAGAAAAAAAAGTTTACCTTAAAGGGCGTTATCTAGTTTTTATTTAATCTTTTAAAAACTATATATTCGCTTTCAATTTTCTATTAGATGTCTATCATTCAAACAATATTGAATTGACTTACTTACTATGAAATTCAATATTATGATGTTCATTTATCGTAATAAATAGACTAGTTAAAGTTTGAGAGTACAATTTTGAAAAAGTATGAAAAAGTAAGATTTTTTCAAATTTAAAAAATAAATTATTTTTGCAATCTTGTAGCATTGAAATTAAACGGATTTAGTCAAACATAAACGTTTTAAAACAAAAATATAAGTAAAGCATTTCTTTTAAAAATTAGATGGATTTCTGAAGTACCTTATAATTTGAGAAATTCCATATGAGAAGCATTTATCTCAGAAAAAGGATAATGAAAATAGACTCGCTAAAAGAGCAAAAAATGGTCTCAAACTAATTTAAGACTTTGTCAGAAGAAAAATAATGAATAAAGGAAGAAATAAGAATTTGAAGAACAAAAAAGGATAAACTAAGGTGTGACTAAAAATTTGTAGACGGAATTGTTAAATGACAAGTTTAATTCGATTTTCAATAAGAAACCTAACAATATTATGCCTTATTTTCTACCACGAACTTCCTCGTCTTTCGATATTGAAATTCTTTTTTTGAAAAAATCATGCAAAATGTTTTTGACCAGTTTATATCGGCCCATAATTTCCGACACCGCTTTTTTTAATATAAATACAGCTATTTTAATAAAAAGAAATCTAATTTATTAAAAATAATCTATTTTAAAAAAATGACTAATTTTATAAAAACAACATCTTTTTTAATAAAAAAAATGAGAAATTTTGAGTTGCATCTAGAACAAAAAAAGTGTCTTCTTTTAGCTTGATGCAAGTTGAGCACAATTTATTTTCTACATTTTTGAGAACCATTGTCCAGTTTTCTTTTTTCGAATTTGCAGTGGCATTTGCAGAAAAAAGAAAGCGAAATCAATATCTGTTTCATTGCGGCATATTGATAATTCAAATGGGCGTTAATGTGTGTTGTTTCACCAACGTCGGCTGACTTGAAACTTTCTTTTCTAATCTTATTTTCCTCTTGTAACAACAACAACTTCATCATCAATATCATCATTGCCAATATTGACTTGTCAGGGTTATTTAGGAAAATGCTTTCACTACTTGACATTTTTGGAAATTTTTTGCTAAGCTAATTTACTTTTTTAAGTTTTTAATAGAATGTTAATATCTGTTACATTTTTACTTTTTATTCTGTTATTTAATGATATTAATAATTATAATTTTTTTAATTTAGAGGTAATTGTTATTAATTTAGACGTGTTTTTATTAATTAGAGATAAGCTTATTAAATTAGCGATATTTTTATTACAAATAGCGGTATTAAAAAATTATTCGACGCTTATATCTATCTCGTTTAAATTTTAGCAGTTATTTAAATTTTTAATTGTTAATTTAGACTTTGTAGAATTATCTTAGAATTTTAGATTGAGAATAAAAATATTGAATCATTAGCAAACATTTTGATCTTAATGTTATAAATTAAATGGTGAATAAATGAAAGAAAAATAAGAAAAAGCAGTAGACCTAAAACTGACCACTGCTGTACTAAAGGTTTGGATAATACACTGCCTTTACAAAACGTTTGAGTTCTATTCTCAAAATAAAATAATTTGAAAAAAGTTCTAATTAAGAATTACCAAAACCAAAATGAAAAAGTTTTAAAAATGATAAATTCGAGTCTATTACATCAAATGTTTTTCTGATGTCAATAAAAAAGGAAACAGTTAAAAATTTCATTATCTTAGCTTTATTCAATTAACTAATTTTTAAAAAAAAATAATACCAAGAAATTTTGGATTCGAATGGAAAATCTGAGTTTCCGATTTTAATTTTCATTCCATTTTTTTTACATAATTTTTCGAAGACCAGCTTTGGTAAATGTTGTTTAGTTTTCTTTTCGTTGATTTTGAATTCCAATTTTTTGCAGTATTAAATGATTCTTTTCGCATTTTGAAGAATTATTTGAAGTTCTATTTTACAGAGGTAATCTGCGAACAAAGCTATTTTAACATTTCAAGTAATACTTTTAGCTATATCAGTAAAAAACAGAATAAAAATAGAAGAGCATAATTAAAAAAGTAGATCAAGTCTCTAATAAATTCATTTATAGCTGTTTGACATAAATGTCCGGATCCAAAGCCATTTTTTCCTTAAAAAGCTATCTATTTTGCTAAAAGCTAATCAAAAACTTTTGCGCGATCATTAAGGTTTCTAATTTAAGACAGGGTTCTAAACTCTGTTTATACTATAAAGTCTCGATTTTGGACTTAAAGGATTTAAGCCAAGAAATGAATAAAACAATTTAATTAATTTAAAAATTTATTTAATGGAATCCGAAGTTATAACAATAATGTAGTAGTTTAAATAGTACATGTGTTCCAGCTGAAGTTAATCTTAAAATGTAGCTTTGGTCTTAACAAAATTATTAAATTAATGCATATCTGATTGAAATTAAAAAAAAAATTTGTATCGTTCATTAAGATAACTACTTACGAATGATAAAAGCAAATTTTTACACAAAAATATAATTGTCCCTATTCTATCCTAGTGGATAATGGGGAGGCGCTCATCTTCTTTTCAAGTATCTTTTTGAGTAACGGCTCCGATCTGAGGCTACTGCGTCGAGTTGATCATCTACACCGCAATTACACAAAACTATAATATCGGTTAATTCAGTAAGTTTGTCCATAGTTATATAGTTCGATTTGAAATTCCGAAAATTCCTACAAGGTTTTTTCTTGATCTTTCGATTTTTTTTCGAAATCCGCTTTTATCTTTCTTTATCCTTTGATTTAATCGAGATTCTTTTTCTTTATTATCAATTTCTTCAGATCAGTTGAATATTTCGATCTTGCTCGACCTTCTTTTTATAGAAAATAGAGGCGGATTTGCTGGCTAGCAAAGTTCTGTAATTTATATTATATTATAATTATTTATATTATTAAAGTTATAAATTCGGAAAACTCTTTCTAGATATTTCATGAGATATCAGTCTGACTTCGAAACACCCAACATGTTAGCGGTAGATTTTTATTTTCCTGGCATTAAAGATGCTGATTCTATTTTCCAAAGACAACTTTCAAATTAGTAATGGGTTAAGACAGCATTATCAAAAAAATTAATACAAACAGACTAAAAAGGTTTGTGAATGTAACGAAATTACATAAATATTTTTCCTATTGATCCTAAATGTTACCAATTATATACAAATTTTGAGGAACATTGACTAAAATTTAATATTATTTAAAAAAATGAATTTGAAAATTTTTGTTTTCAAGGTACAATTAAATCGAAACCTGGAATCAATTTAAATATCAACTTTTGAAGAAAAAAATAAAAAAAATTCCGAACTTAAAAAAAACTTTGCTCATCATTTACAGATAATAACGGCTTAAATCAATTTCATCAGGGAATTTTGATAACAATTTTAGATAGTCTTTGTGATGTCAAAAGTAAGGAACATCACACTTACTACTAAAAAATTTATAAATTTCAACAAAAAATTAAATTTTTATTTAAAAAAAAACTTCTCCTTGGAATGTTTAAATATGGCTACTTCTGCAAGAGTAATTGAATGTTGGAAATGTTTTTAAATATTTCTGTTAATTTTATTTGTAATTTTTTCAATTAATAACCTGTCTAAAAAATGCTATTTTCATCCCTGTAAGTAGGCTACTCAGGTCTACCTAAGTGGTCTCTATCACTTAGGGTATCGATTTCTTCAAACCATTTTTTCGTTGAGAAGAAAAATTAAAGTAATACGCCTAAATTTAATTTTGCTTCTCAACTTTGAAGCAATCCTTTAATCAGCTTTTTTATAGGGCTTTTTAATGTTTTTTTACCCATTATTTTGGCAATTTAAGATTTTTGGTTTGAATTGGTTAAAAGGTCTTATTTTTTTTTATTTATTTTTTACTTATGACTCAATCCTGCTCTGACATATCTCTCACTCAACTCAAAAAGTCGATTTGAGACTGTAAGAAGTTTAAGCTTATTGGAAGCCTCTTGGTACATAATATTGGAGGGGGTATCATATTTCAGCTTCAATTTAGATTGAACTGCTGAATTTTGAATAATTTGAATTTTTTTGATGTTATTTTCTGAGAATGAATTTAAACATGGAAAAGAATAATCCAAGATTGATCCTATCAAAGATTTGAAAAGATTATCTAATGTTTTTGGCTTTAGGTCCCTTTTTCTATTTGAGAGATATTTTATTATATTAAGCCCTGAATTACAGCTTTCTTTTAATTCTTCCATCATTGGACTAAATGTAAGTTTTGAGTCCAATGTAATGCCTAAAAATTTTACTATTTCCGTATTATTTAAATTGTTACCATTAATTTTAAGGTCAAGATTAATTTTAATTTTAATTTTTTTCTCATAGATCATGTAAAATGACTTTTAAATAGAAATTTTCATTTTCTATTTGAAAAGCCATATTTCAGCTTCTTCTAACTACTTATTAATCATGTTTTCAAAATTTCCTGTCTTTTTGAAAATAAAAAAAGTAGCCAAATCATCTGCAAAAAGAAGAGAGCATTGGCAGTTTGTTTTGTTTCTTTTTGGTATGTCATTTATAAAAATGCTAAAAAGAAGTGGAATAATTACTGAACCTTGTGGAACTCCTGCTCTAATAGGATATTGATCACTTAGATGACCATTTACATTTATTCTCAAAGATCTTAAATGCAGAAATGATCTTATTATGGGACAAGGAGGTAGATTGATTCCAATTAGCTTGTAGATTATTGTCATACTTTATCAAAAGCTTTAGAAATTTCATAATATAAACAACAAACTTTTTTCTTTCTATTAAAAGACTCTACAACTTTTTGAATAAGAAAATAAAGTTTATCTGCAGTGCGTCTATGTTTTTTAAATCCTGTTTGCTCTTGAATAAGTAATTTGTTGTTCTCAAGAAAATTAATTATTCTGGTGTAAATGATACGTTCAAGTAACTTTCCAAGCCAACTTGCCATACTAATTGGACGATAGTTATATAGGGTCTTGAGTCGGAGATTTCATAATTATATTTGCTATTTTCCAGGATAATTTCAAATAAAGTCTCTAAAGGTAATTTTTTTAACATTAGGTTGTGGATACGATCAAAACCAGAACCGGTTAGATCTTTTAGTTTTTTTAGACATTTGTAGTTTCTAATAGAGTGATAGGCTCGTTTAAATTATTCTGTCCCTTTTTTAAGAAATCTCTTATTTCTTGTGATACTTCACAATTTTCGTCAGATTCAACAAAATCAAGATAAGGACTAAAAGTAGTCGCTAAAAGATCTCCAAAGATTTTTCCTTTATCTATATCCGTATTAAATTCTATACCATCTTGAAAAATTGATGAAGAAATAGATTTCTTAAGGAGATTTTTTGATCTGAACTGATTTATTTTCCTCCAAAAAGTTCGAGTTGAGTGTAGATTTTTTCCTGTTTTATTTATGAACTAGAGGCAGTTTTGGTCCGAAAATTATTTTAGACTGAGACGTAGCTCAGATATAAGCTTAATAAAAGCTCGAAAGTCAGGACAAAATGGAGGATCTTTTACACTGAGTAAACAGCCAATATACATTGTGACTATCACGACTATCACTTTAAAACGTGATTACGCATCGCACGTATCTAATAAGATATAAATATCACTACTTGGTACCAGTTTAATAGCTTTCGAAAATGTTCTCTTTTTGAAAATAAAAACGACTGACTTGAGATCAAGCCATCAGTAAGGCAAAAGTTTTTGGTGACTTGTTCATTTTTCAGTTGATAAGATATTCATGAAATGATTTATTAAGTAAAAGGACCTTTTTACATAAGATTAAGTGGCCTGTTGCAAATTTATTATGGTAAATCAAAATTTTTAACTGTAAGGCCACAAGCACTGCAGTTCTTGACTCTCAATAACTCTAAAAATATTTCAATTAAGAAAGAAGTTTTTCGATTTGAAAGTTAAAATTTAGAAATTAAATATCTCTTTTAATTTTTAAAATAGTGTCACGCTATTAAATAACTAAAATTATCATTTTTTAGTTTCTAAGAAAGAAAAATGCGCGAAAATTTCCCAAAAATATTATTTTTAAAATTAAAATATAAAAATAATATTATCTTTATGGACTCGATTAAATATTCATCGAAAAATTCTTCAAATGAAGATGAAGAAAATTCGGTAAAGATAAGTTTAAGTCAACATTCTTTGGATGAAATTCAAAACTTGTTCGAAACCTTCGTTGAAGAATCAAAAATTGATCGAGTTCTCTCTAGGTTTCAGCCAAATGTCATCAAAATTTATGAATCTTTACAAAAAGTTCTCAACAATGAAGCCGATTTATACAACAAGTTAATGATTTGCAAAAAAGATCTGAATGAAATAAATATGAAATATGCACAGGCTTTAAAACTTTCCAACATTGACAATAAGGCTAAGACTGACTTACTTGAAGAACTCGAAAAAGCATGGAATCAAACAAGTGTTGCAAAAAGCAAAGAAAAGCGAGCCTTGGAGACCATTAATTCGCTTAAGCTAGAAATTTTTAATCTTTCAAAATTGGTGGAACAAGGAGTTGGACTGACTATGGGTCAAGAATATAATTTAAGGGAAATATTGAAAGAAAAAGAGCGGATTTTAGCAGAAAATACAAAACTAAATGAAGAAATCCTAGAAATAAGATCTGAAATGGACATTTTGGCAAAAAAAGATGATGACTATAAACGAGCGATTGAAGAATCTAAGGTTCAAGTGAACCAAGCGAACCAAGAATTGTTGGGATGTCAACTAGAGATTCAAAAGTTAACTCGGAAAAATGTTCAACTTGAAGAAGAAATTGAAAACCAGAAGAGACTAAACGATTTAAAAGAGTCCAATATAAATAAGTCGAATCAAAGTAATCAATTTTTGAGGCAAGAAATTTCTAAGCTGGAAGCCAGTCTGAGAGATGTTCAGCTAACTTTGGAAAAAAACAAAAAAGAATCCGAAATTCAAAATAATAGATATTTAAAATTACAGAACGAATTTGATCAATTGTATTTAAAAATGGACTCGTTGAGTATGGAAAATGGACAATTGATCCATGAAATAAAAAGAAAAGATGAGCTGATCGAGACCCAAAAGTTTGAAAACATTCAAATTCAAAAAATGAGGGACTCCTTTGAAAGAAAAATAAAATTACTCGAAGATCAAAAAAAAGAAATAAGCAACAACAAACAGGTTGCAGAGCTTCAAATAGAAAAATTAAAAAAGCTAAATGATAATTTGGAAAAGGAAAAGGAAGCCAAGCAAAAACAAACCGAGAGTCTAACCACTGAAAAAGAGACTGTATATTTAGAGCTTAAAAAATGCAAAAATGAATGCGCAAATTTTCAAAATCAGATTAAAAATTTAAAAAATGAACTAGAAAGCTTTAGGTCTGATAACTATGGTCTTAAGGGACAATTGGAACAGCTAGCCAAGACAATTAAAAATTTTGACAAAGAAAGGATTAGACATCAGGAAAATTTGAATGAAATGAACATCAAACTCAACCAATTTAATGAAAAACTAAAGCTAAAAGACTTGGAAATTTTTGATTCTAATCGAAAATATTCGATTCTTGAGACAAAATTAAGAGATGTCAAGCGACTTTATGAGACCACTAGGGCAGATAGAAATTTGTACTCGAAAAATTTTTTTAAATCCAAACAAGAAATTAAGGAAGTTAGTGCCAAAATAGAAACACATGTCAATATTGAATCTGACTTGAAAAAATCACTCCAAAAAAATCGAATTCAACTGAAACAATTGAAAACAGACAACATTGAATTTAGAAAGAACACGGAAAAATTGGTCACCAAACTTGACAAAAATGAGAATTTTTTGAAAAATATAGAATCAAAAATTGCTCTCGATGAAAAAAATGAGCAAAAATTAACCAAAATAATTGAAGATGTAGAAACAGAATATGTTTTTTTAAAAAATAAAAATTCAAAATTAGAATTTGAAAAAAATATACTAGGCTCCCAATTGATTAGACGCAATGATGAAATATCGCTTTTATACGAGAAGATTAGGCTTTATGAAAAAATATTAAAGCGTGGTGAAATTTGTTACCAAAATTTGGCAAATGACCTAAAATTGGTTAAATCCGAATTGAATTCTGTCAAGAACCAAAATGATGTGTTGAAACAAGACAAGGTTTTGATCAAAGATTTAAAGAAAAAGTTGTTTTGGAGCGACCGGGACATTCTGTTGGAAAGAGCAAAGAGAAATGCAGTTGAAAAGGTCCAAAATTCATTTATAATTCACAAGTGGAGAAGTCTTCAGGGCTATGATCCAAATTCGTTTGAGCTCATTATGAAATGCAGCATTCTCCAAAAAAAATTAATTTTAAAAGTTGAGCAGTTGGTTTCCATGCAAATTAAATTAAGCGAAAAAGACCGCATTTTTTTGGAAATGAAAAAATTTTTTTCACGTAGAATTACCACTGATGAAGATTTGAGAATGATTCAAGATCTTAGAGTTAAGCTAGATGAAAATTCAAAAAAATTAAAAGTATTTCTAATTTTTTCTAGATGGACCTTTTTTAGAAATATAAATATTTTTAGACTTTATTGGCTGAAAATGGCATGTTGTCTTCAGTAAATGAAAATTTAAAAACAGAATTAGAAAAATCAAAATACGAAGCCAAAGATTTTAAGACAAAATATTTTAATCTCAAGACAAAAATTAATAAATAATTTTTTGTTGCAAAGTATTTTTTAAACTCGATAAAAATATTTCTATCAAAAATTACAAAATACCGCTACTTCATATAAACTCGATTTAATAAAGGATGCATATTAACCCGTCATATCAATAATTAAATTTTCAAATGAAAATAAATTAAATCGTCATTTGGATAATTAAATTAAAGGTTTTAATTCATAAAAAGTTTAATTTTTAATTTTAATTTTAACTATTAGTTCTCTAATCTACAACATACCCGATTTTCTAGACCAGGGCTCTGCCCCGGCCCCCGTTTAATTTTTATATGACAATCAATTTTGTTTTTAAATGACAATTTAATAATTGATAAGACGGTTTAATATTTTTCTTTTAATAATTGTCTTTAAAAAATGATGAACTATCATAATAGAGAAAACCAAGAAAAGATTATTAAACTATTGAATTAAGGAAGAAAAGATTAAAAGACAAGTTTTAGATTTTAGTAAAAACAATGTAGAAAAATACTGAAAGCAAAGTTATAAATGCGAATAATAAGAAGATTGTCTTTTTGGTAAAATAAGAAAAAATTATTAATTTGAATTAGGTAAAGTTTGTTATGCAATTTTTTTTATTTTTTTTCAATATTTTTTGGAAAGTATATTTCAAATTTGATTTAAAAATTTCTCATCGCGATTTTTATGAATTCGCGAACTTTCAATTTTCAATACAAATACATTTGTGTAGACTTTAAAGCCCGTCACGATTTGATAGTTCCTCGCAATTATTTGTTCGTGACTTTTGTAATGTGTTATTAGATTATTCGTGCCACTTTTTTATTTCTCTAAAATAAGCGTTTTCTATTAAATTTTTTTCTCAAATAGATTTATTATCTATTTTATTATCAATTAATTATAACTTTTTTTTTCTTTGATATAAAAATTCTCTTGAAATTTTTTTTAAAATTTATTATGAACGTTTACCGTTTCATCACTTAATTCGATAAGATGATATTTAAAAAAAACATTAAATATAAACCGTATACCCTTGCAAATAAGGGCCCCCTAAGACCTCCTTTTAAAAAGCTAATCAAAAAATGCTTAGTTCCATCTCTAAAGCATGCCTAGATCCTTATAAAATATTAGATATGAAGAAAAATGATCTATCATCTAAGGGCTTAAATTATTCAAAAAAGACACGATTTTGAGGGGCATTTGCAAGAGTATACGGTAAAAAATTTTTCCTCCAAAGATCATCTTTTTTCGAATTACAATAAATCAAGTAATCAAAAGTTTTTTTTAAATAAATTTTTCAAAACCAATTTTCAGAACCGATTTTTATTATCATTTTAGTTTTATCAAATTTTAGCTTATTTAAAATAATATTCACAAAAAATAAACTCATGAAGCCTTTTTGAAATTATTAAATATCTTTTTTTTTAATTTAGAACTATTCAATTTTTACAACAAATAAACTAAAAAATTTTTAGATAATTTTGATAGATCGATATTTTGTTATTTCATTATTTTGTGCTAAAATATACATTTCGGTCCTGGTGAGAAAAAAAATTCTACTAAAAGTTTAAATATTTGCTATTTAAATGATTCTTTAGATAAAATTTAAGTTCAATCAATATGTTAATTGTTTAATTCAAAATGTTACCAAAGTAAATCAAAAATTGTTAGTGCAACAATTAATATCAGATTCTGAATTATACACTCACAAAAATATGACTTTAAAAAAAGCTCGTTATTCAATGGTATACAATCAAAATAATTTGTATAATTGTCAAATATTCAAATTTATTATGGTTAGTTAAGGTATGATACAAAACAACAAATAAAATAATTAATTAAAAAGGTAAATCAAATATTTAGAATATCCGTATTCTCAAAGTAATTGATTCATTTCCAAGGGAAAGGAATGTTGGCAAGACTCTCTTTAACTGAACCGAACAAATCTGTTGCCATTTTAACAGGGTTGAAATCTTAAAAAAAAATTATCAAAAGTTTTAAAGTGAATCTTAAATTACCATCCTCATCGGGATCAATTGCTAATTGAGCTGGTGATTTTTTCTGCCGATTCAATCCATTATCGACTTCAGGCATAACCTTTTGAGGCTGAGCCTCAGGTTTTTTAATGTTATACTAAAATTGTAATTTATTTTTTTTTAGAAATAAAAATTTAATAAAATTACCTTGTCTCTTATATCCTTTCGAACTTTTTCTCTTTCAGCTTCCATTTTTGCATATTTATTTCTTCGCCTTTCTTCTTCTTCTCTTCTTTGCTCGATTAACTTAAAATAAATTTTGCATAAATTTTGGTTCAAGTCAAAAATGTAAAGCTCGTAACACCTCTGGATCTTCTGCCGAGACTTTTTCTTCTTCCTCTCCACCTTTTTTATCACCCGCAAGCTCTTCAAAATTTTTCAAAATTTAAAATCGAAATAAACTACCAATTTTATTAGTTTAGTATTAGTTTCAAATTTTAGAAAGCCAAGATCGAAATTATTAATTTTTAAAGCAATTTTTAGCTAATTAGAAATTAAATTAGTATTTATTTGTTATATTTAAAAAAAATCTAAATTAGTATTATTTGATTGAGAGCTTAAGTTTACCTTCGAAAATATCTTGATGAGACGTTCAGTTAAAAAATTTAAATTCCCTTGACTTAAAATTTAAAAAAATCAATTACCTTTCACACTATCGAGCTTGCTACCAATCATTTGTTTTGCTATAAATGCAGCCATGATCGAATATTGTTATCTAAAATATATCACAAGATTCTTTTGATTTAGTTAATCAAATGTAAATACAAAAAAATGTAGCAAAAATAAGAAAAAAATGCTATTGATTAAAAAATATGCAAAAATTGGATTCTGGCTAATTGATTTAAGTTTAGATCATAATTTATTAAAATTGTTCAATGTGAGCTTATTTTCTGGAAGTAAACAGGGAAAACTAAACAAACTACTATTTCGTCTACATGCCCACAGCCTCCTGTGAGATCATTTGAAAATATTGTTGAAAAATTTTACATTTTCTTTGTCAAAACACTTGAGGATTTATTCTAGGATTAATATAAATTCTTTTTTATTTGACGTTAAGAAATGATGCATTACATTCTGAGATGTTGTTTAATTTAGTGACAGTATTTATTTTAAAAATTGGTTTATAATGAGAAAATCGATTTTTTTGGCTTTAAATAATTGCAAATATATTGCATGATTTTGCCTAAACTTTTTTTTTGTTGCCAGTCTTATTTTGTATTATAATAAAATATAAAATAAAAATTGAGTTTAATATTATGTTAATCGAATTCAAATAGAAACAGAGCTTAGTCACATAGCATATTTGCCTCGGGTTGTTGTCAGCGGCAAATTGTTTCGGGTCGAATTAGTTAGATGTAAATAGAAGCTTTTACCAAATATCAAATCGTTACTTTAAAAAATAAATTAATGTTGTTTGATGCTAGTCAAATTCTTGCTTAGACTTATAATCGATTTCCTTCTTTTTTAAGTATTTACAGCTCATTTAGAGGAAACAAAGTATTTTGAAGATGCATTAAATTAAAGCGACTTTTCATGCAAATTATTAAATATCAATGGTTTTGCTTTGAATTGGTATATTTCAGCCTCACGTGAAGCACTAAAAGTGGAATTAATTGATTATTTGTTTTGAAATCATTGTATAAGACTCGCCCAAGCATTAATCTAAAATTAAATAAATAAGCTTAGTAAAAACTACACTGATTTATCTTCAAAAATTTCAAAATTAAAACAATTAGATTATTGAATAATTAAAAAAAAAGTTAACTCGTGCTTTAATTTTTGTAAAATTAATTAAAAAAAATTAGAAAATATTTTTAAAGACTGTAAATGCTAAAAATGCTAAAATTTAATTGAATTGTCATTGAAAATTCTCAACGAAATTTTTTATCAGAAAATCGAGTCCTTGAAAAAAGCTTTAAAAAAAACTTACTATTATTAGGCAAATTTTTCAAGAAGATATTTTATTAAAAAAAGTCAGTTTGGGTATCAAAATTCAATGCTGCACAATTATCTCTAGTTTGATTGAATGTTTGAGCTATTTTTAGAGGAAATTAAAATTTCAAGTTTGTTCTCGAAAAACAATTAAAATAAAAAGCTGGTTAGTTGCTTCAATAAATCAATATGTAGCATGAAATCATTCCCGGATTGTTTAATGCCAGATACGAAAAAATTAATTAGGATTTTTTTTCTAATAAATTAACATTTGGCAAGGACTTGTTGAGAAACAAAAATGCATTTTTGATTTGAAATAAAAATAATGATCATAAAAACAAAAATTAAAATTTAACTAATGCATTTGAATTTACTTTTTTTTTTTGCATTGGCTTTTAATAAAATACCAAATTTTTAGGAAAAAAAAATATCAACATAATTTACGTCAATTTTAAATAATTTAAACTTTGGATCAAAAAATGAATGAAATTAAAAAATAAAATTATTGAAATAATTTTCACCAACTTATTCTCTTTTCAAATATTGTGACTGACAATATTTTTTAAATGTGACGCTGAAGAGAAAAATTTTCTATTAATCCAAGCTTCTCTAATTTCAATTTCATTCTATTGAAATTTTAAAATCTAAAAAAAATCATAATTTAAATAGTTAAAAACACAAAGCACACTTTATTTTAAAAAAAAAATTTGATATAATAAATTAATATAAAATTAATCTATGCGTGAGTTCTTTTAAACATTATTTTCGTGACAAGAATTAAAAAATTCGGCTATTTAAAGGAAATTGATAATTCTACACATGTAAATTATATTCTAATCTAGCTTAAGATATTTCAAACTTTATCTTGATAAATCAAGGACCGATGCAAAAAAAAAAATCTGAAATTCTAATTAAAAGGTGATTAATATTCGAAAATACCAAAATTTCGAAAAATATTTAAAAAAAATTATTCGTTTATCTTCTAATGATTCCGGTTGTTTAAGCCACGATTGTGCTCATGACTTTCTGGTCCTATCTTAAAATCAGCTATCAAAATATCTAAACGTATAAAATAAATATCTGTGTGTTCTAGTAAAGAACCTTAACTTTAACGAGTGAGGAGATTTAAAAAAAAGTTAAAATAAAATTATTTATAAAAAGACGACAATTATTCAAATTTGCACATAATTGTTAGTGTAAAGGACTCTCTAGACTTAAAATTTTACAAATGAATTTGATATATTGGCTCTATTTTAAAATCATCATTCAATTGGTACTTTTTTTCATTTTTTTATTGCATAAAACTTGATTTAAAAAATAAAATTTTTTCCAGTGTAAGAAAGTAATACAAACTCATTTTCGAAGTCAAAAAATATTTAAGTATTATTTTTTCAAAATAATGATGATATAAATAAGATGTATATAACAAAATAAAATGGTTTCATATCTAGTAGTCATCTTGTAGCAGCGAAGTTTTTAAATTCTAGATAAACGAATTCAAAAGATAAAACTGTTTTACACAGGTCATTCTGCATTAGGTACAAGTTGGTCGTGTGATAATAAAACATGATTAAAAAAGGAGACTAATTGTGATCAGTGAACTTAAATTTTTAAACAAAGATCAATAGTCAAAGTAAGTTACATTTCCATCTTGAAATTTATGGTTGATTTATCTATTAAATTGACTCCTTCAGGGTCTGGTACAAATGTCATAATTTTTGGATTTTTTCCAACTTAAATTCATTAGATTAGATTCCAGGCAGAAACACACTTGAAACCCAATTGAAAGTTTTAAGTTTTTTTTGATAAACTTAAAAGGCAAAACATCTTTTGATACTGCTAATTTTAATAAAAAACTCATCTATAATAGGAGCGGGCGAAGTCCGTCGGGATTCCGGACTAATCACTGGTTTAGGATTTTGGGTAAGCAGAAGACAAAGGTCTTTTTATTTAACTAGTCTTAACTTTAATTTGATTTCTCTTTATTAAAATAGCGGAATTTTTATTAAAATTAGCGGGAAGGAAAATTATGGGCTAACTTTAAATTCCTTAGTTTAACATTTACTTTTTTATTCATTTTTTTATTGATTTTTTTGTTTTTATCTTTGTTTAGAATTTTTCAATAATAAATCACCAAGCTTTTAGATTTACAATTTTGATTATGTTTAAAAATTTAAATTATTAAATTTGTCAAATTTCAAAAATAATTAAACATTATTTATTAAAGAATTATTTTTATCCAAAAATAAAACATTAAAACATAAAAATTTTCAATTTAAATACTTAATCACCCTGGTTTTAAGAAATTTTTCGAATCTTTAATAATATTATCATTAAAATATTATGTCATCATGTTTGATAACATTATTTCTCTATTACATTTTAATTACTGTGGACATTACCCCTTCTTTAACTTAATTTTCACTTTCATTTTTTTAAATTTGGGTCAATTTCAATAAATAAAATATCAAAAAATATTAAAATGTAATTAAAATGTATTTAATTTTTTTTTAATTTTTTTAAAGTTTCAACAAAAAAAATTTTGATCTTCAATAAAAAATTAGATAAAAAAATCAAACATGCATTATATTTGTATTTATTTAATCAACTTTTTAAAAAGTCTCTCGTTTAGTTTTAGTTTATGGCTGTTTAGCTCTAAATATAAATCAAATACACCAAAATATCCATAAAAAATACAAATACAATAATAATAAGAATTTTTTTATTGAAATGTTAAATGTTAATACTTGAACATATGAACATTGAAAATAAACTTTTTCTTAGCTTTGTACAAATTTCACAGTCTTGGTTGTTTTTAAAATTCTTTAGTAATTTAGAATTAGAGATATACTGAGGGAGATTTATCCAAAAAATAACCACTCAGTTTGTTAAGTGACGATATTGTTGCATTCTTTTTTATTTTATTTTCTTAAAATGCATTTTTTATTTCTTCTCAAATTTTAAGACTGGTTACGAGAAAAATTTAAGATATCTTAAATTAATTGTTTCATATTCATTTGTTATTTTTAATAGTTGAATTAAATCTGTAAAGAGAAGAAAAATAAGAAAAATATGTATTTACTTCAATTGTTTTAAGACTAAAATATAACTCTGATGAATTTTTGACTATATCATAAAACAAAATAAATACAATTTATTTTTGCTTTTTCACAATATATTAAATTTTAAAAAATATAGAATTTTTTTCATGATTTATTGGAATAATTAAATAAATATATTTTTTTTAATAAATGGTTTAAAGTCTCTCGAAATAATTTGAATTTGTCAATGAGAATAATAATACTTTTTTATCAAAAAAAGCCTAAAATTTCACTACTGTAATTACAGTCTTAAAATGCATTAAAAAATAATTTGTACAATCTAGGCAGGCTCTAAGTCATTGTATCAAAAATCTAGTGAATTAATTAAAATAAAAACAAAAAAAAACTAAACACTCAAGATTAAATGGAAAAATTATTTTACAAATATTAGAAAAAAAAAATTTTTTGTCTTGGTGGGCAGCATTTAATTTAGTCTGTTGAAATAATTAACAATCATTCGTCATAGTCATCGTTATCATTGTCATTTAAGACGCTTGATATGTTTTCTTTGAATTTTTTATCTGTCAAATTAACCAAATTGGTGATCTCGATTACTTCTTGAAGAATTGTTTGGCTAATTTCGATAAAGTCCGATTCTGGCTCAATAATAGCGATCATATCTAGATATTCACAAAAACATAAGTGTTTTGTTTTTTTATTAAAAAGAATTCTAAATTACTTGAGTTTTTTTGTCTTGCTTGTTCACAAACCAAAATCAGTATTGAGTCAAATTCGATCTCATTGTCTAAGTGATTTGATCTATTGAAGTCGTTCGGCCAGTTTTTTTGAGCTATTTTAAAGTATTCAATTGTTTGTGTATAATTTTCTTGTCTTATTGCCTCCAAAATCCAGTGAACAATCATCTCTTTACTGTTCGGAAGAATTGTTTTAAATGGTGGCGATTTGGCATAAAGTGCTTTTTCAAGATCAACAGGAAACATTGGCGAAAGACGACCGTTTTGCTCTAATTCACATGAAGCTGCTTTTAAAGATCGCTTCAAATTTGACATTTCAACAGACAAATCAGTTAGCTATTTATAATTTAAATAAAAATTTAATAAATAAAAAAATTTATAAAATTAAATTAATAATAAAACAGAATTTACAGTTGTATTTGATAAATTTCTGGTCAAATTGGGAAACAGCTTGGAGTAACTTTGCATTAAAATCATAAATTGTGAAACGAGTTTACAAAATTTTTTGCTCAATTCAATTTTTTTGAAAAACTTTTTTTTTTAATTAAATATTTAAATTTGATTGATAAAAATTAGAAAAATAATTGAATAAATTACCTTTTCTATTTTACTGTTTATTTCAGATGATCCATGGTGATTGTTATTAGAATTTTTATCAAGTTTTTTTATCGATTCCAATGACTAAAAACAAAATTATATGTATAAATTTAGTTCAATTTTTTTTATAAATATAAATAATATTTTTAGTATGTTCAATCTATTTTTTAGTGACTTTTTCAAATAGGTTAAATTATTTTGCGTGATGTAATCTATATCCATATTTATACTAAAATTACCAAAAATATTATAAAAAATACATAACGGGTGAAGAATAAAAAGTTTAGTTTAATTTGCAATAAGAGTGGACAAGACCTTTCCCAATTTTTTTTCAAAATTTAAAACCAGGCTGATCCTAGCTTTAAAATAAATAAAATTATATCATAATGTTGAATTTTTGACAAGTTGTTAGTAAAAAATGTACGAAACCATCAAAAAAGACTGTAAAACTTTGTAAAAAGTAACCAAAATTTGCCAAAAGTTAAAGTTTTAGGGCAATTCACTTTATATCAGTGGGGTAAGCAAGACGCCGGAGAGTGTAAACAACAAGTAAGTTAAAAAATTTGAAGCAAAATTAATGGTCTGGTTGGCTTTTTCACAACGCGGGATAAGCAAACCATATTTTAAACATAGTGGTTTAGCGGTCAATCAACATGTCAACCTTGGAGAGTGTATTAAGAAACGACTTGAACCAATAATCAAAGAAATTATCAGGATGGAAATTATGTATTTTGGTCCGACTTAGCATCATCTCATTATGCGATTATGATACAGACTTATTTGCAAGATAAAAATATAAAGTATCTTGCCAAAGAAGTGAATCCAGCAATCGTAACCATAAGCACGTCCAATCGAAGATTTTTGGCGAAATTTGAAAGCTAAAGTTTATGAGGGTGATTAGAAGGCCAAAAATCTTAAGCAACTCGAAAACAAAATTCGCACTTGCCTGAGCAATATCGACCCAAAGGTTACACAAAACCATGCAAAGACTGTTCGCTCTAGGCTCGATATTATATGTCGTCATGGAGTTCAATACCTAAACTGATATTATTACTTCAAAATAGGAGGGTTCAGTTATAATTTAAAAAAAATTAAAGCCTTTGTTAAATAAAAAAATTTTATGATAAAATTAATTTTGTGCCATTTTTTATTATAATAATTGTCTCGATCCTCTGCTCGCATGACTAAAACGCAACCCATTCGGCTTTACGGGCTCGCCATTTTTTATTCCACACCCTTTATTTTAAATAAAAATTCCTATCTGTAATATTAAATGATAAATTGATTAAAAATACACTTTTTTATCTAAATAGCACCTAAATTATCAAATTTATCAATTATTAAAGAAGTTTATTAATCAAAATAATAAATAACTAGGGGATAGTTCAATATCAAGGATCTTTTGATATCAGACAAATAAGATGACAAACCAACAAAAGAAACATTCAAATAACAGCTTAAAGATCTCATCAATCAAGACTGGACAAATGATAAAGTGCATTTTTCCAGTCCACAAAGTCGATATCAACCGCTTTTTTTTAGTTCTTGATATTTCGAAAAAAGGTTATTAAAAAAAATTGTTTTTTTTTATATTTGATATTAGTATTGTTCACATTTCAAAGCTGAAAATTAGGATATTTAATTTTGGAAAATTAAAAATTAATATTTATTATCAAAAAAAATTACACATGTAACATATGTTTTTCTTATTCTCAACAACAATTAGAAACTAGCTGTAAATGTCTCTCTAAATTAAAATCTAAATCTAAATTTAATTTTTAATTCTATAGTTACTAATGAAATAATTTTGAAAAATTTTATTTAAAATTTTTTTTTCTCGAAATTTTTCAATTAAAAATAATTTTTAGAAAATTTCTGCTAAGAAAAAAAAATAACTAGAAAAAATTTTTAAATTAATTTTTAAAGAGAAAATCTTATTCTAAAAAGTTTTAATTAAACTATACAAGCTTTGTGCTGAAAAATTAAAAAAAAATTCAACTATTTTAATATTTTTGACTTTATCATTAGCATGTTTAGAAAAATATTTAAAAAAAAAAACGAATATAAAAATTAATAATACTTACATCTGTGACATCATGTTTAATATAAACAAAAGTGTCGTAATTTTCACCGATTTCCCATAAAATTCTCCTATGATTGTCAATGAAAGAAGTTGAAATTAGGCTAGTAACTTTTAGGAGAGATTTTCCAAAATTTTTGTTAGGTGATGTTGATTGAAGCATATCTTGTACCTGCATAAACCATTCAAGATCAAAATAAACCACCGGGCAGTCAAGTTTGTTTTTTAATAAATCAAGTATCATGACTAGATGCTTTTCTAATTTTAGAAACAATTTTGTCTCGATGGTCAAATATTGAAAGCATTCAGAAAGCAAATTATTTAATCTATATTTGGCTTTAACAAATAATTTTTTGAATAAATAAAATGACTCGATAGGATTGAAGTTTTTGCAAAGACCAAAAGCTTCCATCTCCAATCTGTTGGAACTGGTACGATGTTTTGAACTATTAATCATGTTATGGATGTGTGATTTCCATGCTCGCTCAACATCGTCTTGATTTAAGTTAAGTATGTTTATCCATGGAAGGCTTGATTGATAAGTTTTTTTGACACTTGTTTCTAATTTTAGCAGTTCTTCGTTCGACATTTGTAAGTCGATTTTTTTGGTTGATTCAATATTAGTATTTTCATGATTTTCTATCATTGAGCTACTTAAACTGCGGCATTTGCCTTCGAGAAGATTGAGTGCAATTTCGCGCTGAATACTCTCATTAGAAAATAAATTATTTACACTTGACAGCTTAGAAACTTTTAGTTTCGGTTTAATTAAGTTGGTCGGTGATCCTGGTGTAGAGTTTTTGTTGATTGAAGAATTTTTCATAATTGGCTCCGGATTTGTGTTAATTGTGCTAGATGAAGATTTAGTTTGTTCCGAATAATGATCATAAATCATATTGATGACTACATTTGACCTTTTAAAATAAAATTTAACTTAAAGTTTATAATTAAATGATAAAAAAGGCAAAGCCAAAACAACAAAAGGCTAAATCAAGCTTAAAAATGAAAAGTGATGTTAGTATTTTTAAATGTGATGTTACATCCAACACAAGCCTAAAAATTTTTTTTGTATTTTTTTTTTCACAGCAAAGGAGTTACAACACTTTGAGTAATAGTTTTCTAAAACAACTTATAACTAATGAACTCAAAATGATAGCAAAACATAAAGTTCAGTTTTTTTTTCAAAAATAATTTAACAAGAAATTTTAAAAGAAAAGAAATAATCAATAAAAAATTTTTTTTTAAAATTTAAATCTTTTTTATTTCTATTTAAAAAAAAATATTTTTTTTTAATTTTTTTATTAAACTAGTTCATTTTGGTCATTTAATACAATAATCGAATAATTCTTAACAATTTTTAATTAGGAGAGTTCTTAAAATAAATATAAAGGGTTCAACTATTACTAGTTTTTATGAAAAATAATTTAAATCTACGAAAAAAATTAAATAATAAACATATTGGGAATTTCAGAACAAAAAAGTAAATTTTATTCTTAAAATAAAATTAAATGTTTAAATTTAATTTTAATCAAATATAGAATTTACACAAAATTTGAAAAGTAAGTGAATTAATGTTTTTGTTTTTAAAGACGGGTTACTAAAAGGGATATTTGGTCTATGCCACAATGTTTATTTATTTTCTCAATTTTACTTTTCTGAAAAATAACTAAAATAATTTACTTAAAAAATCAAGTAATAGTTAAGTAATTGGAAAACAGAAGTGTATTTTAATCAGACCTGTGAAAAAAAAAATCAAGTCATTTAAAGTCAAGTCAGAAAATTAAATACTTGTATTTTTGAAGTTGAGAATATTTGTGAATTTAGATTAAAACTCTTAAAAACTTAAAACTAAAAATTAAAAGAACAAATGGTAACGTCATTAAAAGCATACTTGGAATACCAAAAAGATGCAGGACAACTGAGTTGCTTCTGGCACTTAACTTAGAGCCAACCATTATTCGACTTAACGCTTTAAAATATGATTTCTATCAGAGACTCATCCGAAATACCTACACCAGGGAAATATTAAGAATCTTCGAAACAATTGAAGTCAATCAAAGTTTTATTTCTGAAATATACGATTTAAAAAGCTTTGTAGGAGATGACAGCTCTTTGTAACGGAGTGGAGTTTGTAAGGTATACAAATACATAGTAAAGACTGACCTGAGGGCTTCAAAAGAAGATCATAAAGTCCTGACAATTAGAGAGATATTTAGCCATATGAATAGAGAGGAGATCTCAAAAATGCTCTTTGAGTTCACCAGATTTGATCGATAGAGCAGGGTCTAACTAAACTTTCAGAAGAAACTCAATATTATATTTATAATATTTAATATTTGTCCTCTTCTTTTTATCTTTAAAATTTAAAACGGCTCTTATGTTTTTTTTGTTTTTTTTTTTACAAACTGAATTTTTGTTTTCTTTTTATTAATATTTTTTTTTAATGACACGCTTTATTTTACAGAGTATCGATAGTGGTCCAACTGGTGGCGTCTGCTCAGTGAATAAATAGATAAATTAAACTCTTAAAACTCTTAATTATTTTTAGATAGATAAAACTTTATTTTGAATTTATGATGATCTATAGCTTTTAGGCTTGATTGTTTTTCAATTTTTATTAGACAATTTTTAATTTCATTAGAAAAATATCAAGTTTAATCAAATGACTTAACTTTTGCTTCATGACTTTTGAAAAACTCTGATTTTGATCGCAAAATTTACTTTTAAAAATAAGCCAAGTAAATAAAATGACCAAACAGTAACACAATTGACCGACTCGGGGTACTTAACAAAGTAAAGTGAACAAAATAAAAACAAAATAGAATGCAGAATTTAAAAATGAAAAAAGCAAAATTTAAATTGAACCTACAAATTTTCTTTAAAAATCTTAATTGAAAAAAATCTTTTTCAAATCTAAAAGAGATTTTCGGCTAATTGAAAAAAGTAAAAATTTAAAACCAAGAGTTAAAAATCAACATTTTCATACCTGCTCGATTGAGACGATGAAGACTTATCTTTTTTCAGTGCACCAGTGGCTAAATTTTCATTCGACACTATCCTCGTGACTGAACGAGTTCTCTCGCCAGGTTTATCCTCTGAATTGGTATTTAAGCCCAAGTTTTTCAATGTCGATATTCCACTGGCGATTCCGATGGTCGCAGGAGTCTTTATTTTAGGCGCCATCGGCTTATTTTTAGACCTACTAAGCAGCAATTCAGTTTTCAAGTCACTAGTCGATGAGTAAGATTTGGACAAAGCGTCATTGGAAGAATTAACAGACACAGTCTGTGAGTTTGGTCGATCATTTTCTTGCTCTTTTACTGGCAATATGGTATGCCAGGGAAAATTCTGAAAACTTTCATAGTCATTTTTGTTTTCACCAGGATCGTTATGCTTCACATTGTTCATGTCGCCAAAGTTCGACTCCAATTCATCCAAAAAGGAAAAAGTATTGTTAATAAACAAGTTATCATCGATGGTGTTGATAATTTGTTGGGATACACCGGGTGCATTGTTGGCCAAAGAGAGTCCGATTGGACGGCTCTTTCCCGAGTAAGTATTCACTCCAGATGATACAACATTAACAATTGAGTTTTGCTTGTTTAGTGAAAGACTATTGGCACGGTTATGGGTGCGAGTGAACGCATTCTCAGGTATAATTGGTGCCACAGGCTTCTTTTTGGGTGTAATCTCTTTTTTGGCCTCAGGCGAAAATACAAACGAAGTTTGGTTAAAAGAGTTGTTCGACGATGTCTGATTAGCTGAGGTGCTTGTTGACTTGGATTGTTCCAAGGAACTCGGAGACTGGGTCACGTCTTTTTTGCTAATTCGACTTGAAGTGCTATTAGTAGCCGATAAATTGCTGTTGTTCAAAGTGGTGTTGGTGATTAGATTCAAATTTTCGTCATTTTCCACTTTAAATTCGGGCTTTTGCGGCTCGGAGCCATTCAAAGAATTTTCAAATAAAGCACTGGTACTTTTTTGCAGACTGGTCTTGAACGAGTCCGAGCTGTCCTCATTACTTTGGCAACTGAGCTGATTTTTGTTCAAAGCCGTGTTTATGTACGTGATTCTCTCTCTGGTGCGACTCTGACTTTCCATCGGGTTATCCCACACGTTTGCGTTCAAACCATTCAGATACAAATTCAAAAAATTAAATTGTTCATTAGTGTGAAAATTAATCAAATTTAGAGGAGGTATTTGAGTCAAAAGATCCAAGTTTGAGTTTGATTTGAAGCTTTTTTTTAGACCAGTTGGCTTCTTTTGAGCAGGCACCAGCCACGAAAAATCAAAATCAAAGTCGAGTGTGCGACCGGGCAGCTCTCGTTTGCCGAACAGCTGTCTGTTCGAGGACGGTACAGCCGATTTTGTTTGGCATCCATCATTCAGATCAAATCTTGGCGAGTCCTTTTTGTCATTGTCGAGCAATGATGATGATTTGCCAACTGTCAACTTGACCAGATCAAGCACTTCCTGGTGCAGCAACGAATAGCTGAGTTTGGAGGCCACACGCAACAACTCCTCATTAATAAACATCCATGCCGATTTGTCACTAAAATTGACAAAATTGAGCAATGAACTAAGACAGACAAGAACGGCCGACTGGTATGCATTAGAATTTGACTTTTCCAAAATTTCCACCATCAAAACAATCCAATTGAAGTAAAATTTTGTCCTGGACGCCGCCGATCCATCGGCAACGCTGGTTTGTTCACATTCGCACAGGTGAAAAAATTCACTCATGTACGTGATCACACATTTAGCCCATTGATTCTTGTCTTTGCCAAAGGACTTGCGCGTGTACAATTCAATCACTAGATATAAATTCTTGAGCTGCTCTATTTTGGTTTTTTGGTAGCCTGGTCCTTTGGTGACCGAGCTGCTTGTGCCCGCTGATTGCTTTTCTAGTTTGGCCGAGATTTCGCCAATAATCTTCAAGTATCGATTGGCCGATTCGATACAAAAATCATTCGGGTTGTCATAATGAAGGATCATTGCGGGCAATATGGCCAGCAGGTTCATGCTAAGACCCCACATGCCGTAAAAACTAGCTCCATACGGGTCCACAAATATCAAATTGGAACAATAAGGTATCAATAGTGAAATTAAACTTTGGCTTTTTTCGTTCAAATTGGAATTGGTGCAGCCTTTAAGGAGTAAATTTTGAAGGCCGGGAAAATTGGACCAATTGATCCGATAGGCAAACAGCTCAATAGTTCGTCTAAACTCATTAGGGCCAGTTTTTGTCTCGGCCAGATCAATTTTTTCCAATATGCCCCTGAGTATGTCGCATGCCAAGCTGAACTCGTGTTCATAGTCCGATTCGAGCAGACACATGGACAGCCAAAAAATTTGGCTCAAAATTTTCATGCTTATTTCATTGGAATTTTGGCTTTTTTGCTGTTGTTCCGAGCTCAAAATGGACAAAAATTTGGAATTTTTTTTATTGGCCAAAATGGATGTTCCAACTCGATCCTGAAGCACTTGCCACTTGTAGTTGAACAGCGACAGTGCCAAACACTTTCTATACGCTATTTGATGCCTGTACTTGGTGCTAAAGCGCTGCAACTCCAGCGGTTTGTTCATCAATTGATTTACTTGTTTTCGGGACAAAGTGGCACTCTTTTGCTTTATTAGGTCCATGTTTTTGATGCTCATGGACATTTCGGAGCCGATTGCAGTTGAGAATTTTTTTCTAGCCTCGGGTTTGTCTTGTTTGAGCTTGAGCGATTTGCTTTTATGCTTTTGGTCTTGGATGGCGCTCTTCGAATCATTCACATGCTCACTGGACATTATGAGCGCATTCATTTTGAGCGTGAGCAAAAGTTCGGTCACATAGCCTTGCACATCTTCCTTGGAATCGGCCACGGTGTCTTTGAGACGACCAATGAACATTTTCATTGTGGACAAGGCGCACATTTTTATGCTCAGCGCTCTGTAGATTTGCAGCGATCGACCAGCGTAGTGGCGATTCGAGGTGTTAAAGGACACGTTCAGGGCAAAAATGGACCATTTTTTATCCAATTGTTTGCTTTTGTCGCCGCTAAGCAATCTGGTTGTCAAGTTGAGCGGCGACGAGACCGATCTGGTCGAGGAAATGGTCGATATTTGCTTGGCCGACAAACAAATGTTCACAAACGACTTTAAATTGTCAACAAAATTGTTCAATATTTGAACACTTTTGAGCTGAGTTTCATAGTTGTGCCGAGTGATGTATTCGAATGGCCACACAGGTCCGTTCTTGCTCTTGCTCAAAATGTCTATCAAAACAGCCAAATGGTCTTTGGCCTTTAAAAGTTTGTTGGATTTTTTACAATTTGACTTGAGTTTGTTTTTGTCAGGGATGCCTGTTTTTTGGTTGCTCTGAGACTGGGCTGGGGACGAGGGTGCCGAGTGAATGTTGATAAAGCTGCGCGAAGCGCAGCCCTTCAAGCTTGGCCAGTTTTGGTCCTGACAATTTAGAAGATTGAAGTTAAAATTGTAATAGCAGTGACCGTCCGAGTCGGTCGATTTGTACTTGCGGTCGTAGATCAACGAATGACCATCGACTATGCCATCTAAACACTCGACCAAATAGTCTGTCAAAAAGTAGAGCTCGTTTTGAACAGTGATTATGAATGTGAGGCTGACAAACAGCTTTTTGGCATGCTCGGCAATCAGTTGTCTCGGATTGTCAAAATTTAGCAGACAATAGTGGAACAAAATTGGCAAGTACTGACTCCAGTCAAAGTCAGCGCCATCGTTGGACACAATCTCGCTGAGCAGCATCAGCGAAACACTGCCGCGCTGTATATTGCTGAAGTGAAAGTAGTGGTTGTGGTGCAGATAGTTGTTGTGATAGGAAAATAGCGGCATGTAGTCGTGGTTGTTGACGAAATTTTGCTGATGATGATGGTGGCCAGAGTGGTAAAGTATTTTGTTGAGTGGACAAGCGTATGATTGAAATTTGACTGGCAGTGGCAACTGGGACTGGTCCAATTTTAGCTGGGGCGGGCAAAGCTGGGATTTTTTCATATTTGGGCTCAATTCAGGCTCCGATTGAGAGCTGTCAGTGTCGGACAAATCCGAGTCTTCGTACTCTTCGTCTTCTAGATTAAAATCGCTCTGGTTGGCAAACTCTAGACTTTCGTACAGCTCTTCGTCGTCCTCGTCCTGATTGACAAAATAGATGGAGGATTTTTTGCAATTGCTGGCGAGCTTGGGCGACGGCGGTGGCGACGCCGGCACAGTAATCACCTTCAAATAGCGGTAAAAGGGAAATTGAGTTTCTTTTGATATGTGTGCAGTGAAGCTGTCAATCATTTCAAGCTCATTGACCAGCTCGTCAATAATTCTCTCGGGACACACTCGCGACAAATAGCAAACAATTCGCTTGCCATGCGAGAGCATTTCATACGGAGCCAGACTGATCATCACATACACAAATCTGCATATTATTTTTAGGTTTGAGCGCCACGTAGAGGCCAATGTGGCCCACAAAACTTCCAATTCAGCGCCAAAACTGTCCGAATACTTGCACGTCAAATAGAACAGATTGTTCAAGGCCAAATGAGTTGCTTCCACTGAGCCACAGCCGGACTCTAGCTGAAGAACATTGTTCAAATTTGTCTTGTTGGTGTCTGTGACCACGTTTGGGTTGATTAGCTCTATGTTGTAGAACCATGGAACTAGAATGTTTAGAATTGTGCGTCTTAGACTAAACGATGTGCACGACTCAAAGTGACTAGTCAACTCGCTGAACACGTACATTGTTTGGTCGGGATTTTTTTTGGCCAAGTATTCACTAATAAACGGCTGACTCTTGGACGCGATGACCAGCGAGTTTATGATGTCAAAGTCAATTGAGAGAAAAGAGCCGATCGGGTCAATGTTGCTGGTGGACAAGTGTGCTGATTTCGAGTCCAATTTGGCCTCGAACGCGTCCTGCAGAAAATTTTTGTTCATTGCTCGAAGCAAAGTGACACTAGCCTCGTGAATGTTGAGACGAGTGGAGCCCACATTAAGCAGTGTGACGCTGAGTATCGAGCCCAAATAAATGGACTCGAACGAGGACTTTAGCAGGTTGTTTCTGGACAAGCTATTCGGCTTGGTTTGATTCAAATAGTCTAGATAGACTTTGCTCAGGCTTAGAAAGCAAAGATCGGCAATTTCTTGGGACAAAGTGGCATAGCATTTGTCAATGACCCAGTCGAACACTGGACTTACGTTTAGACTCAGGTTAATGTTGGTGCCACTTGGCGTCTTTTGGCTGGTTATTGTGTACAAGCTCAAGTCGAGTATTTGAGTAAGACAATTGGTGGCCAGTGTGTACGCCTCGTTGCACACTTGGTACTTGCAGTTTTCGTACAACTTCATCTCTGAGTTGACCACTTCGACCAAATTGTTGAGCCACGCGAACACAATTGAACTTTTGCTATGGGCATACTCGAGCACATTGCCACTGTAGAGCAGCGCTGCGCACGCTCTTGCCGCTGCCAACTCCAGCTCGTCATAAAAGTGGTAGCAATTCAAATGGGCATAGTGGTTTTGGTGAATGCACAGGGCACTTTTGCCACTCAACTTTCCCTGGTCTTTGGCATTGATGCAGAATCTACCGCTCCATTTTGTCATCAAATTGAACAAATTGTGTCTGAGCGAATCGTTGAATATGACCGAGCGCTTCTCTTTGGCCACCGAGTCTATAAACTTGTACACAAACATGCTGAAGTGAAGTCGTATTTGATTCAAATGGTCGTAGGACTTGTCGCCTTCGCTTTCAACATAGCTGTAAATGGTGTCGATAAAATCGACGAAAATTTTGCGCATTTGTTCGTCATTGAAATGCTGCAGATTGGTGGGGTTTTTGTACGTGTCCATGATGCGCCTTGACAGGGTCTTCTGCTCGGCCATTAGCTCAAATATTCTGACCAGCGCCAATCGGGCCAAGTCCTTTTTTTTAAGGCGCCTAATCTTGTCCTGTCTCTTGAAGTCAGAAGTTTCCTTGATTATGGGATTGAGTTCTTCGATGAGGTCGCGCTGCGCCTCAATGTTGATGCGGCCCAGACCGCGGATTATTATCTCGCGGAAGTAGCTCATGTCACATTTTAGATAAGGCACTATTATTTTGATGAGAGATGTGTGCGTGCCAAAATTGGCATAGAATTTAGAAGTGGACTCGACTATTGTGAAGTCATAGTTGACTGCGGTAGATGTGGTATTTAGGTTTTGACTAGAGGACACGTTGAGTGGGTCCTGGACACGACTCGTGTATTTGCGATACTCGTTCGAGTAGAGATCTTGGTCCGAGCCGGTTGTGAGGCAGCATGCGCCGATCAAATAGTTTTTCCACAAATTCAAGTTGATGTCTCTTTCGCCAATTTTGCGCGATCGCTCCAAAGCGTTGTTGCCGAATAGAAGCGAAGTTCTGGCGGGCTCGTGCGGCTCGTTCGGGTCCACAAACGGCAGTATTTGCTGCAGACGAGCGAAAATGAAGAGCCAGGCGTCGGCACGCGCCTGCGGACACTTGGTAAATATGAAATCGTAGGCAAAAAAGGTGGCCAAGCACTCGGTCCAAGGGTCGAATGTGAACACGTAGTTGAGGCTGTTGGCAGGTGGCGCGCACTTGTCTTGGCCAAGTTTGGCGCCGTTCGAAGGCTCCGATGTAGAGCTCGCTTCGATTTCGCTCAGCGGATCGTCTGTGGACATGCTTGGCGCCCGCTGGTTTTTGGGCAACGAGTTTGTTTGTGTGCTGTCGCTGTAATTGGACAAATTGACGCAAGAGTCCCAAATGACCGACTGGTCAATTAGATAGGCGAGATCGACGCGCGTGTTCTGAATGCTCAAGTTTATGTTCAAACACTGCAAGTGAAGATTTTTGATCGCCTGAATCGCTGCCACGTCCAAAATGTCAATGGCATAGTTGTGCATTGTGTAAATTTTGAAGCACTTGGTCATCTCGCCAATTTGTTTGCACTCCTGCAGAATAAAGTGGCCAAAGCGGCGTCGTTGGACACTCGAGTGGCATAGAGTGAACAGAGAAAAGCCTTCCAGGTGGTACAGAATTTGGCACGAATCGTCCAAATTTTGTTGGTCGGACACGGCGCTTTTCCACGAGTTCAACAGCTGAATGAGCATTTTGAGCGCGTTTTCAATCAACTTGGGAAACATGTCGCTAATTTCTTTGAGTATAAAATTGGTGAAGCCAGTAAAGATCGGCTTTCGCCAAGTTGGATAATTGCATATCAAAGTTCTGAGGGTTTTGAAAGCGGTCAGCTTTAGCTCGTCATCTAAATGAATGGTAAGTCTGGTTAGTATTTCGACCAGTTCTGTTTCTCTAAAGCATGGCATTAGCCTTGGCATTAGAGCGATGCAAGTGCGGAACAAATTCAATCTTGATCGCATGTCCGAGCTGAATATGGACTCTTTTTGGCTGTTGAACGCACTCAGCTCATCCAAATTTTTCTGCTCGTCTTGAATGGGGTCGATTTGAGAGCCGTCTTCGGTGCTAGCCGAGCCGGTGTTCTCGGGCCTGGTCATCAAGTATCCGCGTCCAATTGTGGTGTCCAGGGTTTTTAGAATGTCCTGAAAGGCGCGTCGAACATGGTCAAAGTAAATGCCGAGGCCTATTTCGCGGCTCAAAGGGTCGCCAAGTGTTTGATTGGGATAGATGGTGAGTTGATCGGTGTCGGGAGTGGTGAAATTGGACGGTATTACCGGTGGATTGGAATTTGGATTTTCTTTTTGGTATTGTAAAGTGTCTGATATTGATATGAACGCTTTGAGGCCTATTTCCATCCGTAGAGGCAAAATGATCATGTTTTCTTTGCTATTTTTGAATATTTGACTTCCCAGCGAAACTCCGGTGGACACGGAAGACTGGACCGAACTCGACTGTGTGCTGGCACTTGCCGCAGTCGACTGGTCGCCAAAATCTGCCGAGTTCTGATTCACATCGATTGACAGTAGCTCGTAAATTATTTCTTTCATGGCATAGTCCAGTTTTTCGTACGCTATGTAATTTATCATTTTTACAAAGAGATTGGCCGGCATTTCTTTGGGCATTACCAATTTGCTGCCTTTGGGAAACAAGCTTTGCACAATGGTATTCAATCGGACGTTTGTGTCGCTTGACTTTTCGCCCTTTATTCGAATCATGTACACCCAGACTAGCCGTATGATGGACTCGAGCGCTATTCGGGACAAAGTGGTCTCTTTGGACTTCATTTGCTGGAAGCACAATTGGGCAAAATTGAACCAATAGTTGAGAAAAAATTGCTTTTGACTGACACATAGAAGACAGGTGAGCAGCGGAAGACAGGCCAAGCGGTGTTTTGACTTGGCTGACATTTCCAAAGCGTGATGGTAAAGTATGTCAACAAACGACTTGAGACACGGCACATTCACTTCGTTCTTCACAATTCCGATTATGGGCACAAGTATTTCGACAAACAGACCGGCCAATGTGTGCTTAATGTCCTTGTCTTTTACATCGACGAAGTACTGGGCCAAGTCGTTGAGGAACTGAAACGATGCTTCGAAGTCCTCAATGGGCACCATTTTTATTCGAATAAATTTCATGCCCATTAGAAGTTTTATGATACTCTGGCTTGAAATTAAGGTCTGGTTCATGTTTGGCGTCGAGTTTACACTGAGTGGTTGGCTTTGGGAATTTACGCCTGGCGAAGAGATTTGTTGTGTAGACATGGTTGACTGCGGGTTGATGGTTTGACCTGACAAACTGGACGAAAGTGTTGACGCTTGATTGGGCGACTTGTTCGATTTTAATCGCTCGAATTCGATTAGGAATCGTTTTTTTACCAGAGCAAAGCGAGAGTGGGCCATGACGCCGATGCATTCTGCAAAAAGGTCGATCGTAAATCGATTATCCAGATAAAGCTGATGATGCTGATAAAAAGAAGATGACGAATTGGCAAATGTTTCTTTGGGAACGAAGCGTTGAAACGATAAATCAATTATGTAATTAAGTAAATCATCGATTCCTGGATGAAAAGGAAGCTAAAAAATAATTAATCAAAAATTTTTTAAATTTTTTATTTTAAGAAAAATAAATATTTAATGTTTAGTTTAAATTTTTTTCAAATATTTCGAGTGAAAATAAAATAATTTTTTTCCAAAATTATGCCGAAAGGTTTTTTGATGTTTTTTATTTTTCACATTAAAAATCTTCGAATAAAAGATCTTCAATTTGGTTTTAGAAATATTTTTTGATTTTTTGATTAAAAAGAATAAAATATAAGATTTTTTAAATTAATATTTTTTTCAATTCAAAAAACATCACAAACCTTACTAAACAGATAAAAGTGAATTTTTACCGATTTTTTGGTGTCAACTGTAGTACCAAAGTACCAAAACGAACCTGCATTACCGAAACCTAAACCTTCCAGCATGCAGCTTCAGAATTTAAATTATTTTTGTATTTTTTTGTATAAATATGAATTACTTCAAAAATATTAAAAAAATTTATTTTAATTATTTTTTATAAATGCAAAATGTTAGGTTTAGCTCCGTGTGATTCGGCTTCGATTTTAGAATTGAAGAAAAAAAAATAATTCAAAAACTTTAAAATTTATTTTAAATTTTTTTTATCTTTTTATTTTTTTTTCAAATAATTCTACAATACTGGTAAAATTTTTGTTTTCATAAGTAAGAAATAAATTCTTTTTTTTTAAATTTAGGTCTTTTGATTTTAATTATGCAGTATCTGTTCAAAAAAATGAAATGTTGAATCATTATCTTGACAACAGCTAATAATTTAAGCACATTTTGAGTCTTATTTAGATACAAAAATATCAAGATAATTTAAAAATAAGTAATTCATTAAAAATTAGCTTTCACCGCGTGTTAATTATAATACCTTAAGTTTTATTCTTGATTTTAATTAATTTATTTTACCTGTTTTAAAATTTCTTTTAATGCTGAACACAAAATACAATTTACCATTAACTTAAAAAAAATGTAAGCTTTAAAATTAAAAAAAAAAAAATACTTCTTTTCGTTCATCGAAAATATCGCTCTCCCTAACAATTAAAAATTTTTTTTTACTTTAATATTAAATAATTAAAAGATAAAATAATTACATTTTGGCTTGCATCAAGTGTTGTTTCGTTTTTAATGCTGCTTTAGATGACGAATTTAGAGGATTTGAGTCATTCTGTTGCTGATTCTGAAGCTTCAAATAAGTTAAATTCGAGATTTGAGCCTCGTGCCACATTAACAAAGTTCGAACAAGCGATGGTAGACTTTTTTCGGCCACTTGGGCCATAGTTGCCATCAATTTATCAAAATCAGGATCTTCATTTTTTTGAAAAAACTCTCTTAAAGACTTTTCCTTAAAATTAGTAAATTTACACATAAAAAAAAAATACTAATTTTCTCATACCCGTTTGTCGCCATTCATTATCAAACTTATTTTCCTAGAACTTAATTGCATAAATTTAAAGACAATTAGATTCATCAGGTATTCTCCGGGTTTTTTGTTTTCTATTTTGAAAAAATCGTCGTCAATATTTACATTAGGTACGGACGCAATTAAATTTTTTAAGTTTGAGGACAAATTTTGTGTTTGTTTGAGAACACCCCATGGAAGCTTGGCATAATAGTGTTTCTCTAGATTGACGCTTGGCACCGGCGATTTACAATAGCTCGAATCGGCTTCAATCCTTTCCGTATTGGTCGATGTGTTAGCGGATTTCAATGGTGATTCCACAGATGAATCACCATTTGTACCACTCATGCTTGCTTCAATCATTTTTAAACAAAATAAACTGCTTGCACATTATTCAATGTTTACTTAAAGATAATTCTAATTATGATACAGAACAATGTCTTGGTGAAAAAGTGAAATTAAGATGAAACAAAGAGCGAAATATTTATTTTTATTTTTTAATATTATAATAATAATATTTAGCTTGCAAATAGTTGCAAGCTCAGCATTCTTGAATTATGAACACATACGTGTAGCTGAGTATTATTTTTGATTTAAAAAAGGCCTGAAAAACTATGCAAAATTATTTTAATCGGATGATGAATACATAATTAGATAAGAAAAACGGGTGCAGATGGAACCTTTAGGTGAAAGAACTGAAAACATTTTCCTTTTTTTTAATTTTTTTGAAAAGTATATTTTTAAATTAGATGATTTTAACCCCACAATATCTCAAATATTCGTTCTTATGTGGGATGTCAAAATTACATAAAAAAGTTCGCTTCTCACTCTTTATCTTGATTTTTTTTAAATGCGAAAAAGAGTCTAAATTAATACTTATATAATAGAGAAAAAATTTTCAAAATTATCTAAAAATGTACACTAAATTGCAACAGGTGACTCATGATTCCAGAATCAAGAAAAAATTTTCACGCTATTCTAAAATTTCAACAAAATTAATTAAAAATCTAACCATGGTATTTTTAAATAACAAATATTCTTATTTTAGTTCGAATAAAAATAAACTTTTGATTTGAAAAAAATAATTCAAACATAAAGAAAATTTTAAGCAAATCTATCTCCATATTTTTCTTTAGGAATTTCAGAATGCTGCCATTCAACTAAACATTCGAGTTTATGTAGATGACTTGAAAAATTCAAATAAATTTTTTTTTATTTAATTTACATTAAAATTGGAAACTCTTAAATTAAAAAAAAAGTTATATAGAAAATTTTGATAAATCCACATGCCTTGAGTGTTTTTTTTTGATCATAAGATATTCATAGTCAACTGATCGATTTTTAGTACAAGACCTCTTGAAAAAACTTTTTCAGTCATACTTAATCAAAATCGATAAACAAAAATGAATAAATTATTTTGAAATTTTTTACTTTTAAAGAATAGAAATCATATGTTTCCAAATAGGATAACAGATCAAAACTAAACGTAAGCTAATTAGCAATTTGTTTTTATATCTAATCTCAAAACAAATTTTTTTTGTAAAAAATCTGCTTGTCCATCTAGTAGTAAGACAGTGATCGAACGATTTTTTTAAACAAAAATGCTTTTTGCTAAATTTTAAATGTTCGACGTGTTTTCCCATTATAATAATAAATATTATCACTACTAAGCAAATAAAGTCGTCAAGCAAAATTAGTCTAAAAAATATTAAATTGTTCCTAAATATCTTTTGCATTCGTTATTTACTAAAGGTTGCAAATTAAGTTAGATTAACTAAAATGGTAATTGACAAAAAGTAAATTTTTGATAAATAAACTAACATTTCAAATAATTTAATTTTGTACATTTGATTTAAAGTCTCATTTAATCAAAATTAATAATTATTCAGCTAAAATTTCTAATTTGGCAAATATGAAATAAGCAAAATTCCAAAAAATTAAGTTTTTTTAACTGATTTTTTATAAGCCAAAATTTATACCTCAAAAATTTTATCAACTTCATCTACATTTTTAATTTTGAAATAATAAATTTTCTTAAAATCGACTTTAAAGTTTTTTTTTAAAGAAAATTATTACATAACTTTTCTAAAATAAATGCGCCTGGGCGTAAGCTTTTAATAAAACAAAAACTTTATTTTAAAATTTGTTTTCTTTGCGCTTAAGAATCAGTCTATGAGATTAATAGAACAATAAATTAAACAAATTTTTTTAATCTTGCATCTATTTAGAAATTATTGAATTTTTTTTTTCAGAAAGATTAGAAAATCAGCTGTACTTTGAATCATTATTAACGCCAAATAAAGAAAACACAAAAATTTGGTAGATTGGACATTATTTTTAAGATGCTAAATTATAAAAAAATCGAAATAAATTTTGACCCCTAATGCATAAATGATTACTTAAATGTTATTAAAATTCAGTTCTCTTTTTGAAAATTAAATTCCTATTTAAAATTTATGTTTAATATTTCATAGTTAAGTTTGTATAAAAACAAAATGATTTTCATATATATTTACCTAGAAAATTATTAGTTCAAAATTTTGAAAATATCCTATCTTATTCTATTTTGTTTATTTTCTAATTAAGTATATGTTCTTTTCTATTTATCAGAATATATAAAATTTTTTGACTAATTCTGTTTTTTGTAGTAGTAGTAGGAGTACATAATGATGCGACCCTATAGCAGGTAAAGCTCAGCTAAAAGTAAATATGTAAGTAAATGTATTCTTTTTGAATGTAAACAGCTTCCAAAACTTTTACTTTTGGCTCGATTTGCTTATTTATATTTTGCATGTCAAGTCATCTACCCAATTTATCTTTTAAAGCGATTTTTGATTCGGAATTAACAATGCTTTGAAGTAGGCTATTTCAAACGTTCCTAATTCGATTAGAAAATAAAAACGCTACATACAACTATTAATTTCCTACCAAAAATGTTGCTATCTCCTTGATTTCTTTCGGTTCTTTTTTATTTTTAAAAAGATTCAAAAACATAACAATGAAACCGAACAAACTAATAAAAAATAAAATTTTGAATTTAGCTTATGAAAAAGGTTTCTTTGGAATAATTATCAAATTTTTTAAGTGGAAAAATCTGAAATGTAAACATTTCTAATTAAGTTAAAAACTTTAGTTATTTTTAAAAATATAACCAGTTTTTGACAAATATTTTAGACATTAAACAAAAATTCTCAAAAATTAATTAATTATGCCTTTATGAAGAGTTTTCACTCAAAACAAAAAATTGTTGGACTTTTTGATTAAATAAGTCATTATTTATTTTTTGTTGATAGAAATCAACATTTAACTAAAAATTAGCTTGAAAATATCTTATTAGAAATAATTTTATTGTCAGAAGTTTTGTGAAAATTTCGCTTAAAATTCATGCTGATCTATCAAAAGTTATTAAATAATTTAAAAATCTGCTTGATTTCATAAAAAAAACTGGTATAAGTAAAATAAAAAATGAAACCTATGGATCTGCGATTAAAAAATAATTAAAATTCTATCCTTGTAAAGCGTTGACAAAATATTTCAATTCTTTTTTAAATCCCTTTAAAAAGATATTTATTAATGTCAAATTATACAGCTTATATCTTAGCTTTAATTTTGATTTTTAATATGATCAAAATATAAATAAAAATTATTCTTAATTTTTTTTTAAAAGAAATATTTGCTAGAATTGTAGAATTTTGATAAATAAAAATTCATGAAATACCGAAATTAATTAAAATGATATGACTTATGCAATTAAAAAAAATGATAAAACTTTTAAGTTTATTTTAACTTAAATTAAATTCAAGATATTTTAATAAAAAATGAAACAAAATAAGCCCTACATCACTCGATATTAAAAAGTCTTTTATTCAATTTTTAAATCATTAATCTTTAAACTCGTATTTATTCCTTTTAAATTAAGGATCTAGAAAATTTCAACTTTTTATATGATCTGAAATTTTTTCAAAACTAAAAGAAAATAAATCTTTAAATATAATACCTAAGTTTCAAATGAGATTTTTTAAAACAAAATAAATTTAGCTTAAAATTAGGGTTTATAATTTTGGTTACCTTTCTTGTCAAAATTTATGTTCGCAAAAATATCAAATTTAACTCAATCATATTTAAAAATTAGAATACTTAAATTACTATTACAAATGATTAATTAGCCAAAATGCATGGGATATAAAAATTCCATTATCTTTATACTAAAATTCAGTTCATATTCCTTAAAATAAAATCATCAGAGAATAATTAAAAAATTTCTAAAGCTCGATCTATAAGTTTATTTAGTTATCGAAAATTCATAAATAAAAAAAAATTTATATTTATGAACACTTTGATTCAATATTTTGGGAAATAATGCATTTAATTAATTATTAAGATAAAAATGAGCATAGATATTCTTTTACTTTATTAGATAGACGCAACAACTTCAATAAAAGTTTTTTGAAAACCTTTGCTGTAATTAAAAGAAAAGCAATTTGGTAATTTTATTAAATTAATAAATTCTTAAACTTACAATCAGTAAAAATTAAAAAAAAAGACAGGCAGTTTATTTGAATTTTTGCAAATTATCAAATATTATTAAATTCTAGTTTACAGAAATTTTTTATAAAATGTAAATCCTTTTAAATCAGCAAACAAACTAAAAATTATGATTAACCAAATACTAAAAAGCAATTTATTTTATATATATTTCTTTTGATTTTGTACTATTAATAATGTTTGGAGATCAATTAAAAACCACTAGAGATAATTTGATAAACCATCACTGTTTGATCAAAATTTTGAAATATGATCTTAACAAATCGAGCGTTAATAATCTAAAAAAAATTTAACTTTGGTGTTTAAAATTTCATTAAAATTTAAAAATTAAAAGCTAATTTTTGATTAATTTTTTTATCAAAAATTATATCAATGAAATATATTCATAAAGCATTAAATAAGACTAAAATATTTTCTTTTCAAAAATTTATGATATTTATGAATTTATGATTAGTTTTTAAGATGCAGATTCCGAATATGATATCGATGTATTAAAAAATTTGATTGTGTCGATTTTTGCAGGAACTTAAATCATTAATTTTTAAGTTAATTTAAGTTAAGTTTAGAAATTTTCTAATTAAAAAGTTCAATTAAAGATAATCCCTATTAACCAAACCAAAAAGTTTATTTCCGTCATAGACTTTTGTTTATGAATAAAAAAGTTAATTCAATTTTAGATAGGTCTAAAATTTTAATAAGTTGAATTGAAGGTGTCAAAATACAAAATCATCTAAAAGTTTATTTATTTTTGATTAAAATCTTGGGTTTTTAAGAAATAAAAGATATAGAATTTGTCTAAACATTATCATTTTAGTTTTTAATATAAAAAAGATTTTTTTTACAAAATATTTCAAATCACTAAGTAAAGTTATATTCGTGGAAATCAATTTAAAATCTTCAGGCCTAAGTTACAAAATAATGATGCATCAAGAACCAATCCAATATGTGGTTTTACAAACTTTTTAATTTACACTTACAATAGCACTCTTTTTATTTCAATAATTTATTTAGACTTCAGCATAAACCTTATCCTTCAGCAAATATTATGAATCAAAAGAATAATAATCTATTCAATAAAATTTTTTTCTAGCTTCTCACATCTTCTTTATTTTTTTAACGAAAACTAAAAGTAAACTCAGAGAAAATTATGAAACTAAACCAGTTTTTTATCGTATCGTCAATTTGTTTTAAAACAAGTTTTTTTTGGTTTCGAATTTGATGAAACTTAATGAAACTGTTTTTGGTTCAGTATGGAAACGCATAAGAAGTGTTTTTTAAAGATAGCTCCAAAAAAATATGCGTAACCCATTTTGAAAATCTATTTTGATCATTTTTAAATTTAAACATTTAATTTTGAAACTAGATTATTTATCTTGATATCTAAAATCTTTAAATAGAACATCTAAAGTCAGTCATATTTCAATTTTAGAATTTAAAATTAGAATTAGAAATGGAAGAAAATTCAATTGATGAAAAACAAATTAAATTTGAACTATCGAACAATAATGGTTCAAATCTTCCAGAAATATTGGAAAGCGAAAAAATGAGCGAAAAAAATAAATATCCTAAGACAGTTTTTTTGATTATTTTGAATGAATTTTGTGAACGTTTCTCATATTATGGCATAAGAACTGTTTTGTTTTTGTACTTAACCAATTTTATTAAAATTGAGCAGCATTCAGCTACTGCCATCTACCATGCCTTTACTGTTATATGTTATTTTACTCCAGTATTGGGTGCTATTCTTGCCGATGGTTACCTTGGTCTCTATAAAACAATTTTGTATGTTTCAATCGTTTATTGTATTGGTGAAATAATCCTCACATTGACCAGTATTATACCATTAGGGGCTCCAAATATCGCTGGGCCGGCTATAGCCTTGTTCATAATAGCTGTCGGAACTGGAGGTAATTAAATTTTAATATCTATGTTTTTTTCTTTTTTAACCACCAAATATAAATTAAACACAAAAAAAATATTTATCACGGAATAAATTAAAAATTTCGAGACTCATTCCATTGCATAAAAATATTTCATCAGTAAGAGAAATGGCAGATTTTCAACTTTTATCATGAAATTTAAATAGATGAAATTAAATAAAAAACAAGCATTTTAGTTTAAAAACTTAAATGTTTTAGACCCAGTCTAATCTAAGGCTCATGAATTTCTACTTAAAATAGTCAAGAGAACTTCAATTAAAAATATTTACAAAATGAAATTTAAGATTTTAAATCTAAAATGTTTTTTTTGTTTTAACAAAACAAATTGAGAAATTTCTAAGTTTAAAGATTGTATATTCTAATAAAACGTTACTAAATATATATATATATATTTGTCAAAAAAACTTTATAATACTAGAATTAAAATTTTATTTCAAATTTTTTATTTATTAGATATTAGATTTTATTTTTTAAAGCGTTTAAATAAAATTTTAATTTATTTAAGAAATAAGACTAAGTAAGAATGTCAAGATTTGACAATTTTTAATAATTGATTTTATTTAAAATGTAAACCCTTAAAGAAATTGATGCTGTTTTTTCTGAAAGTGATAAATCTCTACCTGATTGATGGTCGATGACAACCCAAATCGTATTCACTTGGACTTTTTTCCAGATTTTTGATTTTTGGTACGTTGTGGACTTGATTTCCTTTCAACTCTCTGTGAGTGGGTTCACTTTAAGGAAAGTGCTGGCATGCAGCGCTTACTTACAGGCTAAACCAAATAAAAATTTAGGTAACCTCTTATGGTTATTAGCGCTCTTCTTCCTGGGTCATGACCTAAAAGATTGACCTAAAAAGTAGAGACTTTCTCTCGTTAAAGACACATTCTGCCTTCTCCAGCTTTGTTAGGAGTTCAATAGAGAAGTTTTTGAGTATTTTCATACTTGAATGAGCTATTATTAAAGCGTCAATATGTTCAAAAATCGTCTGATGTGCAAGGTTAATTAAAGACTGAAGTACAGTTTTTTTAAAATGATAGAATTTTCTACCGTAAGTGAAAGTTGCTATAATGTTCTCTGTAAAGACAGGTAAATGTTAGAAAAAGCCTATTTAATGTCTTTTTTCTATGTTTATGCTACTTAAATTCTAGTACACTGCTTTTAGAGCATATCTGGGTGCTTTTTACACTTTGTAAGTAAAGGTAAGAAGACAATTGTCTAAACTTTGGATTCGGATCACATGACCTAAACAAAACTAATCGGAATATCTTGGAAAGACTTGGAGTGTGAGGATTGTTTGCAAAATTATTTATTATTTAATTTTAAATATCAAAAAAATCTTACTGTTTTTAAAAAAAAATTACCAAAATTTACAACAAATAATGTAAAAAAAAGAAGATTTTGTAAAAAATAATTAAGATTTTATTTATTTTTTCAATATAAAATTTTATTTTACGAAAGGTTACAAAAATTTTTTCAAAAATTGTGTAAAATAAAAGCACTATATATTAAACAAGCAAAAAAAATGAAAAAAAAATTAAAAATAAAGTTAACAAATTTAAATATGACTTGAAAGTTTTAACGCTCAAATTATTTTACAAAAAATCTTGTCCATTTAAATTCTCAAGAAACATTTAATTTAACTCCCTTTCGTGTTTAACATGTTTTTATTTTAAATATTTTAATAAAAGGAAAAACTTTAACAAATTATATACATTATTAGGTATCAAGCCTTGTGTAAGTGCATTCGGAGGAAACCAATTTCATCCATCACAAAAAAAATATTTAGCCACGTTTTTTTCGGTTTTTTATTTGAGCATTAATGTTGGCAGCACAATTGGAACCATTCTCACCCCAATATTTAGAAATGATGTTAAGTGTTTTGGTCAAGATTGCTATCCATTAGCTTTTGGTGTGCCAGCAGTGGTTATGGTAGCTTCAATAATTATCTATGCTATAGGTACTCCGTTTTACAACAGATCTGATGAAACAAATAAAAAAGGTAGCAATATAATTATTCAAACAGCTGATTGCATTTTTACTGGAATCAGAAACAAAATTGAATTCCGTAATTTAGAAAAAAAAGAACATTGGCTCGATTACGCTGATACCAAGTTCAATAAACAGATGATTTTTGATGTAAAAGCATTTTACAAAATATTTGTTGTTTTTCTTCCTTTGCCGATATTTTGGGCTCTGTATGACCAACAAGGATCTAGATGGACGGCTCAAGCGCAACAATTAAATGGAAAATTAGGAAAATGGACGATTAAACCTGATCAATTTCAGGCGGTTAATCCAATTTTTATTGTCGCTTTGGTTCCATTATTTGATTTTGTAATTTACCCATTTTTTTCAAAGTTCAACATCTTGAAAAAGGAACTTCATCGTATGAGCATTGGACTCATGTTTGCCATTCTCTCATTTGGAATTGCTGCTTTACTCGAATCTCGAATGCAGGCTTCATCAAAATTGCTCAATCCCTCAAACAGAATCAGACTTGTCAATTTATCACCCTGCGATATTACATTGTGTAAGCAAGATGAGACTCTGCTTTATCTTACAAGGTCAATCAAAGTAATAGATATGCCAGAAGATATCAGGGAAAAAGTCAATCAGAAAAATTCTCTATTAATAAATTCATCTTGTTCGATTGGAAAAGAAATATTCAGCTTTTCTAATACAGTGAACATTAGTGATCTCAATGCTCCTAAGAATATTTTTTTTTATCTAAATGATAATATGATAAAGACTCTTGATATTTTAATTAATCAAAATAACCAAGTAAATGGTTTTAGTCAAATACGATTTTTGAAGTTTAGGACATTTAATTTTGGAGCTGTGTTTCCAAAAGTTTCTAACAATATTATCAGTTATGGTAATGAAAAATTTGATGAAACGAATAGCTCAAGTTATTTGCCTGCAAATCAAAATTTGGATGTAGCTTACACTACAATTGACTACAGTGACTATAGAATATCCATTCGAAACTCTACTACGGAATTGTTAGGTTTCGAAATAACATTTGAAACATGTGCAAGATATTCGATTTTACTGTACCCGAATCCTGTAGAAATTCAGCAAATTGATTATCTCATTTTGACAGATATTTATCCAAACGGGTTACATATTTGTTGGCAATTAATTCAGATACTAATAATGACTGTTGGGGAAGTTATGTTTTCTATTAGTGGCATCTCATTTGCATACTCCCAAGCACCATCGTCTATGAAATCTGTAATACAAGCTTTATGGTGCTTGACTGTTGCTTTTGGAAATTTAATTGTGGTAATTGTAGCCGAAGCCAAATTTGTAGAAAATCAAGTCTATGAATATTTTATTTTTATGGGTCTTTTGACTTTAGCTACTGGAATTTTCATAATTCTATCATATCGGTATAAGTATTCTGATAAAAATGATGATGATTCTTCTGATATTAAAACAGAATCAAGTTTTGATCCTACAGAACCACTAAAACATTCTGCCCATGCCAAATATTCCACTGATTCAGAGATAAAATTGATTTCTCTCAGCGCATTGGAAGCAAATTAATATTTTTTGATTTTTTATATGTAATGTAAATTTTTAATAAACATTTTATTTTTTGTAGCAATTTTTTTTTCTGGAACAAAACAAATTGAATTTTTTTTTATTTGGTTAATATTAAAAATTAAAAATTTGCAAAAAAAAAGCTTCAACTATAAGATTCTATGTTACATTTTTTAAACCTAAAACAAAATCTCTCACTTCTCTTATAGATCAATCAAATCAATAATCAAATCCGATCCGAATTGGACATCCTGAAGTTGATGATCAATTCAAAGAGTTTATCTTTGGATAAACGACCAAAGTATAATTATTTTGATCATTTCTTTAACCAATTTTTTTTCATTAATGTGTTTCTAAAAATCGTATTACTAAAAAAGATTTAAGTAATAATTCAAGTCTTACTTTATGAAGTATTAGTTTGCTAAGTATTAAATATCAAATTGTTTTAAGTTGCATTCTGTAAGAATTACTTATTTTCTATGACTTCATTAGTATTACTTCTAATTAAATATTTCAAAATTTAAATTAAAAATAATTGAAAATAAATCCAAACAATCTTATATAATTGTAAAAATAGTGATAAAATCTGGTAAATTTATTAAATTTTTTACCTCAGGTTTTCACAAAAGTCAGGTTAAAAATTCTTGCACTAGACATGAGCAAGTCTTGTTTCTTATGCAAAGAATGTTACTTCAAAATCTGTTTAAAAGAAATTGTTGATAAGAGCACTGTGAATTTAGATACAAACCTTTCAATAATTACAAAAATTAGATTCTTTTTCACCAATTTTAACTGAAATTTTTAAACTCTGGTGATGTATATTAAAAAATTTATTAAAATAAAAAAAAAAATAATTAATTAACACAAGAAATATTTTTAGATTTATTTATTTTTTTGTCTCTATGATCTACGATCTATTTTGCGATATGTGAATTTATTTTATTTAAATGTTAAAATCCTGTCATCGATACAGTGCCGAAAATTAACTTGTCACATCATATCATATGATATCACCATTTTTTTAAACTTTACTCATATCAGCTGATATCAGCTATTATCATTTGATGTCAGATAATATCAGGTAAATTAAAATTTGGATTTTTTTATGTATAAATTTGTAAATAATTTTATTTTCCTGATATAAGCTGATATCAGTTGATATCAAATGATATCATATGATATGATGTGATATGATGTGATATGATGTGACAAATTAATTTACGCACTGTACATAAAAAATTTTGAATTAGATGGTTGTAATTTTGAAAATTTTATTTTTCAATTCTAAGTTAACATTAAATTTGATTAAAGGTAACCAATTCTAATTTTTTATTTAAAGTGGGTTTTTAAATGAAACATTGTTTTTTTCATCTTTTAAAGCTTACAGGAAAATCCTTAGTTCTAAATTCATATTTTGTTATAAGAATTTATCTTTTGCATTAGAATTTTTGAATGGAAATTCACAATGCCGTGGATAAGCTTTCACGATTCAATTATCACTTCATTTAGCTTTTGGTCAGAGGAAGCGATTAATTGAATTGAAGTTTTTAATTCTATTAATTTCAAATTTCAAATTAGATTAAGAAAAGTTAAATACTGGAAAAAAATTTTGATGCTATTAAACTAATTAATGAGAAATTAATCTAAATTCATCTTCTAATGATTCAAATGAATAAAAAGAATTTAACTAGGTTATTGGCTATTAAAAACGATTATTTGACTTGATAATATAATTCGAAATAAATGGGAAAATAAAAAATGAATTTATTTTCTAATTAAAAATTAAAGCAAAATGGGAAATACTTTAAAAAAAAAAAAGATTACAAAATTATTAACGACAAAGTATATTATAAATATCATGCAAAAAAATAAAAATGTAAAAAATTCCGTTTCAAATAGAAAAAAATCACAATAGATTCCCAATTTTTAAGTCTGATTCTTCTTTAAAATTCAAAATCCTACAACATTAATGCTTATTAGTTTATTTTATGTAAATAGATTTTATTCTCATTGAAAAATTAAAAAAAAGTCAATTAAAAATATGAAAGAACTAAAAAAATTCAATTATTTTTATACAAAAGGCTTTTACATTCAATTTTATACAAATATTGATTAAAATCAGTTCAAAACAATAAAATAGATCTAATTTTTAAAAAAAGCGGCTGTGAAGTTTAGAGAAAAGATCTAATATTGATAAAAATATGACTAATATTAAGTTTTTGATTTATTTTTTCATAATTTTTAATTTTAATGCTTAAAATTTTTAAAATTTCAAAATTTTTTTCAATCTAAAAACAATTCGGCACGCAAATCAACATTTAGTAAAAAATTTAATGTTATCAAAAATAACAAAAATTCTGTATGATTCCATTAATTATTTAGTTTTTCAAATTTAGCAACATATTGACCAAGTTTAAAAAAAAAGTATATATTTAGTTTTTTTCTTATATTCCGAAAGGAAAGTCTAATTCATTTGGAACCCTTCACTTCAATTAACGAGTGTTCAAAAAAGAATGTTCAAAATTTTGAGATTTAAAAAAAATATGTTTCATAGACTAAATTTAACCAAATTTTGATCAGTTATTTTGTATCATCTAATAATTAAAAAAATATAAAAAACTAGTTGTTACAATTTTTATAAAAAAGGCCATCTGGAACACCTTTGCCTAGAAATGACAAGTGTCCTTTGATGTTTTTATTATAAACATTTATGTTTAATAGTTCATTTTAAAGTGCAAAAAAACAGATAAAAATGAGCCTCTGATCATTTTTAACTATTTTTTGACAAAAAGTTATTTTAAAAAAAGCATTAAAATTTGACTTTTTGAATTTCCTCAAAAATACTTATCAATGTGCTTTTTGCTATATCTTACGAAAGGAAGATCCAAATTCCTTAAATTTAAAATTAATATTAAGCTTCGAATAAGCTTTAGATTTAGTATTAATTTAATAAATTTTTTGAATAGGTATGTCAGTATTATAAAAAAAACTTCAAAAATAACTTATTATATGATACAAAATAACTGATCAAAATTTGGTAAAATTTAGTCTATGAGACATGTTTTTTTTAAATCTCAAAATTTTGAACATTCTTTTTTGAACACCCGTTAATTGATGACTTAGCTTAACTAAAATATGTTTTTAATTATTTTCTTTATTAACTAGAAAATTGTGTGTTCTCACTTCGCATTTGATTTTACCTTTAAAACGTACATAATTTAACTTAATTGATTAGTATTTTTTAATTTTAAAATATTTTATTGCAAGTTAAATATTTTTTTTGAAGTTATTTTGTGAATGCTCCTAAAGTCGGTCCCAAAAGCTTTTTAAATATTATTAAATGTTATTTTTTTCCTCATTATAGCAATTTAAAATAGATTCCAAATATAAAAATCAGAAAAAGCAATATCGAGTTTATAAATTGTATTTAATTATTTCTATTATTTTGGGAAAAAAATAAAAGGTAATTAGATAACAAACAAATTTTATTTCATTTCATTAAATAAACTAAATAAATCTAGCTTTTATAAAAAAAATTTAAATTTCATCAAAAAAATTAGAATATACATAAATAGACTAAAAGAAAAACGGCTCGAATCGTTTCCTTAAAAACAAAAAATTTATTATGAATTAGAAAAACAGAAATTAAATATTTTACTTGAAAGTAAAACAGTAGCATTCTTAAGAATTAAACTTGGCATGTCTGGATTGATACATTGGTAAATGCCTTCATCTTGTTCAGATTCAATCAAGACGCTTAAAAAATACTCTTTACCCGGTGATTTTCTAGCCGGTTGTTCGCTGCGGCTCCTCAAATTGCTTGATGACGAATACAGTGCAGAAGAATAAGGTGTTTTTTCGTTGGAATCTTTGTCACTCAATCGTTTTACGAACGTTTTGTACTTAAAACGTGATCTAGTTTGATTTCCATAACTTTTAAAAGCATGTGAGATTTTAAATATAAGAATAGATTAGAACTTGGATTGATATTTACCTTACTATATTTAGTCGACCTTTTTTATCCAAAAAATACCAGTCAAGTTCGTATGTATTTACAATAGAAAATGGTTCGACTTTTGTATTTGGTTCATAGGCATCATAGTTGAAACCATCTAGTGACCTGGTAAAACGAGCTAGTCTTTTTTTTCGACGTTTTTTGTAATCTTCAATATCATCGTCATAACTAAAAGGATAAGATGGAATCGAATGGTTGATATCATTTGGAAAATGTTTCATATCAGTATCTAATTGACTATTAGTTATCCATCTTGAATCAAAAACACATGAAATATTTATTGTTTGACCAATGTTTGTGTAAATTATTTGCTGATAAGTCGGTCTAGTTTTTGTTTGATCAATTGGAAAGCATTCTTTTTTGAATCAATTTAAAATTAAATTTAAAATTAATTATCTTGGAATAAAATCAAAAAGTAAAAAAAATTGTTTGATTTATTTCCTTTTTTGAAGAATTTAGATCTAAGATAAAAGAAATTTATTCATGGGTCAAAATACAAAAAATTAAGACATCAAAAAACTTAGCATGTTGCAATATTTTTGTTGAGAATTTTTATTATCTTTTATTCAAATTTTTCAATTTGGCAAGTTTTTTTTCTATTTAATTTTTTGAAATTACACTGTTTGATTAAAACTGAAAATTTTAGCATGTTAAAATTTGAAATAAAATAACGCAATTATTTCTAAAAATGTAAAATAGAAAAAAATACTTGTCATTTGGTTCTTTACTTAGGGAAAAATATGTCAAAAAAAGTGTTGAAATCGTTAAATCACAAGATAAAATTTATTTGTTTACTCTTAAAAGTTTTTGCTTATAATCGTTGAGTATGTTATACAATTTCTTTTTTTCAATTGAATTTGGTAAACAGATTGTTGGCTTTAAATTATTTAATGGCCAAGGCTTTGTTTGAATTATTTTTTGAATAAATAAATAAATTAAATAACGAACTATAAAAGTATAATCTAATTTTGCTAACTTTGAACTTGATGATTTCTTGACCTATTAAAAAAATGAAAAATATCTTTGGCAGAAATTTTCAAAAACTGAAGAATTTATGGTAATTTTTATATGGTTTGTAATGAATTATTTTTATTTAAAAAATAATAGACTATTTACCTGTTATTTGAATTGTCACTAACAAGCAAACTCCCAGAATTCCATAATTTCCATAAATATTTTTTATTTTCCAATTCATTTTTACTTATTTTCATTTAAGCTTTAACAAAAATGTCAGAAGAACTAACCATTTTAGTATTTTCGATAGAATGAAATTGTTTTATTGATCATTCGATTGCCAAGTAATCAATTATTTACTAAATGTGAATTATATAGCTTAATATTTTTCTGCTTGTTCAAGTTTATCTAAAAATAAAACTATGATTAAAAAATAATACAAAAATTATAAAGTTTGATAGAAAATTTTTTATTTTGCTCTTTATCATTTTCAAATGTTCGATTATTACGAATTTACATTTAAATTAATCATACTGGCAAATCAACTCGGCTCTCATATATTTCTGTAGCATTCAATTGTTTATTTGTAATTCGCTTACTCAGCTCTTTTGTTCGGTATTTTGATACACTCAACAAGGTGCTCAAATTATTTGCAATTCAAACTGCGCCTACAGCTTCAAGAGTTGATATTATTTTACTTTGAATAAACTAATTATAATTGATTTTTTAATGTGAATAACTTGATAAGCATTCAAAATTGTAATCTTGTCTAAATCTATCAAGTAAGGCTCTTTAGGATAAATTTTTTATTTTTCAAAATTAAATATTTTAATTAGATTCCAAAAAAAATTCTAAATTTTTTTTTTAATTTAAACTGTTCCAAATGTTTCTTCTCTTAAAATATCAAAATTATTAACTGATGGAAAATTGTCAAATTAAAAATATCAAAAATATTTTTCCACTTAAAATAAATCTTGGCGAAACACTTAATAATTTTGAGATCTACTAATCCATTTGTGATTTACAACTTGTTAAATTTTGTGTTGAAGTCTTACTTTTCTACTAAAAAACATAAAATTCTGATTTATTTTGCTTGGAATTGAGTGAACTCTATTATTTCCCGTAAATAAGATAAGAGAAAAATATTTAAGACTGATTGTTAAAAGTATGAATTTTATTTTTTTACTAGGCATCGTTGCCAAACATATTAATTTATAAATTGCACCCGCTTAAAAGTAATCATAAACAAATTGTATAAGATTACAAGATAATTGACCATAAAACCCCAAATTATCATTCGCTTATCATCATTATTTCATATCGGATGAATTGGCTTTAACTAATTTTAAAAAATTTAACTTCTCTAGCATATCTAGTTTTACGTTTCGTTTGAAGTGAAATAATAATGTGAAAAATGCTGGAAATTTGGCGTTTGGTCGGCCTATTTTTTGCCTGAAAAAAATCTTGCATTTGATCAAAGAAAAGAAAAGAGATAAAATTTGGAATTTGAGAAATTCTTTAAAAGTTAAATCAACAATTGAGGCCAAATCTAGCTCGACCGAGCGGATTAAACAAAAACTTTTATTAGTTTTGTTCTAATAAAATGCAAATCAATTAAATTGTTTATTAATCGAAAAATAAAAGTAGATACAAAAAGCTAAAATTTAAATTTTAAATTAAAGCTTCGCATAAAACAAACAAAAATACATTGCTCTGCTTTATCTTATCTTGAGTCTGTCTTTAGCCAAAATTGATGTTTTATTGAATTCCTAGGCTAATCAACATTTGCTAATGAGATTATACCGCTTTATTTTCATGAGAGTCGAATTTATAGCCGTCAAAAAAAAGTTTAAATTTCACAGACCCTATCTTGAAATATGTTAGCGTACAGTCTCTGCCAAAAAGCTATTTTTTTGTTAAATCTTCATTATTTTATTAAATAAGATTATATGAATTCCTTCCCTAGACTTATCTTGACTTGTATGCTGGATATTTATCAATGATTTTATTAATTAATCCCCTAATGAACAAAGAAAAAATTAGCCAGATTTGAAGTAGATTTTCCCGTATTTTGGGGTTTATCTCTGAGGATTTGATAATTTTTTTATAATCAACAAAATAATTCTATTTTCTTACAATATGGGAAATCTTGATTTTTGTTTTCAAATAGAATTTCATTTCTATTTAAAATAATTAATTTTTTTTTAAATTAAAATTTTCTCATTTGTAAGTGTTCATTTTGGAAATTTAAAATTAATTTAGCTGCTATTTATACAATGACTTATTAATTACATAGTCAATTATTTTATATGAAATGTCACACAATTTGCCTACTTTTAACCATCCAATTCACTATTCTAATAAATCATGTGATGCATGCTAAATGTTTTTTTTTCTGGTACAATAAATTTGGGACCAACTAGCTGCTTGATATTGAAATTAAATTAATTTGTGACATCGAAATATTTTTTAAAAAATTTGAAAAATTAAATCGATTGTGACATGTAATTAGTTAATACAATAAACGCAATCTTTTAGACACAGTCTGATAGATATTTTTAATAATTTTTTGTTGCTTTGAATGATTGAGTCATCAATATTAATTTTAAAAATTGATGAATTATCAAGTAACTTTAAAACTAGGAAACTCTGAAATTTGAACTTTTTAAGAATTGGTTTACCGTGAACAACTAAATTAATAATTGTTGATAATTGATTATGCTTGAAAATAAATCTTTTGTTAGCCGTAAAATATTTTACAATCGGATATTTTATCAGTTACAAGATGATACACAGATTGAAAAGATTAATATTTTTTATTTAAATTATACTGATTGAAATCTAAAATTCATTCCATGCTAGAATAAAAAATCAACAAAATTAAATATTTATATACATTTTTAACTTGAAAAAAGATTTGAATTAGTTTTTTTTTGAAGATGCAAACAAATTGAATTTGATAAATAATTAAAATGTTTATTTGTAACTATTAGTGATAAAATTTCAAATTTTGATTCCAAAATAGGATTTAAATTATTTAACAATTCAGGATAATAACAATTGAAAGAATCAAGAGAAAATATATCCCGAATTGAGCTTAAGAAAAACAAAATTTATCTTCATATAAGCGCCTAATGAATTTCAATTTTCAATAGATTAATAATATATTTATTTATCTATTTAGCAAACTAAAAAGAATTTATTATACTCTTAGTTAGTTTTAAGTTACTCAGTTAGGATATATCGTTATTTTAAACAATCTGTTGCTAATAGAGGAAGTTGATCTACTAATAAGTAACATCCAAAATTTTCTCGTAGTTGACACTTTTAAATCCATTCAAACATTAATTTAGCACATTCACCGCATCATTTACAAATTAAAATTCAAACTTACTTAATTTTTTCAAAATTATTGTCTTGTGGTTAAAATAAAGAATTAAGAGTCTATTACAACCAGACATGGCTTTGCTAAGTTATTTTGTTGTTGTTGAATAAATCCTTTCTAGAAGATGGCATTTGGTGCTAGAATTTACCAACTGATTTGAAGAAAAAAATATAATCAAATTTTTTACGTTCAGGCAAAAACTTAATTTGATACAATTGAAAAGGAAATAAAAATATTTGGACACTAAATCTTTCATTCAGTTGACATATTTTGAAAAAAAAGAAACAAATATTTTTCAATGCTCAAACTTAGTTTGGTATTACGAAAGAAGAACTCTATTTTTTGAGTAATTCAAGAATTTTAATTTTTTCCGATGGTTAAACGATCACATTGTATGAAATTTCGGTAAACTATTTTCAAAAAATAGCTGAACCTAAATAAAAGCTGAGAAAATATTTTCAAGCGTTTTTTTTTTATTGTTGGTCTTTCGAGTTCCTGTTTTTAAAATTTGAGGCAAAAACAAGTTTTTATTTCAGTAGTGACCGGATTTTGATAACAACTTGGAAAAACACTTATTACGCTTATTTATTTTTGTTCTGATGACATTTAAATTTGATTTGAATCAACTAATAAAATACAATTTTTATCTTGAATGGGATGTAATTGCCGAGAAAACCTCTTGATGAAAAAAAATTAAATATTTTTCTATCAAACTAAACCAGCAATTGCTTAGATGCCTCTTCTTTTTTGTTGATTGAGCAAAATCAATAACTATTATGTAACTGGCATTCTATTCAATATTTAAACAAAAATTAGTCACTAAAAGTCATTCAAGCAAAAATATGTTTAATCTTCCAATTTTACACCTTATGCAATCGCGCCAAACAAAAACATACTTTTTCCTGAGAGAATAAATTATTTTATTTCTTTTAGGAAATTAAGTATTCGATTTTAATCTTTTAGAGTCAATAGGCTCAATGCAAAATGATGTACTGGTAGCGAAATTCGCAACAATTCAGACACTTTAATCAATTAGCTTTTAATTAATTTATCGAATAAAATCCTTTAAATATTCAAAGCTTTTCGGTAATCGATATGAATATAAATTAGAAATTAAAAAAATATTTTTTTCTTTTTTAACCTTTTATTTTTATTTATTAACAATTAGAAATAAAGACACCATTAGCACTTATTGTACTCCTGATTTTTTGTCTAGATATTAAACTAATCCTATTATTAAATAAAAATCAAATTAAAATTAAATAATTCAATTTAAGTAGTTTGGAATCCAGTTGCCTGTCCTTGGTCTATTCGTCTTTCTCGTCTCTTATTGAAGATCTAACTTATACGTATTTTCCTTTTTTAAAATAAAATCTATTAATCGAAATTAAAAAAATAAAGACTTTTATTTTTATCAAGATTTTTGGTTTTTACCGTAAAAAATTTCGTCATATCGGAGAAATATTTGGTGGTTTAACAAAAAAATTACTTAATACTTGACCCAAATCTATCAATTAGTTGATAAGCTTTTTTGAAAAAAAACTCAATTGACTTTTGTTATTATATTTTTATTCTTACATAGCCTTTCGAATTTTTTTTGAATAAAAGGTATGATAGATACCGAGAAATCGGTCGAAATCTAAATTAATTAGTAAAACATAAAACTGAAGTATAAAGCTAATTAAAAGAGATTTATGTCTTCCAAGTCTACATGCAAGCTATTCCAAATAAATTATTTTTAACAAGAGCAAATTGTCTACTTGGAATCGAAGCTGGATGAGCAGTAGAGCAATAGATTAGGCTAAATATTTTATATTTTCAACACAAGGATCAAAAATTGATTTAATGAAAGAACAATTTTCGGCCGAAATGGAAAAAAAATATTGCTTTGATTTTTAATTAAAACTAAGATGAAATTTGAAAAAATTAAATATTTAATAACAATGAACTTAATTTGAGTTTTATAATTTCAACAACAATAGGTTTTAATAATAAAACTCGTTTAATTTTGTTTCATCTCAAAACGAAAGTTCTCTTCAATTTAATTTATATTTAAGTATGCTTAATTTTATATAAACATAGAATTGACGGAGCCATAAAATATTTTTTCGTCAACTTCTACTAGATCAGATTAGATTAGATAAAACTTTGCTCATTAGAATTTAGGCGAAAATTCAACTAAAACAAATGTCATTATTGATCAAATCATTAAATATAAAATAAAATATGCTTCCTTAATAAATCAATTCCTTCTTAGGCTCTTAAATTTATTTTTTACAACTAATTCCTGATTATTGCATTTGTTCGTATCTTTGTTCTTAATAAATAATTTAAAAAAGCTTCGAACAAAACATGATTTTGCATCGAGTTTTTGCTCTAGTCCTCATTTACCTAAATCAAAACTTTTGTCAAAACACAACCAAAGCGTTATTAATTTAAACTTAACGCTCCTTTTAGACTAATTTTTCAAAATTGAGTCAAAAAACCTTAAAATCATCAATTCATTTTCTTCATCATAAAGCCCAATTTATTGATTAGCTTTAAATAAATTAACTTTTAATAAAGAAAAGCCCTTTTCAAATTTAATTATAAAAAATAAAACAAAAATAATTTGTTTTGTGAAGAGATGTTCGGACATTGATGTCACTTAAAAGAACAGTCCAAATGAGCACTAACTCAGTCGGCTATCTGGACTCTATCAAATTTAAAATTATCAGGCTCAGTATTTTTGGAACTGATCGATGAGGAAAATGTTCGAAATTGCACTCGGCAAGACTAATTAGAAATTAAAAACTTCACGAGTAATAAGAGCTTACTCGAACGAATAATCCAATTTGGTTATAGGCAGAGACCACTTGAAAAATTTTCAACAAGATCCTAAATGAACCTTTTAAAGACTTTTTTTGAAAACACCTTAAAATGTGAAATTTAAAATAGACACAGATGAATGATAATTCGAGAAAAAACTGCGGCCAGAAATTGTATTTTTAATCTCAATTTGTTTTGCGTGACCAATTTTTTTGTAAACTAAGATCAAAAATTATTTCTTTTTCGATTCCCTCAGTGCAAATAAATAAATATAAACTTGTTGACAAAATAACTCGTTTTCAAATTTCCGTTTGGCAATGGAAAATTTAATCGCGTCGAGCTACTGTTCAAGATAAACAGTCTTAATTATATTTTCACATTAAATATCTTCAAGAAAATAACAATTAATCCAAAAGTTTAGTTGAAAAAATAAATATTTATTCAAGCCTCGTAGACATCAAAACCAGTGGCGATTTTCTGAGACATATCTTCTACTTGTGCCATATCCGCGCTCATTTGACGAATTAATTAAAACTCATTGAATTTTTTCAACTATCTCTCTAATCCTGAAGTACTCGGCGTTGATAAAAATGAATGTCTGATTGGAGTATTATGAATAAGATAGTAATTCTTAATAGATTTAGATACGAGTTGAATTGATTTATTGTTAATATTGGCATTTCCAAATTTTGCCCAAAATCGATCAACAAAAAATTCATTTTTACTTGAGCACTTGAGATAATTTTATGAAAATTAATTCTGAGCTATTCGATTTTAGTACCTTTTGTGTCTAGCAAGAAAATGACTTTTAATTTAGTATAATTTTTCAGCTTCAATCAATTAGTTGAGCACACAAGACATCGGGAAAGAGTCCGTGGATTAGCTCAATTGTGTTTACATTGAAATTAAAATGCAATTCTTTCCAATTCTAGCAGAAGTGTCTGTAAATTAGAATCATTAAAAAAAAATTTGTTTCACCATTTTTCGAACATTTTATTGTTTAAAAAACTTGATTTGTTTAAGAGGAAATTAATGGTAGAAAAAGCACAAAGTCAACCAAGCTCAAAACCTGATGATAGCAATTATTTTATTAATAAAAATTTTAAAGGATGTGATTTTATGTTGCAAAATTTCAATTTAATTGTTAATTTTAGCAATTTCTTGAGCACGCATTGCTTAATTTGAAATTTTTTAATAAATTTTTAGATATAAATTTTAGCATTGAGCATTATCAGTCATAAAATAAACCATTTAAATATTCTGACATTTATTTTTAAATAAAATTAATGAAAAATTTCAACTTGCTATAGACTAACTAAAAAAAAATTTTTTTATGTTTTTTTAAGCTTTTGGCATGTCATGAAATTCAAACACTTATGAGGAATAAATATGTATTAGATCAATATTTGAGTTTAAATAATTTGAAACAGTTTATTCAATAAAAGGTGTATTTATAAAAGTAGAAATAATTATTTTACAATGATACTTTTTTGATTATTTAACCAACTAATATTGTATTAGAATAAAATATTTTAAAATATCAATATCAAAAATTAATTAAAAAAAAATATTAATTTGAACTTTTTTTTTAGATTTTTTAAAATTAAGATAATTAAATAAATAAAGATATGTCTACTAAAAAATTCAAGCCACTAGCATATCCTTTCAGTCTTCTTTATTAAAATTTTCATAATAAAGGTCAAACAGTTGAGAGATGTATTTTTTGGCTCTCATACTTCAAGTAAATACTGAAATATTTGATCGAGTCATACAAAGCATACTTATTAAGTTCAATTATTCAGTTTCTTTTAGATCGTTTCCCGAGTTTTCTCAGATATTCGAAATCTAAAGTGAAACAAGGAATTAAAAGAAAACTCGAAATTTAAAAAATTCTAAATTGTATTTATTAAGTTAAGTTAAGTAATCAGTTGTGAAATTTATTTAAAAAAAATTTCCATTTGAATTTTGCTGAAAAGCATCAAGTATTTATCAATTATCAAGAAAAAAATGTGCTTTTGTATTTAAATATTTTTGGATGCTAAATTTGACTATCTGTAATACCTACATCCGTCAATATTGTGAAAATACCGGGTGTAAATCACAAAAATAATACCAAAATGCCTAAATCTGAATCTGAGTTTTATTGTTCATCCTTGTTCATCTAAAAAAAATTATAACCGTACTAAGATTTCAAATGAAAAAAAAAACAATATAAATCTCAAACTTAATCACCTCAGAACTTTCCGAAATGAACTGCTAAAAAATTAATGAGACTCATTTTCTAGGTCTTTCTTATTTTTCAAATTTTTTACTAATCAACTAAAATGTATTTTAATTTATTTATAAAAATATAAATAATCCACAAAAACCCTCAGAACTTACCTAATACACTCAAAATTTGATGATATTTTTGAAAATAGCAAAAAAATGTCTATTAGATAATTTAATTTTTTCTAGTGTATTAGTGAATTAGTGTAAAAATCGAAAAAAACCTTTGGAGGCTCTGTGAAAGTACACACTGATTTTTTTGCTATTTTTTCTTTCTTTAATATAACTTAATATCGGTTTCGGATCTTGAGAACTCCAAAAATATGGTCAGTTTTCGATTAGATTAGTTTTTCAACTAGATTTTAAATATGGCACAAATGTTAAGTTTGACTTGCTTTAAGAGTGGACAAAATCTGTACATTTTTTTTAAATTAAATTTTAGCTTAAGTATCGTTTTTCATCAAATTTTAAGAAATAATTCAATTATTTTTTTTTACTTTTTTTTTTTTTATTTTTTAAAGATGCATGTAAGAAATCTGACAAGTTCTAATCATTTAAAATGTTTGAGAATTAAAAACAATTAAAAGTTTAATTTCTAAAAATATTTATTTCAAATATCTATACTGAGGCTAATTTTCTTAATTTATTATAAATTATTTTAAGGTTGCTAAGTAAGCTATACTACGCTAAAAATAAAATAAACCAAATATGCTGTTAACGATGAAAAAATTAGAAAGAATACTATAGATTTGAATATTTATAAAAATAAAAAATATTAAATATACTAATTAACATTCGAGAGTTTTATCTGATTTTTCAAGATTGAAAAAAAGCACAAATAAAAATTAGTGATCTTACAAGAGTCTAAAAATTTAGTAAAATATTGACAAAACCAATAGACAAAAAAAAAATTCAGTTTTTTTATTGAATATTAAAGAAAATTTTGATGAAAATAAAATAAATTAATAAGAACAGAATTTTTTAATTTAATCAATAGTTAACAAAAATATAAGGATTAAAAGGAAAAAAAATACTTTCTTTTTTGTGCAACCATTTAGATAATAAAACTCTATTTTTAAAGATATTGATTTTTTATTTTAGTAATATTTTATTTTTTTCAAAATTGTTTTAAATTTCAAATTATGGGTAACTTAAATTAATAATATTTTTCACAAATATATTTTAATTGATAAAAAATCAAGAAATATACAGTAAAATTAAAACTGAAAATTTCATTTTTTATTCTGTTATCTTTTTTGGAAAATTTAAATTAAAGGTTTGATTTTTAAATAAAAAAGTTATTTAACAAAAAAAAAAACAATATTTATGAGTATAAAATTAGATTTGTTGAATCAATAAATTCAAAATTATCTTCTTCATCTAGAAAAATTTCTATATTTTTTGGAAAGCCATCAAGCTGAATTTTATTCTCAATTTTACCATCTAAATTTATTTCCAATAGACACAAATTATTTTTATCATAAGCACTTATTACATTCTCAGTAGAGACTGAAAAAATTTTGAACTCAGAACCGAGTTCAAAGGATTTGACCAGTTTACCATTATCTTGATTAACAATTGTGATTTGATCTTCATGTTGAAAAATGTAATACAATTTGTTAGTGTACAAATTGGAGATTTTGCTTGGGTAATCAATGAAAAGAGAGTTAGAAGTGCTGTAAACAGTCATCAGAAGAATCAGACTGTGGTCAAAAACTTCAAGATTATTGTCAGAGAATCCCAAAACAAATTTCTTAGTAGCACAAATAGAAGTCAATGGTTTTTTAATTGCAATTGTTTCCAATTCTTCTAAACTTGAATCTATTTTTTTTAATATTCTTTCAAAAGAATAATCAAGATACAAATATATAAATCCACCATAATTCGTGATTAAATAATAATTGCATTCAGAATCAAGAAAAAATTCTTTAGTTTTAATATTGATATTTTTGACATACACTTCAATGTATAAAACAACATCAAATAATTTTGTTTCTACCAACTCTTGATCCAAATCGCTTGAGCGTTTAAATTTCTTTCCAAGATAAATAAACAAAAAATGTTTTTTGTTAATCTTGAGTATTTTTAATGTCTTTCTATTTGTACAATTGGATACGAATGGTGCTTTTGCATAATCATTTATCCTGATAGTTTTCAAATTTTTCTCTTCTATCAAACCGAGTATTCCTTCGCTTACCAAAGACGAACTTTTAAAAAATCTAATTTGTTTATAATTTCGAACTATTTGATAAAATTTGTTTATTTTAATGGCATATTTAGACCGTAAACACTCGTATTTATCTGAGAGAACATCATCTTTTTTTGATGTCATATTTCCTTCAATTATTTTCATTTCTTCAACTAGTTGACTCAATTCCTCAAAAGTGGATTTGAAATCAGAATTATTTGTTTTTAAATTGTTGACATTATCTTCTTTTAAAGAATATATTTTTTGGATCAAATCATCTCGTATGTTTTCGATTTGTCGAATTTTCATTTCACTTGCTGTTACAATGTGGTTTACCAATGGTTGGAAAAATTCGTCTATATTTTCTGTGGGCGATTCATAGATCTTTTTTATCTGTTCGTATTCGGAATCATACATTGAACTTTTCGGGTCATTTTTGCCAAGTAAATCGAGATTTTTGAACAAAATTTTGTTAACCAATATTCCATCCTTTGGAATGAAGTGTGTTTGATGGCAGAATTGACAATCTGATTCAGCACTAGGTATACATTTTGAACATACCGCTTCACCACACGGTAAGACTGCAGGAATTTCTAATTTTTGATTGCATTTGGGACATTTTATTAAATCTTCTAAGTTCATCTTTAAAAATGTTTTTGGTAATATTCAAATTAACATTTAAGCTTTTTCAATTTGATGTCGGAAAAAAGCACGCATTTTTATTTCACGAAATTTTATTAATAAAAAGTGAAATCAATCTTCTGATTTAATCTTCTAAAATATTTTTTAAATAATTTATTATTATAAACTAAGCATTATTATAATTTTTTTATATTCATTTTGGAAGCAATAAATTAAAGATGGCAAAAAAGACTGACGATTTTTCCTTTCAAAAATCAAGTGGACGGATGGAATGCAAAAGCATCATCAATTATCAGAGTCGAAAATCTTTGACTAACAATTTTTTTTCTTATCAATCTAAAAAAGGAAATATAAGCATTTTATTTTGTTTGGTCAAAGGTGATATCTTAAACTTAGATGTCAGTTGCTTGGTTCACTCTTATGAGCATGGAAAAATTCCAAACAACTCAATTTTTAGAAAAGCTGGTCGATTATATGAAAATGAATTTAACTCAAAATTGTTAAATAATCTGTCCAAGTTGTCCATAAATAACCATTCGGTAAGTAAAATGAAAATTAACCATCGAGGCTTAAGTCAGTTAGGAAATTAAAAAAAAATTTAAATGAACAAATCTTTTGGAAAAAAATTAGATATTTGTTTTTTTTTAAGCTATTCATGTCTTTATCGGGAGACATGATCAACTGTGAATACATCCTTAATTTAATTTATAAATGCAGAAATTTTCCAAAAGATGTAAGAGAAAAGGAAATTTTTAAAATGATATTCGGAATTTACACAGATATTTTTGAAACTGCCAATAGATCATGTGTAAAGTCTCTGGCCGTTCCATTTATTATGATTGAAAAAGAGCAAGAAATTTCGGTAAAAGCTCTAATCGAAGCCATCATTAATATCACTGAAACATTTAATGATAAAGAGCAATCGCTAAAATACATTTACTTAATATCAGAAGATGAAAAAATATTGACTAAATTCGATAATTTAGCTACAAATGGTTTTAACATAGAATTTATAATCTATAAAACTCAAACACAAAATAATCAATCAAAGAGTCAGATTTTACCGGTGAGAAACAGTCTAGTTAATGAAATGAATAAGATGGTTTTTTTGAATAAAACAAAGAATTTTGAGGATTTTTATAACAAATGTGGCATTTGTGGCGAAAATTCACTTTTACTGAGTAGCTTTTTGGATGAAGAATTTTTGAAAAATTGCTCAAAATTAAAACGTAATTGTAAGATATGCAGTACAGGAAAAAATGTTGCAAATTTTTTCCATAAAAAAAATCCGATCAAAAGTGATACATTTTGCATTTACTGTGTCGGGGATTTTATAGATAAGCTAAAATATTCCTTGTGCTCCAGTTGTTTAAGAAATATTGATAAAGCCAAATCTTTAAAGAACAAATATTGTTATAAAGATAAAGTGTGCACAAAATGTGATGGCTTGGCAGAAAATAATAGAAAAAATTGTTATCTATGCGAATTCTTTATTTTCTTCCAAAAACTAGAGGAAAAAAAAATTATTTTAGACCATGATTTGATTTCGTGCTGTTTTGATTATTGCAACTTGTCGGAACTAGAATATGAAAAAATTTGCAAGCTTAGTTGTGGACATACATCATGTGAAAAAATAAGTGATATGTCAAAATTATGCTCATTATGTGCAGTAAATAGACTTATTGACAGTTTGAACCAAAGATTTTAAAATGATAAATTTTTTGTTTTTAAAATTTTGAAAGCTTTTTCTCTAGAGAAAAAATTCCATTAATAAAATTTTTTAGAATTACTTATTTTCATATTAAAAATAAGAGCAAACTTAAATTGAATTAAGATATTTTTTTTAATTATTTTGATTAAAATAGCAATTACAAAAAAATATGAAAAATTGAAAAGGAATTAAAATTTTTTTAAGAATTTAAGATATTTTTTTATTTTAATAATTAAATATAGTATTTTCAAAATCTAATAAAATAGTAAAATCATATCAAAAACTTATGTTTCTAAAACATTTATGAATGTTTCCTTTTTTCCCAGTCGAAGAAAAATTAAAAATCTTTAAAATTTCTTCATTTTTTATAAGGAAATGAAGTGATTTTTTAAAATGTTAAAATTTACAACGAATTTATTAAAAAGTCTTTTAAGAGTTTAAAAAAATATTTAAATCTTGCTTTAATATTTAGTTTAAAAAGCTTAAAAATATATTTTTTTTTAATATTAAAAAAGTAAATTTTTTCAAAAAACCCTAATTTACTTAAAAATAAGTAAATTTACCGTAAAAAAAGGTAAATCTTTACCAATTCATGTTTCCAGTTGTTCAAAAAAGCTCGGGGATGTATGCTGGTCAATTTATTTTTATTTTATTTAAAAAAATAATTAGAGGAAAAACTGCACCGGCGGTCCAAATGACATGAGCTTTCGTTGAAATCCTCTAGTTACTAAAAAAAAGTATTTAGATAAAAATTGAGATTAAATATGAAAAATAAATTGATAAGTAAATCATATTTTTTATTAATTTCATAAAATAAATTAATCATGATTATGTGTTTTTATTTTTAGCAAAAAATCGTAAATATTCCATCTAGAAAAAAAAATAATTAATTAATTGATACTGAGCAAGAATTATTTAGCGAATATGATGGTAATGAAGAAGATTTGTTTTTTTTTGATCACTTAGGTGATCATTTACATTTACTCTCAAAGATCTTAAATGCAGAAACGATCTTATCGAGTCTATCACTCTTTTAGAAATTAAAAAAGGCTTAAAAAACTAGAAGAACTAGCGGGTTCTGGTCTAGATCGTATCCACAACCTAATGTTAAAAAAATTACCTTTAGAGACTTTATTTGAAATTCGTTTAATCTTTTACATGAGTTAGGAACTAGGTCAAGTCCCAAAATCCTGGAAATCTTCTCCGACTCAAGACCTTAATAGCTATCGTCCAATTTGTAAAACAAGTTGGCTTGGAAAGTTACTCGAATGTATTATTTACACAAGAATATAATTTTATTGAGAACAATAAATTACTTATTTAAGAGCAAAACGGATCTAGAAAAAAAAGACGCACTGCAGATAATCTTTATTTTCTTATTTAAAAAGTTGTAGAGTCTTTTAATAGAAAGAAAAAAGTTTTTTGTTAGCATTTTTATAAATGACATACCAAAAAGAAACTAAACAATCTGCCAATGCTCTCTTCTTTTTGCAGATGATTTGGCTACTTTTTATTTTCAAAAAGACAGGAAATTTTGAAAACATGATTAATAAGTAGTTAGAAGAAGTTGAAATATGGCTATTCAAATAGAAAATGAAAGTTTCTTTTGAAAAGTCATGTTACATGATCTTTGAGAAAAAAACTAAAATAAAAATTAATCTTGACCTTAAAATTAATGGTAACAATTTAAATAATAAGGAAATAGTAAAATTCTTAGGCATTACATTGGACTCAAAACTTACATTTAGTCCAATGATGGAAGAATTAAAAGAAAGCTGTAATTCAGGGCTAAATATAATAAAATATCTCTCAAATAGAAAAACGGGTCTAAAGCCAAAAACATTAGATAATCTTTACAAATCTTTGATAGGATCAATCTTGGATTATTCTTTTCCATGTTTAAATTCATTCTCAGAAACTAATATCAAAAACATACAAGTTCAAAATTCAGCAGTTCAATCTAAAATGAAGCTGAAATATGATACCCCCTCCAATATTACCTCCAATGTACCAAGAGGCTTCCAATGAACTTAAACTACTTACAGTCTCAAATCGACTTTTTGAGTTGATTAAGAGATATGTCAGGGCAAGTTTGAGTCATTCTGTTCCATTTGTCGTCAGACTGGTGGAAGAATAAAGAGAAGATTTCGAATCAAGATATAAAGAATATTCAACTCTATTCTGTAATTGATAACTAAAAATTTCTTCTTTTTTCCCTAATATATCAAATATTTAAGCATTACTAACCTCTAAGCTAATTAAACATATCGTTTTTAATTTTCTTTAAGCTTATATATTTTTTTTTTATTCTGATGGAGCATTAGCTCGGTACAGATAAAAAACAAATTAAATTTTGGTATTAATCAATATTTTTTTAACAGAATAAAAATTTTTAGCATGTTATTTTTAAAAAATAATCATTAAGATAAAATCAGGAATAAGAGTTATTAAAATCTAAAATACCATTTTATATGAGAGAATAATATAAAAAAATCTTTTTTTTCATAGAAAAGGGTGTGTAATAGAATTCAGATCTCAAATATTTTTGAATTTAGAAAAATAGCTAAAAAAAATAAACTAAAGTCTGTTATGATAATTTTTTTGGTTTACACCCTGTCAAAGTTTTTTGTTGCAAGGATACCAGTTTTGAAAAGAAATGTTATTGAATTTTTTTCGTTTATTAATTTAATTTTTTTTTAATTTTTAAAAAACAGTTTTTACATTACATTATTTTGAGAAGGATGGTACCTTACATGCTTAAATGAATCACCTAGTATTGATTTTAAATCATAGAATAAATCATAACAAATTTCATTGATATTCTGAAGACCATTGAATACTTTAGCTTCAATATTCTCAATTCTATTTTTCGAAATATTTAAATAACGTAAATTATTTAAGTAACTAAAAGTGTCATCGTTCAAAGATTCGATTTTATTTGAATTTAAATAAAGAACTTCGGTATTTGGCATATCTTTGAACCAATCTGGCTCTACTTTCTGCAAGCAATTTTTAGACAAATCAAGCAGCCTAATTTTAAAAAGATTTTTAAAACATTCTTTATCAATTGATGATATATCACAACCACACAGAATCAGTTCTTCTAAATTAATCAGTGTACAAAAAAGACTTGATTCAAGAAAAAAAAATTGATTAAAAGATAAATTCAATATTTTTAGACTTATAATATTAGAAAAGAAACTTTGATCTAAATTATCTATCGCACAATTAGTAAGAGATACCTCGATAAGATTGTTAAATTTCGAAAATGTTTGGCTGCTTATTTGTTTAATCTGAAAAAATTGAAAATTTATCTTTTGACAATTGAAAATATCTGACAATTTGGACTCATGAAGATGGCCATTTCGCCATATATTGTTTTGATTGCTTTCAGCATTTTGAATAAATTCCAAGTCGTCAATAAACGGGTCAATTTCTCGAATAATGAGATAGGCATGGACAACATTCTTTAAAAAAAAGATAAATTTTGAATAAAATCAAAAATCAATTCTTTTACTTCATCCAACGATTCGATTGTAAAAAACCCTTCTTCACGAGTTTGGTCAAAGAAATGCTTGAGTTGATCTAAAACTTTGTTAAGTAGATAATAATCGAATTTGATTAACTTTCCGATGCTTTTATCTAAATCGCATTCATATACTGGTTCTAAGAGAATCAGGTGCTCTCTTTTAAAAAGGACAGATTCTAATGAACCTTCGCCATTCCAAGAAGAAAGTGAGCTGTCAAGATTTTTCAGAATATTTTGCTTCGTTTGCTTGATTATTTCGAGGTAATATTGACGATTTTTATTGATGTCACAAATTATATTTATATCCGAATTTGCATTTGAACATTTTTCGGCTAATATGTCAATTTTATTTTCCAATTGATTACAATATTGAATGATTAAATTCTCTGCTTTAGCATTGATATCACAGGTCATATTTAAAAATTTTAAATTGAAAAGTTACAATGTGGGAATTAATTAAAATTTATTTAAATCGTATAGTTATTTTTTTGGTGTCAAAATTAAATTTTAAAAAACGCAAATTTTTGTTTGTTCAATTTTTTTTAAAGCAAATGCAAAATTGAATTAATGACATTTTTTTTTAACTTTTTTAATTTTGAAATTTAAGGATTTGATTTTTAGAAAAATAATATTTTTGAATTACGCTTAAAAACCATGCAAAAAGAAATGTCTTTCATAATTTATTTAGATTAGGTGACAATAATTTTTAACATTTAATTTGTAAGATATTAATTATAATTTAATAAGCTGGTAAGTAAATTTTGAAATTTTTATTACATTCAATAGCTGATAGCTAAAAAGTGTTTTTGCAATAGACTGAAGAGTTTTTCATTTTCTACATATTGTTTAGAAAATGTAGAAAATGAAAAACTCTTCAGTCTACATTTTGAAGAGTGAAGTGTAGACTGAAGAGTTTGAAACCTAAATTGAAGCAGCAAAAAATAAATTTTACCTTTTTTTTTGTTGCCTAAACAAGTTTCAGACGTTCTCCTAGACTTAACCAATTAATTAGATTTCACTATTTGTTATTGATTGCTTATCTTCGGTTTCATCTGATATATTTGAATTAATTCGGTATTTTCAAACAAACAACTGATACCTCTTAAATTTTGATGTTTACACATTCCAAAATTCATTATGCCTTTTATTAAAATTACTTAAAGATTTTGGAATTTTGGAACAAAAGACAGAAAGAAAAAATTTAAATTTTAAAAAACTTTTTTTGTTTAGGTCTTAATCTCGTTCTGCAAAATCTATCAGCTGATACAAACTTTGTGTCTTTCAAATTTAGTTTATGCATAATCTCTGCAATTTAATTTAATTGATTTAATATCTAATTAATTTAAAGGGCTCAATTTATGTGTTTCAAAGTTTGTTTGTCAACTGATACATTTTGCATAACTAAATTTGAATCTAAATTAAAAGAGTTATTTTAATTTTTAATTTTTGTTTTTGTTATTAATTCCATAATTCACAATAACATTTATTTCTAAAATTAAATTTTTGAATAATATTAACCTAATCTGTGATATCAAAACTCAAGCAAGAAAAGAACTAAAATTCATTGCTTTGATCTATCGCATTTAGGATTACAAATAATGCCACAAAATATCTTTATTTTGTTAATTAAATTCTATAAAGCCGTTTACATAATTTTTTTAAAATTTATACCATAAAATTCAATTCAGTGTTATTTGTTTGATTTATGTTTCTGTTGATTCTTAATAAATTATATCATTTTTTAAATTAAAAAATGACTATTGATGTTTTTAAGTCTGAAAATTTTGCTAAATCTATTAATGTTAATTTCAAGTCTTTATTAAATAAATTGAAAAACAAAAAAATAGAAATCTTTACTCAAAAAATAACTCATTTAAGAGTTAAATTTTTTTATATATTTCGTAAAATTAGATTCTTTGAAATATTTCAAAAAAAAAACTTTATTTAACTCCTCAGATTTTAAAAAATTCTTTAGTTTAAAAAAAAAATTTGAATTTAATTTTTTGTTTCTAAATAGAAATATTTCACAATGGATTTCAATGTTGTGTAATAAATGATCATAAAAATGATGTTTTTATCATTTTTATTTATATTAATCAAACGATTAGAAGAATATTTATTTTCATTTTTTAATTAGTATTTAATTGTAAATAAGTAAAAATTAACTAGTAGTAGTAGAAGTGCAGTATGGCAGTAAATTAGACTGTTTATTTAGTCGTTTGTCCATTAATAATAGTTAATTTGGAAATTATTAACATCTTCTCTAACTATACATTTTTTATGCCTTCTAAAGTTGTAAGAGTAATTTCGAAAAAAATTAATACCATTTTCAAAATTGATAGTTTCATATCTGTTAATAATTTTAAACAATTGGATCAAGGCGTCTCTCATCCGTCTAATTTTGAGATTAGTTTAGTTAGACATTTCCAGTCTTTTCGATTAGTCATATTTTCGAACTGAAGGGATTATTCTTGTCGCTCTTCTTTGGACCTTCTTGATTTCAGAAATGTCTTTTCAAGAAATGGACACCATGAGCTAATGGCAAACTCAAGTCAGTGCTAACTACTCCCAGTTATTGTTGAATTTATTCTAGTAGATAATTCGTAGTAGTTAGTTATTATATTTTTTTAAGAAAAAAATTTAATTTTCATTGTTATTGAATGCTTTAAATTTGCCTTTAATTTTAGCTATTATCAAGACTTTTCTTTTTTGTAAAAAATCAAAGATACATTTATGCTTAATTATTTAATCAAAATTTAAAAAAGATGAAAAGCAAGTTATTTTGTACTTGATTTAAATGTTTAATAAAAGAAAACTCAAAAAAGATTAAAAATGTTAAGTTGAAAATCTAGGTATTTGTTTTTTGGCTTTTACTAAAAACATAACCTTACTGTTTAAACTAGACATAATTTTAGTACTGAATTATCAAAATTATCGGTCCTAAAAAGGTAATAATTGTTTTTAAAAAAATTATCTTAAAACACAAGGTTTTTTACTTATTGTCAACAAAAATTTTTTAAATAAAAGCTAATTTTAGTAAAATTCTCGAAACAGTCACGAAATTAGAAATTTTAAAACATAATTTAACAAGCCTTTATTCAAATTAGAGAAAAATCAATTTTTTTATAATTAAATATATTTGTGAACAAACTCGGTGAACTTAAATGACAACATGAGTGTGAAAAATTTAAGTATCCCTGATCTAAAAGAAACAAATAAAGAAAATAAAAAAAAGTAAGACTAATTTAAATTTGTCTGCTATTAATATTAGTTAATTTAAAAAAAATTTTAGGTCGAAATTGAGCTGCTTTAATAAGGAAAAAAAAACCAAGCCCAAGCCAGAAGTCGTCTCTTTTTTTACTTTGGTAGGATTGTTTTAAAAACTGATATATTTATGACTCTTTTGTTAACAGTTCAGATATGCGACTAAAATAGACTGTTTATTTATGATGATAGGAACTGTAGGGGCCCTAGCCAATGGCGCTACAATGCCTCTAATGATGCTGGTGTTCACAAATATTATCGATGGTTTTACAAATTTTGGAAAATTATGCGATTTGCCTGCAAATTTTACCACTCCTCCTATCGACTTGAGCCCTCTAACTGATTCACTTAAAGATCAAATTATCTACCTAATAAGTTAGCTTTTTAAAGAAGTAAATTTCATAGATGAAAATTGTAAATTATAAAAACTAGTATTGGGTATTGCAACAATGATTTTGAGTTATTTTCAAGTGGCATTTTGGCTCATGCCAGCTCAGAAGCAGGCAAGAGCAATTCGCAAAGCTCTGCTTTCGTCCATTTTAAAACAGGACATTGGCTGGTTTGATGTTTACAAAAGTGGCGAGCTTACAAATCGTTTAACAGAGTAAAACATGATTTTTTTTTTTTATAATTTTATTTATTTTGTCCTAAAATAGCGATATAGATAAGATTAAGGACGCTTTTGGTGACAAATTTGGAAATGCTATTCAAAATTTGGCAACTTTTGTTGGCGGAATAGTGATTGGTTTTGTCAAAGGCTGGAAACTTACTCTTGTCATTTTATCTTTGTCACCATTAATTTTTGCATCAGCTATCATGTTTACAAAAGTAATGAAAATCTAATTTTATCTTGAAAACTAAGAATCATTTCTCGCCAAATAAAGATTGCTCAAGTTTTGACTTCGAACGAGCTAAAGTCTTATGCAAAAGCTGGAGCAGTTGCCGAAGAAGTTTTTTCCTCCATTCGAACTGTGTTTGCATTCAATGGCGCTCAAAAAGAGCACAAACGCTATGAGGAAAAGTTGGATGAAGCGAAAAGATTTGGCATAAAAAAAGCAACTATAAATGGACTTTTGATGGGATTTATATGGATTGTAATCAATAGCGCGTATGCGCTTGGATTTTGGTATGGCTGGACTTTAAGTTTAAACAATGATCCTGTTACTGGATTACCTGAATATTCAATTGGAAAAATTTTACTTGTATTTTTCAGTATTATCATTGCCATCTTTAGTTTGGGTAATGCTGGTCCATTTATCGGAACCTCTGCCACAGGAAGGGGGGCAGCTTTTGAAGTTTTTAAAATCATTGACAGAGTATGCTTTTAAAATAATTTTTTTTTCTTTTCCAATTTTTAAATTTTAATTTAATACTTAAGAAACCAACAATTGATACATCATCCGAAGAAGGTAATAAACCGGTCGATGTGACTGGAAATATTGAATTCGAGAATGTCAATTTCAACTATCCATCAAGGCCTGACATAAATATTTTGAATGGTCTCAATCTTAGAATAAAACATGGTTCGACTGTGGCTTTAGTCGGCTCATCAGGATGTGGTAATATTTACACTTTTTTTAAATAATAAAAATATAAAATATAAAAGGAAAATCAACTTGTATTCAATTGATACAACGATTTTATGATCCATTGAGTGGAAGTGTTAAACTCGATGGAAATGATTTACGATCTTTGAATGTTAAATGGCTTAGATCACAAATTGGTGTTGTTAATCAAGAGCCAATTTTATTCAGCACGACCATTAAAGAAAACATTAGATTTGGCAAGGATGATGTAACAGATGAACAAATTATTGAAGCTGCCAAGAATGCAAATGCTCATGAATTTATTATGAGTCTACCTGAGGTGACTTTTTTTGTTTTTTTTTGTTTTTAGTTTTTTAGTTTATTTGTTTTTTTTTTTTAATTTTACAGAAATATGATACCAAAGTCGGAGATCGTGGTGGTCAATTGTCCGGAGGTCAAAAACAGCGCATTGCGATTGCTCGAGCTTTGGTAAGAAATCCAAAGGTTCTATTGTTAGATGAAGCTACATCAGCTCTGGACAATGAATCTGAATCTATTGTTCAGGCTGCCTTGGACAAAGCGAGATTAGGTCGAACTACAATTATTGTAGCGCACAGGCTATCTACCATTTTAAATGCAGATGTTATTTTTGCATTTGAGGGCGGCAAAGCTAAAGAATACGGAACACATGCTGATTTAATGAGTCAAAAAGGTCTCTACTACAAATTGGTCGTAACACAGCAAACTGGGATGGAATCCCAAACATCTTTGAACAAGATAAATCCAATAATTGAAGAGAAAATAAATTTAAATTTTAAAAAACAACTATCAACCAGTGGAAATAAAATTGAAATCGATTCAAAAGCTCAAGAACTTACAAAAAAAGAAAAAAAGGTAAATTGTTTTTTAATTTTCGAAAATTGTAATTAATTTCTAAAATTGATAAATTTTAAATAGAAAGATGTTTCTATGTTCAAAGTTTTGAAACTTAACGGACCAGAATGGTATTTTATTTTGATCGGCTGTTTAGCCAGTATAATCAGTGGAGCAGTTCAACCAGCATTTTCAATTGTGTTTAGCAAAGCAATCGCTATTTTTTCCGAATGTGACGTGAAAAAACAAGAACAGTCTATCATTCTCTATTCGATTTTGTTCATTGTTTTTGGTATTGTCACTTTTATTAGCAATCTTCTTCAGGTTAATTTAAAATAATTATTTAATTTATCAAAAAAAATGAATTATGAATTTTACCGAAAGTATAGGTCCAATTTTTTTTTTAAAGATAAAATAAAAAAAAGTATTTAACGATACAATCAATTAAGAAAAAGATGAAAACAATCTAAATTTTTATCATTTTGAAAAATAAGCTTTAATTAAAAGAAATCAGCAATCAAATCTCTCTTTTCAATCATTTAAAAAAATTTCATTTTTACATTTAGAACTCTATGTTTGGAATATCAGGAGAAAATTTGACCAAACGACTAAGATCAATGGGATTTAAAACCATGCTTAAACAAGACATTGCTTGGTTTGACAATCAACAAAATTCAGTTGGTATACTTTGCACCAAATTAGCTGTTGAAGCAGCAGCCGTCCAAGGCGTAAGATTCAAGCATCAAAATATCATAAATGATTAATATGAATTTCATTTAGGCAGCTGGCATTCGAATCGGCGCTCTGCTAATGAATCTCGGAAATCTTGGCATTGGTCTTGTTTTGGCTCTTGTTTATGGTTGGGCTATTGCTTTGACCATTTTGGCTTTTGTGCCTTTTATGATTGTTGGTGGTGTATTGCAAACCAAAATGTTGACTGGATTCTCCGGAAAAGATAAAGAAGTTCTACAAGATGCTGGAAAAGTAGATAAAAAATGCTTTTATTTTAAAATACATTTTTTAACTAAAAATTTCTAAACAAAAAAAGATAAGTATTGAAGCTATAAGCAACATTAGAACTGTGGCTATATTTAATAAAGAAAATCACTTTTGGAATCTTTACAGCAAAAAGCTTGATGTTCCATACAAGTAATTAATTATGCTGTCAATAGATTTATTAAAAGCTTGAACTTTTTTTTCAAGAGCAGCAATCCGGTCATCAAACATATCTGCATTCATGCTTGGTTTTACTTCTTCAATTACTTTTTATGCCATGGCAGCTGCTTTTGCTCTTGGAGCATATTTGGTGGAAAAAAATTTATTTGGAATGGATTTTGAAAAAATAATGCTTGTTTTCAGTTGTATTATTTTTGGAGCACAGTCAGTTGGTTAGATCAATTAAAATTTTTTATTTAAAAAATAAAAGCTATTTTTATTAAATGATTATTTTGAATTTTTTTTATTCTGAAAGGTCAAGCATCGAGTCTAATGCCAGATTATGCCAAAGCCAAAACAGCTGTCAATTCGATGTTTGAATTATTCGAGAGAGAAACAAAAGTTAACAACTATGAATCAACAAATGGAATAACTATTGAAGACAAAGATTTTAAAACAGACATTTCACTAGAATCGGTCGAATTTTGCTATCCAAATCGACCAGATGCCAAAATATTGAAAGGCTTGGATCTAAAAGTAAAAGAAGGTCAACGAGTTGCATTCGTTGGAAGTTCAGGATGTGGCAAGTCGACAGTAACGCAGCTGCTAGAACGTTTTTATGATCCAGATAATGGAAAAATAAAGCTAAATGATATCAACCTGAATGATTATAACCTTCATTGGCTTCGATCAAAATTTGGCATCGTTAGCCAAGAACCGATATTATTTGACATGTCTATTCATGACAATATTGCTTATGGTGACAATTCAAGACAAGTCTCACGTGAGGAAGTTATCGAGGCTGCAAAAAAAGCCAACATTCATGATTTTATTTCCAACTTACCACTTGTAATTCTAAATTATAGACTAGAAAAAGTTTTTTTCTCTAAAATAAATCTCAAAAGGGTTATGAAACAAATGTAGGATCAAAGGGCACTCAGCTTTCAGGTGGTCAGAAGCAACGAGTAGCGATTGCTAGGTAGAATTTCTTTTTACAACTAAAATTATGTTGATCCAAAGTTTAATTTTATTTCAATAATTTAGAGCTCTAGTAAGAGATCCGAAAATCTTGCTACTAGATGAAGCAACTTCTGCATTAGATACCGAGTCCGAAAAATAGTCCAAGATGCACTTGATAGAGCTCAACAAGGAAGAACATGCATTGTTATAGCTCATAGATTATCAACCATCAGAGACTCAGATGTCATTTATGTGCTGCAAAACGGCATTGTCACTGAGATGGGTTCTCATGAAGAGCTGATGAATTTAGGAGGATTTTATGCGAAGTTAAATGGAAATCTTTAAATTATTTATTTTTACCATTTGTGTTAGTTAATTAAATTAAATTTAAATAGTTTAAAAAAAAATTATGCTTTAAAATAATTTTATTTTATTACTAAATCAATATCAAATCTTTAAAATCTTTATGTTGATAATTTGGCGCCATCTTGGATTATCAAAGTGAGAAATGTCAAAAAAAAAATATTTAATTCGGTAAACTACTCCTACAACTCCTAATGAACTTCAGTCCTGCGGACTGAATAGAATTCGTAAGTCGCTGGGAACCACCTTAAATTTAATTTAATTTAGCACAAGCAATGGTTTAATTTTTTGTGTTTGAATTACAAAATGTACCCAATGTTGAAATGACATTGAAAAAGTGCGATGTTTCAATTATTTTTTCAGTTTAAAATAAATAAATAATTTTAAGTTAATATTACAAGCATTTACATATTTGAAATTAAACTCTTTAGTGAAATAGAATGAATTTAATTTTTAATAGAAATTTAAAAATAAAATTGGAAATTCTTTTTTTAACTTTTAAATAATCTATTTATTTATTTGTTTATTTGTACCGAGATAATGCTACTTCAGAATAAAAATATACAAAAAAAATTAAAAATAAACTTAAATAAGACAAGAAAAAAAAGATAAATTTATCATTTAGATTAAAATTTATATTCAATCGTTTTTATTTATTTATTGTACAAATAGCCAATTAAGGCCAGCTGCTTGGAGATTGCACGCTCCCCTTTCAGCAAATTAAGCGCTATAAAAAATTTTTTTGATGTCTTATTTACAAAAAATAGAAAAATTAAATGTTAGATAATTTTAAAATTATGAAAATGAAAATTGTTTTTTTTGTTTGTTTTTATTTCAAAATCTTTAGTATTGATTTCGTTGGTTTATTTGTGGCGTTGTTGTATGACTCAATAATTTCTTTGATTTCTTCGTCAATGACAGTTGAACGAGTTAAATAATTGATTGATAAAGCTTTAAGTCTTTGTTCGATTGTGTCTATATTTGCGATTGCGTGCAATATGTTGTTACTTGTGTTTCGATTAATTGTGAATATTATTTTGAGCGCTTTATTTTGAATAATTTGAAGCTTTTTTTTAATTTTTTTGCGGATAATATGAAATGGTAACATACTGTATTGAATAATTGAAAGTATTGTAAGCTTGTACACTGTTAGTAGTGTCCTTGTTTTGAGACCATAGTGTTTGGAACTTAATATTTTAAGTAAATTTAGCTTACTACTGCATTTGTTGATAATTTCGTTGAAATGAGACTCGAATGTTAGACCGGCATCAAGGTTGATACCTAGTAGTTTTGCTTGTTTTACCTTGTCTATTTTTGTGTTATTAATTTCCAAGCTTAAATTCGACGAGAGTTCATATGATGGTCGGTTGTAATTGTTTGCGATTAGCATGTATTTTGTCTTTTGAGTGTTTAATTTTAGACCCCATTTTTGTGCGTATTTATTGATCTTATCGATTGCTTTTTGTAATAGCTTGTTGATTTTTTTGAGACTTTTCGCAGAAAACCAAACTGAAATATCATCAGCAAAAAGGGCGAATTTAACTCCAATTTTTTTCAGCTCTTTTTTTATGTCGTTTATGAAGATTGCAAATAGAAGAGCGCTCAAGCAGCCACCTTGAGGTATGCCTGCTTTAATAGGTTTTAAAGATGAGTCGATTTCATCGTGAATTTGAAATGTTCTACCATCCAAGTACGATCTTATCCATTTACCAATCATTACGGGGCATCTATATTTGTGGAGTTTTTGAAGTATATTTGCATGAGGAATCGTATCGAACGCCTTTTCAAAGTCGAATAGAACGAGCCCAGTCTTGTTTTTATTTTTTAAATTCCGAATAGTTGGCTCGATTATTTTGAATAACACATCTTGAGTAGATCGATTTCTCCGGAATCCCGATTGCTCGTTTATTAATATTTTTCTTTTTTCAGCCCAATTCGTTAAACGTTCGTTTAATATTCTTTCTAGAATTTTCCCAAGGCAGCTCAGCAAGGATATTGGTCTGAAAGAGGCTGGTTCATTTGGATCATGGGAGCTTTTATGAATCATGATTACTTTGGCGTTTTTCCACATACTTGGTACGTGTGCTAAACTGAATGAGGCGTTGAATATTTTTAAAATATTGTTTAAGCACGTTTGATTAAGATTTTTAATTGTTTTAGTGCTGATTTTGTCATATCCTGATGAGTTTTTGGTTGTTGTTTGGTTGATTGAATTTAACAATTCGGACAAGCTAATCGGTTGGTTGAATTTGATTGATTTGTAATATTTGAAAAAGTTGTTTGTTTTTTTATTTTCGGAACGTGAATTTGAAAAAACTTTTTGGAGGTGTTCGGCTAGTATTTCAACTTTTTCATTGTTTGTTTTATCTGAGTTAGGCAAAAATTTTGTTTCAATTTTGTTGTTTGTATTTATCGCTTGCCAAAATTTGCGCTCACTCGGATTTGTAATTGTAATGTTTTCGAATATCGAATTCCATTTATGATTATTTAGTGAGTCTATTGTTCTTTTTACTTTATTATCCAAACTATTTGCAAGATTTTTGATTTGTGAATCACGAAATTTTGAGTGTTTTCTAAGAAGTCTTTTTTGAGCTTTATAATAAACAATAAAGTACCTGGTAATTTTATTTGCTGGTTTTGAGCTGTTTTTTCCGTTGTCGAATTTTCAAGCGCTTTTTTAATTGTCTCTGTAAAATCTTCAATTCTTTGTTCCAATTGTTCAATAGTTTCGATCGGATCGATAATAGGTTGTATATTTTTTATGATCTCTTTAAAACAATCCCAATCGATTATTTTGATTTTTGTTCTTGTCAATTCGGTTTGAATTTCGAAGCTAATTGGAAAGTGGTCTGACACTGTAAAATTTGTATGAACTTTAAAACTTTTGATATTGTTAGCCAAGTCATTTGAGCAAAGTGCAAGATCGAGAACATTTGTGCTTTTTCGAAATGTTGGTGTGTCGTTATTTATTACGCAAATTTTATTTTGATTCAATAAATTGTTTAAAATTTCGCCTCTTTTATTCATACTATTACAAAACCAATCTGAACTTAAAGCGTTGAAATCACCGGTTATGATTAATTTTTTTGTTTTATTATTTTCGTTAAAAACTCGAAGTTTGTTTTACTGTTCGGATGAATATAAATCGATAAAAATACTATTTTATTTGATTTGTCGAATATTTCGATTGCTATAAGCTCATGTTGTTCTGTTGATGAAAGTTTGAGTAATTTGAATTTCAAATTGTTTTTTATTATTATGGCGACTCCACCGCCTTTTGAGTGGGTTCTGTCGCAACGAATAATACGATGATTGTTAATGAAGTTGTGATTACTATGTTTGTTTGATAGATACGTTTCATTGAGTGAAAGGACGTCGACTCCTTCCTTGTTTATGAATTCGAATATTTGTGGAAATTTGTTTGAAAATGAACGACAATTTAAGTGAGCAATTTTAAGCTTATTCATTTTGAATCCGGAATAATAGATTCTCGATCGCTTTATTTATTTGATCTAGACTCGACGTGTCTATTGAATCAAGGGTTATTAGTGTAGATAGATTAGCTATAATTCGGGTAATGATAGTTTTGTAGTTATTTTCGGTTGTGTTGGCTTGTTCGTTTGTATGGGTGCTATGCTGGTTTGGTGTCTGGTTCGATTTTTGAGGACGATTTTGATGTGTTGAAGGCTTAGTAGCTTGGGCTGCATATGTGTTTTTTTCAGGATTTTGGTTTGATCTTTGCTGAATATTTGTTTGATTTTGTCCAATTTTAGCGTTTGTCTCTTGATTTTGGCTTTTTTTACTTATTTTATTTGTCTCATTTATCATTATTTTGCAGCTTTTACTAAATGCCGGATGTGTACCTTGACAATTTGAGCATTTTATTTTCTTTTGTGTGTTCCGGTTTGGGCAGTTTTCTAACTGGTGGTTTTGAGAACAAAGTGGACAAGTATATGCTTTTTCTTGGCAATCGTTTGTGTTGTGTCCAAATTTGTTGCATTTTCGACATTGTAACGGTCGAGGTTGGTTTTTCCAAGGTTCTGCCTTGTAGTTGACATAACCAATTTGAAGTCCGTGAGTTAAAATATGATTGTTGCATCGTTCATCTGTTACCTTTATTTTCAAAAGGTTAAGCTCCTTGTTTTCACTTTTTTTGATAATTCTATAAAACTCGGAAATTGGCTCATATTTGTTTTTTATTTTTTGTATTGTCTTTTCATCTTTGATGTCTACTGATGTTGGAACTCCTCTGACTGCAATGAAAAAAACTTTGTCTTTTGGTTTAACCGTATTGATGCCTGTACCAAATGCTTCATTGTCCCATGTATGTTTTTCTAGGTGTAATATTGTTTGTAGGTCACTTGTAACTATATATAATTGGTTATTTTTGCTATTGATGAAGGCTCTGTCTATTTTTGGATCAAAGTGGTTTATGTATTTGTCGATTTCTTCTTGTAATTTGATTGGATTTGTATAATTTAGCAGGTTTTTACCCTCAAATCTAAAGACAGTTTCACCTCTAAATTCGAAGTCTTCACCCATTTCGGAGGTATTGTTCTCGTTCATGCTTGTTTCGATTATTTCTTCGTCTTCGAAAGTTGTCGAACTTTCGTTCGAGTTTTGAATTGGTTGTTCGGAATCTGTTGTTTTTTTGTGCTTGGATTTGGTTTGATTTCGATTTGCCGCCGTTCTTTTTTTTTTTGCTGATGGTTCGATCGATGTAAATTTATAAAGTTCTGCGTCTATGTGTCGTTTAATGTTGGCTATCGTTTCACTGGGGATATTATTAATTTGACTATTCAATGTTTTTTTTGTTTGTTTTTTATGGACACCTCGGTTGCCCTTGGTCATAGATTAACGTGAAGTTTGGTCGAATTTTTTTGAAATTAATTATGTTAATTTTTTTTCTTTTTATAAGAAAATAAATTTTTGTTTAATAAAGTTAATAAAGGTCTAGTCGTAAAGGTGAACCATACTTTAGCTATTATGCGAACAAATCTTGTTCTCAGCTTTTCTGAACAATTAGTTAACCTAATTTTTTATTCACGTAAAGGTAGACCAAAATAGAATTAGGTGAATTGAATAAAATCATTTAATAAATGAATGCCTAATTCTCGTAACTGATATAAAAAAAACAATTGAAATTAATGATTTTTTGATTTTTTTTAAATTTGAAGAAGCTTTAGAAATAGCATTTTGTCTGACCTGGTTGACCTGATTTTAACAAAGATTCATCTAAAAATCGCAAAATATTACCTTCTCCGCTCAACTTTAATCTTTTTATTTAATTGTTTTTTTTATCTATCTTATTTTATAATACTATATTTTACTTTTTTCTAAATAAATGAATAAAACTCAAAATAGGTGAACTAAAATCTGAGAACAAGTAACTAGACCTCAAAAGCTACATAAAAAATAAACTCTTTGATTTTAGGAAAGCCCTTGACAATCTTCATAGAAATACCCCTTTGACCATTCTTAGATCCCAAGATATTCCTCAAAAGACTCTAAATTTAATAAGGCTATTCAAAGAGCATTTTAAGTTCCATGGCACCTCTTCAGTTTCGAATTTTTGATTTTTTTATTAGTTTTTACAATTTTTCTAGATATATACTCATGATTTAATTAATTATATTTTTTTAATTTAATGATAAAATTCAAATACAGCACAAAAATTTTATTTTAGCAGTTAACTTGATAATTTTTTCCTTAGAATTTACTGAAATATTTTGAACTGAATTTTTATTGAATTAATTTTAGCAAAAAAGATTTAAATACCAAAATCAATCTTTCAAAGCTTTGAGATGAAATGCCTGATTTATTGCTTGATATCATAAACATAAATTGGTTATTCCATGTTATTAGATGAATTAAAATAGCTGCATCTAAACTAGGATATGTATTCTGGGTATCGGTAAAATAAATTTCTTCTAGGGAAAAAGGTCCTTTGGGATTTTGTTCCTTGTATTTTGTTAAATAGGTCCCTACGTTACTAATCACAACATCCCAGGTGGAATTTGAGCTTAAAATCGAACAGAAATCTTGAATATTTGATGTTTCTTCAAACAAATTATTAGTTTCTGATGTGGCACTGAAATTGTGCGACTCATTGAATATGGCACCCGATTCAACACAAGTAAATTCTTTAATAATTCCGTCTAAATATTTTGCATCATCGAACAAATTTTCATATTTTCCAAATTTTGGATAATTTGTGTTAATTGGAACAAGACAAGAAAAATATCCAATATTATTGAAATCCAAAATCGGATCAAAACGAATCCTCAAATTTGCGGCAACTCCAAATTTTATATTTACTGGATCGGACAAGTTGTTTTCTTTATAGAGTTGCTGGATTGAGTAATAAAAACATGTCATTATAAAAGCAGTAAATTTTGTTCCATTTTGCTTAGACAAATAAATTAACTTTTTGCTTTCTGCTTCAGTAAAATTAAAAAATTTTATTTTACAGCCTCTTTCATTTTCACTCTTTAAAATAGGATCAAATTTAAATTTTGAAGTTTTGATTTTGTTTATTTGTTCGATGTTTTTTAGTTGATCTTTTCCGATCAATTTTTTTCTATCTGTTATTTCAAACATATTTTCAGTAACTGGTAATGGGACGACCATTTCCTGGCACTCAACATTGCAAATTAGGCTGTTTAGAATATTTACTATTTCAATTTGGAGAGCTGTAATGTTCAGACCATCTGTAATGAATAGAGGAAGCCAAAAACTGATAGCATACTTTTTTTTGCCGTTTTCATTAAAATCAAAAATGATCATGCGCCAAAGTTTTTTCTCATAATCTAGCTTTTTTTTTGTCAATTCTTCTAAATTACTTTCTAATTCATCTCTCGAATTTAGATTAAAAAATAATATGTCATTTTCATAGTCACCATCGACAAGATTGGCATTTATATTAAAAAATAAATTTTTCTCTTGATCGGTTAAAATGTTTGCTCTCAAAAATGGATGTCTTTTCATCAAAAAAAATGCAACTTTTTTAAAAATGTCTTTTTTTAGAAAAAAAAACTCATTACTCTCGATTATGCCAATACTGAAAACCAGCAAATCTCCGCATTTGTTAAAATAGTATAACGAGCGATCATAGCTTGAAAAAGGTTTTTTAATGGCTTCCATTTAAAATCTAAAATAGAAAGTTTAATTTAAAAATTGACAAAAATCTCAATCTTTAATATTTTTAACAAAATTTGGTTAAAATTTAGAATCAAAAATGTTAACTTGATTTTTAGTTAGAACAAAAAAATCACGAATATTTGTTTCAAGTACATTTTTTAATTATCTATTTACTCAAAGATTAAGAGAGGTTAATTCAAATGAAAAGTATGCTTTTTTGATAAGACACTAGAACGCCTTCGGGTTTTACAAAGCCTATTTTCTGTAAATATTATTTTTTCAAATAAAAGCTGAATCTTTCATACTTGTCAAAGTTTAATTAAAATATAATTTTTAGAGTTATAAAATTGCAAAAATAAATCATCGAAAAAAAAAGTTAATTCTAAACCACTTAATGGCTCTAAAGCAAATAGAAAAAAAATATTTCAATTTTAATTTCATATCTGTTAACTCTTGATAAAATTCAAAAGCAAAAATTAACAAAAAAGACAATTTATTTAATTGAGATAATAAAAATTTTGTTAGAAAAAATTGATTTTGAAAGAATAGCATTTAAATATTGGATTTTCCTGAAAATAAAATTTTTTTTTGAAACCTAGCGAGCTTTAAATGGTATGAAAATTATTTAAAAAATAACTGAGAATAAAAATTTTATTGAAATTTAAATAAAAATAATCAATCAAAATAAGCTTTTTTAACTCGTTTCATCATAACTTTTCGGAATCGGATTGACAATACCAGACTCAATTGATTCAAATACAGTGTTCGGATCTTGATCAGCGTTCACGTGAATTCCAGTATACTCATAATAGTCAATCATGTGTCTAACATTATTGTAAAATACATTAATTCTTGTTCGAATATTGGCCTCAGTATCATTTTCTTTTTGAGTGAGTCTGTCTCGAATTTCTTGAGTTGGAGGTGGATTGAATAACATATGGTAGCGCTCTCCAGTAATAGGGTCCAAATATCGAAGAGTTACTCGTTCCATGATAGAATCAGGTGGTATATCCATGAAAAAAACTCTATTTGGAGCAAAACCATTTCGTTCCAAAGTTTCCGCTTGATCTCGGTTACGAGGAAATCCATGCAGAACCCATCCTCTTGATACACAGTCTAATTTTCCGAGTCTTTCAACCAAAAGAGGAACTACCAAGCTATCAGGTACTTTTTTGGCAAAATTTATTAATTTAAAGATATTTTTTTTTAATTATGCTACTTGGTGAGCGTCGCTGAAAATGAGGCCTTATTGCCAAGCCAAGCACGGTTTCATTAGCTACCGCTTCTTTTATCAAATTACTTATTGACACATTAACAATGTCATATTTTTTGGCCAAAGCAGAAGCTTGAGTTCTTCGTCCTGATCCATATGGACCAATGAGCAAGATTCTGGGAGAAATTGGAGCCTGTGAACGAGCTGGTCGACTGACGTAATCCAAAACTTTGAAAAAAGCAAATAAAACTAAAAGTGTTTGCTATTTTAAATTTTACTTTGATTAAAAACATCGCCCTTTGGCTGATCGACATTGATTTTTTTGATTGTTGCTTTAAAGCATTCAAGTATTCCCTCAATATGTCTATTATAATTGATTAATCTTTGGAACAAGTCTTCTTCGGTGTATTTTTCTGGTACAATCAGTCGATTTTGAATCGTACTTTCACTAGGCCAATCAAAAGTAGTATGATAAATGTCTAGTAAAAAATAATTAAAAAATTTTGGCGATTTTGTATAATAAATGGGAAAAAAACCTCCATTTTTTGGATCAACGCGTTTTCCTGCAGCTCTCTCAATTAACATTGAATCCTCGCCGGTCAACACAACTAAAAGCAAAATGGTGTACAAGGAAAAATTAGAATTTTAATTACCAGTATGCTTTGGAAATATTCCATTTGATAGTAAAGCTAAAGCTTGAGGTCTTGTCTCAGGAAAGCCTTCCAGTATCCATCCCTTCCGAACACAATCATAGTCTTCGATCCTGTGCTTTATGATTTTGACCCAATCATTCGGTTGAAGACTCTAAAATTTAGATAATAATTTTCAAAAGGTAAAAAAATTTAATATATAAAAAAAATTCGAAAAGTACAGTGGTGATTTGACACGAGAATTTGACAGAATTTTAAGGTTTTACGGTATTTAATATGAATTTTCTTAAAAAATGCCCAATTTAATGAAAGGAATAAGTCCGATAATAATATAAATTTCCTCTTCCTCTAATTTTTTCCTTGATTAAGAAGGAAAAAATTATATCTCATGTTGTAGCTCTTGAGACAAAGATGATAAAAATGTACAGCACTTTAATTTATAAAAGTTGGTCTTTGAATTTTAAAAATGGTTAGAATTTTTTAGTAAAAATATTGCAGGAAAATTTTTGAATTTTTGTACAAAATATAAATGTTTCAGTTTTGTCCTGAAATTTTTGTATTAAACAAAATTCACACAGTTTTCCCGAAAAATAACCCATTTGACCGAAGTACCCCTTTTGCTTGTGAATTTAGCCAAAATTTATAAAACTTTTTTTGAAATTATTTTTTGCAAAATTTTTTTATTTTAAATTCTAATAAACAATTATTTGAAATGTTATTTAAATTCGAGTCTTAATAAAACACTGACCCCAAAATTTTTAAAATTTCTTGACACCCACTTATTTTACTTGATTTTTTAAATGTTTTAAATTGTCATTTAGTTTGGAACTTAATATAATTTTTTAAAATTGAATTTTTTTATATTTTTAAAAACCTCGCCCATTCTGACTCCCAATTTTCTTTAAAAATTTCATGAGTTTTCCAAAAATTTGTCTAGTTTTTGGCCAGAAAGAATAGTTTTTTACAGTGCCGGAAATTAACTTGTCACATCATATCATATGATATCACTTGATATTAGATGATATGATCTGATATCAACTGATATCAGTAAATATCAGGAAAAAAAAATTATTTGCATATTTTTACAAATAGAAATTCAAATTTTAATTCACCTTATATTATCTGATATCAAATGATAATAGCTGATATCAGCTGATATGAGGAAAGTTTAAAAAAAATGATAATAAATGGTATCAGATGATTTCGATGTATGAGTTAATTTCCTGCACTGTATTGCAAAAAAATTTAATTTTTATATTATTATATAAATAAATAATATAATAAATTATTATATATTATATTATTATATAATATTGTAATATTTAAATATTTTGTTCCATCAATTAAAAAATTAAAGACTATACCTTATATATTCTAATAAGTAAAAAAAAAATTAACTTTTTTTTTTAAATTTAAATTTTTTTTTATTTATTTTTGCTATCTTTTGTCCCTATTTTGTCATCTACGTTACATGTTCTTTCATAGATAAACTTTTGTACCTGGAGAAAAACTAGACACATTTAAAAAAACCCGTGACATTCTATACGAGAATAATGCTGGCTAGTTGGGGGTCAGTTGAATAAAATTGCAGTCAGTATGGGGGTCAGGACTCCATAAAATTGATTTTTTTTTTTAATTCGAAAAATATTTCAATTTATAGGTGAATTCATAATTACCCGAATAAACATTTTGATAAAACTTAATTTAAACATAAAAACAAATTTAATTTAAAAATGAAAACTTAATTTTTTGACAATTATCCCTAGTTCCTCATCCGGTTAACCGCTAGGTCTAGATAATAATTGTCCCTATTCTATCCTAGTGGATAATGGGGAGGCGCTCATCTCCTTTTCATGTACCTTTTTGAGCAACGGCTCCGATCTGACACAGAGGCTTAGCAATTATTACCCAGTCGAAACTGGTTCCCCTATTTTTCTGATGAAAGAGTTTTAAACATTCGCCCCGTGCAAAAATATTTTGAAGATTTTTTCACCCTCAGCGAGTTTTGAACCCTCGATCCTCTGCTTGCATGACTAGCACGCAAACCATTCGGCTATACGGGCTTTTATAGGTAGGTCTATATAGGTGAGTCAAAATCTTAGGGTAAGTGAACGAATTTCAAATTTTCTCATCAAAATTTGTTTAAACTTAATTTTTACAAAAAGGTCACCTGGTTAGGCTTAATTTCAATAGACCAAAGCAAAAATTTAGATTTTTTACCTTTAATTAATTTTTTAAATAAAATTATAAATTTTAGTAAATATTAATCTTTTTACAAGAATTGTTGAAAATTTGTTCTAAAGTAAAAATTAAAATCACCGCTGTAGACATTAGATACAATTAGAATTTTAAAATTTACCATATTTTTTATTTTTTCAGCAAATTCGTTTTTCATGTTATTTGGTAGTGATTCGATGAGAGAATTTTGATTCAATAAGACAGCATCAGTTTTTTTGGTAAGCAATTGACTAAGGGTTTTTTTGCCGGATGCAGGTGGACCAAAAATAAGAATTGCAGGAGCTAAAAATAAAAATAACTAACGCCTTTATATTAATCTTGTTTACAATTGACATCTTTGCGAAGAAAATCAATAAAGAATTGCAGTGGTTCATCCGGTTTATGAATAATGAGCTGAGAGAGCATTCTCTTGAGAAAAAATTAAATGGCTATAAAATTTATCTAAATTCATATATTTTACTTGATAGAGCTCAAAAATTTCATGTTTTTCGGCATATAGCGAAAACTGAGGCGGAATTAAAAGTGGTTTAGTTGTTTGATCCATCTTGTCACAAGTTCAGGGTCTATAATTTTGATATTTAAATTTTCAGATGTATCAAAATTTAATTTTTATTTCAGTTTTTTAATTGCTAAGCAACGCCTCTAAGAACAAATTGCTTTCAAATTTTAATTATAATTTAGCTCATTATTCTATATTTTATCTGTTGGGTTCTAAAAAAATATTTTATTATCAAAAATTTACTGCTTTTATAACAAAGCTTTTAAATGCAATTTGAAATTTTATCAGAATTTTTATTTTTCAAATATTTTTGAATATTTTAATAATTAATAAAAAATGTTGCTTTTAAATTTTTTAAACAAGTTGACACTATCTATGGTTCATGTATTCTAAATACGTCAAGTTTTAAATTTTCAAAAGAAATTCAATTTTTCTAGTTTACGAATAACAAAACAGCACCCTTGAAACACACATCATATGCTAGTCTTGTCATATGCTTTAAAAAAGTGTATCGTATTAAATGAATATTTGTTTGCTTAGAAAACACGAATTAAGTTAACTAGTCAAAAAAAATTTTGATTTTTTGTTTCATCTGTGAGCAGTTTTCAGAAAAATTTCAAAGATTGTTAGATATCTATCTTTTTTGATCGAGATTTTTAGCATAATTTGAATTGATACATGGTGAAAGAATTTTGTCAATTATAACAATATTAATTTACGTTTAGTAACAATTTAAATACCTTTTCTTTAAATTAATAATTTCCTTTGTTTTATGCCAAATTCAAGTTTCATATTTTCTAGGTATACTTTACCTAAATTTAAAATTTGTTTCTACTTTTGAAAAAAATCGACTCTTCAGGATTCGATTAGCAAGCAATAAGCTTAAATTTGTAGATTAAATTTTTATTATTTAAAAAAATAATTTTTTATTATATATGTTAATTGAGATGAGTTTAAATTTGTAAATGACGTCAATGTTTTCAACAAAATTATTTTCCCAAAAGAACAAATATCTTCGTTAAAAAGTGACAATTTAAACTGAGGGATTTCATCAAACAAAATTAAATTTAAATGGAGTTGAATTTTGGCTGATAGCGCTGTCTCTATTAGCAGTCAGCATTAAAAAATAAAAGTAAAAATTTAAATTTACCTTTGAAGAATTTTTTAGTAAAAAGGAGAAAAAAATCTCTTTTAGTATGAGTTTTATTTGCCTTTTCGAAATTTTTCTAGAATTAACAGATTCTATTTTTTTGAAGCCTCATCAATTATAATACTTTTTGATTTACCTTGTGAGTAGGTATTGTTGAATAGATATTGCGTTGGCGTTTGAGCCAAAATTGATTTCAAATAATTAAATCAAAAAAAAAATTCAAAAGCAATTAAAATATTTTGAATTGATAGTCAAATATTTTGAATTGATAGTATCTCTTAAAAATTTCCTGATATTTTAAATACTATTAGAATTTGTTTTTTTCGATTTTTTCTGAATTAAGATTTAGAACCCCATAAAGCTAACTTAACTGGGTTTTGTTCAAATCATAAACATTTTTTGATAATCAAAACATTAAAACTATAAAAAATTTACGTAGGCCCGTTTAAAATATTTAGATAAAATGTGCCTAAAAATTACTTTTAAGCACCTAAATTAATTAAATTAAAGCTTTCTAGGTTATGGGAGAAAAATTCTGCTTAATGGCAAAATAGCAAGAAAATAAACTTTGCATATCATAGATTAGTATTAGTAATTTTGATTTAGGGCTTTAATTAGTTAATTAATCAATCAAATTTCAATAAATTATAAACAAAATTGAGCATTTGATGTTTGGAATGCAATAATTGTGAAAACACATTAATAAATTATGAAAAATGGTGTGCTCGCAACGGAAAAGAATTATGACTGAAACTATAGGTGAAAATAAAACGAGCAGTTTTAAAAAGATTTGAATTTGTTTTGGCAAAGAGGGAGCATTAAGATAGAAATGCAATTTTGAGCAAAAATTTCAAATTTCAACACAAAAAGCATCAATAACAAGTATACCAGGCTCCTACGCATCCGAATTTCTAATTATTATAATTATTTGAAATATTTATTTAATTTTTTTCTCTTGTTTAAAATAATTACTCTAGGTCTATACTAATGTGGCTAAATTATCAGCTTTTTTGGTTAGCTTTTGGCACCAGTGCGATGATTTTTTTTCATCGATGATTTAGTATGAATATTAAGATTTGAATATTTAATTTACATTCAATTTTTTCAAAAAGCTTTCTTATTTAATTAATTATAATCAATTTTTGGTAATTAAGTCATTAAAATTACTATGAGCAGTCAAGACGTGAGTTCGTCCTGTTTTTTTAAACAAATTGATGAAAAAAATACCAGCAATGAAGTTACTCAAATGTTATGGAATCCGAAGATGGACTTGATTGCTGTAGCTTTCGCCAACGCCGAGGTACACCTGTATCGCATGTCATGGCAGCGAGTTTGGAGTATCACATGTCCGCACCAGAACATAGCAGTTACATCTTTGGCATGGCGCCCAGATGGTAAAATTCTAGCCGTAGCCTACTCAAATGGTCATTTTAGGCTTCTGGCTGTCGAGGATGCGAAAAAAATTTTTTCGTTCAACTGTAAAGAAGGCATTCAAAAGCTATATTGGTTGCAAGAAGACGAAGAGTTGAGCAAAAAGCAAGAGGCAAACAATTTTTATGAAGATATTGCTGGTAGTCAATTACCAAGGCCGATTTCTTATGATATGATCTCGCAGTTATTCGAAAAAAGTAATAATAAAGATTTTCCCGACAATTTATTCATTAAAGAAAGTAAAACTTTAACTTACCTTGTGTGTGCCTATGGTACTTCCATTTCTATTTTTGTCTACGGTTATTTTCTCCTAATCGATGCCAATTTGGACCTGGTTCCAAGTTTTTTGAACTATAAACAAATAAGGTCATGTTTTTTGAGCGATAATACTTCCCTGATAAGCACATTGGGCCTGACTGATGAAAATTTGCTTGTCTATTCGCTTTTGGATTCCAGAATTTTATCCGACAATCATCTTCAAATAAAAATGGTTTCGACCAAATTTGGCATGTTGTTTTCAATGTTATCTGCTTTAAAAGCAGTTATCAAAGAGATGGAAGAGTTATGGGAAGACATTTTGGTCGAAATGGATCAAAAGTTCCAGCTGTATGCCTTGGAAAAGTATTCCAATAGCAATCAGCAAAATAATGGGAACAAGGCGCCAAATCAAGGCAACAATGACTCATCGTTGGTCAACGATTTTATGCTTTTATATGCCTTCGGAACTTGTAGTGATCATTTTAAGAATTTTTTGTTGCAAGAATTGACCGAAAAAGGCCTCAAAAAGCTTGAAATTTCGGTAGAAAATTACTATTCAAATATACAACGGTTGTTGAGTGGAAATTTTCATCAGTATAATAATTCAATTAATTAATTGAATAAAAACACCTAGAAAAACCTTATGATTAAAATTTAATTAGATTTGAAAAGGCTGCTGAACTAAAGAGATTCATCAGTCAAGTAATCCAGGTGTTTTTGTTTAAAATATTAAAAAGTTTTTTTAATTCGATCAAAAATAAAAGAATTGCTTTGTGCATGTTTTACCATCTAAATGAATTATATGGTATGACAAGATGGTCAGATAAGTTTAAAGCGTTTTCAATGACTGAAAAACTTATCAATGGTGCGTTTGCTTTTTTAATTCAAAGATTAGTTTTTTAAAATTACTTTGATTTATTTTAGAGGTATTGAATAATTGTGCTAGTCTTATATTAAAAGCCCAAGAGTTAAATTCGTAAGTTTGATTTTATTATAAATATTTTTTTTTCGGCAAATGCTTAAATCAAATCGTGATATGAAAGTTAACATAGAAACTTTATTTTAAAGATTTAAAAATTATATTAAAAATTTTAAATTGGCTAAATCTTAATCAGCTTTAAAAATTCTTTAAAAGAAAAAAGTCCTTAAAAAGAGCATAGACATCAAAAAAAGCAATAATAAATATTTTTTTAATCGAAAAGGTAACATTGTTTTTGAAATTTAAGAAAATTTTATAAACTTAAGTTTAGAAAAATTTTAAATTTTTCTTCTGTAATTAGTTAATTCATTGTTTTATTTAAATCACGAAAATGTTTTAATTTTCTTTTTTTGTAAATTTGATTTACTTATAATAAGAAATATTTAAATCTTTTCCAAGAGATTATTTTAAACCTTTTACTTTTAAGACTCGAATTAAAATTAGCAGATAAAGTTATCTAAAAGTAAAACAAAAATTCGATTTCTTAAAAATTAAAAAGGAAGTTTAAATAATAATATTCTAATGTTTGATATTTTGCGATTTTTTTTAATTCAGATTTATTAATAAATATTAACAGAAGAAATGATTATTGCTAATTCATAAGATAGAAAAAGGAATTTTTCCTTAATAATAAAAAAATCAAGGGACGAAATTTTTTTACCAAGAGGAATATCGTTCTGGTTTATTTTGTTATGTTGGCTAATTTGCCTTTAATCAATCTTTAATTTTGAATTTCTCAACATGTCTGCTCTTTTAGCTGAAATTTTCAAAAACAACAAGGCTTCTTTATTTTTTTTCACGTAGAAGGAAGTTTTAAAAAATCTTCCTCTTTAAAGAGTCTTCATTTATTACAAATAAATATATGAACCCAAGTCTTAAATTTACTTAAAAAAAAAAAAGAAAATCGAATAATCATATTTTTTAAAAGCTTAATAATTTTAAAGGGTTATCGAACAAAATATGCGAGAAATAAAAATATTTTTTAAATGGTTGCATGCAAGTAAGGTCATTTCAAATTTGTTTCTGTTATTTCTTATTATATTCTATTTGATTAAAAGGCATCATTCATCTAGGAGATGATCAGTCGGCAACGGATATGATTCGGGTAATATTCATAACTAAGAGCAAAGCTTTACATTGAGGACTTTTTCACAAAGGCGTAAAGAATTGCTCGAAGGAAAAAATTAAAAGGAAATACACTTTTTGTCTTAACAGTTCAATGAAGAAATGGAAAATTCAATTTTGGATTTTATTCAGAACACTTTCAAAGATGCTCAGACTATTAATATGGAAAAGGTTGGACAATATTTGAAGCATGACAATCTCAAAGTGCCCACAAGCGAAGACAACAACTGGCAAACATTTTTGAAGAACAAATTAAATCAAAAAGGTTTGAAATTTAGTGCCACAATAATCTTAAATTTCTAATTAAATTTTTTATTAAAGAAAATCAATATCTTTACTTAAACAAAAAAGAAAAATCTTTAATCGGATGTTTTGAGGAATTTAAACAAACTTTAAATGATTGCTTTAAATCTCAAGCGATTAGTAGTCAACAACCATTTTCTTTTATTAAGCAATATAACATTCATAAATTTAGCTCGACTCAAGAGTTTGTTTTTTTAAATAAAATTCTACTAAAAATTTTAATTAGATTAATTTTTAAGTGCTGACGAAATGATCATGTCATACAAATGTATCCAAAATACCATGATAACCGGCTTATTAATGGCCAAAACAAATAATGAGTGCTACATTTTGAAGCACCCAGTAGGCAGGTTGGTCTCCTTATCTATACGCTTTCAGTAGAATAAAATTTTCTTAATTAAACAATATCAATCAATATTCTCTTTCTAGAATTTGATCTTTGAAAACAATTTATTTAAAATATTCATTAATTATAATCTAAATTTTAGCGATCCCGAAGTTAAAGCATATATTTTGAACTTATCTTCTCATACGATTGATTTATCTCAGATGTAATATTTTTCGTTTATTATAAATTAATAAAAATTCACCGAATAATAGATTCTTTTCTAGTTCACTTCAAGACGTTTATATCTATGGCGAGAACAGCATTACTTTGTTAGGCACTGATACTAAAACAAGCTCAAACACCTATTTAGTTCAGCTAAACTTACAGCCAACTCCGTCAAGTTCTTCGAGCGACCTGATCGAAGTAACAAGTTATTCGGAAAATACCAAATCACCACGCGAAACAAACTTGCTCATGATAAAAGCTGAAAAACTGAGCGCCACTTCTATAGTCAAATTCATCAAAAAACTCAAGAGTTGTTGCTTGTGTGTGAGTAGCTCGCGTAAGGTGGCCGCGCTGTTGTCATCTCAAAAAAACAGAGTGAAAATTTTCGAGTTGGAAGTTGAGGATGATGATGACGAAGCAATGGAAGAAAATGACACTGACAGTGCAGATAATGAAGAACAAGTGGCTTCAATAGAAGCTTATCAGCACAAGAGCGCCAATAATGAGGATGAATTTAATATGCCCACTAGCAAGGCTTCAGATAGCAAAGTCAATCTAGCCTATAGACAATTTGCCAAGCACCAATCGGCCGGATCAACTTCTTCAATAGCGAATAGCATATGTTCTAGTACTGCTGCAACAATTGGCAGCTCTTCAACAGCTGTAAATTATGACGCTGGCTCTAGCGTCTCATCAAATATTTTTAGGGGAAAACGGAAGAAAAACTTTGACTACGATGAAGACGACGAAGATGATTTGGAATCTGAAGACAACTTTATTAGCGATATGAGTGAGATTTCCAATTTTCTTAATGGAAAACAAACAAATGGATCAGCATTGGTAATCAGTGCTAATCAGAATGGGAATCAAAGTATGAATTTACAAAAAGATAATCAACCTGACACAGTTTAAATCGAATTTATGTAAAAAATGTTTTTTGATTATTCAAAAAATTGTAATTAATTTAACTGAATGAGTATAATTAAATCTAATTTTTTATCAAAATTTTTCAAGTCGATAAATCAATAAAATTGATTATTTAATTTTTTATTTACATTATTCAAAAAGGTGTAGAAGCCTTTTTTTTAAATTTAATTTTGATAAAAATTCACTTTATTTTAAATTGAATATTTTGTTGTTTTTTTTGGAAAGAGAAAATTAAATCTGAGATTTGAGAGTAGAATTACTTAGATAAACGTGTCAAAGAAACTAAGGCGTATATTTCTTTTTCTTTATAGAATATTCAAGGTTTATTAAAATTAATAATTTTTGAAATTAACCTTGTAAAAATTTTTTTTTATAATATTTCTTTTTGGAATCAGTCGAGTTAAATGATAAAATTCATTTTCTACAGAACAATCAGAAAATTATAATTCTATTTTTCGTTTGTTTAACAAAATTTAATGTGATTTGACAAAAAATTCTAGTTGATTATTCATTAGACAAAATTCGTACTTAATCACCTAGATTAAAAAGTATAAATTTGATAGATATCTTCGACTTTGATACTTGTTAATTTTTTAATTTTGAATGTATGTTAATTTATTTTTCAATATTTTTTAGAGGCATAAAATTAATTAAAAGACACTCAAGTGAGGAGAAAGAACACAAGAGCAATATAGCGGGAAAATATTGCAGAACGACTATAAAATTAGTTATCAAGGTGTTTTGAATTAATTTAAAGTATATACACGAAATAAACACGCCATAATAAAAGGCTAAAATTTTTCACATTTTTTTACAGTACCTTCATTCAAAAATTTTTTTAATTTGGATGACGAATTATTTTGATTTCTGCTTCGCTTATCAAAGATATTTCCTTATATTTAGATACATGCTATCGATAGTTTTCATGTAATGATTAACTTTTTAACTTTGATTTTTTCTGACAGTTTAAGTGGTATCTTGATAAATTTTCAGCCGCTCAGAATAATGAAGGATTTTATACAAGGTGAATTGATTAATGGATAACTAAGCATCTTTTTTGTCATATGTAGGATCAAGATTTGCTTTAATAAATTCCAAAACTAGCCAGATGTCTGCTTTGGTGTATGTGGTAATTGGTTGCCATTAGCCTGGGCGATCTTGAAATTGTTCTCTGCCTCTGTTGAAAAAGCTTTTAAATTTTAATTTTATATCTTTCATTAAAAATATATTATTTTAATAAATTAACGGCTGTTCAAAAAAAGTTGGCACATTTATGTTCTTAAAAAAAATAGGAATGCAATATGCAAAAAAAATTAGCCTACATATCAATTTTTCTATATTTTGGTGCTTGGCTACCATGGACTAATGGTTGTTTTATTCATGTTCTTTAGTTGTTGGTATTTAAGCAAAGAACGAGTATTAATATATTATAAGATTTTTTCATTTTCAAGTATTTTATTAAAATTACTTTGACTAAAATTTCATTCACTTTATCAAACAAGTCTATCGTTTGGCTGCCATTTTACTTAAATGTCCTGAATTAAATCATTTTTAAGGTGGTATATATTGATGAATTTAAAAAACGTATTAGGTTTGTTTTGGAATAATTTAACACTGAATTCTTAATTTTTTTTATTTAATCTAATTATTTTAAATTTCGTTCGAGATTATAAAATTTTGAATTCAGCATTAAAATCTGAAATATTGTCCTTCAGTGCGGTATGAAAAATTTTAATTTTACATCTTCCATTGAAAAAATATATGGTGCCCATTTCATCTTTTAATTATTTTAAAATAGTATCTTTTAATGCCGCTTTTTTGACCAATGTATTACAATACCTCTAGAATTTATTTTTATATTAAGATTTTTAGTGATTAAAATGTTTTTTAGTATAGAATATTTTAATATCAAATATCATATTAATAATATTATAATATTGAAATTCTGATCATTAAAATTAGCAATTAATTTTTATTTTAAATAGTAAAAAAAAACAAATATCTTTTGCTTCTTTACTAATTGCTTTTTTAATTTTTAACTAAGAATTTGAATTGAAAAAAATTCAAAATCAAAATAAAAGTAAGAAAATAAAAAAAAATTCCTTTAACTTCATTCGTTCTTTTTATCAAAATTTTAACTTTATTAAAATATGATCAGCAAATAATTAAATTTTTCCAATATTTTAAATTTTAAGATTTTATTTTTATTTAAATGCCTCAGTTTAATAATATTTCCTATGATGCTTTACAATTACAGTCTAACAATTTATCAAATGGATTTAATGAACCTAATCGAACTTTGAGTAATAACCATGCGAATGGATTCTTTTCATTCGCAAGTACAAATGCTTATAACAATCGAACTGTTTATAATTCCACTTGTTCACCATCTGCTGTAAACACTCCTGGCAGAAAATCAGCAAGTCCGACTTTTTTTCATTCGAATGATTCCTTGTACAGTCGTCATTTAAACAACGGTTTGGGAAATTTTTTAAATTCTGCTCAACACATCAAGCATCTAAATTTTGATTATTTCCAAAATCAACTTCCATTTACAAATTTCAACGGGCCTCAACTGGCCCTATCAAGCCAGCCTGACCCAGCGCTTAAAATTCCCACAACACCCACTCGATCAAAAAGCCTAAGTCCGTCCCATCGTTGTGTAAATCAGCCTGCGCGTTTAAGACATAAACAACAAAATAAAAACTCAAAAAACCACGAGCAAGATCAAATGCCGAGGATCAACAATGATAAAAGTAAGCTAGATGATAATGCTTCAAATAACGAAAATTTTTGTTTCAAACCAATTGAGTCTAAAAACGAAAAATCAAAAAATTCTAATCCTTCAGGTGGTAAGCTTGCATCAAATGTAACAGAAACCAGACGTCCAAAATTGAATGAAAAAATACAAATTAAAAAACCGATACCTGTTTTGCCTACTAGTCAGAATGCTCCCGTTAATGCTTTATCATTACAGAGTGAAGAACAAAATAAATTTGAAAACCATTCGAGTAATAGCAAAATAATTGTTTCAGATCAAATATCAATTGAAAAAGATCATTTAATAAAACAAAGTGACAATCATCAGACAAATGATTTTTGTGAAAAAACAATCCAAAAATTTGTAAGTTTATTTATTGTAAATTTTTTAATTTATTTTAAGAAATTTTTAATTTGGGTTGTTACTAAAAACTTAAATTATAGGTTTCAGTCTTAAGTTTTTTTTGAAGCATTTTTAAAACGAAATTATTCTCAAAAAAAAAATTTCTTGAAAATTAAATCAAGAAATTTTAATCTAAGTACTTAAATCGCAAGTGATTTAAGAACGTAGATTACATACTTATGGATATTACATTCCAACTTTTTTTAATGAAATAAATTTCTAAATAAACCATAATCTTTAAATTAAATTGCTCAGAGTTATCTGCATTTATCCATAAGTTTCAGCCTTCAGACAAAAAATATATTTCGTTGAATAACGCACATTTATAAATAGGTGATGCATTTCTTAAAGAAATAGAATTTAATTTTTTAACTATAAATTTTTATTTATTAATTATTAAAAAAAATTATTTCAAGTCATTACTTTGGCTTATAAACAAGCCTGAACAATACCAAGACTTAAAAAAATGTTTTAATGCTAGATTGTTAATTTGATTGAAATTGTCTTGCAAAAGATTTATCATAAAATTTAAAAAAATTATATATACCTATTTGTCTTCAAAGAATTTATGAGCCATAAAATTTTTTTTCTAGCATAAGCAAGATTGAAACGCTTTTTGGTTGTTTTTTTTTTATAAAGTCATAACAATTTACAAAGTATTCTATAACCAATAAATTGATTGTTACTTGACAATTTTTCTAAAAAAAAGTATTACTCGGATTTTTTTTATTAGTTCCTTATATCAGGATTTCGTTAAATGGAGGATCGACCATAAATGATCAAATTTAAAAAATTTTTAAATTGTTTTAATAGTTTTATTAATTTATCAGAAGGAGCCTAGACTCGAACAGAAACACAAATAAATAATAAAAGAGTATTTAGGATTAAAAACTTTCCTTGGATTCTTTTTTTGGACACAGTCAACCGTGAATTCTTTTATTTGATCGCTAATTAGTTGTGAGATTTTTTTTTTTGAAAAAATATAAAATAAGAAAAGAGAATATTGTCTTTAATTTAAAAAAAATTTTTTAAAATAAAAGAACGGTTCAAAAGTTATTGTTAAAATAAAAAAAGATATTTTATTAACGCTTCAACCTTTACATTGGGGAAAATCCGTGAATAACATAAATTCAAAGAATTAAAATAAAAAAAAAAGATAAGAAAACATATGTATCCTATTTTAAAACAAAATTAATTAATTTAGAACACTTGTTTGAACAAAAAATTCCATATTTAAATCAAAGCCTCTTGGAAGGCATTTCGTTAGTCGTTTAAATGAAATGAAAAAAATTTTTTTTTTTTTTTTTATTAAATAGAAATTTTTTTTCAAAGAATATTTATAGTCATTCAAAGAAGAATTCAGGGTTTTACCCCATTTATGGTTCAACCCAGAATTACTATATTCTAGTTTTTCGGTTTTCAAAAAATGAAAAAGACATCAAGCCTTTGAGGTTAATTTTTTTATTTTACTAGATAAAATTAAATTAAAAATCTCGAAAAATAATCGTTTTTTGAATACAATAATTAATAATTTGTTTAATTTTTTATTTAAATTTAAACAAAAATTTTCCATTAAAATTTATGCTTTTTTGACAATTTTATTGATGTTATAAATTTACCAAGAAATTTTATCGTTGAATAATTGCTTAATAGTAAAAAAAACCTTTTAAAACACTTTAACATTCTTGATTCTAAATTTTATTTTAATGCAAATTTAAATAACGAATAATCAAATTTAAAATAATGATAAAATATCTTTTTATTTTATCAGTTATCTTAATTCAGGAGTATTATTTAACCTAATCTTAATTGATATTGAGCAACGATATTGATTTAAATATAATTTTAATTAATAACTAGAAAACAAATAAAATCATAAATTGACCTCTTTTAAATCCTAGATATTTACTTAATTAAAACTAGAACCTAGATATATTTTAAAAAGCCAGATTTCCTCTTTGGATCAATTTGAAAAAAATTTCAGAAAATTTTAGCAAAAAAATATAATTTTCATTTAAATAGAAACTTCCGTTGAATGTAAGAACGATCAATTTGAACAACTACCCACCAAATATATCGCCAATAGCCAAACGCCAATTTTCAGTAATTATGCAACGACTAAAGTAAAATTTGAAGCAAATATTTTGTTCAATTTTTCTTAAATACATTCTAGGTCTGAGAATGTAAATAATCCTGATAAATGCATTCATATTCTAAAACAAAATATTCAATTTATATTTAATAAAGAGATAAAGCAACTTGTTGACCAATTTAAGATGGTATTTTTCTCAATTAAATTCTATTAAATTATTTTTCAACTTATTTTTAAAAGAGCTTTATTGATCCGGCAGTCAACAACTTTAACAAAAACAAAACCAGCTCACAAATATCAGACAATGACATGCTTGTTTTTTTACTAAGTCTTATTGAGGACGCCAAGAACCAATTCGAATTTGATAGTGAAAATTTTGAGTCAAAATACGCTTCTAATGATCCGGTTAAACGCAAATTGGGCAGTGAATCAAGCGAAGATGTGGCTGGTTCAGAGATATCTGATGAATCATTACAGAAGAAATCCAAGTGTTTGGCAAATGAGATCTGTTTGAATGGTGACCAAAAAAATGATAAAAAAGAAGTGACGTTCGATGTAAAAACCAAATTTGTGCTTGGTAAAAATGTGAACGATGTGTTCTTGCAAATTCAGCAGCAATTTTATGAGGTAAACTCAGAGGATTCGACCAGCTCGGCAACCCAAAACGATTCGATAAATCCCAAAAGTATTTATTCCAGATTTCCGAATTTGTTCCGCTATGAAGCCGATCAGCAAGATCGTCAATGGTTGAATGAAAACCAAATTATAAAAAGAAGAAATATCAAGTGTAATATTTTGTTGCTTGACGATATTTATGAATTGTTTAAAAATAACTTTAAATTAACTTCAAATGTTGTATTGAATGAAACAAATGATGATAATGGACAAGAATCAAACGATACTCAAGATGAAAAAGATTTGATACTAAAAAAATTGAAGACGTTTTGTCTACCCGAGTTTATTTTAAATAAATTTAAAAAAAAATACGACATTACAACATCGAAATTTATTTGAAAATAAAATTAATAATTAGAGAAAATCAAGAGAATTTCGAACTGATTTTAAAAAAATTTAACAAGCTTGATTCCAAAACTAAATACCATCGAGTTTTTCAGCAATTATTTAAAAGCTACTCATCGAAATCGAATTTTTTTTTAAATGATTTATTTGTTTTGAAAATTCTTCATCGATTTTTTGTAAAATTCAACCGTTTTTGTACCTTTTTTTCTTTTTTTACCCGCTTACATGATCGTTATTTTAATTTTTCAATTTAATTTAAATTAAAATAATTTAAATTATTTTGATGTTGTTTTTTTTTTTTGATTTAATAAATTCAAAAAATTAACTAATTGATTTAAAATTATTCTAAAAATTATACAATAAATAATTTTTAAATCGAAAAGCGAAATTGATTTTTAAACTAATTAAATGCTCTCAAATGGGGCTTATCTAAATAATCTTATCTTATCGAATTACACCCAAAATTTGATAAAATATCAGAAATTACTTTTTCTCTAAATTGAAAAGACGAAAAAGCACATAGTTGAGGATTCAATTTTTCAACTGATGTCAAGTACATAACAATTTTTTTCAACATCTAAACATAAACCAAACGAAAGATTTAAAATTAGATTTATCTTTGTATTGATGCATCAGAGAATTTTAATTAAAAATCTGTGGCTATAATATAGAGCGAAACTTGAAATTGCCAAAAAAGTTAGAAAATATAAAATTTCAATTTTTTAAAATTAACAAAAATGATAAAGTGTTCAAAAATTTTGATAATTTTGATCTTGACTATGACATATAAGAATGGTATTTTTTAAATTAATATCAATAAATATTTATATTAATTTGACTCAAGTGCATAGTTTTACATGGATAAGGGAAAATGATGACTTCAAGAATTTTGCCATATGTTTAACACAGGGCTACTCCTATAATTATTGTTTGAGAGTGGTGTATGAAAACAGTCGAATATTGAAAAAAACCCGTTTTAAACCAAAAAACAAAGTGATACTGAAGCCTGACGATGCCATTGAAAAATATGGTATTTTAGATAAAATAACTAGTTAAGTTAACCACAAATTAACTCCACAAATGCTTATGGATTTGTTAAAAACCTAAAGTTCAATTCCGAATCATTTGCGGTTTATTTTTATATTCTAACAAATAGATTTTCAAAATTTTATAGTGATCAAATAAAGATCTAAAAACAATTTATTGTACTAAGTTTCTATTTTTCGGTTGGTCTTGGTATGATAACAGCCTACCGGTTTAGGTAAAAAATGTGAAAAACAAATGAAACTTTTTTTATTTTTTTTTAGTTTTAATTAAATTTTACTTTAACCATTTGAAGAGGCATTTTTGAAAAATTTAATGTATATTATGATAGTGATTATTTAAATAAATTTTTTGGCAACTTTTTTGTTTTTCTTTAATTCAATTTGAGAGAAACATAATGACTTTTTATCTTGAAAAATTTACTGTCAAATTTATTTTTTAATCTTTTACTCATAAGCAAATTATTTATTTTTAAAATAAAATAAGCTGTATTTAGCTTACAAATCCTTTAAACAGAGTCTTAATTGTAATTATCAATCATAATAGCAAAATCACCATATTATTAAATAAAATTTACATTTGATAAATTTAAAAACATGATTTTATTCATCTGAGCTATGAAATATCAAGATGCATTAGTTGAAAAGGAAATCCAAGAACATTCTAAGTTAAAGGTTCAGCAATTTTTAATATTTAAATCTCTAGTTTTTTGGTTAATTATTCATTCAAATATAAAATTGTACATTGTCATTTTTTGACCGCTTCGAATGTACAACTCATTCTAATCTTGTATAATGCTATGATTAAATCTAAATCGTTTTTATTTTACCGTTTCTGAGGTTTACTTTACGGTTTTTATTTTAGACCAAAGAATGTAAATTAACCTGATTTTACGAAATTCACTAGAATTCACAGAATTTTTCATTAAATTTGGTAGGCATAAACAGGGCCAAATAATCTTGAATTTTTTACAGTTACTTGAATCTCAGATTTAAAAATTAGCTGGAAAAAAATGAATATTTCGGGACATAATCTCGAAAGGTAAAAATCTCGTTAAATAAAAAAAGTTAATTTTTTAAATTTTTTTACTAAAATGGCTTTTGAAATATTAAATTTTAAATAAAATTAAAAATGTAGAAAAAAGCGGAATATTGGATATTTTTTGTGTTTGCCAGATTTTTCCGAATTTACCAAATCATTTATACTAGTGTTGGATAACGGATGAGGGTTCACCGGAAGGCTCCGGAAAAAAATCAACGGAAGGTTAAACGGAGGAACAGAAACAGAGCGGTTGAACTTCCGGATTGACACCGAACGGAACGGAGATAAAAACGGTCACAATAATCGGAGACGAAAGTTGGAACGGAGAAAAATTCCGGAGACGACAACGGAAACGGGTAAATGAACGTAGCCTCCGGATTTAACGGAGTTTTAACGGAGAATCCGAACGGAGCGGAGACTGAAACCGAAGAGATTCTTTAGACTTTTAGAATTTTGCCATCGCTACTTTGTTTTAAAAAGTTTGGTCAAAAAAGAATTGATAATCTAAATATTTTTTTTAACACCTAATGTTTTAGTTAATTTTAATTTAACTTAATTTTAAAAGATTGAAACTTAAAAAAAAATTTAATTTTTAAAATTCTGATTTAAAATTATTAATTTTAAAAAGAAAATTTAAGAGTTGTTTTAGCCATGTGCTTATGTTTGTCAATTTTTTTAATGAAGTAATCAGTTCGATTCCTAATGTCTTTAAAAATTTCATCATCTTTATTTTGCAAGCTTTCGTCAAGTGCTCAATTTCCGTTGTTCTCTTCGGTTTATTTCTCCTCTCTGTTTTGGTCCTCCGTTTCAGTCTCCGCTCCGTTCGGATTCTCCGTTTACGTCTAACTTTTTCAATATTAGTTCAACATTGGATACATTTTCTAATTCAAACACAAAAAATTTAACCAATTTTATTTTAATTTAAAGTATTTTTGTGTAAAATTTTACATTAAATAAAACAAAATTGTTTTTGAATTTTAGTCTAGTTGTAAAAGAAGTATCAGTTAAGCTGAAGCTTTCAAGTTATCTAACCATAATTTTAAAAAGCTGTAGTACTGTTTATCGAAAGCCTTTGCGAAATCTTGGTAAACGATATCTACCATTTAACCTTTAGCTGATACTTCAGAAATGAAATTCAAAATTTCTAAAAGATTGGTCAGACATGACTTTTTAGTTAGGAAATCATGCTGTGATGTGGATAAAAAATGTATTCCATTTATATTTTTTTTTGTATAAATGAAGTGCTAATCGGTCTTTAAAGGACAAAGTCACTAGCCTTGATCTGAGATTTAATTTTCTCTCTCAACAATTAAAAGCTTTTACCAGAGGCTGAATATCAGTATTACGAAACGTACTTGTAAACTGACTTCGAGTTCGATTTTGATAACTTGACTTACTTCTTTTCGTAATTTTTAATAGCATTTTTAGTTTGTTACACTTGTTTATTTTTTCAATATACTTTATCTTTTTTGGCTCGCACCAACCACTGTTTTCGAAAGACTTCCAAGCAGAGTATTTTTTTTATAAAAGACTTCGTTTCTTGAGACATCGGTGGCTTTTTATTACACTTTACACTCTTTGGAATAAAACGCTCACAAGAAATTTCAATTAATGTAAATTTGATAAACTGTCAAACCCTCGAATGTATGAATCCAATTTATTTTTTCAACTTAGATCATGAAACGTAATCTACTATTACGTAGTTATAGTCCGACGATCGAAAACGTTTTTTTACTAATAATAAAAATGAGCAAAAAACTATACAGCGCTTAGCAATTTAAATTCTAATAGATATTTAAATTTTATTTTATAGATTACATTTTTTAAAATTTATTTGTTAAGTCTTATACTCACGGTTTCTCTAAACTTAGTCATTGTTTTGATAGCAGTCTTTTCAGATTGTTTTCTCATTTTCAGACAAAAATTTTTTTTTTGATAATATTTGAAGATAGGGGATTTTTACCAAGTTTTTTGTTTAGTTCGTTGACTTTTTTGTAAATTTCGATCAAGTCCCCTCTCAGTGTCCTCAATTTTAATGTAATGTGGCTCAAAGCTTCCAATCTTTCGATATAATTAGGCTTTTTAGGCCTTAGAAAATTTTTGTTATTTTTTCCATATTTGAGAGACTTGTTGGAGAGTAAACAATTTCGTTATTGTAAACAAAATTTCTTTTTAACTCAAGACTTATTAATAGAGATTTATTTTAAAAAATGGCTTAAATTTTTTGGGGGTGACAAATTTAATTTTTTTAAGATGACAAAAATAACTGAAAGTGGTGACTAATTTAATCTATTTTAGCCGACTTTAAAAAACTAATTATTCTGACAAAAAAATTAAACGACTGACAAATATATATATATTGAGATGACTATTTAATAATTTTGCACTGCAAAATAAAACCTATTTTATAGATAGGTTTTATTTTTATTTTATTTTAGTTCTAATAAAGCTATCTAATAATATCATTCTCTAAGATTGTAAGGAATGAACTTAAATTATGACTATGTCTCTAGCTTGATGATGAGATTTAAACGGTTTGTCATAATCGTCTGGAACTTTCTTCCGATTTTGGTGCCATAGTTCAAGATTTTGGTTTTTTTATTTTCACCTCAAAATCATTAATTTGTTGAAAAAATAATTAATTAGTCAATCAAAAAGTATTTTTGTCACTCAAATCATTATTTTATCAGTCAATTAACTTATTTTTCATCAAATGTAGTTTTTTTGTCAGTAAAATTTATTTTTTTTTTGTCAGTCCATTAATCGATGTCCTTAAAAATTATTTCAACAAGAAAAATGAAAAATTTTGCGTTGAAAATTCATTTAAAAATTAAAAATCATGTCTGTTGCTTTTATTAAAAATAAATATTTAGAAAATAAATTTTTTTAAATAATATTTTTGATTAAAAACGAAAATTTCTTTATACTTCAATTAAAATTCACTTTAAAATGTTGAAATCAAACTTTAAAACAAGCCTTCATTCAAGTAAATGAAATTTTTATATTGCATTGTTACGAAAATTTATTTTGGTTTTCGAAATTTCCTTAAAAATAACACACTTAAATAAAAATTTTAAATACAAATCTAAAAAGTCTACTTACAAAAATAACCGGATTTTTTTTAAAATATAAAAAACAAGTCGTATGATAAAAGGCCACAGAATAGACACTGCAACAGTTTTCCAATCAATATTTCTAAGCATATCTATCAGAAATCCGCAAGAATTATTCGAATTTCTTGTTCTATTTTGTGGAGATGAAACTACTGAAAAAGCTGAAGGCATTTGCTCATTTATTTGAAGTCCATTTTCGTACTTATTGCTCTAAAGGAAAAAATATATATATTAATTTATTTTATTTTACTGTGAACATTACTTGAAGAGATAGTACAGATGATTCCAAATAGCTTAACCGTGTCAAAACATTGCTGGTATCCTGCTGAAGGCGAAGTAGTATGAGCAATATTTGTCTATTTGTATCCTGAGCGAGAAAGTTCTCATTTCCTTGTCCCCCTCCACCCATTCCACCACCTGCTCCATGATTATGACTCGAACTTTGACCATATCTGCTTTGACCATAACCCATTGATTGACTTGAACCAGGCCTTGAATACCTGCTTTGGTTTTGGGAGTTAAATGGCAGATTTCCCGGGGGACTATTCATTTCTCCACCAAATTTATTAATAATTGGACTAAATTTTGAATCTGTTCCGAGTGAAAGATTCGAATTATTATTCATTACATGACTCACTTCAAGGTTTGAATGATTTGAGCTCGAACTTTGGTCAAATTTTTCGTGGCCATTAAACCCTTTTCCGTTCAATTTATCCGAAACTTTATTGTAATTGTAATCTCTTTTATTAATCTGTTCTAAATCTAATTTGTTTTCATTTTTGTGTTTCTGAATTACGATTTCCTTTAAAATGTAAATTTTAAAAAATTGTCTTCATATCAAACATATTTTGCTTCATGAAACATGAAATAAATTAAACAATTTTATTTACCTGTTCAGTAATGTAATCTGATGTATCGCAAAAGTCCTCATCATCATCTTCTTTTAGAAAAAAATTATTCAAAACTTTTAAAGATCAATAATTTAAGAAATGATTTATAAGTCATTTTTCAAAAAAGTAAATTTATAAAAAAAATTAAAAAACCTGAAGTAATTTCATTTGATTGAATAGTATCCGAAAATCCATTCAAATTTTTTTCAACAGTGACTTTACCATTTGTAATGCCATTTTGATTTGAGGTCTTTTTTTCATAGTTTTTCTTCAAAATAACATGGTTATTTACCAAAGAAAGGCCATTGATTTGTTCATCTGTAGAACTAGCTTTTTTTTCATAATCAAGTGGTTCAAATGGTGCTGTTTTTTTTAGAACATATTTTTTGTTCTCAATAACAGTCTCCTTTTCATCATCATCTGCATCTATATCATTTTGATTCGGGTCAAAAGCCTGATTTTTTTCATCAACAAATTCGTAGAATGGTCCAATAATGTTAATCAACTTTTGTACAAATTCATTATGAGGCATTGTTTCAATAATTTTTTTAATTTCATCTATATATCCTTGCATAGCCTGTTCTTTATTCAAGTGGCTGACTGAATACCAGGCGTCATATTTAGCTCGTTCAACTACCTTGAAAATTCCAGGTCTGGATGTTTTGCATGGACCGACGGTAGCTTGTTTGAAATAACCATAAAATTTGAGAAGCATTTCGTTTGAAGGCTGAAATGGTCCTAAGAAATTTGTTTAGAAAATTCTTGCTTAAAGCTGATAATTTTTTAAAATACCATTTTTAGGTAAACTTTGAATAGTTTCACATGCTGCCTTGAATTGTTCCTCGAGGTTCTTGGGATATATCTGAGCTGAGCTTATGGTCGAACCAGCATGATCAAATCCGTTGGTTAATGAATTGATTTCATGTTGAGTATTTATTTTAGAATTTTTGAACATATTTTCATTGTTGATTAAGGCCTGAATTGTTGACATTTTAATTTAGATGAAGAGTTTGAAGGTTCAACAAGACGCAAAAATATCTATTTTATGACTATATCTGATCAAAATTCAAGAAAATATTCATAGGAACATAATTTGATCTAAAAATTTTGTGAATTCATTTTAAGCTTTTTAATAAATTTATGATTATATTAAAATATTATAATGTATGTGAATTTTTCGATTGAAATAATTTATTGTAATTAAAATTTCAAAAGCTCTTGAAAATGAATTTAATCATTTTAAATGTATATAATAAAAAAAGGTCAAACACTTCCAAGAGATTAATTTTTCCCATAATGTATTATTATAAATTTAAATGAAGCCAATCGTTAATGTCACAGGGTTTAAACTATTTTTGTGTGTCTCAAGATTTTAAATGAATTTCAAAAAATATACTATTTTACTTCATTTTTTCATCATTAACAACTCTTATCTTTTTTTTTCTTTTTTTTTTTGCTTTATTCTATTCAATAAATAAATTAAAATTAAGTGAATTTTAATGTTCTTTTAATAAAATTATGGTTATAGACATATGAATTCAAAAAATGTTATCATTTCAATTATAAATCAAAAATAAAAAATTATTGATTCTAAAACTCACGTAAAAAAAAATTTAAAAAAAATTTAAATTAGTTGAATTCAATTTGAACTAAACAAATTTTGATATTTAGAGAGAGGTTTTTTTTTAATTTTTATAACTCAATATCAATATTTATTTTGATCAAAACATAAAACGAATGCAATTTATCTTGTTTAAAATATGACAGTATTCTAACTTTACGAAAAAATAAAGCAAAAATTTTATTTTCATATTTAATTATTTTTGATTTTGATCCAAATAAACAATATTTATTTTATTCAACTTATTAAAAAAAAATTAAATTTAACAATTTAACAAAAATATTGTCTTGCAAAATTAAGATAACATAAGCAAATTATTTTAAATATTTTTAATCTTGATTCATCTTATTTAAATGTTGCTAAACAACACAATTTTTCATGGTTTTCAAAGTCTTAGCAAATCATTAAAATTACTGAGTTATAGCAGAGACTTAATTTAGGTGATAAAAAGTTTGTATCAGCAGATTCATTTTGCATATACTAGAAAATTTAGAACAATTTATTTTAGTTTAGTTTCTGAAAAGCTGTGTTCATAGATTTAGAAGAAATTGAATGTTATTTTTTGAATTGAAAAAAATTCTCATCTGAACAGTATATAAAATAGGATTGATAAAAAAACAAATGAAAATTGAAAAAAAGTATGAATTTTATTTTTAACTAAAAAAATGTCCAAAAAATTAGGAACAATATTTCTTAAAATCTAAAAATGCCGGCTCTTGGCTCCATTCAGCGATGCGTTTTGGCATAGATTCAATTATTTTTTTCCCTATTTTAAAATGCATTACTGATGTAATCTTTGTGTTAATCATTTTCTGGTCAAATTATTACAAAGTTCCCTACTGGAATAAAATCAAAAAAATCTTATCTAATGGTAATTGATTTTAAAGAGTTTAAGCAAACTGATTGATCCTACCAGTATTGATGCATCATTATCCAGTATTTTTATGATTAATGCATCCGAACTTGCACCATTCTATAGCTTTAGTAATCAAAAATTGGGACGATTCTTTCCATTGATGTATCTTTTTACGAACATTCTTGATTTTTTATTTAACAATCATTAGAAATCTGTCTAAGTAAAAAGTTTAGATATATTTTTATGATTTTTTATTTTTCTTTTATAGATATTAAAATTTTTTTAACATTTGACACATTTAAGCAGTCAGTTGTTAAAAGTTTGTTACAAAATTTGGATTAGACCTTTCTAAAAATGTTCCACTCATTTCGGCTGGTAACTTTTGGTAATCTACCAGATTTTGACTTATTTACCATCTTTTAGTCTCAATTAATTTATTTTACCCATTGTTATGGAAAAATCATCAAAATAGTTAAAGCAATGAGAGGATTAAAAAATGACTTTTTTAAATTACCAAAAATTAAAATTCATAAAGTTTGAATAAATCTAATAAAAAAACGCCATCAAACATTATCTAAAAATAAAAATGTCAGGTTGGGGTCAGTTGTCGGAAAAATTTTATAAAATAAAGCATTTTATAAATTTTTCAGAGTTGTTTGGAACTTGTTTTAAAACAATTTTGGAGCGTTTAGGTATTTATTAAAACGAATTATATATAAAATGAAAGATAAAAAAATTTTGATTTTTGTTCTAATTTTTATAGACAAACATTGATGTTACGTTTTTTTGCTTTTACAATAAATTACGTAAACTCTGGTATATTCATAACTTTTTATTTTTGCAAATTTACCAAAATTTATAATATTTAACGTGAATTGTTGTTAAAACAAAAAACAGAACATCACTTGACTTTATTCTCCATAATGCTTGCTTCTTATTTTATCAGCTAGGCGAGATATACTTATTTTCAATTTTCAAAAAATGTTCAGTCCAGTCATCTTCAACTCGTTTGATAACGATAAACGATTAGAAAGGAAAGAAGATTTATTGTTCAGGTCTTCGCATCGTTAAACATCTTAGAGCAGTACATGGAATGGAGTTTCTGTAATTCTTATTTATTCCAATAAAACTTCTGACAGTTTTTAAAGAGATCGAGGATATATCATTATAAAAAGGACTTGTGGATGCCTAATGATTCAAAATTTGAAAAAAAAGAGAATCAAATGAAAATAAATACTGAAACTTGTTGAACTCAACTGAAAACTTGGTAAAATCATTTGTAATGAGTTTTTTGGCAAAAATTCTTTACAATAAAAATTTTGAATGATAAAAATTAGATTATTTAAAAAATTAATATAATAAATTTTTTTCCTAATGATATTTCGATATTAAAGGTGCTAGATTTTTTTTCTACAACTTTAAAAGACAAAATTAATTTATTTGTTAAATTTTAATTTCAAAAGTTAATTCATTTTTAGAATATATACTAAGCATTACATTAAATAGATATAAATTTAAATTTAATCAAGAAATGTTTTTAATCATTTTAAAATTAAATTGCAGGAAAATCAATTTATTTAAGTTTAAATACTTAACTGCTCTTTGTAAAACTATTCAAAGATTTCGCTAAAGAATATGCTGAATTTTTCAAAATATTCTTTTTGAAAATAAAAAAGCGCTTTTAATTTTAAAAACTTTATTTTTTCGAAAACATGATTTCCAAGAAACAAATGATATTTAATTTAAAATTGTTAATCCTTTGAAACCATAAAACAATCTTTAAAATTAATATTTGTTAAGTTTTTATTTTATAATCAGATTTTTGAAATCAACAAAATTAAATTCAATTTTGATCTTCAATCAAATTTTTGATTCTTTCGATCAGCTCTCCTGAAGCAAATAAACCTGATATAATATTTTTCATTTCATTTATGTAAGCTTTCATTGCATCTTCTTTACTCAAATTACCAAGTTCATTCCTATTTCAATCTTAAGTAAAATTTAAATACTAAAAGAAATCTTACCAGGCGTTCCATTTGGCTCTTTCAACCAATTTTATAATACTGGGCTGAGGACTGTCACATGGTCCTTCTGTTGCTTGTTTATAATAAGAATAGAATTTTAATTTATCATCATTTGTTAGTTTAATATCCCCTTTTTGAAGAAAATTGCTATTTTATTTCTTATTGATGCAATAATTAATATTTACCTTCTTTGGGTAAACTTTGAACAATTTGACACAATTCGTTAAACCGTTCTTCAAGAGTTAGAGAACTCATACTTATGCAATTATTAAGTTGTTCTATGATTAAAATTTTTTTTTACTCTATTTGGAAATATCTAACAAGCATATTTTTTTACTGATTTAGAATATAATGCGACAAAAAAATATACAATGTTTTTATGCATAAACTAGCTAGTTCAAGTTAATGCCATCTACAATTTTAGTATATTGTCTTAATTGGAACTTTGCTTAAGTGTAATAAAATTCTCAGTAGAGACTGCAAGAAAAAATAGTTAAACATGATATTTTTTATTTAAATTTTTTTCGAATAAGATTTCCTATGAAAGAATAATGAAAATTTTCATTTGTAATTTATTTCGTAGGAATAAAGCTAGAAAAATTTCAGGTGAATTAATATATAAAGATTACATAATTATTCGCGATAATTTAATTTAAAAAAATCTAATGTAGTCAAGAAAAAAATCAATAATTTTTCAAACAAATCAACCAAAGTTAGCTAGCTAGGAGCTGTATTGAATTATAGAAGAACCTTTTTTTAATAAATATAAAATTAAATTTTCCAAAATCTTTTCATTTCTGCCATTTAAGAATTAAATCCGATAAAAAAGGAAATTTAAACCAATTTTTGAAAGACAAAATAATAACTAATGAATTCATTTTTCGAAAATTTGTTTGTAAACTTTGAAGCCTTATTACTCTAGAATGAATCATTAATTTGAAATCATAAAACTTTTGTTTTAGTCAATTTAGTAAAACGAAATTTTTTGTAACCAGTACACACATTAATGGCTAGAAATCAATCCTTAGAACTTAAACATATTCTCTAAAAAACTTTTGATTTTAGTTTTTTTATTATCTACTATGATTTTTTTAATAGCGATTATATGTATTGTATTATTAGTTTTAACTATAGAAGTTTAACATTTAAATTCTGATTCAATAGTATAAAATTATTAATTAAATATAATTTTTTCAATTCAAAATATTTCAAATGAAGGTATTTAATTTATTCGATTAAAAATATTAAATTTTTTCCATTTTTTGGTTAGTTTGATTTAAGTCTTGATTTCACATTTAACAGAGAAAGTTTTACTTCAATATCAAGTTTTTTTAATTTTTTTTTCTAAATTTGAATAACAAATAATTTTGGAGACATGTTTTTATTATTTTAGGATTTTTGGAATGGCAAATAAATTTATTTATTTTTTAAAGAATTAAAATGAATGAATTATAATGTATATAAATTTTCAAAAAGTCAGATTTTCAATTTTATATCTAAAATTTAAAGAGAACAATAAAAATTCGTCTAAATAAATTTTTCATTGAGCAAAAATTTTAATACTTTAAAAATTCAAAACTCTTTTTTGAAATTTATGTAAATTTCTGTTATGAAATTTGGGAAAAAAGCTCAGCATAATCATATATTTTTAGTTTAAATTTTCTGGTTTTTCGTATGGAAAATTTTAGAATTATTAGAGCTTAAGACATTTTAATTTTTAGAAATTCTTTTTACAGTAAAATTTTTTCTAAACAGCTAAAATTTTATAGCAACAGAATCATTTTTTTTCAGCGTTAAAAAAATATAAAGACAAAAATATATTTTATTTAGTTATTTTGTCATGAGCCGAGTTGTTTGAAAAAAAAATTGAAAATACAGATAAAAATTAAATTTTTTACTGATAAAAATGTAACATAAATTTTAGATATTAAAAATAGTTGAAAAATATGTAAAATTTAAAATGATAAGTCCCACTCATTTTTTTATTTCGTTAAATTGTTTTTTATTTTTTTTCGAATCAACACATTCTAATCATGCCATAAACACAACTAAAACAGCAGGTGAAAAAAATACAACAACTTATGATAAATTTCAAATCCAAGAAAAAATCGTAAATCCTCACGACTTCGATTACATCTTAAACCCAGGACACACTATTTGTAAATCAACTGACCAAAGCTCAGAAATTTTCCTCCTGATCTATGTTCACACTTCACCGACCAATTTTAAACGAAGATTATCTCTGCGTGAAACATGGGCAAGACGGAGCATGTTCCGCGACATAAGAATTGTCTTTATGATGGGCGATGTATCAGAAAAACGAACTAAAAAATTGATCCAAATGGAAAGCAACATTTATGGTGATATTGTGCAAGAAAATTTTGTTGATGCTTACAAGAATTTGACTTACAAAGGAATAATGGCAATGAAGTGGATTACGGAATTTTGTCCAAAAGCAAAATTTATTCTCAAAGTAGATGATGACATAATAGCAAACATTTTTATCTTGATGAGGCATTTGCATCATTTGGACACACATAAAGTTGTAAAAGATAAAACAGTTATGTGTTTAGTATGGCAAGGCATGATTGTCATGAGGGATAAGAATTCAAAATGGTATTTGTCAAAAGATGAATTTAAAGATGATCGTTTTGGCAAGTACTGTTCAGGATCTGCGTATTTGTTCACAAACGATTTACCAAGAGAAATGTATAATGCTTCACAATATTTGAAATTTTTTTGGGTTGATGATTATTATATTACGGGAATGCTTGCTCGTGGTGTCAAAAGCAACTATGAGTTTTTCAATTCCCTTTATATAATTAGCTCAAACTTAGTCGAGAATCGTTTTTTGAATAAAAAAACAAGTGACCGAACCGTTTTTGGTCACTCTCCAAATAATTTGAATCGAATATATAAGCTGTGGAATTTCATCATGCGAAAATTCATCAATCAATTTCCAATTTTTTACAGAGGTAGAGTTGATTTTATTAATAAGCAAGATTTTATTTATTTAAAAAATTTTGAGGTGCCAAAAAATATTTGGGATAAATATTTAGATTCCAAAGAGTCTACTCAAGAAAAAATTGAATATGATTATTTTTAAAAATTTTTTTGACTCAGGTTTTTGATTGTTAAGTCAATAATTTTTTAATTCAATAAATTTTTAATTGATTAATCTTAATGATTTTTATCTATCAATTCTTATTTGCTACTTTCTTTCTTAATTCTTTATTTCTTATGGCACTTAACGCAACTCCTATAGACGGCTTCTTTAGTAAGTCGTCTCCGCAAGTCTGCTTGCTGTAGCTTATTCTTATTTGAATTGAAAAAAGTTGAGTTGATTATTTTTAATTCACGCAAAAATGGTTTTAAACTTTAATATGGAAAATAATTGTCATTTAACAATTAATTTTAAGAGAAAAATTTAAGACAATTGACAACTAAAAATCAACAAAATAGTGTTGTTCTCATAGCTGTGTTAATATGCTTTTAATAAGAGGAGTAAGGGAAATTATCAAAATGTTAGATAGGAATTTTTTTATCAATTCCTTTAGTCTTTTTAGTTACAATAAAATTAGGTCAAAATTAAAAAACTCTTTTTCATTAAATATTTGGAATTTTGAAAATAATTGACGATTTAAATTTTTTTTTCTTTATAAAGCTTTTTAGATTCTAAATTTCAAATAAAATAACCAAAAATGTTTAAAATAAATTGATTACAAAAAAAGCAAACATTTGAATGAAAATTCAGCTTTAAGAAAAATGTTTCTTACTTTTTATCTTTAAAGTAGATTTAAATAAAATAAATATCTCTCTGTTGATTGCCAAAGACCATCATGATGTTCTTGGAAAAAAAAATTTTATTCACTCGTTAAGCTATTCCATACTGTCGAATGTCCTCTTAACTAAATTATGTTTTTTATTTGGACTTAGTCGAAAGTTTTGCAGAAATCTGCTTCAATGTTATCAACAAATATTTAGTGCCAAATTCGTGTTTTAATTTTTTGATGGTAAAACGTTCTTGTTTCGTTTAGTTGTGGATTCATTATTGACAAGCTTATAATTTCGCCTTTTGGAAGCAATTGCTTTTACAAGGTCTGAGTAATCAAGATTACTATGCAAATCATGCAAATCAAACTTTGATCAAAATTTATGCATAAGAAACACAAATTTTCTATAAACTAAAGTTTAATGCTTCTTTAATTTTACGTATAATTACACAAAAATTAAAATCTTCAATAGTAAAAATTGATTGTTGAGAATTTTTTAGCTTTTTTATTAATTGCTCCTTAAATAAATTAATGAAAATAATAAAAATATATCCAACTTTCTATTAATTCAAGGAAAAATTTAAAAAAAATAAATAAAGAATATTCTCAAATCTATAAAAATCATTAACAATCGATTTTTATCATTGACCACTTTTATTTTTACAAAAATTTACCTACAAAACAGTTATCTTAGCAGTAATGTAAATGTTGTAGTTCTCTTAATAACAATTTCATTCACAGAACCAATTTTGAACTTATTGAAAAAAGTTATCCAATTTTTTATCATTTAGTGTTGTTCTACTGAATTTCCCAGAACCAATTCAATCATTCTATTACACAAAATTAATCCATTTTAATCAAACTATTTCCATAGATTTAAATAGAATTTTCAAATTAATTTTAATTTTAGATTTTAAAAATAATTCGAATGTGGTTTTGGATCAATGGGTATAAAAGTTTTATTCTTATTAAATTAAGGTCATTTAATATTTTATAAATATTTAAAAAATTTTAAATTATGATTTAACTTAAGGATGAATTGAATTTTGAATGCCGTTTTAAGTCAAATTAACCGAAAAAATCCAAAAAAATATAATTTTCTGATTCTTGAGTATTTTATTAAAAAATGAACAGATTTCAATTTTCAAGATTTTTTATTTAATCTAGTATAAAATCCTCCTAAATTCATCAGCTCTTCATGAGAACCCATCTCAGTGACAATGCCGTTTTGCAGCACATAAATGACATCTGAGTCTCTGATGGTTGATAATCTATGAGCTATAACAATGCATGTTCTTCCTTGTTGAGCTCTATCAAGTGCATCTTGGACTATTTTTTCGGACTCGGTATCTAATGCAGAAGTTGCTTCATCTAGTAGCAAGATTTTCGGATCTCTTACTAGAGCTCTAAATTATTGAAATAAAATTAAACTTTGGATCAACATAATTTTAGTTGTAAAAAGAAATTCTACCTAGCAATCGCAACTCGTTGCTTCTGACCACCTGAAAGCTGAGTGCCTTTTGATCCTACATTTGTTTCATAACCCTTTTGAGATTTATTTTAGAGAAAAAAACTTTTTCTAGTCTATAATTTAGAATTACAAGTGGTAAGTTGGAAATAAAATCATGAATGTTGGCTTTTTTTGCAGCCTCGATAACTTCCTCACGTGAGACTTGTCTTGAATTGTCACCATAAGCAATATTGTCATGAATAGACATGTCAAATAATATCGGTTCTTGGCTAACGATGCCAAATTTTGATCGAAGCCAATGAAGGTTATAATCATTCAGGTTGATATCATTTAGCTTTATTTTTCCATTATCTGGATCATAAAAACGTTCTAGCAGCTGCGTTACTGTCGACTTGCCACATCCTGAACTTCCAACGAATGCAACTCGTTGACCTTCTTTTACTTTTAGATCCAAGCCTTTCAATATTTTGGCATCTGGTCGATTTGGATAGCAAAATTCGACCGATTCTAGTGAAATGTCTGTTTTAAAATCTTTGTCTTCAATAGTTATTCCATTTGTTGATTCATAGTTGTTAACTTTTGTTTCTCTCTCGAATAATTCAAACATCGAATTGACAGCTGTTTTGGCTTTGGCATAATCTGGCATTAGACTCGATGCTTGACCTTTCAGAATAAAAAAAATTCAAAATAATCATTTAATAAAAATAGCTTTTATTTTTTAAATAAAAAATTTTAATTGATCTAACCAACTGACTGTGCTCCAAAAATAATACAACTGAAAACAAGCATTATTTTTTCAAAATCCATTCCAAATAAATTTTTTTCCACCAAATATGCTCCAAGAGCAAAAGCAGCTGCCATGGCATAGAAAGTAATTGAAGAAGTAAAACCAAGCATGAATGCAGATATGTTTGATGACCGGATTGCTGCTCTTGAAAAAAAAGTTCAAGCTTTTAATAAATCTATTGACAGCATAATTAATTACTTGTATGGAACATCAAGCTTTTTGCTGTAAAGATTCCAAAAGTGATTTTCTTTATTAAATATAGCCACAGTTCTAATGTTGCTTATAGCTTCAATACTTATCTTTTTTTGTTTAGAAATTTTTAGTTAAAAAATGTATTTTAAAATAAAAGCCTTTTTTTTATCTACTTTTCCAGCATCTTGTAGAACTTCTTTATCTTTTCCGGAGAATCCAGTCAACATTTTGGTTTGCAATACACCACCAACAATCATAAAAGGCACAAAAGCCAAAATGGTCAAAGCAATAGCCCAACCATAAACAAGAGCCAAAACAAGACCAATGCCAAGATTTCCGAGATTCATTAGCAGAGCGCCGATTCGAATGCCAGCTGCCTAAATGAAATTCATATTAATCATTTATGATATTTTGATGCTTGAATCTTACGCCATAGACGGCTGCTGCTTCAACAGCTAATTTGGTGCAAAGTATACCAACTGAATTTTGTTGATTGTCAAACCAAGCAATGTCTTGTTTAAGCATGGTTTTAAATCCCATTGATCTTAGTCGTTTGGTCAAATTTTCTCCTGATATTCCAAACATAGAGTTCTAAATGTAAAAATGAAATTTTTTTTAAATGATTGAAAAGAGAGATTTGATTGCTGATTTCTTTTAATTAAAGCTTATCTTTCAAAATGATAAAAATTTAGATTGTTTTCATCTTTTTCTTAATTGATTGTATCGTTAAATACTTTTTTTTATTTTATCTTTAAAAAAAAAATTGGACCTATACTTTCGGTAAAATTCATAATTCATTTTTTTTGATAAATTAAATAATTATTTTAAATTAACCTGAAGAAGATTGCTAATAAAAGTGACAATACCAAAAACAATGAACAAAATCGAATAGAGAATGATAGACTGTTCTTGTTTTTTCACGTCACATTCGGAAAAAATAGCGATTGCTTTGCTAAACACAATTGAAAATGCTGGTTGAACTGCTCCACTGATTATACTGGCTAAACAGCCGATCAAAATAAAATACCATTCTGGTCCGTTAAGTTTCAAAACTTTGAACATAGAAACATCTTTCTATTTAAAATTTATCAATTTTAGAAATTTATTACAATTTTCGAAAATTAAAAAACAATTTGCCTTTTTTTCTTTTTTTGTAAATTCTTGAGCTTTTGAATCGATTTCAATTTTATTTCCACTGGTTGATACTTGTTTTTCAAAATTTAAATTTATTTTCTCTTTAATTATTGGATTTATCTTGTTCAAAGATGTTTGGGATTCCATCCCAGTTTGCTGTGTTACGACCAATTTGTAGTAGAGACCTTTTTGACTCATTAAATCAGCATGTGTTCCGTATTCTTTAGCTTTGCCGCCCTCAAATGCAAAAATAACATCTGCATTTAAAATGGTAGATAGCCTGTGAGCTACAATAATTGTAGTTCGACCTAATCTCGCTTTGTCCAAGGCAGCCTGAACAATAGATTCAGATTCATTGTCCAGAGCTGATGTAGCTTCATCTAACAATAGAACCTTTGGATTTCTTACCAAAGCTCGAGCAATCGCAATGCGCTGTTTTTGACCTCCGGACAATTGACCACCACGATCTCCGACTTTTGTATCATATTTCTGTAAAATTAAAAAAAAAAACAAACAAACTAAAAAACTAAAAACAAAAAAATATAAAAAAAGTCACCTCAGGTAGACTCATAATAAATTCATGAGCATTTGCATTCTTGGCAGCTTCAATAATTTGTTCATCTGTTACATCATCCTTGCCAAATCTAATGTTTTCTTTAATGGTCGTGCTGAATAAAATTGGCTCTTGATTAACAACACCAATTTGTGATCTAAGCCATTTAACATTCAAAGATCGTAAATCATTTCCATCGAGTTTAACACTTCCACTCAATGGATCATAAAATCGTTGTATCAATTGAATACAAGTTGATTTTCCTTTTATATTTTATATTTTTATTATTTAAAAAAAGTGTAAATATTACCACATCCTGATGAGCCGACTAAAGCCACAGTTGAACCATGTTTTATTCTAAAATTGAGACCATTCAAAATATTTATGTCAGGCCTTGATGGATAGTTGAAATTGACATTCTCGAATTCAATATTTCCAGTCACATCGACCGGTTTATTACCTTCTTCGGATGATGTATCAATTGTTGGTTTCTTAAGTATTAAATTAAAATTTAAAAATTGGAAAAGAAAAAAAATTATTTTAAAAGCATACTCTGTCAATGATTTTAAAAACTTCAAAAGCTGCCCCCCTTCCTGTGGCAGAGGTTCCGATAAATGGACCAGCATTACCCAAACTAAAGATGGCAATGATAATACTGAAAAATACAAGTAAAATTTTTCCGATTGAATATTCAGGCAATCCAGTAACAGGATCATTGTTTAAACTTAAAGTCCAGCCATACCAAAATCCAAGCGCATACGCGCTATTGATTACAATCCATATAAATCCCATCAAAAGTCCATTTATAGTTGCTTTTTTTATGCCAAATCTTTTCGCTTCATCCAACTTTTCCTCATAGCGTTTGTGCTCTTTTTGAGCGCCATTGAATGCAAACACAGTTCGAATGGAGGAAAAAACTTCTTCGGCAACTGCTCCAGCTTTCGCATAAGATTTTAGCTCGTTCGAAGTCAAAACTTGAGCAATCTTTATTTGGCGAGAAATGATTCTAAGTTTTCAAGATAAAATTAGATTTTCATTACTTTTGTAAACATGATAGCTGATGCAAAAATTAATGGTGACAAAGATAAAATGACAAGAGTAAGTTTCCAGCCTTTGACAAAACCAATCACTATTCCGCCAACAAAAGTTGCCAAATTTTGAATAGCATTTCCAAATTTGTCACCAAAAGCGTCCTTAATCTTATCTATATCGCTATTTTAGGACAAAATAAATAAAATTATAAAAAAAAAAGAAATCATGTTTTACTCTGTTAAACGATTTGTAAGCTCGCCACTTTTGTAAACATCAAACCAGCCAATGTCCTGTTTTAAAATGGACGAAAGCAGAGCTTTGCGAATTGCTCTTGCCTGCTTCTGAGCTGGCATGAGCCAAAATGCCACTTGAAAATAACTCAAAATCATTGTTAAAAAGCCCAAAACTTAAATACAGATTTTAAATTAAGTTTTAAATTTTGAGTTAAATTTAAGTTTACTAATCAAATAAACAATTTGATTTTTCAACCGACTAGTCAAAGGATTAACATCAATTTCTGAAAAGCTTGTGTTGGTAGGAAGTATGATATTGCAAACTTTGCCATAATCAGTAAATCCGTCGATAATATTTGAGAACACAAGCATCATAAAAGGCATAATTACTCCGTTTGCTACTGCTCCAATTGTTCCGATGAGCATGAGTAAAAGATCGATTTTAGTCCCATATCTGAACTAAATTGAATTTCTCAAGGTTTTTAATTTTTTAGAAATTCTTCTTCTATTTACCAATTCAAAAAAAGATACAAATCCATTATCAGACTTTTTTTCCTTTTCTCTAGAAAATTTTATTTTTAGTTTTTTCAATTACTTAAATTTTTCTTACTGTTCTTTCCGTTCTTCGGATTTTGACTTTTTTAAACTAGACATTTTAATTTTTTCAATTCCCATTTTTTTTTTCAGATGATTTCTGCCTATTTTAAATCAAAAGAGATAAAATTTTTTTAGTTTGAATTAGAAAATAAAAGACTTCAAAATTTTTCAACAAAATACGAAACAAATATAATTTTTAGATTTCTAAATGGTGTATCGCATAATTTTGAATCATTAGATCTTCTCTGACACATGACTAAAGCAATCCAATAACAAGTTTAAAAAAAACATGAAATAAAATTTGGAATATAGATTTCTATATATCAAAAGATTAAAAAGTTTAGTTGGTTTTTTAATTTAGTTTCACAATTCAACTTAAAAATCTATTTTGACTTTTAATAAATTATTTAAGCACTTATAAATACTTTGAAAATAAAAAAAGTTTAAAAAACAGTTGTTAAATTTTTGATTTTAGAATAAAAATATTTAAAAAGATATTCTATTCATAAAATTTATAATATTTTACTAAATATTACGTAAAATGAAGTTGATTTAATAATATAAAAAATACCCTCTTTCATTAGAAAATAAAAAATAAATTCAAATGAAAAATAAATCAAACAAATTTAATTATTTTTACCAAACTTTGCAAATATTTTAAACAATCAAACTTTTATCGTTTATTTTGTTAAATTTACTTCTTTAACTCTTTTCTGTTCAGTCTTTAACTGCGTCAGATCAAATGCATCAATTTACTAAGTTTTTAAAGTATTTTATATTTTCTGTAGCTGATAGTTTGATTGAAATTGGTACAGTATCTTCAAAAAGACGATCCGATAGGATTAAAAATATACATAAAAAGATGCTAATTTGACTAATTTTTAATTTCATTTAAGGAATTCATCAAAAAAACACGTTTGATTTCATTTTCAGATATTTAAATAATATTAAATTGCATCGTTATTATTGTTGGAAAAAGATTTGGCAAGATCTGTTTCAGTTTAAATTTGTTCCCAAAATTTCGACAAAAATTAAAAAGGTGCATTACAGATATTTGAATTTATATTTTGAATCTATCCTGTTTTGTTGATAAAAACAATTCATTTTTAGATTTTTTACTTTAAGATTTATTTAAAAATGTTAAACAGAAAAAATTTCTTCCTAATTTTATTTTTTATTTCATAGGATCTCGTTAAAAATCTTAATTTGGTCTTAATTTTCTGGCTTAATTCATGGAAAACTTATCTTCTTGATCTCAATTGCATAATTGTGACTTTATAATTCGCATTTCTCACATTTTAATACCAAAAGGTTAAACTGACAACTAGTAAGAAACGTTTGATACCAATATACCAGGATATTATTTTTTTTTTATTTAAAGTTTAAAAATTCATTTAACAGCACATCAAAATAGCTCATCAAATATTTAATTTTTTTTATTTTATTTTATTTATTTAAAAAATAATTTAGGGGTGACCCCAGGGAACGTCCGAATGGTTCAAGACCTTCGTATGAGCCCGCATTAAAAAGTAAAATCAGACAAAAAGTGATTCAATTAAAGCTAAGTTTATCGAATGGAGTTGAAAATCTTATCAAATTAGGGCGTTCTGACAGCATGAATTGTTCGATCTCTTTTGCGATCAGCACTTGCTTTGATTTGTTAGACAAAAACTTAAGAAATAAGTTGTTGGCTCTTTCTTCAATGGTTTCTAGCTTAAGTATTTTGTGCATGGAACGAATCGGTGTTTTGAGAGGAAAATACTTAATAATACGCAAGAATTTGTTTTGAGTTTTTTAGAGAGAAGAACTTATTTTTTCGGTCCCACTGTTTAGTATCACGAAGCAGTAATCGAATAGGGATCGGATGAGAGATTTTTACAGCACAAGATTGATTGATAGTGAGTTTGACCATTTGGAATTTTTGATACGACGGGGTAGGTTAGTTTTAGACGTTAGTTTGTTTTCAAGATCTTGTAGATGTGGTTTAAATGATAATTTGGGGTCAAGCTTGATACCAAGAAAGGTTGGATTTGCGTCTAAGGGAATCTCTGAGTTAAGTACTGTGAGCTTAAGTTTGTAGTTTTTGTGGTAGTTGTAGCACGTTTTAGAGACGTTAATGGCAAAACCCCATGTTTTGCAAAAGTCAATTATTTTATCGATTGCTGGTTGAAGATTATTTACGATCAGTCTGGTTGTTTTACACGTAATCCAAATACACTCAATTCTTCACCTGAGTCCGGCGAATTTCGAATAAGAAACTAGGAAGTCTGAAAACATTGTGCTTGCTCCTTTAATCAAATCAAAAATATGAATTAAAAAAAAATTTCTAATAAATGTTAAGAAACCTACTTAAATTCTGTCTTTTTCTGCCAAAACTCAAAAAATTGATCTGAAAGGTATTTTTGGTAGATATACGAAATAATATTTAAGGCGTGTATTTAACCTTCTGACAAAAATAAATTATTCGCTGACAAATACGTCTGACTTAATTAATTAATGTACTGACAAATTAATTATTATTAAAACAAATAACTGACAAAAAAAATTATTAAAGGACTAATTAAATTAAATGAAGACTATTCAAATTAAATATTGAAAAATTAAATTTTAAACTGACAAATAAATAAATTTCTTATGACTATTTTAATAATTAAAATACAAAATTATTAATCTGTCCGGACAATTTTTTGAAAATTAATTTGCCAATTAATTTTCAAAAATTATCATATATATGTCTTTTAAACTTTCTTTACATTTTTTCAGCTTATTAACTTTATTTTTATTTTATCTAATTTTATTAACTCTATTTTCATTTTTATTTTTTTATAATTTATTCCGAAAGAGCTCTAGCTCAGTACAGAAAACAAATAAATAAATAAATAATAAATGCTTAATCATTATAACTTAAAAATGTCTAGTACTGAATCTTTATACCAGAATTTCACTCGAATAATAACCAAGACGACTCAATTAATGACGTGAACGTTAGATGGAGTTGTACCTTTAAAAAAGCGTGGTAAGGGTATTGTTTATGAGTTTGTTCAAAAGACTACTGAACAAAATTAAATATTTGACAATCGGATTGAAGAATAGAGGCCAATGTTGACGATATTGTTCTAGATGTTGAAAAAAGCAACCACGAAAAGTAACGATCCCAATTCAATTCGATGAACCGATGGTAGCTCAAGAGCCACCGAAAAAAAAACAAAATTGTTTAATTTTTTAATTCTTATTAAATTTTTTTTTGTCATTCAAAAATAATTTTTGTCTAAATTTAATACAATTAGTCACTTAACAAAAATTATTTTGTCAGTCGAAAAAATAAAAGCCATATTTAAAAGATTTAAAATATTTATTTTGAAAGAAGAATTTCATCAGTTTATTTTAAAAAAAAATTTTAGATTTTGTTTTTTCTTAAGAAGATTTTTAGCTTAAAATTTTGATCGAAATTGGATAAATCTCAACGTTAAAAATGCACTTTCATTTAACGGTGAATGTAAAATTGGAATCATTCCAATTTTACATTATTAGTAATAAGATATAGGGGATAATATAGGTTAAAATCCATATATCCAAATAACTTGATAAATTAATTCAAATAATTTAAAAATTTCAGAAATAAATAAAAATAAAATATTAAAAAAATTTTTAAAAGATTTTAAAAATTTTCATATTTTAGTTGTAAAAAGATGCAAAATTTAATGTTTTTAATGAAACTTTACTAAACCCTTAACCCTTTTGTTTTTGATCTTAAAGAATTAGAAAATTTTCTTATTTCTAAACGACCTACTTCTACCATCAAAAAAAGTTTTCATTAGTTCTATTATATAGTAGCTTTAACTAAGACAAGAACAACTTTTAAACGAAATATTAAATCATCTCAAGAATATGAGTTTAAAAAATAATCAGACGCTTATTTAATTTAGCAATGTAAGAATGAGAATAAATATTTGTTTATCCTTATTTTGGATGTAAAATCAATTTCAGAAATTAGTTTCTGACCAAAATATATGAAATCTTTCAGACCTTCTATTGGTTCCGCTCATATCCGAATTAAAAAAAATGAAACTTTTTTCTTCAAAAATGTATCTTGATTAATATTTTTTTTATTTTTTATAAATTTTTATTTTTTTTAAAGTCAAAATTAATTATTTTTAGATTTTAATTTTGAAAATTTTAAAAGATTTTTAATAAAATTGATTGTTTTGTAGAATTATTAAGTCCTTAAATGACAAAGAATATATATTGTAAATAAATTTTCGTAGCGCCAGACTAAAAGCTTACGAACTTGTTTTTGGTACCTCCAAAAAATACTTTTTTCCACTTGCTTTTAAATCAAGTCATCTTTATTATCTTAAATAATTGTCCTTATTCTATCCTAGTGGATAATGGGGAGGCGCTCATCACCTTTTCAAGTACCTTTTTTAGCAACGGCTCCGATCTGACACAGAGGCTACTGCATCATCTACACCTCTTTATTATCTTGAGCCTTGATTTTTTTATGAGGCACCAAAATAAGTTCGTGAGCTTTTATTGCGGCGTTAAAAAACACATATTCACTGTATCGGATTTTGAGGATTAATTTTAATTAGGTCTTGATCAAGTTCAAAATTTATATGTAACAAACACACTTTATTCAAAAACATAAACCCTTTTTACTGTTCTACACCCTTTTTTAGTAATTTTTAGTTAATTCTAAGTAAAACTAGTGTTTTCAGAAATTTTATTAAAATTCATTTTATCTTCCTCTTGAAAGAAGAAAAGAAAATCCTTTTGGATTATATTTTAACATTGATTAATGCAAAATTTTTTAGTATCCGAAAGTTAAAAAAAATCAAGATTTTAAAATTTTTCAACAAAAATAATATATATTGTAGCATGTTGTCATGTCACATTCAGGACCGATATCAGTTTATTAGTTCTTGGAATAATCTGTTACAAAGCAGTCATTTTATTTTTATTGCATTGGAGTTAATACATGTTATTAAAGACAATTTTTCTTGGCAATTTTTTATTTTTAACACTCGAATAAATCTCTTCGACTTTATTTTGGTAGAAAAAAATAGTTTTGTTGCTCTTCTTTGAATTTATAAATTTTTTTTTGTAGTATCCCAAAATCTCCAAAAATCAAAAATTTAATAGTGATATAAAAAACCAAAATTAAAAATCTTCTTAAATAAAAAATTTAAAGTTAGACTAAAAATCAACAAACTACTTGCTTAATATTTTATAAAAAATAAAATCAATTAATCCCAAAAAAATTTCTTAAGAATAATGAATAAAAATTGAATTCATCGAGCTTTTCCAAAATTAAAATCCTAAATATTTTTTTGATTTTTGAAAGAATTTTGTTTACATCATAGATCAATCACCTTTTAGATCGTTTATAAATTTGCATACTTAAAAAAATTTGTTTATATTTAAAAAATGAATTTAGACAAAAGCTTTTTTCAAGATAAATTTTTGAAAATTTAACAATGCCGAATTTAATTTCGATGAATCAAATAATTGGTAGATTTAATAATTTGCAAAAAAATTGGAGATAATAATTTTTTATTTTGTACTTATTTTTTTATTTAAATTTAGATTATATTGCTGCTTATAAAACAATTATTAACTAAATGTTGATAAAATCAGTGAATTTTCTTTTAAAATTTTTTTTTTCTTTTTATTTTGTTTTCTCAGGAGAAGGATTTTCAAATCAAATTTCTAATGATAACAAAAAATTTGAACTCCAAGAAAAAATCGTAAATCCTCACGACTTCGATTACATCTTAAACCCAGGACACACTATTTGTAAATCAACTGACCAAAGCTCAGAAATTTTCCTCCTGATCTATGTTCACACTTCACCGACCAATTTTAAACGAAGATTATCTCTGCGTGAAACATGGGCAAGACGGAGCATGTTCCGCGACATAAGAATTGTCTTTATGATGGGCGATGTATCAGAAAAACGAACTAAAAAATTGATCCAAATGGAAAGCAACATTTATGGTGATATTGTGCAAGAAAATTTTGTTGATGCTTACAAGAATTTGACTTACAAAGGAATAATGGCAATGAAGTGGATTACGGAATTTTGTCCAAAAGCAAAATTTATTCTCAAAGTAGATGATGACATAATAGCAAACATTTTTATCTTGATGAGGCATTTGCATCATTTGGACACACATAAAGTTGTAAAAGATAAAACTGTTATGTGTTTAGTATGGCTAGGCATGGTTGTCATGAGGGATAAGAATTCAAAATGGTATTTGTCAAAAGATGAATTTAAAGATGATCGTTTTGGCAAGTACTGTTCAGGATCTGCGTATTTGTTCACAAACGATTTACCAAGAGAAATGTATAATGCTTCACAATATTTGAAATTTTTTTGGGTTGATGATTATTATATTACGGGAATGCTTGCTCGTGGTGTCAAAAGCAACTATGAGTTTTTCAATTCCCTTTATATAATTAGCTCAAACTTAGTCGAGAATCGTTTTTTGAATAAAAAAACAAGTGACCGAACCGTTTTTGGTCACTCTCCAAATAATTTGAATCGAATATATAAGCTGTGGAATTTCATCATGCTTAAATTTTTGAATCAGAATCCAAGTTTTAATAAGGGTCGAGTTGATTTTTTAAGTCAAAAAGATTTTATATTTCTTAAAGAGTTTTCACTGCCAAATAGTTTTTGGATTGATTTTCTCTATGAACAAAATCAAAAACTTAAAGCAAGAGAAGAAATTGATTACGATAAATTTTAAAATAATTATTTTGATAATTCTGTTCATATTAATTTTTGGGAAATTAAAAAAATTTTTCTAAAGAATTATAGTACGCAATTATTAAATCTTTATTGCCTATCTTAACAATACAATTGTCTTTTTCTTTTTTTCTGTTAGAAGTTAATTCAAATTTTTTTATGAGATAATTCTAATTAAAAACTTGAAAAAAAATTTATTTAATTTCTTTTTGTTTAATATGAAATTATGAAACTTTTGTAAAAATAAAAAAAAATTTGTTATTATTTTTCTCTGTTGTCCATCTAAATTGAAATCTTTAAATTGATATTTATATGTATAGCATCATGCTGTAAATTTTTTGCACAAAAAATTTTAATACTTGAAAAAATTTATTAAAAAATTCCAAACTTTAAAGATGACTAATTTCGTTTCCTGCTTAGTATTTATTTGTCTTTCAATCTCCCGTATAGACTTAAGCTCTCAAATGTTTCCAAATATCTTCGATTTTTCGTGCTTTTGGTTTTTTTTCAGGATTTCCAACTTTGACCATACCATTTTTTTTTATTGAAGTCTTTAGCAAAGATTCTTCAATCTACATAATTATTTGCTATTTTTAATTTTTACATATTTTAAATTATAATAACATGAATGACTAGTTTTATAGTTCATTGATAAAATTGAATAAGAATCTAATTTAAAAAGTGAATTTTTAGTCATTTAATTTCTTAATTTGCAAATAATTCTTTATTTTGTTTGAATTTTAATATATTCGTAGTTGTATAGTAAATAAGAATATATGATACATTTTTAAGATGGCTTGATGATTAGGTTGAGTAGAAATGACTGAATTATTTATTAATTAGTTTCTGATTGATATCAATACTTTCAATAGTTTATCAATTTAAAAATCATTTTTGCTGTATCTAAATTAAATATTTTTAAAATTAAAAAAAAATTTTGTTTCATTAATCTCATATTTTTTTAAGAAGAAAATTGTCAATATTTTCACTAATTATTTCATTATTTTATTCTATTAATGAAAAATCGATTTTTATTCTATTAATGAAAAAATTTAAAAAAACTTATTGATTTTTTGAGTTGTCAATAGAACAAAAAAAAATATTTTCTTTTGGTAATTGACATTTTTCAAGTTGAGAATAATTTATTTTCTATTACCACTTTGAATGTGTTTGCAGTGGCATCTCCACTTTTTGCTAAACTAATTTTTTTTCTAAGCTTTTAATTGACTATCAATATCAAATCAATCAATTTTCAAATCATCATATCAAATCATATCAATTTTCTTATTTCTTTTTCAAAGAGAAATAAGAAAATGTAACAAATTTGGTTCTTTTTCGATTGAAACCATTTTGCTACTTTAATGAACAATTGTATACTTTAAATAATTAAAAAAAAAACAGACTTGTTTATTAATATAATATTTAATATAATATATCTAAATATTACTTTCAAAAATTTAACATGGTTGTATTTGACAAAAAATCAAAACCCGTTCGCGATGTTAAAAGATATGTATACGAGAATAAGCGGTGCTTCTCATTTAATATAAAAAAAGAATTGAAAGAGACCTAACAACAGTCTTACTCTTACTATCAATAATAAATTTTTGCGCCTTTATTTAAATTGAATAAATCGCTAATTGAAAGTTAAAATTAAAATTAAATTTTGAATTATTATATCAAAGATAGGGAAGCAGGGCTTTATAATTGCTAGTAACGAGGTGTTAACTTTTAACTTTAATGTTATGTTTTATCTGCATGTTTTTTATAATTTTTTAGTTTCGATAAAATTAAAAATAACATGTAATTTATCAATTAATGTGTATACTCTATTGACGATTTACGTCCAGAATTTTTTCAATAACTATTCAGTATTTGTTTTTATTCACGTGTGTCTATGCTTAATATGCTCGTCACGCGCCGCTCGTTCCTCGCAAATTTTATATATTTGGATCGAAAACATCAAGCAAGCTTCCACTAAATTGACTGGTCCAGCTCCATCGGCTCCAAAATCAACTGCTAAATCCGCTGCAAGATCTCCTGCTCATCTGGTCCATCGTTGACTGTTCGTGAGCAACAAATATTGGCTCAAAAACAAGCTGTTCAACAACAAGCTTACAAATTGCAATCATACCATCAACAATTGGTGGCTGCATAGTAACAACAGCAACATCAACAAACAGCAACACAGCAACAGCAGCCACAAGTTCAATAAGATCCACAACAATACGCTGCATACCAACAGCAATTAGCTGCCCAACAACAACAACAGCAACCAGCAGCACAACAGCAATCATAGTACACTGCCAGCCAAGCTCACCAATAATCTGGTAGCAAATTTATAAGCACAGCAATTTTCTTTCGATACCCTTTAAAAAATTAATTCCTCTTAAATTTTTAGACTATCAGATGCTTATTTTGAATAATAATCTTTTAGATGCTTGAAAGAGTGGCAATTGGTGTAATGAATTTCAATTACGGGCATTAAGTTCGTCAAACAAAATATCGATATTTGTTTATTCAAAAATGAGAACAAATATTTTATTCTTAGATTCAGCAAGCTTTCATCATTTAATAAGCAAACGTATGCCATGCAATTAAATATTAACCAAAAAACAGTTCTTCAAATTTTTTTATTTGCGGCTATTTTGACCAGAGTCATTATTCTTCCTTAATTCCTCAAGACCAAAATCACATTGAATTTAAACCAAAAAATGATTTTGCAACATTTTTTAAATAATTTTTTTTTCTTAAATTTAGTTTATTTTTTGAATTTTTAAATAAAATTGTCCAAAATTTTTAAAATGATTTAATTACTATAATTATATTATTATAAGAATTCAATTCAAGACCAATTATAGTTTGTAATTCCTTAGTCTATTGAATCATTACGGGAACAAAAACGACAAATTTTAAATGTTGATTTTTCAATAGCAAAATAACATACAAAGGAAATAATTATACTAATATCTTTTTGTACTCTTTGTACAAGCTGTTAAATTAAAAAAAGTTATAAAAGAAATCAACGCTTAACTTAAAGCAAGATAAATTAATATAGCAGAGGAGGTACGCGACTTGTTAATATAATATTTATTATAAAAATTTACAAATATTTTTTATTTAAATGTTTCATTGGTCCCGTCATAATAAAGGTCAATCGAAAATAAATCAGCTCAACACTTAATATCTTTAATAGTAAATAAATAAAATTTTTTTTCAATAAAAAAATCAATTTAATTCGAGAAGTTGTCGGCGTTTGGTCTCTTTTTTTATATTTATGTATTTAAAAAAATACATTTTAGCCACAGAAAAAGGCAACATAAATGTTTTTTTTCGATAATTATACATTTATGTGTGTTACACTCATTTTTTAATAAAACTTACAAAAAATTGTTCCTCAGTCGCTTATTGTGTTAATTAAAATGTAAAATCTGCACAAGTCTGAAAAAAATTATTCACTTAAAGTAATATACATTTAGATGAAAATCTTAATGCACTCTGTAATGTGCATTAAGATAATGCAGATTTTACCTTTTTAAATGGCATAACAAGTGAAATCCAAAAATGTGTCTCTGCATAAATACCACTTTATTTAATAATTAAACTTTATTAGATCATTTTGAGCACCTAAAATTTATCATAAACTTCAAGTTGACAACTCAATTACATAATTTTTGATGAGAATGAAAAAAAATACTTAAAGAAATTTTTATTAATTCTAAAATAAGTTTTTATACAAAGATACAATATAAAAATTAAATTTTAAAAATATTCATTACCATTGAGGAGCAGAGTTGGCGAGTCTTCTTATTCTTCTCGTGTTTCTATCCTGGTCTCTAATTTTCTTTTCCATTTCAGCGTCAGTAAGAGTTTCCAAAAAGGGACACCATTGATCTGCTTCGCTAATCGGCCGAACAATGCAGTCTACTGTAGGAAGAGGAGACTCAATAACTTGATATGTTTTTTGATGCCATGCTAGCTGTCCTCGTATACTGTACGCTATGGAAGTCACAAATTCTCCGCCTAGGCCTAGCTCTCCGGCCAATTTTTTTGCAAATTCTTCTGGACTATTATTTGGCTCGGACATATCCCACTCAAATTGGTCCACTAAAGAAACATTTCCCACATGAATATTGAGCTTAATTATCACCCTTTGGTCTGTGTTGTCCTCAATTATGTTGTCTGAGGGATGACTTTCTAGCTGTTGACGAATCGACTGAGAAATAGCTGGAATAAAGGTGATCGGATTTAGATCTAAATCATCACATAGTAATTCGGCAAATAGCTCGGGGGTTATTAGCTGTTCATTTTTGTTCCAAGTAAAAGTGTCTCTAAGCTTTTGCCCTTCGATCTCGAGGTCTACTCGAATGGGAACTAGCACATCCGGCTGATTAGCGTTTTCATAAACACTTGTCGGATCGATGTCATCAAAACTAATTTTAATTTTTTTAATTTTTTTTAAGTGTGACCAAAATGAGCTTACCATAAAGGAAAAGTGCGCTTTTTGGGGTTTATACGATTTCGATTTATTGGAGTTGGTGTTGGAACCGCATCTAAGTGCTGCTCAGGCCTCAAAGTCTGTGACCAGTTGGCACTTTTTTTATTCTTTTCCCTAAATTTAGATTTTTTTTATCTCTAAGAATTTAAAAGTTAAAGCAACATACATCTTTGGAAAGTTTGGCTCATTAGCAACGACCACGGCTTTATATTTCTCATCATTGCCAGCTAGAATATCGTCTATTTCTGATGCTCTGACCAAGGTTAAATGACTGGCCAAATTTTGCTCGGAGCAGCCCATTTGAACAAGTTTTCTTCGTTCTTCCTGAGTCAAATTGCGACGCCATAAAGAAGGGTATTTTTTGTATAAAAACCCACGGAACAAACGAAGATGACTACCGACTTCGGAGCCGATATAAAATCGACCAGTAATGCCATCATCGAATGAAAAATTAAATGATGAAGGTTTTTCTCCGATTGTTTTTGGAAGCTCCTTGTTTTCTTTCATTTTTTGTCAATAAATTATAATTACACGAAAAAATTTTGATTTTCGTTTCAACAGATTCATTTTTTTTCAGAAAATTATTTTAAATTAACATTATTTTTGCTCATGATACTATTTTTGTCTGATGCAATTTAAAATAAGAATTAAATTGATTCTGAAAAAGCTTACAATGGTGTTACGATATCTGTATTTTAGTATTTTTTACTAAATTTTGTGTAAAATATAGCAAATTTACATAAAACTACGAAAAATTTTTATTATTAAAATTACCGTATTTTACGTAAATTTACTACATTTTTCGTAAAAAAAAACAAAAAAAACAAAATTAACCGAAATTTTGACATTTTTTAGAATTTTTTTTTTATTTTTAAAGAAAAGAAATGTTCAAAGTTTTTTTTTTACGTAAATTTTGGTAAATTTTAATTAAAAAGAAATGGGAATATTTGCTAATTTTGAATTTTTTATTTAAAAAAGTTTGATAATAAAAGAAAAACAAAAAAAAACAAACAACATTTTAAATTTTGATATCCTATTTGCATTTCCTAACTCAATTTTTATTTTCCGCCTTGGAAAAATTTGAAAAATTTCAACGTGCATGCACCTTTATTGAGTATTGCAAAACCTAATCTAATAATTTTCCAGAAAAATTAAAAAAAAAGTCCAGAGTTTGAAATGTAAAACAAAATAATTAATTAATTTGTGTTTATTTTTTATTTATATTCTTATAAATTGACATAAATCAGAATTTTATAAATATATATAATCTTTAATCTAAAATATAATTAGAATTTTACATGCTGCTTTCAAAAATATCATTAAGTAATATTATTGATAAAATTAGAAATTTTAGTGATTAAAAATTAACACGCCTTCTAGCTAAATGCATGTGTAAAAACTTGAATTGGGCATAGTTATTTTTTTTCACTAAAATTTTGTACATAACGGACTTAAATAGTAATTTTAAAAATAATACTAAATAAATAATATTTAAATTTTAATAAATTTTAACTAAATTCTAATTTTTTTTGCTGCTAATAGTAGTAATGGTAAAAGCAGTAAAAAAAATTGTTTGCTCTTAATAGTATTCACTGGATAACTGTTCCATAATTTTACACAGCGATCTGTTAAGAAACGATATCTCAATGAACCTCTGCGATTTATTTCGAAACCCAGTCTTATTGTCATGTGGTCTTCTAAGGTTTTTTACGCTATAAGCAAAATTTATCCCATTTGTTAATGAATCTTTTTCAAAATCATTTAAAATTTTGTCTCTTTAAATTAAGTCTCCCTTTAAACGAAGATTTTCAAGACTCATAAGATTTAAGTATTTCAATCTGTCTTCAAAAGACTTAGTTCTAGTAGAATCAATCAGTTTTGTAGCTCTTCTTTGTACTTTTTTAAGAATTTTAATGTCTATTTTTAAATACGGGCTTCAAGTTTCTAGTGCACACTCCATATGGTATATCACAAGTGATTCATAGAGAAGTCTTAATATTTTCAAATTTTGTAGAATTTGAAGAACTTAACTTAATTTTTTCTTTTTTTTTTTATTTTGCCTATGAGGCTTAAATCAATAAATAATAATAATAATAATAGAGAAGTCTTAATGATTCTCGTCTAAGATTCGTAAAAGAATTTCTTATTAGATCCAGTATTCGGATAGCTTTTTTAGCTGCTACATTGTTTATTCCATTTTAAATATTTTTTTATAAAAATACCCAAATCTTAATCTTCGAAAATCAATAATTCGTTAGAAATTCACTGAAAAATTAAGGATTTTAGGATTAAATTTTGAGAAACAAAGTTTTTAGAGAAATTTTCCTTAGATAATCACTACAAGAGGCATGATCGAATTCATTTATTGATAAATAAAATACAAATACAAATTCTTGTGTTAAATTTTAGTTTTTTGAAATCAATTAATAATAAAATAGTTTAAACTTTAATTAAATTTTGGAAATTATTTTAAAAAATTTACAAAATTCAAGTTGACATTATTTTCAATTCTTCTAAAAAATGATTAAAACTTCGTTTAATAATTTAGAATAAAAATACACAAACGTTAGATATCAATTTTTCTGGACAATATGCTTGCCTAATTTGTGAAAATCTTGATAATAAATAGCATAACGATAATGATCGTCTTGAACAATTGATTTCTGATTATCTTAGTTAATCGTTAGCCAACTATTTGAATAATTTCAAATTATGATTATTTTAAAATGATTTCTTAATGAATCGTAAATGAATTTTCTATGAAATTGAGTCCAATATCCTTAAGAATCAAATGGGTTGACTAAGTTAAAAAAAATTATTAAGAATAAAAAAATTATTCAATATGTCAGAAAACATTTTTTGATGTACTCCTATTAACTTTTATTAATTTTTACTTTCAAATTTTTACCTGAAATTACCATAATTTACTACAATGTAAAAAGTTAAAAGATTCTTAAGAAATAATTATTTAATTTCAAACTTTCATTTGAGAAATCAAAATTTTATCAAAAATTGCTTATCTTTTGACTTAAAAAGAATTTACATAGTATTAAGTGAATTTATGTAATTTTAGATTACATTGAATATTACTAAGCCTTCTTAAGATTCAGTAGATTTACATCAATTTTTTTAATTATCTATTCAGCATAGCAAAATAAAAGACGATCAAAAGATATTGTTTATAAGTCACAATTTTAAGTATAAGTCACAAAAGTTATAACTTGACTTAAATTTTTTTTTTAAAGTCAAAGTCAATGACTTGCACAAAAATTTTTATCAATACCTGCTTCATCTGGACCAGTTGAAAGAATTATTTTCTAAATCTGGTTACATTTAAAGAGCACATAGGTCAAGATTAACGGCCAGGGATTTGGAAGCAACTACTTTATTGTTATCAAATATGGATTTATTAAATCATTGACTTGAATTAAGACTTGTACTTTTTCCAAAATTTTTGCAAATAAAAAAATTTTGTGTCCAAAAAAAATCAAAATTGATAGAGAAGACATACTTGTTGTAAAGGAAGCTTTTAATTGATTAAGATCTTAATTTTACCAAACTTGCTTGTAATTTATCAATAAAATTTAATAGAAAACTATTTTCTATCCTGTAACTTAAGTAAAAGTCCATTTTTTAAAACTTTTATACAATTCTAATTAAATATCGTTTGTTCAATAATCTATCCTCTAATTCAAAATAAATGTAGTAGTAGTAGTAGTAGTAGTTCTTGCTGCTACACCTAACATTTAGATTGTCTAAGTCCATCACCGCCAATTGGCTGTGTAGAGCTGTAGCAGCCGATTCCACTGAACTTATCTAAAGCCATTTTAAAAATTAGCGGTAGACTTGGATTTCACCACATTTTCTGGCAACTTACACAATATAAAATACATGTCTGGCATTTACTGCAGCGGCAAAATCGTTTCTAATTTGAGCTGGGAAACTTTCTCTCTGGACTCTGATGCTATTTCCTCTTAACGCCCCGGCTGGTCCCTTGTTTTCTGATTTATTCACTAGATTCTTGACCAAGCTTACCTTTTCTATTACATTCACTAATTTGTACATTTCAATTAAGTCCCCTCTCACTCTTCTTTCACTCAGCTCTGTCAGTCCTAATTTTGTCAGCCTCATTTCATACGGCATGTTTCTTACAGACAAAGGTATTTTTGTTGCCCTCTCTTTCACCTTTTCCAACACATTCACGTCCATTTTCATACTTGGATTCTAAACCTGTACTGAGTAATCTAGGTGGGGTCTCACCATGGATATTTAAAATCTTGCCTAAAGTCTTTCCTCTCTACTTGTAAACATTCGCTTTAGCATTCTAAGTACCCTACTCGCTTTCGTAGAAGCACTTTTCTCTTGGCTGGTCCATTTTAAATCTGATGAAACCATCACTCCAAGATCCCTTTCACACTCTGTGGTCGCTAGTATAACATTCCTGTTGCTATTTTGTGTATATTTATGCATTTCATTTAGTCTGCCGAAATGCATTACTTTACATTTAATAGCACACAGTCCCATACGCCAAACCTCTATCCATTGACATACTGCATCCAGATCTTTCTGTAACATCGCTCTCTCATAAACATTATTAACTATACCGAGTATTTTTGAGTCATCTGCATACAATTCCATTCTTTTTGAAACGCAGTCAGGGAGGTCATTTATGTACAGAACAAATAGCAGGGGTGCAAGTACAGATCCTTGCGGAACTCCCCTCAGTACCTTTGACTATCTAAAAACTCCATCACCAAGTACAACTCGCTGAGTTCTCATACTCAAAAAGTATTCGAGCCACCTTACTATTTTTTCACCTTGCTCATAACCACGTAGTTTATGAAGAAGTCGTTGATGCGGTACCGTATCAAAAGCCTTTGAGAAGTCTAATAGTATTTCATCCACACTGTTACCTTTGGCCAACTCAATTGTGATCATATCAAGCGTTTCAAGTAGGTTCGTTACACATCCTATTCAAAAATTAAAAATTTATATATTCAAAAATTTTATTTTATATTTTAATTTTTAAGATTAGCAATTTTATAATGATTTAAATAAATGAAGTGTAAATCGGTCTTTTGAGACACTAGTCTTTCGATAAACCTTGAAACTTGGAAAATTTAAATTCTCATAATTTAAATTTTTTTTTTTTTTCTATTAATTTTTTCTAATAAAATCGAAATTTCAGAAAAGAATTTTTCGCTATCTTTTTATAAATTTTTAATAGACATTTTTTCTATTTTGTTTATTAAAAGGAGAAATAAAAATGGTTGCTCTACTAAATGCATATATTTGTAAATGAAATCAATAAGTTTATCAAGTATTGGAACTTACAATTAAAAGAAAGGTTTACCACTATTAGATATCTTTTACAAATAATTATACTAATTATACTTTTTACATATCACTATATATTTCTAAATGGACAAAAGAAAATTGTAAAAATTATTGAATTTTTACTTAAAATCTTCAATTCTCCTTTTTTTTTTAAATAAGGACAAATTTTTTTTCATTTCTCAAAATTTTTGATTTAATTTTGAAATACTTCTATAAAATGCAATTGCAAGAAAAAGTAAAATTTCAAAATTGCTCTCAAATTTGTCGTATCATGTTTTTACATTGAATGCTATTTACTTCAGTTGTTAAAAGCCGACTATTAATACAAATAAAAGCACACTAAAAAATTATTTAATTGTTATCTTTTTCGAAAAAAATTTTTATTTTGAAAAATGGGTAATCGTCAAGGTGGATTAGGCCGCGATTTAGGAGGAGACAAAAAAGATGATAAAGACAAGAAGAAAAAATACGAACCTCCAGTTCCAACCCGTATTGGCAAAAAGAAAAAGCGCACCAAGGGACCCGATGCCGCAAACAAGCTTCCACAAGTATTACCACATACTCGCTGTCGCTTAAAACAATTGAGACAGGAAAGAATCAAAGATTATCTCTTAATGGAGGAAGAATACATCAGCAACCAGGAGCGATTGCGCCCGCAGGAGGAAAAGCAAGAAGAGGAAAGATCCAAAGTCGATGACCTCCGAGGTTCTCCTATGGCTGTTGGAACTCTAGAGGAAATAATCGACGACAACCATGCCATCGTTTCGACATCAGTGGGCTCCGAACATTATGTCAGCATCATGTCTTTCGTCGACAAAGACTTGCTTGAGCCTGGTTGCACTGTTTTGCTAAACCATAAAGTGCATGCTGTAATTGGTGTACTGGGCGATGATACTGACCCCATGGTCACTGTAATGAAGCTCGAAAAAGCTCCCCAAGAAACTTACGCAGACATTGGTGGACTGGATCAGCAGATTCAAGAAATAAAAGAATCAGTTGAATTGCCTTTAACTCACCCTGAATATTACGAAGAAATGGGAATCAAACCACCCAAAGGAGTTATTCTTTACGGACCACCTGGTACCGGAAAAACTCTACTCGCAAAAGCTGTTGCTAACCAGACATCAGCTACATTTTTGCGTGTAGTCGGATCCGAGTTGATCCAAAAGTATCTCGGTGATGGACCTAAATTGGTTCGTGAGCTTTTCCGTGTAGCTGAAGAACATGCGCCTTCTATAGTTTTTATTGATGAAATCGACGCTGTTGGCACCAAGAGATACGATTCAAATTCTGGTGGTGAGCGAGAAATTCAAAGAACTATGTTGGAGTTGTTGAATCAACTGGATGGATTCGATTCAAGAGGTGACGTAAAAGTGATCATGGCCACAAATCGTATTGACAGTTTAGATCCTGCTTTGATTAGACCAGGCCGTATAGATCGCAAAATAGAATTTCCTTTGCCAGATGAAAAAACGAAAAGAATGATTTTTAAGATTCACACTAGTCGAATGACTTTGGCTGATGATGTTAAATTAGAGGAGTTAATTATGGCCAAAGATGACTTATCTGGTGCCGATGTCAAAGCCATATGCACAGAGGCTGGTCTAATGGCGTTGAGAGAGCGACGTATGAAAGTTACCAACGAAGACTTCAAGAAATCAAAGGAAAACGTTTTGTACAGGAAGAATGAAGGTGTACCCGAAGGGTTGTATTTGTAAAGTTATTGGGTTTTTTATTTAAGATCAAACGCTAATTATGTATTTAAATACAAATAAATTTAATTAAATAAAAATTCCGTTTAGTATTTACGCTTCGATAAATAAAAGCTAGCTCCCTAAATTAAAAAAAATATATTTAGAACTCAGTTATTTACTTTTATTTGTGTGATTTAATTTTTTTTCATAAATAAACACAATTGCAAAACTTTTTAAATTTTTTTTAATTTGGTTTAGATTAGATTTTTTTAAAATAATAACAAGATCTCCCCCTTAAAATTAATTCTTTAAATTTATTTAAGCTTATTCGCAAAATATCTACTTTTCTAAATCTATTCACTATCTACTTTACTTCAATTAGTTACTATTTTATCTCTTAATTTTTAATACCAATTAATAATTTTCCTCAGCTTTAATACTTTTTAATACGTGAATAAAGAATGTCTCATATATAAAAATATCTTATCTTCATTTCGTTTACTCTTTGTTATTGATTAACAAATCTTAAATTAAAAAATTAAGAATTTTATATTATTTTTAAACATCTTTAATAACCTTTATTAAAAAAAATTGAAATTTAACAAAATTAAGTTTTTATTGATTAAATTTTGTTTATAATAAAAAAAAAATCATTTACAGATGTAATTTCTAAGCTTTTTGATTTTTTGGCTATAATGAAGAAAAGTGAGAGTTTGCTTCGTAAAAGCCACAATTAAAATTTTTTGTAAAATCATTGAAGATTGAAGTGTATCGTAACGCATGACAAAGATGTCCGGGTCTTTGTTGGTTTTTATAAAAAGTAGATCAGGACTACAATTATCGTTCAAATCATAATGTTAATGATCAGATCTCATTTTTGAATTTATGTAAATATCAAATTTAAAAATTGAACTTAAAGCGATTAAATGATTCTGATTGCACCATCATCCATTCATTCTTGCATTTTAAAGAATTTGTCCAAATTTACATAAGGAAACCAAATGGTAAAGGCAATCCCTGTCTCCAGAAATTTTAATGGGTAATTATTCTAACTCGGTTTCAACTTAAATATTTTTAGTTATCATTACTGGACTCTCAAGATACATTTCTAACATTCTCTCTAAATATTCGGGAACTTTGTCTAGTTAATTAATCTAAAATTTAGCTAAACAAAGTTGTTTACCAAATAGCTTATCTTTATTGAGATCATTATTAGAATAAACTAGATTTTTTTTAGTTAAATCTAGTTATTTAATTTTTAATCAAATGTTCAGATCTTTATTGCTTTATTATTTTTCTTCTTTTTTTTGCTTGCTTTTTATTGTAATTTTTTTTTTCTAAATAATTTTGGAATATTTCTTCATCTTTCTAATTTGTCATTTATTATTGAATTTACCTAACAAAAAAAATTTAAAACATAGAAGAATTTCCAGGATTGAACCGAATCAAGGCCTTAATTTATTTTATTTATTTAAATAATTTAAGTATTTAAATAATATTTATTTGTTGATTGATTGATTGTTAATATTTCCACTAAAAAAGACAGTTACTAAGTCAACTTAATTTATTTATGAGGCAAAACTTAAATCCCGCCCAACCTCATATAAAAATCTTTTAACATGGCGAAGATTTTTGCTCCGATACAACCATTAAAAACCTGAAGAACCTTTTTTATAAATAGTTGTGAATAAACTACGACCGGTAAACTTAATAAATTAAAAAAAAAATTTTAAAAAAATTTTAAAAAGTTTTTTTTTACGACCCGTAGAGGGCTTCGCTATGGCAGCCAAAACCAGTTTATTTGATAAATTGTTTTATTTTTTTTTTTGAAGTCAAAAATCGTCCAATTTATTTTTAAAGTTACTCTTTTATTTTGATGTAAGAATGTCTGAACCCTACTAATAAAGTTCACGAAATTCAAAACTTTAGTGCTATCTGAATTCTTTATTTTTGACTCTTTTTTTTTTTTAAATCTAGACAAAATTCTGAAAAAATCTATGGTTTTACTTTTTTTACTTAATTGCTTTATTTTTCTTAAAAAATCTCTTTATATCAGTAGTTGAGCACCTAAAAATATCGAATTCTTTAGTTTAATCTAAAAATTCTAATAAAAGAATTCAAATTTGACAAATTTGTTAAAAATCACATGATAAGAAGAGATTTTTTAAGAAAAATAAAGCAATAAAGTAAAAAAAGTAAAACCATAGATTTTTTCAGAATTTTGTCTAGATTTAAAAAAAAAAGTGGGCTAATAATTGATCTCTCGGAGGAGATGCGATTTAAACCAGAAAAAACACATATTTTTCCTTTTTTACCCAACAAAAACCGCCACACTTTTTTTTTTTCTAAATTACATTAGCATGTAGAGAATTTTATGGTTTTGTGAAGTTCAGTACAAAAGAACAGAACAAAGTGAAAAAAAATTAAATAACTTTTTTTCTAAAGGTTTAAAATTAATTCTGTGAAAGCAGCATGGTGCACCATTCAAAGTTGCATCAACAGTAAAGGTCTTCTAAATGTGTGCAAAATCTCTGTAAAATGCACTTCGCTAAATTATATTGAAATTTAATTTATGGTTAACTCTGCAAATTTATCAGGCTTAGATATTTGATGCAACTTTGAATATTGCACTATGTTGCATTTACAGAACTAAGTTTAAATCTTTAGAAAAGAGTTAATCAATTTTTTTACATTTTTTATTGTTCTTTTTTACAATTTGTACTGAGTTTCTTAAAACCGAATTTTATGCTCTTTCAGAATATAAATACTTTTTTAGTATATTTAAGTTTTATCTTTGAGATTTTGAGTCTTAAAGAACAACCACTTTTTAAAGGGTTTGCTATTTTTGGAACCCTGGGTGTAAAAAAAATTTTTCTAGCCCCCACCAAAAAAAATTTTTATGGGGTTTTCGAGGGCGTAGATTACGAATTTTGAGTCAAAAATAAAGAATTCAGATAGCACTAAAGTTTTGAATTTCGTGAACTTTATTAAATTCTTTCTTAGCTAATTTTCGTAAATTGCTTGAATTTTTAAAATGAACCTATTTTTCCTGATATCAAATAAAATTAAAATTTTTTAAATAATCAAACAGTAATACAGTATAAAAAAATTTTATCTATAGAACAATAAATTATTGGAACTTTTTGCTAAGTGAATTGTTTAGCTATTTAGTTGAATAACCTATGGTTAAAAGTTATAAATCCAATACACTGCTCGATGAACAGCAATTAATTTTTTGCATCACCTGTCTAAGAGTGCTTGACAACACAATCCAAAGAGTTTTTACCACTACAAGTACAAAGACTTAGTATCTGTATGGTCGGGTCTTATTATCTTTTGAAAAAAACCTTCTTATTTAAAAAAAATTTTAATAATAATGAGATTTAAAAATTTATTTTAAATTATACTTTCAAAATCAATCTATTTTACTTATCTTAAATTTCAAAAATTTTCTTAAAAGTTATCTGATACATTCACTAAATGATTGTTTTATTACTTATTTTGAATTTAACAATTCTACAATTGAAAATTGCAAAATTAAAAATTTAATTTGAAATTTTGATTCAAGTGGCTAAAATCAAAGTATAAAGTTCTTATGAAGTATTTTCATACTTAATAACGAAGTATAAAAATTATAATAAAAATTGGTAAAAAATTAATTTTATCATAAAAAATTTTTTAATTAACAAAGGCTTTAAACTGAGCCCTCCTATTTTTAAAAAATAATATCAGTAAAGGTATTGAAATCCATGACGATGAATGATATCGAGCCTAGAGCGAATTGTCTTGGCATGGTCTTGTATAATCTTTGGGTGCATATTGCTCAGGAAAGTGCGAATTTTGTTTCCGAGTTGCTTAAGATTTTTGGCCTTCCAATCACCCTCATAAATTTTAGCTTTCAAATTTCCCCAAAAATCTTCGATTGGACGTGCTTATGGTTACGTTTGCTGGATTCACTTCTTTGCTATTAAGTGAATCGCCCTACAACTTTAGCTTTTGGAAAATTTTGGTAACTTTTTACAAAGTTGTACAATCTTTTTTGACGGTTTCGTACATTTTTTACTAACAACTTGTCGAAAATTCACCATTATGATCTAATTTTTGTTCATTTTAAAGCTAGAATCAACCTGATTTTAAATTTTGAAAAGAATTGGCAAAGGTCTTGTCCACTCTTATAGCAAATAAATCTAAACTTTTGTTCCATTTTTTATTCAATACCCGTTATTTTATTTCAATTTTCCTATCTAAGAAAATTTCACATTTACAAGTAACAAAGCTTCATTTAATTCATTGAAGTATACAGTATATACCATGAATAAATACTTGATCATTCTGGTACTTTTGATGAAAAATTTCAACGAGTTTATTTTAAAAAAAAATTATAGTATAACAAAATTATACTAAAACTTCTATAACATTTATGAAGAAATAAAATAGCATTTTTCATTTGATTCTAGAGATCTGTTTATTATAATGAATAAGTCGCTGATAATAATTTCTTTAGTAAGTAATAGTAGTAAGATTATTAAAAAATCATTTTTTTTATTAAAGGATTGTTCACCTCTGAATAAATTGCTGCTAAAAGGATCATTAATTTTTTTAAAAATTAATTTTTAATGATTGTTAGTTTTATAATTAAAATTTTTTTAAAAAATCAAAAATAAAAAACTAACTAAAAGAATAGTCAATATGTTAATCAAATAAGAATTTGATGGTTTGAATGACGAATTGCACAAATCGTCCTTACAACAATAATAATTCATTTGAGTGTAACCGAATTTAAATTCGTCTCCACTTGTGCAAATGTCTGCGCATCCTTTTACAAAAACTTTCACACCAGCTGTTTGTGTCACGATTTTCTTTTTTTATTAAAATGAAAAAAGTTATATTTTTAATTTGTAACAAAAATAAAAAAAAAAATTTTTTTAATTAATATTTTAGCCCTGAAATCTATCTTTTTAAAATGATCTGTAAAAAGTATGCTTGAAAATTAAGAGACTAAGATCTTCAAAATTAAATTTAAACTACCTGACAATTCGAACGACGACTTCCACAGACTTCAATTGTAGGTTCGCTACAATCCGGACCATTACAAGAATAACATTGGCTGGCACAATCGAAATTATCTTTAAATATTTAAAAAATTAATTTTAATCATCGCATTAAAGTTTAGTCATACTTATCCATATGGAGACCAGAAATATTATATAAAAATATCGTGTTTCCATTTTAAATTTTTTATTCTTTTTTTTTCTTTTTGTTACATTTTGAAATAAAATTGTTGGCTCTCAAGTAAATATTTGGATTAGTAACAAAATTTTTAATTAAATTTAAAATTTGATTAAATAAGAGAGATTAAGTAATCAAAAATGAAGACTACGCAAATTTTTTTGCTTTTTTGTTTATAAATTTCAAGGTGATCGAATTAGGCTTTATTAAATAAAATTAAAATTTAATAGACTCCTTTTTTTTAATTACGCTTGTGGAAAATATTAAATTAATTTAATATATGACTAAAAATTTTCTGTCTTATAATATGAAATTTGTCGAATTACTAGGAAATATTAACATTTTAAAAAGTATTCGAACAGAAAAATTTTTTAATGATTTAAAAAAAAATGATTATATTGACCAAAAATTTTATCATTTGGATTTTTACTTATTTATTGCTTTTTTTTTAAATTTAAAAACCAAAATTTGAATTTAAGGTCAAGAAAAAAACAGATTTTTTTAAGATTTAATATATTTATCAAATTCAAGGAAAATTAAATTTTTAAAAGATAATGAATTTTCATAATACAATTTATTAAATCATACAAGAAATTATTTTATTCTGTTAAAATATAAAAAATACTGATTCCAATGAAAACTATGAACGAAATATTTTCGATTTGAAGTTTATATTTTCTTGTTGATGAATTGCAAAAATCTGTAGAGCAACATTTGTAAACAATTGTTGTGGGTCCAAACGATTCTACTAAGCCATCTTTACAATTGTCCGAACAGCTTTTTATAAAAACTGGAAAGCCACTTGTTGTTGTTATCACAGTCTAAAACGTGTTAAGAAATAATTGTAATTCAATTTCTAGATTGAAAAGTGTAAAATTTTACCTTACAAAAGCTAAAACTACTTGCACAAGTCTGTTCCGCAAGAACACATTCTGATCCAGAACAAGAATAGCATTTTGAAGCACCATTAACAAAACTCATTAAAACAACTGTTAAACAACATAAGCAGTTAAATCAAGAAAAAAATATTAAAGGCTTACAAAATAAGGCTATCCACAAAAACCCTGTATAAGTCTGAAATTTTTTCATTTCAAGAATATTTACTTTAAAACTAATGAAAATTGAATAAAAGAGATTTTCAAAAATTTAATTTAAAACCTTAATCATTTTTTTTTATTGTTTGAAGTAAATTATTCAAATAATCTAGACTAGGAAAACAAAAATTTATTTGGAATCCTTCAAAAAAAAACATTAAATTTAAAAAAGTTATCAATTTATTTCATTTTGATTTTCGATTTGAAAATGATTCAAATTTTTTAATTAAATTAAACTTCTTAGTAATTTTACGATTAGTTTGATGAATTAATAATCTTATAAAGAAAAATTATAAGTTCTCAATTATCTTCGTTAAAACACCAAAATTATTTATATTACATTGGTTTGATTTTTTAGAACGCATAAAAAGTAAAAACATATTTTTGGAGCATGTCTTAAAGTACTTTTCACTAATTCTAAGTTAAAATAAAACGATTATTAATGCTTTTGGACGATTTTTAATCCTAGTGACCAATTTTTGTAGCTGTATTTTTTCTTCTTTTGTTTTAATTTCCATCAGATGAAAAATTTAAATATTTCTTCAATTACTCATTCTTCATTTTTTTAATTTTTTTTTAGTTTATCGAGCTGAAGTTCCCTTAAATTTAAAAAAAAATGTAAGTAATGAAAGGCGCTACATATTTAAGTAGTCCTAGTCAACCAGTCCAATTGATTCCCAATACTTTTTTATAATTACCTGAAGTTTATTGATGAAACACTTAGCTAATTTTATATATATATATATGAAAGGATTACAAAATGTATCCAATATTGAAATAACATTGAAAAAGTGCGATGTTTCAAATTTTTTTTCAGCTTCAAAAAAAAAATAATTTAAAGTTATATTGCAACTTCATAGCATCTTCTTATTTGAAATTTATCTCTTTGGTGAAATAAAATGAGTTTAATTTTTGTTTGGAAATTTGAAAAAAATTTTGAAAATTATTTTTTAACCTTTATACAATTCATTTATTTATTTTTACCGAGCAAATGCTCCTTCAGAATAAAAATACATGAAAAAACTAAAAATAAAGTAAAATAATATAAAAAAAAAAATGAATAAAAAAAAAAATGAATAAAAAAAAAAGATAAATAATTCACTAAGAATAAAGTTAAATTCAATTTTTGAAAAACTGGGTCTAGTCGGTTAGGTAAACCACTCTATTATCCAAAAAATTCTTGTTCTCAGGTTTTGTGAGCTATTGGTTCACCCAATTTTTTTGTTCAAAATATAATTAGAGTGAACCAAAATAGAATTAAGTGAACAAATTGAATATAGCTTTTTAAAAGAATTCTTAATTCTCGAAACTGATATAAAAATTAGTCAATAATTTTTTTGTTTTTTTTTTTTTAATTTGAAGGAGCTTTAAAAATAGCTTGGCATTTTCTCTGATCTGGTTGACTTGGAATTACCCTTTCAACAATCCCAAATACCCAAATGCGCTCTTTACATAAATCTTTGCCTTTCAGAATAAAATAATAAAAATTAAACCTTTGTGTTTGACTTTGGGGAATATAGATTCAACTATTTTCCAAAATTTACTTACTTCGCCCAACTTTAAATTTTCTATGTAATTATTCTTTCTAACTTATTTTTTATCATTACATTAGCTTTTTTTCTAAATAGATGAAAAAATTTCAAACAATTTTTAGATAATGGTCAATTAATAGTTCATAAAACATGAGAACAAGAAATGTTCCAGTAAAAGGTGAACCATAGTTTACCTTAGGGACTAGACCCAAAAAACTATGTTTTCTTCTAATAAAATTTTGACTTTAGTGATAATTTAATTTCGTTAGGTGCATTTTAACAAATACTTAATTAATGAAATATGAAGAACAGAGCCAAGATAGTTTTTTAAACAACAATTATTATCTTTAAGGATCATCATATCACAAACCCAGAGTCAAAATTTAAATAAAAAAGTTATAAAAAAAAAGCGTACAGTGCATTAATATAAATTAACAAAAAATTTTTTAAATAAAAGGCGTTGTTCAAGTTCTTTAAAATTAATTATGTTTTCAAGATTTCCTTTCTTGTTAAAAGTAAAAATGTAGCAAAATCATCTTCATCAAATTATGGAAAAATTGATAAAAACTGAAAAAATGCTCTACCTCAATAAACAAAATCTAATTACAGAAAAGCAACACGGCTTCATCAACAAAAAAGCTTTAGTAACAAATTTAATTGTAACTTTAAATTTCACAACAAAAATACTCTCAAAAGGTTACTCAATTGATATAGTCTTCTTAGATTTTGCAAAAGCATTTGACAAAGTACTAATGCCAGGATCAAAGCATTTCTAACTAAAAGAATAAAACGAGTTATCCTAGATGATCATTCATCATCATGGCAAGGTGTAGAAAGTGTTGTCCCACTAGGATCTATTCTTGGACCAGCACAATTTGTCATATAAATTAACGACCTAACTGACTCTCGAATGCAAAAAATACGCAGACAATACAAAAATATTATGCAAAATCATCAATTCTGGCCCCATTACCGATGCAATCAGGTTACAATCAGATATCAACATAATTGCAGAATGGACAAATACCTGGTTAATGAAATTAAAAATTGTCAAATGTAAAGTATGCACATCGGCAAGGTCAACCCTAAACTAACATTTACAATGAAAAGCTACAACTCAATAAGCACATCTCCAATCAATGCTACTAAATGCGAACGTGACCTTGGAATACTTATCTCAAACGACTAAAAATCAACACACCAAGTTAATGCGGTCGCTGCAAAAGCAAACAAATTATAAGGTCTCCTAAAACGAGCTTTCACACACAGAGACCCTGAGCTCTGGCAAAATTGTACACTAGCTATATCAGACCTCAGATCGAATTTGCATTACCTGCCTGGTGCCCATATACCAAAAAAGACATAAAAACATTAGAACATTAAAAAATTCAGCACAGGGCCACAAAAGTATCTCATAAACTCAAATCTAAAATACGAAGCTAGATGTGACTATTTTGGCCTTTCTACACTGACCGAAAGGAGAATAAGAGGAGACTTCATACAAAAATACAAATTTGTAGGAACGAAGAATCAAATCTAAGAGAGGAGGCCACGGAAGATACTTCAGAAGAGAAATAGTGAGACGCTGCAACCAAAGGCATGAATTTTATAACAAGCGATTAGCAAACAGCTGAAACTTTACCAGATGAAGTGATAACGCCCTTTCAGTAAACTTCTTAAAGAGCAAATTGGACAAGTACTGGACAACTACCACAGGGCGCCAATCTCGGTTGACGCGCTCTGTGTGATTAACTTGCGTTATTCATGCTGCAGTTTTAAATTTCTACTACCACTATCTTCAAAAAAGAAGGAAGCATATGTTTTTTGTTTTATTTCTTAATGACTATAAATATGCTAAAAAGAAGTGAATTCATTAGAGATCATGTGAAACCCCTGCTTTAATAGAATATTTATCACAAATTAATTTCAATAAGTTAATAAATAAAAAATTGAATAGTAAACAAAAAGTGAAGAAAATAAACAAATTTTTGCCACCTCTTTTTATAAGTCTCAGCATCTTTTGTAGTCCGATTCTTTTTTGCCAAAAAATAAAAATTTTACATGTTTACATATATGCTACCATAAATTTCTGAAACACGTTATCAAATTACTGGTCTATCAGTAAAATGAACTAAAATTTTTTAAGGTATTTAATGATTTTTCACTTATGGTTGTAAATTATTGTAATAAAATGGGCAAATTTAAATTTCAAATCAAAATATTAAGTTGTAAACTTTTAAAAGTTTTGAAAGTTCTTCAAATTAAAATTTTTTTGATACTCCCTCCTACATCATACATCACGAGGTTTTAACAAATTTAAATTACTAACAGTTTCGAATCGAATTTTTGAGTCGAGTGAGAGATATTTTGGGACAGGACTGAGCTATTCTATTCTATTGCCAGTCAGACTGGTGGAAGAATACAAAGCGAATTTCTATTCTCAAAAACCCGAAAATATGTAGAGATCTAGTGTTATGAATCATTACTATCTTAACAAACAGAAAAAACAAAACATTTTTTTGTAAAAATTAAATATTTAAACGAATTAGAAAAAAATTTAAACATAAAAGATCACCATGAATGTAATTGAATGCACAATAGCTGAAATTCTAATCAAGAAAACTTAAAAGGAGCAAGTTGACAAAATTTAATTGTGAATTAATTTATGTTTAGAAATAGCGCACATTAATTCTTTTTTCTTTTATCGAATTAAAAATTATCATCTAACTATCTAAAAAAATTCAATATTTAGATTAGATTTAAAAAAAAATTAAAAAAAAAAAGTTTGCATGTCTTTTTCTCACAGCAAAAAAAATTCCATACCCACATAATTAAAAATTTAAATTTTGTGAATTTAGCATCTTTATTAAGCATGATTCTAAAATATAAATACCACTCGTGGTTAATGATTTAAAAGTTAATATTAAAAAAAAATGAAATCAATTGTAGCCCTTTTGTTAATTGGTTTTGCCTGTGCAAACGCTCAAGGAACCGATTTTTTGATTGATAACATTGTCAATCCAACCATTGACCAAATTACCGGTGAGACAGGCACATTTTTACTTAACCAACTATTAGGCTCCTTTTTTAACTGGCTAATTAGTGGAAAGAGAGATGTAGGAATAGAACAAGTTCAGCAAGTCATTTCTCAAATTCAAAGTCACTTCAATAACTACAAAGACAAAATCGACCAAATTATTTTAAATTTTTCAAGCCAAGTGCAGGGTTTATTTAATTTATTGAACTTAAATGGACCAGCCAGGTCTTTTGCAAGAGTTGAATATGTTCACAAAATTGCTGATCTGGAAAATTTCGTTAAAGAACAAGCTATGGCTTTGTTGCAAAATTTATTCCAAGTTTTCCAACAAGTATTCGGTCAAAATTTTTTAATCAAATTTGACTCAAAGGGCAGAAAAGTACTAGGTAAAATTTCAAATGTAATTGACAATTTGAACTCAAATATTTTGGAATTTTTGGAAAATTATGGCCAATCATTATTACAAGCTTCTCTGAACATTTCAGAATTAGCTCAACCTTTGTTGAACCACTTGCAACAACAAATATCTGATAATGCCGGAAATGTTTTCCAACAAATCCAACAAGCTCTCAATCAATTGCAACAAAACGCCTAAAATTTTTAATTAAAACTTATAAGTTTATTTTTGTGAATAAAAAGATCAAAGCAGTTTGAAACTAGAAATTTATTTCAGCTTTCCATGTTTATAAAAAGAAAAAATCAATAAATTTGTAACTATAAATAACTATTTTACCTAAATTTTGATAAAATAAGGTTAATTGATTAATTTTTTGATAGAATATTTTCAAGTAGTAGATAATTGTCTTTATTTCAGGATAAGAGACAAAAAAGTTTTAAAATAAATAAATTATTTAGGTACCATTTCTGAACAAGAATTCAATTTTCTTAAGATAAATTTATTATTTATTTATTATTATTATTTATTTGTTTTCTGTACCGAGCTAGGGCTCCTTCAGAATAAATTAAAAAAATCAAAATAAAAAATAAATTGAAGTTAATAAAATGAGATAAAAATAAAATCAAAATAAATTAAAAACCTAAAAAAAATTAAAGTTTAGAAGACATAGATTGTTACATGTGGCAAATGTTTACAAAAATCAGGTTTCAGGAAAAAAGGGGGAAATAGTAAGGTTGCAATAACACAATGGAGTTGGGTAATCAATAAATCTCGATTCGAAACCTTCTTTGTATTCCTCCACCAGTCTTACAACCAATCGAATAGAATCACTCAGTCCTGTCCCAACATATCTCTCACTCAACTCAAAAAGCCGATTTGAGACTGTAAGTAATTTAAGTTTATTAAAAGATTCATGATGCACGATCTTACTGCTGTATTCTGAATTGCTTGTAGTTTTTTTATATTTTTTTCTTAAAATGAATTCAAGCAAGGAAAAGAATAGTCTTAATTGATCCGACTAAAGATTTATATAAATTTCCTAGTGTGTTTTGAGAAAGCCCACATTTTTTATTTGACAATATCTTAATAATATTTAGCCTTTTGTAGCAGCGTTCTTTAATTTCGTCTACTAATATATTAAAATTTAATTTATAATCAAATTTTATACCAAGAAACTTGATTTCTTTTTGGCTCATTATTCTGTTGCCATTAATTTTTAAGTTTAGATTATCACTCTCTTTTTTGTACCTAGAGAAGACTACTGAACACGACTTTTGAAATATTAACATTTCTATAAAAAATAAAGCAAATAGAAATGTCATTGGTAAAATTTTGACTGTAAATATCGAACTTTGAAAACCAACACAAATTCCGCAAGTGAATGACTTAAACATTTGAAACCTTAAAAATATTTTTCTAACATATCCTTAATTTGAACACCACAACAAAAAACACCTCGACGGAAACAAAAACCAATATCCTTCATCGTCAAAATAAGAAGCAAGACTTGAGTCCTCATTGAATATAAGCTCAATCATTGAGTAATTAAAAACAGCCAGAAAAGCTGATAATGGTTTCTTTAGTTTTCCTTTTGGCAGCATAACTTGCGGTTGTCAGGCAAGAATTTGAAATCCCTATTACTATATTCCTTATTTTTTTCTTACTCATCTCTCCAAAATAACACGTGACTTTTAAATTAAAAGAATCAAAAAGGGTCATTTTGACCCGACGGAATTTTAAATTTAAATGTTAATGCCCTTCGAGATTCAATAATTGATCCCAATCTTTTTATTTTTTAGTATTTTTAGAAAAAAAAATCAGCGCTGCGAAATTGATTACAAATTAAACAAAAAAATTTTCTCTCTCATTTTTTTAAAATCAAAATTAAAGATAAAAAAATTTTCTCTTTTTTTAAGGTTTATAAGTCAATAAACACCTAATGCCCTGTCCATAAATGATCGATTTACACTTCATTTATTCAAATTCAAACTTAAATTTAATACATTTTTATAAAATAAAAATAAAATTTCGTTAAAAAAAATTCAACATTTTAATTCTTAATTTTTTCTATAAAACCTGTAAAAATTGAGCCGATATTATTAAAAATCTAAATTATTAAAAATTAATAGCATCGTTGAAATCTTGAATGTAGAAAATTTCAGCATTGATCTCTTGATCACAAAGCTATTAATTAATCTCGTATATAATTAGTCCAATTTTTTTTACTTTGATTGTTTTTGAAATTGGTTCGATTAGATTCTCACTTTTCCTTATATTATAACTTAAATTCATTTTTTTTTAAATACTGAATTTCAAAATATTTAGTCATTTCAATTTGATTAAAATGACAATAAAAATTAAAAAAAACTTTTTTCTACTTGTAACACTAAATTTTTTTATTTTTTGCACATTTGTTTGGATAAGCCCAGTATGGTTTTTTCTTCATTTGCGCGCCACATTGATCACACAATTTTGGTTGTTTGTCAATTACTTCTACATTTTTTTCCTCCAATCTTGCTCTTTTTGAAACTTGTTTCTCATCTTCAACATCAGACTCACTAAACTCGATGTCTTTTGCATTTTATTTAATATTTGTGGGAAAAAATTAAAATTTTGCGGAATTCTATTTAAGTTCTGTGGCAACTATTTTAATGACCCATCAAATAGGATGAATGTACAGGTCTAAAATAATACTAAAAATTAAAAAATATTTCAAAAAAAAAACTGCATTTTACAACATACTTAATTGATTGAAAAGTATAGCTTCTGTCGGAGCGTTGGCTGAAAGTCGAACACCCAGTAACATTTTGATACAAGGATCTAAGCAAATTTTTCGTTAATTTCCGTAAATTACTGTTAATTCGTGAATTTTGTTTTTTAGGATTTTTTTTTTGTTTTTTGTTTTTTAAGATGGTAAAATCTTTGTGTCAAATCACCACTGTTCAATGATCTCCTATCGAAAAAATAGCTTTTTTTGCTTCGGTAACAATCATAAACTAAATTTTATGACTTAAAGATTTTTGAATCTTTTAGCCTTTTCTTTATGATATTTTTTTAGACTTTTTAAATAAAATCCATCTCTATTATAGAGGAAATGTTTCTTCTACCTGAATTTGGTGACTAATGGTTCTATGTTTGAGACCGCTGATAACCAGGTCATCAATAATTAACATCATTATATTTGATTTTTATATGATTAGAATCAATTTTTTTCGAATTTTAAAATAAAATAAATGAAAATTGCTGCAGTTTCATCTCACGGTGAATTGGTCTGTAAGCTAAGCACCAAATGCCAAAATTAAAGATTAGCGCCATTTTGGTGTATATTTTTGAAAACAAATGTTTAATAAATACTTAAACTGTGAGTTTTTGATCATTTAAATGGTTACTTCAACTAAATCTTTTCATCCACAGTGATTATTTTTGATTATTAATAGCGTAATTAGACATTAGTGTAGAATGAGCTATATAATTGTTAGAGATTTTTCAATTAAAAGATAAAATAACAAAGAGGTGATATTTTCATTTTCATTTGACTGAAGAAAAGACTTGTCTCTTAAAAGTTTTTAAATCAAAGTTTTAGAGTCTAGAAAAAATGACAAAATATACAGCTTTAATTTTGGTTTAAACTTTTAGATATGAATATGATAGCTCAAAAATTTAAGATTCAAAAGTTAAATTATCTTTTTAATAAAATATTTTTCTTTTCACAACATCCTCTTTTTTAACAAACTACGATCGCCTTCGAAGACTTATTTTTTTAAATTACGTAAAAAATCGTACGAGTTAAATCAAATCAGTTTTGAATGCAAAATTTTATCTAAAACATCTTGGGAAAATGTTCAAGATGGAGAAAAATCGCTATAAATATATAGCCAAATACATTGTGACAGAATATAGTAAAAGTCAATAAAATTTATATAAAATGAAATCAGTCCTATTAATCGTTTTGTTGGGCTTCGCCTACACTGCCGCCCAAGACATCGGAGTCGATTTTTTAATTGATAACATTGTAAGCCCAACAGTCAATGATATAATCTCTGGTGTTGGAAACTACTTGGTTACTTCTCTTGCTGATTGGGTAAGTGGATTGTTCGGAAAGAGAGATTTGAACGTCAATCAAATTATTTCCCAAGTTCAAAATTTGGTAAGCAACTACCAAACTCAAATTGACCAAATTATTGCTGGTTTTTCAACTCAAATACAAAATTTATTCAACATTTTGAACTTAGGCAACCCAGCCAAATCAGCTCTTAGAATTGAATATGTACACAGTATTGCCGATGTTGAATTAAAAGTCAGAGAAGAAACAGTTAACTTTTTGAGCAATTTGTACGATTTGTTTCAACAAATTTTCGGTCAACACTTCGAAAATTTGTTCAACTCTCATGGAAGATCTGTTTTCAACAATGTCACTTCAATCATCAACAATTTGACCAATACCATCACCCAAGTCTTGGAAAATTACGGAGAATCTTTCTTGCAAACAGCCGTCAACATCTCTGACTTGTCTCAACCATTATTGCAACAATTGCAACAACAATTGGGACTTGACGCTGACCAATTGGTCCAACATTTCCAACAAATTATCAACCAATTTCAACAAAATTAAATATTCATCGCATTAACTTCGAATAAAAATAAAACATTCTAATCATACTTTTATTCATATTTTAAACTCATAAAAAAGAAACTTAATTAAATCTTCATATTTAATGGGCAACAGAAACACAATGAAAAAATTTAAGAGTTTTTTTATTAGCTTCAAGATTTTTTAAAACTTGATTCAATTCTGTGTAATCGATTTTTAATTAATCAAAGTACAATTTTAAGATAAAAATGTTTTTTTAAAAAAAAATTATATATTTTCTTTAATTATAACACATTTTAAAACAAGCTGAATTCTACCTAACAGGCTTTGATTTTATAGCAAATGTGTGCATTTTAATCGAGAAAAAAATCAAACTGTGCGTTAATTTACTAAAAAAAAAGCTTAACAAAGCTAAAATAAATTATGTAAATAATTTTGAAAAATTTTCTAAATTTTTTAAAATTAAAATGAAAATTTTCGATTTAGATATATTGAAATAAATTTCAAGTAGGGTTTAAAATGAATAATGAAACATATGAATACAAGCCATTGTCCCTGATGTTTGTTGAATATAAATCAGGTACGTAAACCTGGTTTATTTGATGATTAGAATGATGATGACGTTGAATACAAAAAGGAGATTTGCTCGGATTTATCTTGGCTTGGATCACCATGCTGCCAATTTTGTATGCTGTTTCAATTTTTACAATCATTATCATTCGCAGAGATCTAACTACAGTAAAATTTTCTAAAATTTTATAGAGACCTAGCATTAGATTTGCAAAATGTTTAGATACTTTACTTTGTCGGATTTTTAATTACTGAATTAGCCAATTTTGTGCTTAAGAATCTCATAAAACAACCGAGACCATACTTAAGTATTTAAATTAAGCCGGGAAGAATGATTGAAAATTTAATTTTTGAGTTAGATGAGCATAGAAGTAAGGGAAATTTTAGCAAATATGGAATGCCATCCGACCACTCTCAGGTCATGTTCTATTTTTCGACTTTTTTTGTTCTATTGGTTACATTTCGGTAAAAAAATAATTTTAAAATTAATTAAAAAAATCTCTAACAATTACCAAAATTCAAAAGCTATTATATTTATCATAGCAAGCTTATGCAAATTTTAATAAAGAGTTTTCTATGTGTTCTCGCTATTTTTGCCGCGATTCTGGTAGCATTTAGCAGGTATATGATTTTAAATTAATTGAATTTTTAAAATCTTATTTAAAAAAAAGAGTTTACTTAAAATACCATACAAATGAACAAGTTATAGCAGGCTCATTGATTGGTATTCTCTGTGGCTCAATATGGTTCTTTGCTGTTCACACAATTTTTTCAAAATATTTTCATTACATCACAACTTGGTAAGTAGCAATGAAAACTGCTTTTATTTAGATCATTTATCTTAAACTTTTAGGAAGAAAGGATTTTTTTTGTTCAAATGTTGAAAAACTAATTTTAAGTACGAAAATATGCTTCTGAAAGATATTTAAACATTAAAGAATTATATTATTTAAAAAAACATATGAATAGGAATATTAACTTTAAACGTCCTTATTTCTTCATTGCTTTGATAAATCTCTGGGTTTTTAAAAACCCAGAGATTTAAAGCTAGACAGTGATATTATTAAAATTAATAATTATTATAATTATTCAAAATAATTATTATCATACTATTTTTAAATTAAAAATTTAAAAATCATTTCGATAGTATTTTTTTGTTTCGTCCTCTTGACGTTGATGAATACGTTTCAGAATTTTCACCAAAATTTTAAACGGCTTAATCCAATTTTATGACTTTAGTTAAAATAAATAATTTAAATAAAAGCGATGCATAAAAATATCTTTAATGCTAAAATAAATTTATTTTGAAGGAAAATAAGTGAATTTTTAATGATTAGAGGTAAGTTGAATTTAAAATTTTTGGCTAATAAAAACAAGGGTCTAATCAAAATCCTATGTTTAAGATTACACTCATATTCCAAATATTCTTTTGTTTCAATATACTGCTGAGCGAAACGAAGCAAGGTAATTTTTTCAAATAAAAACATAGCTTTATTCAAGGTTTAAACTAAATTTAGTATTCGTCGAAAAAACAAGAATAACTAGCAACAAGTCTGTTTCAACATCAATGCAGATTGAATAGCAATTTTGAGTTATAGTTAATTTAAAATTAAATTTTTTAAAAGCATTTAAAATATTCTTGATTCTAATTATTTTTTTTTTAAAACAAAAAATATTTTTGTTTGCTTTCAAAATATAATAAAATTATTCAACTTCATTTTAATTTAATTCGGCTGTAAATAATTTTAATTGAATTTTTTTGTTCAAAACTTTTGTTTTCAAAGCTTGTATGATTATTTTAGAAATTAAATTATACATTTAATATCTTTCTTTTTTCTGGCTTGAATTTTCCTACTTAAACTAAAATCTACACCGTGAGTATTTGATTCTTATTTTATCAGCAAGGAAGCTCTTGATTAGATCAGCCAGGATTTAAGAAAAACTTGATTCCACAAAACAAATTTTTCCTATTCTAAAAATTCATTCATCCAAGCTTTTAGCAAATTTAGTTGATTTTAATTTTAAAATAATATTGCACCAGAGTTCTTACGTTATATCAAAAAATTAATCTTTGTATAAGATTTTTTAAATTTGACTGTTATTACTTTATGCTGACTTCTTATTTATAAATAGTGAAGTCTTGAATTAATAAAGTATGTGACACATTCTCTTGCAAGATAGTTTTCAAACCTAAGCCTAGTTTAGAGAACAATCTGAGAAGAAAAAATGGAAAAAAAATTAAAGAAACACAAAAGAGTATTCGAGGTAAATTCTTTGGATGAACTAACATTTTAGTGTTATTTAGATTAAAGATCATTAATGAAATAATTTAAAATAATCGATCTTTTAAATAAATTAGATTTCTTTTTCTATAAAGAACTAAGATGCAAAATAGCCCTAACGACTAAATTGATTAAGATTGAAAAATTTCTAATTCTTAAAGTTTAATTGTGGCATAAATGTTTAAAAGCTTTAAAAAAAGATTAAAAAGACCAAGAAATTAAATTTTTGAAATTACAAATGTCAGAATTTTTATTAGTACTTAAATGATTTTAAATCTTTTCCGCTTTATAATCAACGAGAGGTTTAAAAATAAGTACAAAAAAAGGTGAAAAATTATAATTGTTTTTTCAATTAAAACATAAAAATAAATTAAGAATCCTTTCTCGGCCCTAGCTAAAGTAACTTTAAAATTACAACTAAAATCTAATTTAATCTAAGTTATATCAATAAGCAAGATTATGCAATAAGTATTTAGTGCTCCGGTATTTGCCCGTAATCTTTTTTGTTTGTGTATTCTTACTTTTAGCTAGGCTATCAATAATTTCACCTTATCTAATATGTTTTGATTAAAAATAATAAAACATAATTGATAATTTTCAATTGAATGGAATAGATCTTATTCAAGTTAAAATCATTAAGATAAATAATAAATAAATTCTGAAATGATCTAAAACACTAAGTAATTAGTGGATTTCTCATTGTAATTGTTTTTTGTGGAAGTCTTTTTGGAAACGATTCTTGATGTAAAATGATCTTGGCTTAAATGACTGTACTTTTCAAGGAGTGATTATGCAACTTTAATGAAAAGAATAAATCTAAGAAATTAAAGTGAATTTTAAGGTGAAATTTACTTTAAATGAAATGGTAAAGTTTGAGTTGGAACAAAAAATAATATTTGTTTTTTTTTTATTTTGTAGATTTTAGTTTCGATACGACTTAAAAGTGTTATATAGTAGGAATCTTGAGTACCCTTTTTTTCGGAATTCAATTCTTAAATAAAAACGTAAAAAATAATTTTTCTTGTTAAGATTCAAAACTATCTAGGTATTAAATTTCTAAGTCCCAATGCAAATACTTTAATTATACACATTTGATGTAGAATTTTAGTTTTAGTTTTTTCAAAAATTTTTTAATTTGTTCAATTTAGTTCTTTAAATAAAATTACCTATAAACCATTAGGAATAGTTAAATAATTAAATTAGAAATTCGTGTATTTTCAAAATGGATTTAAAAAAAATTGGTTAAATGATATTTAAGCTAAACAATTTTATTAATTTCAGAATTTTTTCTAACTGATCATCACGTTACTTGCTCATATAAACGTTTATTTTGATTTTTTGATTCTGAAAGCTTCATTTTTTATAACAAATGATCCTTTGCTAGATAAAATATTGAATAATAGGGTTATTTGGTGGGGAAATTTGTATTTTTCTAAACTTTTTTTTTCTCAACACTTAAATCAAATAGTTTGATTTATAACGTTTTGGGTGCTCTAAATAGAGAATAGAATTCAGGGGATATAAATTGTTAGGATCAGATTAATCGACGCATTTAAAATATTTTTATTGCCGAATAACTTAGAGCTATGCGTGGTTTGAAGGAAAAAATTTACCGAAATAAACATGCTTTAAAAAAAATTAGTTTTAGCAATTGCTAGTTTAAATTAGCTCTAAAAAAATAAGGATTTAATTTAAATTACTTAATGCGCAATGTTAAAACGCTCACTTTAGCTATATTTTGTTTAAGCCCAAATTTCTAACTAAAAAATTTTTTTCAACAATTTAATTTTTTTTTATCAATGAAACGAAAAATTTTGAAACAAATTCTTAGTGATAAGAATCGAATTGAATTCTGATAGATTAAGCATAGTCTAAGATAAAATGATTTTTTTTTATTTAAGCTGATTTTTCTTCAATTTTATTTTTACAAAAAATGAAAGAATTCTTTGATTAATTTTTATCACTAGGTCATTTAAAATTGGTAAATTTTCGTAAATAAAATTTAAATAATTTTTTTCTAGAAACGTTTCTTTCATTTTAGAACTTAAAAAAACGTGTTAATATTCTTGGATTAAAAATTTACGGATGTAATCAAATAAAATAAAGCAGAGATAAGAAATTTTCAAGAAATTGAAGTTTTTTTTAAACTCTAAATTAATAGATCCGTTTTTATGTTTCTATTGAGGATTGATAAATGTTTTATTTAGAAATTTAAGTGAATCAAAAGAAATCAAACTCCTAAACAAATCTTAATTTTAAACAGAGTAAAAATTTTTTGTAAAAATTCGCATTGCCGGTAGTTTTGAAATTAGTTCGAGTTGCATTTAGATTTTGAATTTAATTAGTCAATCCAGGCTTGTTCAAGTCACTTAAACCAACTTTTGCTATAATTCTGTAGTGGTAGAAATAGCATATGTTGATTAAAAGCCATACTAATTTTAAAAAGATTATTGAAAATAAAATAAAAAAACCAAGTTTATTTAAGGTTGAAATTTTTGTTTATAAAAGTTACTGAAACTACCAGTATGGTCAAAACGTTTTGGCAGCTGTCAAAATTTATCTTCATTATCCAAAAACTACAAGCTATTATTAAATAATTACAAAAAAATAGGCCATAGTTACTAAGATTAGTTCTTTATTTGAGTAAACGTTAATAATTATCGCTCTAAAAAATTATTAAACCGCTGAATTGTGAATAAATCGATTGCCAAATATTTAAATCTCAATTTTTAGAATTTTATCATGGTCCAGATTTTTAAAAATTACAATTATTAGTCGATGATATACTTAACCTGCAATAATCAAGTTTTTTTATCTAATGGGGAAAATATTATTCTTATTATTTATTCATAAAATTACGCCAGATTCGGCGATGTTATAATGGAAAAAATACAAAGCAATTTTAGGATCTTTCAACTTATTTTGAGTTATTCTTAATGAAAATTACTGAAAATTTTTCAAGGAATTGTTGAGATATTTGGTTTTAGAAGTATTTAAAAACTGAACCACAAATTGCACTTGCTCAGTCAATTGAACATATGAGCAACAATAAATTATTGACAAATACGAAAAACTAACTCGGGGTCTAAAATTTAATTTTTTTTATCAAAAAATAATGAGGACTCGTTTATTAGTTTTTAATTTTGAAAGAAATTTATATTAACTTGACTAATTAGTAGTGGGCCAATTCAGCTCGAAGCGTATACGTTTGATTTAAAATATTCCATCATTTTAGATAAGGCAAAAAAATAATTTCAATTTAATTTAAAGGTAAATTTATTTAGTTTTTTTTGTAATAAAAAAAGATGATTTTTTTTGATAGACTAGTTGTGACTTGTTTCAGAAGACACCTTGTCTTTGAGAGACTGTTACACAATAATGCATAAATCAATTCTAAATCTGAATTTTACTACGTGTATTTTTAATGGCAATGATGAATCATTCATGTAATCTACAGGTAAATAAAAAAAAAGCTACTTTATGATGGTATTTTTCTGTTATGGGCAACATTTAAAATAGCATATTAATTATGGAATGTGATGTTTTTGGCTTTAGTAAACAAGCAATAAAATAGACATTAAACAAAATTGCCAAGAACATAGCATAGTTTTCTCAACCATTTTTTTTCCAAATAGAATTTAATTTAATCGTTTTCTTCAAATGATTTCAACTTGTTTATACATAAACATTTCAAAAATGCCTTTTTAGATTTTAGTTTTTTTATAAACTAAATATTTGATTTTAAAACTCGAAGAAAAACGAAAGGAAATAGCTGCGATTTAGAAGCTAGAAAATTTATGTTCTAGAAATGAATGAATTAATGCTTCTCGAAAAAGAAAAATTTAACATTAAGAAATTGGTTCTAACTAATTGGTTCTATAAAAAATCATTAATCATTTGAAACGAATGCGTAGGCAGATAATCTCTATAGGAATTTAGACTGGCTTTGCATAAGGCATACTTTCCTAGTTTGAATAAAGTTAAAAAAATAAAATTTTTTTTGATTGATCAAGAATGCAAAATTATTTTCCGAGCGTTCAAATGCCACTTGTGTTGGTCTAATGCCTAGCTGTCAATTTGCTGCTTAATACCAACACAGTCATTCTTTTTGCTGCTTATTTAACAAAAATGGCTAAAATATGCCACTTTATTCGTTTGGAATAAAACAACTTTTTATCGACTTAAATCTAAAGATTTTGAAAAAAGATTATATTATGATAATCTTTAGCTATATGTTTTGCAACCAGGATTCACTTTTGCAAAGCGCTCGGGTGACTCACGGTGCTGTTTAAATTTTAATTGTTCAAACTTTTTTGTTGGCAGCATATTTTGTTCATGAATTAATTAGCTTCAGAAATTGCCTTAGATAAACGAAAAAAATCGCTATCTAATATTTTCTAGTATGAAAAGTTAAAATGTGCTATCTACTTTATTTTCAATTTAATTAATTTAATTAATTTTCTCGGTCTTCAAATATTTTTGTTGAATTCTCGACCAAGTTTCTGAGCTAGTGCTTACAGCGCCTTGTTATTGTGTTTACTAATTTTGGTGATCATGTACACTTATAAACTTAGGTAATTCTTTTAGCATATTAGCTAGGTTTAATTCAAAAATTTACAATCTTTTTTTCATTTGTTTTAAGATTATTGTTTAGATTAGCTGCTACAAGGTGAATAAAACAAATATTTTTAAAGTTTTTCTTTTAAAATTGCATACTTTGAAACTAATTTTAGCTAAAAGGTAGATTTTATACAGCAGAGAATTTGTTTTAAGATATTTAAAATGGTAATTAGGTATTCTTTCGAAGCGGTTCTGTCAATGTTTAACTTCGATTCTAGATATTGAGTTAAATCAATTGATATTAGGGTGCAAAATAATAAAAATTTAGCTGTAGATTTTCAAAGTGCTTTAGATTTCTCTAAGTTTTGCTTTTATTTATGGTTTAATAGGGTATCAAACATTTTATTCTAGATTTAAAAAAAATATCTGGCATTGCTTCCAAGGCTTCTAAGATTGAATAAGATTTGAAATAAGACTAAGCGCTCTATTCATGCTCTTGAGTGTTGAGTGTGTCAGATGAAATTAGTATCACATCCCACACACAAATGTATCAATAAATTCTAAAACGATAGTAAAAATTTTCCAAAATCTATTTTTAATTAAATAAATTTGAGCTTAGGATTTTATAATTTTAGGCATTCTTTTGGGCTAAATTGGCTTAATAAAGATAAATTGTGCGAATCGTTTCTGCAATCTAATTCTAGATTACTCAATTAAACAAGCTGAAAAATTGGGTTTTGACATATATTTGGTCATGGATGACCAAGTCCAAGGCAATTTGGCGTTGATTAGAGACCAATACCTAAGGTTTGAATTTTTGTCTGCAAAGTTGACTTATTCATCCATTTAATTACAAACTTTAATTTAAATTTTTTATCTCTAAGTCAAAATTTAAATGTAATTATGATCTTTAGGACACTAAAATCATCTTATTATTTTGTATTGTAGTCAAAGTTGACTTCAAACAAGTTAATATTGAAAAAAAATTACTTTACTTTAAACGAAACCCAAAACATTGGAGTTAAAGAACCGGTAGGGTTATTCTTGGCTTGCAACAAAATCGAATTCTTACCGATGTTTAATTACTTAAGCCGAGCCAATTTTCGATAAGAAAATTGCAACCTAAAAACAATATTTAAAATAAACTAGAGTCTAAATGGTTCAATTAATTTCAAGAAAAAAAATTGTTTACGAATATGTTGCCCAAATCCTAAATTAAAAACACTTAGATTAAATTAGGTTGGCTTTAGTAGAATGAATCAATTTTTTCGATTAAATTACTCTTTGAAAGACTAAAACTCTTAACCTAGTGGTGCTAGCACAAGAATACGACTTGGAATTAGAAGTATGGAACGACTTTTTGGCTGGGTCAGCTTCGCTTCAATCCCAACATTTAATTGTTTCTTTTTAAATTTAACAAATTCGCAAAAATTACTTTTTGAGCAACAGTTGTTCCATTTCTCCCCCATTAGGCAAGCAAACAAATTTTGTACCTAAAGCTTTGATTTATTGAAATCAACCCAATCGAATTCATCTCATAACAAGAAATTAACATCGGGCTTTGTGAGATTCCTTAATCTAGTCGAACACATTTTTGTTGTATTCCTTCAAAAGAATCATCTCACTGACTAAGCTAGAATTGCTTAATAAAACAAAGGTAGGATTTTTTGTTATTCATCAAAAATATTCCCTTAAAAATTAAGAAATTCCCTGAGTTTCCACACATCGTTTTAAAAGTCATTTCGAAATTTTAATTGCTATAAATTAAACAAGCGAAACTAGCATTCCTGATAGAACAATGCATATAAATCAAATTTATTAGAAAAAAAATTGTTTTGTATCATTCAAATTTGGCTAAAATTAATTATTTATAAGTATCTCGGGATCAAGCTCTGAGCTTAAAAATGCAAATTTTTCTCTAGATTAATATCGTTGGTAAACTAACTGAGAGAATGTTGAAGCAACCCGTTTAAGGACTAAGACAAGGACTAATTTCAGCGTTTGTCAAATAGAAATATTTCAAATATTTTTTACCAAGAGTCTTGATTGTAGAAAAATGTTAGATAAAATTTTGAATTATTTAAATTTTTTTCAATTATCTACCGTGAAAATATATATTTAGTTCCAAATTGAGTAAATATTTTCCTGGTTGACCGATTTTCGACCAGTGGACACTTCAAGCGTATATTTGTAGCGCAGAATGTTATTTTTTTTATGTGTTGTTAGTAGAAAAATAATTTATACACAATTTAAATTGTGGAGTTTTTCAAATTTAAATTTAAATTAAATCGTTTTGTTTTTCCTCAAGTTTTGTAATAAATAACTTTTTTTTGAAATTTTCTCATAGTTTAAAATTGGCCAAATTTTATGATTTAGTGAACAAAAGCAAATTCTTTTTTTAAACGGCACCTTTATTTGTTCGGTTCATCAAAATTAGCTCTATTAAAATTACATTAGCAAAAGATGCCACTTAAAAATTTAAATTGTTTTTAATTAGCAACAAATGAATTGTTGGGCGTATTTTGGGCTACCCCCTCTCTGCTTTTGGAAAATCTGACAATGGCTTATGTTTTTTTTTATGTTTCAGCGATTTTGAATGTTTTTTTTACCAACTTTTAATTAGTTGTGTATTCAATTTTTTTGAAAAAACTTTCAATTAAAATGCTTCAGCTTTAGAATAGAATTCGCTTTTTCCTATTGTCAGTGAATTAATCAATTAACATTTTTTGAATAATTCAGAGCAATACAGAGCCTGCTAGTTTTTCGTTTCTTTTCCATCAATTTGCCAAAACTAAACTTTTCTTTTTTTATAAAATTTCATAGTAGAGTATATAAAATAGATAAAATAGAAAAAGAAAAACATTAAAATATAAAAAATGGGTAATTGTGTCGGTAGTAAAGGGACTAAGAAAGATCCCAAAATACTCACTGAAGAAGAAATTAAGCTTCTTTTGGACAATACACGTTTGACACGTGCCCAAATTGTGGCATTGCACTCGAATTTTTTGAAAGAGTGTCCGAGTGGAAAACTTACCAAGAAAGACTTTATCAAATTATTCAAAGAAGTTCATCCTAGCGAGAACAAAAAAGAGAAGGCGGACAAGTTTTGTGAGTATGTCTTCAAGGTGATCGACAAGCAAAATCTTGGTTACATTTCGTTCCAAGACTTTGTTCTGTGCTTCAGTCTGACTTCGGACGGCGATTTCAAGCAAAAGTGTGAATTTGCCTTCCAGCTTTACGATTTGGACAAGGATGGCAAAATATCCAAAAAAGAAATGACCCAAGTTTTGACTGCTTTGTACGATTTGAGTGGAATCGAGGACCGCAAAAAAGAAAATGCACCGGCCAAAAAAGTGGAGGATATAATCAAAAAAATCAACGCCACTTATCAACCACCAGCGTCTCCAGAGCCACCAAAGCCCGAAACTGATGGGAAAAAATCCAAAAAAGAGAAGAAACCAAAGAAAGCTAAAGCGCCAGAGTTCATAACCAAAGAACAATTTATTGATGCTTGTAACCAAGATGAGCAGCTAAAGCAACTTTTTGTTGATTCGATCTTCTCTAGAAAAGCCGATCCGGACTCAGTTGAGGGCCGAATCAACGAAATAGCCAACAATCTGCAAGTTGAATTGCCTTCAGTGAATGTTTTGAATAATGGAAGTACTTCGGAAGCGTATCTCAATCCAAGTGGACATGTTGAAGAAATAACTACTACTACCACGATTGATGTTCATGGCACAGATGTACCCGTATCCGTAACCACTTCAGCCAAGATACCAGCAGAGATAATTGAAGAACGTGATGAGGAACCAGCTAATCAGACTTTTAACAGTGAACATTCAGAGCATACCCAGTATTCAGAGCACACAGAATATGTTAACTCAAATTACACAGCCGAAGTGTCGACCAGTGGTGTTAAGCTTCAAGAATCGAAAGAACAAAACTGAATAATTAACAACATCGAAAAAAAACACAATCACTATTTAGATAATTTTTTTTTTTTAATCTAATAATTAAAAATTTTAATTAAAAATGTGTAATTTGAAAAATTGAGCCCATGACTCGACCAATGTATTTGGGCGAATCAACCATGGTTCAAAAAATTAATGGCATTTTTTTTTGAATTTCGATATCAAACATCTACTTAAAATGCCATCCATTTATCCGAATTTTAAACAACGATTTTTTTTTTCGGCTGATGAGATAAAATTTATTTTCGCTAAAAAATGTTACAGTGATCGTTTTTTTTTCTAAATTTATTTATTTAAATCAATAAATTAAAGATATTATACAAAAAGCTAACCAAGTATTTAGATTGTATAAACTCTAGCTTATATTTCATGGGCTTAATTAATTACGACCGTAGAGGCCAATTATGCATTTTTTTCATTTCAAAATAGATTAGTTTTTACAATTTTTGGTTTTTATTTATTTTTTAAAACTATATTTTTATAAGAATTTTAAAAATAAAACCGGAAAAATTTTGAGTTTTTTGATTTGTTCCAGATTGAAAAAACGCAAGCCAAAGAAAGTTTCGCGACTAGTCATGGCTTGAAAAATGGGCTTATACAAATAGTTAAACAAAAAAGAAAAGAATCTTAAAGCTTTTTTTCTTTATCACAATTTAGATGATATTTTTAGCAATATTAAAACAAATAAATGCTTTAAAACAAAAATACCATTTTTTTATTCAAAACCAATCTACCTACCAAGTTCTCTAAAAATAATCTTCCATTTTAACCTCATTTTTTCTCACTAGAAATTGGAATTTCGATCCAATAGCACAAAAATTCTAAATAGTCCTTTATTTTTAAAAATAATCTAGAAATATTCATGAGTTTGCTTGTGGCCCAGATAAGAATGATGTTGGCTTAAATGGCTCAAATTCCATGCATAACTCAAAGCAACAAACCATTGAAATTCTGTTAATTTTCTGGAATTATAAGATTCATTTTTAAGTTTTTTTTTTAATTCAAAATTGTAACTCAATTTATACGTAAAGTATGGGTTCCGGAAGATCAAAAAGAGAAAGATATTATGATGATGATTATCTACGATATGGAATGGGCGGCTACCAAAGTCCATATATGATGGGCGGAATGGGTAGCATGGGTATGCCAGCTACGGGAATGGGTGGTATGGGTATGTCAAATATGGGCATGGGCGGCATGGGGATGATGAACCCATGTCAACCATCTCCTTGTCAATCTAGTTGTGTCCCCTGTATTCCTATATGTCCTCCTGCTCCTATTTGCTGCCCTCCTCCACCTCAACCAATCTGTCCGCCACCATGTCCTCCACCTCCTCAAATCATTCAAGTACCAGTTCCTTGTCCTCAACCAGTCCCAGTTCCTTGCCCTCAGCCGGTACCAGTAGCAGTTCCTAGACCGGTACCGGTTCCTTGTCCCCAACCAGTTCCAGTTCCTGTTCCTCAGCCAGTTCCGGTTCCGTGTCCACAGCCAGTACCTGTTCCTCAACCGTATGTACCCTGCATTCAGCTTCCTAATGTTCGAATGCCAGAACAAATGCCAATGCAAATGCAAATGCCCATGCCTACCCAAATACAAATGCCAATGCCAATGCCAATGCCACAACCAATTCCATTTCCTTATCCATTACCAACGCCTGTTCAAGCACCGCGACCAGAACCTCAATCTTTTTCTGCTCCAGTTTTTATGCCTCCAGCGTCATTTGCTCGAAATTCACATCAAAGTATTCCATATACTGTAACAGGATATCCAAACTATTCTCACAGAAAAAGCTATCGCCAATAATTTGTCCATTATTTTTTAATTTAATTTTTTATAATAATAAAAAAATAACTTTTTTTTTGGAAAAATATACAAATTTTGTTTAAAAAGCTAATTTCTTGAAGGTTTTGTTGTTTAAACTGTGATTTTTGTGGAAATAGCAATAATGATTTAAAATGGCCAAAATAGTTTGGTTGATTTTCAAATTTTTTGATTAGAATCTAATGAAACGAAACGAGGTCCTAGTCGACGAAGTGATAAGATTTAACTATGTTCATTTTGATAGACGTTTCGTTTTCATTTAATTTTTTTTGTTATTTATTTTCATGGTGAGACAGAGAGAAAAAATTTCAATCGATCTAAAAGCCCTCTCGCTAGTAAATTTTTTGAAAATTGGACCAAAAATATTTTTGTGGTATGAAATTTTCAGTGCCTTGTGGGTACGAGTTCGATTTTGTTTATATTTTCAACAAGAGTTGTCTAGTTTGTCAAAAGATATTTTGATAAGCTTTTAACCATCTCCACATAGCTTCAATTAATGTTCATAGCTTGGGATGATTTATAAAATTTGATATAAATTCTTCGGAGTTTTTAAATATATAACTCACTTCAAATATTAGAAAATAATAAAAAATTAAAAATAAAAAGCTAGCCGTAATTTTAGATTCAATTTTTGATTTTAGAAATATAAATAGTATAGTTTGAACAATAATGGGTAACCGAAGATCATCTTGTCCTCAACCATGTGTTCCTGTCTATCCTCAGCCAATGATGCAACAACCGATGATGCAACAACAAATGATGCAGCAACCAATGATGGCTTGCATGCCCGTTTGTCCACCACCTTGTCCACCACCATGCCCACCTCCGTGTCCGCCGCCATGCAAGCCTAAATGCGTTAAAGTATGTCCACCACCTTGCCCACCACCATGCCCTCCACCATGTCCACCACCATGTCCTCCACCATGCCCGCCACCATGTGGTCCATATGGAATGGGATTACCGATGGCCTATGGATCAGGTTTAGGCTATGGATCGCCTATGGGCCTCGGTTCTCCGTATGGCTTACCAGCCGGACAGCGCTTATTTTAAACAAAAGTTTTGATTTTCTAATATTCAAAATATTAGGAATTAAAAAAATTTAATTATTAGCATTTATTATTTTTGTTATTTCTAATTAAAATAATATTAAAAATATTTTTAATAAAAGTATTTTTAAACAAATTTATTCAATTTTTTTATTTAAATTTTCTATACTTAACTTTAAGACTCACAAATTTATTTTAATAAAGAGCGATTTGTTAAAGCAAGAATAGTTATAAAAATAAGAAGATTTTTCTTCTTTGAAAATTGATGAGTTAAAAAAAAAATTTGTTCTTTTCTAATAAAAACTGATTAGCATGTGAAAAAAGTCAATCGATAAATTTCTGTCAAAACATCGTTTATAAAAAGAATGATATTTTGTGCCATTTTATTATCACAAGAAAATTTCTTAGAATGATTCTTCATAAACATTGTTTGAAACTTGAAATTAAAAAATAAATGAATATTTATAAATTTAGAATTCTGTATGTATTTCTAATAGCATTAAATTTAGCAGACCATTTTTTTCGAGTTTAATTCAATTCATTTTTTCTTTTTATTTTAAAAAGTTAAATTAAAATTTATTTAGATAAAATTAAGAAAAATTTGATTTTTTGATTTATTGAGATTGAAAGGATATTGAAATGAAAATTGCTAAGAACAAAATTATGTATACGCAAATCGTAATTGATCACATTTAAAAATTAAAAAAAATTTAACAACAATTAAGGTTCTAATTAAATTTTTAATGGAATATTAATTTTAAACCAACAATTTTTTTAAATTAATTTATTTGAAAAAAGTCTATTGATTTTAGGTTTTTTTTAAAAGTTTGAACAAATAAATATTAATTTAAAACAAATAATTGTCATTTTAGTAAAATTTTAAAATATTTTTTTAATACTATATTAAAATAAGCCTAATTAATTAATTTAATTAAATAAATTGAAATTATTTAATTGATTTAAAATCAATAATATTGAATAAATAAAAGAAAACATCTTTCTTTTGAAGAAAAAATAATTTTTATCCAGGCAATTCGAAAAAAATGATTGTATATACGCGAGTATATATATTCATTTACAAAAGATATGTCATTTCTTGTGATTGATTTAGTAACCGAATCCGGATCCGTAGAAAGGCATTGATGGTTGTTGTCCTGTATTTAAAGACATAGGTGGTGAAATTGGCGGAAGAGGCATGGGAGATGAGCAGTTCATTGGTGGTGGAGGACATGGCATTGGCATTGGCATCGGTGGCGGCAGACATTGCATTGGCATCGGTGGTGGAGGACATTGCATTGGCATCGGTGGTGGAGGACCTTGCATTTGCATTGGTTGAGGAGGAAATGGCATCGGCATCGGTGGTGGGGGACATGGTAGAGGCATTGGGGGAGGAAGTGGTGGAGCCATCTGAAGTGGCATTGGAGGAGGAAGTGGCGGGGCCATCTGAAATGGCATTGGAGGAGGAAGCGGTGGAGTCATTTGAAGTGGCATTGAAAGTCCCATTGGCTGTGGAGCCATTGGCATACCCATTGGTGAAGGGCATGGAGGTGGACAAGCTGGAATACACGGTTGGCAGGCCCTGGAATTTCTATTACCCATTTTAATTAACTATTACTCGGCTAGCACAGAACAAAAACGAAATCTAAAAAAACTTAATAGACAGCTAGTTTTTTAGTTTTTCTAATATCATCTGCGAATATTAAGCAAAAAAGCAAACAATTTTAGACACAAAATGGTAATTTTTCGAATTTATAGTAAAGAATATGAGATTATCTTTATTTTACTATTTTGAATGGTTCTAAATTAGCTCAAAAAGATAAATATTTATACCTATCCAATCAATGGTTTCTAGACTAGTCTGAGATATACCAAGATAGATTACCTTAGGCTATGGTAAACAACCAAACATACAAAAAACATAAATTAATTTTGTGTTTTAAATTGAAGCAAAGAAGATGAGGGTTCGGTCCAGAAATCTCAATCTGTATAGTTTATTTTCATTTAAAAAAATTTGGTAAAATTGATTGATGTCCAGCTCTAATTTCGTCAAAAAATTTTCAAAGCTTAATCAACCATATTAGAAAAAATATTTTTTATCAAAGCAACAAAAGTTTTGTTTAAAGAAAATTCAATAGTTATCTTTAGAGATTTTTTAATTAAAGATTGATTTTGAAAATATTTCAATTTTTGATAAAAATTGTAAACTAACCTAAATCCAAAAAAATAATTTAGAGCATAAAATTTTCTGATTATCGTTCTAGGCAAGCATAAATTTTTTTATAATAATAACTTATAAGTAAAATCACCTTCAAGCTAAAAATTTTGTTCATTTATTTTTAAAAATTAAAAAAAAATTTTTGAACGATCAAATTTTCAATTAATTTAAGAAGAAATTCGACAAAGGAATCTTTAATATTTTGAAACTTTGATTCATTTTCATTATTTTTTTGATCATTTGCTCATCCTAATTCATATTTTCCTCTGGAAATTTTTAGATAATTTTTCATTTAAAAAATCTCGGTTTCATTTTGTTTGTTTTAATTTTTAAATTTTGGAGTTTTTTTTTCCCAAAATTGAACATTATTGAATGAAAAAAGTGGTAGAATCAAAAATATTTTATATATAAAAGGTTTTTTTTTTTCCTTAATTTCTTCAAATAACTCGAGGTTACTTTTTTAAAACTCGTTTTTTCAGGGAATTGAAAATTTTGAACCTTAAATTTTGAAAATTTGATGTCGAAAATTACTTTTGCAGGTGCTGAGCATGTTTTTAATTTCTACCACCTCATATCAATAAAATGATAAATTTTAATCTGCATTTTTCATTATTTGTCTAATTTTTGTTGAAATTTATGATTCATTAGAAATTTGATATTTTTTAATTAATAGCCAAGTTTTCATAAAAAATCTTGGTACCGAAGAAAAACTTAATTATATATAATTTTTTTTGAAAGTGTAATAATTGAAAATTTTTTTATTTACACAAATTTTAAATTGAAAAAATTAAAAATCTTTATTTGAATCAAAAATGCTTTAAATATTGTACTAAAATTTTTGTGCAAACAAATTTGTCATTCAATCCGAATTCATCAATTAACTTCACAATAAATTCAAATATTTATTTGATTTAATTATACAAATTTTAAATGGGAATCCACAATGTTCAATCATTAATTTAAAATTTAATTAAATTTTAACAAAATGGATAAAATATTTCATTCTAATTGCTGGCACCTTCCCGAAATGGGTTCATTGGGTTCTCAGTTATTTGAAATAAACTATTGAAAATTTCCTCTTGTATATGAAAAAAACTGGGTTTTTCTGCAATAATGAAACAATCATTATCTTTCATTATACATCTACATATTGGACATGTTTTCGAGGTTATTTTCCATTCTTCTATACATTTTTCACAATAATTATGGGAGCCTCAAAACAAAATTTTAAAATTTTGTTTATCTATTAAAAAAAATTACATGATAGGACGAGATTAGTCTTTTCTTCCATACAAATGCAGCAAATGTCTTCATTTAGTGATGATGGTTGATTTAGTACTTGAATACTTTAATGATAAAAATCAAACAAAACCAAGTTCTTAATAATGATTAGACTTACTTGTCAAATAAAAACGAGGTTGTCAATTTTGGTTGCACGCTGTCTAGATTGTTTTGTTGAGTATTATCAAACAGCTTAAGAGCATCGGCATATTGCTTAATGTGTTGGTATATGTGCATAAACTCGTTCAGTTTTAATAATCTAAAGCTCTTTATGTCCGAATCTCCTATTTTCGACTGAAAAAAATTAGTTTTATTTTTTCATTTCATTTTATTTACTTTTGTACACTCAATTCTGACAGTGAATTTCCAAAAAAAAGTTAAGTCTGTGCCTTTTTCTATTTTGAAATCCAGAGTATTTCCATTTTCGTCTAAAAAATATTCTGCGATTGAATTTAATTCTTCGACCATTTCAATAAATTTCGGGTATTTAAGATGAAAAATATCGGCTAGGTGAAGTTTGGATATTGACTTTTTTATTTCAATAGAAGTATCCATTGTGATAATTAGTAGAAACCTAGTAATTTCTTAATTTAAATTTTTGTTTAATAGTCAAATTTAAAACTTTTTAATTTTGAGTGATAAGAAATATATGAAAAACAAAAGAAAAATTTCATTTTTATAACTGGTATCCAAAATGGATTCTTTTTATCATTTTCCTTAATGCAAATGCCAGTTAATGGTTCTCAGTGCCGCTTACAGTATTTTGAAGAGTGAAGAACCAAACGGAGAACGGAATTGACATAATGGAATTGATAGAATGGTTTTGCTTTTCGTATTTTTTATAATCACTGTATAATTACAAAGAAATTATTTTTAAGATTATTTTGAGAATGCATATACTCAAGGATATTTTTCAAATTATCATTTAAATTTAGCTTTAATAATATGAGGAATTTTAGTTTAATATATTTCAAAAAAAAGTTTCATTTTTTTTGCGCTTAATTATTTCCAAAAAGCATTAAGTGCAAAATAAATTTTATTTTTACTTAAATTTAAATAAAATAAGTCTACAATAAAAATCATTTCATCCTACACATAGACAGTTTTCATTTAATTTTATAAACAAAAGCTGTTTTTTTGATTTTGAAAAAAATCAAGTGTAAAAATTATTTTGAAATATTTTTTAAACTAGCTGTCATTGAAAAATGACATGGACTCAAATAGCAGATATTTTTCACAAATGAAATACCTGAAAATTTCTAAAAAATTACTTGGTTTTAATTTGAAAAATAATACCAGAACTAAATTTTCCATACAAATGTTGATAAAATTAAGAATTAATTAAATTTATCAATTGAATGTTGAAAATCTCGTGATTTTAATAATAATAATAAACGCTTGGACAAGCAAGCTTGTGTAGTATGGGAGCACAAGGAAAATTACAGAAACAGAAGAACTTATAAGTTTTTAGAGTCAATAGACATTATTTATACTACAAAACTAAGAATGAATTTTTTTTTAAACTAAAACTGTTATGTGGTAAAATGTTGCCCATGCGTACATATGGTTAAAGCCTGATCGGACAGTCTCCTCGTGTGCCCTCTAATTCTCCTGGCGGACTGAGAGAGTGTGCTGCTATGTACCTGGAGTCCGCCCAGCCGAAATCCCCCATTATTAGCTCACTCTGAGAAGTGGCTCTTGTCGGACCTGCTGAATTTTATTTTTTTTAAAGTATTTTAAACTAGAATATTAAAAGAAAATCATAACTTATATTTTTATTTTATATTTAAAAATTGATTAGCTCCAATTAAAGAGAAAAATTAATTAAATTTTCAGTTTATTTTTAAGGATAGAAAATTGAGTTTTGAACTCTTTTATCTTGGTGATAAAAAAAATTAAAAAATTTAAAAAAATAAATAATATCTGCTATCCCTAGATTTTGAATGCTTTTTACAGTCTATTCTATTTGCTTGATTGTTCTTTTTGTTGATGAAGCATTCGATTGATTGGTTTGAGAAGAAGAGGGCTTAGAACTGTTTAAAGTTTTAGCCTGTCCACTTGAAGACTTAGAACTGTAAAAGGTTGTAGTCTGTCCAGTGGAAGGCTTTGAACTGTTTAAGGTTGAAGTTCTTTTGGAAAGGATACTTCTCCTGACAGATTGATTTGATGATATCAAAGTTCGAGTAGCAGGCCCCGAACTTGATTTAGAAGCTTGAATTTTAATAAGTTGAGGCCTTTGATCTGATAACCGAGAAGACGGTAGAAAATGAGGCAATGGAGATTTTTGAACAGACGATGATTTTGATAGGGTTGGATTATATAAAGGATTAGTTGATTTTTTTGGAACTTCAATTGTGGCAATCGGTTTCTGAATAATTATTTGAGATTTTGAACGAGTTCTTGATTTAGAACGAGAATCATTTCGCTTATTTGATCTACACCTTAATATAGGTCTACAATTTAGTCTTAATGGTAAAGACGATGGTAAGGTTGGATGAAAGGAATTTGGATTAGGTCTGCAATAATCAGGTAAAGGTAACGGAATAACAAATTCCTTAAACTTATGCGGCTGAGGAGGACATTCTGGTTTTTCAACACAGACTTCAACATTGAAAGATTTAGGTCTTTGTTTATAATTAACTTTGATATTTTCGTTAATCTGATCGTCAAATAAAAGCTTTTTGTTGTCCATTCCTGATTCAACAGGGAAAATATTCGAACCAAATGGTGATCCAGAACCAGGAACCCCACTTGTTACATATGGTGATCCAGAACCAGGAACTCCTTGTCCATATGGTGATCCAGAACCAGGAACCCCACTTGTTCCATATGGTGATCCAGAACCAGGAACTCCACTTGCTCCATATGGTGATCCAGAACCAGGAACCCCACTTGTTACATATGGTGATCCAGAACCAGGAACTCCACTTGCTCCATATGGTGATCCAGAACCAGGAACCCCACTTGTTACATATGGTGATCCAGAACCAGGAACTCCTTGTCCATATGGTGATCCAGAACCAGGAACTCCTTGTTCATATGGTGATCCAGAACCAGGAACCCCACTTGTTCCATATGGTGATCCAGAACCAGCAACTCCTTGTCCATATGGTGATCCAGAACCAGGAACCCCACTTGTTCCATATGGTGATCCAGAACCAGGAACCCCACTTGTTACATATGGTGATCCAGAACCAGGAACCCCACTTGTTCCATATGGTGATCCAGAACCAGGAACTCCTTGTCCATATGGTGATCCAGAACCAGGAACCCCACTTGTTCCATATGGTGATCCAGAACCAGGAACTCCTTGTCCATATGGTGATCCAGAACCAGGAACTCCTTGTTCATATGGTGATCCAGAACCAGGAACCCCACTTGTTCCATATGGTGATCCAGAACCAGGAACTCCTTGTCCATATGGTGATCCAGAACCAGGAACCCCACTTGTTCCATATGGTGATCCAGAACCAGCAACTTTTTGTCCATATGGTGATCCAGAACCAGGAACTCCTTGTTCATATGGTGATCCAGAACCAGGAACCCCACTTGTTCCATATGGTGATCCAGAATCAGGAACTCCTTGTCCATATGGTGATCCAGAACCAGGAACTCCTTGTTCATATGGTGATCCAGAACCAGGAACCCCACTTGTTCCATATGGTGATCCAGAACCAGCAACTCCTTGTCTATTTGTACCTTTTGATTAAAAGATTTTTATTTTATTTTTTCATATTTAATAATAAGGGAATATAAAATCTCATTGTATTTTAATAATACTTGTTATTTATAAAATATTTCTATTTTAGCTTTACTTGAGCCTTCAAGTCACCTTTAAGACTTAATAACTTTAATAATTAATCCGAAGAATTACAAATGCTTAGAAAAAATTTAACCGCTTCAATAGTTTCCATTAGCTTGATTTTAATTCCTTTTGAGTTAATTTAAAATATTTTGAAATATTAGTATATTACTCTTTTGAGCAAAAATTTCGTAATATGTTTAAAACTAAAGAATGAAATCAAATTAAGTTGGCTAATAAGTGGTACAAGGCCCGTTTTGCCAAGTGGTTTGCGTGTTAGTCATGCAAGCAGAGGATAGAAGGTTCGAAACCCGCTGAGGATGAAAAAATCTTCAAAATATCTCTGCAAAATGGGGAGAATGTTAAAACCCTTTCATCATAAAAAAAGGTGGCAAGTTTCGACTTGGTAATAATTGTGGAGTAAATGATCAACTCGATGCAGTAGCATTTGTGTTAGATCGAAGCTGTTGCTCAAAAAGGTACTTGAAAACGAGATGAGCGTCTCCCCATTAATCACTAGGATAGAAAAGGTACAATTATTTTTATTATTATTAATAAGTGGTACCCTAAAATCTTAACTTATTTTCTTTAAAATACAAATCAAATATTAATTCTTTCAAAAAATGCTTAAAAAAATTTCTATTTTATCATTTAATAAATATTTGAAAAAAATTTCATTCAATAAATCATAAATCGTTTTTTTGGAAAATTTTTCTATAAGAAGGCTGTTTCTGTTATTCATATGCAATGAGATTTTTCAATGTGCCGACACCCTTTATTTATTCAAATTTTTAGAAAATTTTTTATCATTTTTTGTAAAAAATCGAGATTTCATATTCTAATCCTAGAATTAATTTACATAATTAGAAATATTATAATCTTCAGTACCTTCTGAGGTTCCTGAATATGGATTTTTCCCTGAACCATTTATTCCTAGATTACTGTTTGCTAATTTTTGGTAAAGTTCTTGATTATATCTTGCAGTTTCCGAATTTAAATCAGAATTTTTCGCCAACGCTTGATTTCCTGAATTTATATTCATGCCATTTCCTAGATTATCTTTACCTGTCGAATCTATTATCTGACCATTAGCCCCTGAGTTTACAGGATTGGAATTTACGCCATAATTTGTTGACACACCATTGTTTAATTCTGAATGTCTACCTTTTCCTAATTTATTAGCATCATTTGAATTTTTATTTTCACCATAACGATTTTTCGATGCACCAGAGAATGGACTTGAACGTCTTAATCTTGCTTTGCTCTTCTCATTTTTTCCGCTGGTTTTTAAATCACCAACGGAAAACGAGTTTAACTTTTTTTCTAAGGAATCAGATTGTAAATCCTCTCCCAGCAAATTTGATCTCAAGTTTTTTCCAATTTTAAAATCATCTGAAGCATCTGAATCATATATGGTTTCGAATAAACTTTCATCATCTTTAGATTTACCTTTTCCTAACAAATTTTCAGATGCATTCAAATAATTTGTACCCAACGAGGGAATTAAATTACTTAATGGATAACCTAGGTAAGGGCTACCAATTGAACCTGCTCCTCCTAAACCCTGATAAGGAGCACCATTAGCTGAAAATGGAGTAACAGCATTCATTCCTATATAATTTTTGAATTTTTAATCAAATTTTCTAAGAAAAAGACTCATACCAGAATATGGAGATGATGCATAGGGATTTGAATAAGGTGAATATGGATTGATTGCATATGAAGCTTGTCTAGCGGCTAAATTATTTGCTATAGTCTGATTAATTAAACTTCTATATGGTGATCTATTATATATGTTTAATGAATCAGCGTTTAAATTTCCTTCACCCCCTGCTTGAACTTCATTAGCATTATGGTCTGCCAATGCTTGCCTTAGTGATAAATCAGCATTAGCTAAATTTTGAATGTCATTAATATCATTTAATTGTTGATCTAAATGCTTTCTTGATGTCCTCAAATTTTCGGCATTCAAAGAATCAACATAAGGATTATTTTCTATGTCGTCAGTTGGAAATTGATTCGAAGTGCATGCAGAATCTGAAATTCCTGGAAGCGCTCTAGCACTTAGATTCCCATACATACCTGGGTAACATAATCCGCCTGGATAGCCATAACTGTTTAGACCATAGCTAGGATGACAAGTAACTTGATATGGCTGATATGGAGTTCGACTTTGTCCAGTCAAGCCAGAATATTGATCATTTAAAATCGACAAACAATTTGATGGGTTCGATACAGCGACTAGCTGATTATCCAATACTGTACCCGTTCCGATTTGAGTTGAGTCAAGTGTTGATGGTAATGCGCATGGATATGATGGATTTGAACCACATGCAACTACATAAGGATAGGCATGTGATAATGGAGCTGGTAATACTGGACTTGGAGGAAGCGTTGAATGTGGAAGATAAGGCCCTGGAATACCAAAAGGCGGTGGACAGGAATGCATAGGATGATGAGAAAAACATGAAGGTGGAGCACCAAATGGAAGAGGAAAAGGTCCCATTGACGGGGGAAATGGAAGAGGTAAAGCTCCCATTGATGGTGGAAATGGTGCTGGTAATGCTAGTGGCATTGAACCACGAGATGAAAACATTGGAGGAGGAGGTGGTAGCATTGGACGACATGGTCGCTGAGGAAAACCGTAAACAGGTGGTGGAGGGGGTGGAAGAATAGCTATACATGGTTTTTTTCTACGACAACATGCTGTGCGTGGACGACATTGAGGTCGTGGAGCAGGGAAACACATCACTGGAGGAGGACATGGTGGTGGACATGGAGTCGCGCAATTTGACACACATCTTGAGTTTCTTGCGCCCATTTTTAATTTTAAAAAGGGAGTAGGATTTAACTAGAATAAGGGTATTTGATTTTTTAAAATTGAATTTAATTCAATATTTAAATTTAAGATTTATAAAACTGAGAACTTTTATTTATATTTATATCTAACAATTACATTATAGTTAGACATATCTTAAATTCTAGTAACGCTTAAGTTTCTTGATTTCTTTTTTTTTTTTTATTATCTAATTGATAAAAGTTTCAAAATCGAGCTATTGTGTGCAGTCACTAGCTAATTTCACTTTTTTCTTTAAGTCAATATCTTTTACCAAAGTATTAAGACAATAGAAGCGAAATATATTTAAGCTTTTTTACCAATGGCACAAATAAGTGATAGAACGATCTTTCAAAGCATTATCACGCTTATGAAAATGACAACTATAATGAAAATAGTTTAAGTTTGACATATCAAAAATTTCATATGATTTGCACGCATGAAAAGCTTCGATCTCTTTTATTTAACTAGATATTGCTGATTTATAAAATTACAATCTTAATTTTTTTTTAAATTTAAATTTTTAAATATTTATTTATTTTGGCCATAAAAAGTAAATTTATTTTCTCAAAAATTTATTGATGAACTGAAGTGTAATTATACGAGCCAGAGGACATCTTGTTACTATTTTGAGAAGAAATAGAAGGAATTGTACTTGAACTACACGAAAGACCAAAACTTCCGTCAATTGAACTTGCTTTGGGTGGGTACATATCTTGATTCATAATTCTGGGTTGATTTTGAATATGTTGATTTTGAAATTTAGCAGGGACAATTTGTTGAATAGGAGGCTTATAATTTTGAAATTGAGTTGTGGCTGGTATTGAATAGTTTTGATAAAATTGAGGCTGGGCTTGAACAGTATTAGGCTGTAATTGTGGATATGATGGATTATTAAAGTACTGCATATTTGGATAATAATAGTTATTGTATGGGTTGACAAAATTGCTTGGGAAATTTAATTCCGTCGATTTTTCTTTGCTATTTTTAGCCTGCTTAGAGCCCATTATAAAAATCAGATTTTTGATTTTTTATTAAGAATTTTGTTCTATGTATTTATTATGATCTGTTAGGTCGTTTTGATCCCATTTTTGAGTCATAATTACCTTGAAAATTATTAAATTGTTAATTTGAGAAAATTTAGGCGATTATTAAGATAATAGCATGATAAAATTAGGATTGATTCTATTTTATTTATGCTTGATAAAATGCCTACAGAGATTTAGAGAAAAAAGTCATTTTAGTTATTGAGCTCAAAGAAAAAAAATGAGTCAGAATTCTAATTAATTTTTGACAAAAACAATTAAAATTTTTCGGCAAAAAAATTGTTTTTTTTTTAAATTCGAAATATTATTTATAATCTCCTAATATAATTTCTGCTGACCTAATTGAAATATTTTTTTTTAAATTTATTCTTGTTATAAAATGTTTTTTATCTGTAAATTTTTAATTATTTCTTGAAGTAAAAAATTTTAATCGAAAAATTAATTTTAGTATTATGAAATACAGCTCAAAAAAATATTTAAAAATCTTGTAATTATTTATCTAATTTTCAAAAATTTGTCCTAATCCTGCAATATGGTGCGACTTCTATTTTTTCAAGTTTCTTAAGCATGTGCAAAATTTTAAGAAATGCTTAATACTAAAATAAATTAAGAATTAGAACAAAAAAAATTATTATGAAATTGTTGAGTTTCTCAAAAACTATATTTCTTTCGTCATCTAATTTTTTTATAGCTAAATATTTTTAAACAAAAATTAACCAAATTTTACTATAATAGAATCACTAAACTGAAACACATAATAGCGGTGTCCAGTAGGCTAAATCTCTGCCAAGTATCTCTAAAAGCAAATTGTTTACTAATAGGCCAAAAACGTAAAAGAGATTAATCATCAAAAACAAGGCCTGCATTACAATGCCAGCCAAGTGAAAATAGGGAAGATTTTTTAGTGAATCAAGAAACAATTATACCAAATTCAAAGCCAGCAACTCTTTAATCTGTTTCTCGGAATGAAATTGCAATTGAAATTGAATTCAACCTAACCAAGCTTCTCAAACAATTCCAGCAGTGGTTAATGAAAATGAAATTTGCCGGCCAGCAAGAAAAAAAGAAGACTCAAAAAGAATTAAATTCTTTTTGTCTTTTTAGGCTTTTAATTTTTTCTAAGTCTTTCTCTTCTTTGTTTTCTGGTGAATAAAATAATTTTTCTGTTGAAAAAAAAAGCTGTAAAAATAAATAACTGTAGAAAAAATTAGCTGGTAAAATATTATTTAGCACGTTTTTTTTGTTTGCTGATAAAAAAATAGCTTTAAAAAAAATTTACTGATGAAAAGATATACCTATCTCTAATAATTGTTAGTGATTTAAAATTACGTTATGTTACTTGACTAAGAAAAATGCTTACTCAAAAATTACTAAACTTTTAAATAGTTTATTAAATAATTGTTGATCTCAAACAATTATAAAACTTTTCGAAAAAAAAATATCGCTTATCATGAAAATATCTATCAAATCTAATCAGACTTTGACTTTAAACTGTTTTTATTCTTTGAGCAAACAATTACTTCCGGTTAATTGTTCCAATCGTTGACAACTCTGTTTATAAAGAAATTAAATCTAAGTGTACAAAAGGATCATAGAAAATTTGCAAATTCGACTTTTGGCTTAGCAATCTTGATCTTAATTCATATTTCTCTTCGAACAAAATATGGATTGTTAAGTTCCAACACGCCTTTACGTTATATATTTAAACTAATTTAAATTATTTCTTATTTCTTTCCTGAACTGTTCATCACTTAAACATCCAGCACATGTGTTCTGTATATAAATATAATATACAGACCGAAAAAAATATCGAAACTTTTCTTAAAAACAAAAACTACTAGTTCACTAATAGTAAACTAATAGTAATAAACAAAAACCGAGAACAAGAATTTTTCACATAATAAATGAAATATATCACCCAGATAACTAGACTTAATAAAATAAACATAAAAAAATACTGCAACAAAATGCTAGATATTTTATTTCATCTTTTTTACTTAAATAATATTTCTCATGTAAAAAAAAAGACAACAAAATAAAATATCACTAGTATTTTAAATGATTTATTGTTTAATTTTGTAAGTGCAAAAGAAAATTAAAGATTTATTTTTGACAAAAAATGTGCAAAAAGGCATATTGCAGTATTTTTTTAAAAAAATTTTATTTAAGTTGATTTGATTTATCAGAAAAAGTAATAATTTAGTTCAATTTATATTTGAATATTAAAAACCTAATCAGTTAATAAATATTTGGGAGAATGGCGCGGGGTTAAATTTTTTTTTTGAGATCAATTGATACACGCTCATGAAAAGAACTCAGGAAGACGACATTCTTGTCAATTTTACCTTGATAAACTGTAAGTACTACACCGTTTTTATCTTCATTAAATGATTTGTGATAAATTTTTTGTTTTGAATTCATTATTTTTGGGAGTTCAGGTTTGTATATTTTAATTGTTCCAAAAAGCGTTGTTTTCAATTCAAGTAGTTGCATTACTAGACTATAGGAAGCAAAAAAATTATCAGTGGTGACACAGTATCCTTTTTTTTTTATAAGGCTCCATTGATTTTTTGACGACGTAATCTCCTTGTAGTTCGCCGTTTGGCTTGTCATGATTAAATTCTAAATATGGAAATCCATTCAAAATAAATTTGGGTGAAACTTCGACTAACAACCAAAATTTTAAACCAAATTTATCAGGTTCATTTGGCATATATTTTAACAGGCTGCATCTACATTTTAATGGCAATAGTTGTTTATCAACAGTAATGAATTGTTGTGCTCGGTAGCACGCCTTTGAGTTTTCAATCAGACGTACCCATTTATCTCTCACCATTCAAAAACTGTCTAATCAAGCTCGTTGTGTTCTTGATGACTTATTGTCAAATCGAAGGTATTTCATAATTTGTAAAAAGCGCTTTCTAGACATGAAACTTGAAATTATGGTATACCATAGTTTTTTGACCACATTTCTCTTTCAGGGATTCCTGGACAAAAAACGCCTCTAATGGGTAAAACTCCAATAAAAGAAAGAATGTCCTCTTTTGAAAAGGAAATGCTTCGGTCAATGAAATGAGCAAATGCATTTGTGAATTCAAGCACCTTTTTCAGCATTGACAAATCAAAAATTAGTAAAAAAACTGACAAAGTACTTTTATTTAAACGTGTAGCTGCATAACTTGTTGGACCAGCTTTTTCATTGAAAGAAATCCTTTTTCTTATTTTTGTCTCATTTCCGTCATTTATTTTTTCCCATACAACACTTGATTTTGATGTTTTATCTTTTTTTAAAGGTTGTCCAGATGTATGTGGCTCACCATTTGAAAAAACACAAGACGCTTCGACATTATTTTCATCATCGGATTCATCATTTGTTGAATCTGACAACTCAAAAAGATGTGTTTCAGATTCAAAGGTATCTTCTTCAGAATCAGTCTCCTCTGAAGGATCTGAATCATCATCATCAGCTTTAGTTAGCTGTTCCAAGGCAAGTTTAGCTGAAGCTCGCTTTGACATTATATTTTTATTTATTTTTATTATTATTAATAAATGAGTATAAATAAAAAAAAGCTAATATTTTTAATTTTAAATAGGGGTTTAAAAAAACCCTCCGCGCGTTTGTGTAATTTTTTTTTTCTAATCTAATTTTTTGAAATTTATAATTTTCAAAAATAAAATCAAGATTAAAATTAAATTTTAAATTAGGGGAAAAAAATTTAAGCAATTATTAATTTTTAAAGATAAAAAAAGGGTTCAAAAAACCCCCGGGCGTTCTAGTGTTAAACTTAGAAAAAATATTTTTTTATAATTTATATCATTTAATAAGTTATTTTTTTTAATTTAAAATTTTTTTTTCAAAAAATCTTTCAATTTACCTGGCCCACCACCATTAAGTTGGCCGTATTTCTGGCCGCCCAAAAATTAAACTGCCAACCAGGTCAAATGATCGCCCGCTAAAAAGTTCCCCGGCTATTGCGGAAACGGTCACGATTTCTGAGAATTTTGTCCGGTGTTTCCGCTTGTACGGATCCCAACACTAGTAAAAATAGAAGAGATACTGGGTTTATTTTAACAAACAAATGAGGACAAACAAACAAATAATTTTACAGGTAATGAAGGTCGCAAGTTGTTAAAGCAGCGTATTTACTAATATCACTGCTTGTGAAAACTTATCCCTACAGTTTTTACTTCTTCTACTGCTACTACTAAACTTTAAAAATTTGACTTTTGGCTAAAAAATTATGCCCTGGAAAACAAAGCAACAAGACAAAAATAACGTCTCTAATCGCTTAAATCATTTAAATTTATTACCTGTCTGTGCAAAACTTATTCCATAACTCAGTCATTACAGCAAATAAAATTCAAAATCTAAAAATTTAAATAAAAACAATTTTTAGTAATCTACCTTATTCGAATTTCCGTGTGACACAGCAGCGTTCCTATCCAGGCTATGTTTTTTTAACAACCAAAGTAGAAAATTCACCTGAACTGATCATTTCAAAATGGAAAATCAAAATGTATCAAATGAAAACCGGCCAATGTACGAACCCCAAGTGGCCAAAAGCACTGACAATGAGATACAATTTAAAAAGCTCAAAAACAAAGAAGACTTTTACAACCGCTTAATCGAATTCCACAGACACAAAAATGTAAATACTCCACTAGTCAACTTTCCGACTCTAAACGGAAAATTGATCGACTTGAAAAAGCTGTACAGCATTGTTATCAGCTTTGGTGGGTGGGAACGAGTGTGCGAAAAGGACAAATGGAACGATGTAGGCCTCGAGCTGGACTCTAAATTGTTCAAATCGTGTCTGAATGGCGGGCATGCCCTCAAAACCATATATATCCGCTACTTGAGTATGTACGAAAAATTCGATCATCAAATGTCATACGGTGCAAGTGTAAGCCAAGGAGCTAGTATTTCATCTCTCTTAGATCCGTTGCACAACTTTAACCACTCTCTTCCACATTCCATGAGCGTAAACGCCATTTCATCCAATTCTGGCCAAATTGACAGACCAAGTTTGGGATACCATAAAGGTTCAGTGCCTAATTTGGACGACACACTCGACCCGGACATGAACAGAAGACGATTCAGCTATCTAATTGATTTGACGCCCATGAACTACTCCTATTCCCAACACAACCCGACCACAGGCCCCGCTAGCTCGCACTTGCACCCCAATCCATACGAAAAACTCGAGATCTCATTAATTAGCGGTTTGCCCAACGAAGTCGACTTTGTGTTCAACTCGATGGTTCTGATGTCCAGTGAGGAAAGCAACTCGTTCAAAATTTACCAATCGCCAAGGCTCATTAGCCTCGTCTTAGCTCATGTGGGCTTTTTTGGCGAAAAAGACAAGTACAATCTCAGGCCTTTGTACGAACACTGTTGGTTCAAGCCAGCACAGTCCGACAACATGGACAAACAGGAAATGTTTGAAAATTTTTTGTCAAATACAGACTTGAAGCTGTTGAGTGAAAAATATGAAAAGTGGACGCGTGAGGCCTATGCGAGAAGAGATTTTGGAAAATTTTGGCACCAGTTGGTTCAAATGCCAGAGGAAGATTTAGGCCAGAGTGACATTCTGAGCTCGATTTTGCCAAACAAAGACTTTGGTGAAAAACACAGCAACATTTTAAACTTGACTGAAATTCGGCATGATTTGTCCGATCCTCTGGTTCCATTCAGTGTCGAACACAAGCGTATCGAACAAGTCCTGATCATTCTAAACAATTTGTCTTTCGAGGACATAAATGCTGACTTTATGACCAAATGTCAAGTGCTGTTCGAATTTCTGATAGTGTGCTTGTATTGTTCTAATCCAGTTTATGAGATTCGAAAGCATGCCTTGGACATTTTGGCGAACATAAGCCGAAAATTGAAGCTGAGATTTTTGAGCGAAAGGCACAAGCGAATGCTGCTCAATGCCATGTATCACTTGATTGTGGGCCAAGAGGAAATCAACTATTCCACTTTTGAAAACAAGGACGAGACTTTGGTGAGCAAAATAGTGCCGATTTTGGACCGGCTCGAGTTGATCCGTGGCCTCGAAATTCTCACCAAGCTGTGTGCTCAGGAGCAGCTTGAAAGTTTGGCTGACGATGACTTTTTAAACAATGAAAAAGTCATTTGCACATTCAGTGTGGAGTTCAAAAATGGTCAAAATGTATTGTTGCTGGAAAGAATTGTTTCGCGCATTAAAGAAATTCTGCCAGTGCAAGACTTGCTTATTCTGCTGCATTGTCTTGAGTTTATGTACAACATAAGTCAGTTTAATGAGTTTATATGCAATTTGATCATGGACTGTTCGCAGGACAAACTGATATCGGTTTTGGTTAATTTTTTAACTTTGGACATGTCTCACTTTGATGTTTCGGAAAATTCGGATGATCAAATTAAAATGTACAAGATTATGCCAAGCAGTGGTCAAGTTACATCAGCAGCTCCGGCACAGCAAAATGCGAACCAAATCCCGCAAATCAGCGCTCAGTCACAGAACGTTCAAAAGACGCCATCCCTCCTACAGCAAACTTTGAATAATCAACAATTCAGCAGTTCAATTGTAAAACCTGCCCAAGCTCAAAATCGTAGGTTTAGCTTTCAAAATATTTTAGAAATTATTCAGTTTTTAATTGTTAAAATTTGGCGGCGATTTATTCCCTTTTTATCTTAATTTCTGATTCTGTATCACTAAAAACATTTTTTTTCTCGTAATTTTTCTAAAAAATTTGCATGGTAAATTCTCTTTTTGATTAAAATCGAAAACATACTTTCTTGAAATGGAAAAATTGAATTAATAGGCCCTGAAAAAAGAACTATTTAGCGAACGCGATGGCACTGAAGATGAACTACAATTTTGTGGAGATTTCAATAGCAATTGTAATTTTAAAAGTAGGAAAAAAAGCCAAAGAAGCAAAATAATAAAGCTTTTTTGATTTTTATGAAGGTGCTTTTTTTATTTTAAGCAAAATCTGATTTTTCATTTTAGCTATCTTAATAAGCATTTTAAAAAAAGTTAAAATAGCTACAAAACTTAAAATAAGAAAACAAATTTGGAAAAAATTTGCAAACGCCATTGCAAACATACTATAAATGATGCTCAAAATGTAGAAAATATATTGTACTCAACTAGCAAAATGCCAATGGCTAAAAGAAGATATTTTTTTGTTCTAGACGCAGTTCAAATAAATAAAAATTTTTTGTGAGAGAAATTTTGGGCCTTAATTGATATTTTTAAATAGAAAAAGAATTTTTAACATGTTATTTGAAAAATAGTGCATCAATTAAAAATTTTAAATAAAATATTTCCAATGGGCCAGTAAAAATCAGTATATTCAACAAGTGTTCGCATTTATTTTTTCAAAACTACTGGACTTTATTGTAAAATTGGATATTTTTTTATTCAAAGAGGTCTAGAGGGTTTAAAGAAAATTTTTAAAGTAAGCTTTCAATTAAATTTATTCTAATTAACAAAAATATTTTATTAAAATAAAAAAGCATAAAAAAATATATACATTTAAAAAGAATGAAGTTTGTTTACGGTTTAACCCCAACGGTTGGAGTAAAAGTGATAAAATACAAAAAATAAATAAAAGATGAGTATAAAAAAAACGAAATCAAATTAATTTAAATTCTTTTATTTACATTTTTTCGAAAAATCAAACTTTTTAGGTAGATATTTAGCACATTGCCAGTTAGAGCATCCTTCACACGAAATCCATTAAGATTGGTTTTTTTATCGGAACCGAATTTTTGTTTATACTTGAAACAATTTTTTTCACCAACTTCAAATTATATTTTTTTGTTTAAACCATGCATTTTCCGAATGACTATGACCAACTGCCTACAAAAAAGACTTGCAGGTTGGATTTTTTTCTGCAGACTACTAATCACTTGTATCCTTTTTAAGTCTATTTGGTAAAATTAAATGACTAAAAATTTATTGAATTGAGTAGATTAGTTGTTTGTAGAGCAGTTTCCAAATAATTATCATTATTTACCCTTTTGGATATTTAAGATTCATAAAGTTCCTTTTTTTGATGTTTTAATTCTCTATCTCATTGTTTTAAGTGAATTTCTCTATTGACAACTTTTAGAAGATTTTAGAAGAATTTACGTAATTTAATCAATTTCTAAATTATTTGACATTTCTCATATAATTTGCCTTCTCAAAAATTTCAAAGGTTTTAATTTTTTATCACCAATTTAACTACACCTAAATTTAGCTTAAAAACTTTTTCAATGTAAAAAAAAAAGCAATTCTAAATTCATGTAAGATTATTATAAAGTAAATTTATTTTTGTAATAAAAAAAGTAATTTTAGTTCCAATAAAAATTTACAATCATTCAAAAAAAAAAAGAAAAAATATAATATAAATAAAACTATTTAGTGGTGGTAAAAATAAATTAGCCAAAAAAATCTTTTTCATTTCGAAACTTTTCTTTTGAGACCAACAATTAAGATTTAAATTTAATAATTTTAAATTATTTAGTTAATACATTTAAAAAACATTTTTATCATTAGGATATTTGTAAACTTGAATTAAATTTATTTTTTTTAGTTCCGATCAGAATTCAGCCGTTGATAAACAGCGAACAACAAGCCAGAACAATTCTACGAAATTGGTTAAACTTGAATTAATTTTTTTAATTTCTTAACTAATGTATTTAAAATAAATGAAGGTTATTAACATGTTTTCAAAAAGATCCCAATTCAGAACTTTCCAAAACGCAACTTTATCCATATTACCAACAAATTTCAAAATATAACAATTGGCCTATACTTACAATACCAGTATTCTTCGAAATTTTAAAGTAAGCTTTCAATTTAATTTTATTCTAATTAACAAAAACAAATATTTTTCTTTAGCACTACATTTCCGCATCTCCGCTATGATGAAGAAACAAATAAATTACACGGACTCAAGCTTGTCTTGAATTTAAAACAGCAACTAGAGCTCAAAGAAAAATTTGCTTCAATTAGAAGCGAACCGATTCCATCAATACAGCACTCTAAAATTAACATGCCAGAATCCAGTGATCAAAAAGCATCTGAAGAAAATTACACCAGCCAGTTGTCATTGTCTCCCCCACCAACTGTTTCAATAAACATGCCGTCCATCGGCATGCCACTTTTGACACCTCCACCTCCAATGGAAAGTTCAGGTCAATCGGAAAAAACTGTTTTACCCAGCGAAACAAATATAGCAAACACAAATTCTTGCAAATCAAAGGAAGCATTAAATGTAGGTGATACGGAAATGATAGGTCAAAATGAAGATAGTATAATGTCAAATTCATCGTCATCGACATCGGGTCTATCAGCTTCGAATTCGAATTTGTCTAATAAAGATTTAAAACCGGATGAAAAAGCTAATAAGGAAAATAACGCTGATTTAAAAAGAAAAATTGATTTAAAAGATACAATAGAGACTAAAGCTTTGACCAAACTTTTGAATGAATCTTCGCAGGACTCAAAATCTGACTCGTCGAGTTCATCAAGCCCCATCAAGAAAAAAAAACTAAAAATTAATGAAATGGAAGATTTTATGAATAAACCGATGGCTCCTATTACAATTGTGTCAAATCAATATTCAAATACTATTCAGGTTCAATTTAAAAATGAACAGATTAATCAGCCAATTTTAATCGCTCAACCAATAGTGCCAGCTCAGTCTAATCAACAAATAAATCAAATAATACCTCAGACGGCTGCTCAACAAATTCCTCAAAACATTCAGTTTGTCCAAGTTAATCAAATTGATCAAGCAAAAAGTAGTTCTTCGAATGGCAGCTATTTATGTGAATGGAATAATTGCAATCAATTTTTTCCCACAGCAAAAGCTGTCTACATTCATGTTTGTAAATTTCATTTGCTGAACAATGAGGCTAGTTGTGATCCTGAGGGTCAGCTGTGTTTGTGGTCAGGCTGTGATCAAATAAAGCGTCAAAAATGGTCTTTAGTTAACCATTTACAAGTAAGCAAAATAGTCATGTATGATTTTAGTTATAATTTATTTGTTGTCATTCTATAGGAACGGCATTGTAGCGAAAATGCAATGAGAAACGCAATGATTTGTAGGCAGCAAGGATTTGTAAAAACTGTAAATAACCCGAACGCATTAAGCAATCATCTAAATTATTCCAAAGATGCAGCTTTTTTTGCAATTCAGAGACACCATCGTCTTAAAAAAGAAGATTTTATTGTAAATAAATGAATAATTTTTATTTGAAATCCTAAAAAATTCAATTAAAGTCACAACAAGAAGGTCCAATTACAAAAAGCATTAGGCTCCTGTCTGCATTGATTTTGCGAAATTTGGCCAGAAATTCTCAAAAAGCAAAAAGGTAATCTTTTAGTACTATATTATTCAATAAATTAATAAAACTCTTCATAATAATTAAGAACTCTTCAAAATTATGAGTCACAATTGGCAGTAATAGCTTTTGATCTATTGGAATCGTCGGGGGCAGTATCAAGCTGCTTATGGCACCTAAATCATTGAGGCATGTTCCATTTAAATTTTTGAAATAAAAAATGCCTGATTAAATAGAAAATTGTAAATTTTTTTAATTTTGAAATAATTTTCTCAATTAATAAAAACTATCCTTTTGTTTTGGTATTTGATTGAATACATTTAGAATTTTAATTTTACTTTTGGTCTTTAAAATTATAAAGACAGTCATTTTTAAATTCATAAAATAGAATAATTTTAAATTATGGTTCATAATATACTGATACGGATGGATTGATTTTTGAATTTTTTAAAACAAAAAAATTTGATGATAAAAAGTGATGCGCACCAATATCGATATATATTCCTTTTCTCTAATGTGTCCAAAAGATTAAAAATTAAATTTTTGAACAAATAATTTTCATTAAAAAAAAATTAATTAAATTGAATTCGTAATAAAATTCGTAAATATTTCAGACTTACGGAGAATGATTAAATTGAATTTACTTTTAAAATTTTTTTTACTGGATTAAGGCATTTTGAAGTTTATGATCAATTTTTAATGCTCAAAATGATCAAACCAAGTTTTGATTATTAAATAAATTGTTATTATTTAAAACAATAATTGCAGAGGTTTATTTTTGGATTTAACATACTTTGTTAAACCTATAGGTAAATTGTGCAATATCAAAATTAATATTGCAGAGTGCGCACAAATGATACAATTCTAAGTGAATTATTTTTTGCAGACAAATGCAGAGTTTACCTCTAGATTTAACAAAGTATGTTAAATTCAAAAGAGTATCTCTGCACTAATTCTATTTAGAAATAACGATTTACTTCATAATTAAAGCTTAATAAAGTCTTTGGTATTTTAACCATTTCTTAAAATACCAAGGACTTTATTAGCTTTGTTTACTGATAAATTCACTTGATTTTGCCATTTTAAATCACTAGAAACAATCACTCCCAAATCATTTTCACCATTGCTTGAAGATATACGCTGAGTTATTCCATTTCGATCATGCATAAAATAATCAATTATTACTTTATTCTTTCCATAATAGACAACTTTACATTTCTTACCGTTAAGTTCTACTTCTCAATCCATCGACCATCGTTCTAGTTTAATTATGCCAATATATGTTAATAAAATATATTTAAAAAAATACTGAAACATTGTGAAACTTACTAAATTATAAAAATAAAATCTTTTTTCTTTTTTCTTTTTTTTAAGTAAATCAAATCAATAATCAATTTAAATCGTATTGATGCTTATTTTTTGTCTTTTTTTACACGAAAAAATTATTTCAGGTAAAAATGATGCAACTTAGTATGTTGCACAATGTTTAAGTATTTTTTTTAGATATTTTTAGTTATCTTTTATTTTAGTTTTTCAAAAAAGGAAAGAATTTTTTTCCATTTGAATTTAAATTTCACAATACTACCTTGGCAAAAAATTATCACATGATATTTAATTTCGTTTCAAATACTCAGATAAAAATTTTAAAAATAAAATTCAGAAAGATGCAAAAGTAACTTCAATATTTGACTAGGAAATTTCAAAATTTAAAATATAAGCCAAAAAATGAAATAAAATATGCATTTATCAAGAAAAATATTCCGATTATAAAACTCATTATATCTTTAATATTTTAAAAAATAATTCATTGTCTTAGAAGACAAAATAACTTAAAATCAATTACGTACTTATGATTTAAATGGCAGAAGCAATAAAAGAAATATCAAAGCAGAAACTAGTAATTTTTAATCACGATACTCTAGGCTGGTGGTCATAAATCGTTTTTCTTATAGACGTCCAAATCTAAACAAAACGAAAATAGCGAAATTAGCAAAGAAATTGATGACGAAAACATTGAAAAAAGGTTGAAATCACTGCGCAGTTTTGTTAATAACATTGAACCATCCATTGTTCAAAATGCGTCAGCGCCACCAATTTCTGAATCCTCAGAAACGGAGGTCTCTCAGCCGTCTACTAGCAATGATTCAAAGTATTATGACATGATAACTGAACAAGCTGAAAAAGCAAAGCTAAAAGAAAGCAATAATTTTTCGGACTTGAATACCACTTTGGAAAACATAAAAATAGACACTGTGCAACCAGGGCCTAAGCATGCGGCTAGTGCACCTCAGGCTCCTCTAGTGGAAGATTTTAATCTCGATAAAATAAAACAAATAAACAAACTTCAATATCCCAAACTAAACTGGAACCAACTTAATGAGCAGAGCTCAATAGAATCTGATCTGGGAAGATTTTACGATAGTGACCAATTGTGCAAAGACTTAGAAGTTTACTACAAGTGTAAAGTTATATCTAGCGATGTGTTCAATCAGAAAATAATTATGGATTTTGTTAAGACTCATTCGAACTTGGCCGATTTTCAATACGATCCTTCGAACTCAAGTTGTCACTATAAACATGAATTTTTCGAATTGGTCCGCGACTACTACGAAGCAAGATGCTTGGTTTTGAAATGCGAAAGGCACATAAACGAGTACAAATGGACAACCATAACAGAACAAATGAGCAAAATATGGTCTTTTGAGAAGTACACAATTGAATCGTATGGCATATGTGGCGATCAGCAAAGGTGCAGACACGAACTGGTCAGTGAAAAGGCCTATTTGAACCGGATTGAACTCAATAAACTCCAGGACATGTTTTATGAGCTAAGATTTAATTTGATTAAAAATGGTCTCATCAGCTCACAGTTTTGTTCCAAACTAGCCAGACTAAAACTGGAATCTTATCTGCATGACTTTATGCTTCGATTTGATGCCAATAAAGAGTTTGATCAAGAAAACTATGTGAATATGAATCATCAGCTCAAAATTTTGATTGACATTTTGTTCTTTTTTTACCGCAAAGTGTCCAAAACAGAGCATCAAGCAAAAGAATCTGGTGCCAAGAGCGAAAACAGCGATATCTATTATGAAATAGACGCTGAACAATCGCAAACACAAACCAAAGAGATGGAAGCAGAAGAGGATGAATTGGAGAATGTTCAGGATGAAGTGCTAAGAAGTAATTTAATAGATTGGCTGCGAACTTTTTGCTCTCTTCTCTTGAATGTATCTAACCAGAACAGATTTGACACAATGAAAACTCACAATCTGAGCTTGATTACAAAGTTTTCAACTATTCACTTTGAAAATCAATTTTACGTACTTCAACATTTACTTCGGGTCCAAGACGCCCTCAATTTTAGTAGTTTAATTCAATTGCCATTTTTGTACTTGGACTGTCAAAACGAAAATGCTCAACTTTACAAATCTTTAAATTTGAATTCATCTAAATCAGACGGAATTATAAATATCTATTTTGATTATTATTTAAAATTAATAGCATCTTTTTCCTATGATATTATGTTTAGGCAAGAGTCTCTAGGTTTGAGCAAGCATTTATTAGAAAAATTAAAAAAGTCAAAATCACAGCCTGCTAGTTCAGATCCTTTGTCGGGCACGAATGAACACTCGACAAACCAGTGGCAATTTATTGATCTTGAGGGCGAACCGGAATCGCTAGAGTCAATTTTGACAGATGTCAATGAGGACGATTTGATCAAGCTCTACTATCAAATTCCATTCAACAATTTGTTCTCATTTCTTTGGATGTACCTGGAGTATCAGTCGAAGAAGCCTCGCGAGGAAATGAAAATTTCAGACACCAACTTTCGCAAAAACTATGTTTCCATGAAAATCATGTCCTTTTTGGACAATTTGTCTCGCTTGAGCATTCGCAGTCTTTTGCTCTATCACCGGCTTAAATTCAAAAATTTTTCCAAACTAATTGGCAAAACTTTGCGAGAAATTGTGAAATTTGTGCTAACACTGCTTGTTCGAAATGCCCACTTGGACAGCCTGAGGGTCCATTATGACAATTTTGTCAAGAGAATTTTCACCACCATCATCTACAGTCCACGGCTAAAATCAATCAGATGGACAATTCTGAACCAGTTTAATATTGGCAAGCTAAACTTGAAGACCAAATGGCTTCTCCTAAGCATAATGTGTGGAATCGACGTGTTTCATCCTAATTTTGAGCTTATATTCAATTCAGAATCAATCCATCCGGCCGAGTACATCAATCAATCGCTGCACAATGACCTTGAGCACATATTGATCAAAGAGTCATCTAGTTGTAGTGATATAGAGCTTCTATCTTTCATGAAATCATTGCATTTTTTGATCGATTTGGACTCGGCCTCTCAGAATTTGAGCCAAGAAGAAACCGATTTTATGCGTCAAGTTATCAGGGTTATTTTCAAAATTTCCTATTGCTATCAAAGTACCCAAGACATTTGTTACAAAGAGGGCAATTCAATTTTATCTGCAGTAGCTTTGGCGTATCCGTGTCTGATAGGCTCGATTTTAAGCGAAATAGACATCGACTTGGATAAAATTGGCAAAAAGAGTCTTTTTTTGTGCGCTGAATTGCCCTTTGACAAATGGTTGCCCTTTGTTGATTTGAAAAAAGACGTCCATTTTATTCAAAAATGTCTTTTACACAATGTGCCAAACTCAATTTTGTTTCGCTTGGCAGTAAAATTAATAGACGGCTTGAACTTTAAAATGAGCACATTGGCAAAAAGTCAAGCTGATTTAACCAATGTTGACTTGAATATTAGAACATTGATTGGCACTTATGGGCTTATTGACTTGGGCACTCTATTCAAGATAAGATTGTCAATCATTTTATTTGAACTTCATTCAAGACTCACTAATTATTCGTACTTTGCCAAAAATGAGAACCAACTTTTTGCACCAGCAGCCAATTTTGATGAACTAAACCAAAGCTATTACAAATTGGCAAAGGAAAAGCGAATAGATTTGATTCATTGGATTTGGTCAACCTTTTATAAAATGAACTTGTTCATCAAGATAGACAGTCTTCGGCTTATTGATTACTTGGAACAATTGACCTGTATCTATTCGCCTTCGGGTGGTCAGTTTGCCAGCACAAATTATTTATGTAAATTTTACCAGCTTTATCTTGGCTTTAGTCACCAAAATGAGCTGGTGTTGGACAGTGTGGAGATCGAGTCCGCTCAAGCTTCAACCCAAACAGTCATTCAGTCAAAGTGTGCCCTGGAAAGCTATCTAAGACTTGTGTTCACTTGTTCTGGCAACAGCTTGAACGAAATTTTCGACCATTCGATCGAGTTAATTCAAGTTATTTTGAATGTGAACAAAAAATTTGGCTCCAACATGACCAAAATTTCCTATTTAATTGTATTCGACTGGTTCGATAATTTGATTCGTAAATTTTTGAACACGAACCGAGTGGAAGAGTTTCGCCAGTGTGTGCTGAAAAATTTGGCCAAAGTGAGTCAAATAGTCCTTTTTTTGTTCTCGTTTAACCAACCTCAACTAAAATTAAACGACAACTATTGCAGTAAATTGGAGAAAAATATCAAAAAGTGTCCAGGACCCAACGGCTTTGAGCCCTATCTGACCACATGGACCGAACTATTGCTCAAAGCAAACAAGAACTGGTACAAATATAAAAACATGGTTAAATTTTTGGATTTTTTGCTTTGCTGGACATTCAAGGCATCGTTGTCAAACGGCTTAAGCTTTATACATTTAAATTTGTTCGAAGAATTTTTGACATTTGTCAAAACAGACTTTGGCCTTACTGATCATTCTGGCACACCGATTTCAGATTCAGCGACCGCTTCAGCCAGTTCGACTGAATACGAGTCTCAAAATTCTGCATGGTTCCAGCCTTCGTTCAATTGGCTCAGCAGTTCATTTACGTATGTGGTCAGCTCTACCACAAACCAAATATCCAACACCATGGGAGCAGCAATCGGAGCAATTACTGGTTCCAATAGCGAATTTTTCGAGTCAAACATTCACAACTTTACCTATGATAAAAGGATATACAAAGAATGTCCGTATGTGGGTTTTTATCTAAGTTTGTGCGAGGAAAGAATCGAGGTTCAGTTGTCTTTGTGGACCGTGTTCAGATCTTTTTTGCTTGGAGTCAGCGACCCGCTAGGAAATTCTCTGGAAATGTCGCCGGGTAATTTGAACTCGGTGTCGTTTATTGAAAATTGCTGGAAAAAAACCCTGTCTCTAATTAACAAAACTAGCAATTTAGCGCTTAACATTGCACCCCAACGCCTAATGTTGTTTAAATGGTGCGAACGGGCAATCGAGCTCGAGCACCACCATCCATTGCTCATACTCTATTGGCAAAAATTTTTCACCATCTACTTGGACAAAGACTACCATGCGGCCTTGAATCAATTGTACAGATCGAGCACACATGATTCTGACTCTGGCGATCAGCAAGTCCAATCTGTCACTTTTAAACTATTCACCAGCACTTCACAAATGAATTCACTGCTAAAACAGATGAAAAAGCATCTGGAGTTGACCAGCCAACACTATGCGTACCGCGAGAACCACGATCCGCAAATAAACGAATTAATGAGCAAGTTATTCTACGCTCTGTCTCTTTGGATAGACGAGACCAGGCTCCATGATCCGAATTTGTATTTGCCCGCACTGCCCAACCACTATCATCCCAATTTGCTTGGCAAAATATTCAGCAAAAACTCGGATTTGTGGACCGAATTTATTGAGTTGAGCAAATTAGCTTCGCATCTGAATTCGATAAGCAAATCGGCCGAAATAACCAAATCAAAGAGTGCATCAAGTGTGAGTCAAATGAGTTCCACACCGAGTCAAAATGCACTTTTTTTTACCCAATCGGACAGATTGGTGCAAAAAATGGCCTCACTTGACGAACTAAATTTAAATTTTAAATCGCCCCTAAAAGACAAATACGGCGATTCAATCGAAAACATGGTTCGCATTGAATCTGTGGCTGCCAGGTCGTTTAGGGACGAAGCAGATCTAATAATTAACATCAGTGAGCATTTGATTAAAAACATTTTCAAATACAACAAGGATTTTATCAACCATAATCTAAACCACATGCTCAAACTGGACGAAAAACTAACAAACAAGTATCTGATCCATTTGTGGCACAATGAAATGTGCGAAAAGTATGTGCAAGTTGGCTGCACGAGTCTAGTCAATCCCATGCATCAGTGCTCTAGGCCAGCAATGGTCAAATTTGTGTACGAGGTGGCCACCAAACGCGATCAATTCCGACATGACATTAGAGAAAATCGAGCTGGATACGAAAAGTTGATATCGAATTTTTCCGATTTGAGCGGTCAGTCGAAATTTCCGCACGACGAAATTGTGTCATCAATGGTGGCCTTGAGTCAACTGATAAAACGCTTGCTGAGAAACCATCATTACAGCCCTTCCGAAGACTCCAGCAATGGATACATTCTTACCAAGCTGTTCTACCTGCTAATCGATTTGTACGAGTCGCACATGAACCATCCAAATGATGTGCTGAATCCGGCCAAATCGATAACCACCACTCAAACCAAAGCAATCAATTTGACCGGATGGTCGATTTTGTTCAAAAACAGTGATTCAATAGAGCAGATAAATGACCAATTCAGCGCTGATTCGGTCCATTTGTTCATGTTCGATCTGATTCATTTGATAGGCAGCAATTTTATTCATTCGAGCGGCGGAGGCCGCCGATCACCAAACTCATATCGAAAGACAAATCAACTGGTCTTGTTGGAAAAAATTATCCAAAAGCTTACAGCTACCATCAGCATGAACAATGTGCTAGAGAATACAGTGAGTCTAAGTCGGCAAAGTTCGTCCAACTCTCAGATGCCTTCGACCAGACGCAGCAGTTCCATTTTGCTCAATTTGACCAGAAACAAGCTTTCGCTGATGGCTCTGTGTGCCCAATATGTCGAGCCAAACGATCTGGATTTGTTTAATGAATTTTACATGAGCATTCTGTGCTCCATAAGCTCAATTTTGCTCAATGAAGTTCGCAGTGAGTCCGAGAGCGATCCGAATTTGCCATCGCTTGACTCAACCGAAATGATAAACCAAAAATTTTCCATCATTTTTCAACTATTGACCAAATTTTCGTTTATCAATTTGAATTTTTTACTCAAAAGTGAAACCGACGAGGACAGATTAAAAAAAATCTGCACCAACTTTGTCGATGTGAACCTGAGCTTTTTGTCCGAGTTAAATTTGGAAAATTTGGTCATAAACCATCAGACAGCCATACCAGACGTGATCAACGAACAAATAAAAAAAAGAGATGCTAATCTAAAGCTCATTTTGGACCAGTGTATTGACAACTACGTTTCCATATTGAATGTCACGTATCCGTCTTATTTTGACTACATACTGCAGCGAATACTTGAGTTCAGCTCGGCCCAAAATGCACTCAAATACGGTCCCAAGAGCATGGTCACTTTTTTGAATGTAATCAAACAAAACGAACTGGTTATGGTCAATCAAAGTTCTTGTCTTGGCAAATACCAGTACGAAAAAACCTTTAAATATCTAAAAGATTTTTTCATGTTCGAAAAATCAAAGTTTGCGCACAAAAAAATAAGCTTTTTGTCGCACTGGTCACTATTTGCTCGCCAAATAAGCCAAATCAACTCCAATCTGGCCCTGATTTATTTTGACAAATTTCTACTCAAAAATATAGATAAAACAAAATTTGACACCATGTTTTCAGTGCTGTGCGATTTGTATCTGGTCTGGACCGAGCCATCGACTATACTCGACATCACATCCAAGTCTCAAATAGACGTCAAACACATCTACAAGTCAGAGGTATCTTCGATTGAAACCAGACATGCCCTGGACTCCAACTCATCCACAAACACCCAATCAGCCATTTTAATAATGATCGACTCATTTTTCGAGACCTTTCACTTCATGTTCGAAAGACTTCCCACTGGCCTGAAAAACCATGCTCTAAACAGCCTTATTCACTTTTATTATGAGCAAATTGTGTGTCCACTAAGCCCAGTGTCGCACATAAACACAAACAGTCTCGAATGCTACCACACATGCATGACCAAATACTCGACCACTTGGTTTGGCGAAGGCTCATTCGAGCCTGACTGTCGCACTGTCAATCTAATGGCCGAGATCAGCTCAAACCAGGCTCTTGAACCACTTAAATACTTGGCCTTTAATTTGGTTTGCTTTTTCGATCTATCCAAAATAACAGATAGCTACTTTCGTCAGCCAGAAATCAAGCCCATTCAAATAAACGACCTGCTCAAGTGTATCCTTCAGCTACTGACCGAGTTTTGTCTGCGAGATGCAATCAGAGAATCGGAAAGTTTTGACGCTCTACTCAGACCAGTCTATAACCAAGCGGAAGTGCTGCAGTGCTGGTCCATGCTCAGCGATAATTCCTATTCAAACATTGTGCTGGATAGATTTTTGCCATCGGCTGACTTCAGATATGCATTTGCCAGTAGAGGTGTAGAAAAAGGCTTGCTGATGATGGTTCTTAAATCGGCAGCTGAGTTTTACTCACTGGTCGAGAGAAATTCGCTAAGCTGTTTCTCATCGGCAAAAAGGCGACTTTACCTAAAGACCCTGTGCGAACTGCTGCTCAAACCTTCGGCTCAATCGGTCAAGACCGACATAGAGTCGTTTCAAAATTGTATAATGAATTTGTTGACTGACATAGAAACATTTTCGATATCAGCAGTCACCGAGGCTCTCGACAACATGAATTTAAATCACGAAATTCAGCTCCTGGTCGACGAGAGTCTCAGTCTGATTACACGAGGAGATGCTAGCCTGACGCAAATTTACCAGTGTATATTCGAATCTTGGCTTAGTTCTTCCAAGGATTCGCCAATTCTAACTCATTTTATAAATCGTCTATCACGTAATTATAATTTGCTAATGAGTGAAAAAAGTAACGACACATATTGTCGGCTTTTGGAGCTGTGCATTGAGGTTTTATACGAAACTGGCCGCGTCGACCTAGACTCAGATGACATGGAAAAAAATCTACTTTTGTCCCAGCAAGATTTGCCTGATGGTGAGTGGGAAATTTTGATGAAAGAAATTGATTTCATAAAAATAGCTCAATTGAATTTGAATGATTTGTTCGAGTCTAAATTGTTGATTAATTCAAGTTATCTATTGCTCAATTGCTACATGTCCCAGAGGCTGGCCGTTCTGAAAGCAAGCATGAGCTACGAAGATGGATGTCTTAAATATACTGACAAAATATTGGCATCGTTTTTGGCAGGACAAAGCAAGCCAAAGTGTTTGAAAGAGGAAAAAGTTATTTTGATTTTTAAAAAATTGCTTGAATGCTTTATGGCCGTCAGTGTAACTTGTGCTGGCAATTTTGAAATTGAAAAAATTGTTGGTGCACAAATGATGCGCTTGGTAAATTTGTTGATCTTTTATGGCGAAGATATTCTGTCTGGTCAGAATCCGTGCAACGAGGGACAGTCGATTGGATCCGATCTGCTTGCCTCAATTGGACTCAACATTTTGGCTAAAAAATCACAATATTCTTTAAAATTTCGGTTTTATTGCCGCTCAATGGCTATTTGTATAATAAAACAGATATTAGTTGTTAAACGTTGCCAAGACAAAGGACTCTTTCCAAGGCTTGAGAATCAAAATAAAGAGGAGTTTGGATATAAAATTCGCCTAAGCCATCTGGACAATAGTGCTTATGGCACCGACTCTTTCAATTGGGCACACCAGTCAAGTCAAGATGCTAGTCACATGCTTTCTACTTCTTTGCCCAGCTCAGATCTAAATAGCACCAAGGAAGACTCAATTCTACACCAGAAGCATAATCAATTATTAAAACAAGCAGCTTATCAGTTTCATTTGATTTATCAGACTAAAGCATACTCTCAAGCAAGTGAGGCAAATTTTGTACAGTTAGCTAATTTTGTAAATGACCAGCTAACGCAACAGGCACAGTATTTTTGTTTACCGCAGTGCTTGAACTTAAGCAAGTATTTATGCTTGAAATTATTCCGCGAAAAGTTTTATCTGTTCTAAATTGGACATTTGATGAAAATTATAAATATTTATTGTGTATAAGAAAAATTTTACGGGCTTTTGTTAAAATATTTAATCTTTTTTTGTTAATTTATTTAAATAAAAAAGTTGAAATACATTAAATTTTTTTTCTTTGAAAAATTGGGATCTTAAAAACCCGATATTATTTTTATAAAAATTGTTAAGGTTTTTTAACGAATTTGATTTTAGAGAATGAATGATAGTGAGTCGAAAATAGAACTATTGACTCTAAATGATAATCCGATAAGTTTTGAGCCGATTAGCAATTTGACCAATGTATTTTTTGATAGAGATAATCAGCAGATATTTTGTGTTCGTTCAAATGGAGTCGGAGGTAAATAGTTTTAAAAAATTGACCTATAGTCAATGAATCCAGTGAAAATCAGCAAGGGAAAAAATATAAAATATAAAATTTTGACTCGGATATAAAAGTTTTACTTTATGCATTATTTTTTTATTAAAATAATAGTTATGGGAGAACCCCGGGCAGGATATACTTTAAATATGATAGCATTTTATGTTTTATTCCTATTGAATCAGAGCATTCTTTTATACCATATAATTGCATGTATTCGTGAACCTAGAATGTTATTTTATGTAAATTTTTAATTGAACCAGACTTTTTAATTTTAATTTTTTTATTAGTACATTTGAACACAAAATCTATATAAATTTCACAATATAAGTTTATATATGTTCCGTTTTATAAAGCTTTTTCAACTACAAAACTTCATAAAGTACATAAAAAATTAGTTAAGTAATCTTTAAAGTAACATTATTGTTAAATGAAGAAACATACTAAATTTATATGGTTTCATTGACAAAAATGAAAAAATTATATTAAGCAATTGTTTTTTAAATTTGCACCGCGTTTAAGCTTCTTCCTATTAATTTAAACAAAAGAGTGACAGCTTACACATGTTGAAATATTTGAGAGTTCAGAAAAATAAAGATTAACAGGAAATTATTTTAAGGTAGAAATTTCAAAATTCAGTAGGATTTTCTACATATTTTGATCGAAAATCTTCTTTATATTCATCCACCAGCTTGACAACAAATTGAAGAGAATATTTTTTGTTGAACTCTAACACGCTTGTTTATTCACATGTTACAAATTTTTCTTTATGAAACTAAAAATTGATAAAAATGTCCTATAATGATTATTCTTTAAAAGAAAAAGTCAAACATTTAGCAATTTGAAAATCTAGTGAAATAAAAAAAAACATTAAAATAAATTCAACGTATAATATGACAAAAACTTAAATTTTTTAAATTCAGAACTTATTATTGTAATGTTTTCATTAGTACAATATTATCAATATCATTAGGAATATATTATTTTTACGTAATATACAAAAATGGCCCCAAAAAAACTGTCTTTTTGTATATTTAGAGGGGGGAGTATTATCCAAAAAATTAACTTATAAAATTTTTACTCTAATATATAGATTTTCATGTGCTGACTAAGAAAAATTTTAATATTGAATCTTATCTTGTTTAAATGAAATTCCTTATCTCGACGTCCGTAATTTTCTCCTTTTTTCCTAAACTTGTAAATAGTTCACTCCATCCAAGTCGTCAGCTCCAAGTCAGAAATTACTTCGAATACTTTTGAAGTAGTACTAGAATCAATAAATTGTTTTGAATGCAAATATCTTTTTAAATCTAGTTCAGAAAACGATGCTTGGATTTCATATGATGCAAAAATTGGATTTGTGGAAGTTGTAGGCAAAAGGGTTTTAAACAAAATGAATCATTTTTTTGATCAAATTGCAAAAAACTTAAAAATATTTTAAAATCTTTAGACAAAAGCCTTTTTTAAATTTAATAGTTCAATTTCTGATTTTTATATGCTTGCGTAAAATTCAGGAAATAATTAATATTCTCTTAATTTTTAAACATTTTCTCGTTCTCCAGACAAAAAACTATAGAATATTAATAAAATCATTTTCATGCCTTTTTTTCGACTTTAGTGACATGTCACTAAAATCTAACAATTACTATTAATATAATTTGATAAAAATATTTATTTAATTACTATTAATATAATTTGATAAAGATTCTAAATAGATTTGAAATTATTATAATAAATTTTATTTATTAATTTAAATAATGACTCCTTAAATTGTATTCTTTGATTTGATAGAAAAAATAAAAATTGGAAGTTATGTTTGTCTTCTTACTTCACGTAATTATCCGAATTTAGTGACATGTCACTATAGAATCATTTACATGTTATAACAGAGTGTCACTAAAATAGAGTCCTCTATTTTAAATACTTAGATCCTTTAGCAGATTTCTTTCAATCTTTGTACATTTTTTGCTAAAAATTTGATCGATTTGAAGTAAAAGATATAATTTCAGTAATCACCATAAAATAATTGATGCTAAAAAAAACTGTTTTAATAGGTATTTAATTTTAGGGATAAAGTTTATTTTTAAAGGTGTAGTGGTAAAGAGTCCAATGACAAATTCGAATTTAACTTTTCGAATGGAAGATAAAGGTAATGTAGCAACCATAAAATTCAATCCGAACATGAATATATTGGCAATTAGGCGCCGAGACAGAAGCTGCATCGATTTTATAAATTTTGTCAACTCACAGCCTCAAATAAATGAATATTCGCAAAATTTCAAAGCTAAAAGCTCTCAGTTTCAAGAGTGTTACTGGTTAGATAACAATGAAATTCTTCTGGTAAGTGAACAAGGCTTCGAACATTATCAGATATATCCAGAAAAACGAGCCCTTAAATTAATCAAATTCGTAAATATGCCTCTAAATTGGCTCATATGGTCACGCGAGGCTCAAGTATTCATAGTATCAACAGGCAGCTATGGCACAGTACTAAATCCTTACGTATATAACAAAGGTTCTTTCATGAAACTACCCAAATTCGAGGTTGATTTACCACTTCCGGTCAACTTGGCCAAATACCGCTATACACCAGATTCACCTGGCGGCAATCGCCTCTTCCTAAACGAATCAGACGTAGTTCTTGGTAAAATCTACAATGAGTTTTATGTCATGATCATTAGGCAAATGTCAACTGGCCAATCTAGTTCAGATTTGAAAGTGCGTCCGCCTTCAAGCATTAACGCTGGTTTTTCCGAAATAGCCATGTACAAACTTTTTACAGATAGTCCTGCTAAAAAAACAAATATCCTAAAAATAAATTTATCTGGACGGTTTACCTTAAATATCATAGATGAACTCATTATTGTACATCATCGTAATTCATTGTCAAGTCTTATATTTGATATCAGAATATCCAGTGATTTCGATGGATACACAACATTCAATCATCCGATCATTAAAAAAGCATCGATTCAAATGAACAGCTCGAATGAAACTAATTGTAATTCAACAAACAATTTTGAAACTGGTTTTACACCTGTTGAAATGTATTCAATGAATTGGATCATGTTTTTGCCTAATGTTATCATCGATGCCAAACTCGGGTTCTTTTGGCATCTCGAACTGAATCTAAAAAATGATGATCTAAGACCTTTCCAAGAGTTCAATGATGATTATTTCAAACTAATTGAATTTCTTCTAAATAGAAAAAATACCAAGATCCACGTTTTGAAAGTAATTGAAAATTGATTGAAGTAAACTTTGAAAATTTCATTTATTTTTAAGGTATGTGAAAAAGTCATAAGACTAAAGTCTAGTTTAAAAATTTTAGCAAGTTTATTTGACAAGATAAACGAAGTTTATAGAATGTTACTGATTCTTTACCCTAATCAAGAAGAATCTGTCGATTCCAGCGTTGACGCAAATTCGTCATCTAACCAACAAAATCAATCTTTTTGGAAACGATTACCATTTATTGAACAGTATGATATGCATAACAAAATATTGTATCCTTTATTGGAAGATGAGTTGTGGTGGAATTCAAATTCGAAGTATACAATATCAATTATTGTGGAATACTTTCGTTCCCTCAATTGTTATAACATAGTAATAGAACATTTTTTGTATAAGCTTCTTGTAAACGCATTACTCAAAGATAACCGTCTTTATCAACTACATCAGTACCTTCAGTATCATGTTCTAAGCGACTCGAAACCTTTGGCTTGTCTTTTATTAAGTATCCAACCTAATTATCCTGCTGCGAATCAATTGGCCATGGATATGCTCAAAAGACTCGGCACCGCAAATGAAGAAATAGTAGATGTTCTTTTATCTAATAATTTGGTGTTACCTGCTCTGAGATTTGCCATCCAAATGAAATCAGACGATCAATTGATTCCTGGAAAATTTCTAGAAACTGCTAAGTCGACGAATGATTTGGCTATTTACTATGAAACTTTTAAATTTTTTGAAGAGCGAAATATTAGACTTAGAGGAACACCTAATTTTAGAAAGGATGAAAATTGTGATTTTTACGTTGAACATTTTAATCATTTGTTTAATTTAAAAGCTATCAAATAATTTTAAAAATTTAAATTTTTTTTATTTTAAATAAAAAATTATTTTTTAATGGTGTTTATTTTAGCTCAAAAAAATGGGTCTACCCGGTCATATTCAACTGATAACATATTTTGTTAACAATAAAATATAAAAATGTAAAAATTAATCAATTTTTTTTAATGAGTGCTGGACATATGCAATTTTAAGCCACGAAAGCTTCCATATATTTCCCATAATCAGCACATTGAGTTGGATTTCTCTTATCACTTAAAAGTTTACTTTACTTTACAAATTTTACTATTTCAAATGTTCAAAATTTAGGAAACTTTATGTTATCATTTAAAATATTATGTTAACATTTAACTTATTTTGTTATCATGTATGGTAACATTTTTACTTGATAACATAACCGGGAAAATGAAACTTGGTAGAGATATCTTGGCAATTCAAGTTTTGGACTCAAAAGCGAAATTTGACAAATCAATTCAACTGTTTCAAGAAAAGTTTAAGGAAATTAATGATCAGAAAGTTTCAGAGTTTTTGGAATACTTTAAGAAACAATGGTGTGTTGAAGGTAAAAATGGTTGGTTTGTTTAAAGGATATTTTCCAGGAAAGCCAAGGACAAAGTATTTTTTTGCCTTTAAAAAATATATTTTGTTTTTATTTTTATTTTTTTGTTCTACTTAGAAAATTAGAGCTATATTTTTCTAAAAAAAGTAATTAATAAATAATTGTTCTAAATTCAGTATTTTTAGTTTTTTTTTGCATAAGATAAACACAGGTAATAATTACATGCCTTAAAATAAAAGATAAAATTTTAAAAAAATGCACTGATTTGCACTGATTTGCTAAGATGATCTGACGATATTTTACGTATATTTACTTTATTTTACTCAAAAAATTTAATTTCACGATAAATTTCCAATTATCATTGGAAAAAATACTTTGATTTCAATCTTTAAAATATTCCATGAACTTTATCAAGAATTCAAGGATAGTTCCAAAAGTAAGAATAAAATATTTCTTTTTGTTATTAAAAAATTGAAGCTAATCGTTTTCAAGACACATGAAGGCAAACATATGTTTTTTTTAAATCTTGAAACACATTCTTTAAAATCATGCTTTAAAAAAATGATCAGAAAACAAATACTTTAGAATTTGAAAATTTCCTTGCGCTGAATTAGTCATTAAATTCCGGAAATAATTGAGTTCCAGAATTACCATTAGTCTAGATAAAGAAATTCAAAGAAGCTTAGGCTTTCTATTCAGGCAATATAAATATAATGAAAAATCAAGTTTTAAGCTTTGCTATTTTTGAAATACGCCATGCTGGAATTCAAGAGACTAAAATGGGTATTTAAGAAACTTAAACAATGGCATTTTTTCTCTTATTGAGTTCCAAAAAAAATTATAAAAATTTTTTTTTGAATTATTCATGTCAAAACAAATGAGTTTTAGAAAACAAATTTCCCGAACAATCAAGGAAATGAAAAATAAGCTTCCAAGAATAATTCCATTCTCTAAGCCAAGAAAGAAACGAGGGCTCGTAGAAGTAGGCGAAGAAAATTATCATCTAATGGACTTGAATCAAATTGAATCTTTACTATCTACCTCGTTGACAAATGGCATCGATTCTTTAAAAGCAGAGCAACTTCTAGTGAAAATCGGAAAAAATAAAATTAGTGTTAAAAAAAAAAATCCAATCTCAAAAATTTTTAGTTATTTTTTGACTGGCTTCTGTGGTTTATTATGGATAGCAGCAATAGTGTGCATACTTGCTTGGAAACCTATTGGAGAGCCCAACTCGGATCCTGTCAATCTAGGCCTGGGAATTCTTTTGATCATTGTGGTTTTTTTGCAAGCTGCGTTCAGTGCTTTCCAAGATTGGTCATCTGGCCGAGTAATGAAATCAATCAAAAACATGATGCCTAGCACGGCTTTGGTAATCAGAAACGGCACTGAGTCCAAAATTCCAGTCGAAGAAGTTGTAGTTGGCGACTTGGTCTTGCTGTCATACGGAAACAAAGTCCCTGCCGATTGTCGAATAATCGAGTCACATGACCTCAAATTCGACAAGTCAATGTTAACTGGAGAAAGCGAAGCAATAGAGGGAAGCACCGAATGCACAGATGAACGATTTGTAGAATCAAAAAATATTGCTTTTATGACTACTTTGATTACTAATGGTCAAGGTAAAGCCATTGTTGTATCCACAGGTGACAATACTGTCATGGGAAAAATTGCCGATCTTACTAGTTTATCTTCGAAAAAAGAAACTTCCCTACAAAAAGAACTAAAGCGATTTGTTTTGATTATTGGAACTGCTGCGATAATTATGGCATTAATTGTGGTTTTTTTTTGGACATTTTATTTAAGGGTCTATCATACAGAGTATATCAACACAGCTAATTTTTTAGTTAATACAATAAGTGTGATGATAGCTTTCATACCTGAAGGCTTACCTGTTTGTGTTACTTTATCGCTGTTAATTATTGCCAAAAGAATGGCAAAAAATCGCGTTTTGGTCAAAAATTTGTCTGTAATTGAAACTTTAAGCTGTGTAAATGTAATCGCCTCAGATAAAACCGGAACACTAACTCAAAATAAGATGTTTGTGGCATCAGCTGCATATGGTACTGAGAATGTAAATTTTTCTGATCTAAACAAAGAGAGACCAATTGGCTTTGAACAATTGATCGCTTCTTCGGGTCTGTGTAATAATGCTAGTTTTGACAATGATGCTCAAAATCAGTTGATCCCATTAAATCAAAAAAATGCAGTCGGTGATGCCACTGATATAGCTATGCTAAAATTTTCAACTCAATACGAAAAATATTCTGATATTCGCCAAAAATATGCTCTTCTAGGTGACATTCCTTTCAATAGCCGGAATAAATGGATGGTTAAAGTAGTCAAACCCTTGGATAGACTGATTCACGAGTCTATATTTGGTCTTAATGATGAAGCTAATGAAGATATTGTCTTGATTAAAGGTGCACCCGACTATTTACTTAAAAAAACCACGACAATTCTTGAAAAAAATGGAGGTCAAACACCTCTGAATAATCAAATTATTAATCAAATCATAAGGTTACAAAACGAATGGTGCATCCAGGGCAAGAGAGTTTTGGTAGTCTGCAAGCGTAAAGTAAATTATGGCTTAGTATCTCAGAGTGAAAATTTTGCACTCGAAAGTTTTATTCACGAAACTAATGACTTCTGTTTGGTGGGCTTAGTTGGCATAATAGATCCACCTAGAGAGGGTATAGCTGATGTAATATCAAAGTTAAAAGAAGCAGGTATTAAAGTATTGATGGTAACTGGGGATTATGCCTTAACTGCAGCTGCTATTGCAGTTCAAATCGGAATTTTTACGGTGCCTGATTATGACACTTTAGAAAATATGAGAATACGAAACAAAGAAAATGGACAGTCCTGTGATAAAAAAGCACTTCTTCTGACCGGTTCTGATATTGAAAATATGCTTGAAGATGATTGGAGACTTGTGATACTCTATAAGGAAATTGTTTTTGCCAGAACTACACCCGAACAGAAACTTCGAACTGTCAAAGAATTTCAAAAAGACAAGTATGTTGTCGGTGTGACTGGTGACGGAGTTAATGATGCACCAGCTTTAAAGAGTGCTGACATAGGTATAGCTATGGGAGGAGGCAGTGAAGTAGCCATGGAGGCTAGTGAACTAGTTTTATTAGATAACAATTTTTCATCAATCCTCATCGCTATTAGAAATGGAAGATTAGTTTTTTATAACTTGAAGAAAGTCATTCTTTACTTGCTGCCTGGTGGTTGTTTTGCTGAATTAATTCCAGTCTTAATGTCCATATTTATTGGTGTTGCTCAAAACATATCCTCATTTCAAATGTTGATAATTTCTTTGTTCACAGATATAGCACCATCTTTATCGCTAATGATGGAAAGAGAAGAAACAGATTTGTTAAAGCAACCACCTCGATCTCGCAAGGACCATTTGGTAGATTGGAAATTTTTGCTTCATGCATATCTATTTTTAGGTTTATTAATTGTTTTTTCGTCTCAGTGTCTTTTTTTTTTCTACATGTACATTTACTCTGGCCTAAGAATAAACCAAATAATTTTTTCATTCGATAAATTGCCAGAAATTTATAATGCGACAAGAATTGACGGCATTAAAGGTGATGTTTCGCTACATCGAGAATTTGATGAAATTTATTTTCGAGGCCAAACTGTAACTTTTGTTAGTATAGTTTTATTACAATTATTTGGAAATTTGCTGTCCACACGAACAAACCGGAACTCGTTTTTTACCCAACTTCCTTGGAAGAAAAAGAGCAAGAATTTATATATTTTTGCAGCTCAGATCATTAGTTGTCTCATCATGATAATAGTTGTATACGCACCTGTATTTAATCGTACGTTTAACACTAGACCCGTCCATGTTCAATTTTTGTTTTTGCCAATTTTATTCTCTTTAGTCATATTTTTGGCAGACGAGTTCAGAAAATTTATGGTTAGAAGAAAATTTTTATTGTTTGACAGAGTTGCTTGGTAAAAGTTAAATTTAAAATTTTCTTTGAGAAAATTATAAATAAAATTCTCAATCATTTTTCTTTTAAATTAAAAAAATAATAGGAATGATATTTATAGAAAAATTTAAAATTAATTAAACAATTAATATTAAATAAAATATTATGAAAATTTACTTTACTTTTCAAATAAAAATTTATGATAATAAAAAAAATTTCTAAATTATTTAAATAATTATCTGAGATCAGAATCATTTTATTATTAAAATTTAAGTTTACTGATGACAACTTTTTCAGATATAAATGCGAAAATAAAAAATGAAAATTATAGACTGCAACAAAGTAAAAACAATGAAAAGATTGTTTTTGAACGTATTGAAATTCTCATAATTAGCTTCTTACAAGTCATTCTTAATGCTGTTTTGAATTACTGTGGATGACATTTGATTCCAAATGTTTCTCCTTTACTGACGGCCAAATAAACAAATAACTAAAAAGGCGGTCTGATTGGAGGCAAAATATTGATTACAACAATGGATTTTAGTTTATTAGTATAAAAATACTTTATGAAAATTAAATTTTGAAACTAAACATATCATTTGTGTATGAGTGAAAACTTTTTTAAATGTGAATAACATATTCTTTACAAAATTTATTTGATGACAAAGGGCCAAGATAAAAATTTGAAAAAGTCTATTTGAGAGATGGCCATAACTCATAGCATTTTTAACTATTTAATTCAAGCCATAAACGAATGTTAAAAAATTAAAAAATTTTATTTTTTTCTTGAATATTTTATTAATGTATTAACTAATACTAGATTTGAAATTATTTTTGTTAAAAAAAATCTTGTGTTATTAGTCGTAATAAAGACATGAAAAAAAGAAGATTTATTTCCAATTAAATTAAATTTAATATTAAAAATAATAAAATGAATTATTTTATTAATTTTGAAGAGAATTTTGGAGAGTTAAATAAAATTTTAAAAATCGAATTAAAAAAATTTTCATTTTACAATTAGAGTTTTAAATAAAATTTAGTTGAAATTTCAGACAAGTTTTTGAAAATTTTTTTCAAAAATCCAAGTATTTTTATTTTTCTGTTTTTTAAATCAGATAAGAAATTTAACGAGGGCGAAAAATAAGTATTATATTAAACCAAGCAGACAAAAAGATTCCTTAGAATACTTTAGAATGTGAAAGTAAAAAATTTAATGCAATAAGTTAATAAATTTTTGCTATAATTCTATTCAATAAATATTTTAAAATATTTAACAAGTTAGAAAAAAAAAGTGAAAAATTAAATTTATTTATTTAAAATCGTACAATAAGGCAACACCTCTAAGTGTCAAATGATTGGGGTGTTGTTTTCCAGCAAGTTGCAACAACGGTAAAATATATGTCAAATCAGTTCTCTTTGGTTTCTTATATACTGGACACATATAATTTACCTTTAAATCTCTAGGCCTATTGATCGCATAAACCCACACGACTGTCAGTGAAGTGAATAGAACCATAGGTGCTGGTTCGGCCAAACGAGACATTCGACGGTCCCAACTAGCTCCATCCAAATAAAGAGCGTGTATGTAAGCACCTTCTGATGGCGGCAGGGTAATGTCTTCATTTATTTTTGAAGTTATTTCATTGTGCAAAAATACTGCTTCCAAGGAGCAATTTTTGTCTCTTGTAAACTTCTGCTTCATTACAATCAAGAAACCCTATTTAAATTTTTATTAATAATAAAAAGACCTTAATAGTCTTAAACTTTACTTGAGGATTGAAAAAGCAGTCATCCAAAACACATTAAGCTTTTCCTGAAAAATACATGTGCTGAATTGCGCATTTCGATCATGTAAATCTGTGAACCAAAAACCTAATGTCGCCGATTCCAAAGATATCCTTAAAGAATTGGAGTAAAATTTTTCAGTTTTCAAAAATGCAATATAGCAAGTTTGAGATCCTTGAGTGTGGATCTGACAGCGGTCAATAACAAATGCTGATTAAAAGCTTTTGCTTAGCATTATGGAACAAAAAACTTGAAATTAATAATTTTTAATTTTGTTGTTTGTTTTTAATTATATTTTCTTTAAATAAACAAATTTAAAAAAAAATAAATCAATTTAAAAAATACAAATTTTTTTATTTATATGACAGTCAAAGAAAAAGTAAAGAAGAGAATATTGATATGATATTTCATGTCATAAAATTTATCTTACAGCCCTGAAAAACCAAAAAACTTTTGAAAAAATGGTCCGATTTCAAAATTTTAGACATTTTTGGTTTCAGCTTGTTGGGATCTTTAAAAAGATATCATAAAATTAAAAATTTGGATTTTTTCCAAATTGCCCAGTATCCTTTTAAGCCAACACCAAATGAAAAAAAATATGCATGGCAAGATTTTGACACAAATTTGAGCAACATTGTTATCGTTGATGAATTTGACATAAGTGAATATAATATATTTATTTATTTTATTCAATGAACGCCTTGTAGGCGATGTAAAAAAAAAAATAAAATAAAGTAAGACAAAAAAGAGTACATTTCCATAGCGAATTTTAAATGTTCATATTTTTTTTTTTTTTTTTTTTCTTTAATTTTCTAAATTATTATTCAAGTTATTAGTTTGTAAAGTTTCTGTTTTCTTGTTTCTGTTTTCTTTTTTCTATTTTTGCGACCGAATCACTCAAGGACTCAAATCACGATCAAGTCGAGCTAGGAGAACAACAGGCAAACAATTTAAGCCAAAATCGATCCGAACCACTTCAACGATGGACGTCAATATTCGTAACTTCATCTTCGCATTTGCTGGACGTTCAAAAGCATTATGTAAGTATTTTTCCAGATTTAGTTTTATTAGTACGATTTAGACAGGAGCTCAAGTATTTGTTTGTTTTTTTTATTAGCTAAGTTTGAATTTAAGCAGAATCTTAAGGATTCAATAATTCCATCTTTCTCTAACTCCTTTCTCTCTCGACACATTTCTTTTACTTTACTATCGCAGAGTTTGCTTAGTTCTTAGCTTTTAAGTAACATCTTGTTAGTAGTTTCCATTTTTAGAGCCGCCATTAATCTCGATGTTCTCGATTTTTACTAAGTTGAAGTATTTTTTTAATCAAGGTTCCCTCTGTACTTTTAAGTTTTCTTATATGACTTGAATTTATCTTTAAAGGTTCGCATCCATTGGAAAGTATTGGTCTACATAGTGTTTTAAAAAGCATAATTTTTATGCTTGTCTTCATTTGTACATGTATTTTATTTTATTAACTTTTTCTATTCTTTTTTGATTCATTTTAATATCAATCACTTCGTTCCTTTGTTTTTTGTTGCCAAAGATTATTAATTGTGTTTTATCTGGGTTAAATTTAATTTCATTTTTTTTGCCGAACTCTTCGCATATTTTAAGTGCCTTCTGTAATTTTTCCTTATCTTGACTAAGAATTAAAATATCATCTGCATAAAGTATGATTCCAACCAGTTGATTGCCAATTTTTAGCCCTAAATTTTCGCTCTCAATTAGTTCTACTAGATCTTCAATGTTAATTGAAAACAGTTTCGGTGATAATGGGCCTCCTTGCTTTACTCCAACTGAGGTTTTAAATATGCTGCTTATTTCATTTCGATTTGTAACATAAGCTAATGAATCGTCATAGTAATTTTTTAAGCTTCTCCAAATTAATGGGTTCAGTTTTCCGGTAAATTTGTTAAATAAAATCGTTCTATTTACCTTATCGAATGCTTTGCTTGCATCTATCGCAAATGCATAAACAGGTTTATTTTTTTTTGTAAAGTTTGAAATTATTTCTTTTAAAGTAAAGACTGCGTGGTTGCAAGATGAGTTGATTGTGAAACCAAATTGGTTTGGGATACCAGGATGTGAATATAACGGATCTAAAAAAAGTCTTATCTGGAGAATGTCTTGTTGGAAATCGAAAAGTTGGATCATCAAAAAAAAATATGATTCGCAATGCCAATGATATTTATTAGCAACCTCCGACCTCCAACCAACGATTAATCAACACAAAATCAAGGATTTAGAGAAAGATTAAAAATAGTAAGAGCAGAAAAACTTATTAAAATTTGTAAAAAAAACTTTCTCTTTAAAGAAGTGTTTTTTTAATTGTGTTTTTTTTTGTTATAATAATTTCAAAAAGAAAAAGAAAAAAAATTGTTTTCTTTATTTTTCAAAAATCCCCCTTTTCAAATGCTTTTTTGAATTTAATCAAATTTTTAAATGTGCAAAAAAAATTGCTACAATCTAGATTAGAAAAATTAATGACTGAGAGTGAATCTTTTCCAGAACTTATGCAATAATTTCAATTCAAAATTGGTATTATTTAGAGCCGAAAAATTAGATGAATTCGAAAATTTTAGAGTTGACTTAAAAAAAAAAAAAAATTTAAGTCAAGTCATTGACTTGACTTGACTTAAGACTTGTGGCTTAAAAACAACTCTGATTTTATTTCAGGAAGTAGTCCTAGTTTAGATAATTTAAAATTTAGTATAAAATTCCAAAAAAAAAATTCGACTTGAAGAAAAAATATTTATTTCATCTTATGTAGCTCATCAAATTGCAAATTGTCCAAGGAATCTGTTAAAATGTTAAAATTGACGTAAAAATTGTTCTATTTTGTTAAAATGAAATCAAATATGAGTTTCAAAAAATAAAATTTGATTTGAAGAAAAAATTTTATTTATTAAATTTAACAGTGGAGTTCCGGATTTAGTTATTTACGATAATTTACGTAAAAAATAGAAAATTTACCAGGTTTTACGTAAAATTTGGTAAATTTCGATCATATTACGTAAATTATTGAAAAAAAATGTCCAAAAAATTGAAATAATTTGACACTTTTTAAAAAAAATGAATTTTTTCTATTTTTCAATATTTATTTTCAAAAATATGTCTTAAAGAAAATTTACCATAATTTACGTCATATTAATAAACTTAATCCTTTATTAAAGAAAATTTCATCAAAATTTGAACTGAATTTTGAAAATTATTAATATTAAAATTTATAAAAAAAAACACTTAACATAATTTACTCGAAATGGCGAATTCTTTTCCTGACCAAATGGATGGTGGAACTGACATACTGGAGAATTGGCCAACTGTTCCTCACACTGCTTCTGAAACTTCGAAAAAAATGCACAGATACGTCATGGCACTGGTTAAGATCGTCAAGGAACAGTCCGTTAAAATCAAAGAGCTGGACACTAAGCTAGCTTCCACAGAAGCTGGTTTACAGGATCCTTCGAGAGGCACGGGAACATTGTGGAGCAATGTAATTAACGGCAAGAAACCATGTGAACAATCGCAAGCCCTCATCGCTAGCGTCAACAAGGAAATAAACGAGAAAGCAAAGATTGAGAACAACGAAATCATATCCGGAGAAGGTGTTGGTAGCGAAGGGGAAGACACTGAGAAAGTGGACAAGGAAGCTCTGAACTTAGATAGGAGCAGTCACGTCAAGAGCCAAAGGAAACGAGAACCCACCTGGCAGAGCCCAAGACATGATTGTGGTGGAGTTTGTTTTAGTTTTTAGGGGCACAGAGCTCAGTAACGTGTATATTAATCCGGACAAAACACCAAGCGAGCGAGCACTAGAACGCTATCTCAGATTAGAACGTAACAAGCACAATGACGCTCGCACAAACGTTAAGGAGGGAGAAGGGAGGCACCGCTACGGTGTTCAACCAGTCGGTCATCCAAAAGCTGGTCAGAAATTTTACTGGGGCATTCGGTGGAATGAGCTTCGGGAGATTTACTTCGAGTAACCGGTTTCGTCTTTTACCTGCAAAGGCACCTCTGGTAAATCAATCAATTCATTTAACTTCTTTTACACTTCTCTTGTCAACAAATGGAGCGACTTCAACTCGCTGATTTCTTTTCATAACTTCCCTCATGTGGTTCTTGTGACTGAGACCTGGTTCAACGCTATGAGTATCAGCCAGCTCAGCAACTACAAACTTTTCTGCAAAAACAGAGAGACCATCAGAGGAGGTGGAGTCGCAATCTATGTTCGCCGCGACTTGATGTGCTTTGACGTTAGTGAGGCGGCTCTAAGTGATACCAGGAGTGAACAAGTGTGGTGCAACATCAAAGTCAACGACGAGTCGATCATAGTTGGATGCATCTTTAGGCCCCCTTCGTCGACTGTGAAATCAACTCAGAAATTTACAGGGCCATTGGCTATGCGAGTCATCTTTGCAGCTCTTCTTCGTCCAAGAGCTTATTAGTGGCTGGTGATTTTAACTTTCCAGACATCAGCTGGAGTCAAGACTGCGGTTTCTGCACAAAGAAAGGTCGCCCCTCCAGCCTTGAATTCTTGAACATTCTAGGCAAGAACTTCCTCACTCAGCAAGTCCTAGAGCCTACGTTCAAGAGTAACATTCTTTACCTCGTCATCACGAATGACCTCTCCAGGGTATTTAGAGTTTCCCACGGACCTCCTCTCGTCTCCTCGGACAAAGACTGTCTTCACGCAACGCTATCATGGTGCTACGAACTGCGCTCTCAGCCTCCCGCTCATACTGACTCGGCTCCTCGCCAGATTCTCCCTCTAGGTAACTTCGAGCTTTTCAGCGAACGTATCCAAGACAGTTCCAAGCTCTTTGAGAATGATGTCAACACTGCATACAACCAACTAGTCAAGTCTTATTGCAAAGCCTCTTCTATCGCCATCCCAACTCGACTTCACCATGCCCGTTTGCGTCATAGTCCTAAGTGGTTCAATGCCAACATCAAGAAACTAACCAAAGGCAAATATAAGCTTCATTGCCAAATACGTTCGGCCCCCCACAACCTAGAGCTCAGAGCTTCATATGCCTTGTCGTGCAAACGAGTCAAGTCCGTGGTCAGACATTCAATTTGTAAGTTCGAAGCGTCGATTGTCCGGGTCTGTAAGCGTCAGCCCAAACTGCTTTTTAATTATATCAACAGCCAGAAGCAATGCAAGGAGACCATCAAAGGCTTGGTGGACAGAGAAGGTGTCTTCCGTACAGACGGTGGCACGATAGCTCACCTCCTTAACGTCCAGTTCGGAAGCGTCTTCATTCCATCTTCGACCCATGCTCCGACTGTAGTTTCCAAGTATTCATCGCAACGCGAGATCAATGTCAACATATTTTCGCCAGAAAGTATCCGCAAGTAAATTGAGCGCCTCAACCCCAGGAAATCGCCAGGAATGGACCACATACATCCCTTCGTCTTCAAGAGCTGTGCCGTTCCTCTTCCGAGGCCTTGAGTGTGATTTTCAGCCGTTCCTTCAACAGGAGCAGGATACCGTACGCCTGGAGACCAGCCAAGCCCCATTTTTTAGAAAGGCAGCAGAAATTCGCCAGGTAACTATAAACCGATCTCCATGACCTAAGTGCCATGCAAGTTGATGGAACGCATAGTACGTGACATCATGATGGAGCATCTCTACAGCAACAATGCCATAGCCCCTGAGCAGCATGGGTTCGTACTGAGAGAATTCGTTGTTACTAATCTTTTAGGCCTGCATGTGCTCGTAGTATTCCTCGACTTCGCTAAGGCCTTCGATAGAGTCTGTCACTCGTCCCTCAGGGCCAAAATGATCGCTTGCGGCTTTTGCGACAGTATTGTTAACTGGGTCAGTGATTTCTTATCCAAACGGCAGCAACGAGTGGTAATCGGGCAAAACAAAGCGGAATGGATCGACGTATCAAGCGGCGTCCCGCAAGGCAGCGTCCTCGGTCCGTTACTGTTCGTAATTTACATTAACGACATGCCTTCAGTAGTCAACCACATTGCTAAGCTATTCGCGGATGACAGCAAACTAATCGCTACCATTTGTAGCGATAATGACCTCACGTCACTGCAGCAAGAGTGGTCCAACACGTAGCGAATGCTAGTCCGACGTTCGCTACGTGTTAGAGTTGTTGAGTCCGACGCATCACACATTCTCAAATCTGTAGAAAAATGAAAAGGACCTCGAGTCACTTTCGACCGTAATTTTAAGTTCTCTAGTCACATCAGGATTCAGGCCAACAAAGCTAACCGTATTCTTAGGCAGCTGAGAAGAACGTACAGGTTCTGGACCATTGACACCTGCAAAACCCTCTACTGCGCATATGTGAGGCCCCATTTGGAATACGCTTTATCAGTTTGGTCACCATCCATTAAGCGAGACGTCAGAGCATTAGAGACCGTTCAGAGGAGAGCTACCAAGCTGATGCCTAGAATCAGAAACTGGAGCTATGAAGACCGTCTCACTGTATAAGGTCTGACGCCACTTCATGAACGCAGAATTAGAGGGGATCTGATCTAGCTATTCAAGTTCAACAATGGCTTCAACGAAGTGTCCTGGGTGAATCCTCTGGTGCAATGTAGTTCTCTCACACAGACTGGTCCAGCAAGGGGAATCAGAGGACATAAGAGAAGACTCTCTGGGCTGCCCTCAACTTATTTCTGTATTCTTGCATATTTTTACTTTGTAAAATTCTTGTACATAATACTTTCTTTGATTAAATTAAACAATAACTCTTACTGAACTAAAAAAAAATAATGTATTTGTCTGTTATTTTCCATCTTTTCTACGCAATTTCGGTTACCATAGATGTGCTACTAGTAGGTCATCTCCGCAAGCTTGCTAGCTGTAGCTTATTCTTAATAGTATTATTATTATGATTGGCTAAGTCGGCCGGCCTTATCAGCCATGTCGGCCAAAATGTTAGACATATAAAAAATTACTAATTATTTTTTTTGAAAACAAAATTCTCATAAAATTTTTAATGGATAGAAACATACACTAATATCAAGGGAATTTAAAAGTAGAAATTTTAAAAGTAGAAGTGTAGAAATTTAAAAGCATGTATTATATGAATCAATTATGTATTTGAAAAATTTTAAAATATTAGCCATAAATTTTTTTTATTTAAGAATCTAAAAATTAGATCTAGCTGTAGAAGAAGAAAAAGAGAGAAACAATGAAATGGAAAGGCGAAAATTGGGACAGGAATTATTAATAGTTAAACGCGAAAAAGAAGAACAAGAGTTGAGGAAAATTGCCGTGGAAAAACGAAAGGCAAATTGAGGACGACTTGGCTAATAAGCGTATTTTGGAAAAAATTCGCCATGACCGAGAAGAAAAACAGAGAAAATATCAACAAGAGAAAAAAACAACAGAACAAACACAAGAAGCCCAGCGTTTACTGTTGTAACAAAAAAAAGCTCTTGAAAAAAAGTTGAGACAGCCAGGAATTCAAGAATAGCCAGAATAAATTGATTAGATTTGTAGACGGTTCGCCAACCCAATTTTTTCATTAAATAAAGAAAAAAATTAAAAAATTTTTTCAATTTTATTTATTTAAAAATATAAAGAAAAATTTAATTTTGTTTTTTTTGTTTTTTTTCTTGCGTCTACGCTGTATGCCCTCATCTTGTTCCAGTCTGACACATGTTTTAAGATGCATTCTTTCATTAAATATTTAAAGAAAAATAAAATTTTAAATTAAGATTTAAATAAGATTTAAATTGATGTTACCTTTTATTTTTACTTAAAAAGTTATTTAATTAGACCAATCCCCTTTGTTATTCGCTTCTATTGTCAAGACTTTTTTTAGATGGTTCGACAATTTTTTACACTTTTCAGCACCCAAATTTGTATCAAATTCCCTGTTTCTGTCAGTTCTTCTAAACTTCTGCATCGTCTCTTTCTGACGAATGTTTTGAGGTCGCTCCATAGCATTTCTATCGGATAAAACTTAGCCGAATTGGGATGTGTCCTTAACTAATAAAACATGGCATAAAGAATTGTTTTAATTAAAAATAAATAGTTATTTTAAGAATACATTGTCTCTTAAGAATTGAGTACACAGGTTGGAACTATGCTTCGGATCATTATCTTGAATAAAATAACTTGCAGCTAATTCTTCTTGGCTGAATTTGGTTTCTAAATACGGGAGTAAGTAGTATTCCAATATATACTTTTAACCATATTAGTTTAAGTTTGATGTTAAAAGATATTTTAATAATTATCTAGAAAAATTTTGATAACTCAGAAAATCTTACACAAAATCTTGTCAGTCCTTTGCAACTTATCGCTGCCCAAACATTCACCTTTATTGAATTCTTTTCCCTTATACCCACAAAACTTGGTCTTGAGGTATTTTCCCGGAAATGGTATAAAGAGTATTTATCTCTATTTTTTTCTCATCGGCAAAAATAAATCGATTCATGTCGCATGATTTATATCTCTTGGCAAAATCTTCTCTTTGCCTCTTTTTCATTTGATTTAAATTTGGCCTTTACCGTGCTCTTCTATATACATAAACCAGTTCAATTAGATAAAAAGAATAATTATTAATTATTTTAATTTAGATTCTAATGCTTTTAATTCAATATTTAAAGCTAAAATTGTAGAATAAAATTGTAGAATTGTAGGCTACAATTGTTGATTTAAATTTTGAATCAAAAGCATTAAAATCTAAAAGTATTAACAAAATATTTTCTTTTCCGATAATTGCAAATGGTTGATATGCTTAAAAGTACAGAAAAAACTCTTCGAACATCATGAGAAATTTCTTGTGCACTTTTAAACCCATTCGAAGTTTTTATATGTGTCTTTAATAATAATTAAATATTTTGATTAAATTTATTTACTAAAAACTACTCGGATAAATTCTCTAATCACAGATGCTACTTTTTGAGAAACTCCTTATCTCAGAACAAAATATCCTAAAGTAGACCGTAACATTTCAATGTTAATTCTGCCCCCAATTTCCTCAAAAAATTTAGAATTATTTAGAAATTTTTTTTAGATTTCCAATAAAGTTATAAAAAATAAGCGGAATGGAGGGTTTTCGAAAAACAAAAATTTCTTCATTGCTATTTATATACGATAAAAAATTGTTTCTTTATAAAAAAAATTTAATTAATTGTTTTTTCGACAAATTTTTTTTCAAATGACTCTTGTATGTCTAATACATACAGGTATTTTAACCAAAGAATTGAAAAGAAGCTCGTTCACGTTCGGTTCCAGTTATCAAGCTCGGAATCGCTTCTGTCACTATTTGCAGAAAAATAAACTAATTGAAAATAGTCCTTATTTAATATTAAATTAATAATCACGTGAATGGTAAAATTTAAATTTTATTGAAATTTTTTTTTTGCTTTTTTGTGAACTCAATGTAAAAAAATAAACTTCTTAAAATGTCATCTCACCAAACGAATAATAAATGCCCAAAGTGTGAAAAAGTCCGATTTAAAGATATTGCCATGAGTAGATATTTTGCTCTAAATAATGAGGAGACTATAAATATCGCTAACCGTTCCAAACAATAAATTAAAATGAAGTTATACGATAATATATGTATTAATTGTTATAAAAAGGCAAAAAGAATAAATGGACCTTCAATCGCTTCCGAAAAAGAGGTTCCAATAAACGTTTTTGAATAAAATATAAGTAGTAATCACGAAATAACAATTGAAAACGAATTTCATGCTAGCCCTGTGACTGAGAAAAATACAAATGCAGAAATTGAAAATACTAATCGAAATAAGATTTCAGTCAAACTCGACAAAATGGTACAAACTGATTGTAATACGGTTTCTGAGTTAATTTTAGTCGACTTACCAAATTCCTATAGCTCTCATAAACGTTGTAATGTATGTTTTAAAAGCAATTCATACAAAAAACTTCATTTAGTTCCCGACGGAGCACGAGTGCAAGCTATGATTGAAAAAAGTGTTTTTATACCCAATAAATGTAGAACGTGCCTTATTCATCTCCAGGGTAAGAGATTTAAAATGGAGGATATTGAGTTGGTTGTTCCTATGAAACGTCAAGTGAAAATGGACAGTGAATCGATTAACGATCTTAATGAAGTTTCAAAATAAAATAATTTGTTTAATGATTTTGCTGATTTGGAAACACTTTTAAAAAAGAATTCGAATTAATCAATGGACATTTATCTGGAATGAAAAATTCAGCAATACGAACAAAAAAACAAGCTTTGACTTCCCCATTAACTCATTTCATTCAAACGATTTGAGAAATAATCAATAGACAATTAATAATTCGATAAAATCTTCTGAAATTGATTTCAAATTGTGTCAGCTGAATTTATTCATTAATTATGTTCCGAGTTGGGGTGGCCGTTTAGTTGGATCGAACGGCAGAAATAGTCTCATTAAGTTCGTAAACAGTTGTACTATTGATTATTTTCTGTTTGGATTGTGGAATGCATCAAAAATAAAAACATCTTTTATATCAGAAATCGGACTGTCAAATCTAGAAGTAAAAAAAGAAATATTAGATGTAGTTTTTAACATTGGAAATAAAAATTGGAAAAGAGCGAAATCTATTTGGATACTAAATTTTTGTAAAAAAAATATTAATGATAAGGTTTCTATGATACTTTTGGTGATCAAACCGAATAAAAAGATATAAATTTACAATCGTAACAGCTTTACATGTGCTCTGCAAATTGCTTTTGTGGAAGGAACCATGATTATGGCGGTGAAATGATAAGTTTTGTTAAACAAACTTCAAATATTCATTTCAAAAGATTTGCGAACAGCATGTTTTTAAGAACTTTTGAGACCCAAAATGAAAGGGTTCCCATATTTTGTTTTTGAAGCCAATAGGCTTGTTTAAAAGCTGATAAAATTCTCAACAAAATGAGTAACAATTTGTTCTCTTCCATTATAGAAAGTACGGGAGCGAAAAATGACAAGTCTTACTTTCTTCTTTAGGCGATTTTTTTTTTGTTTTAGACGAAATTGTCTTGCTCTGATTGCCTTTGTAAAATTTATTTTTTAATATTTAAATTTCAATTTTATACTTACCTTAAGTTTTGGAATATTCCAATAGAGGACTGCAAGGATTTTGAAAATTTTGAAGAAGTTAGAATTTTATTAATTTTAATTTATTTAAATTAATTTTAAAAGAAGTTTGAAATCAATGGTGTGGTTTCGGTTTTTTGTCCACCAGGAAGAAAAAATTCGAAGTTCTGGCTGAGCTTTTAAATAAAAGCGTAAAATCGAAAAGCCAGGAATAGTGTTAATGGAGGCCGATGAATTTCGATCAGAGAACGAAGTCAATTCCGACCCAAGTATGCAAACATCATCTGCTGTCGAACAATCGAATTGATGAAAATTCTTACCATGGTCCAGAGACAGAAATCCAATATGGATCATCAGATGACCAAACCAGGACAAAAAAAAGAAAGATAAAATATCAAAATCATTTGATAATCTTTCTTTTGCTGATGATCAGGAGTGGTCAAACAAAATAGCAGGAAAAATTCCTTCGATCTAATAAATAGGATCGCTGGTGACTTTCTTGCTAACCAGCATAAAGTAATTTATGAATTTTCTTTTTATAATTAAAAAATTTATGATGAATTATCTTAAAAATTTATGATAAATTTTTTAAGATAATTCATCAAATGGAAAAAATGCAGCAACTAATGGGTGAAATGAGTAAAAAACTAAGACTCATTAGAGCGCATTCCTAAACACATAAATGTTAGTTAAAAATAGATAAACTTTTATCCATTAAATTGAAGATTTTGATAATTAATATCTCAAGATCATCTTTTATCCAAGGTTTTGAGATACTTTTCTTTTTAGGGCCATCCGTCACTGGAATGATTACTAGCTTCACTGACATAGAAAATAAACTCATTGTACATTTCCTGAATATTTAAATTCTCAAATCAGTGCACCCAATCGATATTTGTAAAAAAATGAGAAATTTTTTCAAAGTCAGCTTTACTAAAAATAAATTTTCAATAGTATATGATTCCTTACTTACCTTGTTTTTGAGAAAAAAATTGAAAAAGATTACCACATGTTTTTTATTAAGGTTACCAAGAACAAATTTTGTAGCGATTGCATACACACTGCCGACTGAGTCGTGAAAATCAATTCCAAAGTGTTGACAGCTTTTTCGCTTGACATTTGAAATGTTGGAACATTAACATGCTTGAAAAGATATAGAAAAATGTCGCTTAGCGTCTCGCTGAATTTATGTTCGATGCCATTTTCGTTTAAGATTTCTGAAACACAGCCATTTGACCAGATGATTGGTGGAAAGTTAAAGTCACCCATTATTAGAATATCCTTAAAACCTCTTTCATCCACATAATCTTTAGCTTGTTTGAAGACTAAATCAAAATCGTTCATATCAACAAAATCGTTTGGCCTATAAGACAGCCAACTAAATACTTCAACTATAATCTTCAAATGGTTTTTCAACACAATGGATTCAATATTTATTTTTTTTATAATTGATTAATAATATTTTAAATGTTTTTTCGTAAAGCAATATTTTTTTTAATTTATAAAAAAATTTTAAATTAATTTATTTTTTATAATCTTTAATAAGTTAATTAAATCAAATTTATTTGTTTGTGTTTATTTTTATTTTATTTTAATCAATTTAAAATAACAATGTAAAAATTATATAAATTCAGACAATCAAACAAATAACTAAAATGAAAGTAGCATCATTAAATTTACAGGACAAAAGTTGGACCTTTAGAATAAAAATTAATTCAATTATTCAGATGTGATTAAAAAAATTTTTTAGATGGTAAAATTTATTAAATACACATTACTTTTTAACAAAAGAAAAATTATTAAATAATTTATCAACAATGTTTAAATTTTCAAATTCAAAACTAATTTTTAGCATTTGCATAGATTAAAATTGTGCAAAATACTATACATCTCAAAACAGTGTTTGAGTTTTATCAAAATCGCACTGAAATAAAACCAAGTTTTAAATCGTTTTAAAAATATCATTTATAAAAGCCGATTTAAAATTCAATAAAGAAGTTTTGCAATTTTATTCTACAAAAAAATGAAAAAAATAATTTTAAAACTTCTTTATCATTAAGCTTTGTGGTTTCTAAATCATTTAATTTTGAATTTTTAGATTGTTGTGTTCAATTAAGAACTGTTTCAGAATGAGCACGGACAAAAAAAGCAAAAAAAATATTGACTTGAGTCAAATAGATCTGGACTATCATCTAATATCTTATGATGAATTAAGAAAACGCTTGAATACGTCGCTTGAAAATGGCTTGGAATCAAATATTGCTAATGAATTATATATAAATAATGGAAAGAATCAAATTAAAACATACAAAAAAAACATTTTCTTCACTCTATTAAAATATTTTTTCAGCGGGTAAGAAAGTAGAATTTTCTTTATTTTTATATTAAAATTTTCTTGTTCAGATTTTGTGGTTTATTATGGATAGCAGCAATAGTGTGCATACTTGCTTGGAAACCTATTGGAGAGCCCAACTCGGATCCTGTCAATCTAGGCCTGGGAATTCTTTTGATCATTGTGGTTTTTTTGCAAGCTGCGTTCAGTGCTTTCCAAGATTGGTCATCTGGCCGAGTAATGAAATCAATCAAAAACATGATGCCTAGCACGGCTTTGGTAATCAGAAACGGCACTGAGTCCAAAATTCCAGTCGAAGAAGTTGTGGTTGGCGACTTGGTCTTGCTGTCATACGGAAACAAAGTCCCTGCCGATTGTCGAATAATCGAGTCACATGACCTCAAATTCGACAAGTCAATGTTAACTGGAGAAAGCGAAGCAATAGAGGGAAGCACCGAATGCACAGATGAACGATTTGTAGAATCAAAAAATATTGCTTTTATGACTACTTTGATTACTAATGGTCAAGGTAAAGCCATTGTTGTATCCACAGGTGACAATACTGTCATGGGAAAAATTGCTAAATTGACAAATTTAAATGTTCAAAAAGAAACTTCTCTTCAGAAAGAGCTTAAAAGATTTGTTTATATTGTTGCCACTGCAGCTTGTATTGCAGCTACTGCTGTCGTTTTATCATGGTATTTTTGGTTGAATAAAAAGCATCCGAATTATATAAATTTGCCTAATTTGATGGTAAATACAATTAGTGTGATGATAGCTTTTATTCCAGAGGGTCTCCCAGTTTGTGTTACTTTGTCATTGCTTATGATCGCTAAACGCATGGCAAAGAGTCGAGTTTTGGTCAAAAATCTAGCAACCATTGAGACTTTAAGTTGTGTAAATGTAATTGCGTCAGACAAGACAGGAACTCTCACTCAAAATAAAATGTTTGTTGGAAATGCTTTGGCTGGATTGGAAAATTTAAATTTAAATTTTATCCGAGAGGGTCTAGCAACTTTACAATTAATGGCAGCATCTTATCTATGCAACGATGCTCATTTTGATGAAAACGATAAGAACAAAAGTACTGAGCTGCGTTCAGCAGTGGGTGATGCAACAGATATAGCTTTGCTTAAATTCTCACATAAATATCATGATATTCATAAAGTTCAGCAAGGCTATTCGTGTCTTTCTGAAATTCCTTTCAACAGCAAGAACAAATGGATGATGAAAAGTGTCAAAGCAAACGACAAAGAAATACATGAATCAATATTTACAGATAAAACACCATCCGATTTAATGTTCATCAAAGGTGCTCCTGACATCTTGTTGAAAAAATGCAAATCTATATTGCAAAATGATGGAAGCCAAATGGAATTGTCCGATGAAATTTTGGATCAGTTGTGCAAGATTCAGCACGAATGGTGTCTAATGGGACAGCGTGTGATTGTAATCTGTAAACGAAACTGCGAAGCGGACTTGAACGAATGGATCGTTAAACCACCTGAGGAGCAAGAGAACTACATTAATGAACATTGTAATGATTTTTGTATGATTGGAATGCTTGGCATCATTGATCCGCCTAGGGAAGGTATCACTGACGTAATAACAAAATGCCGTGAAGCTGGTATAAGGGTTTCTATGATTACTGGAGATTTTTCAGTAACAGCTGCGGCTATTGCTCATCAAGTCGGAATATTTAGTCGACAGATCTATGATACTATTTTAAATATAAAAGATAAAGTACAAGTGGCTAAGAAGGAGATTGAACCCATCGAGACTGAGCCATCTACTGAAAAATATACTTCATTGCTTCTAAATGGATCTGATATCGAAACAATGACCAACGAAGATTGGAGAATCGTCACTCATTATGATGAAATAGTATTTGCCAGAACTACCCCTGAGCAAAAATTAAAAATTGTCAAAGAATTTCAAAAAGACAAGTATGTTGTCGGTGTGACTGGTGACGGAGTTAATGATGCACCAGCTTTAAAGAGTGCTGACATAGGTATAGCTATGGGAGGAGGCAGTGAGGTAGCCATGGAGGCTAGTGAACTAGTTTTATTAGATAACAATTTTTCATCAATCCTCATCGCTATTAGAAATGGAAGATTAGTTTTTTATAACTTGAAGAAAGTCATTCTTTACTTGTTACCTGGAGGCTGTGTAGCGGAACTTGTTCCTGTTTTGTTGTCAATATTTTTGGGAGTTCCTCAAACATTATCCTCATTTCAAATGTTGATAATTTCTTTGTTCACAGATATAGCACCATCTTTATCGCTAATGATGGAAAGAGAAGAAACAGATTTGTTAAAGCAACCACCTCGATCCCGCAAGGCTCATTTAGTGGACTGGAAGTTTATTTTGCATGCCTATTTTTTTCTTGGCTTGATTATATCATTTTTTTCGCAGTGCATGTTCTTTTTGTTCATGTTCATTCACCAAGACTTGTCGCCACTAGAATTAATATTTGATTTTGGAAAACAAAAAAATAGCCTAAATTTGTGGGACAGAATTGAATTTCAGGATATCATTTATATTGGCCAGTCAGTGACATTTGTAAGCTTGGTTTTGATGCAGATTTTTGGCAATTTGTTGAGTACCAGAACACATAAAAGATCTTTTTTCCAATCTTATCCGCTATCCAAAGCATTTCGAAATCCATGGATATTTATTGCACAATTTTTTAGCATCTGTCTCCTTTTACTAACTTTATACACTAATTTTTTTAATCATTTTTTTAATACAAGACCAGTTCCTTTAGAGTTTTTTATGCTACCTATTGGTTGCTCAATAATAATCTTTAGCTTAGATGAAATTAGAAAAGTTTTTGTCAGGTCAAAATTTTTATTTTTACACAAAGTCGCATGGTAAATTTTTTAAGTCCAATAATCCAAACTTTTGATTTTTTTTTTAATAAATTATTTGAATTTGTACCAAACATAAACAATTATTTAATTAATTATGTAGAATATGTATTAAATTATTTTTTTTAATTCAATAAAATTTTTTGTAATTTCCATCTAAAAGATAAAAAATGGTCTATTTAAAAACGTCTTTAAAATTTACTTAATTGTGGCGAATAATAAATTAATCGTGAAATTTTATTTTCTTTTGAGTATAAAAAAATATTTTGTAAACAAAATATTTCAAAAACTTTACCAAGAAGACTTTTTAAATTATATTAAAGATTATCAAAATTATCTGTCTGACTAAATTTTTGATAAATTTTAAACAAGCAAAAGTAATTTTCAACAAGTTCAACAAAAGCTTCTATTTTTTTGATTTAATTATGAAACATGTTATGATTCAATTAAACTTGTGCAAAAATAAAATTAATTTTAAATTCTTTTATAAGTCAAGTCATTATTTAACTTCAAAAAATTTGTAGTCATTCAACTTGACTTATTATATAAGATATTTATAAATTAGCATTTTCCTCATATTTTCTACATTTAAAAAATTTTTGATTTAACATAAGTCTTAGAAATTGAAATTTATTAATTGAATCTTGTTCGACACGTTTCATTTTTGTCTCTATTCCTATTATTTTGATTATATACTGATCGATAATCCTAATAAAAAAAAATTAAATTTGATGGCTTGAAAAAAAGAAAATTGAAAAATATAATTTTTATAATTTTTAAAATTCTAATATTATTATTAGAAATAATAATAATATTAGAATTTATTTGTAATTATTTATAAAACACTTGACAGAAATGGTCAAAGAAAGTATTTAATAAGAAGAATAAGAAGTAGTTTTCAAAAAATTCAACATAAATTTCTAAAACTATTCGTGATAACTGATCTATACATTTTGGTATTTTATACCTTTATCGCTAAATACGGCAATTTTTTTTAATTTCTATTAAAAAAAAGTTATTTTCTTCTTAAATATGTTTTTAAGTTGAAATATTTTTTATTTTTTTAATAAAAAATTTTTTGCAATAATCTCATGTTCAGATCTTGTTTTAAAGAATCTTATAAAAAGTTTGTCGAATCGGTCATCTAGATTGTCAATGTACAAGTCTTTGTGGATGTCTTCTGTTCTCGTTTTAAGCGGAAATTTTTTAATAATTTTCAAAATCTTGTTTTTAATTTTCTGTAGTTTTAATTATTTAAATTTTCTCTGACCCAAAATTGATTATAAAAAAGCAATAGCCAAATAGAGATCGAATCATCGATTTGAAAATGGTTTTATTGATTTTTAAAGAAGCGCTCCATCTAAAACTTTTTATTTTTCGGATTAAATTGATTTTTACAATTGCTTTAAAAAACGATGAATTTAAAAAACAAAAAAATTTGCGGTGATAATAAAATAATGTATTAGTGATAAAAAGAAATTAGCAGTAAGAAAAATTAATTAGAATATTAATAAATTTATTTTCTGATAAAATTTTTTTGCTGGTAAAAATGTGTAGACCTGTGTGAAGCGTCCAAAAAAGACATCTTGGGCTTTATTCAGAGGTCTATTTTCGCAACAAATCCGGCTGTCTGTTAATTTTGAAAATTAAAAAAATTCATCTCAAACTAAAAATTTTACATTTTATTAAATTTACTGAAAATTTTAAGTGTTTCAGAACTATGGTTTTATTTAGTTCCTACAAAAATTTTCTGTGTTATTTTTTTGAAATATTCAATCCATGATTCAGCATTAGTAATCTCTTTGATATCATTGTATGTTTCTGCAACTGGTTGAGTTAACTGATTATTATTTTCTCCATAATTGTTCCGAATCCAATCAAGAACTATTTCTAGGTTTTCTCTTTTCGTTGCCACTGTCCCAAATATTTGTTTTGGTCGAAGAATAATACTATCGAAGTCAATTGCCTTTCTAATTTCATCAACAGACAATGAATTTTCTAAATCTTGTTTATTGGCCAGAACAAGGAGCATACACTTTTGAAGTTGATCCTCACCGCATATACTGTGCAATTCATCTTTTGCTTCCATCAATCGATCTGTGTCAGAACTATCTATGACAAAAATTACTATTTTGGTATTTTCAAAATAATGCCGATAAAGAACTCGAAGTTTATCTCTTCCTCCAACATCCCAGGCAGCTATACCAAAACCTTTATGTTCGAGTGTTTCGACATTAAAACCGACCGTAGGAATTGCGGTCACTACTTCTCCTAATTTGAGGCAATATAATATAGTCGTTTTTCCAGCCGCATCAAGTCCCAAAAAAAGAGCTCTAATAGGCTCAGGCTTATAAAATAAAAATGACTTAAAGTTACCCATTGTATAAGTATAATTTATAATTTATTTTTGTCAAAATAAAATATGAATTTATACATGTTTATTCGAATGAATAAAAGTACACGTATTCCAAAACAGCGTTTATAGCAACAGGTTTTAATTAAATTCTTATTAGAGCCGGAATTAGGCAAGAATTAAAAAAATTAGAAATTATTATTAATATTTATTTTAAATTTAAGCCAATTCTGTCAATAATATGAATTTCGAAACAAAAATTAAGTTAAAAGGAAAACATGTTAGAAATGAAAAGATTTTTGTTTCATGAATACATTTTTACCTTATTTATATGGTATTTTTTAAAGTAAAAATAGTATAAAAATTTTCTTGACATGTCAATAATACTTTGAATCAATAATTTGAATGAATCAATACTTTGAATGTCAATTATTTTTCATTCGCTATATTTTTTATATTTGGATTTATTTTTTATAAGTATATTATTGATAAGTCTAAAAAAAAATTTAATTTTTTAATTTTCTAATATAATTTAATGAAACAAAAATCTTGCCAAATATAAAAAAATTATTAAATATATTTTTATTTTTATTTATTGATAATTTTAGAATAATAAATAAAAATTTATTTAAATGTAGTAAGAAAAGAAATTTTCGCAATACTATCTATCATGTTACATTTAAAAATGAATAAATATATCAAAGTATATGTCAAGTTAAGGGATGAGGTATAATAAAACAAAAAAAAGGAATTCACAACATAAAAATAATTTTTATTTCTAATACTGAGAAAAAAACATATTTTGATTTTTAATTAATAAAAAAACTTCAAATAGACAATAAAACATAAAATTATGGAAAATAGAATAACATTTTTAAACAAAGAAATAAACAATTCGACATTTTCATAAATTTTTGGGGATACAAACTTCTTTAGACCTTCCATACTGTTAACGTCACCATCACGCATCCTTTGATATTTCATAAAGCTCTGTTTTTGTGTAAGCTTTGGTATAAGGTTACCATTTTGGTTATGAAAATTTGTGTTTTATTCTCTAAATGAATAGTTTAATCTCGATTTTATGTTTTATTTTAAAATTAAAAAAAAAAATTTTGTTGCATTTCTCTCTTATTCAGATATATAAAAATAATTTTTGACTTATGTTTTATTTTTTTTTTAATTCTCTTTTTTTTAAATTTTATTATACCTCATCAAGAAGGACAATTAATAATATCAAGTTTTAATACAAAATGTTATAGGATTAATGTAGCCAAATAAATTTATGAATTTATCGTTTTTACCAGATAATTATGATTGTTTTTTTCTATTTACTAGACATGTTTAAAATTTAAAAGACAAAAAACTGAATTACCTAGCCATACAGATTTTTTAAATATTTCATATGAAAAAATAATAACTATTCTTTAAAGATATTATGACCAATTTCATTGAATATTCATTTAAGTCTTATCAAAGAATTATTTTGGAAAATTGTTAATTTTTTCATTCATTCGTTATCAGGGAACTCTTTTGGATGATGATTTATATTGAAAATTCTTGTATTTCTAATAAAAAGTAATTACAATTTTTTTGAAATGGCTTGAGAATTCTCCCCGCATACAACTAAAATCTTGCTGAATTTATTCAACCTAAGCTTCCATTTGGGCTCTCTTTCCTCAACTCTTTTAAATTTCTCGATGATTCGATCAGATTTTCCTTGAAGCATTTTCGCTTTGATTTCCTGGCGTTAGGAACACAATAGGGATACTGCAAGTCCTCTTCAGCAAGATATGGCGGCAGGAAATCATACCAGAGACCTAATACAGTCAATCCTCGATATAACGACAAAGTTGGGCGGAAATTTTTATATTCGTTGTATCGAAATTCGTTCTATCGAAAATCCCATACAAAAGCATTGAATAAATTTTAAGATTTATTATTTTGAATTTTTATTAAAATAAATAAAAAAGGTGAAAAAATTTATAAAAAAATAAAATGAAAAGAAAAATTAATCCTTTTTAACATACGAAGTAATAGTTGTTTGTTTATTACAACTTTTTTCAATTACCAAATTTTCAATATTAAACAAAAAGTTAACGATATTTGATGAATCATATTCTTGTCTATTTAAAAAAAAATCTTTTAAATCGTTAATTCGTTCGATTGCTTCTTTTGAACTAATGATTGACTTTTTCGGTTGAGTTAACTCTTCAATTTCACTGTCACTATTGTCTGATTCTTCTTTTTTTGTAGCAACTGTATTTAAAATTTGCAAATCAGAAAGCGAACCACGTGCTGCTAAATTTGAGTCGACTGAAACAATAAATTACAGCTTTATCTACGTCATCGTAGCTCGAAAGTTTCATTCGTTGTTTTTCTGGTCCAACTAAAGTTTTCTCATACATTTCTAAAAGCTTTGATTTCGATGCTAAAATTGTTGAAATTGTTGAGGGGTTTGCGTTATATTCTTTTGCAAGAGCAGTAATCGTTATTTTTTGGTCTGTATGCTTTTTTATTATTTCAATTTTTGTTTCAAGTGAATAACATTTTCGTTTTTTGGGACAGGATTAGATAAATTTTCACTCATTTTAATAAAAAGATTAACAGATAAAATTTTTACCTGTAAATATATATTTTTTATTGAAAGAATATAGATAAAGTCAAATAAAGAACAATTAAATTTTTGCTTTTTTTCCAAATAGTTAATTAAATGTCAAGATTTTTTTTATAATATAAAGGTGCGAATTTTTTTTTGATTTTTCGTTGTATGAAGTTTTATTTCTTAAGAAAAAGATTAATTGGTTCGTTAGAAGAACCTTGTTGTATCGGGTTTTCGTTGCATCGAAATTCGTTCTATAGAAGATAAAAAGTATTCATTTTCCATTGATCGAAATCGGTTCTGATAATCGAATTCGTTCTATAGGGTTTTTCGTTCTATGGGGTTTCGTTGTACGGAGGATTGACTGTAGTCAAGCTCTCTAAGAAAGGTAACAAAATGATTTGTGACAATTGGCGAGTAACAACACTGTTACCAATAGCGAGCAAGGCGTTCTACAGCATAATTCTGGAAAGAATCAGGAACTTTTTGGATTTTATACTCAGAGAAGAACAAGCAGGATTTAGACGAGGTAGAGGATACATAGACCAGTTATTTACACTAAGGAACATCATAGAAAAATCGGTCTTGTATCAGCAAGCCGAGTGGACCATAAAATATTTGGTTGACAATGTTATTTTGGCAAACAACTCGATCAGGAAAGTGAACTATATTTTCAAATAAGCGACTCTTTCCATTGCCGACCTCAAATCATCAAACAATTCTTAAAATCATGTTCATCGGGATCAGATATGATATTTACCGTCATTTCCAATTTATTGAATGCCGGCCGCAAATATGATCCACACATTCGAACAAAGCCCTTAAGACCATGGAAGCTTCATCCACTGCAAATAATCAGCATTTCCTCAGTTTTTGGACTTGTAGGAAATGCGCCACCATTTGCTGACATTTTCTAAATTGGTTGGTTAAAGTCCAAACAAAGAATCGCTTTGAAAATATTGTTAATTTTTTCATTCATTCGTTATCAAGGGACTCTTTTGGATATTTATGATTTATTTTGTATTTCTAATAGAAATTAATTACAATTTTTTGAAATGGTTTGAGATATCTACAAGGACAAATCGATTTGCGATTTTTAATTAATCTTAGCGAAAATATTTGAAATATTATTACAAGATCTAAAAATATTACTTAATTTAGTAAAAAATAAATCGGTGTGAATCTAAAATCAAGTCAAACCAATTGAATTCGATGCGAAAGCTCTCAAAAAATTTACTTCAGTCAAAAGTATATAACCTACTCAAGAAAAAAAAATTTTCAGCAAATTTCATTAATTAAATTGTAAATTAAGAAAAATTTGGACCTAAAGTTATTAATATGCCTGAACATCTCTACTAGACTTTTTTAAAAATCTGAAAAAAACATTATTTTATTTGTGAATTTAAAAAAATAAAATTTTTTCAAAAGTGACTCGAAAATTTTTAGAAAATTCTTTTCCCTACGTTTTAATACCAAAAGTCTTTTTTTTGAATTAGACCTTGAAGTTGATACATTATAGGAGTTTGAAAAGAATTCCAAGAAATAAATTTTTTTATATATCATATTACTAAGATTATCAAAAATCTGAAAACTTACAAAAAGATATATTTTAAAGGTCCGCATTCTAGAAAAACAAATAATATTTCTGGACAGCAACGGGTTTTAAATTAAAATCAATTCAAAATTTAGGGGTATTTTGATATTTTGAGTTAAGACCACCTTAGTAGAGGCATTCAGATTTTTTTTGTTAGCCAATCTAAAACAAAATATATTGCTGAAGATTATGTCATGGTTTGTTTAGCTTTATAAAGGCAATTTTTCAGATACCAAATTGTACTAAATTGGTCTTAAATTTTATTTTTTCGCTTTACGTCAATTAAGCTTGATCTTTATTAGATTTAAAAACCGAATCGGCTGATTATCAAATTTAATAATCATTTTTTCTAGGAAATTAATTATATATAAAAATGTAATTCTTCATTCTCCTATAAAGAATAATTTGTCAATCATTATAAAATATATTGTCTGTTTGTTTAACTTTGACTGAGTCATGCTATTCCATTGGTTGTAAGACTGGTGGAGGAATACAAAGAAGGTTTCGAATCGAGATAAATTGAATACCCAACTCCATTGTGTAATTGCTACCTTAGTGTTTTCTCCTTTTTTCCTGAAACCTGAACTATGTAAACATGTGTCAAATGTAACAATCTATGTCTTCTTAACTTTCATTTTTTTTATCTCATTTTATTAACTTTAATTTTATTTTTTATTTTGATTTTGATTTTTTTTTGATTTATTCTGAAGGAGCCCAAGCTCGGTACAGAAAACAAATAAAAAAAAAAATAATAATATAAAAATAATAATAAAAAATAATAACTATTATTTTCTAATTAATAATAAAATAATTAGAAAATAATAGTTTTTGAAGAATAATAAAATAATAATAAATAAAATAATATTAAAATAATAAAAAATAAAATAATATTTTTTAATAAAATAATATAAAAATAAATAATAAATTTCAATTATTATACAAAATAATTGAAATTTATTTTATATAATAATATAAAAAATAAAATAATAAAAATAATAATATTATATATTTAATAATAATTAAAATAATAATAATATATATAATATTTAATATAAAATATATATTAAAAAATATAATAATATATATATTTTATATAAATATAAAATATATATATTTTATCTAATATTATCATGTATGTTCCGATATACAACTTGTAATTTTAAGAAAATTAAAATTTTTTGTAAAAAATAAATAAACTTTCTTTTAGGATTAAAATATTTAACAATTATAAAGGCTACATAAAATTTTAAAGTTATTGAGTGGTCAAAAAAGTTTTTATTCATTTGTAGTATAGGCCTATTTGAAGTTTCTCTTTTTCTAAGAGTATTTTCAAGAGCTTATAGTATTTTACTCTAAATTATTTTCTTTTTATAGATTCAATTTCATTATTTTATTCTAATATGTTTATTGAATCTTTTTGAATAATTTTTTTACAGTCTAGAAGGATTTTTAGGATGAACGATGATTCCAGATTATTTAACCTGAAATGATTGATAGGTATTACTCTTCAATACTTTAGGATTATAATAATTTATTTTTCAAAAGATAACTAAAGAAAATCAGTTTATTTTCATTGAATCGTTTCATTAGGTTAGCATAAAACTTCGATCCTAACTGCCTATCTGAAATATTGCTGACCTGATTTTTCACTATTTATTATTTCATAATCTTTCGGTTTGTCTAGACTTTATCAAGAAAAAATATCAAAATTAAAGATAAATACAATAGAATCAGAATCAGAATTAATCAAAAATGAAATCAATCCTAATTCCGATTACTTTTTTTTTGTGTTTGGGCCTGATAAATTGTAGTGCTTTGAATTTAGAGGATGAAAGGGTTCACACACACGTAAGCTCAAATGAACCATATTTATACTTGACAATTTAAATAAATATTTTTTTACAGCAATTTACTGAAGAACTTCACTATAAAGACACAAACGGTGACAATTTATTCGAGCACAATGTTGAATATGATCATGAGGCTTTTTTGGGTAAAGCAGAAGCCGAAAAATTTAAATCACTGACCCCGGAAGAAAGCAAAGAAAGACTTGGGTGAGGAATCATTTTTTAGCTTTTAACATAGACAGTTTAAAAATTGTGGTTTTTACCAAAGAAAAATTGTCGATAAAATTGACATTGATCATGATGAGTTCATTAACGAAACTGAATTATATGAATGGCTAAAAAATGTGACTAAAATTGAGCTCTTTAAAGACACAGAAGAAAAATGGAAGTTATTCGGAGAAAATACCACTCTGGATGAATATTTAGAGACTAATTATGGCGCATTAAAATACTGTAAGCAAATTCAAACTTAGCTTAGTTATTCATTTAATTCATCAAAGATAGCATCATGATCACCATTGATTTGTTTTTTTTTAATTATTTTATTCCTAAGCAAACTAATTGGTAAGATAGACCGTAATCATGATTTTTTTATAACTGAAAATGAGCTTCGCATTTGGATAAGACAACAGCACAGACTTGATCTTCAAAAAGAGACTGATAAAAAATGGAAAAAAGTTAATCCAAAGCAAGATCAATATTTAAAATTTGATGAATTAATTGAAAATACAATAGGTGGTTCAGAGACATGTATGTTTGAGTGGCTAGGCATGCATGTCTTTTAAATCATGGAAATAAACAAGCATTTTTTTTAGGGAGCGAAGAAGAGAAAGAAAATCGCAAAGAATTGTATGATTCGTATTTGAAAATGATGGAACGAAATAAAAAACGATTCAAAGCTGCTGATTTTGATGGAGATGGAAAATTGAGCCGAACTGGTAAAAAAATAATATTTATTAATCTAAAAAAAATGTTTTTCGAATTTTTATTTAATTAAAAATTTTATAAATAGAATTAAACGATCCTAAAAAAACTTAATATTTAAGGAGTCTCTTTTGAAAAAAAATATCAAATTTTATTAAAATTTTTTGTATTAATTTAACATTTATTTTTGAGCATCGCTTATTTAAGAATTGATATTAATAATGAACTTTCAAATGGACAATAAAATTATTGAAAAATGCCAAGCTAGAAATTAGAATTTTAAAATCAATATTCGAAATATTGATACATTATTTTTCATCTTTATCATCAGTAATTATAAGATATTTATTTTAAAGAATATTCTGATTTTTTGCATCCGGAAGAATCCAAAACAATGAGACAAATAGTTATAGATGTAAAATAAAATGGTCTTTTTTAAATCAAAATTAAATTTTTTTAAAGGAAACTATCGAAGATTTGGACAAAAATAGTGATGGGGTAGTTAGTCTTGATGGTGGGTTGGTTTTTTTTTTTTAATCCTCTAAAATTTACATTTTTTTTTTAGAGTTTGTTCGTAAGTAAATAGTTTTGGCTTGTAATACCTGCAAAATTTAAATTTTGGTTTAGTCGATTTGCAAAAGAGTTTAAGAGAAGGTGAATCCGAACCAGAATGGATTCAGGTCGAAATTGAAAACTTTAAATTGTTCAGAGATAAAAATAAAGATAATGTGTTAGACCGTGAGGAAGTTAATGACTGGATTTTGCCATCTGACTATGACCACTCTTTAAACGAGGCTAAACACTTGATATACGAAGCTGATGAAAATAAAGTAAATCAATTTAAAATCTATTTTCTAAATTGTTTTTAAAAAAATATCAAGGATGGTAAATTGAGTAAAAAAGAAATTTTGGACAGCTATAACTTGTTTGTGGCAAGTCAAGCAACAGCTTATGGTAAAGCGATCTACGAGAAAGAAGATCTTTAAAATAATGTTTTTATTTAAAAAATTTTGATTTGTTTGATTTTTCTAAAATAAAATTTTTCAGTAATTTAATAAAAATAAAGTTAGAAGCAAAGAACTTTTTTCTTTTAATTTTCGTTATATCTCAATCTTTAAATAAAATTAAATTAGAAACAAATGATTGAGCAATTTTCAAATTAATTTTTTTAATTAGCTAAGTTTAAAAAAGCTCTTTTAAATTCTTCTAAATCTAAATATCCATCATTATTTATATCCAAAGTAGCAAATAGTACTTTAACATCATCTTCACCATATCTTCTTCCCAACCGACTGTTCAATCTAAGCAAAATTTTCTCAGCATCTTCAACGCAAATTGTTCCTTTGTTATCCTTATCTATTGATCGGAAAATTTTTTCTATCAAACTCGAAATGGAGCTAGAAGTGGATAAAGTTGGCAATTTAGTGCCTGAAGCAGTTGAAAAAGAAAATCCAGAGGCTCTTGAACGAGTTGGATTTTCAAATTTTATAGATGTTGAAAAAGAAGCAGGTTGCTGTGCCACAGCTGATGCAGATTTTAGTATTGATCGTTGAGAAAATCTAGGATTTTCTTGGATAAAATTTGAGGCCGAGCCATTTATTTCAGAAGAATTTTCCCCTTCAATGGGTATTGAACGAGCGACTGATCTCTGTGAAGTTCTAGATTGCGTTCGTACTGAAGGCTGGATGGAAGCAGCTTTTTCTGACCTTATCGAAGGGGCTTTTTCTGATAAGATAGAAGTAGGTATTTCAAAATTAGTAAAATTATTTAGCTCTGATTTCACAGAAGGAGCTCTTCCAGAAAAAATAGAAGCAGCTTTTTCAGCATTAATAGAAGGTGTTTTTTGAGGAACAAATGATGCCGGTGGGAAAAAAATCGAATTATTCACAGGAGCATTGGACGCTGTTTTCTTAGATCTACTGGATAAGCTAGAAAAGGAAGAAGTTTTTGAAGAATTCATTTGAGCTGCACTGACAGACCGAGAAATATTGGACGATGGCTTTTCATATGAAAGTTTTTGTAAATAATTCTTATAATGAGAAAGACCTTCACTTTCTAAATCGACCAAATTCAATGCATCAACATCGCCTTCTAATTCATGTACTGACTTTGGTTTGTGATCAGCAGCCAAAACCAAGCCATCCGGTGTCTTTATGTCAAATACAAAGTCTGGCAACTCGGTTGCTTTCTTCATCACATTACCATATCTCTCAACATACTCGGCCGGATTAGCCCTAATTACACCCAAATATTTGAACTCTTTTTTAACATTAACTTGTGGTGTTTCCCATTGAACAATCACATTTCTTGGCTTAACCACTATTGGATCAGACTCAGCTGGTTTTTGAAAAATAACTCGCCTCTTCACCTCTGCATATGGCAACCAACGCTCGACAATAACTGCTTGTGGTTTTGGAGGCAATGGTGCAAGACGTTCAACGACCACTTTTCTTGGTGGTGGTGGGATTCGCTTGCCACTTATTGTGATCACTTTTCTGCCAACTTGTGCCGGTGGTGTCGGAGGAGCTTCTCGAATTATTAATGGTTCGGGTGTTTCAGGTCTAGCTGGTTGCTGACGAATTATCAAGGGCGGAGCTGGCGCTGTCAATTCATTAGGCAATTGATTGATGATGATTTCTCCAGGAGCTGGTGGAGTCGGTGGTCTCAAATACCTGATGGCCAGCTCTTGTATATACTCAATTTGCTGCTTTGAATTTTTGATCAATACTTCTGGATTTATGTCTGTGTTTATTTTGTATTCATTAATTGGCAATTCACCTCTCCAGTTTATTACTTCATTTTTATTAGCCCAAATACCCTTTTCTCCGTTTACCTCAATTTCTTCGCTTCCATCAATCTCAATCGGATTTTCAGATTGTAAAATTGAAACTTCTACTTTACTTAAATAGTTGCTATCGAAATTTGAAGCAAAATTGGTTTGATTATTTAAAAACTGATTTCTAAGAGACTGTGTAGAAGGACGTCTTTTGGTTTCAAATTCCAATAAATCTTTGGCGATTCTGGAAACGGAATTAGTGCCACCTGCCGGTTTAGTAATGCCTTGATTATTTACCATCAAAAGTCCTCTGTCATCTGTCAGTCTTGCGGAGAGAAGGCTTTGTCCTGATCCTACTGCCGAAGCAGATTTTTGTAATGATTGATTACTAGAGCTTTGCCTTGATCTTTTCGATGAGCTCCTATTTTCTGGTGATTTTCTTTCTTCAACTAAGTTACTCATTTTACAGAATATTTTGAGTTAATTGGAAAAGAAACTTGGATACTTTTTATAGCTGAAAAAATGCAATTTAATTTAAGATTGGTGCATTTTGAAGAACCAAATTTTAATTAGTTTTAACATTTTTTTATTGTTTTTTTTTTCTAATGCTGGCTTAATTGGAACATTTACATATTTAAGTTTTGTTTTTTAAAATATATTTCAAACGAATGAAACATTCAGAACTTCTAATTAAGTCACCATAAAATTTATGCTCATTACCGAAGCAATTATTCCGCCGACTTAGCTTTTCTTGTTAAACACGGACCCAATCAAACACTTGTTTCTATACTCATCTTATTAGAAACATGTTGTTTGTTAATTAACGTGTTTAGTTTTTAATTTAAATAATTTCTCTAAACAATAATTTAAAAAATTGTGGTGGTAAAATTTTTACCAACAAATATTTTGTAAATAATTTGTCTCTTACACGGCTAATTAGAAATGTATCGGAATTTTTAAAAGTGCGTATACATTTATTAAAATTTAGTACTAGCTAATACTTCTAGGTTAATTTATTTTACAATGTGGTATTTCCAAGCCTCTTAAATTTAGAAGATAATTTTAAGAGAGTAGGACATTTAAGGTAAATGTGAATGACCACCTGAGCGACGAATATCAAATATTTTTAAATTCAATTAGTTTATTTGTCAATTAATTATCAAATGTTATTTCGGAAATTTATTTTATTTTATTTATCCCCCTTTTTTTTAAATCTAGATCAAATTTTAAAATTCTAATTAAAAAAAAAGAATTGAAAAAATTTTCTACACATTGTTGATTTATTTATTATTGCATCTTTTTTATATTAATTCGAAATTTTTTATAAGTCGACCTAAGCTTAAAATTTTTTTTTTTAATTTTTAAAGCCTTTGCTTGAGAAAAATTATGGGTGACTCCATCTTTCCCATCTTGTCCATGATCAAGAAATTTCGTATACTAGTTTGATACTAGTGTTGGTCGACCATTTATAAATTTTAATGTCTTTCAATAATTTTGGAAAATCTTAAGTGATTTTTCGAAAAATTTAAATAAGTTTGTACCAAAAAATTCAAACTTTTCAAAAGCCTCTTTTTCTGGATTCAATAACAAGATTTAAAAACAGATTTTCTTAAAAAAACTAGATAAGAATTCGGTCGAAACCACTTTTAGGCTTAATCCGTGTAACAATCAAATCAATTTTTTAAAAGATTTAAATATCTAACCAGCTTTTAAAATTTGGTCTTATTTTTGACCGGTCAGGAAGCCGATACCTGATTTTTTTTGGGAAATTTTATCCTGATAAAAATGAGATATACTATACAGTATTCTGAAAAATTCATTGAATGTATGCAAGATTTTTAATTATCTTTTTTAAAAAAACATTTTTTCAGAAAATAAGAAACTTTTTTCTAATAATCTTCGCCTAGCCAGAGAATCCGATACTTTTTTTTTTCATTTGATCATTTTCATTTGTATGCTAGGACGTGTGATTTTTCTATTTCTCCTTTCTTTCTTCCTTTATTAACTCGAGAGAAAACGCATTTTATCAAGGCCTCTATGGAATGAAAAAAAATTGGGAAATGTCTTTATCAAAAGACACTTGGAAATTTATATAAATCTTAAGTCGGATCAATTTCAGACTTTTCTTTCTTTGCTTGAATTCATTTTCAGAAAATAATATCAGAAGAATACAAGCATTTCAGAATCCAGCAGTTAGATTTGTCCTCAAATTAAAATTTTTTTGATACAAATTAAAAAGGTTTCGTCTATTTCTATATCTGTCTTTTTAAATTTTTTTTATTTTATTATAGCTTATTTAACTTATTTTAATTTTTAATTAATCTTATTTTATCTAACTTTATTTTGATTTTTTTTTAATTTGATTTGTTTATAATTTATTCTGAAGAAGCTTTAGATCGATAACAAAATTGCACCTGCAAAAATAGAATTATATAGCTGAAATATTTTGAAAATTTTCTAAATCATCATCGATGAAAATTGACCCTCCATTTTATTGACAAAATAATTTCTCATTTAAGTACCTAAAATTTAAAAATATCTTTGCAGTAAAAAATAATGGATGATAATTGTCAAACATTTGAAATAAATTTTTTAATGATTCAAATTTAAAAGAAAAATTCTTGATTAGCTGAATATTTTTTTCTTTAATCTATTAAAAAGATTTTTAAAATAAAATTGCTTTCATTTATTTGATTAAATTTTAAAAGAGATAATATCTTGTCTAAAAAGTCGCCCAGTCGTTCATTTTAAAAACATTTTAAAAAATTAATTTAGTCCTACTCTTTAACAAAACTCATTTGTTTTACTAAACTATAAATAAGCAAATTTTTTATGAGAAAGACAAAACTAATGAGTTTTAATTTAAAAGATTAATTGACTTTTGGCGGTATGTATAAAAAAAAATTATTTTAAATTAATATTTTCGATTCTCATAGCTTTTATAATACACTGAATCTATTCACTAGGACACGACTTATATTTTAAAATTAAAAAATAAATAAAAATAGGTAGAATTTATTTTTATTTCGATTAATTAAAATAACCAATAATGCCATCTTCAGTAAAAACCTCAGAAGATAGCTTTGGAATCGGCTTTAACAAAAAAAATGGAACAAATATTAAGTATCAAACGGATTCAGGTTTTTTCAGTGAATTCGATTCACAAATTTTGAATTCAAAGTTTTTATCCAAAACAAAAGCCATAAATCATAGAAAAAGTCAGAAAAAAGGTAAAGAATTAAATTCTGAAAGGGTATTTACACACGAAAAAAATGATGAAAAACCAGAAATAATTTTAAAAAGAATAAACAAAAAACTGCAGACCATAAACTGGAGAGGTGAATTGCCAATTAATGAATACAAAATAAACACAGACATAAATCCAGAAGTATTGATCAAAAATTCAAAGCAGCAAATTGAGTATATACAAGAGCTGGCCATCAGGTATTTGAGACCACCGACTCCACCAGCTCCTGGAGAAATCATCATCAATCAATTGCCTAATGAATTGACAGCGCCAGCTCCGCCCTTGATAATTCGTCAGCAACCAGCTAGACCTGAAACACCCGAACCATTAATAATTCGAGAAGCTCCTCCGACACCACCGGCACAAGTTGGCAGAAAAGTGATCACAATAAGTGGCAAGCGAATCCCACCACCACCAAGAAAAGTGGTCGTTGAACGTCTTGCACCATTGCCTCCAAAACCACAAGCAGTTATTGTCGAGCGTTGGTTGCCATATGCAGAGGTGAAGAGGCGAGTTATTTTTCAAAAACCAGCTGAGTCTGATCCAATAGTGGTTAAGCCAAGAAATGTGATTGTTCAATGGGAAACACCACAAGTTAATGTTAAAAAAGAGTTCAAATATTTGGGTGTAATTAGGGCTAATCCGGCCGAGTATGTTGAGAGATATGGTAATGTGATGAAGAAAGCAACCGAGTTGCCAGACTTTGTATTTGACATAAAGACACCGGATGGCTTGGTCTTGGCTGCTGATCACAAACCAAAGTCAGTACATGAATTAGAAGGCGATGTTGATGCATTGAATTTGGTCGATTTAGAAAGTGAAGGTCTTTCTCATTATAAGAATTATTTACAAAAACTTTCATCTGATAATCCAAAGAAATTTATTTCTGAAATAAATTTTGATAAAGATCCTACTAAATATTTGAGTGATCTTTTTTTAATTGAACTTAATACCATTTTTTGCCTTTTAGACCATAAACAATCGGGTTTTATTTACTTAATGGATATAGATAAAATTATTAAGCTTTTTCTTGTTAGATTAAATATTGCCTTGAATTCTTTATTTTTGAATTATTTATACAAAAAATTCAAATTAAAATCAAAAAATAAACTTAATTTAGATGAGTTTAAAATGGTATTTTCTATTTTAACTCCGTTATTTATTTTAAATTTTGGTAAATAAAATCAATTTTATGAAAAATTTCAAATGGTTTTAAATTATTATTCATTATCTATTTTTTTTTGTTTGATTTTTATTTTCATGTTTTTATTTATCTGCAATTTTTGGAAATTCATCCTAAATAAATTCAAACTTAAAGGCGTTTGATTTTAATAAAATAATTCAAATTTATCTTATAATAAATTACTGAAAATTTTATCTATTGACAACTAGAACATTAAAACTAATATTGTTCTTTTAGATCTTTTTTAAAAAAAAAACTATGATATATGTTTAAATAGATTAATTAATGTTCTTTCTGCCCTTTTTAGAGGCTTATTTTATTTTAACTAACCAAAGAACACCTTTTTGTACTTTTTGTCTGTATATTGTTAAAAAGAATGTTTTTAAGAATAAAATCCTTTTTGAACTCATTGCCTCCTTTTTGTTAAAGAAAAATAACCCTGAAATTTAAAAAAGCAAAGCGATTGACGTCTGACGACGTCAAGGTCAAGGGTTTATGTAAGGGTTATTTTTGTTTTAACAGAAACAAAGAGAAAGGATTTAAGTTTAAGGGAATTCGGTTAATTGAAATTATAAAGAACAACTTGATTTCCAAAAAATACAAAAAGTAAAAAAAAGGACGTTCTAACCTAAGATCTAAAATAATTTCTAAAAATTACAAAAAGATCATTCTTTTAGACTTAAGAGAAAAAAAAATGAGAGGAATACTGACCTTTCAAATAAAGTTAAAAAAATATAAAAAGGACGTCTATTTTAGACTAAAGCTAGAAATAAATTCTAAAAAGAACATCCTTTCTATAAGGGAGTATATAGAAGGGTCTGTTGTCAATAGCTCGAAAATTTTAACAGACTTTTAAAGAATTTGGTGTAATCCAACTTAAATCGATTTCAGTTAATCAATTACCAAAGCTAATTTAGAGTCAAATGTGGGAAATTATTTTGGGAAAGATATAAATTTCTTTATTTTAAATTTTTTTCTCAATAAAGTGATTTAAAAAAAGGATGAATTTATTAAATGAAATATGGGAAGAGATTAGCTTGATTCATTTTAATTGTATATTTATATTTATTTGTAGTTTTAGTAAAAAAAATATTAATTGGTAAAAGATTTTTTATTATTATTAACAAAAAGACTTAATAATTAATATTCCTTTACTAGTACTAAAGACTTTTTTTTTTTAATTCAAGCATAAAATATTTTAACTTCAAAATGTTCAAAACATTTTGATTCATTTTTTCTAATTTAACTTAATATTATTAAATCTTTTCTAAATTAAAAAATATTCAAAAAGAGACTGTGAAGTTTTCTGTTTATGATCAGCTTTAAAACCAAATATTCAACAAGTAGAAAACATAAATCAATGATTAAAAGTTGGTCTAATTCAATTCTTGTCAATATCAGTTAATAATATATCATTTATTTACAAATAAAATTTAATGAAAATAATCGTAGAAAAAAATTTCAAGAAAAACAATTGAGGTGTTTACACCTTTGGTGCATTTTTGTCTTATTTAAGTCAAATTCTACTTAAAATTATGATTGCATATAATCATTCAAATTGACATATGCACACCACGCAACGCCATTTTTGGACATTAAACGCAAGCACTCGTTCGTCTGTCCATAGACAATTTCCAATGGAGGAATTCGCGGCATATTATTAGCTTCCAAAATAGCACTGTTTAACAGGGCTGAAATAGGCTCGCGCTGGGTCGACTCCAGCAAGTAGCCGAAGGGACTGCTCCACGGATCATTGTAGGCCAACAGGCTAAATGCATCTCTTAACATTTTGCTGTTCGACGAACCATCACCATTTTCGTTGGAACTTAGATTATTTTCTTGGAATAACTCACGACCATATTCTAAAATCTTCTTCAAATGTTGGTCGTTTTGACCAATTGTAAATTTAAATGATCCATTTTCCATGGGCTTGGTCGCTTTTGTCACCAAATCAGTGTCCATTTTTTCCTCACTTTGAGCATCTTCAGCTTGACTATGTCCATTTGAAATGGGTTGTTCACTTGCCCCATCTACAGCCATATCTTCGCATACTTTTTCCCTGTCCCAACTATTTACATCATTTATCATCTCAATAAATTGACGAACCTTTAGAGCAAATAACAAGTTTGGATTTTTTTCTAGAATACCCGGAAATAATTGGTAAGTTAGTTGGATGGCCTCGGCAATTCGGCCATTAAGCACTGAATTTTGTATTCTCTGCCTGTTTCGAATCGAGGCCAGTTCTTCCTCGAACACATGTCCAACACTTTTGGTGAACGCCTCGGCAGTGGCACTATAGCCATGATGCACCAAATATGTGCTCACTAACTTTCTCAATATGGTCGGAAAATTGTTCTCTGTTTCTTTTTTGAGCGAAAATCTCTCTATTGATTGTCTAGTTTTTAGATGCCATTCTTTGACATAGTTGTGAATATCAAACTCGAATGGATATTGACCAAAGTTAGCTTCCACACTTTCCATTGGCGTTTGTAAGCCAACAGTGGGATACAAATCACTCTTTAAATGGAAAATTGAAAAGACTTAATTTTTTTTAATTATAAAAAATTTTTTTTAAATAATAAAAATTTTTTAAAATGAAATTTTTTTTTAAGTGATAAAATTTTTTTGTTACCGGCAAGTCCCGGAAAGCTACGCCCAAATTGTAGCCATTTTTTGTATAAAAGCAAACATTTTCAATCAGGTTCAAACAGCAGCCGATGATGTCACCTGTGGTAAAAGTCGGGCCATAGTTTTGTCCAGTGCCCGAGCAACAAAATGAATGTCCGTCGTCACCATGATAGCCGTAGGAGTTTTTGTCCCAGCCTGGCAAGCGATTTAGACTTACATCCGACCTGGACAGTCCAATGCCCATGAAGCCGTCTCTTCCTTTGCTAATAATTTTTACTTCAAAGTAATAAATTCCACATAATGCAGGTATGGAAAAATCAGTCCGCACACTGGCAGCATCTTTGTGCGTCTTACCAGGACCTTTGTAAGTAACGCGTAGATTATCATGTGAAACAGTGAGAGATTGGGATTTTTGGTCCGATATCCAACGCCGAGGCAAAGGCGTCTCATTTTGATTCACGTTCGGGTAAAGACGTGCAATAACGTCACCTACCTGAATTCCACCAGAGCCTGTACTATTAGCTGGGTTTTGATTAGAGCCCAAAGGCTCACTGGTGACAAAGCTGGTGTCCATTTTTTCCGTATTATAGGTGTTGGAAACAGTTGAAGAGGAAGAAGAGGAAGAAGAAGTGAGAGAAGAAAGTGAAATGATGTTGTTCAAAAATCTATTATTGCCTGATCCTGAATTGGACAAGTTGTTGGGCAGAGAAGACGACAGTGGAAATTGGTTAGATTGCGATGGCACGCGGACAGATACTCCTTGAGATGAAGTAACACTATTATTGCTATTATTTGTGCTAGCTGTGTTCAAATTGTTCATGTGTGTGTTCAAAGTACTTTGATTCAAATTAGTATTCTGATTTAAACCATTGGAGTTGGAATTGTTCATTTCAATCTAAATAAAGACATTCGAATTTTGTGAGTGTATTATAAAAAAAATGTTGATTTAAATAGGAAAAAGTACGCAAAAAAGCCTTAAATAAATTTTAATAAAATTTTAATTTTTTATTCATTTTGCGAATAAGTTTTTCTTGATATTTTTATATTAATTTAAAATAATTATGGAAAAAATTTACTAGAACACTTACCATAGGAGAATCGAACGCATTTGATCTAATTTATTTTTCGTGACTTTAGCTTGAATTTGAAACAAAAAAATTAAAGAATCCCTTGTTTAATTCTGATCTTTGTTTGTTTCAAAATTTGCAAATAAAATAACAAGTTAAAAATGCATTATCCTATGCATATCATATGGTTTTTAATGCTTAATATGCTAATAGATGATCGATTTTAGCGATGGCATTGCGCAATTTTAAAAGCAATCTAGTAAATAAATTATTTTAATAAAGACAATTTTCAAGTCGATAGTTGAAAAAATTAAAATAAAAAGTTTAAAAAGACCTAAAGCTTCTGATTCAAATGAAAACAATATATCAAATAATCGTGAAAGCTTAAACGTTCGGAAAAAAAATTTTTGCTTCTTTTTTATCAATAAAATTTATGCTAAAAATATGTTTAACAAGAACAAATGAATTCTTTTAAGTTTAGAAAATTTGAAAGAAAATACTTTTTAAAATAATTAAAATAATCTAATTGTGAAGATTTCTTAAAATGGCATCAATGATAGAATGAAACAATGCCTAGAAATCCGTGTACAAATTTAAGCTTTAAGTGATATTAAAAATGGATTTATAAAAGACTCTAAACAAATATATTAAATTTAATTTTTTTTCAATAGAACTATAGTTTTTATATAATAAGCTCAGTATTTCTAATATTATTTATCTTTAATTAAATTAATTTTGATTAAAAAAATAATAATAGCCTATAGTAATTCTAGGTCTATTATTTTATTTTACGGATTCATCATTTACTGTGCTAAAATAATCAGGTTTTTTTTTTAAATAAAAAAGAAAAATTTCGCTCATATTTTCTTCCATTATTTTACATGAAAATACACATGGTTTATTTTTTTTTGTGTTTGAATTACAAAATGTATCGACTGTTGAAATAACATTGCAAAAGTGCGATGTTTCAAATAAAAAAATAATTTTGAGTGAATATTGCAAGCATTTTCATATTTGAAATTAAACTTTTTAGTGAAATAGAACTAGTTAAAAATTAATTAATTCTAAAAATTAAAAAATTCATTTTTAAAATTTAAACTTTATTAAGAAATATAAATTTATCTATGGAGTTGAACGATTAATAATTAAATCATTGATGATTTTTTTATAAAACAAATCGATTTTCAATTTTTTTAAATTTTGCTGATTTTGACTTTTAACATGCTTTTTTTATAAAATTCGAGTTGTTTAGCTCAAGAGCTTTCGATTGGTATGTCTATCTTCAAAATAATATCATGTTTTAGGCTAAATAAGAAGGGGTCTGCAGACACTTTTTAAGGGGTTCCCAACACATTTTTGCTCAATATCAACCGAAACTTTGCATAAAATGTTATAAAGCATAACGTATTCTGAAAAAGCATAAAATTTTCTACAATTTGGTATATTTAAAAAAAACATTACTAAAAAAATCTTCCTATTCGAAAAAATTTAGGGTTTGCAAATACTGATTTGCAAACGGGTCTGCATTTTAGGGACAACCGCAATATTCACTCAAAATTTTTTTTTAATTTGAAACGTCGCACTTTTGGAATATTATTTCAAAAGTTGATACATTCTGTAATTCAAATTCGATTTATTACAGTACTGCTACGATACAGTGATTTTACTAAAAATTACGTCTTTTTACTAGATTTTACGTAAAAATCGGAAAAAATCTGTGAAATTACGTAAAAATACTAAAGTAAAATAATGTAAATTTACCAGATTTTACGTAATTTTACGTAATTTTACCGGATTTTTCGTCAATTTTGGTAATCTTCAAAAGGGCCAAAAAAAGTCTAATTTTTGGTGAATTTTTGAATTTTTTGATTTTTTTATAAATTTTATGAAAAAAAAAACAAAAAAAAAAAAACGTTTTTTTACGTAATTTTACGTAATTTTTTATTATAAAATGGTAATTTTAAGTAAAAAAAAGTAAATTTTAGTAATTTAAAAAAAATCTTTTGAATGTGATCAGAACAAAAAAATTAGTATAATCTATTTTGTCTTTTTATTTCTATCATTTTTAAAACAATCACAAGCTTTTCTCCAAGACTCTTTGAATGTTGAATTTTGTGGAACCAATTTTAACAAGTCTTCTTTTAAATTAAATGATTTTATTTATTTTTCTATACATATTAAATAATATACTATTTGTTACTTTTAATTTCATCCATATCTTTCGGATATTTTTTTCATAAAAACTTAATGTCTGCCCAGGATCTTCACCGAAACGTTTTTCAATTTCGTTTCTCAAACGGTTTGTAAACAACTTATTGTTTACTAAAAAATATTATTAAATAGTTGAATGGTTTAAAATAAATTAATTATTACAAATAGTTTCACTAATATGGACATCAGTTTCGACAATAGAATCATTTAAACTTTCAGTAGCTTTTCTCTTAACACCTGGTGACCTATTAGAACTTTCAGATTCTAAATCTAGTATAAAATTTTTTGATTGCTGTATTGTCATCTCTTATTTTTATAACATTCGAATTTAGTATTCCAATATTTTGGTTTAGGTTGCAGAGAGTTTTTTCTAATGCATCTTGATGTGTAGACTTTAAGTCATTTATTAATTTTCCGCTCTTTTAAAAAACATACTTTAGTTAAACGAAGCAAAATATTAAGAAAAAGTTTATTCTCTTTTAGCTTAAAAGAACAATTGTGACTCTTACTTTTTTTTGACAACTTTGAAAACTTTTTTTGATTCTATTTTGGCTTGAACAACCAAAATTTTATTATCAATCTCATGCGCAAATGAAATAATGGTGTCTTTAACATACTTCATTTTTAAATGATTTTTGAAGTTAAATTTAAGTTTAATCATTTTAGCTAACCTATTTAAAATTAAAAAAAAATGATTTTATCAGAATCAGATGCAACAATTGGGGTAAAAGAATTCGAGAAAACCTTAACACCAGTTAAATGTCAAAGTTATATTAACCATTTAAAAAAAGTTTGAATTTTATTCAATTTTTATTTTATTTATGAAGTTTAAATCTTATATATTTTAGGTAATAAAAATTGTTATAGATAAAAATGGTGATTGGTCTGACCATTAAAACTTTAGCTATTAGCGTTAATTTAAAAAACTTTATTTTTTACTAGTGTTTTTTACTAAAATTTACTTTTTTTAATTAAAATTACCATTTTATAATCAAAAATTACTTAAAATTACGTAAAAAAACGTTTTTTTTTTGTTTTTTTTTCATAAAATTTATAAAAAAAATCAAAAAATTCAAAAATTCACCAAAAATTGGACTTTTTTGGCCCTTTTGAAGATTACCAAAATTGACGAAAAATCCGGTAAAATTACGTAAAATTACGTAAAATCTGGTAAATTTACATTATTTTACTTTAGTATTTTTACGTAATTTCACAGATTTTTTCCGATTTTTACGTAAAATCTAGTAAAAAGACGTAATTTTTAGTAAAATCACTGTATCGTAGCAGTACTGTATAAAAAATAATCAAATATTTTAATCTTAGATAATCAGTGGACATGATTTACTAAAAGATGTTAATGGATATCCAGCACATCAATGGGCTTCTAATTTTCTCAAAATTTGTTTATCAAGGAAGAGGCCAAAAATCATGTTTTGGACCCAACCAATATATCAAATCGCCCAACTTGTTGTCCGATTAAGTCAATCTTCTAAAAGGTTGTTTATATTTTTTTATTTATTTAAATTAAAATTATTCTTGGAAGCTCTCAAATTCAAGTATGGCTTTCCTGCAGAAAAAGAAGATAAAGTATGGAAGAAAATAATCAGTTTCTTTCATAAATTAAAAAAAATAAAACCTAATACTGCGAGACTCCTCTATTAATTTAAAACCCCGCAATTATTAAGTATTAAAAATAAAAATTTTCCTTGAAAAATCCAAATTTGATCAATTTATGCAGTGGTTCCAAGCTGTTGTAGTCCGCGGTGAAACTCTTGAGAAAGAAAACAGTAATCTGAAAAGTGAACAATCAAAAAAAAAGAGCATCCAAAAGTCTTACCGTCTTTTTCATCTTTATTTAAAAGTGAAAAAACAATGAGATGAAAATGTTTTGACAGCCAAATAATCAAAAGAAATTAAGGTGAAAGAAAAAAAGGAGAAAAATATCATTCTTATAGTGCTTCTTAAAGAAACAATCAAAGAATATAAAATTGAGGAAAATGAAAAAGCAAATCATATTGAATGTCCCGGTTTCATCGATAAATGCTTCACTGACTATGTAAAACATGAAATTAAAAATGAATTTGAATTTAACGAAGTCTCTGAAAAAAAAAATTTCTCAACTTGATCATGAACTTATCAACGTTAAATCAGGAATATCCTCAAAAAAACTGAAAACCGCCTCGAATACGCTTATGCCACTAATTACCAGTTTATTTAACCATTGTCTAGCTGAAAACACTATACCAGTTGAATGGAAAACTGCGGTAGTCCGATTTATAAAAACAAAGGAGACATTGATGATGTAAATGACTACCGTGGAATATCAGTCTTGCCACCACTGGCTTAAATTTTCCGATCTAATTCTTGTGAGACAGCTTTACATTTATTGATAAGTGAAATGAACCGTTTCAAAAGTTCAAGTATTTTTGGCTTGTTTTCATTTATGAATCTTCGAAAAGCTTTTGACTCGATTGACCACAGCCTGCTTTTAATCAAAATAAAAAAATATGGTTTTAGCGAAAAATCGATCCTCCTAAAAGCTAACTTCTTCTCAGAAAGAATTCAAATAGTAAAGTACGACAAAAACCTCTCTGGTCAGAGGCAGATCCGGTTATCTTTACTTCAGGGAAGCGTGCTAGGATATTTTTCAAAAGAAGCGAAACAGAAGCTTACCAACTGCTACAAAATTTGTCAAAACAAATAACTGGGATTTAAATCAATAGTCCAAACATCTAAAGACTACAAAAAATACTTGAAAAGTATGGCTTGGCAAATTTTCAGCGTAGCTAGAACAACCACGTTCTATTTCAAAGTTTTAAATGATCCAAATGCTCCAGCAGTCCTAGCTAAGAGTCTAATCAACAACGATTAACTAGAAAAAAATATGCTCTTAAAAACATTGGAAAGGTTCAAATTCCAAGAATCAGTGGACCCAATTACTATAAAATGAAGACATTTGAATTCTATTGTAGCAAATTCATAAAAGGCTTCTGTATAAAAGACATCAAATTAGAATTTGTTTTTTTAAAAAAGAATAAATCACAATATCAATCTGATTTTTAACAAAATTGTTGAGTCGTTTCCAAAATTTGATCGGAGTTATTACTGCTTGTACTACAAATGAATGCAAAGTCTAGGACTAACAAGATAATTGGTTTCGCTATTTATGTCGTACTCATCAACAAGGCAACATATTCTGTTTCAAAGAAATTCAATGACACACCAGAGTTGAAATGCCCAGTTGTTTTATCAACATATAAAATAGTGCTAAAATTTTGAGACTCAAACTGTCTGTTATTATTATGCGTGTGATATTCTTTCCCATTAATCATTGCTCGGTCACTTTTTAAAATGTTCAAATTTATAAAATAATATTGATTTAATTTTCGTTTTCTCCTTTGCAACCTGTCTCTCTTTTTTGACGTTTAAGTCATCCCCGAGAATATTCTTTTTACAATTCCTATTTATCTTTTCGAATATATCAAAATTTAGAATTTTAAAGGTGAATTATTTAAAGTGAAAATATTTATTTGATCATTGCATTGATTTATTTTGATTCAAAATAATACAGATGAAAATTCATCATACGAAAAGTCTTTTACAAACTCTTAATCATGCTTTACTAAAATTGCTAGTCCTTCACCATGTTTGATTTATAGGTTTTAAAATTTATGAAAATTTTAGATTCATTCGAATCAATTTTTATTTCATAAAGCAAAACAATATCTAATTTGACCAGCTTAGTAAGTGTGAACTTTTTGCGCTCTTGAATTTGAGCTATTAATCATTATTGATGCTAAAAAATTTCACAAAAGGTTGATCTTGCTGGGAAGATGAGAACTATTTCAATGTGTAATCACTAACCTTTCCTTAAAAAGTGTGTAAAACCAGTACCGGCATAAAAATTACATGAGCTCTCATTGAGACTTGTAGGTTGTATGAGGCCTCGCTTCGGAACAACCTTGAGAGATCATTTCTCTAAAATTATCTATCTATCTCATTGAGACTTGAGCCAACTAGCTGGACACCTTCCATCGAGCAAAATTCCAATGGGTAGTTGGCAACTATTATGCTAACAAAATCAGCAACGACGACTTTCACAAGAAAACAGCCTCCAAACCGTTCAGGGTGAACATTTACCAGGTTAGAGAGCGACTACTTGGACACACTCTCCGCATTGATGACAACATACCGGCAAAGAAAGCCAAACTCTTCTATTTCAACACCGATACCTTCCCATAAAATCCAAACACAACCTTCCAATAGTAATCAGTAACGATCTTTAATACATCAAAGAGAAAGTATAGAAGAAACGAGGCAGAAAAAATCACCATGGAATCTCCAGCAGCCAAGTCAACGGCAACAAATGATTATCACAAACTAATAGTGGAGCAGCTAGCACAGAACCGGAAATGGTGTCAGCAGATCATCAGTGACAAGCATGCGCTTTTTCAATGAGCGCGGAGTGTAGAGCTCGCTTACTCAATAATAATAAAAGTAATAATTGATATAATTTTTTTTTTTGGTGCCCCAAATGATAAACCGTAGTTAGTTAAAAAACTTGAAAAATTCAAATAATAAACAATTTGGGTTTTTCATTGACAAGATATTCAAAAAATTTCAAAGATCAACTATTGTATCACCCATCAGGAATCTCCCTTTTTAAATGTTTGTCTCAGTTTTGCGGATCGACATGAACCAGTATTTTCTTTTTTGAAAATTGACATAAAATTAAACTAGAAAAACATTTTTATATAAAACAACTAATTTTTTAATCTTATTAAAAGAAAGAAAAAAAATCTTTATTATGATTATGATTAAATTTTTATTATTGCTGTATTTAAAATCCATTTCTTTAACACTTTTTTGCCCTTATTTGCTTATTTCTCAATAGATTTAATTATTTCAAAAAGATTAAAATCGAAAAATGTTATAATTAATTAATTTTAATCACAAAATATTTTTATTTTCATGCAATAAAAAAGTATACGTTAAACCCGCAGAGGAGTCTCTTGGACCCTGCAAAAAATTGTATTTTTTTTTGGTAAAATAATAAGAGACATTCATTATTATATTCAGAATATTTTTTTTAACATATTTTGAATAATTATGGTAACTTATTTTATCAAAAAAGCATATTTTTTAAAGGGTTTTTTGGACTCAATTAGTACTTAAACAAAACGTAAAAAAAACTTTAATACTTCTTCAATTTTACAAGCTGGCTAGAATCCTGATAATTTTTTTTTCTAACACAAGATTTTAAATAGTACCAAAGACTTTCAATTAGGTTCAATTCGAAAGAAGAAGAAGTGGTATTTAAGACAAAACAGTACATAAAAGTCATTATCTGTAGCTGGTCTTTATAGTAGCTTTCTGTAGCATTTTCTGTTACATAAAAACTTAAAAACTTTGTAAAAATGTTTTAGCTGACCGGTGGTATAACGGCGGGTTAGTCAGTTTTTAATTAAAAGCTAAGTTTTGAAAGCTGTCCAAAAAATAAAAACGGCTTCTTTTTATAGTCGCGGTAGATTTGCCAATGCGTATTAGAAATTTACGGTGATATGACTATAAATAATCCTAACTGAAACTTTGCTCTAGTAAAAAGTTCAGAATTGCCTTTTAAACATACAACCTTCAAGAATCTACATTGAAAGGCTCAAATTTAAGCGATTCAGCTGTATTGATTTATTTTAATTCATAAATTTATTTAGAAATCTTCTAAAAAATATTATTTAAACTCTCATTTATAAATTTGTAATAAAAAATTTGTACAAATTTTCTAAAATCATTATTCGATCTCATCAGCAGTATAATATTTGCTTATTTTTAATCAAGACTTTTAAAACACTATTATAATAAAATATTAAAATATTCAAAAAACCCTATTCAACAAAAAAATACTTTGTAATAGAATTTTTATTATTTGATTTTTTTAAGAAATATAAACATTTTTTAAAAATAATTAAAATTTAATTTTAAATTATCTGTAAAAAACTGCTGAAGACTTTTTTTACTTTGATAAAAAATATACATTTTTTATTTTTGGTTACATTTATAAAAAATCGAAAATACTTAAACAATATTATATAAATTTTATATAGAATATTCTTTAAATTTAAGAAAAACAAATGTTCAAATCTCAAATAAATGTTGTTTTTAATCAAGAAACACCGACGCTCTATTTAACCTACATAGAGTCTTCTAGTTAAAAAAATCTTAAGTAAACAATCACGCAATATATTTTTTTAATATATAAATAAAAAAATGTTTTTTTTTCAAATTTAATTTTTTAATAATTTTATATCAAAATGATTTTGAAATTGATATACTTTATTAATTTAATTCAAACAATATTAAGCTGGCCAACATTTCAGTATTACAGTAAAAATAATCCATCAAATTATCTAGTTTTAAATTCTCAAAATTTGACTTTGTAAGAAATAAAATATTTTGTTAAATTTTATACTTATATACCTATTTATTTAGATCTGGTTTTATTCGTGCCAAAGAAACAAAATTTTTAGTTCATGGTTTTGGTGATAATGGTCGTGTAACTCGAATGTTGAAAGTAAAGGATCAATTAGTTAGCAGAGTAATTAAAAAGTCTATCCATTGTCTCTTTAAATCAATATTAAAAAAATACTTTAAGTCTGACTTTAATATAATTTTGGTTGACTGGGAGGAAGGCGCAGCTGCTCCGAATTATTTTGCTGCTTCAGATAATGTGCGTGTTACAGGTCAAAAAATAGCTGACTTTATTAGAGAAAGTAATATTGATGCTTCAAAAGTTCACTGTATTGGACATAGCTTGGGAGCTCATGTAAAAATTTCAAGAAAAAAAGTTGATCATTTTAAAACTATTTTAAAAGGTATGCGGTTTTGCCGGAAAATCTAAAAAGTTGAAAAGAATTACTGGTAAGCCCATAGTTTATTATCAAATAATTCATTAAGCTTATTATTACTTTGTTAAGGTTTGGACCCTGCTGGTCCATTTTTTAAAGGAAAAGAAAGTACCGAAAGATTAGACAAATCAGATGCTGAGTAAATTAAATTCTAAAAGAGATTCTTGAATTTTAAATATTTTTTATGGTTTAAGTTTTGTTGACAACATTCATACTGATGGTTTTTACGGTATTCAAGATGCAATTGGTCATCAAGATTTCTATCCGAATGGAGGTGGTTCTCAATTTGGTTGCAATCCTCTTGATGGCATTATAGGTAAAAGATACGCAGAAACTATGGAAAAAATTTCAATTAGATTCGATCCTAAATTGGATCCAAGTAAGCCTGAAAACAAATTTAGTAATTAACTTACGTAAAAAATGTAAATTTTAAGTTGATTTGGTTGCTTGCAGTCATATGAGAGTTCCCTTATATTATGCTGAAAGTGTTAATTCAAATTGTGGATTTAGATCAACTCCATGTGACAATTATGGTAATGTTGAAAAAAATAATGATTATTGCTTTAAAAAATATTTTTTTTAGACAACTTCAATAAAGGTATGTGCGCTTGTAATCCTACGCTAGGTTGTGCTCCAATGGGTCATTATGCTTCCAGAAATTATCCCGATGGTAAATATTATTTGAACACAAACCGAGCTGAACCATATTGTCTCCAAAAATATTAACTCACTTTTTATATCTTAAATAATCTAGTCTTAATTTTTATTTATCCTAATAATCTAAAATTTAAAAATAAAATTTACAAATAAAAAAAAAAATCTTAATTTATACATTTTTTTAGGAAATTTTATTCAAATATATCAAATGAATTTTTGTTAAAGGTTCGTTCAAATGAGTCGTAAAAACCTCTAACTATTATTCATTTTTAACTATTTAATTCCATTTCAAATAGCATGAGATAAAAAAAAATGTATGAAATATGAACTTTGGTAAAATGTAAAAAAATATGTTCATAAAATTTTTAATTTTTAATAATTTTTATTTATGCCTTTCACATTTCAATGAATTTAAAACCTGTATGAAAAATAAATTTAAAAAAGAGACCATACTAATTAATCCGAATTTTTTTTAAAAATTTTTATAGTAAATAAAAGTCATACTCTATGAAAGTCTTTAATTAGTTTTTCATTAGAACCTAAAATAAAAATGAATTTAGATCATCTGATTTATTTTGATTCCTTAATGTTCCATGAAGTATACACAAGAGTATCTAATTTTCAGATGAAATACGAAAAAGACACATGCTAAATTTTTATGATTTTATGCACAATACTTGAAAACAGACATATTGCTCTATCTAAGGTGGAAATTTTTATTTTTATTTGATCAAATATACAGTGAAAGAGAAATTTTAATTTCTTAGGCTCGTAATTTGTGCTAATTGTTAAATAGATTTTTTAGTGAAAATTTTTTTTAATTAACATGAATTGCATCTATTTAAAATTGTTATTGAAAATTATTAGTATAATTTTTGTATTACTCTCAAACTTTAGAGTCCTTAAACAGTAAAAAATGCTAAATTGAAAAAAAATTAAAAAGCACAAAGAGGAATTGTGATTTATTTTAATAAAATAACTAAATGATGACTTGTTGAAGTTCATGATCAATATTTGATGCTCAAGTTGATCAAATCAAGTTTTATTTACTATAGCGAAACTACATCTAGTCTCGCTCCACATATCTCCTGCTGTAGCTTATTATTATTATTATTAATTATGAAATAAATAAAAATTTCGCATTGTTTAGATGCTCCTAGTCTACACCTAACGTTAAGATTAGATGCAGTTTAAGATTAAATCATTTGTATATAAGCTAATATACAATGACTATGGGACACCACCTTGATTAACATTACTTATTTCAATTTCTCTATTTTAAATTTCCTTTTCATTTTATTTTAACTTTTTATTATTGTTTATATTTTATTCTATTTATTCCTATTTTTTATTTTTTACCTTTAATCTGAAGGAACTTTAGCTCAGTACTGTTAAACAAATAAATAATCATATCTATCAGAAACATTTTTGTTTTTAATTCGGCTATATTTTATGAACCCTGATTGTTCATTAGAAGATTCAGGAAAAGTTTTTCTCTTAGAAAAAATAAGCTTTGGTTAATTTTAATAGCCCGTATAGCCGAATGATTTGTGTTTTAGTCACGCAAGTAGAGGATCGAGGGTTCAAAACCCACTCAGGGTGAAAAAATCTTCAAAATATCTCTGCAATACAGGACGGATGTTAAACCCTTTTCATCGTAAAAATAGGGGGACCGGTTTCGACTGGGTAATAATTGCGATCAATTCGTTACATTTACCTCTGTGTCAGATCGAAGCCGCTGCTCAAAAAGGTACATGAAAAGGAGATGAGGGCCTCCCTATTATCCATACTAGGATAGAAAAGGGACAATTATTATAATTTTAATTTAAAATATATTTTAATTGTGGAAATAAGATAATTTTTGTCTAAATAAAAAAAATAAAGTCTTGAACCATTTATTCACTAATTAACAAATATTTCATTAAATTTTTTTAGGTTCAATTTAAAAAGGTCAGAAGCAAAATCAACATCGAGATTTTTAGACGGAATTCAAATAAATACAAATTCGATCATTTAAATTTTACTCTAATTTAAAAATTTTGATTAAATGTCAATTATTAGATTAAAGAAGGTTCCAAATATCCTCCTTAAATTTTTTATTTTAATTTTTGATGTTCTAATATATATTTATTTTAATTCTGTTTAAATAAAGCATATTTGATTTCAACACTACAGATCGTGATCTTGTGTTGCTTTATCTACGCTTTTAGGATCCTAAAATACTTAAGACTCAAGTGAAAGAAATGAATGATATGGTATAGGCAAATTTCTCTGAATTTGCTAAAAAACAAACGAAAGCTCATGTTTTATTTATCATAAAGTCATAATAGAAATTTTAATGCATACATTTATTTTCACATTAGCCCAAATTGATTTTGGGTTTTGTCAATTAAATTTTAACAATACATTAAAACTTGTCATTTACTGATAAAAAATCTTATCGAAAATAGTTAAACAACGCCTCCAAGTTAAAAAAAAAAGTTAACTAAATTTTAAAATGGTGATTTTTCATCTCGGTAAAATGATGATATTTGGAAAATATTTAAATATTTTGGGTATACTTCTGGTTATACTGGATAGCTATAGTGTTTATTCTTGGCCCGAATTTCGAATATTTACCAAGCAATATATGACCAAGTACAAATCTCTAAATCTAACTGCAGATTCAAAGTATTGAGGCAAAGTTTTTCTTTAATAGATCAATTAAATTTATTTTAAAAAGATCAAATTTAGACAAATCTAAAGAAACGATTTTGCTAGTTCATGGATTTTCTAGCTATGCAGAAAGTAAACGAATAATCCTGATAAAAGATTCGTTTTTAAATAATGTAACAAAATCCAAGCAAATTTCAATCATATTAAAATTTTTATTTAGTATGACGTAAATGTTATTGCTATTGATTGGAGTGAAGGTGCAGCTGCACCAAATTACTTAGCTGCCAAAGAAAATACCAAAATTGTTGGACATAAGATTTCCCAATTTATACGCAACTATCAAATCGACCCTAAAAAAGTTCATTGCATTGGACACAGTTTAGGTGAGAAGATTTTTGAAAGAATAAAGTCTTTTTTTTAAATAATTATTTTAGGAGCTCATGTAAATTCTAATTTAAATTGAATTTAAAATTCACTAAGTGATTTTAAGGCATGTGGGTTTTTAGGGAAAAATCTAAAGATTCGAAGAATCACAGGTAAATATATTAGACTTTTGCTTTAATTCAAAAGTAATTTTTGAAAAGGCTTGGATCCAGCGGGTAATTAGATTTTTTGAAATGAACACTAAAGAATTCAATTAAATTGCGCAAGGTCCTTTATTTAGAGAGGTCAGCAAGGAAGAGAGACTTGACAAATCGGATGCTGAGTATTTTGTCAAAAATCTAAATCTAGAGTAATTTTTTAAATAAGACTGGTGGATAATATACATACAGATGCTTTTTTGGGAATTCAAGAAGCTATTGGTCATAAAGATTTCTATCCAAACGGTGGTCAAACTCAGAAAGGATGCGGTCTCAGTTTGAAGAGAGATCAAACGTTTTCAATTGAAGAAGTTCTAAAAAATTATTCAACAAACTTAAATTTTGATAGTTGTAGTTTATTTTTTTTATTTAAAACTAGATATTTTTTCTTTTTTTTAGCTGACTATTTTGCTTGCAACCATATTCGATGTGAATATTATTTTGCTGAAAGCATTTATTCAGAATGTAGCTTTAAAGCAACAGCATGTGATAGTTATGGTAATTTAAGATAGTAAAAGAAAATTATTTCTTAATTTGTGAGCTTTTTTATTTAGAAAATTTTAAAGCTGGAAAATGCAATTGTAATCCGAATGGTTGCTCACTTATGGGTTTGAAGGCTAATGCGACCACTGATAGTGGAAAATTCTTTTTAGATACAAATGATATGAAACCATTTTGCAAATTAAATTAATAATCAAATTAGATATTTGAAAAATTAGTAAATAAAAAATAATTGATGATTCATTTTTTTTATAAATTTTATCCTTACTTTTTTGAATTTTAACTAGTGACGTTAATTCTAAAAAAATTCGGATTATTTAATTTTCAAATTATTTTTATAATAGGCTCAATAAGATAAAAAAAACTAATGAAACATAGTGATAATATATATTTTCATTTTATATAATTTTTGAACTATATCAATATATTTGTTATTTTTTTAACTAAATATGATTAGAGATAGACTGAAATTTTTGAAGTGCATTATTTCTAATTTTTATCACTGAATCCGGTTTGTTAAGTGAAAACTTAGAACCAATTAGTCGCAGACTGAAAAAAATGCTTATCCTACCTTCAGAAGTGCCTGAACCTACGCCTAGATTATTTTTAATAGATAAATATTTATAAAGCTTATATAAACTTGAATTAATTTTTTCAAAAAAAATTTAATAATACTATTTATCCCATTAAATAATTTTTCTCATTTTATTTGGTATTTTTTATTTGAGAAGAACCATCATTTATTTATTTGTTATTTATTTGTTTTCTGTACCAAGCTAGGGCTCCTTCAGAATAAATTAAAAAAAATCAAAATCAAAATAAAAAATAAAATTAAAGTTAATAAAATGAGATAAAAAAAATCAAAATAAAGTTAATAAGCTAAAAAAAAAAAATGAAAGTTTAGAAGACATAGATTGTTACATGTGGCAAATGTTTACAGAGTTCATAAAAGAGTCCTTTAATAAATAATCTATTCTAAAAAGTAAAGTATAATCAATAAATTAATCGGAACGACTAAATTTTGGATAATTGGTATCATATCCGACTAAAGGCATATCCAATTATCAAGAAAATTTTTTTTAATAAATTACAAAATTAGTTAAGAAATAAATCAAGATTAATTAAGGTTATTTATTTGTTAAAATTGCTATAAAGCTCAGTAATCTAATCAAGTTTCAAATTTCGATTTATGTTTCAATTTAGAAGAGCTAATAATCTGATTCTTACAATGTATCAATTTACTTTAGATATTCACTCAAAGTCAATTTATTTTTATTTCACATAAACCAAAGCAATATATATAAAGTTAATTCATTTTGGCTAAAAAATTCATATCTTGACATTTAAAGAAAGAATTTACCCATTCTGAAAGGTTCAAAACTGGAATTTTAAGTATTAGAATTTTTTTAGGTTCAATTAAATCTAAGTCCTGGACGAGAGAAAAAAAATGTGAACATCAGATTAAAAATTAGACTTTTTTTAATTAGATTTTATTTCTATTATATTAACAAAATTAAAATACATTAATTTAGAAAATTACGCAAGTTAATTTTGTTTTGGGTAGAATTTATTTGGAATTCTTATTTAATTCCAATCAAATTTAGTTTATGTAATCCAAAAATATATCACTAACTAATTTTAGTTTTTAATTTCTTTGCGATTTTACCCATGTCGCTTTACAAGTCACTAAGCATTTTTTCAAAAATAGCTTTTTTCAGAAAAATGAAGATTAAGGAGAGATAAAATTTCTCCCAAATACACAAGATTGATTTCTAATTAAGCTTCCTATTATTTTGCTCCAGACAGCAAATGAAAATCACAACTAATCTAGCTTCTTAAAATGCTTTTTACAACCATATTTTCCCTTAAAATTTTGAATCACAAGAAAATCAAATTTATTTAGTAAAATGCACGTGACAGCGAAATCTTTGGCGATATCACTGATTTACTTAATTGACTTAACCAGACACCTGATAGACAGCCCTATAGATACTGTACTATTAAACAAACCATAATTTTAAGCTCCTTAAAAGAAAAATATCTCGAAGTTAAAATTTATGATTACCTAAGTTTTTGTCTGAAACTTTGAAGAGATTTAAAGATGAAGCGTTTAGACGAAAGAAACATCTGAAGACAATGAAGACTCAATTCTAAATTAAAATTTAGATTTTATTCTTAGAGCGTTAGTTGAGTCTATATTTAGATAAGATTATGAAGCAAATAAGTTATACATCGAAGGATTAAAACAAACTTGAAATTTAAATTAAATATTTTAAAGACAGAACCTTTCATCGAGTTAACAAAGCGTTTACTAGTAGCATATATGTTTATAATACACTATTTAAAATAATCACTATTAAAAGGTTGTATTAAATGAATTATCAAAATCAACAGAAAATCTAACAGAATTTTCTAGTTGTATTCATAAATGGTTAAATTTTTTACCAACTAATAAGCTTTTATTCGATTTTTAAAATGTATTAGTGTAAAAAAACGAAGGGAAATTGTAATATCTCAGATAAACGATGTTTTAATTTATTTATTTAAAAATAAAAATAATTACAAATTTTATTTTAATTAGAAAAGGACTCAAGGATTAAAAAATATTTAAAAAAAAAGAAATTTAAGATTTTCTATTCAATATCAATTAATTTTTTTTGCAAAATTTTGCTTTAAAATGTTTTTGGATCATTTATAAAATTCATTTTTATCAATCATTTTTAACTATTATAGTGAAATGAATAAATGGAGTATTGAAAGTCTTTTAGCCAGGGTCAAAATCCTGTCGATTAAACTTGAGAAATTTTTTATTCTTTAGAGAATTATTTTATTTTATGCATTTTATGAAAAATTATATAAAAGTTACACTTGGTTAGCACTTAACTGAGAAATGGAGAGTTAAAATTATGAATTTTTTAGATTGCTTTTTAATCCATGAAAGATTCTTAAGATAAGTTAAATTGAGCTTGATGATTTAATTTTAGGAATTAGCTGCCTGTTCTATTTCAAAATTATAATATTATGATACTAAGAATGAAATAAATATATTCTCCGAGTTTTTAAATTAATTATTGTTAACTTTCGTTAGAAAAGAGTAAATTTTTTTTATTTTCTTTGAGAAAATAATTTTCCAAATTTATATGATCAATAAATGATCTATAGAAATTTAATTTAGTCAAGAGGATTTTGAAAATCAATTAAATTAGCAAAATAACTTGTATGACAAAAATTTAATTAAATTTTTACATGATACGAATTAATTATAGGTGAGTTAATCGGCTTTTTATTAAATGAAACTCTTGAGATTAAGTATTTAAATCGTGACAAAAAATTACTTTTACGGTTCATAATAAGTAACAAAAAAATAACCAAGCTTTATTTTAGAATTTTTTTTTCAATGATTTTAATTGAGCAAGTGCATTTGAGGATATGATTGGGAGATTTATAACAGAAGCTTGAAAAATTTTATTTAATAAATTTTTTGAATTATTATTCCTCGGATGATTTAACATACGTTTTTTAAATGATAAATTCACAAGTTGAATCAGTGTTTAATTCAGAAAAAAAAGAAATCATTATCTCAGCAAATCTTTAAGTCAAGTTTTAATTTTTAGTTATTTTATAAATAAATCCTAATGATCATGTTTTCATTTTAATTTTTTTGGTTTAAAGATTTGAATTTTCACCATTTTTTAGTAATTTTCTTTAATCGGTATCATCATTATTTTATTTAACTGTGCTCAAGAACAAAAGTTCTTCAATTTAAACCACTACACCAAATTGTTTCTTTCAATTTCAAAATAAGAAATATAAATTTTATTTCTAAATAAACAAGGATCGGTGTTGGAAATTTAAAAAAGAGAAAAATCTTTAATGTACCAAATAAGTGATTCATTTCATTGATTTATAATTTTAAAACATTTTAAAAATCAAAAAAAAAATCGAACTAAACAATTAAAACAAAAAACTATATTTGGTTTAAAATTCAAAAAAAAATTGTTTGTTGATTCTCTTAAAATTTATCTCAAGAACTTCAACAAAAAATAAAAGTGCATTAAAGATAATTAAATTTAAAAAAAAACCTGCAAAACTATCAAATGATTAAATTTAATTAAAATAGATGTTTTGAATACTATCCTTTTTTATTTTTATTAATAAAATCAATTCTTTTATGAGCTTTTTTTACTTTAAGATTTACTGAAAAATGTAAAATAGAAAAAAAAAATCTTACCATATTTGAGTTCAATGCGAGATACAAAAAAGAATATGATTTTTAAAACAGAACCAATTTTGTGTGGGATATCACAAGGCAAAAAACAAAGTCTAACTTTTACTCTTTTTCAAGATCTAAGAAGCAGAAAGAATTTAATTTTATTTGAAGGATTGTACGGTAAAAGTCACGGATACTCTAAAGCTAAAACAAGAAGGTTAAAAACTTGTCAAATTTCATTCGTTTTTTTGCCTAATTTTAATTTTTGTTTAATCTTATTTTTTAAAGCAAATAAAATTAAAAAAGCTTTCATTATGTATCGTTCTTGCTTTGAATTCGTTCTTCCTCAAGCCAAAGGATCAAAAATGTGCAAGAGGATTTAGCAAAAAGAAACAATTTACTTGTAATTTTTTGGAAAAAGTTTATTTATAAAAATCTAGAGATTTTTTGAATTCAAAATATGACCTTGTTATTTCAAAATTTGAATATGTTTTGAATATTGAAATTAAAAAAAGTCTCCAAAGCATTTAATTTTTAATTTAGGAATTGATTTTTCTATGATTCAAATTCTAATTTATTAAATATCTAATTGTTTTGTCTAAAGCATGTTTATCAAGAGATTAGATTTGTTTAACTTTATACTGATAAATTTAACCAATATTTTTCAACTCAGGTTCTCCAAATTACAGATTTTTATCGAGTTAAAATCATGTTCAAACGATGAGCTATATTTAATATATTTGTTTGATTTTAGATCTTTGAAGTGTATTGAGAGATAAAAAATATTAAAACATTGCTGGTGCCCTTGTTTAAGTTTTACATTCTAGTAGGTTGGGATTTTTTTTAATTATTATTTTATTTGTTCAATTAACTTTTGTATATTAAAAAAATTGCCTATGAATTCAGAACACATGGTACCATCAAAACGATTATTTCTTGCTTTTCATTCAACTTTTAATCTATCTTCTCAATAAATCATGAATTTTCTAAAATTCTTATCTTTCTTTTCATTCTGCTTTTACTCTTTGTATTATTTTTTGGTTTTTCGATTAAAAAAGATAAAATTACTTTCAGCTTAGAATTAGCTTTTCTCAAGAATGAAAAAAAAAACTTGAAAATCCATAATAAAACAAACTAATGATGACCAAAAAAAGTCATTCGGAAAACATAAAATTCTTGAACATCACCGAAAATTACGGCGATTATGACGATCTTGATTTATCAATTCAAGCCAAAAATTTACTTTCGATGTTCCATAATATTGAAAAGAAGCTATCCATACTTCCAGTAATACTAATGATAGCCGGCACACTCGGGAACATGATCGCTTTTTATGTGTTGACTCGTAAAAAACTACGAAATCAATCGACTATGCTCTATTTCGCTTCTTTGACTGTAGTCGATACAATATCTTTGTACCAATGGTAAGTTTTTTTTTAAAATAAATTAAGAAAAAATTTAGAAACATTTTTTTATCTAAATTTCTGGCATTTCATTTTGACGAAGAAGGACCGAAGTAAAAACTTGTATTTAATAAAGGCTTTTTTATAGAAATTTCATTTTGACATGTTAAGTCTTTTAAAAGCTTTAAAAAATATTTTATCTAATTTTTTCAATTAAATGCATATCTATATCCCATTGCTGTTAAAGTTTGATTTTCAATCAGAAATTCAAATTTTCGAAAATATAAATGTTAACTAAAAATAAGGATTATGTCAAATATTTAAAAAAAAAATACTAAAAAGATAAGAACTAAAATTTTCTATCTAGATGTACAAAAATGTAGTGCAAATTTCTGTAAAATGAACACTCGGGAACATGACCGCAATAAATTGCAGAATTTTTGCAAACTTTTTGCAGAGCTTAAAAGTAGTTTGTACAAATTTGTTAAATATTGTACTGGCTGCAAAACCGCTTTTATACATTTAGAAACTTTTTTGAAAAAGCGAAGCCAATTTCTAAGAAAGTGTAAAATATTAAGATTAATATCATGGGACTATACAATGCCATATACTTTTTCTGCTCCTTCAAACTTTTAAGTTTTTGAGTTTATCTTAATAGCATAATTTTAAAACGAGTTTTTTATCAGTACCAATATTTGATTGCTTCTTTCGACAGATTTGGAAAAATTTTAATATCAAAAAAATCTAGATAACATTTGAACCGCCGGGTTTGGCATTATTTAAACCTTTTCAAGCCATTTAATAAAATTATTTAGGAATTTCAACTTTTTTTACAAATATCGTCTTAACTCGCAATACCAAAACTTGGAGGATCAATCTCTCTTTTTATGCAGATACATAAGCTTTATGGCACACTTTTCAATGCAAACAAGTGCTTGGATACTGACCATTATTTCGATCGATCGTTATTTTTTGATCACAAACAATTATTGGAAGCAAAAATTTAGTCGAAATTTAAAATTTAGTCTGGTAGTTATTTTATCGTTAGTGTTGACAATTGGACTTATAAACCTTCCGGTAGTTTTTTATAATGGAAAAATTCAAAACAAAAACTTCAAAGATTTGTCTTATTCGAATGAAATCGAATTCTTATTAAGTCAGAGAAACAGAGAAAAAAAGGTCGAGTGCTACACGACAAAATTCATCATTTTCTGGCAAAAAGTTGCTTTTGTTTTAGAATGCGTTTTCCCGCTTATTCTCATGGTACTGTTCAATTTTTTGTTGATTAAACAAACTCAGAAGTCGTCCAAAAGACTTAATAAAACTGATAAATGTGCTAAATTCAAAGTGGACATTAAAAAAAGCATGTCCGAAGGCGGAACTCTAAATCCAAACGAGTATCGCAGCTCGGAGAACAGCCAATTTGATTTTACTTCCTCAAATGATCTAAAAATTCCAAAAAAAGATGTTCCTTCACTACCGGTAAGTGTTCCTGAAGCAACCAGATCTCGCTACTTGAGACCATTTAGACGTGGGAGCGATAGACTTGGAAAAAAATTCAAATCAGATGAGACTTCGCTGAACAAAAAAGACTTCAGGACAGAAAAAAAAATATCCTTTGAACCAAAATGTAAAAATTTATCTTTATCTAATCTAATTTTTGTGAATCAATCTAAACCAAAAGAAATACGAAAAAACAATTCGTTTTTGACCGCATCAAATGCCTTAGTTGACAAAAATTCTATTTTTTTAAATACCAGTATTTCCAATACGAGCATTTCTAATCGGCGCAACGATTCCGGTGAAACAACGCGCAGTCTCCTCTTGGTTTCGGATAGCTACCGCAGCAGTCGAAAGCATTATCTAAACTATCGAAATCGCAGAATTGTCTTGATGCTTTCACTGCTCACTCTAAGCTTTACAATCTCCACACTACCTTCGTCGATATTTTACACTTTTTTTCGTCCTTTAATTAACAATAAACCCTATAAGCGCCTGTTGACTCTAAGCTTCAATGTGTTAAGACATCTATCTCATACTTTTAATTTTGTTATTTATTTTACCTCTTCCTCGGTAATAAAACAGCAGTTAAAAGAAATTTTTAAAAACAAAAATTTTGGCAAATGGTCAATTGATTGTTGTCTAAAATCCATTTTGAGCAAGTGCTTTTTGGGCAGCTGTACCAAAATTAAAGTAAAAAATTCAATTTCAAGCTCACGAAATGATGCCGATAATGTGTCAAAAAAGAATAACAAAGAAGGCGAACAGTCCCGTGATGAAGAATTGTGCATGAAAATATTTACCGTAACGCCAAGTTCGCTTCCCAGTAACGAAGCGAGTTCAAGTCTTTTTCAGAATCAAAATGATATTGAATTCATTGATAGCTCGATTTGTGATGAGAGCTTCTTTAGAAGTAGTTCTATTAATAAAAATGGACGAAAAAACTCAAAATATGATTTGATTAAAACTGATACTAAACCAAGTAAAATAAATGTGCCAAAGTTGATGCTTAATTCACAGTGTATTTTAAAAAATTTAGATCAAACACCCACTTGGTTCTAAAATAAAAATTTTGTTCACAAATTTTTATTTAATTTTGTCTTTTTAATTAAATTAAAAAATAATAAACCTTGATAGAATCTTATTTTTTAATCAAACATGCTTAATTGAATTCAATCTTCTTACTTTTTTTTTTAATATCATCGGCCATTTCAAGAAAGTGATGGTTTTGATGAATTGTAATAAAAATAGTTTACTAAGTAATAAAAAATAGTCCAAGAGAAATAAAACGACTAAAAACGTGAAAATCTAAAAAATGACAAGTTTCCTGAAAACAATAAATAACTTATCAGATTTTTAAAAATTAATTAAAAAAAATCTATTTACTGATATTAAATCTATTGCTTGAATCTATGTGCATTTGATCTGAATACAAACTGAACTTAAAAGGTTTTTAGTAAAGAATCAATTTTGTAACTGTCTAAAAAAAAAAATTTACTATTTTTATAAATTGTTTATAATTATTTTAAGTAAATTTCAAATTAAAATATAATCATATAATAAAGCAAGAATTTTGATAAATTAAAATTCCTCTTTTATCCGTTTTCACTTAACACGTTTTTTTTTAATTTTCTAATCGTTTTAATTATTTTTTTGTAAATTTAAATCAGTAATTGCTCGCTTTTTACACTTTTATTTTCGGTTTTTTCCTGTTCTTGCTGATTAATTATGAATAGTTTAATCATTTTTGTTAATAGTTTGATCGAAAAACGGGCAATAAATGGAATAAAACGAATAAAAAACGCTGCCAAACTGGTTTAAAAGGTGTTTTTCAATCCGATATTCTTTTTTCTCTCTGGATTATATTCGGAATAAAGTATTAGAATAAAATTTTAATTTAGCTTTCTTTGGCACTTCTTTGGCGCAACATAAATCTTTCCTTTTAATTTCAGTCTTTTTTAAAAGTTTCTTCATATTCTTAAAATTTAACGCGGTTGCGATTACTACATTTGCTTTTGATCATCTTCATGCATATAATAAAAGTATCCAAATATTTTTCTAAATCCTAAAGAAAATAAATGTTAGAGTCTAAAGTTAATGTTTCAAAAAATCGAACCTAGATTGAGTCTTTTGGTCGAAATCCAATCTTAAGTAAATACTAAGGTAGCAATATTTTATTATATAAATAATCAAAAATAAGTTTGAAAAATAAAATACTTTAAAGTTATTAATTAAATTACTATGATTTTTAAAATTATATTCATTATTAACCTCGTTCATGTAATACTATGTTGGCCGACTTTTCAGTATTACAGTAAAAATAATACATCAAATTATTTAGTTTTAAATTCTAAAAATTTGACTTTGTATGGAGAAAATATGTTTTTAATTTTTACTGATATACTTATTACATTATAAGATCTGGTTTCATTCATTCAAAAGAAACAAAGTTTTTAGTTCATGGTTTTTGTGATAATGGAAGAATAACCCGATTGTTGAAAATAAAGGATCAATTAGTTTCTGAAGTAATTAAAAAACTGTTTACCAAATTAAAGTCATTGACTTGTCTTAATAAAAAAAAATTTTAAGTTAAGTCATAACTTTGACTTAAAAAAAAATTTAAGTCAAGTCATATCTTTGACTAAAATTTTTGTGACTTATAAACAAGTCTGAATTTAATTATTTATTTTGATTCAAAGTTTAATTTCTTTGTTAGTTTAATTACAATGTAATTGTAGTCGAATGGAATGAAGGCGCAGCTGCTCCGAATTATTTTGCTGCTTCAGATAATGTGCGTGTTACAGGTCAAAAAATAGCTGACTTTATTAGAGAAAGTAATATTGATGCTTCAAAAGTTCACTGTATTGGACATAGCTTGGGAGCTCATGTAAAAATTTCAAGAAAAAAAATTGATCATTTTAAAACTATTTTAAAAGGTATGCGGTTTTGCCGGAAAATCTAAAAAGTTGAAAAGAATTACTGGTAAGCCCATAGTTTATTATCAAATAATTCATTAAGCTTTTTATTACTTTGTTAAGGTTTGGACCCTGCTGGTCCATTTTTTAAAGGAAAAGAAAGTACCGAAAGATTAGACAAATCAGATGCTGAGTAAATTAAATTCTAAAAGAGATTCTTGAATTTTAAATATTTTTTTATGGTTTAAGTTTTGTTGACAACATTCATACTGATGGTTTTTACGGTATTCAAGATGCAATTGGTCATCAAGATTTCTATCCGAATGGAGGTGGTTATCAATTTGGCTGCAATCCTTTTGATGGCTTCATACGTAAAAGATACGCGGAAACAATGGAAAAAATTTCAGCTAGATTCTATTGGAAATTGGATCCAAGTAAGCATGAGAACTAATATGGGAATTAAATTTAAAATGCATATTTTAAGTTGATTTGGTTGCTTGCAGTCATATGAGAGTTCCCTTATATTATGCTGAAAGTGTTAATTCAAATTGTGGATTTAGATCAACTCCATGTGACAATTATGGTAATGTTGAAAAAAATGATGATTATTGCTTTAAAAAATATTTTTTTTAGACAACTTCAATAAAGGTATTTGCGCTTGTAATCCTACGCTAGGTTGTGCTCCAATGGGTCATTATGCTTCCAGAAATTATCCCGATGGTAAATATTATTTGAACACAAACCGAGCTGAACCATATTGTCTTAAATAATCTTATTGACTTGATTAATCTATAATTATTCAATAAATGCTGCATAATATTAATTATTTTATTTATTCAAATGTCCATAATTTTTTCTGACAAAAATATTAAGAACTCTAAATTTTAATGATTTGCTTGTTTATTCACATTTTTAATAAAATATTTTATTCTATAGTACTTAGATTCTTTGCATTTACCACAACTTCCGGGAGATTATTTCATCCATTGACGCTATTTGCAAAAAAGCTATATCTTGGATGAATATATATCTTAAACATTATATTTTTTTTCGAAAAAATGCATTTCATTATTTAAAATAATGAAATAAATTTTAAAATAAGTTAAACATAAAATTTATCTTAAGTTGTACGAATTAAAATTTTAGATTCTACATTTGAAGTTAAAATTTAACAAAGGGGGTTTTAAATATAAAACTGATTATTGCTAAACTGCCTTTTTTGGTCGTTTTCGCTCTTAAAAAAACTAGTTAAATTAATTTAAGTTAAACTGTTAGTTATACTAAAATTAAAATCAAAATGAATATTAATATGAATCAGTCATTTTTCGACTTATTCACTGTTTAAAAATTCGTTGTAAAAAAATGGACTTATCTTACACGATTTCTTGAAAAACTTTTTCTGACAAAAATTAAAAAATTCAAAAGAATTGGGGTTGAATCGGATTTTTGGCCCAAATTAATTTATAGTGAAGGCAAAATTGTGATTGAGGATCGCAGAACATGCATGTTTGCCAGAAATAGCTTTTTTTCTTCAAGTCGATCCAATCTACATATTAAAAGTACAATTAAAAAAAAATATTTAATAAAATACGTGAAATTAAACTTAAAATTTTAGTAATTAAATTTACCTAAAACAAAATTATATCATAGAATCAATACATTTCATTTTTTAAAAAAATTTTGATAAAGTAGCTACGATTCTTATTTCAAAAACTTAATAGGTAAAATAAGGTAGACTATGCGAAAATTGGAAATTTAAATTAAAAACAAATATTAAAGATGTTGAAGAATAATTTTATTTTTTATTTGGAGAAATCAAATTCCAAATAAGATTTTGTTTATTTTAACTTTTTCAGCTTTTAAAGTTATTCAATTGACGAAATATCCTATTTATTTTCTCATAACTATTTGCTTGGAAGGTGTTGGTTGATAAGATGGTAATCCAGGAGTCTTAATTGGTATCAATTTTATATTTGACGGACTTGTTCTAAAAGATTGATCTCCTGGGATTATCAACGGTGCTGGAACTACCGGCTTTGGTGAAAATTGCTTTACCACTTTTTGTATATAGGTTGCTTTTTGTTGAGACTGTGGTGGAGGCTGAGCAACAACAATTGGTTGAGTTTGATAGCTGGGACGCAATACTGTTTGTTTCGCAAAATTATTTTGTTTTAATTGTGGTGGTGTCTGGATAGGCTTTATTGGCTTTGAATGCTTGAACATTCTATCTAATTTAGCAGTTTTTAATGGATTTCCTTGACTATCAGTGTCATTTAGTTCTTCGTATAAAGCCTGTTTATATTTCTTATGTCTTAATTTTGAAAAGACTAAAATAAATGTGAATAGAGCCACTACGACCACAATTGCTACAGAGCAGATCACAATACCAAATATTTTCCAATCATAAGATGAATCGGGGTCTATTTAGAATTGAATTTTAATTAAATTTAAAAATTAAAACCATTTATTTTATACCAGTTGCGAACAAATAAGCTGATACTCCTAAGCCAACAATAGCCACTATCAAAATTAAGATTAAGACCACTATAAGAAATAAAAATTGATTTTTTTTCATTCCGAGGAATTTTTGTTTATCAGTCAGCAGTTTCTGAAAAAAAAAAAAAATTAGGCTTTAGAAAACAAATTCAAAATTAATCAGATACTTTGTTCATAATATCAGTTTCATCACCTGTTTCAGTTGGTATCTTAACTGTTGTCGGTAAGTTATCCACTGTTTGACCGCTTGTTGGATCTACAATTTGAAGCTCTTTACTAATTTCGGTATCTACGTAGTCTGACTTATAGTCATTTCTCGATTTAAACTCTGAAGGACTGTTTCTTACCAAATGGTTACGTGAATTATTCAAAAAGTCATCTGAATCGTATAAATTTGATTGATTTAGCGATCCTCCGTAGTAAGTCATTATCAATGGCTTAAAGACCTTTTTTTAATTATTTAGATAAATGTTAAATTTTTTTTTGTTAGCTTTTGATGAAAAATTTAAATAACTCTTGTTTTTTTTAATTTAATATTATTTTATAACATTTCAAAGAGTTCGTTTATTGAATTTTAATTAAATTTTTTTAAAGTTAATACAGTAGGTATCATTGTTTTGGATATGAATGGTGTTATTGTTTACTTATTAAATTATATTGACAAAAATTCAAATAACAACTCAGTTACTTTTTAATTTAAACCGTGCCAATCAAAAAATTTATTCATTCTATCAAATTTAGATTCTATAGATTAAAATAAAACTTTACTTGATTAAGAAGAAGCATTACGAAACTATCATAATTGATTAGAAAACCGCAAAAATTTGAATTTTTATTTTATTCTGCTTTTTTCAATTTTTATTTTTAATCTAAGGAACAAATAAATATTACCAGCACACTCTTCCATAAATTTCCGAGCCTGTAACCTCTTTTGATCGGAGTCAAAAAATGATAGGATTAAATTCGTGCTGTCTTTTTTTCTTTATTTTCTTAACATATTTAGTAGGGTGTCCATGTAAACATATTCATTATATGAAGTAACATCTTACTTCTTTGAAAAACATGCATCCTCATGTAGCGACCGAGCCTCCGCCCTGCTGAACTCTTGGTTCACTTTCGAATGATATTCTTGTTTTTTAAATCATTTTACAGATTCTCTTGATTTTCAATTTCGAACCTCGAAGTTGGACTCGCCGCTAAAATATTCTCTAGTCCAATCTTTGTCGGTTAAATTGAGTCTTTCTTTACACCATTTGTACCACCGTTTTCTTCTTCCGTAGATGTTGTTTTGTATAGAATTTAATTATGCTGACTCATTTTTGTGAAACTCCAACTAACTTTACTTTAGATTATTCTCTTTCTGTATTGTTTTATCTCTGAAAAGACCTACTATTTGCAACTTTTGTTGATCGGTCATTTTTACCCACTGTTCCTGTCTTTTGACAGATTTTTAGTAGTCTTGCTTTAAGATATCGGAAAATAAGTAAATTGCTGTATTTATGGAAAGCATGGTCTCAAATCAAAGAAAATTAGTTTTTTTTTTTCAAATTCGAAAAATAGAATTTTTCAAAAATCGGAAATCCGATTTTTATATCGATAATAAATTTTGATTTAAATGTTTGTGCAATTTTTATGGCTTGTTAGAGCAACAATAGTGATTGTCAAAAGTTTTGATTTTCTTTATTTTTTCCGAAATTAAAATAAAAAAATAAAAAAATGTCTGATTCTAACTAAGTTTGACATACAGTATGTAAGGTAAAACATTAGGGTTACGATACAATTCGATATGAATTCTGAATTCTATCGCATAATCAAAAGCAAAAAAAGGATGAATTTCGATTAATGTATTTTCGATAATTTAATGTAAAAATAATTATAATAATATTATTTTGATTTCCCTTTAGAAATTAAATTCTACCAGTAGAAGTTTGAAAGTCATATTTTTTCTCTCTTAATAAAATTAATAAAAAAGAACGATTGTTAGAAAAGTACCTAATATATTATTTTCTTGGAATTTAAACTCCATTTTTGACAAAAATCTTTTATATTTTAATCTTATATTAAAGTAAATTAAAAACATCAAACAAATATCATAATTTTTAAAACAAATTTTTCAGATATTAAAATTCATTGTTTAATGTTTCTTTCATTTTCAAATTTTTGATAGCAACCCTTATTTGAAAAAAATAATTATTTTTTTCAATATTTTGTTTTCTAATTAAAATTTTTTTTTTCTTTTTGTAAGGCTTTACAGGCTATTTTATTGATTAAATTTCTCAAATTAATTTTAAAAACAGATTTTTTTTAAATCAAAATATAATCTGATTTTATTATTTAATGAAATTTAAATTTAATTTCTTTTGAAATATAACAAACAAATTTTGAATTAAATGTTCTCCTTATTTCAGACAAAAATTAGAGTTGAAACCAAATATGTGATAATCAAAAAAAAAAAATCGAATTCAAATTTTTAATAAGTTCAAGTATGATTGAGATTCAATCAATATTTTCTAGAATTTAATCAAAAATTAAATACTTCATTTGAAATATTTCAATGATCAGCTTTATAAAAAGGAATATTTTTTTATGAAATATATTCTGCTCGATTCTGCTTATTCAATAACGAACAACGAATTGCTCAGAGTCTGAAGAATTCCATGCTGAAACGGAAAATAAATCATCTACGCTTAGTCTTAATGTGGTAACCAGACTCGTGCGTAATTCAAAAATTTAAGTCATTTTTAAGTAATTTTTTGGTTAAGTCAAAGTTATGACTTGACATAGGATATTTTTTTTATTAATGGTTTCTGAAGTTAATTTTTTTGAATCGACGTCGGAAGGTGTTCATAATTTATTGATTTTCTACAATTGACGCATATTGCGGTAAGTCAAACAATATTTTATCATTTGCTTTTGTAAAAATTTTTAGAAAAAAAAATTAAAATTAATAAGAAATCCAAAAATACTTTGAGAATGGACTGATTTTTAGTTCCTGACTTGACTTTGAATTTTTTTTAGTGACTTACGAACAAGTCTGGTGGTAACCCAGGATGTGGTAACATTTAACTGGATAAATATATTGTAACAATTTATATTAAAACTTATTTCAACATTTTTTTCCTTTCTTCTCTTCTTTTCTTCTATTTCTTTCTCGATATTTTTCTTTGCCTTTCTCGGTAAAAGAAAAGAAAAGTGTGTTGGAAAGAAAAGAAAAGGTTGAAGTTAGATTTAATATGTTATGTATTTGTCAACATTCAAGTAACAATCCAATTAGCTCAATATGGCACAGGAAAGATTATTCAATATTGTCTAATTAAGCAGGGTTGGTAAAAAGTCATAAATTCAAGACAAGAAAGATCATTTGACTTTCATGATAAATTTTTTTTAATTTTGACTTTTTAATTTAAAGTTGAGAATAATTCACTCTAATAAATTGCTAATTCTGTAAATTTTTAAATCGATTAAAAAAAATATTTACTGGATTAAATAAAATTTTTTTGCAAAGTCAAGTCAAATGAAAAAAAAATTAAATTAAATTTACATTTTTCATTGTTATTCAAAAATATTTAACCTTGATGCTATTCAAATGGTAATATTTACCAAGCTTTTCTGATTTTATTTATTTGTTAATCTGTACCGAGCTAATGTCACTTCAGAATAAAATTATATAAAAAAAAATTAAAAGAAAAGTTAAATGAAATGAAATAGAAAATAAAGAAAAAAAGGATAAATAAGTCTAAGTAATTATTCTGATTCGTAAAGCCGAATGGTTTGCGTGTTAGTCATGCAAGCAGATGATAGAGAGTTCAAAATCCGCCGAGGGTGAAAAAATATTCAAAATATCTAAGAAATGCGGGGCGAATGTTTAAACCTCTTTCATCATAAAAATAGAGGGACCAGTTTCGACTGGGTAATAATTGCGGTGTAGATGATCATCTCGATACAGTTGCCTCCATGTCAGATCGGAGCCGTTGCTCAAAAAGGTACATGAAAAGGAGATGAGCGCCATTATCCACTAGGATAGAAAAGGGACAATTATAATTATTCTGACAAATTAAAAAAGGCTTATAATATTTAATTGTGTCATTTTTTTTACAAAAAAAAATAAATAATTTGGTCCCTGATTTTTGAAAATTGATACCAAATTTAATTTTAATTAGATGTTTAATTAAATTAACAGTTGTTATCTAAAAAAATAATATTTACTAATTATTTAAAGAAAAAAAACTTATATTCATAGAAAAAATTTAAACAAAAAAAAATAATACAAAAATCCCCATTTCCACTGTCAAAATAGAAAAAAATTGCAAATTCTTTATTTAAAGCCCCATCACTTGATTTAATAGTTAAATTTCTTATGGAAAGTTCGCTAGCGAACTCAAGCGAAATTCAACGTTGGAATTGTAAGAATTCAGTCAAACTGAATTCTTAAAAGCTGGAAATATCTGTTAATCACAAAAAAATTGTTTGGCTCCTCAAATGTGTACTCACAAGACTCGAAATTTAAAGAAATTACAGATATTTATGATTTATATTCGAACAAAATATGGATAGTAAAGTTCCAACACGCCTTTTCCGCTTGGAAAGTCTTTGAACAAGCAATCGAATAAATGGTGACTTTTTCAAGCTTGAAGATGCCAACAAATTGCCAGACACAAGAAGGTACTCCATATCTAGAATTCATTTTCTCGCAGAAGATTTTTACAAGGAATTGCTTCGAGATTATTTCGAAGCAGTTGAAATCAATGGTCTCAAAGTTGAATAGATTTCAGAAGAAATTTTAATCAGTGTAATTTTAATGAAATTTTTAAGAATCCACAGTTTGAATTAAGTATTTCAATATCTTTCTCAGTATCAATTAAATTAGAATTAGGACTAGATGTTCAAGTAAAGAGTTCTTCGGCGCATTTTCCTATTCTTCATTTGTTTTTAATTCCTTTTCATTTGAAGTCAAATTTGAAATTCAATTTGATCCTTTTTTTTGATCTAAATTTTTTTTTTCATACTTATTAGGAGGTTTTTATCCATCTTCTGAACGAAATCAAACCATTTTGATTTTTTGAGTGAACTTTCCAGTAATATTATTCATTTGAGCATTTAATCAAATCTATCTTCAGTGAGTAATTGCCAGTTTTCTTTTTTGATTGTTCAACTATTTAGCTGTTGATTTATTTTTTATTTGATAGTCCAAAGAAATATACAGAACTGATTTGCTGCGAGGATCTGACGATATTTTACGTAAACCAACGTTAATTTACGTAAAATTACCAATTTTCAAAAATGATTATAAATAGAAGCTTGATTTTGTTTCTTTTTTGGTTTATTTAATTCAAAATTTGATTTTCCTATTTTTTTGATTAATTTTTCACATAAGATAATTTTTGTAATTTCACAGAATAACGTAGAGAATTTTTTTTTGAGGTAAAAATCTTAAAATAAAATAAAAAAATTTAAAATATCGTAAATTATTAGATTTATTAATTAATTTTATTTTAAAAATTAATCAAGAATTTCATAATAGATCTTTTTAAAAATATTAAACAAAGAAACCCTAGTCTTTAATTACTGAAAAGTCTAACTCATAAATTATCCTTTTCAACAATTGTAATTACGCATTTTAATTTGTATAAAACTGTATGACCAGTCAAATTTCTCTGCTCCTCTAACCTACTAGACAGTATACTCGACTTTAAGGTACTTAACTCATATGACATGACAAGCGATCACTGCCCTATCTCAATTAGCCTAACAAATAGCCTTAGCATTAGAGCTGAAGAGAGCTCCAGGAAATTCAACTTCAAGTTTGCCAGTTGGGATTTATTTACGGATTATCTTGAGAACTTCCCTCCATCACCAAAAAACTCTGACATAAACGACCTAAACCTAGCCATTACGAGCAATTTTAAACACCGCTGACAAGTTAATTCCTAGGCATGGTTCTAAGATTTTCAAATGCTTATTCCCTTCTTAAATAGTCTACTTGATTAAGGAAAGGCGTAAGGCTAGACGTGAATTCAAAAAAAATAATTCTACCTGTAAAACTTCGTATAACAAGCTTACAGCTAAATTAAGATTAAAAGTTAAAGAATTCAGAAATAAAAACTGGAATGACTTCGTCATTAAACTTGGCAAGTCTCCAACATCAAGTAGACCGTTTTGGAATAAAATAAATAAAATGCGCAAATATTACAAGTTGTTTAGGTAAAGTCTCGGAACGTATAATTTTCAATAGGTTATATAAGTTTGTTGAAAGTAAGGGCATTATCTGCAACGAACAATCAGGGTTCCGCACACACAGGAGAACAGCAGATAACCTAATGTTTCTTACGCAAAAAGTTATGGAATCCTTTAATAGAAAAAAAACATATGTAGCTTCTTCCTAGATATATCCAAAGCATTTGACCGAGTTTGGCACAAGGGGTTAATATTTAAACTTATTAAGCTAAACGTACCAAAATATTTCATATCTTGGGTCATATCATTCTTAAGCTCAAGATTATTCAATATAAATGTTAATAATATACTTAGTGGTTCTTTCAAAATCAGTGCAGGGGTTCCTCTTAGCTGTACTTAGCCCTTAGCTGTTCAACATATTTATTAATGACATTCCAAAAAAAGACAAGACTAATACCTGCTGCTCCCTTCTATTTGCAGATGACTTAGTGACATTTTTTATCTTTAAGAAAAAGGGTAATATCAAATCACAAATAAATAAATACTTGAGTGAATTAGAGCTATGACTAACCAAATGGAAAATGAAAATTTCAGTCGAAAAATCCTCTTGTATAATATTTTCAAAAAGCAGCACATTACCTAAACTCAAGCTCAAATTCTTTAACAAAAATCTTCCCTACTCAAAATCCTTTAATTTGACGAAAGATTAAACATCATTAAAATTCTCTCTAATAAAAAATGGGGTCTGAGTAAAACCACTCTAAGCTCAATTTACAAATCCCTTATAGGTTCAGTTATTGACTATTCCTTTCCTTGTTTAAATGTATATAGCGAAAGTAATTTAAAGAAACTCCAAGTTATCCAAAACTCTGCATCACGTAGTATCCTTAAACTTAAATATGACACCCCCCTCCGAAAAGTTATTCAACTGTACCCTTAAAGATTTGAAGTTGCACAGGGTCGATAACCGTTTGTTTGATTTAGGCGAGAATTATATTAGAAGAAGTCTGCAGAAGCAAGTTCCCCTAACCTGTCGACTTGTGAACGAGTTTAAACTCAACTTTGAGTCTAGAGATATAACATATCCTACTCCATTGTGCGGTTATTATCTTATAATTGATCAACTATATCCATTTATTCAAACTCCTGTTTTATCTAATTTTTGAACTTATTTTAAATTTTTAACGATACTATATTATTCTTAAACATTTTTTTTTTTTTAATATTTTTTAATATAATTTAAAACTTTTTAACTTTGCTGAAGGAGATTGGCTTGACCAGCTACACAATAAAAAAAAAAAAAATTCTAACTAACTCATTTGATTCTTTGGGAAAGGAAACTTTTACTTGTTTTACACCGTTTTTATACTCGACTATAAGAAGCTAAAGAAACTGAAATAGATAATAGTTGGGATGAAAAAATAAAAACTTTCAAGCCTTAAACTCTTTACGAGACGAAAATACCGCAGAAACTAAACTAAAATATATATATATATAATATATTTTTTCCTGAAGAAATTGAACAAATTTTATGAAGCAGAAGCATTTTTTTCTTTTTTTTTGATACCAAGTCAATAATGAAAAGAAAAATGATCCCTAGAAAAAAATATTTGAAACCTTGAAAAATAGGATGCATTAAAAAATTATCATTTCATTTGCGGTTTTGTTAAGAATATACTGAAAAAACAACGATTTATAAATTTGACGTGTTTAAAGAAAAAATTATAATTTGAAATTTTATTCGATTAACAATTTATTTTATTTTATTTTTGCCAATCTGATATAAGAATGGATCTTGAAAATCAACGTCGCACCGAAGAACTAGGTGCCAAAGTCAACCGTCTGAAACATGTTTGCTCCATTTAAAGCAAAAATTATTATTAATTAAGCAAATTTTTTTTAAGCTCACACTTGACATGGACAAGGAATTAAAAAACCAAAACAATTTTCTGGGCTCAATGGTTTCAAAGCATAAAAGCTTGAGATAATTATGATTAATTTTTTTTATATAGGGATTTGATTTTGAAAGCACATCGAGTTTATTAAAAGGAGGTGCTGGTCGAATTACTGGAATGATCAACAGTGGCAAATCCAACAGAAAAATAATGTTTTATACAATAATCGTAATCGTTCTCAGTTTTATGATTCTGTACAAAATATTAATGAAAGTTAGAGGTTAAATTTTTTTTCACTTATTATTTTTATAATCTATTTAAAATTAATAAAAACTAGCTTGAAATTTGAATGAAAATTAACTTTTTAAAAAGTTCTATGGATTTATGCAAATTGAACTTTATTTTTTTTATTTATTTTTATTAATAAAATTAAAATTAAATTTTTTCATAAACTTCAAATATATATTCAACTCCAGAAATTGCATCACTTTTTAACATGTTAAAAGTCACATTGAACATTTTCTCCTCTTTCTCCAAATCGCATTTTTCTACTTTTCTGAATTCACTCAAAAAATTTTTTGGCTCAATGAACGTATCACAATTAAAAGTTCCAAAAATTCTGGTTAAATAAAATCGATTAAAAAATTTAGATTCCATTGACTCCTTATAGATTCGAGTTCCTCCAATTGCATAAATAGACTCGATTTGATTAAAATATTTTTCTTTAATTACAGTCAAAGCCTCGTCTATCGATCCAGATATTAAAATTTTCTTGGAATCAGCATTTTCAGAATACTCGAGACTTTCTTTTGTTTCTTTCGAAGATATGATCACATTTAGACATGGAAATATGGGTCTTTCTTGAAGTGGTAATGACTTCCAAGTGTTGGTTCCTATTATTATAGCATTGATTTTTGACTTATCTGATGTAATTTTCACAACTTTTAAAAAATATTCTGCATCCTCAGGAATTGACCATGGTAGTTGATTTTTTATCCCAATTCCTTGGTTTTGATCGCACATAGCAGCGATTGCATTAAATTTTACGTCTGGCATATTCTAAAATTTTTTCAATGTGATTATTTGAAGACAAGTCACTGTTAAAAGAAAATTTAAATTAAAATTAACATATGCATCATTTTTAGAATAATTTTACAAACTTTCTTTAAACATTTATTGCAAAAAATATAATTAAAAAAAAATGTCTATTCGAAAAGCATCTCATGCCGGGTCTTGGTACTCTAACAATCGTATAATTTATCTTATCAAGCAAACTTATATTAATTTGAATTTTTTTAAAGCTCAAGAGCTTGATGATCAATTGAGTGAATGGTTAAATAGTGCAAAATACACTAATGGCCCGGCCAAAGCTATAATCTCACCGTAAAATTAATCTGAATTAAAAAAAAAATTAATTTTTATTTAAGTCATGCCGGATATTATTATTGTGGTGCTACGGCCGCTTTTGCTTACAAACACATCGACCCAGATTTAGTGTAATTAATATCCTAATTATTTGTTAATTACTCAAAAATTTAATTTATTCATTTTATTTTTAATTTATTTGCAGCGATACTGTATTTATTCTCGGGCCATCACATCATTACCGTCTTTCTGGTTGCGCTTTGACCCAAACAACTGAATATGAAACACCATTGTATAACTTAATTATTGATCAAGAAAGTAAAATAAGAATAAAATTCCGAAAATTCATTTAAAATTTTTATGTAAATTTTAGTTAACAATGAGTTGCATAAATCAGGTAAATTTGAATGGATGAGTCGCAAGACAGACGAAGATGAACACAGTATTGAAATGCAGCTATCATTTTTGGCCAAAGCAATGGAAAGGTAAAAAAATTGGAAAAAAAATTTCAATTATTAAAAATAATTTTTCTTTTAGCAAAAAGGGGAATTTTAAAGTTGTTCCAATAATGGTTGGTAATACTTCTTCGGAGAAAGAAAAAATGTATGGAGAAATGCTAGCCAAATATTTTCTCAGGCCAAAAACACTGTTCATTATTTCATCAGACTTTTGTCACTGGGGTTTAAGATTAAACAATAACTTAAAATAGAAGTTCCCTTTTGATTGAATTTTTTTTCTTAGGAGAAAGGTTTGGATATACTTATTTTGATCAATCATTTGGTGAAATTTGGAAATCAATTGAAGCATTGGATAAGATGGTGATAAAAATTTAAATAAATGAATAATAAATAAAATTTTACTTTAGGGTATGGATTTAATTGAAAAATTGGAACCAGCAGACTTTAAAAATTATATTCGTCAATATGATAATACAATTTGTGGCAATCATCCAATTTCTGTCTTTCTAAACGTATCTTTTAAAAATCCATCTTTATTTGAAATCTTGAAACTTCATTTAAAACTTAGAATACAAAAGTGAAAAAAAAAACTAAAAATTTTTGTTTTAATAACCAAAAAATTTCTGTAAATGAAACAAAGCGTAACAACTTTTGTTTCACTTACTGCGAAAATCTGCAATTGCCTGTATTATAAGTTTTGTATGAGGTTTCACAATGTCTAATTTTTTTAAAATAGCTTTTTTTAAAGTTAATCAAAAGTATTGACAAAAGAGATACTTTTAAAATGAAATTTGTTGATTATTCTCAATCAAGCAAATGCCGAAATAGAAGAGATTCGTCAGTCAGCTATGCCAGCGCTAGTCTTGTTAATCTCCAAAATTAAATTTGGTTAAAAATTTAAAATGCTCAAAAACTTATTATGATTTTAAAAATCAGTTCAAATTTATCAAATAAATTATATTTTTTCAAATTTATCGAGATTAAACTTTAAGTGTTAACTCATATTTAAGCTTGTTTTTTAGAAACCTTATAAAATTAAATCAATTGCAGGATTTTTTTCATTCACAAAAGTAAAGCTAAGTAAAGTTTGCACAGTTAGTGTTTTTTTCCAGATAAGTTTAAAATTTTTTAATTTATCTGCTTTACAAATGTTGCTGGTGTTAGCAGAATTTGGTAAAAAATGTAACTATTCATGTTAAACTATGTTGCATTGACAGAACTAAATTGAAATTATAAAAAAAAAATTAAATTTTTGAAATTTTTTATCATTTAAAAATTCCTTTGAGTAGTAAAACTGGTATCGTCATTGTAATTTAAGAATTTTTTTTTAAACGTTTACAATAAAAATTGAGATAAAAAGGCATTAATACAATTAGAAAGTTAATACAATTTTCGAAATTTAAAATCAGCCTGTTTCTAGCTTTAAAATAAAAAAATTACATCATAAAGGTTTTGAAAAGTTGTTAGTAAAAAATGTACGAAACCATCAAAAAAGATTTGTACAACTTTGTAAAAATTAACCAATATTTGCCAAAAGCTGAAGTTGTAGGGCGATTTACTTAAAAGCATTAACGTTAGCAAGACGCCGGATAGTGTAAAGAACAAGAACGTTTAAAAATTTGAAGAAAAGAATTAATGGTCTGGTTGACTATTTTACAAAGCGGAATAAGCGAACCATATTTTGTACCTAAAGGTTTAGCGGTCAATCAGCGTGTCTACCTTAAAGAAACGACTTGATCGAATGCTTAAAGAATATTATCAGGATGGAAATTATGTATTTTGGCCAGAGTTGTTTTTAAGTCACAAGTCTTAAGTCAATTCAAGTCAATGACTTAAATTTTTTTTTTTTTTAAGTCAAGTCAAATAATTTTCTGATTTTATAACTAAAAATAAATATGTTTCTTGATTTTAATCCAAAAAAAATCATTATAAAAGTATCTATGTCGACTTTTATAAATTAATGCCTATCTATATATTTATAACTTAATTAAATTGATTTAGAAAAATTTTAAATTTATATTAAATATTGCAAAATTAAAATTAAAATTTTTTGAATTTTTTCCGAACCAAAGGGGATCGAACCCTCTACCTTTGGATATTATTAACAACACGTTAACAATTGCGCTATTTCATCTTACATTCAACATCTGTCTAATTATTAAATTTAAATTATTAATTTAATAGATAAAGGATTAAAGTCTAAACATAATTTAGACATAATTAAAATTTTAAAAATGATTCAGCAAAATTGAAAAATAAAATTAAAAAGTTACTGTTTAAATTTCAAAATTTAATTAATTTTGGATAGTTCAATTAGAAAATATTGAATTATCCAAAATTAAAATAAATAATGGATAGTAAGATTTAAATTTTATTTAACTACCAAAAGTTATTTGACTATCAAAAGTAAAGGAATAATTATTAATTAATTAAAAATTTCAATTACAAATCTTTATCTACTACTTGAAAAGCTAATCTTCAAGTAGAATTAGAAGCCTTTATCTCCTACTCAATCAGTAGGCGACACTATAGTAAGGGTCGGGTAACGTCACAGTTACCCAGTTCTTGCTCATATCTTACTGGTCATCTTATAAACGCCATTTTTCATTTTTTTTTGGCTACCAGTCTTTACTGCTTTTGTCAGTCTTAACAGAGGTTGGTTTGGATACCACTCGTCCGGGTCGAAGCGGTCTTTCCGATTATACCCTCACGAGTTGAGTCAGTGAGGCTATGTTGTCATGGAGACAGATGGCTAATGATGCTGGCGATGACCTCTGCCGATCAAAGTGATAGTTTTGATACAATCACTACGGTTGGATAATAGAGATTGGCAAAAGAGTTCTTTACACGTTTGCGCCTAAAAAGGGTTCTCGTGGGACAGAATCCTTAATTAATATATTAAAACTGCGGGGTGCCATGTTTTAATTAAACTAGATCTCTATATCGTGCTATAGACATTTTCATTTGACTATGTATCGGATAGCATGAAATAGAGTAAATAGTTAATTAGAAATGGCATCGTGATGAGCGCATCATGAAATTTGATTTTTTATGGTATGGAATGGATCAATGTATTTTATGGGAATGGAATATGAAGTGGACTTTTGGACAAGCAATCAATCTTCAATCAAGTTTCCCATATTTTTTTCCTTTTTCCTCTTTTAAGTATTCGAGTTTGGTTAAGAAATAATAATAACATTAAAAAAAAAATAGCTTTGCACATTTGTGAATCGGACTTAGTACGCGCAGTCAGATACCTGTAAGAGATTTTGGCCGTATAATGGACTTTAACTATTCGCTTTCTAAAGTCAAGCAAAGCTTTTACATTTTTTAATTTTTTTTAAGGTATCATTTATATAAGGAATTTATTCTTAATCGTGCCATGCAATCAATTAATCGAGAAAGCAAATTATTAAACTTTTTTTTAAAAACAAATTTGTAATTATTAAAATATAATTTTGATAATTTATATTTTAATCTATTTTTAACTGAAATTATATTTTTTTTAAATAAACTTATAATTTATATATTATTTTATTGTTAACTTATAAATTTTATTAACTTATAAATTATTTTATTTACTTGATTTTTCGAATTATATTTAACTTCATTTAATCATAGATAATGTTTTATTAATTTGTATTTAACAAAACATTAATTTGATTGAATAAAAACTTCTAATATATTTTTAAATATATATTTGAATAAAAATAATTTTTTAATATATATTTTTTGAATTTATTTGTATTTAAACTTTATTTATCGAATTACTTTAATGAAGAACTTAAATATATCGTTTTAAAATTTTAAAAATTGATTAGAAAATTCAAAATTTATCTAAAAATAATTTATTTTAAAAGCAATAATTATTTGAAATTTTAATTAGTCCTTCAACAAGGAATTAATTGAAGTTTTTTACATTAAACGGTTCTTTTTTTATTATTTTTCTATTTATTATTTATTAAATTTTTATTATATTAAATTATATTTAAAAGTTCTGATTATTTTAATCAATCTTAAAATTAATATAAACCTTCATTTCATACGTTGTTGTAAATTTCTTAAGTTTTTTGAAATATAATTATATAATAAAATTTTTTTAAAATATTTTTTTTCTTTCCATTTTTATGTTTGGGAAGTGGTTTTCCTAAATAGTTTTTTATATCATTTTTTAAATATGATGTTTTATCGTGGAATTATGAAATTAAAAAAGTTTACATGTTTAGATTTGAAAAAATTATTCAAAAATTTGAAAACAAAATGAGTAATTTAATCGATGTATCTCAATTTTCGACAAGCTCAGAATCTGATTCTCAAAAACAGCAAGCAATCCATAGCTTTGCCTACTCTGATTTGACAATAACGAGTAATTTTAAATTTATACTTTGATTTAATCTGACATTTCTTTAGTTAACAGTGATAACCAAATTGTTTCAAGAACGGCAAAGAGTAAACTTTGTTTGAACAATATTACCGATACAAGGAATAATAAATCAAACTTAATTCGGCATTTAAAATATTGCGATAAGGAAGCTTATGATGTGTTTAAATCTTCAAAAGAACAGAAAAAAGCAACGCTAAACCAAGACCATAAAAAAAACTTAAAGGCAGAGATAGTCAACGACTTCATTTTTAAATATTTAATTATTGGATGTGGACTTCCTTACCGCTTAGTCGAATGCGAAGCGATTAGATCCTTTATGTCACTAATTTGCAAGAAATGGAAACCGACATCGAGAACAAATATATTAAAGTTGCAAAATAAAGCGATTGACCTAATGAATTATAATTTGAAATTGTTATTATCAAAATTACGATTTGCTTCGCTAACTTTAGATGTTTGGACAGATCGACGTCAAAGATCATTTCTCGGAATAACAATTCATTTTCTAGACGAAAATTTTAATTTTAAAACTTATGTTCTTCGCTGCAAATATATTTCAACAACCACGGGAAGGGGTATTAAACGAGAAATAGATATCATTATTGAAGAATTCGCTATTCGTGAAAAATTAGTTCGAATAGTTACGGATAATGGTTCAAATATGGTTAAAATGGGTACTCTTTTGCATCTTGTCGGTGAAGATGAGTTTGACCTTTCTGATGGGGAAAATGAAGAAATCGAAACTGATACTGAAGGAGAAGTGACAAGCTCTGAGGACGAATCAGATACAAATTTTAACATCGACGAGATAGATTTATTACAGGACTCAGGATTGATGCATATGAGATGTTTTGCCAATTCTCTACAACTTGTGGTTAAAAAAAGCCTTGCAAAAATCAACAACGTTAAAAGAATCATTAAAAAGTATACTAAAATTTCAGCTAAATATAGGCAAAAAAAAGATTTTGCTTCGTATTTAGCTGAAAAAAAATATAATTCAATTCCAAAACCATTAAAAGCATACTGGAATAGTATGCTTAAGTGTTTACGAGCAATTAGTAAGATAAAATTATTCGAACTAAATGAAGCTCTGAATTTGATCAATAACCAAGGATTAAATTTAAGTTAGAATGAACATTCAAGACTAGTAGAAATAGTAAATATTTTAGAACCATTTGAATTTGTTACAAATGAAATTCAGGGAGATCAGTACTCATCTCTCAGTCTAATAGTACCAAGTTTGTTACAGCTAATACAACATTTAGACGATTTCAAACTGTTTAATAATAGTCTGAAAGCGTTCATCAGTGAATTGAGAAACGAAATTAACACACGATTCAGTGTAATATTAGATTTAAAGAACAATAGCAAAGTGGACTATTCATGGTATATTTCTTCATTTGGACCCTTTATTTAAAAACGAATGGTTAGCTATATCAAATTTGAATCCAGATGAAAAGCATTTGTTTATTAAACGCTTAGAAGATCAATTATTTCAAGAATGGAAAACAATAGCTACTCGAGAAGGAAATGAAAATAATTTAGAAAATCAAATTCCGTGTAGCTCGAATGATGCAACAAAAAAATCCAAGTCATTGAGTACAATTAGTACAGATTCAGAAGCAAGCCTCCTAAAATCACCTACAAACGACGGAAGTTTTTTAGTTATTTGAATAGAAGCACTCCAAAAGTTGAGAACGACGATAAAACTGAATTCAAGAATGAATTGGAACAATACATCAATATCGATTATAACGAAGATGATGGCTTCACAAAATTTTGGATGAAGAATAAATTAAAGTTACCGGCTCTATCGAAACTTGCACAAAAATTTTTATCAATACCTGCTTCATCAGGACCAGTTGAAAGACTTTTTTCTAAATCTGGTTGCATTATAGGTCAGGTCAGGATTAACTGCCAAAAACTTGGAAGAAACAACTTTATTGGTATCAAATATGGATTTATTACATGAATAGCGAATAAAATACTAAATAATAAATTTATTAATTATATTATTTTTTTTGTTTAATATTTAGTTAAATTTAATAAAATAATATGAAATATGAAAAAATATATTTAGAAAATTTATTTGATTAAAAAAAAATTTTAATCATTGACTTGACTTAAAAGAATCATATTTATTTTTTAGTTTTAAAATCAGAAAATTAGTTGACTTGACCAAATTTCACTAATAAAATGAAAAAAAATTTTTAAGACATTGACTTTGACATAAAAAAAAAATTTAAGTCAAGTCATGACTTTGACTTCGTTTTTTTTTTTAATTTTTCAACTAATTGCAATAAAGATAAATTAGAAAAAATTCAGCTTAGTCGACTTCAGACGATTTTGTGAAAATTGAAGTCAATTAGTCGAAAATAAAGTCGATTGTGATCGAGTTGATTTGCTAAAAAATATATAAGAAAATCTATTAATACATTGTCATTAAAAGTTCTCTTATCTAAAATAAGGGTGCTTTGAATATTTATTCAACCTATTTTGATTTTAAAGATTTTTTTTGGATGGATTAATATTAATACAGTATTTTTTGAAAATTTTTTATATTCCTTAGATCTAAAAACAATAATATTCATAAAAAATGTATGTAAATTTTTCAAAAAAAAATTAAAGTTGTTTTATTCTTAAATATCCATAACTAATATTAAATTATCAATTTTCTTTCAATAATAATTTATTTAACTTCTAAAAAATGGAAAACTGATAAATTTTTTGAAAAATGTTCATAATGACTGCAAAGTTACATTCAAAGATTATAAAATCACCTGACACATTTATTTCGTTTACTGAAATCTAAAGGCTTATCAAAAATTTAGATAAATGAATAAATTAAAAGTTAATTTATTTATTAAATTTGCCAATAGTTATATGAAAATTACATGGATGACAATTTAAACTTAAAAAAAATGAATTCTTTCGGAAACACTAGTGACGAAGAGGAATATGACGAGAGCGAATCAAAACCTCTAATCGGAAAAAAAAATACTCAAGTCCATTTAGTTGATGATCCCATATTAAACACAAATTCCTGTAATTCGCCTTCCTTGCGTGTTATAAACACACCTGTATACGACGAATTAGATCTTTCCGAAGAGCATGATAAAATGAGCTGTAGTGACCGAATTTTCAAATATCTTGAGCGAAAAATGCCTAGAAAGCGAGGAGACTCAAAACTTCTGAAAAAATTTCACCAATTGTCGCCATACCTGTCCAAAAGCGTACCAGTAGTTTTGGTCATTTATGCACTCATTTGTATTTTTATCTTCAGTCTAAATGGTTCAACTGAATTAAAATGGACTCAAACAGTTATATCAAATTCCGGTGTAAAACAAATTTCATGCTTGAATAGTCACCAAATTTCGAACAATGAAATAAAATTTTTAAAATTTCAAATAAATGGTCCGTTCGTTGACGAAAACGAATTTAGCAAAAATGACATCAATAGTGGTAAATATGTTGACATTATTTTGTTCAAAAAATCCGACCCTAGTCAGTCCATAAGCAATTGGAGTTTGATCTTAAAGGTACCAAGCAAAAATAATGAATACAACGAGAGTAAAATTATAAGCAAAAGTTTTGATTTCAAGCAATTTTATAGAATGGATCAACTCGATTTTAGAGTTAGAACAAATCTAAAAAATTCTCTTCCTTTAAACTACGCTTGTTCAATTCTAAGCAATCAATATGAAAATAAGATAGTTTATGCAATAATTTTATTAATATTTATTTATTCATTAATAATTTTCGAACTGACACATCGAACTTTGGCAGCAGGTTTGGGAGCCATCGGAGGTATATCCCTAATTTCGTTTATTGAAAATGAAAAACCCACTTTGGAGCTAATAGTCAGCTGGGTAGAGTGGGAAACTATTCTGCTACTGTTCGGAATGATGATCATAGTTGCGGTTTTCTGCGAAACAGGCCTCTTTGATTTGATAGCAGTTCGCATTTTTCACTTTGCAGGTACTCGGATTTGGCTCATGATCGGCTCTCTGTGTCTCTTGTCAGGTGTTCTGTCTGCTTTTCTGGACAATGTAACCACCATTCTACTCTTGACTCCTATTACTATTCGGCTTAGTGAAATAGCCAAATTGGATCCGAGGAAAATAATAATTGCCGAGGTTTTATTTTCAAATATTGGTGGTGCCTCGACTGCCATAGGCGACCCGCCCAATGTAATCATTACAGCAAATCAAATAATAAACAAAAGAGGTGTGGATTTTTCCAATTTTACCTTTCATATGTTCGCAGGATCCATTTTTGTGTACATTATATGCTTTGTTCATTTTAAATTTATGCTAGCGGACGAGAAAAATTTCTACCAACAAGAAGAAAGTGAATTGGATGAGATGAAAAAGGAGATTGCAATTTGGAAGCGATCGTTTCAGAGTATCACACCTGTGACCAAAGAGGAAAAGATAGTGAAAACACTGCTAAAAGAAAAAGCCTCTCAGCTGCAAAATTTGCTCAAACAGAAACAATTCAATGTGAAAAAGGAATATGAAAAAACTTTGATTATTAAATCTCAAGAGATGCTAGAGAGTTACAGAATAACTAATAAGCCATTGCTAATCAAATGTTCTGTCATATTTATGGGAACATTAATTTTGTTTTTTTTAAATCCATTTGTTGACAAAATTCATTTGACCATTGGTTGGATATCGATATTATCGGCTTTGCTGCTATTAGCCTCAACGACAAGCAGTGTATCAGGACACGCTCAATCAGATGCCAATAAATCGTCAAATGTTGATTTTGAAGGTTTAATGCATAAAGTCGAATGGAGTACATTGCTGTTTTTTGGTTGTCTGTTTATTTTTATGAAAACCATAGAAGAACTTGGTTTGCTTAACTACTTAGGAAATCTAATTTCAGATATGATAAAATCGGTAGAGAACATTTCAGATCGTTTAGCGTTTGCTCTGCTTGTCCTTGTTGTTTTGTCCGCATTGATTTCCAGTGTCATTGATAACATACCATTTACTACAGCAATGATACCTATTATCATACAATTAAGCGAGCAAGCAAATGTGAGTTTTAATTTTTAATAAATTCTATGGATAAATAATTAACAATAATACAATTGCTTTATGATACGTTTGGGTCTTTCTTTTTAATTAGCAATGGTGTATTCTTTCGGGTTCTTTGGCATTAAGAGCACCATACGAGTCATTTGACTCGATTTAAATCCCCACATCTTTTGACAGATTTTTAAAATAAACACATCTTTTTTGAATTCTGAAGATTTTATCATAAAAAAATTGATATAATTATTATTGTAAAGTAACTAATTAATTCTTTAAAAAAAGTTATACACAAAAATTTATGTTCACTTTGTAAAGCTTTTTATATATTTTTTTAATATTTTGGTCTAGGATATTTTTTCATTTTTTTTGTTTTAACACTTAAAAATTTGTGAAAGAAAAATTAGTGAGATTTTTGGATTTGAATTAATAGTAGTAGTAATAAATGTTCTTGCTGCGACACCTAACATGTAGATTGTCTGAGCCCATCAGCGCCAATTGGCCGTGTAGGGCTGTAGCAGCCAATTCCATTGTACTTATCTAAAGCCATTTTGAAATTAGCATTTGACTTAGATTTCACCACATTTTCTGGCAACTTATTCCAATGCGGAACTACTCTGTTTGAGAAAAATACATGTCTGGCACTTACTGCAGCCGCAAAATTATTTCTAATTTGAGCTGGGAAACTTTCTCTCTGGACTATGATGCTATTTCATCTTAACGCCCCGGCTTGATAATGAATTGATAATTTATTTTTTTCGCTAAAAAATTAAATTCTTGATCATAAAAATAAGCTTTTCATGATAATACATTCTTATTCTGTTGCGTGCTATTATGTTTTCAAATGATTTTAAAACGTTTTATAGATAAACATTGGCCTGTAAAATATCCGGTTGTGGAAACTTCTTTATCGAAAAAAGAACTCTAAAAATTATCTAAGATAGCAGACAAAAAACTTTAGAGTATTCCCATTCAAAGTTAAAAAAATTATTTTGGTCTCAATTTTGCTTTTGATTACTTAATACCCTCGCACTGATTTCATTCATTCTAATTTTAAGAAAGACTCAAGATTTTTCAGTTCATTTGAACATTTCAGGATACACATACAAGATTAACGAGTTTATAGTTATAGGTAATCAGAATTGATCCGAAGAATAGAAGTAGTCGTTTAAGTAGTCATTAATGACTTGTTTAAAAGAAATTTAAAAAATCTTAAGGTCTATTAAAAATAGAATTAATAAAGTCAAAATTAACTAGAGGATCAAAAAAAAAGAGGCTAACAAGCCTTTGGCACGCCATAGAATTTTAAAAAGTTAAGTTAGATTCGGATTTATTTTTAATGATTATTTTACAATCATTTTAATTTTTTCTCTTATTTCAATTGTTAACATTTCCAGTGATTTTTTTTCATCAATTGAGCCTTTATAATATTTTTTAGGCATGCAATGTGAAAGTTTTTTATTGATAAAAGTAATTTTTTCTTTATTAAATAAATAATTTCTTCGTGTACATTAGTTTTATTAGCCTCGAATAATTTACTTATTTTGTCTTTACTGCTTCTTTCGTCTTCATTTCGAATCATAGTCTTCTACTAAATAAAACAAGAATAATGATTACATTATAAAAAATCAAGTACAAATAAATTTAAGACTCATTTCAAGAGTGAGCATCTCATTTTTACACCATTTTGAGGTGAGTTCAATATTTAAAATATGGTGAAGAGACCTGTGAAGATCATTCAATTTCTAGATGCCAATAACAGCTGTGACACAACCAAATTTAAAATAACGAATCTTAAAATTTAGTTATAGCAAAATTTAAATTGATTTCTAATTCTATCATTATTTTTGTAACTTGTCTATTCGATTTCATTTAAAAATCTAACCAATATAAATAACAATGTAATTTTATAAAAATTTGACCAAAATTAACCAAAAAAAAAAATTTTTTAATCGAAATAATCATTTTATCAGAGTTGATTAAAAGTCACAAGTCTCAAGTCAAGTCCAAGTCCGGACTTTTTTTTCACGATAAATATAATGACTAGAAAAATTCTTTAATTATTTTAAAATAAAAAATTGTCTTAATCTTGATGACTCGACGTTCCGAGATTCCAAAGTCAATTTTTTCTCCTGTTTTAAAAATATTCAAATTAATCTTCCAATTTTACCATGAAAAGTAATTATTCAGGAATTTTTCACGTTCAATGAATGGGAAGGGACAATTCAAATTTCTTCCGTTCCAGGAAATGATAATTTTGCGGTCCTAGGTGGTTTTTATGGAAGCCAAGCGAGTGTTGGACTTTTAAATTAAAAAAATCCTTACTTGGACTTTAATTTGGGACTTTTAAACAACTCTGCTTTTATACCAAAAACTACAATAGTTATTTAAAACTACTTAATCATATCTAAATTTTTGGATCGTTGTAAAGACTGTTAAAACTCATTCATGTTCACTTAAATTTGAGAAAAATTAATTAAAGATGAGTTTCTTACATTTTGACCAAGAACAGTTAAAGGTCTGTAGGTTAAACTTAAAATAGAGAAGAAATGGTGATTGAGTAATCTTATAATTGGTGATAAGTATCGGTATTATCATAGACATTTGCATGAAAAAAATCAAACAAGATTCGGAAAGGAATGTGAAAACATCAGTTGGTAATAATAAATTTTAAATTTAATCTAAAAGAGTTCAACACATCATAACAATCTGGAAAGCATTTTTTCCAAAGTACAGCAGATAATAAAAAATACTGTCCATAGAATCCAGAAAACACCATTGAAGCATTTTATTGAGAATAAAGGAGAAAGCTTTAATCATTTTGAAAATTTCTTCATTTTTTATTTCACTCTCACAGAATTCCATCTTTATAATAATTGAAAATAGGACATTTTTTAATATTTATTCGTCATTTTACTTAAAATTAAAAACTTTAAATTTTTTTACGTTTTATTAAATCAAATTTTTTTAAATTTTAGCTGCCACTTCAGCCTTTAGTCTATGCGTAAGTAGCAGTATTAATATTTTGCTTTCTAAAAAACTACAAATTATTTAATACAAATGTAATTTAAAAACCTTAATAATTGCTTTTTTTTACCTTTAATTCACATTTGTTTTGACATAGACTCGCTTTTGGAAGTTGCTTAGGAGGTAATGGGTCTCTAGTAGGTGCGAGTTGTAATTTGGTTGCGGCTGGTATTTCGGAACAACATGGATACAGAATAACTTTTGGACAATTTTTCAAAACTGGTTTTCCCATCATGATCAGTTCGATTCTTGTCGCAATAATCTATGTTTGCATAGTTTGTATTTATTTCGAATGGTATTAATTTTAATTTATTTTAAATCACATCAAGACATCAATAAAATATTTATAAAAATATTAATCTTGTTTTTAATCATCTAATTTTGGTCCAGCGTTAGAGATCAATCGACAATTTAAGCTTATCTCTGCTTTGAACTCTTGTCAGATAGCTGTTTAGCAAAATCTATTTATTTAGACCATTATTCTGATAAACTAAGCAAAATTATAATGTTTTTAGTCAGTTTTCATCACTGCATGAAGTTTTAATTAAAAATATAATTCTAATCTGGTTCGATTTGTTAAGGTGCTAATCATATAGATAAAATAATAAAATAAATGCATTTATTGAAATAATAATTCATTAATGCCAAGATCAAACTGAACTGATTCAGCATTTTATAAATATATTATTATATAAATTTTCGGTCAGTATTCTTAATGAATATTATTGTTAAGGCTAAAGCTGAATATCAACCTAAACAAAAAGTTTTTCATTGATAATAAATAAATTAAATAATAAAAACTTTGATAAAAACTTAGTGAGAAAACTTTGATTTAGATCGAAAAGATTTATTTGGTAAAAAATGTCGATTTTTATGCGCAGTGCACACTCTAAAAAATATATTCAAGTACCTTTGGATGCCGGATACTCCAAGCCAATACCGATCAGCATTGCCCAGATCGATTGGTTCTTGGTTCATGATATCGGTGATGACGATGAAAAACACAATATTCACTCTTATGCGGGATCTATTGATAAATCACTAAAGCTTCAACAACAGTTTTACTTGAATAACCGATTCCGAGTAAAAAATCAAAGGTTTTGTTTGCTTCAATTTTTAAATCTCACTTGAATTCCTTGTCGCCTAATTTACTAGGATAATTGGATTTTTTGATTCGAATGTAAAAAAAATTAGCATCTTTTTTCCCTCTAGAAAATATTATCTGTGAATTTCTATTTTACTTATTTCCCATAATAAATTATTTCTTTTGTTTGATTCTTTTAAATTTTTCCCGTTTAATGTAAAGAAAAATATTTGGAATTTTACTGAGTAAAATTTTAGGCCTCACTAATTTAAAATAAAAATTCTTTTATTTAAAAATTGTCTTCTTAACATTTTCATAAAAATTTCATTTAAACAACTGAATTTATATTTAAACAATTTCGTTAATTTAGTTTACAAATAAATATTTGACGATATTTTTTCCAGTTAAGATAAGCTTTAGCAGATAAGATGATTGTGTTAAAGATAATCACTGTTAAGTTTCTCAGGGTTATTGAATAAAAAAGTCACGTTTAGGGTATTGAGATAGTTTAAATGAAGATTTTGAAATCTGTTTTTTAAGAGATTTTGCAACAAGGAAATAGAAAATGTTCAAGTAAATAAATAATTTATCTTAAGATTTAATTAGACAAAACGAGCGAAATTGTAAAAGTCACGTAGAAATTTGAGACCTAACCATAAAATAAGATAAAAAAAAAACAAAAAGCAATAAATAGATAAATTAGAGTGGGTTATAAATTTTTAATTTAATACATTTGCAATGATCGGTCAATGTTCGAAAGATTAAAAAAGTACGGATATAATTTAATTTATTGTAATCCGCAGTTAAGCTTGACTTGAATTGAACTCGTCAAAATTTGAAAATGATTTTGGATAAAATTAAATTTTTACCAAAGAAAAAAAACAAAAGAATTTTATTGATTTTTACTAAAAATCGAACATATTTTTATTTTAAAAATTATTGATACAAACCATGGGTTTATTTTTAAATTTAATTTAATTAGATACACTTTTATTACAATTAAAATATTTTATTGTCATTTGCCAAAATCAAATTTCAAAATATTTGGAAATGCTTTCAATTCAATTTATTCATTTGAATGTTTTAGAGGGTCGGTAAATTTTAGTCACCTTCCGGATAGAACTTAGCTTTGTTTAGTTGTCTGATTTACTTCAAATTCTTTGCTTTAAAATTATTTAGATTTGACCAGTATTAAAAAACCATTTCATTTTTTAGTTCTTGTCTTTTTAATTTAATTTCTAATCGATTCAAATTTTAGGAAAATATAATGTTTGATTGTATTCTATTTTTAAAAGATAATTAATTAAGCCATAAAGAACAATATTTTTTTAAAAATAATAAAGAAATTAATTTCTAATTGAAATTTTAGCAAATTTTAAAATTTTTCAAGTGTGAAACACAACCCCCAGCAACTTTTTCTAGGTGACGCTTTTAGTGTTTTTAAAATAGTCAGAAAAATCAAAGGGTCGTTAAGTTTCTCATACTCTTAACTAAGCATTCAAAATTTTTGATTATTAAAAAATAATCAAAAGTTTTTTTGAATTATAATTTTTTAATTTAAAAAATTTTATTTTAATAGTTAAAATACAAAATTTTTTATTTTTTTCTATTTAAAGATGAAAAATTAAACAAATAATTCAAAATAAATTTTTTTTGCAAAACAAATATATTTGAGTACATGAGATCTTAAGATAAATTTATAACTTAAGTGAACTGAAGAAATAATTCTATAAAAGTATAATTTAACAATACTTAAGGAAGTTAATTAAAAATCAACATTATTATAATGCTAATGAATTATTAATAAATACTTCCTCTAGTTTACTTATATCGGATAAATTTTTAGGCCTTTAAAATACAGTTTTAGTAAATATTTACTATTTGGTCTAATTTTATACGAACAGCGATTGTGTCTCAGTTTTAAAGACGGCTGAAGTTGTGGACATGATATTTTGTACGTTAAAATTACAGGTGCCTTCTGACCAACAATTTAGGTCATGTAAAAAAATTTACAATATATAGATTAACAAAAAAACACCCGAAATCAATGAGTATTAATTAATCAAGCTTGGTTGCAATTTATTTCTAATTAACTTCATTATTTTACAATTTTTTTTAGTTTTTTTTTGTTTTGCCCAAGATTCAGAGCGGATAAATTGAGCTTGAAATAATTTTGACCGAAAATTTTTTTTTCTCATCAATGGTTATCTAATTTTTGAGCAAGTTGTTAAGTCTTCGGATGAATTCTTCATAGGGATTACAAATAGCAAAGGCCTATTCAACTATTTTCACTCAAGATATTTTTCTTTGCCTTCATTAGTTGTACAAATTGCTAATCAAGTGTGTCGACGACGTACAGACTTAATTAAATTTCATTTTGAAATGATAATTTTGAATGACAAATTAAATCAAGTCTAATGTTTCGCTGGCCGAGTTTATGGCTGACTCCGGTCGCTTTTGCTTGTCTTGGCTCGAGTTTTTCTCAATTAATTCTGTTTCGCTGAATAAACACTCGACTTGATCGAGTCAATTTCCGTCTTCCTATTCCAAGTCTGCTTTAATTAATTTATTTGTATCAATTGACTTCCCAAATAACTTGAAGGTAGTAAATCGGACTTTTCTTAAATTTGTTTCATATTTATCATCAAAATCTGATAAGTTTTCTTGTTTGTTGTTTTTATTTCAAATAAAATAAACAGCTTTTCAGTCTGAGCTATCTGATCATAAACATTCAAATTATGACTTGGACAGACGATTTTTGGTTATTTATGCCCAAAAAAATAACTACTGTGTTTCCGATCAAAATAATAAAGTTATTTTTAAAAAATGGCCATAAATTCAGTAAATTTCTAGATTTTAAAAAATATATTTTTAGTTAAACAAATGTTCTAGTAAAAATGGTTCGGATATCTATCCTTTTCCTCTACCAAAATATTGTTGAAAATCGAAGCAGTTGAATAGAGTTAATGAGCTTGAATTGCTATAATTTAAATAAATATTTTTCAGATCTGCACGGTCAATGATATTACATAATTTTTTCTAAAATATCTAGATCTGAAAGAATTATAAATTAAAAATCGAGACTTAACATAAGAATATTCTGTTTGATAAATTTTTGATCACATGGTCAATTCCCAGACATTAAGTTTAAAAAAAAGGTGAATTTTTATTTAAAATGATAAATAATTCAATAATAAATTAAAATCAAAAAAATTAAATTTGTTAAATTAATTTTTTTAGGAATAGCCGATTAATTTTTTTCTAAACAAGTTTATTTATTTACTTAATTAGAGATATTTTTTAGGCTCCTCAATATTTCAAAACCATGAATTAAAATTTGGTTTTTTTAAAACCTAATACTCAAGTTAGATTATTTAAATTTTAGTGTATTAGTTTTTTTTTTAAGTACCTAACAATCGAAACTGAAAGCCAAATTAAATTTTGAGGGCTAATATGTGTTTTTATATTTTTTGTTAGTGGCCAGTCTCATAAAAACAACAATTTACTTTTACGTGATTACTTTATTTTAAAGGTTGTGATTAAGTTGTGTTTTGATCGAAAGTTTTTAATTCAATAATTGAGACTAATAAGAGAAACATTTTTTAGTTGTAATTTTACTTCAAAATTATGTAACCTAATCTTTATTTTTAATTTCAATAATTAAAAAATAATTATTAGCTACAAACTAAATTTGCTATTTAGTTAACGTCTAGATGGCAAATAAATTTTGGCTAATTCATTTTTTATTTAGATAAAATGTAATTAAAAATGTCTTGAAAACAATTTTAAAAAATCTTTTTATTTTAAATTAATTTACTAGGCCAAGTCAAATAAATTTCTTGATTTTTAGTGTTTTTTTAATTTATCGTCATAAATAAGAATCAAATAACTAATTTTCAAAATTAAACCATTATCCTCTTGTATCTTTTTAACTAAATTAATTAATAAAAAAGTTACTTCTTCCAAAAGTTGGGTTTTCGAAGAGATTTTTTTTCCTGCAAGTCATATTTTTCCGGCGCCGCTGTATCTGTTAGTTTCTTTCATGAAAATACCAAAATTCAGAATTAAAATTTTTTTTAAAACTTTGCAATGATTTTAATAATTCTATTGTAGTGATTCTAATATTTTTGGACCAGCATATTGGTTCTATCACTTTTTTTCTTAAAAATCTTTTAACTTTTGTATTTGTGGTGGATGAATATCTTTGGTCTGCTCTATGTGTTGGTCATTTACCAATATTTTTTAATCAAGATATCTCTTTTGAAGGAATCAAATATATTTAGACAAGTTTTAACATAAATCTGCGGCCGTACCCTTTGGGACAATTTCCGAACTCTATCTATTCGTATTTTTGACTGAAACTCATAGAGTAATCATTGATTAAATATAATAAAAGAAACATTTTTGAGCTTTGAATAGGGACAGGTCATATATTTCATCTGCTGGTTATATTATTTACCTGATTTATTTTTTTAGAAAAAGTGCTTTGATCAAAATAACACCATCTTAATATCTGGATCTACAATTTGTTTTTTGACCATTAAATATGGTAAAATTTTAAAAGATTTTTTTAGTTTTTGATCAAGAATTACTCTCTCTCTAGATAAAATATTTCTTTCAAAGTAAAATTTAAAATTAATTAAATTTATCAGTCATACAAATATAATTTTATTAAATTATTTAATTCAAAAATTTATTTAAATTATTTATTTTGTTTTAAATAGTAGTTTTAATTAATTATTAAAGAAATCATAACATAAATTTGGTTATTTTTTTTCTACTGAAGGATCAATTTTCTGGCCGAATAATTATTTAAGAAACAATTTTTGTTTGTTCGTATAATTAACTATTAAGTTTGTTAGGATAAAAAATATGATCAATTTGTCACAATGAATAAGAATGCAGGCGGTTTTCAATGGAATGGTCGATTAGTTTAAAAGATATTTTCCATCTAAAGCATGTACAATTTTTGACTCAATAAAATATGATGTGATTAGAATATTTGAGCAAATATGAATCAAAACATTTTAATTTATTTTTTTTAAGCCTAATCTTTTTCAAAATTAGACCTAAATTTAAAAAAAAGTTCATTAAAAAATCTTTTTTTGCAAATAGATATCAAAATTAAACATGTTCAAAAAATTAATAATTTTTTTTATTTAGAAAGAGCTAAGTCATAAGAATACCCCTACGGTCGTTGGAAACAATTGCCGCAGAAAAAAATAGATAAATTACTAAAAAAGGCTACAAGTTAAAATATCCGTATTTTAAATCGGGCGATTTTTTCACATTTCATCAAGAATGAGTCTGCTTTTAGATAATATCTACTTGAAATGATAAGAAAAATAGAACAGCAAATGAATCCAAGCTAAACTAAATTATTGATTAAATCGATTTAAAATGAAATTAGCTTTAAATCGACAACTGTAATTAGCCTGAATGAAATTTTCAAATATTTAGTTATTTGAGCTAGAATATAATATTTCAAAGTATTCAAGTCTATTTATCTGGACAGATAAAATCGATGAAAATAATTCTTTAAATCGACTTGAAATAATTAAATAATTGTATTAGTTTGATGATTTTATTTTGATTTAAATCATTTCTTGCTTTCCAGAAGGCTATCAATCATCCTCTAGGTTACGCAACCTTTATCCAACTCTCATTTTTATTCATAGAGTTTTTTGTGGGTATTAATTTCTTAATTTCTTTTCGAATATTATATAACTTTATTAAAATGAGTTTTTACATTTTCTTAAAAAATATATATTAAACAATGAAAAGTCTGACTTAAGAAACACTTGACAGATATTGACTTGAATATTCAAGAGCTTCTTTTCGCATTTTTTGTTATTAGACCAAAGCGAAATATTTAATCTCTTTGATTTTAAAATTTTTATTTTTATTCTTTTTGTCAATTTTTTTTTACAAAAGAAAATTTCTTTTAAAATTTATTAAAACAGAAGTCTAGAAAATTATCAAATTTAAGTCTAAAACTGCACAAAATATAATTATATCCTGAAATTATTATTATCTATTTTTAGTCAAACTGAGTTGATTTTTCGGAAAATATATAAAAAAGAGAATTTTATCTTATTTTACCAAGAATTAGATAGTTTAAATTCTGCAATCTTGAATAACTTTAAGGGTTCTTATCAGTAATAGTGGCTGATAGCAATTTTCTTAAGTTGAATATTAAGACAATTATTCATTTAAATTGAATAAGTTAAATGCGTGGACAAGAGTTGTTCTAATGGGAATGAATAATTTAAAAGCAAAACAAAATTTTATTTTACTAGATTATTTTTATGTAAAGTGTTTCTGATATGTTGGCTATTGTTATGTTTGTATAGATGATTAGCATTAGACCGATATTTAATTCACTTGTATTTGAAGAAATTGTCCAAAATTGTTTTTCATAATTCAATCTCTTTTTATAATATTTTTTAATTTCGTTTTAAGAAACTTAAACAAATAAAAAAATTTAGAAATTAGATTAACTGTTCGTACTCAGATCTTTGTTCTTAAGTTTTTGTAAACGATTAAAAATTCTTGTCTGGCGCATGTTGTTTTTAAGATTTTACGAAATCTTACAAATCAAAATAATTGACCTAAACTAAATTTCTTAATCGAAGTTTATTTATTCATTTTATTTAAAAAAAAATTTTTTTTATCTTTAGTCAAATTTTGGATGTAAATATAACTAAACAGTTGTTTACAATGTCATCGAAAAATTCGAGTTTTTGCCACGAAATGACCAAGTTTCATAAAAAAATCAAAAATTCACCTCCAAAAATGCCTATGTCACTCAAAAAAAATTTTCAAAAGCCAACTTCAACACAGGTATATTTTATCGGTTGTGACAGCTCTTAATAGGTCACTTGTTACATTTAAAAAAAATTCAAAGTTATTATTTTTCGACAAATATTTCACTAATCAATTAATTAAAGGTAAAAGTTTGCCTACGCATTTTAAATAAATCAAATGATAACACACTGAAACAAAATCAATCGGATCATTTTAAAAACTACAATTCACACTTAAAACTTGATTGTTGGAAAAAACAGTTGGTTCTTAGTACCGATCCATCAAATCAACACATTAGCACCACTGCATACAAATTTGACTCTATTTATACAAATGATGATTATCAGGTAAAAATATATATTTAAAAAAATTCAATTGAAATTTTTAAATATTTGAAAAATCTCCTAAAAATTCTCATTTAATAAATTTTTTTTTTCAAGAACGACATATGTGCATCGATTTTAGCTTCTAACAATACTTTAAGCTTGACATCTCAAAACCAAAATTCATGCATAATAACTTATGGTTATAACTCGAGTCAAACCAGCATAGGGTCTGATGATTCCGTATCCACTTTTGGTCTCATTCCCTTGACTATCTATTGGATGTTCACATTAATAGAAGACCAGCATGCCAAATACGGGTCCAATTATCAGCTGAAAATATCAATCCTGGAAATTGAGAATGGCACAATTTTCGATCTTGTTAAAAATGACTTTTGTAAGATGGAACAAATTTCTGATAGTTATTGGAATGTGTCTAAGTCTGATAAAGCATTGGTTTGCTTGGACTCAGCTCTTGGTAATCGACGGGATCATCAATCAAATTTAGTTTTTTCTATCTTGGTTGAGTCAAACGATTCAAATGACACCAAAGGATCTCTGATGAGTAACATTGAAAATTATTAAATTTTAAATGATTTAAGTTTAAATTTTTCTTTAAGAAAATTTAAACAAAATTTGTTTTGTTCAATTTGGAGACAATAACAAAAGTGAAGAAAATTTTGAGCAATTGAATTATTTGCTTAGGAGCACATTTAATAGAGAATATCTAGAAAAAACAATTTTGACAAGACTATTAGGCGAAATCTTGGGTGCATCTAATATAAAATTGGGAATTGTGTCCCACGTTTCGTCGGATTTAAATGATTATGTTGAGACATTGGACATACTTAGACTTACATCAAGCATACAAATGCTTTATGATCACAAAGAGTCTAGAGTAAGTTGGGGTTTTGTTTATTTTTCTCTAACATCAAATAGCTTTTAATTTAAATTAATTAAGAGGATTTGGGATCCATGGTTTATATCAAAGACTAGATTTGCAATTAAGAGTTTATTTTTTTCCATATTTATAAATCATGCAACATAAAATACAACTTAGTTTTTAAATTGTTTGCATATGAGTTATAAATTACTTTATCGGCAGTTTATTACCGTGGCTAGTTAATCATTTGATCTTGCATTCGATTAGACCGTAATAAAAGTATTGCATGATCGAAAAGCGGCTTTTAAATTTTATATTAGTCGTGCTTCTTTCGGTCATCTTTTATTAGTAATTCTTTTCATTTAATTTATTATATTATCAATATTGAATCAATTTATTTTCTAAATATTTCTAACAATTTTCAAGTTTAACTTTTTTGAATTTTTAATAATCTTTATATCGTATGGATACTATTAAGAAGACTCCTCGAATATTTTTAGGTGCAAATCACTTGAAAAAAATATTAAAAAAATGCGAAATTTTAGAAAATTAACATCAAATTTCAATTGTGGAAATTATTTTTAAAAAATGGGTTTAGTTTATTAAATTTAATACAGAAACATATTTTGATTTTAAGCAAATCATGTTTAAACATTGAGAAGTGTTATAAATTATTCTGCTAATAAAACTTCATGAAAAGTTTTGCATTTAAAAAAATTAAAACATCGAATGCTCACTTTTAAAATAGATTTATGTATTAAAATTTTTAAATAAGAAAAAACTCAATAGTTTTTTTTTTATTTTAATATTTGTTTATGATCATGGATTTCGTTGTGCAATACTTTTTTGGAAAATTATATAAATCAAAAATTTTTAAGTGGATTAAGTTTTTTTTAATTTTAACTAAATTGTCAAGATATTAATATACTATTATTAAGGTTTCAATTTACTCGATTCTGCTCATAGTAAGTAAAATTAAAAAATAGAGTCATCAGAAATATTTACAATTATAAACTAAATGTACATTTTAATAATGTATAGCAGTGAAATTTAAAGTTAATTTTAAATATCAGAGTATCGGAGTTTATTTTTTTCAAGAAGAGATGTATTTTTTTTCATTTTTATTCGAGCCAAATAAATTTTTAAAAAAATGATCCCAGTTTCAATGTGTTAACTAAGTCAAATACTTGATAATTAATAACAAAATAACATAACAAAGATTTAAAGGGTGATTTAGATGGAACTTGGTGAAGTTGAATAAAAAGACAATAAAAAAGAAAATTGTACTAAAAACATTTGTATCGAGCTAAAGCTTCTTCATAATAAAAAAACTAAAAGTAAAATAATTCAAAAAAGTAAATCAAAAAAGACAATTAAGATTAATTGAAACCAGGAATGACAAGTGCTACTTGCTTAAGTTTTGATGTGAATTAACTAATGATTCAAACAGGTTAAATTTTATTAAGGGTATTGTGAATTTTGGAACAAAAAACAAAAAAAAATTTTAAATGAAGTGACTTTTTTGCTATGAGTCAAAAAATTGTATCAGCTGATACAAGCTTTGTTCCACCCAAATTAGTTCTTTGCAAAAACTCAACAAGTCTGCAAAACACTTAATTAATTAGAAAATCATTAGAATTAAATTAAATTGCAGAGTTAGTGTAGAGACTAAATTTTGAAGGTAAAAGGTTTTTGTCAGCTGATGTATTTAGCTGAACAATTTTTTGACTCACAGCAAAAAATTTATTTCATTTTAAAATTATTGTTTTTGTTCTTTAATCAAAAATTCACAATGTCCTAAATAATCTCTTTGAAAAAAATTTATTGTTCCAAAATTGAAACAGCCTTTTTGGCCCATGATTAATTTTACTAGTATTATGTTGATTGTTTTTTTTTGCCTCACAAAATAATGATTCAGAGGAAGTGTTAAATGACAGTGTCAGAATGTAAAGAAGTTTTTTGAATGACTTTTGGTAAATAAAAGTTATTCAACATTTTTAGCTTTTTGAAAAATAAAACTGAGAAAAGGCTGAATGAGCTTGTGGAGATGTGCAGTAGCGAAAAAGAATTTGGCGAAGCATGACTTGTCGATTTTTAAATGTCGATGTAGCTACAAACAAAGCGCTACATAAATAAATAAACAATGTACATGATTTGATTAGAATCAAAAGGAAGAAATTTCAAAAAGAATTTAAACAAATATTTAAAAATGAGCTAGATAGCTCGGGGACTTTTTCACAGTTTTTGTTCATCGATAAGATATATCCATGATGAATGAATTAGAAGCCGATTTAGAATTTTAATTTCTGAATGCTTATGCAATCGATTGAAAAATCAATTTAAATATTTTGATTTATTAAAAAAAAGGATATGCACGACAAGGTATTATAAATTTTAGGGAACAAAACGCTCTTTTAATTAAAAAATTTCCATTCCTTTAGTCAAAAGCGCACGCTAAATTCTCCAGGGCTGTTTTTTTGTTTCAAGGTGATTTATCAAACTCTAATCTAAATCGAAAATCATTAATCTATAATTAAGACAATTCGATAAGCGCGCAAAATTTCCTCCTCAAATAAATCAACAAAATTTTTCGAATGTTTATCTTCGAAAAAAAATAAAATATTTAGACCATCTTTGATCGTTCGCCAAATCGCCAAAATTTTTACATTAAAAGCTCATAGAACACGAGCAATTAAACTAAGATAACAATGATAAATGTGGAACTAAAACATCAGCGGTAGCCATCGCAAGCTCTTCTTTAAATCTATTTATCCATTAATGCTACCATTAACATTTCTCAAGAGTGTGTTTCTCAGACGATCGAATTGCTAAACTTTAAATTGTAAATATCTGAACCAACTGATTGGTAATTTATCGCAGCATGGCGTTTATTTACAAACTAGGCCCTTTTTATGACATTTTCCTCATACAAATCTTCTTGTTAAGTGCATTCAAATTTTATTATTTTGTTACTTTTTTTCGACTTATAAAATTGATTGCTACTGAGATAACAATTGTAATCAGCTAACAGTAATTATTACACAAGAGAAAATACAGCTTTAGACTTTTACTTCTCAGCAAGAGAACATTCTACAGACTTTTTACTAAAAATAAAGGCTTTTGTTTTTCAAATTTAAAAAAAAAATAATTTTTTTAATCAAAGCAAATGATACAAAAAATTCATTTGATTTAGTTATTTAAGTTTATTTTTTTAAGATTTAAAGCGGTGGAATTTTTCCATGAAATAATTTTTTTAGAAGTAAATCAAGGCAAGAATCTGACAAGTCCAAGCGAGTCAAAAAGATATGACATTATTTACATTAATTACATGGTTTGAAAAGTATAAACAATAATTTACTAAAACAAATATTTGATTTTTAGACCTTGATTAATTTTAATTAAATTTAAAATTCGGATGTTTTTTATTTTTGAGCATTTTTTCTTAATTATCAATAATTTAGCTTCAAAGCTACTATTAAATTTATTCGAATGATCAAATATAATTCATTATTTTCTATTTAAAAAAAATATATCAAACAATAAGATCTATAATCCTTCGAATACAACTTATTGTGTTAACTCGGACTAAATCGATCTACGTTTAATAGGTTTTTTATTTCTAAGAAGGCAATCTTTTGACGCATAAACAAGTTTTTTTTTAATCACATTAAAAATTAAGTGTTGCATAAAAATTCTAGTTTTAGCACAAAGATACTATTTATTTTAAATTATGAAAACCTCTAAACTGATTTAAGAATAATTTGGATTATCATATTGATGAATATCGATGAAGAATTTAGCTTTTTTTAAATTGTCTCTAATTAATCAACATTTAGAATTTCGAAGTTTTATTGTAAGTTTGTTTTATTTTTGATTATTTCTAACTAAATTTTCTTTAATCTGAAGGATCATTAGACTGAAAAAAAATATTTAAAAGAAGGCTTCTTTTTTATTTGAAATCGAATTTAAAACGCAAGTTCATGCAAAGAGTATCACCCTTTAAATAAAATAAATAACAAGAGTAAAATAAATAAAAATAAATAAAAAGAGAGAATAAAACACTATTTCATTTAATACAAAGATAAGATGGTTTAATGTCATCCTATTCTGCCTATTTTGTTCTAACTATTTTTTAAAATAAAGTAGAAATTAAAAAAATTGACAAATCATTTGTAAGGTAAGCTAGTAAAACATTATTATACTCTATTTTTCTCTAAGTATATTCAAAATATAAAGGCTCTAAGTGGTATATTCTTTCTAACATTAGGATTTTCAAAAACATAAAAAATTAAATAATTTAAAATTAATAAATTGAATAAATATTTAAATAATTTTTTTTGGATTAAACACAAATAACATGCAAATGTAATAGATAGAAGCGTTTAGTATTTTTTAAATTAGATTGAGTACTCAGACTCTTGTTGATATTGAGAAAAAGTTCTTTAATTAGCTTTCTAGTCTTTGTAGTAATATTAAATGATTAAGAGATCGATTAAAAAATCGAAATTTTTTGATAGGCAAAAAAAAAGACAACATAATTTTTTTTTCAAGTTAAGTTTAAATAAATTAAAATAAAAATAATTAACGAGAGTAAACATTTTATTATTTTTAAAAGAACAAAAAAACTTTCAATAATTAAAATTTAATAAAATGGTAAAATAAAAATTTGCTTAGCTGGTGAATAAAAAAGTAATCTGCAGCTGAAGTTTTCAAGAGCCGGTTTAAAGATCAAATATGAGAGCATATGATTAATTTGAATAACTACTTAGAAAAACAACAATAAACTAGGGAATTATCCAAAAATAAAGGTAAAATAAGATGAATAAACACAATACGTGAATAAACGTCGAGAGTAAACGCTCAATTGCTTTGATAGATTTATAATTACACGTACCGAATATAATCAATTAATCTATCAATACTTAATTTAGCTTCAAAACTGTACGAAGAGTTGTAGTGAAGCATACTAGCCGAGTCGAATAGCTTGTTTCTATTCCACGAAGTCCATCAAACACAAATCATAAAGAAGATTAAGAGCTCTCCAACTCTTTTTTTATTACGCACTTGGATTCACGTAGTCTTCTAACTTTATTTAAATCAAAGCTTAGCTTTTTTCTGGCGCCTTTTTTAAACCACAACCAAAAATTTACACACTTTTTCACCAATTGGTTTAATTCAAAAAATATTTGAAAATCTAATATGAATTTTTTTAAAAAATTTATCTATTTAAGTGTTAAACCTATTTTTAGTATTAATACCCAATACCCTTGCTGTTTAGGTGACAAATTTATTTAGTTAAAAATTTATCTTTATTAAGATGAAATTAGATAAAAATAGAACAATTAACCACAGCAACATGGTCCAGTGTAGTCCTTCAATCAACAGCACACCTAGCAGAATCAAGCTTGGGCTAGCTTGCCACAAATCTAACGAGGTATGGATAGATGGACCCAAATCAGGTCCCAAAGTGTCACCGATTAACAAAATACTGACGCCTGGCGAGTCAATTAACTTCAACGAAATTTGGATAGATGGACCAAATGCTACTCAAAGCAAATGTAGAAAAAACAAGTCAAAATCGAGACATAGCGTGGATCAGGTACAAAAATTAAACTCCTATTTCGAGTCGATAAAGGATTTGAGGTTCGATGAAACAGACTCAGTGGAATATTTGGACAGAGCTCTATTGAAACAACTGAATGATCAGGATGCTGACATTGTTGAAAATTTTGTGTTTAGCAGTGATTCAAATTCAAGACCTATAAGTCTTTTGAGTGTTAATTCTTCAGACACCTACTCTACAGCCACTAATTCTACCACGAGTTCAGAATTCAATAAATCCGAGTCGAGTTACATAAAAAAATTAGAAGACTTAAAATCAAGCTATGACAAGATGATTTTTAAGCAAACATTTGAGCCGATGGAGTCATTGCACAAAACTTTGGAGTCTTTTTTAAATGTAGACCAGCAAATGGTCACAAACCAGCAAAATTCAAGCATTAGAAATTTGGACAATTTCGACCGGCCCAGTAGAATGACTGACCATGAAAAAGAAAAAAGATTGTCCAGGATTTTATCACCCACTAGACTGAGATGCCAAAATTTACAAGATTTTTATGCTGGAATCCATAATGCTCAAACTTCACCATCCGGTTCGTCCTCATGTTCGTCTAACTCCACAAATTCATCAGTCACTCCACCTTCATCTACTCCCAATGCTAGTTTCAACCAGGAATCTTGCACTAGCCGGGCAGCTATCAAAAACAGACTCTTTTTCAATTTTAATTCTCGAAACGGACTTTCATTTCAAAATTGTAACTCTATGCCAAACACCCCTGTACATAATCCGTCACGTGAAGTCATCCCAAAACAGCCAAAGAGTGGAGAAAATGTAAAAAACAACAAAAAACAAGAATCGATTTTAAATCGCATTTTCAATCGAACCAAGTCTAGGGAACGGATACAAAACGGTATGGTATGTAATAACCAAGCTGTGAAAAAATAATTGCTCTTCATAAATTTAACACTAACTTTAACTTGCTGAAATAGCCATGAAAATTTATTTTTGTATTTAATTGTAAAAATTATTAATTTTTTTCTTTGTCATTTCTTGAAAATAAAGTTTCCGAAAAAATAAAATCTTTAAATGATTCAATTAAACAACAAAAAAGTGATTTGAAAAACTTTTTCAAGTCGGAGAAAAAAACAAAGCTAGTTAGTATCATGCAAATTTTATCATCTAAGACCAATGATCAGAATAATTTAAAGGTAATATTTCGATTTAAAATAGAAATTGTTATTTAATATTTTGAAAAAGAATTTATGCTTTGGAGAAAATAATCAAAAGAAAAATTTGCAAGACCATAATTATATCAATGAGAATATAAGTTTTTTGATGTTAAAATCTTATAATTTTTGATGAATTCAGTTTAAAATTTATAAATTATAAATATTAAATAAAATTTTTGTTTATCAAAATCGTAAAATTATTTTTAAATTTTTTATACAAAAAATTTGAATTAAAATTAATCAATTTATTCTGCATAATTGTTCATTATGCAAACTTTAAATTTTATTCTGTAAAGTTTCCGAATTCTTAAAATTGACACATAAATTTTATTTAATATAATAACTAATTGTAAATTGAAATTATATATGAAACAAATTCTGAAATAAATAATTTTTTATAATTTTTCACATTACTAGAATTGGCGTAGATTGATTATAAAAAAATAAATAAAAAGATAATTAAATAAATAATCCAATACCATTTATCAGGTTAAAAGTTCTAAATGTGATTTTTTTAAAAAGAGGCATTAAAAAGAATTGATTAACGAATTTTCAAGTTTTAATTTAAAATAATGATGTTAAATTTTCAATCAAGTTCGTTCAATACATCTATTTTGCTTAAATAGTTAAAGATAACTTCGGGAAGGATGCATAAAGATGAGATGCAGTTGCATTGATGAAGAAAATATCAACCAAAAGAAATGAAGAAATAGAAGAACGCGTTAAAAATGTTTTAATTGCTTTTCCGACTGCAATTAATACAGTTTCTGAATTCACAAAGAAATTGACAGCACATACGGTATCCCAGGTTCGGAAATTAAGAAGGCCAAGCGAATCAGTAGAAGATTAATCTGTCCGGACATTATAGAAAGTCATGTGAGAAAAGATCCAGTTCTTGCTGTAGTGGAGATGGAATCAATTGAAGCATAAATGGAAATGCTTCTAAAATCGAAAACAGAGAGGAGCTGATCGGAAGCTTCGACAAGAACGCGATCACAAAAATAATCAATTGCTTAAATGTAATTAAATGGTGGTACACTAAAGTTCAAAGCATGCGAGGACGATTAAAAAATATTTTTGGGAATTAGAAATGGTGAATTAAAGCTAGTCTATTTACTAGCTATAGCAGCAAGAAATACTTCAAACAAAAGAAAACATCGCCTCATTTATTCTCGAAGAATAGACAACACCTAAAAGCACTTCAAATTCCACTAGAGTTTGCCAAATCATCAATTGGATACCATACATATCCCAGACATAGACAATTTAAAAATTTCAAGCAACATTACAGTTTCTTCATTCTCTCAGAGCTCGTTGAATTCTTTTCAAATTGATTTCAAATTTGGAGCAAGAATCTTATTCCTTTTCTCCACGGCCAATAAGTCCTGACAGATAACCGAATAAGATGTTCCTCAATAGCACAATTGCCTTTACATCAAATTTCAGATTTTAATTTATTTTGATTAATTTATTTTGATATTAAAAAAATTTATATTTTATTAAATAACGAAAAAAAAGAAGAAAATTAAAGAATTAAAAATTTTTTATAATGCTCAATTTTTTCGGAGCTTCAATCTCAGAAAAAAATATCCCAATACTCTCATAGAAATTGTCAGCACAAAAAGAAGCAGAATATTCAGCCAAAGCAAGTTCTTTTTTAAGTTTTAATTAAAGATAATTTTATCAAATAATTCAAAAATTATAGAAAATTACTTTTTTGACAGCATATTGATCCAAAACGGCGTCACCATCAGCAAAGCATCTGGCATTTCTGCATGATACTATTCCATTCGGAGTTGTTACATTAGTAAAAGGATTTGAGCATGGTATCGAATCATATGATGTCCATAATTCGATCATCAATATTTCATAAGTATAATAAAACCATGATATGTACTTAATCCAAATAAAATATGCTCGTGTCGAACTTAATCATTATTTTGAAATTTAAAGAAAAAAACTATATATCTTACTCATTGTTTAAAAAGTATCCAGCAAAAAGAATCAATGGAATTAGAATTGGTCCAGCAATAGCTGTTGATAACTCAATATTTCCAGTTGAAACAGAAATCAAATAAGCTAAATAAATACTCCATTTAAAAAGAATTTAAAAAGAAAATAATTTATAATTTACCAAAACTCATACTACATTGAATCATTAGAACAAATGTAAATGTAATTGAAAAATAGACTCCAGCATCATTTCTTATGTTAGCCATCCAGTAGATAATTGTGACAAGTAAAAAACTCATTAAAAAATATTTTGGAAACTTATTTGAAATTAATAGAATTTTAGAAAAAAAATAAATCAAACCAATACCTCAGCTATTTGTTTCGAAACATAATAAATAAGAGGAGAATAAAGTCTGTCTCTGTAATCTCTGTAGAAAACAGGCATTTCACCAATAAAAACATTTAAAATTGGAAACAGAAATATAAATCCAACATTCATCATGGTAACAAACAAAAGTCCAGTTGTGTTTTGGACACCTTTCTCGTCTAGTTCTATTTTTAGATAGATTAGCCCAAAAAAAATGCTGATAAACAAAACTTGAACTAAAAGGATTTTGGAAGAAATTGGAGTTCGAATATCAGTTATGAAATTGCGCCAAATCAGCCATTTAAATTGTTCAAAATAAGACGATTTATATCTGAAAAACTTTTTTGAAAAGAAACAAAAAAATGCTTAAAATCAATTTACCCTGAAGGTTCATCATCATATTCATCATCTTCCAAATAATAATTTGTGTGAAGCATATTAAGTGACTGTAAAATATTCGCCTGATAGCTGCTTTGTTGAAAAGAGTCACAAATTCTCTTCAAATTTTTAAAATAAAATAAACTTACTAAATAAGAATTAAAATTGAATTACTTTTGATTTAATTAATGCTTCTTCTCGATAAGTTGATGGGACAGATAAAATAGAAATAAAATAATCAGCAGGGTTATAATTTCTTGGACAATTGTAACCAAGGCTTTAGAAACATTTAAATTTAATAAAATATCAGATTTTTCAAATTTTAATTTGAAATCTCTTTATATATAAAAATAATTCTAATCTTATTATAAGAATATAAATTGTAAAAATCAAGAAGAAAGCTTGATTCTTAGCAAAAATTCAATAATTTCTAGTTTTTAAAGAATTTAAGAATCTTTTTTCAAGAATTAAAAAAAAATTTCTCTCCATCTTTTTGAAATTATCTTTCATACGTAAACTTACATTACATTAAAAAAATTCTTTTTAAATTTTCAAAGTAAATTTATTAACTTTCTTTTAAAAAAAGCCTGAAATTGCATGTCGCTCTATTTTTCAATAAAAATCCTGAATTTTCAAATTAAATTAATCAGATTTATAATTAAAATAGAAATATGAAAATTGTAGAATATTTTTTGAAATTTTTAATTATTTTAATACTAATTTAAAAATTACTTAGAAAAATATCTTGGAGCTTGGTCTCTTGGTCCCAAATAAGCCACTCGTCCTTCAGATAAAAGACATAGACTAGTTTCAAAATAAATTTAGATAAATGTACATAATAAAACAAAGAATAGAATTACACATTAAACTTTTCGTATATTTGAGTTGAAGGTTGATGAATAGTGCAAACAATTGTCTTTCCTAATCTTGCCTGTTCTGCCATGACTTCGACAAGCCCGACAGCCATATATGCATCTAGAAAAAGAATTTAATTATGAAATAAAAAAAATTTCTGTACCTAATCCTGATGTTGGTTCATCACAAAATAGCAATGGAGGATTCATAATTATCTAAATTTAACAATGTATTTCAATATAATTTTAAATTTAAATATTGTAATACTTCAGTTGCGAATGCAAGGCGACGTTTCTCTCCTCCTGATATTCCTTTGGAAGCGTCACCTAATCCAATATAGCTGTCCTCAGCTTTTATCAAATTGCATTGCCTAATAACCTCATCTACTCTGTCATATTTTTCCTCTGATGAATAATAATCACCCATTCTAAGAAAAGCCTTCAAAACACATACAAACTTGAAAAATAAGATAACTAAATTTTGACTGAATTATACCTGAAAAGTGAGCCACTCTTTAACAGTCATGGTGCCTATAAATATGTCATTTTGTTTTACATATCCCGAGTACTCTGATATTTTTTTCAAATTCACTGGTCTTCCATTTACTCTAACATCGCTTTCGATAATTAACTTGCTCTTATCTCTAAAATTAAGTATATTCAATAAAGTTGTTTTTCCTGCTCCACTTGCACCCATAATAGCACATAAACTTCCTGGCTGAATAACTCCAGTAACTTGACATCAAATAATTTATTTATTTATTAAAAAAATAAATTATAACTTTACCATTATTTAAAATCATCTTGTAATCTTCGGTATCTTGCTCAGGTGGACCGAAAATCCTGTCTTGTAATTTTTCCATTTTGCTTAATTTTTCTGGCGCTCTTGCATTAACTATCCACGATAGAGTAACAGGAGTGAAGCTATTTTTTTGATTATTATTTTGATAAGATGATGAACTGTCATCTTGATACGGTTGAATCCAATTTCCTTGATTATAGTAATCATCCTTTGGATCATTTTAGACAACGTAAATTTATTTTAGCTAAAAATTACCATTTTTTAAGTCTAGTCGATAATTTTTCAAATTTTAAAACACATTTAAAATAAAATTTATCTATTTTTCATTCGGTTACATAATTAAATACTGATATTTTAATTAAACTTGTGAAGTTATTATGCTATGAATTGTGTTGTTTAGAATCTTCGATTAGAAAGCAATTTTTCGCTAAATTTATTCAAGCGTTTGATTTTTGATGGGGCTAAAAATGTGAGCATAACAAAAAAATTGCTGAATCTAGGTATTTTAAAAAAGCTCTGTCATATTAAAATTGTTTTTTAAAAATTTAACTTATTGTTATATAAAGTTCTAAAAAATAGCTAAATCATAAAATATAACTTGCCAGACTGAGCAAGCATTTTTCAAAACAGTCAAAAATAAATTATATTATTTTTTATTTATGTAATTAATTAAGTGGCTGTTTTTAAAAAAAAATTCGAAGAAAAACCTTTAGTTAAAGCTCAATTTAAGATGTCAAAAAATCAAATTAAATCTATGTCCATGTTCTTAAAATTTATATTACATTTTTTTCTTTAATTTGGTAATTAATACTTTTTATTATAAATCTAATTGATTTTTTAGACAAATCATTTTAATATAATAATTTAAAAACAGCAAAGTCAACTTAATTAACGAATTTAAATTCATTAAATAAGTTAACCTTTTTACTTAAACAGCTAGAGAAAAAGATTTGAAATTATTCTGATTCTCTAAACAAATTAAAATAAATTATAATATTTTCATTTACAATCAGATAAACAAGCAAAAGTGTCTATTTTATGATCTCCAGATTTAAACGCGAATATTAATCAAGACTCCCAAAATAATGATGTCAGTAATCTTAAAAAGCATGAAATAAGAAATTTTTAAAGAAGTTTTTTTTAGAAACTATTATTATTATTTAAAGCTAACATAAGAGTCCTAATAAGAAAATTTTTTTCTTAATAGGCCATTTAAATCTACTAAAAAAACGGAGGAGCCTGAAAATAATAATTAAATGTTGAAATTTTTCTAAAACTTGAAAATAATTTTGTGACAAAATTTTATTTAATTTTTTTCTGATTTAAATTTTTTTCATTAATTAATAATTTGTCAAATTCTTAGGCAAAATCAATGAATATAATTACATAAGTTAAATCACAAATTGCTTATTATTGATGACCATAATATCAAATTAAATCTAGAACCAAACGTATCGAGTAATTCTTCTCAATTTTTTGGTTATGCTTTGACGTGGGTCTTAGCGCACGTTAGTATAGCTATATCATCAGCAAATTAAAAATCTTTTGGAGGACCCAGATCAATTCATTAAAATATTTTTTTTAAAAAAATTCGATATTATTGATAAAAAATATTTACTGAAATAAATTAAATGTGTATAAGATATATTACCAAGGAAAGTTGAATGTCTTAAGCATGCTAATTAACCAGCCTTTGATTTCTCATTGATACTAAAAGAAAATTAAATTTACACAAGCTAAATCAACTAAAAATTCCTTGTTTAAAATTTAAAAAAATAAAATAAAATCAATACCTAAAAGCGGAGCAAATTAAGATCTTTAGAGCGATATATTTTTTACTTTATTTTCATTTAAATCTTGAAATTTAAATCCAAATTAAAAAAAAAATCAATGGGCAATACTACCAGTGACGTAAATGACAGCTTAAAAGCCCAGGCAGATAGCGAAAATGGTCCGGATATTTATAAGCTCCTAAATGTAAATGGTGGAGGTGAAATGGTTAGATTGATGAAAATTGCCATTGCAAAAAAAGACTATACCGAATTGGATATGTTTATCAAATCTGAAGTAGTTAAATATTTGTATAATGAAGGAAAAGGTGAACATGTAAGTTGAAAAATTCTAAAGGAAATAAAATTAATATTAAAATTTAAAGATTCCCATTGAGAGAATTGTTTCAAGTAAACGTGGAGAAAAAAATTGTAAACCTCTGTCAAATATAACGAGTTTGATCGGTAAAACGAAAATGAACCATTATCTTTATTTGTCAGGTTATAGTTTTGTTTACTATTTAGAGAGCAAAAGAGAAATCAATGTAAAAGAGATTTGCATTAAAATAGACAAATGTGGTGCTGTTGGTGAATCTCTTCTTCATTTGTGCATGCTTAACGGCACCACACTCTGTCATGAGCTTGCTAAAAGACTAATAAAGCATTATCCGAAAATGGTCAACGATTTTTATCTAAATGAAGATTACTACGGTAATTCACTTTTTTCCATTTAATTTAAAAATAATCCATATTTTTTATCAGGAGAAACTGCTCTACACATGGCAATAGTAAGTGAAGAGCCATCGATGGTCAGATTCTTTTAGCTAATGGCGCTGATGTACATGCTAGATGTTGTGGAAAATTTTTTTGTCCGGAAGACCAGAAACACAATCAAGAATACAGCATCTTACACAATATACCAATAGTGCCCGAGAATACAAATTATGAAGGTTATATTTACTTCGGAGAATATCCTTTAAGCTTCGCAGCTGTTTTAAATCAAAAAGAAAGTGTTCGCTTGCTGATAGCCTCTGGAGCTGATCCAAACAAACAAGATTTTAATGGAAATACTGTTTTGCGTATGCTTGTGATCAAAAATAATTTGGTTTGACTTATAATACATCTAAAGAATTTAAATTTTTTTTTAAAGTCTATGTTCAAATTTATGCTTAATTATAAAACTTCACTCAAAATAAAAAACCGTCAAGGACTTTCACCATTAACTTTGGCTGCTAAATTAGCTCGAAAAGAGGTTAATTTTTTGCTAATTATTTTACAGCTTTTATCTTTAAACTTTAGATTTTTCAATTTATACTGGAAAAATTAAGACATGTTTGGTTTACTTATGCTGATATAAGTTATGGTTCATATCCTTTGGAAACTATTGACACAATATCTAATAATGGAACAATTGACACAACTAGTGCATTGTATCTAATTACAAATGGGGTAATTTTGAAAGCTTTATCAACAAAATCTTAACTGTTATGCAGTGATGCTCCGCTTTTTGTATTTTGTAATTACTTTCCGTAAAAAAAAACATAGATTTAACCGATTTTCGCTTAGAAATTTTTTTTTTAAGAAAAATCTGATTTTTTGAAGTTAAAAAATTCAAATAATAGAACCATTAATCATTTTTAGTTTAAAAAAATTCTACAAATCTTTAAAAAATATTTTTTTTATCTGAAACTAGATCCTAAGTTCCTAAGCTTACAATTTCATTCACTTATTTAGATTTCTATTGAGCTAAAAATCCTTCAAAAAAGTTTCAGAATATTCAATAAAAAATGCAATGCTCAAAATAAGCAAATAAAACTTTAACAATGAAAAAAATTATTATTTCTTAATAGAGATACATTTTTAGATTTACCATACTTTGTTAATTCCAAACATTTTAATATTGCACCCAAAAGGAAAGAAAAATCAATGATTCTTTTGAGAATCATTAGAAAATCGTAGATATTTAGGGATTTCATGATGAAATTTTGAGGAAAAAAGTTATCAAAGAAATCTTCTTTAGATAGTCATAACTTTTTAATTAATATCCAAATCACAAAAAAACCTTAGTAAGTCATTACTTTTTCATTATAATTATTTTTTTCTGTTTCTTTTATTTATAGATTAGAAAATCAATTATTCATATTCGAAGATGTTAGATAGAAAAAATAATACTAAATTAATAATAAAAATTTAAAAGGCCGCTCGAAGATTTTCCTTTAATTTTTTTTTTGTAGGACATTTATTTTGTTTCAGCTTATAATTGAGATACTTTATTTTGGAATTAAAAAAAATCAAACTATTGTTTAAAAAATTCAGATTTTTTCGATTGTATTTATTTAATTTGTTCGGTTAAATGTTAAATATGTTCCTGTGCATTAATATGTTCCTGGGCTTTGTAGTGGATTTAATATATATAAAATGGAATTCATACATTAAGCATAAGTAGGAAAATAGGTTCTAATCAATTTATTATTTATTTGAAGTAATAATTAAGGTTCTATTTTGAATTTGTTTACTATATTGTTTATCTTGTCATATCAATATTTGAAATTTGGATGGAAAGCGAATATTTCGACTATTTAGATTTGAATTTAAACTATGCAGCCCCTAATAGAACCAGCTTTAACCTAAAGGAAAAATGTGCTTGTGCTTATCTCAATCCAAATGATTCGAAGCGATTTGTGAATTTTTAGAAAAATCTGAAAATTTTTAATTAAATCTTTTTTTTAAGACTCGAATTGTTTTTGAAATTATACTAACATTTTATTCAATTAGTTACATAGTTATGATGGGATGTGAGCTTTATATTCAAAAATTTTCTTCATACATAAAAACTATGCTATTTAATCCATCTAAAATATTTTTTTTTTATCACTTATATACACTTTACTTGTTATTCCAATGAGATTTTTGTGCTTACCTGAAGGAGAAGATTTTTTACTAGTTATGTCCATTTTATTCAAATCAGTTTATATTCTATATTTAGGCAGGTAATCTTGACCAAAAAATAATTTTTTTTTCAATTTTTAATTTTACGATTCAAAGAGGCTTTCGTGTAATTTCCACATTCATATTTGTTATTCACAAAAGTTTGCAGACTAATTTTTTCAGATTTTTCATAATTTATGGTGTTTTCATGATTGGATTTTCTCAATTAAAAATTTTTTTTCTAATTTTTTTAATTATTTTTCTTTTTAAATTTAATTTTAGCTTTTGATGTGGCTCTAAATTTCGGAAAATCGACCCAGCATCATGTATTCACATCTCCAATTAAATCTATTTTCGATCTTTTTATAATGTACCTTCATGATCATGACGAAATTTATATTGATATAATGCGATCCAAATACCAAAAAGTTGGAATTGTAGGACTAAAATTAAATTAAACAAAACATAAGAATTTTTTCAAAGATTTTATTTATGATTTTTTTAATTTTGGTATCAATATTATTAATTAATTTATTTATTGCAATGATGGCGCGAACATATAACATTACCACTGAATTGAAAAGAGAATGGTTGAGACAAGTAATTAACACTAGAAGCACCAACGAGTCAAAATGACTCTTTTTCGATTTTTGGCCGCTAAAATCCAAGTCAATTTTTGCTATTTGAGCACAATTTTTTTAGCATAAAAATAAGAATAATTTCTAAATTAACTAAATTCAAATAAAAAAAATATTTCCTTTGTACAAAATCAAGTATATACTACTAGAAGCACCAAAAAGAGTCATTTTGGCTCGTTTTTTAATTAAAATTTTGAATTTATCTACAAAATCAATGGATGAGTCATAAAATACTTATAAAAAGTATACAAATCTTTAAAAACTGACTTAAATCCTAATACTTGAACGAAGATAAGCAAATTTAAAAAATGCAAAAATTAAAGTTTGCGTATTTTACATGAAAGACGAAAAATTGGTTCAAAAAGGAATGAATTCAGTAGAAGATAAAATTTTTGCAAGATACTTTTTTTTAGCCAAATTTTTATTTTTACACAATTAAAATTAAGTTTTGAATAGATTCATCCAAATAATAAATTATTATCCATTTTTATCCATTAGATTCTATTAAAACAAGTCATTTTGACTCGTTTTGGTGCTTCTAGTGTTAAATTAGGATTTAGGATCCTTAATTAATTCAGCTGATACAAACTCTCATCACTCAAATGAGGTCTCTAAACACCTGCTGCTGGTCTACCAAGCTCTAAATAAATTAGCAAATTTTTAAAATTAAATTGAAGAGTAATTGCAGAGACAAAATTTGGGTGATTTAAAGTTTATATCAGCTGATAAATTTTAAAGAACTAGTTTTAGACATAAACTAAAAAGTTATATAAATTTTGAATTTTCTTTTTTTTTCCAAATTAACAATGCCTAAATTCTTAAAAATTTTAAACTTAGTGGACAAAACAAGTTCTTACAAATGAACTAAATGTCTCGTTAAAAGAACGATTAATACGGCAGAATAAATATGCCCACACATTGAGCAACAGTGAAAAGGCGTTCATTGTTCGATGGAAACAAACTGAAAGGAAAATTGACAAATCGACATTTTAAATTTTTATTATGTTTACTTAACAGGAAGAAGAACGCAATAGTATGAAAGCCAAAAAGCATATTTTCAGAGAATACATTAAACAAGTATCTAACAGCAGAGAAATGGTCAGAGATGTATGAAAATTAAGCTAATGACATTTAAAAATTTTTATAAAATAAAGAAATTTCTATTTTTGTATGACATTTGTATTTCAATTAATCCGCAAAATGAAAAAGGATTTTCAGTTTATTATAGTTACTGTGATACGAAATTTTTCAAATTTTGAACAGGAAATCCGTGGTTAGGAAAAAAAATAAAGAAACCGTTTCATGTTAATTAAAACCCAAAATCGATTGAACGCAAATTTTAAGCAAAAGTTTTTAAAATTTATATTTAATTAAACCTTGCTCGAAAAAAAATCGATTTCGCATTTTTGGTTTTATTTACTTGAGAAATAAACTATGGGTAATACAACAAGTGATGTAAATGACAGCCTAAAGGCTCAGGCAGATAGTGAAAATGGTCCTGAGATTTACAAATTAGCAAATGTAAATGGTGGAGGTGAATTGGTTAGATTGATGAAAATTGCCATTGCAAAAAAAGACTATTCCGAATTGGATAATTTTATCAAAACTGAAGTAGTTAAATATTTGTACAATGATGGCGAAGGAGAAGAAGTATTGATCACAAATTAGCATTTATTAAAATTTGTTTTTTTATCTTTTTTAATAGATTCCTATCGAAAAGATTGTAACAAAGCGTTCAGGCGACAAAATTTCTAAGCAAATACCAGGACCAAGTTTAATTAAACATTCGGGTAATATTTTTTAAATTTTTTGGAAATTATAAAATCTTTTTATACTTTTTTAAAACTCACAAAAAATTAATTTTTAAAATTAAAATTACCTATAAAAATCAAATCTTCTATTTTTATTGCAGAATCAACAATTACAGTAAAAAAAATTTTCTTTACTTTTTAATGCCATATCTTATAGAAAAAAATTTCAAAACAATTTAAATGCGACATTATAATTTTCAACTTTCTGAGCATCACGCATTTTCGTCTTTCGATTCTTCGATTTTTCTTTAACTTATACTTGTGCCGATGTTAAATTATCTAATAACTATTTAGTATTTGAGATTCTTATTTAAAAGCGATGATTCTTTAATTTAATGAAAAATTAAATTTGAAATATTTACTGAATGCCTTAAAAGATTAACTTGAGGCCTTGTAAACTCTAAAACTGATTCCCTCACTTATTTCTTAAATAAATTTCTTAAGCAAAGAGCGTTCAACATTTTATTAAATAAAAAAAAACAGTTTATTACAGAATTTCAGAATCAAGCTTTTACCAACGACTAATAATTTATAGACAGCGCTTTTTGTTATTTTTTAAACGAATTTTTATTTCATGATTTAAATCTATCTTCTAAAGTCTTCATTTTAATCATTTTTTAGAATAATTGAAAATAATAGTAATCTGAATTTTGTGAAATTCTGTAACATATTACCAAAATTTAAATCAAACTTTAATTTATATTATTACCGTGTTCCCTCGTTCAATTATGCTGCACCATTGGCTAAACTCCCAGCTTTTGCACCAAAGTACATCTCACCTATGCTAAACAATTTTTAATTTGATGCTTTAATTTGCACGTCTTAGCTTGAAGTGCAGCATTATCGAACGAGAGAATACGGTATTTAATTTTATTATTTTTTTAGAATTTTATTTTCAAGGTCCTTAAGGTTTTTGCAGGTTTTCTTTAAATTCACAAGTTTAAATCAAAGCCAAGACTTGATTTATACTTAATATGAAAATGCATTTTTAAGTCAAAATCAATTAATTGCATTTCTCGTGCGCCTTATTTAAATGAAAAACTTATGTGGGCATAGTCTTATATTTTTTTCCAAGAGATAGTTTTGAACCATATTCGCATGAGTTGATACACTTCATTATTGCTATCCTGAAAATATTTTTCAATCATTGATACAAGTCGTTTCTTAATACACTTTCTAAAAAAGATTTGATGACTGTTTAATCTATTGGGACAAATATGGTTTGCTTATTTCTCATGGTATAACTGACAACAATGCTATCAATTTTCCTTTTATTAGCTAGTGATTAATGATTAACAAATATTCAATTTTGTATTCAATTTACATATTGTCAAACTTTGATTACTTTTAGGTAAGTTTTATTGAGCTCCAAATTATAAACTGGAGGCAGACATTTTTCAGAATTCAATAACTTTCGTCAGTCTCAATGATTTTTTTTAATCATGTCGTATATTTTTTCAAAAAGCTAATTAAAAAAATTTAACTTTTTGATTTTTTTTTCTAATTTAAAACCAAACACTGGTCCCGGGTTTAAATTAGAAAGGTTTTTTCTAGTCATTTAGAAAATCTATCTTTATTTTAATGGCATTTTTTATATTATACTCATTAATTTTGAATTCAATTTTAAATGACCATTATAAAATTACTTATCAGCTTAAATCTATTTTTTTTTAATAATTAAAAAAATTGCATCACCCAAATGAGGTCTGATAGCGATTAATTTACAATAATCAGCGAATACCTTCACAAGCTGACAACTGCACACATGTTCTTAATATAGATTAAAAAAAGTAAATGGGCGAGAATGCTATCTTTATGGACACCGCTCGTCACTTCCATTCAATCATCTTTATGCTTACCAATCACGTTACCAGTGATTATACCGATATGATTATGATTCAATTATACTGATGAAAAAGCCGCAAGCGATCATTTTGGTCCTTAGAGATGAGTGAAAGCCTTTGCAAAATCTAGGAACACTACGAGCACATGAAAACCATTAACGATACTATCACTAACGGTCTGCTGTCTCCAAGAGATTAGTAAAAAATTTGAAGAATGCTCAGAGAAGTGGAAAATATATGTTGCACCTTGTTGAATTTACTAAAAAAAATTCGTTGCAATTATGCAATCTTATTAATTACAGAAGCAAAGTCATGAAATCGTTATCACATAGTTCTGTTTTGTACTCAATTTCACAAAAAATCTAAATTTGGCGACTGTTAGATTTATTGTTCTAAACATTTTAATTCTTGTCTGAAATAATAAACAAAATTTTAATTAATTTTAACCAGATTGACAAAATCAGAATTTTAAATATTTTTTTTTTAAGAAAAAAAAGGTCGAAAAACAAAAAAAATTTGCTTCAAATTAGAAAAAGTTGGAGCAGTTGGCGAAACACTTCTACATCTCTGTATGCTGAATGGAACACCTTTATTTATTGAACTTGGAAAACGACTTATAAAAATTTTTCCAAATATGATAAATGATATCTATCTAAGCGAAGACTATTTTGGTATAATAATGTATCAAGAAAAAACTTAAATTTAAAAATTTAATTATAGGAGAAACTGCACTGCACATGGCAATTGTTAGTGAAGACCCGGCAATGGTCAAATTTTTGCTAGTCAATGGAGCAGATGTTCATGAGAGGTGTTGCGGAAAATTTTTTTGTCCTGAAGATCAAAAAAACAACCAGGAACATTCATTATCTCAAGAAAGTCCTATATTTTCTCTCCATACAAATTACATGGGTTATGCATATTTTGGTGAGTATGCCTTGAGCTTTGCTGCTATTCTAAAGCAAGAAGAATGTGTTCGATTGCTAATTGCTTCCGGAGCTGATCCAAACAAGCAAGATTTTAATGGAAATACGGTTTTGCATATGCTCGTAATTAATAACAACTTGGTATTTTTTTACATTATCAAAAATCAAAAATCAAATTGCTTTTTTACGTAGCCTATGTTTAAATTAATGCTTGAATTTAACGCAAGTCTCCATATCAAGAATCGTCAAGGTTTGACTCCTTTAACTCTTGCTGCTAAGCTTGCCAGAAAAGAGGTAATAAATTGAGTTCTAGCCAATACTGTGCCAAATTCTAAAACTAGTTTCATTTTAAAGATGTTTCAATTTATTTTGGAAAAACTACGTCACTTGTGGTTCATCTACGCAGATATTGCCTGTGGCTCTTATCCACTAGCAACGATTGATACAATTAATGAAGATGGTACCACCGATACTACCAGTGCTATTTATTTAGTAGTAAATGGGGTTAGTTTATTTTTTGAAAATAATTTAAAAAATTTAACTCTTGCTCAAAATTTTAATAAATTTTAGGAAACTGAAGAACATTTGGAATTACTTGAAGGATTTGTAATAGATTTGCTGAACAAAAAGTGGAATTCCTATATTAGATTAAAGTAAAAATTGTTATTGAAGATAGTTGATATTATTAAAATTAATATCTTTTATTTTCCTTTTTTTTCAAAATTTTTTTTTAAAATCTATATTTCTAATTTTTGAACAATAATTTATTAAAAAATATATCAAAATTTTTTTTAAGGTTTTATTTTGAAATGCTTTTTTTCACAATCTATTTTGGCTTATCAATCGCAATTTTGATAATGAAGCGTTTGTATTTTGATTATCTGAATGCAGAAGGTAATTGTACTGACATCACGGTTAATTACACAATTTTAAGTGAAAGATGCAAATGCGCTTATCTGGAAGCAAAAGATCCTGATAGATATGTAAGATGTTTTTTGATTTAAAAAGCAATTAAAATTGTTTAATTCTTAATTAGATTCGGATGATAATCGAAATCGTCTTATTGATTTATTCAGTTTTGTATTTATTCAAGTTTTGCTACGAATTATACATTCAAAAACTTTACCTTTTCACCCAAACATTGCTTTTCAATCCATCCAAAGTCATATTTATATTTTCTCTTATATCATACTTGCTAATTGTGCCACTGAGGTTCACTTGTAATCACATTGGGGAAGATTATTTGATTGTAATTTCTATTATATTTAAATCAGCCTATATTCTTTATCTCGGAAGGTAAGCTTGAAAATTTTGGTTTCATTATTCTGAAAATTTTTGTTTTAATTTTAAATCTTTATTTTAGAGGATTTCGAGTTATAACCACATTTGTCTATATTATCCATCGGGTTATAAAAACAAATTTTTTTAGATTTATGATCATTTTTATAGTTTTCGTGATCGGATTTTCTCAAAGTAATCTCTTCAAAAAAATTTACTTAAAAAATACTCAAATATAAACTTTTTAGCATTCTATGTTATTTATGAATTTGGCAAATCGGGTTTTTATGATTCGCCTCTTGAGGCTATTTTTGATTTAATTACCATGTCATTAAGAGATCTTGGAAGTGCTTATCTCAGTCTTTTAACAAGTTATCATCATGTGACTGGAAGGGTAATTTTAAAATTGTGTTACAAGATAATTTTTTCAAACATTAATTTCAGATTTTCTTTGTACTTTTGAGTACAATCATCACCATTTTGATGTTCAATTTATTAGTAGCTATGATGACACATACCTACAATTTAACTACCGAACTAAAACGTGAATGGCTCCGACAGGTTTCAAAAACTTTGTCTTTTTACATTTTGACAATTTTTTTACTTTTTTTGTTTAGTGGGCCAAGCAAGTTTTGACCATAGAACAAAATGCAAGCAGAAAAGAAAAACTCAAACAGCAAAAGAAATATGCAAATACGTTGAGCAGCGGTGAAAAGGCTTTTATTGTTCGATGGAAAATGACAGTAAATTAGCTATAGTTTAGAAAAAAAAAGCTTAAATATTTTTCTTATCTAAATAAAGGATGCTGAAAGGGAAACAATGAAAGCTTACAGAAGTTTTTTTCAGACAAAAATAATGGAAAATGAACAGTGTTGCTCAGTGAAAGAAATTTAGCTTTTTTAATTTATCCTTAGTCGATTTTTTCCTTATTTCCTAAATGATAATAAATAAAATATAAAAAAATTAAATTTTTAAAATTTTAATTGAAAATGATGACATTATTATTAAATAAATGGAATCAGACTTCGTCCGATAAAAATGAATGATTCAATTAGATATAATTCAAACAGATTAAGATTTTAACATCATTAATAACTTGTTTTGGTCTTCGATGTTTTGTGACCAAGCGGTTACCAATTATTGTGACCAATGCAGTCAGTACTGCTTTTGTGATAACCTTGGTAAATTTACTTCATGCAAAATCCAAGTAGTGTTATTGTCAAAAAATGTCACAGAGGAGCTTCCAGAGGCGTCAGTGGAAGAACAGTTAAAAATTAATAAAGTTTAAAGTGACAAAATAAACTCAATAGGGTGTTCAGAATGTGGCAAATTAGGAAGAGAAAGTTTTAAAAATTCACCGCCAAAAAACATACAAAAATAAATTTTATAATTAATTATTTTTTTCTTGTTTACAATATTTTTTTTTTTAATTTTGAACTTTTTTACGGACATCACACAGAAAGACCTCTTATTTTTTTGATCACGAATAAACATTAATTTCGACAAAATAAATTGAAAAAATTTTACCGGTGCTTTTGGTTAAATAGTTAGTCTAGAATATAGTTTGTTTGGGAACTAAAATTTCTTTTCGAATTTTTTTCCAAAGAAAACGGCTGAAGTGCAGTGAGGTGTTTTTCCCTTATATAGCTTAATATTTTTCAAGCCAATATTCGGTTTTCTGAGATAAGCACTACTTTTCTTAGGATTATTACCATATTTTTTGAAAACAGATAAGATGACATTATTATATATTAGATATTATTTTTATTTTTTGATCTTACCGTCAAAAAATATTTTCATTTAAAAATATTTATATTTTCTTTATTTCAAATTTATTGAGTCTATTTAAATTTTAAATTCTAAATAGAAACAAGAGCATATTTTATTTTTTTTATTTTTTGATAATGAAAGAGTTTACCTAGTCTTTTTTTTAGCAAAATTAAGCATCTAAGTTGTCTAATAATTTAATTTTAATTAAGTCATATTGTTTTCTATATCAAATTTATGGTATTTTTCAATTGAAGCATGACTTTATTCATTTCCAAATAAAGTCTTTGCAAATGAACTAGACTAACTGTTGAGTCTTAGCATAATTATTCATTCTATTATTTAATCGAAAATCACATGGACAGTTAAAAAACACTTATTCCTTTATTTCTTCAATTAATAATAAACAAAAACTATAGCAAATAATCCAAATTAACCGGAATATTTGTTCTTTAATAAAAAAACTTTTAAAATTTAAAAATATTTTGGTTTTATGAAATTCAGTACAATAGAACATAAAAAAATGATTAAAAATTTAAAAACTTTTTTCCTTTAAGTTCAAAATTGGTTCTGTGAATGCAATATGGTGCAACATGCATATTTGCATCAACTGTCACAGTCTGCTTAAATCTGCAAATTTAACAGAAATTAAATTTCAATGTATACTAGCGTAGTGCAATTTGCAGGTATTTTACACATCATTAGCAGACTTTGCAGCTAATGCAACTTTGTATGCTGAACCGTGCTGCATTGAACTTAAAGGAAAAAATAAGAATTAAATTTTTCTTCATTTTTTTCTGTACTTTTTACTTAATTTCATAAAACCATTATTCTTTATTTCAAAATTAAAAGAGAAAATCAAGAGAGTTAAGTATTTAATATATTACTTCAATTTACTTTGTATGCAGCATGGTTTAAATGATAGCTCAAAAAATTAATTTAAATTATGGTTAATAATAAAATAAAAATAAAAGAAGATTGTCAAAGCAGTCGTTTTAATAAAATTTCCTGTTTTAACCAAGATAAGTATTATCATTTCCATTAATTTAAAAAATTTTGCAATAAAAAATATTTATTAAAAAAATTGAACAATCTTTAAAATTCAGAATTTATTGAGTCTATTTAAATTTTAAATTCTAAATAGAAACAAGAGCATATTTTATTTTTTTTATTTTTTGATAATGAAAGAGTTTACCTAGTCTTTTTTTTAGCAAAATTAAGCATCTAAGTTGTCTAATAATTTAATATTAATTAAGTCATATTGTTTTCTATATCAAATAAATTTTAAATTAATTCCCATTTTAAAAATAATTATTTCGACTTTTTAAAAAATATTTTTATCATTAATTCTTATAAAAATTATATTGAATATTAATTTAGTTGTGGAAAAAAAGAAAATGTTAAATTATTTAAATAAAATAAAAATATTTACTTCAAATAAATATATAGGCGTTTAAACAATAAAAAGTCTGAATAATTGTATTAACGAGAAAAAATTTAAACATTTAACTAAATTTTTTATAGATATTTTGTTCAAGAATGGAAAATCAAAAAAAAATCTTTAGTTTCATTTTATGAAAGCATGAACACGAAACAGCTTTTAATTCTTTAATATTTCACTAAATTTAAAAATTAAGAATAATAAGTTAAAACTGAATTCTGATTGCCTCGAATCATCATCATCGGTGGCATTTCGTGACTAATTAAATCTAGTTTGGACAAATACAACCCTGCACATGTTTGTAAACGATTGGGTACACTGATTGTTCTAAACAAAAAGAAATTTCAGATACTTAAAAATTTATGTTTTGAACTTACATAAAAATAAAACTCGAGTTTTGAGAATGTTCCATCAACAAGTCTTTCAAAATTAACTGCTGATTTATCTAATTCAATTTATTAAATTTCAAATCAAAATTAAAAATCAAAATAAATATACTTTATCCAAGTTTTGCTTGTAAATTTCCTCAGATATCTTCCATGGATACTGTTCCAGAGTCTCATTTGGTTTTAGTCGCCAATTCTCAATCATTTTTTCATAAATTGACACTCTTTAAATAAAAATATTTGAAAAATTTGAGTACTAAAATCAAAAGGAAAAAAACTAACGTAGATGGTTGAGGTTTTTTATTTGTTGTGGAAAAAACAATCAGATCATTAAAATCGATTCTGAATTTCGATAAAAGTGTAGCCAAACTGGAATTTAAATATATATTAATACTTAAATAAGATAATCTATTTATTCTAAATTTGTATTACTTTCTTTGCTCCTCAGACACATTATCGCTGTTGTTTTTTGTTTGAATGAAGATCCTTAGTTTACACTTTTGCCAATGTTTTTTTTGCAATAGAAGATACGGAATTAGAACTGACAGACCTCCGTCATCGTAGGTCCACCAGACATCAACAAATCCCTTCTGGTATTTATGGTGAAATATGTTTATACCCTGAAGTATGCCTTTGTTTATTTTGGTATTTTTCAATTTAATAACTTCAGTGCTTTTCAAAAAGGAGTTTTTATTCGAAGTGAGACTTTCAACAAGCGGCTCGGTTTTTTCCAGCTCATAGGTTTTTTCGTTGAATTTGCTCAAATACGAATAAGATGGATTTTTGTTAATAACTTGATTTAGATTTGATTTATTTTGCTTTGATATCAAAAACTCAATATTTTGCTTCTTCAAATTGATATCTTCTGAGTTTGATAGAGCACTCTCTCCTTCCGATTCTGACTCGCTGCTTGATGAATCCTTTTCAGTAGAAAAATTATCTAATAAATCAGAATAGTCTAAGCCACCATCCAGTCTGAGAATACAAATGCCAAATTTAAGTAAAAATGCGTCATTTATCAGTTCATAATAATCAATAACATTTTCTATTTTATCCACTTGCCAATCATTTTTGAAACCAATCATTAGGGTGTTTGGTCTGAGCTTGCCAATTCCAACTGTTTGCATCATCGAAAAAGCGCCTGTTCTCAAAGATGGACTTCTTAATTCCGAATAAAATGATTTGTATTTTCGTTTGTGCATCCAGGATACATAATCAATATTGTATTTATCGACACTATCAGTAATTATATTTGCGCATATCATCAAACTACGGTTTTTGGTTATAGCTGCCACAATGTCACACAAAGCCGGTCGAGTGGTAGGTGCACCAGTTAAAACTAAAAAATTTGGCCGAAAATTTTTTACATGTTCTTCGATTGACATCAATTTTAGTGAATATTCCAAAGACCGTCTAAATATGTGAGCCTGAGTTGAAGAACCCCAGTTTATGTCTTTAAAATAAAATAATTTAAATAAATATTTTATTAGAATTTTAAAATTTAGTGAGTGGAAATTTCTGATCCAGAAATATAAAAAGTCATTGTTATAATTTGAAAATTTAAAGGACAAATTTTTATTCTTCAATTACACTTTTTTTTTATCTAAATTTGAAATTTAAGGATCAGCTGTTTAAAAATTTAAATGCAGTATTTACATCTCTCTTATAAAAAGATTTTACACTATTAATCGAAAAATTAAAAATTTTATTATTTGGTTACCAGTTTTATTATCTCTATCGGTCCTTCAAATAAAAAATCTTCTTTGTATTTAAAAAAAAATAGAAAAAAATTAAAGTCTAGATTAATTTACGCACATTTAAGGTTCTAAAGAAAGATATTTAGGAGAATTTCATTGATGATCTTATGAGAAAGCCGAAATTATTATAAACATAATTTTACTCTAAAATCTCAAAAAAAACTAGAAAGTAATAACGATGGAAAATTTTATTTCAAAATTATTTAAAATATAATATATTTCTTTGATAAAAAAGTTTTTTTTGAGATTTGAGAGTAAAAGTAAGTTACAAAAGAGCTAATTTAACCCTTCCGTCCTTCTGGTCCTAATCCGAATTATTGATTTTAATTGAATTGAATCAAAGATTTATTTTTTATGATCAAATTTAAAATAGAATTAGTTTATTTTTTAATTTAAAAAACTTATCTTTTTTCAATTTATTTTTTATCTTTTAAATTAAATTAAATTCATTAACTTATTTTTGGTACGATTTTTTTTTTCGAATGACGTAATTATCTGAATTGAATGACATCCTATTAAAATTAAGTACTCAATTTAAGTGACACCCTGTTATAACTTGAAAAAGATTCTATCGTGACATGTGACGACATTGTGAAGTTTGGCGCAAAGAACAAAAACAAAAATTTAGAAATGAAACAATATAAATTAGGGAGGTTAAGGGTTTTAATCAGCTGATAAATTTTGCAGAACAATTTTTTGACTCATAGCAAAAAAGTTATTTTATTTAAAAAAATTTTTGTTGTTGTTTGTTCCAAAATTGACAAAGCCAAAGTCACTAACAAATTTAATTTAATGACATGTCACAAAATTTGGATAATTACGTTATTTAAATTTTAAAATGAAATCAAATATTAAAATATTTCTTAAACGAAAAAAAACATTTTTCGAATTTAGTACTAAAAGTTTAATTATATTTTTTAAATAATTTGTCAATATTATAACAAATAAGATACTTAACAGAATAAATAATTAATTGCTTATATTTTCTTTAGGAGCATTTTTATATCTTTTTATATCTAATATTTTATTTTAGAGAAGAAAGTCGAATTTTATCTAATTAATTTATAGCAGCTTTACTTATTGCAAACAGGATCAGAATTAATTTATAAGGATCAAAAATTAATTGATAAGTTTATACTTATCAAGTCTGTAATTAATAAAACAACCGCTATCACATACGGTTTTATTAAGGTTTTTGGAAATGTTAATAGGAGAATTGTACGTTGGGCTCATGTCGAAAGAAAAATTGAAGAGAACATCAAAGGAATTGCTCAAAATCTAAATCAGAAAATTATTAATGATTTTAGACTCATTCAATCAACTGCTTCAGAGCAAAATTTCAATGCAGCTTTTAGACTTTTGTCATTAAAGTGGACTCAACTTAATCATCAAATTAAATATTAAATTGTAGAAATTAACAATCAGTGTTGTCAGTTTAGTAAATGTTCTTGTCAATACTGAAAAAAAAAAATTGTTTGTAAGCATGTAATTGGTATTACGTTCAATATGGAGTTGGTAACTTTCCCAACAATTAATTTTTTAATCGAAAAAAATGCCTCAAAAGGTCGTCGTAAAAAAGCCTGACCAACATTAGAAAGAAATTCAATAAGACCTTTAAATCAAGAGCTTTTTTCAATTCCAACAACTTCTAGTCTTCTATCGACTTCTGACATGAATTCGAAAAAGAGGTCGAGTTCGTTCAAAAAAACTGTTTCAGTTAAATAAGAAAATGAGAAATCAAAATAAAAAACAATTAATTAAATTATTTAGTTGGTTAATTGAAATGTGTATCTTTTTTTTAATTTTTTTTTTTTTCAATTAAAAAAATGTTTTTGCTCCTAATTTATATAATTATTGCTTCTTTTTTCTTAATAAATAATAATAAATCTGCTCCTCGAAAATATAAGAACTGCTTCTACAATTTTTATTTTCCATAATTAATATTCATTAGCTTAATTAATAAATTACTTTTACTCTTTCAAAATAATGCTAATTTTTCCTATTTTTGAAAAATTAATTAAGAATAAATATAAAAATTCACTTACTTGGTTTAGACTGCTTGACATAAAGATGAAGACCAGCAATTATAATAAAAGAGATCAGCGCAGCCCACCATTTTATCAAAAACATAACTGTAATACATAACAATGCCCCGAATAAGCTTACCCACTTGTTGTAGTATTTGAAAGCGGGCCTCCAACCTGAGGCTTTGGCCAAAGAGGCGTCAAAACACGAAAAATTGATGAGAGCATATGACATGAGGAAAAAATTTGATATAATCGGAGCTATGGCGTTTAAATCACCAATTAGTATAAATACACATGCGATTACAAAAGTAAGAACATAGCCTCTAAAAGGCTCATTGTCTTTTCCTCTTCCAACCGCAAAATATTCTATTTTGGGAAAAATTTTATCTTCACAAACCGCTTGGAAAACTTTGGGCGCACTGACCAAACTAGCTAGAGCCGAAGATAGGGAGGCTGAGAAAATACCGGCAGTTATAATTGGAGCCCAAAGTGAAACCATTTGCATTATTTGATAATTGTATAATAGACCATCTTTGCATGTAACATTTTCTTGGTTACAATTTAGAAATGTGTTGTTTTCTAAATGCTGCACATTTCCGGTAGCTTCCCGAGCAATGGATGCACCACACATCCATGAGAACAACAAATAAACAAGAGATGTTATAACAATTGATAATAATGTTCCTTTGGGTATAGCTTTTTGGGGATTTTTTAGATTACCACTGATGTTTGCTCCAGCCAAAATTCCAGTAACAGCAGGAAAAAATACTCCAAATAAATGCGCAAAGTCTTCACCATCTCTGTAATCAGGCAAAAAGTTCTCTTTCAGCTGTCCGACGCTGTAACCAACAAATCCTTTTGATTTTTGCTCATCAGTAGGACTTAAAAGTGTGCCCACAATAAAATCCACAAACGCAATTAATAAAATACCTAATAAAAAGATTTGCACCTTTGCTTCCCAACTCATTCCAACCAAAGCCAGTATGAATAATATTATAATTGTAATCAAACCTATAAGCCTCACATCATTTACCGGATTAGAGTCTATTTGTAGGTTGTAGTCTCGGAGTAATGCGACCAGAGTTTCAGCAAAACCAATTGTGTACATGGCGCATCCGACAGCGTTGGCAAATGAAAAAACAATGCCTATAGCTCCGCCGAATTCCGGACCTAGAGACCTTGAGATTAAATAATATGCTCCACCGCCACGGATTTCACCATTGGTACAAATTGCACTTGTCGACAAAGTTGTTATAACAGTAACCAGTGTGGCCAATAAAATAATAACACTCATTAGACCCACTCCAGCTTGACCAACTAGCCATGAAACTCTAAGAAATATCATTACACCAAATATGTTCAGAACGCATCTTACTAAAACGCCCTTGATCCATCCGAATTTGATGACATCGATTGATTTTTGATTTGATGAGTTTTCTTTGGTCTTAAAGTCGGTACTATCGGCTATATCAAGTCCTTTTTGAACAGAGTCTGTGTCTGTGGTGCTTAAACGTTGATAGTTTTGTAATTCAAGTAAAGTTGGTCTTGATTTGGCTTCGCCAGTTAAAGACATTAAATTACGGTAATTGTCACGATCCGGCACTGTATCATAACCTGGAACAGGCAACTTTGAGTATTCTTAAACCAAATATTAATCGAAATTTTTATATAAAAAAATTCAATAAAAAATGTCTTAATTGTTTGAAATTACTTTAAAAGAGGTAAAAAAAAAATAAATTTTTTAAATTATCTCATCAGTAACCATACCTGGAAGCTTGGGTTCATTTTTTTCTACTTTTTCTACTAAATCGGACGAGTTTAACTTGGTAACATTGAATTTTGGCTTAGCTTTAACTCCATCTTGATCCAATTCATTTAAGGAATGGTAAAAAACTGGTTTATCAAAACCGTTAACAATTTTTTCGTCAGACATTATTTTGTTTTCCATTTTTCATTTTTTTTGTTCCGAGTAAAAAATCAAATCTAAAATTTGAAAATTTGAAACACCTTGGCTTTTTTGATTTGAAATTTAAAAAAAAATGCATGAGTTTTAAAAATGACTGTATTTCTAGTGAATATTATTTGATGGATCTTTTTATGCGCTCATCAAAATGAGACTTTTTATATTTCTCTCGTCAGACTCTATAAAAATTATTTTAACCAAAGAGTTATGATTAACTTTTATTTAGATGCATGAACTATTTTTTTCTATATAAAGTATGATAAACATAGAACCCTAAATTTATCTTCAATTCCATGCTGACCATAATTTAGAAAAATTAAAAAAAGATGATTCTATTACAAAATTTTATGTTAATTTAAATTTGTTTTTCTAGTTATTTTTACTCACTTAGACCTGTTAAAGTTTAAAAAATCCATGAGTAAATAAGAATTGATTGAGTAATTCCCATTCTTCTTTACTTTTTATGAAAAAAACAAATTTGTTTATCGCTTAGCAATATTTAAAATTTACAATTTATTGAAATAATTTAAATTAGACTAATGTAAATAAATAAACAATCAATTAGTTTCACTATTATTTAGAAAAATTCACTGATTTATATTAAAATGAAAAACTAAAGGAAATAATTTTGAATAAGAATTTATAAAATGCAAAATTAAAAATTAAACTTTAATATTTACAATATTTTCTAAAAAATCTTTGTACAGCTTATTTAAGAAGAGCATAAAATAAAAATATTATCATTTTAAAAACTGATTTAGGAAAATAATTTCATGCAGTTTTAGACGACTCTGATTCGCATGAGAAATTATTTCTGGAGAAAATTTTAAGACTGCAGTAGATAAAAATTTAGCATAAAAAATTTGAATATTGCTCATTTTGGTACGAAATATCATTATAAAAATTCTACAAAACCATTTTTTTTATTAGGATTCAATTATCTAGCATAATGAAAAATATATTTTATTACAAACATCAAGGTTAAAATTTTAAGAAAATTAGAATTTCAATTCAAATTAATTTAATCAATATCTTACACTTAATAATCTATGAAAATAAAATCTTTTTAATTTTGGGGTTCATGTCCAACTAATGATAACATGTTTTTTGAGAAAATCTATATTTCTCAAAAAACAAAAGAAAAGATCTTCAATTGATTAAAAATATAATTTAAAAAATTTGAACTAGCCTCTTCAAAGATTCCAACGAAACTGGTGCACAATTCTGTCGCAATAATTTAAATAATTTTTAATTTTTGCATAAATTAAAAATTCTGATAAAAGAATTTGAGAAATAATATAAAACACAAGCATTAGTAATTAAAAAAACGTTGAAAAATGGAAACATCTATTATCTTTATTCGACATGGAACTTATGCCTCTCTCAAAAATATTAGGCTAAAAAGCCTTTTTAGCTAGATTAAAATTGAAGTCTATTTATAAACAAATTGATACAAACTATTCGGTTGAAATTCTTAAAATCCAATTTGTCTGACTTTAAATGAGAATATTTTGTAAACATTGGTTACCAATATACAACAGAGACGATAATTGCAGCATTTTTGAATAATTTTCTCTTCGCCAATTTTGTAATTTTGCATTAAAAAATTATGAATTTATTAATTAAAAAAATTATTTCTCGAATAAAAAATTAAATAAATTAATAGTATTTAAATGGCATTTTTCGAAAAAATTAATTGTTTATTATTTTCTTACAATTTGGAAAAATATGGGAATTAAAAAAAAATGCTTGTCGAATTCTTTAAAAAGCATTATTTTTTATTAAAAGAATTTTATTGATTTATAGAATAAAATTGCTTTTTAAAAATTTTTCGCTGATTCATATGATTTTAAGGTAAATAATAAGCATATTGATATTTTTTGATTTACAAAAAAAGCTGAATCCTATTAGAAAAAAGCTTTAATTTAAAACAATTGCATACTTAAACAATTAAGGATTACTGCATTATATTTATATAAAAGATTTAAACTTATTTTCATTTTATTGATAAAATGTCATTTACTAAAAAAATCGTCTACTCTACCAATATCATATCAATTTGAAAAAATTGGCAAAATTCTAATCATAAATCTATTTATATGACATTTATAAAACAATAGACATAAAATAATCCTATTTGAAAACACTTGTCTACAATTTATCTATTGCTAAAGAGTCTGAGTAAATTTAGTTGAGCAAGCTCAGATTTGTTAGTAAATAGGTAACATTGTTTAATCCGATTTAATTAGCTTAATTTTTTTAAAACTTTTTATAGATGCGAAAGTCTGATTAGCTAAACTAAGATGTTGATCTGCAATTTTTTGAAGCTAAAGACAGTCAATTCTAACTTTTTGTCACCATTTTTGTCAGAAAGTCACAAAATCTTCTCACTGTTTGGCTTTGTGAGTTGATTTTTGAATTTTTTGTACATAGCCAAGATAACCATTCTCGCACTCATTGTTTGTCAGTATATTGAATTTAAGATCTATATGCATCTGAGCAATAACTTCGTAATTTAAAGAATCCCATATGGCATCTCCTTTCTCGCACCATTCTTAACGAAGTCAGCTTTAATTCAGCTAGTCGATGAACACTTTCTGAAATATGGATCTCCTTTTTGGTGTACATTTACAAAATCAAAATATGACTGTCTAATGTATTTTTGGGTTAATTTTAATAATTTGACAGATAGCCTTTAGGAGTTTGAAATTCTTTTTAGTCTAGTGATTGAATAAACTTATAAATTTTTATTAACAAAAAATATAACTAGATTAAAGCATTCAGCTATCTGATTATCAATTTTTAAAGTCTAGTTATTTTGAAAAATTAACTTTGATTATAAATACAAATTTCTAATATATCCAAATTATGATAGTTTTATAGATTTTTGCAAAATATTGTTTCTAATCTTAATCTTTTACTTCTAATGAATCATGCACATATTGAATGAAATTAATGTTTTTTTATAGAAACTCTTCTGATGATTTGGCCAACGCAAATTAACATGAAAATATTATGAAAAAAATCGATTCAATTCGAATACTTATTTAATGCCTCATAAAAAGAATTTTTATTTTTTTTCAGTAGGTTAGAAATTCAAATTTTAAAGTAAACGAAATTAACTCAATGACGTTTTGAATGCCAAAGACTGACAGTATGAAAAAAAAAGTTTTATTAATTTTGTCATTTAAATAAATTTCATAAATTTTTGACTAATTCATAACCAAAAATAAATAAAAAAACAAGATTTAAAAAAAAACAAATCAAATTATCAATAATTCAGAACCTTTTTTATTTAATTAATTAGTTTAATTTAAATATAAATTTCATATAAATCAATATTTCGAAAATCTCAGTATTCAAAAAATTTTGATGATTTGATGTTTTTCTCATTTTCAAAAAGAAGCTTACTTTAGTTTTCTTTCTTTTTAATTTTCAGATCATTTTTTCAATCTGAAAGCTAGTCTAAAATTTTAATAGCAAATTTGGAAAAGGAAGTAATAAAATTGTGTTTTGATATAAAAAAATTATTTTCTAAAAGCTTCATTTATTTTAAATGTAAATCTAACATATTCTTTCATTTTCATTCATTATTATTCTTATAATTACCAAATTACACCAATACCAAATTATTCCTATAATGCATTTCGGTAGATATTTGATACTGAAAATAATATATGTAAATTTTTTTATGATTTATCATAAAATGATGATCTGAAGTTTTAAATCCAGGAAATGATAACAAAACTAATGAAAAAGAATCCATTTTTTATTTGAATCTAAATTTTTTTTTATTTTGTTTCAAATTTTTTATAATTTAAATTTATCAAATATTTAAATTCAGATAAGTTTAGTTCGAATTCTTCTGATACAATATTTATGAGACAAAAAATTTAGAGCGCTGTTTTTTAAGCCCAATTTTTTTATAAAATATCCAAATCAAACTTTAAGGCTCATATAACAATAGTTTCTAATCATACAAATTTAATCTATATTTTTATCTAGCTGAATCTAAACCCTGGTCAAATCTAATATTTACTAAACAACAATAATATAAATTTGCTTTTGATTGAAATGAAAAAAAAAATCAATCTAAAATATTTAGCTAATAAAAGCGTAGCATATATTTCTAAAAAAACAGAATAATTAAGACCATTTTTGATTAATAGTCTCGATTTTAGATAAATAAAAATCTTTTTTAAAACCTTACCATTTGTTTATCCTCTTTTTTCGTTTTTCATTTTTTAAAGTCAATAATCGAAGTTTCAATTCCTATTCAATTGATTTATTACATTGGAAATTATTACATATTCGTTTATTTTTTCCAAATGTGTTTTGTTGAAAAGCTAATTTTTATGTCTATCTTTGATTTAAATATAAAAAAGCTTTCATAAAAATAAACAAGGATTAATCGATGTTATTTAAAAAAATGGCAAAATTTTAGCCTATTTTTACTAAGCTATTAATTGATTCTTTGTTCAACTAACAAAAATGTTGTTTTATATAATTTAAGGAACTTTATTTTTTTCTTATCATGCTTTTTTATTAAGTTCTGCATTTTGACAAGTTTAAAAAAATGGATTAAAAAAAGTGACTGCATCAATTTTAAGATGGGATTTATCATTTAAAAACTTACCAGAAAATATGAACTTGATGGGACATTTATTTTTATTGTCAATCTTGATAATACTTTATCTCTTAATATATTTTTTACTCAATTAAATATCAATTAAGTTTTGATTAAATTGTTGTGTCTTAAAATCAAACCTCGATTAACTAAAAACTGTACAAAAAGTTATTTGTATTTTTTTACTTTTGAAATCTTTAAGTCATTAAAGCATTGAAAAAATAATAATAATAGTAATAATCGTAAGCTATTATGTATTCCGGTTCCCAGAAACTAGATGGAATGTGGGATACACATTATGATAGCTCTTTGCTAATATATTGCTCTTAAATATTGATCATTAAAATATTTCCTAATTATTATCGACTGGAATTTTTATAAGGAAATATTTTTAGTCTGACTAAAAAAGCATTAATTAGAGGATAAATAACTCAAAAAAATTTTACTAAAAAGGAAATAAATTAGTTTTAATTGGACTCAATTAAATTTTTTTATCAAATAAAACTAAAAACAAAGATTAACTTTATTTGACATTCTTTTTACATTCAAAATTAACAGCAAACAGTCTTTTATCAATTTTTAGCTTTTTAAAATTATTTTAATCCCATGCGTTGCTTTTCGCGTTCTTTTTTCTTCACAATCTCAATATTTCTTTCCTTCCATGTACTTTTTCTGAGCTTGATCGGCCGATTTCCCACATATTTACCTTTGAAAAAATTAATTATAAATAAGATTAAACAATTCAGTTAAAAAAACCTTCCGATTTTTTTCTAGTAAACAATATTTGTTTATTATTTATTAATATGTAAAACTGTATTCAGATATTCTTCAGATTATTCAGATTAAAGAAATAGTTAAATCTAAATAAATATAAAAATACTACTACTAAAACATATCGAGATTTTGATGACACTTCGATAATTTGACTTTTTTAATTTTCAATACATTTGAAATAAACTGAAAATTAAAAAAATAAATTGAAATAGTACAATAAGGTCCTAATTGTTTTAACATTGGAAGGTTAAAATGTTGCACTGTTCGTCAAAAAAAAGAAAATACAGTGAAGATATTAGATCACATTTTATTTAAAAATATATAGTAATTTAATAGATTAAGTCTTGAGTTGTGACGTTCTTTTATTTCCTTACCATAGAGATAAACATTAACCCAGAGTCAAAGCTTTAGTTCGACAATTAAGATTAAGGATTTCCATAAATTAAGATCAAAATCAGATTCATCTTTGTTTTTATTTTTGAAATATTTAAAACTTTAAATTTCCAAATATTTTTAGGCACTTATTTTTCACTTGTTTTATGACTTTTAATACTTTTTTTCTGATAAAATTGTTGCTAAGAGAGTGATTATCTCAGCGAAAAATTCAAATAAAATGAAAATATAATTGACTACTTGAAAAATGATTAAAATATTTAAATTTTTTGTACTGTATTTTTGTACCAAATTTACAAGTAAAATAATTTTTACCATTCATTTCTCTCATTGCTTTAATAAAATCCTCTGAACTTTTGAATGAAACAAATCCATAGCCTTTAGATTTTCCAGTTCGTTTGTCACGAATAACTTTAGCCCTTTGAAAAGTAGTATATTTTTGAAATGCTCTAGCTAAAGCATCGTCTGTAACTTCGTTACCAAGATCACCACAGAAAAGACGAAAATCATCTTTAAATAATCATTTAAAAATTTATCTATTTAATTTTATACTCGATTTAAACTTATACCTGGATCCCAATCAGCCAATGAGTTATCCTCCCAAATTTGTCCACCAGCGCAGCGAACAATTTTTTTTTCTTTCTTCTCTTTACTTATTTTTAACTTTTTATTTCTTACATCACCTTCAGCAGAACCACTTGATGTTCCGAGCTTAGGTCCACCTAAAACATCTCGTTTTGAAGCTTGTTTGAGACCAGTTGGTGGAGGTGGTGGAATCTTTTGAAGAACAGATCCTGTTTGATAGGCCTGAATATATTGTTGAGAACTGGATGCAACATTTTCTGCTGCTTCATAATAATTAACAGATCCAGATGGAAGGGTTGTAGGCATTTGAATGCTGATTTTATGTTTAGATGGTGCCGAGTTGTTTGGTTTAGAACTTGACTCCATTTTGGACAATTCAGCTTCAAATCTAGTCAAACAATAAATCAAAATAACTTTTGATTGCCTAAAAAATTGTACCTCGACATTTCATCTTCGATTTCATTGTTATTTGCCATTTTGGTCAAATGCTTTTTCCAAGTTATCCAAAATGCTCACTTAATAAATAAAAATAAAATAATTTGAAATATTTTATAAAATATTTGTAGAAATTTCAGGAAATGTTGAAATCAGAACCAACTTAACAATTAAACGTTTAATTTATCTTTAATCTAACACTATTTTAGGTTTAGCAGGATTTTGTTCTTTAAAAAATCAAAAGTATTAGTGAAGTTATAAAATACTTAAACTCTTAATTTTGAAAAATTTTAAAAGCACTCTTATTTTTAGTTTTATAAGCTCATGTAAAATATAAGCTAAGAGAAGGAAAGAAGTAAATTTAATGTTAAATGCTGTTCAACTGGTAATCATTTAAATTTTTTTTCTAACAAAGCATACTTTCTTCAATCATTAACATTACAAATCCAGAAAAAAAACAGTTGGTCCATAATATATTTATTTATTATAAACCAAATAATATAATAATCTAGTTAAATTTTGTTTTAAGAAGATCTTTCAAAATTTTTTTTTTTTTTAAAAGTTGGTGAAGTCACTTTCTGATTTTCATATTTTTTTTTTGATAAACCTTCCAAGCTCATATCAAAATTAAGTTTTATTTTCGACTCGTAACAATTTTAAACAACTTATTTTTTTCTATCAAAAATTTATCTATAATTTTGAATTGTATTTAAAAAACACGTTTAGTATCTGAAATTTTTTCCTTAACTTAACTTGGTCAAATAAAAAAATAATTCACAAGAAATAAGCAATTTTTCACAACACCCGAAGAAAAAAATTAAAACTAACTACAAAAGTCATCTTTTGAATCAACATTAATATATGAAATAAATTGTTTAGATATATAAAGCTTAAATAAAATAAATGTTTAATATGAAATTAAATTTAAAAAAAAATTGAATTGAACTACAAATTTGAATTTTAGACTCTTCAAGAGAAAAAGAAAATTATCATGATAGAAATTCATCAAGAAAAGAATTAAGTCTTTAAAACTTTAATACTTGAACATTACATTTATTTCAATTTTTTTTTAATTTATCTGGTTAATTATTTTTTTTGCTAATTTTTTTGTTGAAGAACACTTTGTTTAATCAAAACCTATTTTAAAAATAAAATTTAAAAATAGAATTAGATATATACATTTTATAGATTAATAAAATATTTCCTGAAATTTTTTTTCTATTTATAAAAAAATTAATGTTACGCTACTGTTTATTTATAAAAAAAAATCCAAATTGATATAGCTATAAATAAAATAAATTTGAGAAAAACTTTGTTCTAGTAAATTTTTATCTAGTGGGGTAATAGAAAATTCAATTTGTAAAATTTTAAAAGAACTTTTATTTTTAGTTTAATATTATGATTTGTATTCGAAAATAAATGTTAAAATACTTGGCTAAAAATTGATAAATTCTATCATAAAGAGAGAGGCAATTAGGTAAGTGGCTAAAAAAGGATCGTCTGGGAATTTCTTGTATAATATGGTTATAAATTAAATATCAGCAAACTTTTTTTATAAATTTTATATTTTAGAGTAATTTTAAAGTTTATAGAGCTTTTAGTACAAAATACGATAATTTATTTTTAACTGAAATTATTGTTTGTTCTAGAAATTTTTTTTAAATTCTTTATTTTTAGTCAATGAGGAATATCAAAAATCCTAAATTAAATCAGACTTTATAAATTAAATAAACAAAGTTCTCTTCTTGATCTTGTTAAATTTGGTTACAAAAAACAATTCGAATTTTCTAATAAATTAAACGAATTTTTTGGATGCAGTTTAAAAATATTTCGAGATTCCAAAAACCTCGTTCTTAAATCAACAAATGAACTTTTAAAATTATTTTTATAATCCTCTTATCTAAAGAAAAGGCTCAAACAAGGCTTATAAAATATTTTATACGACGGTCCATTGAGAGACCATTTTCTTCAAATTATTTATTAAATAAAGCTTGTCTATGAGATATATTACCCTTAAAGGACGCAATTTTTGATCTAAAATCACCACATTTAGGCATCTCTGACCTCTCGATAGTCATTTTGTTCATATTATTTAAACAGTTTGGCAAAAGTGTTTTTATTAATTTTTAGAAAAAAGTTTTCACAAGAATTTAAGTTTAAATAATCAAAAAAAATTTCATAATTCGTGCTAAACAAATTCAAAATTTTTGTTTAGTATCTTAAAAACCAACTACCAACATTACTTAGACAATTCAAAGGAAAAATAGGAAAAATGCGCTTTATTATTAATTTAATTTTAGAATTTAGCTCTGCTTTTTTAAATTATATACTTAACGAATTTCACATTTATAATGTCACTACACTTATTTTTGGCATGAAATTTATTTTAAATTATTAGTTAAAGATTATTTTAATTAAAAAAGATGCTTGGAAATTTTCTTGTTTATTGAATATATATTTAGACAAAAAAAAAGCATTGAATTAATAAATAAACTAATGGATAGGAAGTAACAATTTATTTTGAAAGAAATTTTTTTAAACAGAATTTTATCGCATTTTATTACACGCTAATAAGTTTGATAAAAAAAGTATTAACTACTAATAATAATTAATTCAAGGAGGATAGAAATTTAGATAGATATTTATGCATAGCTAAATGTTAATAAATTTTTAACAATTTAAATATTTAAAATTGAGAATTAAATGTATTAAGGGATCCAGTGTCCTAGACAATTCATTCAAGTCTATTTGATATGCAAACATCATTGAGCAAAATTTTTCTTAATTTATTTCTATTACATAAGATCAGTTTAAAAAACGACGTAGAATTTTTTTTTGCCACGATAGTGCATATCTAGCACAATTACGTAACACAAGCCCAATTAAGTATAACTCATGACTTTGATTAATTTAAGAAGTGAGTAGCGAATAGATAGGTACTTGAATGAATATGAAAAATGCGTGTGTTTATCTATTACGTACTTTAGAAAAAAAGAAAATTATTTTAAACATCTGTCGACTAAGCTATTTGGAACAATTTTTTCCCCGATACAGATAAAGTCAGTTCACCTAATTTAGCGAATAGTCAAATCCTCGAGACTCATCAAATAAATTATGCTAACAAGCTGCCTAAACAACTAAATAGATTTCAAACTAGCAACCCTAATTCTTTTGCTCCTAATTTCTAGGAGAATTTTTTATTATAATATCGCCTCGGCTTAAACGCTCTACTCTTACCAATATCGCAACATATAACTAATTTTAGGATTTGAAATTATAATAATTCAACTCGAAATAAATTTTATTTTTGCTTTTTTTCTCTATTTATTTTGTCGATCGCAAAATTTGGAAATTTTTTTTTTTTTATTTTTTTTTTAAGAAATAAATTTTTCGCTTTTTTTCCTTCTATTTTCTAAAATAAAAAGATCAAATAATAATAATAAAAAAAAACAAAAATTAGATTTAAAATATAATGAGCAAGTTATAGCCGAGAAGAAGCGAGCATTCAGTATCAGACATATTTGCGGACTCGGTAATGGATAACAAGCCGTACAGAAAGCATCAGTCGAGCACCAGCAGCCTCATTGATGACGAACACCCACCGGTCGAGTCGAAAAAAAAGTGGAAATGCGGCCAGTGCACGTACGAAAATTGGCCGTCGGCGTCCAAGTGCACCATTTGTCTTTGTGCCAAGTCCAGCGTCCAGCTCAATCATTCGCTGACGAGCTCCCTGTCCAACTCGTTTCAAAATTTGTCCTGTTCGGCCAAGTCGAACAAAAAAGGAGTGGCCAAACGAGCCTCGAACAAGACCAAAATTGAGCTCGTCGACTACCAGAAAAAATCCGCTGACGAAAGCAGTAGCAGCAGCGGCAGTGGCGACTCGAACGGGGACAAGTGGCCGTGCTCCATCTGCACCTATCTGAATTGGCCCAAGTCGAGCAAGTGTGTGCAATGCTACACGCCGAAGCTGCACGATGCCGACGCCAAGCAACGACAGCAGTCGAGCTCGCCCAGAAATTCGCCACTTGTGCGCAGTTTGTGCAACTCGCCGGTGCCCGACCAAGACCAAGGCGACAAAAAGTGGTCGTGTTCGGCGTGCACATACCAAAATTGGCCCAAATCACAACGATGCATAATGTGTCACGTGCCAAAAGTGTGCACCCAGAGTCAAGCGCAAAATTCCAAAAAAACCATCAAAGTGGTCAATTTAAAGCAGCTGAACTATCAAATTCAAATGGACCGGTTGTTCTTGGCCGCTTGTCAAGGCATAGTCGACTCGGACATGAGCCATTTGAACCGATACATAAACGCCGGCGGCGATTTGACCCGCTACTTGACCGCCGACGAATGCAAGCTGCTCAACCGGCCCCAAGTGTTCACTGTCGGCCTGACCATTCTTCACCTATGCTACCAATTCAAAAGAAAAGAACTGCTCATCAAACTGCTGAACAAAACGGCCAATCTGAACCACATGAAGCAAAATACTCCCAAGTACAAAGTGCTCAACTCGCTGCTGAAACAGTTCAATAAGACAAAATTTTCGCCATGCCAGTCGTGTCCGAGCCTGGCGTCCAACATAATAGACCGGTACTTTACGGCCAACTTGCGCCAAAAAAAGACCACTCTGCCCATTGTGCACAACAGCCAAGTGAGCTTGTGTGCAGGCGCCACCAATGCCGCTCTGTTCAACCACTCGCCCACCTCTTCATTGGTGTCCTCTGCCGCTTTGCTGAACAGTGGGTCGTCGGCCTCGCCGCCGCCCACTCTCGGCGCCACCTCACTGCCCCAGCACGGCATTTGTTTCCACGTAAACGAATCTCACACGTTCACTCTGCCCAATGAACTCGAGGACTTTGCGCCCAAGATTCAGCACGTCTTGTTCGACGAACTGCTGGACCGCGAGGTGCAAAAAGAGCTCGAGTTCGAGTCCCGGATCATCAACTGGAATGTGGACATTTGTAAGAGACTGAACAGTAGCTTGTATCCGCTGTGGAACAGACACTCAGGGGACTGTTTGTTGGACAGTGTGTTCCAGGCGTGCTATGGAGTTTTCGACACTGATAACATACTTAGGCGTGTGATGGCCGAGTCGTTGGAGCAGTACGCGGCCCTTTTCAAGCCCAGATGGAAAGAGCACGAGATATTGATGGCCAACGCGCTCAACTACAAACTAGACGACTATCAGCTCGACCAGGACTGGAACAACATACTCTCGCTGGCCAATCAGCCTGGTGCTTCTCTGGAACAAGCGCACATATTCGCTCTGTGTCACATATTTCGCCGGCCTATCGTTGTCTACAGTGTCAAGTATGTGAAGAGTTTTAGAGGTGAAAATATTGGTTTTACGCACTTCGAAGGCGTCTATTTGCCTTTGATATGGGAGCCCAGCTTTTGTTTCAAAAGTCCAATCGCTCTCGGCTACACCAAAGGACACTTCACCGCTTTGGTAGCCCTCGACAGACCTGATATTTTCATGCCAATCAACATAAACAGTAGCAATAATCCTGGTAATGTAAATATTGATAATTTGAATTCCTCCAGTAGTACAAACTCGAATAATAGTACGACTAGTTCGAATGCCAATAGTTCGACTTCCAATATGCTCGGTGCTGTGTCTACTTATGATCACATGAATGATAATCAAAATCAAACATTTTATTTGCCTTTGACCAACAGTGAGGGCAAGCTTTTACCGGTTCATTTTTTGACCACTTCTGAGGTAATGTTTAATTTAAATGATAAATTTATCAAATTATTTTTGCGTGAATTATATAAGTTAAAATTATTTAGTGACACAAAAATTTAGTTCATTCTTGCATGCTCATCTCTGTATTCTCTTAGTTCGAGGACGATCTGATTTTTGTTTTCAATATTTTTTTTTTGTTAATTTATATTTATTAATACCAGATAACACACTTATCATAGGAAAAAATTTAAAATTTAATTTTGTCGATTTTACGTCTGCACCATACACTACAACTCTACATCTTATTAAAGTTTAGAAAGATTTTTTTCAAGCACTCTTTATACTTGAGCATATTTGTTTGGAGAAATAAAAAAATTTCTTTTAATCCTTGCTGTGTGAACTGGGAAACACAAACTTAATTAAACCTATTAAATTAATTTCTTACTATTAGAGAATTTTTTAATTCTATGAGAATTTTTTTTTATGATTTCCCACAATACTTTTTTGCTCAATCTTTTTTTGAACAAATTTCTAAACACTAAAAAGGGCTTAAAAGAAGGCATAAAGCCGTTTGGGAGGGTCCTAGTGATAAATTCCTAAAAAAAAATTTAATTAAAAAATCATTTGCCATTTTTTGAATCTTATTTGCTAAAAGTTTTTTGTATGCTAATGATTTTGATCAAGAATAATGCTCTTGTTAAATAGTAGCACTTACATTTGTATGATAAAAATATCATTTTATTAAATTAATTATTCCCAGAATAGACTCAAATTATTTTTAGCTTAGGTATTTTAAACCAAGAAATTAAAAGAAAATTTCTAGCTTAAATTTTTAATTTTTAAAAGATCTTTAATTTTTGAATCTTTTTGACTTGAGAGCCTATTTTTAATTTTGTATATAAGTTAGGGAAAAAAAATTTTGATTCAATTTTTAAATTTTTTTATTTTACAGGTTTTCAAAATGAGTTTAAAAAGACCCGACAGGTCCTTCTAGTGTTCAATTTATATTGTGTATTGTGATATTTTTGAAAAATGTGAAGTTAAGGGCAATTTGAATAGAAACAAATTTTTTATGAAATTGCTTTTAATAAAATTACAGTTGTTTGATCTAAAAAAAATTTCCTATGAAATATGTTAGTGATGGCAATCACTTTTGTATAATATTAAAATATTTGAATCAAAATTTTATGTAAATACAAATAATAAAAAACAAAATAAAAAATTTGATTTTCAAATTTGAATTTTTAAATAAAAATACAAAAATCTTATATATTAAATATATAAAAAAATATTTTTACTACTTTTTAGTACATACGTGATTGGAAATTGTTTTGACAGGGCTAGAATATTTTGAAATTAACTTAGGTAAGTGTAAAGGTTAGTAACAAATTCAAATTTAAGATATCCAACAATTATTCAAATAAATATAAATTCAAACGTTAATGATTTCAAATAAAGAATTGAAATTTTTACTTCAATTTAAATATACAGATTAAAATTTAATCAATCTTGTATTAAATATTTAATTTTCTTGATCAAATTTAGTTTTGGAAATTAAATTATGAATTTGAGTTTGAATTTTTTAAATGTTTGAATATTTATCAATTTGAGTTCTAGAAAAATATCCCATATTTGATTTCAAAACTAATAGTAATTGATCATAATAAAAGAAATAAAATAAAATATAATATTTTTTTTTGGAAATCTTGCAGAAGCTTAACTTAGATTTAAAATTTTTTTGGCTTAAACATCTTAAACAAGTTTTTTATAGCACTTCCAATGAAAATATTATTATCATTCTTTCAAATTTTTCTGCTCCATTGCTCTTAACTTCACCAAAAAATTCAAAAAATAGTAAAAAAAAGGTTTTGAATATTTTTAAAAACTCTTTTGATTCTCTTATAGAACTTATATTTATTTTATTTTGATTTTTGTCGAAATTTCAAATATCTTTCAAATTGTTTTTTATATATATAAAAGTTATTTTGAAAAATGATAGACATTTGATTGAAAAAAATAAATTAAACTTTTTTTTGTTTAAGATTGGCCGAGAGAGATCAATCCTAAGACAATATCTCAATTTGGATTGCCTTGTTTTGTCGGGAAGTAACTGTGGTCTTATAGTTGCTCAACAAAGAGTTGGTAAGTTTTATTTTATTTTGGTATGATATTTAGAAAAAGTAAAAAAAATTGACCAAATTTTTATGTTTTTTCAAAATTTTCAGTTTTTAAATGGAAATTTATTCATTCCTTTAGTTATCTTCAAGCGTTTGTTTATTCATGGCAAAAACTTATAATTTATTAAGAAGAAAATTTATTAAAATTGAAAAATTAAACTTTTTAATATTTGAAATTTAGCCTTGACTTCTTCCATAATGCTGAATTTTTAATTTTAATATTTCAATTTTATTAAAATTTATGAAAAAAAACATCATCCGATATCGGCCAGAATTAATGATAATTATCACGAAGGATCATTCCTACTTGCATGAGAATATTAATTTTTTCAAAGAACTTCAAATAAATTTTCTATTTTTTTAAATGAGACATCTCTTACTTAAGGTCGCATACCGATTTTCTCATTAGCATAATATTTAATTCAGCATTTTAGTTTCTAATCTTTTTAAGATTTTTATTTATTTTATGATAAAAATTAAATCATATGTTGCTAACTAAGTGGTTTATTCAAAAAATGAAAAAATCTCAAAACAAAAGACAATTTATTTTAAATTTTAAATATTTCTGAATTAAAAATTGGTATGGCAAGATTTTTATTTCGTGAATGGATTTTTTACCTTAAATTATATATTTTTTATATTTTTAAATTATTATTGATTTTTTTAATAATATTTTATTGATCAAAAAAAATTTATTTTATTCTTTTTTAAATATTTAGCTTTATTTTTACCATGAAAAATTAATTATGAAGATAATGATCACTTTGTATGTTTATTATTGAAAGATTATAAATAAATGAATAAAAAAAAGATTTAAAAAAAATTAAGTGAATGAAAAGATTAAAAGTATTATAGATATGTCAAATAAAATAAAATTTTTACTTAAAAAAATACCATTTAGCTTTGAAATTAAAAATTTGAACCTCAAAGGCTTTAATTTAAAGAATTGAAAGATAAAGATTTATAGCAACGGTCAAATAGTTTAGATTGAAAAGATTATATAAAAAAGGTTTAAAAAAATTAAGGAATTGAGGCCTTCAGTAATAAATTAAAGTATTTAAAAAGAAAAAGTGTAGAGAGTTAGATTTTTAACAATTTTATGCCTCGGATGCAAAGATTTTTAGATTCAATTATCTTTTACTGGAAATAGAATATATAAATGACGATAGGTGAATATACATTAAAAGCAAAATAATCGACTTTTTATACTAAAAATAATTTTCATAAAAAGCTTTTGTTGTCACTAATTATTCAGCAATGAATACAATACGTAATTAGGTGATAAGTGACAAATTAAAATAATTTATTTTCAGTATTTGATTAAAATTATTAATTTTAAATTTAAAAAATTAATCAGTCATTTTACTGAATTTGACAAGCATTCAAAATCCCTTAAGTGTCTCTCAAATTATATTCAAGTTAATTATATGTGTTACCGTAAATTTCTAAAACACGTAAATTTAAAAATTTACTGGTCTAACTGTAAAAATGTAAAACATAAATAAATAAATAAATTTTAGATATTTACTGATTTTTTTTGTATAAGTAATTTACTGAAACGAAACTTATATTTTCAAAATAAAAAAAACAAATATTTTCTCTTTGAATTTTGTGGAAGTGATTTACTGGAATCTTTTTGGTTAATTACCAAAACAGTGTAATCAAAAATTTATTTGTTTTTGCAGCTTGAATTCCCTCCATGACATCTTGAGTTACATGACAACTGGGATTTTTTGCAACCACATCGATTTGTCATACATTAACCATTGCAGTTGCATTTTACCATACCTTGACCACCAAGCAAGATTCTGGAATATATTTCTTACTTCTTGTCATTATTTTTTGTGCTCGTTTTTGTTGATTATCACTTATATTATTTCTTATTCCCAACAAAGAATTGGCCTTATCGATAATATCATCAATAGGAAGATCTTCGTTTGATGGCTCTGGATTGACCATTCTTCAAGTTTTAGTATATTACTGAAACTAAAAAATTGATTTAAAAATTACTAGTAAAAAAACAAAACATAATTTTATTCCTATTTGTTTTACATTTTAACTGGTAGACCAGTAAATTTACAAATTAATGTGTTGTAGAAATTTACTGTTACATATACAAAGCTTAATTGTTCACGATTATATTTTTATTAATAAAAAAATATTTGTTTGAGATAGTTGAAAAAAAACGGTTAAATAATGCTACCAAAACCATTGTGTTTTTTTTGTTCTCTGATGCTTTTAAACAGTTTTGCTTAATGAGTTTATTTTAATAGCCAAGAGAGGAATGCTAATAAATCAAATGTTGGATGAATGGCTGAATTACTACCGAAACATGCAAATCAAGGAAATTGGCAAGCCAATTGAGGTTATTCAAGAGAAGGATAGTGATGAGCAATTGGTGAGCACACACCATGATGATTTTACGCCAGATGAGGTCGAAGATGATGACGATGATGATGATGATGATGATGATGAAGATGATGATGACGATGAAGACTTTTGTGAAGAAATAAATGTGCAATAATATGAAAATATCTTATTTGGTTCATTAAACGATGTAAATAGTCTATTTTATTAACAAACCTTAACTATTACCTGACTTAAACGAAAAAAAACAGAATTTAACATTTATCATCTTGTAATTTTTGATTTTGTTGTTAAGAAATTTATTAAAAAAGAATCAAAAAATCATCTTTCTGAATTATTTACAAATAAACCAATTTTATTACAAAATTATGTAGATACGTTATTCGCAGCAATGAAAATTTTGACCAAAAAGCCTAACAATGAACCAAATGTGAATAATAATATTGGTCAAAATTTTAGGAACTTTAAATTTATCTAAGATAGTTCAATTATATAGACAGGCTATTTAATTATTTGCATCAATTAATATTTAACATGAATTTCCTCTTAATCCATTTTTCTTTTAATTTACCTTAAATTTTTATATATATATTTTTTAATATTAAATAAAATGAAATAATAAAATATTTGAAGAAATTTTTCATTTTTTTTTCTAATTTTTGAAAGAGTAGCCTGTCTTTATAGAAGTTTAATAAAAAACAAAATTAAATTTGAAAAATATAAATTTTAACATTAAATGATAATTTAAGCGGACACAAACGATTTAAAGAAATTTAAAGTGGATAACTTTTTTTTTATAACTTAAAGCTGTGTTTAAATTAAAATGAATTAAAAATTATTTAAATTAATTATGCTCTATCAATAATCTGCCTCTCCCTAGCTTACAAAGACATCTTCTATTATATTTTTTATATGTTCGAATAAACAAAGATTGAAGTTTTTTTAAAAAAATAAATCAAACATTTTATTCAAATTACAAATCAAATATTCCAAAAGTGAATTTTTTTTAATGAAACGAAAAAAAAATAAATTGCAAAAAATAAAAAAATAATTAAATTATTTTTTTTTAATTATTTAAATTTTCACGTATAAATTCAAATGCAAAACGAAAATTAATTAGTTCATTTAGATCATAAAAATCGATTATCAAAATTTAGAATATATTCCAACAAATAGAATAAATTGATACCAAAAAACTCGATAATCAATTCTGTTATTCAAGTATCCTAATGATTGATAAATTAAATTAAATTGGTCTAATCATTGGGAAATTTTGGTCAAACATAAATTAAGCTCCTAAATTTACAAAAAAATAATTTAAACGCAAATTTTCTGGTTCCAATTAAACACTTCCGTAATAACTTGGAAGAGTCTGAGGATTAAATCCATGAAAATAACCCAAATTTGAAATATCAGGTTTATTATGGTCCATGTATGGTTGGAAAATGCTCGGTAAACTTTGAGCATATGTCTGAATTGGAGGCATATAATAGAAATTGCCAAATCCGGATTGGTAATTCATTACAGCTGGCAAAGAGCACTGGTTTATTGTGTTTGGTAATTGGGCATAAAAATTTTGAGAAGTTTCTTCTGGATTAGGAGATGGAGTGGAAGTATTTGATTGAAGTTTGGGGGAAGAATTTCGCGAGGAAGTAGTAGAACTGCTGTTCTGCTCTTCGGCTGGCTCATTCAATTGAGTTTTTTCCAGCTGATTATTATTATCTTGGTAATAATATGGTTCATTTTTATTTAATGGTATATAATAATTTTGCGATAAACTCTGACAGCTTTTATTTGCTGGCAAAGTCATTGGATTGAAAATTGGCTTGTGATTATTGTTGATTGTTTCTTCTGATTGATGTATTTCGCTTTCGTTTTGATTCTCATTCAAAGGACTAGGTGCATTTTCGTTTCTCTGCTCTTCAAATTTGTTTAAATTACTCTTTTCCAATTCAGAATTGTTGTAAAGTCCCAATTCTTCCAGGATAGGATTATGATCAGGAATGATCGGTTCTTCTTTTTGTCCTTTTTTCGTTCGTTTAAAACGAGCGCGACGATTTTGAAACCAAACACTTATACGTTCAGTTGTCAAATTACACATTCTTGATATTCTGTCTATCAGATTTACATCGGGATAATGAGTTTTTTGAAAAGTTGATTCCAAAATGTCGAGCTAATTTGAAAAGGTATTATTTAATTTTTTTTAGAACAATAAAAAACTACCTGTTCTTTTTCGAATTTTGTTCGTGATCTTCTTTGGGGGCGTTTTCTTTTGGCATTGGCAGTGGCAGCCTCAATGGAATCAGAGTCAGGTGGTTGCATTAGAAATTGCTGAGATACGGCTTCAGTATTCTGAATTTTTGGTGATGTACTCAACCTTGGCGGTTTATGCTCTGGTTCTGAATTTTGATCATTTGGAGGTAATCTGTTTGGAACAAAATTTGGGTCAAAATTTGCCACTGAATAGGATTGTGAAACGTTTTCTCCATTATAAGATATTCTGTTTTCACCTGAGTTTAAAAATTGTTCCAACTGATTTCCATTGTACATCAAATTATTAAAGCTACTCTCTCCAAATTTCATGACTAATTAAAAAAGTTAATATTTGTCAAGATCAAAATTTTTTTGTTACATTTATAGGGATCACATGCATTAAGTGCAGTAAAAGGATAATTAAAAGAAGTCGATTCATCTGGCTCGTTGCTAGAGTCTGTGGAAGGAGTTGGATAACTATCTCTTGCTTTAAGTGAAGAATTCGAATAGTGAGTTCGCGGACTACTAGAGTTGCTATCATTCGATGCTTCATATTGATCTAGAGAATATCCTTGAGACGAAGTCTCACAGTTATATTGGGTCTCGTAAGATGACATTTTAATCGGACAGTATAAAACGGATTTTTACAATTTAAAAAAAAAAAACTTTATTTAAAAATGGATTAAAGTCACGATCAAGATAAAACACTAGATTTATATTTTCAAATTTTATTTAACATTCGGTCATAAAAAAAAAATTAATTAAATTTGAACAAAAAAAAATTTAAATAAAGATATTTTCATAAAAATCTATTGAATATTTGAGCTTTGATATGGTGGATACAAAATAGGATATGATTGATAGTATCCGGATCTAAATATAAAAAAATTAAATAATAAATATATTTAAAAATTTCTAAAATTTTACGTTTTGGGAGTTAGATGATTTTGATAAAAAGCCAAAGATGTGTTCAAAGATTGCTGCATCCCAGGTGTTTGGCTGTAATAGGTTGGATTATTAAGATTGTCAGAAAAGGGGGTTCTCAAATTCTGGTCTTCCTGAACCGCTGCAAATGAACTAAAAATGTTTCTATTTAAGGGAAAATTGTCTTGCTTAGCAGAAATTATATTTTGATAGTTTGACATTGTATAGCCGCTCGGATAATTATAACCATTGTTAGGTACTTGATTAGCGCCTTCCATAGCTAATCGATTCTCTTGGGTCTCTAATTTTCTGGCCTTTTTGAATCTAGCTCTACGATTTTGAAACCAAATGCTTATTCTTTCCGTGGATAAGTTTAGCATTGAAGACAAATCGTCAACTACTCGGATTTCCGGATAGTGAGTTTTTTGAAAAGTTGCTTCCAATGCATCCAATTGAGTTTTAGTGTATGTAGTCCTTGATCTTCTCTTGAATCTTGATGTCGACTTTAATTCCGCATTTGGTTGAACATTTTTCTCCTCATGGTGAATTTTTCTGTACAAAGAACCATCTTGAGATTCATTGTTAAAGCTGTTTTGGTCATAGTAGCCCAAAATTGGAGTTGAAAAATTGTCTGGACTTATCTTACTGCTTTGTTCAGTTGCTGGGCTCGAGTCGGAGTCAGAAGGTGGCGTAGGATATAACTGATTAATGGTGTATACACTTGAATATTGTTGCAAATTGGGTGTTTTGTAACATTCGTTCAAATTTAGACCAATGTTTGGCTCTGGGCTAATGTTGTCTTGATATCTATTCATATTGTTTTTCTTAATTTACTTTTTTTCTTATTATTTATTTATTTCTTGCTTTTTTTGTAAATTTAAGTGACTTAAATACGACCACAAATTTGAACAAAATTGTTTAAAAAACTGTTTCAAGGCTGTAACATCTGATTTCAATTTAGTTTAATCCAAGATCAATTAAGTGAAAAATTTTTAAGAGTAAAAAATAATTTATTGGATAATTAAGTTTAATACAATTGTAGGATTGGTTATGATATTTTCAACAGGAAGAATTTATCTGTTTCGAAATAGGAAATTAAATGAGAGAAAATGCGAAAGGTGTTAATTGGGAAAAAAAATGATGCTGAAGTTAAGAAACGAAAGTAAACGACATAAGTTTAGCTAATTAAGTTTATTTTTATGAAGCTATCATTCGGAATAGTTTATGTAATGTCATAGCTGAGAATATTTCTGTGCTGGCTTTGAATTTTTGTTAAGAAGATAAACGTCAAGTTGACATTCTAATCGTCTGCATGTAAAAAAAATTCTTTTTGAAATTTTGGATTTATCACGTGATTAAGTGATATTCTTTGATCATTGAACAATTCGACATAATATTTTGATTGTTGTTTGTTGTAAAATAAAATTTTCATTTTAAAATTATTTAAATTTTTAGTAAAATTTAAAATTGAAGGTAAATGGAATTCTTTTGGACACCCAGCTAGAGAAATTCTAATCCCGAATGGCGGAATGTCTGAAAATTCTGTTGGACATGGCAAGAAAAAGTTCGATCTGAATTTTTTGCCATTGTCAATACACAACACATTTAAATATTCTAAAAAAATAAAAATTATTATTTCGACTTTTTTTTAAACTACCTGGCTCATTTTGAACATCAGATAAATATTTGACCCGATGCCAAGAATTTATATTAAATGCAAAAAATATGTTCTTTTTTTTCAAAGATTCCAAATCTAAAAAGTTTACCAGCTGATTATTACAGAACACATTTATTATTGAACTAAATTGTTGCAGTGATCCTTTTAGACAATCAAGGTTTACATATATATCATTGGAATAAAATGGTTCACATAAATGCACGTCTAATTGTTCACCTGAGTTGAGTAGATTTTTATTTCTAAATATATTAAAGCTAAAGCAATAATTTATTTTATTAAAATCAATTTGGTTTGATTGAGCAAGCTTTTTTTGATTAAGATCTTTCAGAGTTTTAATTAATTACTAAAATTTAATTGATAAATATGTTCGCCTACTTTTCATATTTGAATCAGAATCTTTGATAGAATCGAAATATTTTTCAGGATCCCAATAAATATCTTCTCTAAAAAAAATATTTATTTATCAATTCGAAATAAATAAAAACAACCCTTCTTGCTTTGGTAGCAAATTATTTGGAAAAGTCCTTGAGTCTTCTTTCATTCTCAAATTTAATAAAAACTCCTTGAAACAAATGTTAATAAAAAACTCAATAATAATTGTTTAATTATTACTTTGGTGTAAATAATTCTTCTGATTGTATTTGGTTCATCTATGGGACTTGATTCAAGCGAATTTTTATCACTAAATGAATTAGATAGATTGAGATTTTTAAAATCCATAGAAATATCTGTCTTGTTGGAGTTAAGACTTGTACTTTCACCGTGGCTGAGAGTTTTAGATTCCGAAGAATCTCCGTAATGCTTAATTTTGTCGCAAGGATCAACACAATACATTACAAATATAGCAAAGAAAATTTAGATTAAAAAAAAGAATTTTTCTTCATTTTTTATTTTACAATATTTTTCTTTAGTTTCAATCAAAAAGCGCTCAAAAAATAATCAAATTCGTCCAAAAAATAAAATTAAATAAATGCAATATCAATTTGTTGATTGTGTTCTGAATCGTCGTATAAATTCGTATTCATTTCTTATTCGTAGCAATGAGATTTCCAACAGTATTTGTTCCCTTAAAAATCGTGAAAAACATTAATTTCATTATTTTTTTCATTAATAATTAAAGAATCTATACAATTCGATAAATTTCCATAAGGCTAAAAGCAATATTGTGTTATTATGACGAGAGAATTTTGAAAAAAATTTTAATTTTTTTAAAGAAAAAAAAAATGTATAAAAATTAACAGTACAAAAATATCTGAACATATAAAATAATTCGAAATAAATCTACTTTTAAAATTTTTGAAAAGGAACTCAATAACTAATTGTAATCGTAAGTACTGAAATTATGAAATTCAGTAAAAAAAAAGCATTAAAAAGTTAAATATTATTTTACTAGCTGTCAAAAATGATCTTATTCATGCTTAATTTTTTCCAGAGATTATAAATTTTTTTTGGGTCAAATTAAAAATGTTCACATTTTTACCTTTTAAAAATTAAGTCTCAAGTCAAAGAAACAAATATTAAGTTACTTTAAGTTGAAAGTAAAGATTAATTTTCATTTTAAACTACTTGACTTAATTAAAGTCATATTAAACAACTTAAAATTATTTTCTTCAATAAAAATAATTAAAATAAAATTATTTAAGTTAAATTTGTTTCATGAAATTTAATTAAAAAATTACTTTCATTAATTTAAGTGAATATTTTTTGAGAGATAATGCGAATGATCAAAATATGAACATGTAAATAAATAGTATGAAAATTCATATTAACTTAAAGAAAATTAAAAAAAAATTAAGACTTCCTTATTTAAAAAATAACAATTTAATAAATAATTAGAACAAGAACCTAAATTTATAAATTTGTTTGTAAATGCTTTACAAATGACTTAAATTTGAAAAAATTAATTGACTCAAAGTAGGCCTAGTAGATCAGTTACGAGAAAACGAATCTATTCTAAAATCTAAAATAAAAAATCAATCTAAAATCTAAAATTGATTAATTTTTTTGATGTTATATCATTTTATAAGAAGAAACCTCTTGATTATATGCAGCGTCCAAATTCTAACTTGAAGCCTTAAAAATAATTTTACATTTGATTTTTTTACTTTTTTTCAACCAAATAATTTGTCAATAAATAAATAAATCTAAAAGTAATATCAAACGATTTTCTAAAAGATACTATTCTTAGCGAGTCATTTGAACAAAAAACATTTTTTGCTGCTTTCTTAAGCAATAAGAAAAACTTATTTCACTGGATCCGAAAAACTTAAAAATTTATTTGTTCTGAATTCTCGGGTTATATTTTTTTAATAATCATTTTTATTTTAAATTTATTAATTGATTTTTTTCTTAGCCCCTATCAAATTGAAGCAAGTTAGGACTTGAATAAGAAGAATAAGAGGTGATTAAATTCAAATTCTCAAAAATGAGTCTTGAAAATATAAATGATTTAAGCCATATTATCTAGAAATGAAAAGCATCAACAAAATTGAACCAAGCTATTAAATTTTTTTTGAAAAAAATTGAGCCTTTTTTTAGATTATTTTTAAATTTAAATTCTTAAACAATTTCAATGAAATATATTGATAATTAAAATTTTTTTTCACTTGGATTTTTTTGTTCTTACTAATAATGTTAAAAAATTTTACCTGAAATTTTTGTCGATAATATTCATACAGGTTAAGCTTTGTGAATTAAACTCAAGCAATGCTTCGCCAGTTATTTGGTTAAGGATGAACGAATCCTTATAATTTTGGTAATTTGATGGAAATTTTCTACTAAGCCATTCTAATACTTTATCTACATTCCATTTATTTACGGCATAACTATTCGAACTTTGAACTATTTGGCAATTTTCATTTTCCTTCGAATTTTCTTGAATCTAGCAGAATCAGTTTACCATTAAAATATTAAAAGTCTGGTTACTTTTTCTTTTGAGAGTATAATTTCTGAATCAATTGAGTTCATTCTTAATTAAAGTTATACAAAGTAATTCTAATTTAAATTATTTCTATTATTTAACATTCTATATCTACTGAGTTAGTTTTTACTTTGAATTCAAGCATAATTTTTTATCTTTCAATAAAGCTAGAATTATGAATAAGCGCAAATAAAACGTAACTTTAATATAAATAATTTTTTAACTTGTGATTAGATACCTTTAGTTTTAATATATATCGTTTGATTAAATATTTAAAATGTAATTATATCTACCTTTATTAATGAATTAAAAAACCTCAAACTAGTGATTTGGAAAAAGGGAACAAATTTTTCTAAAACTATCACGAAAATCTCAAGTATTTTTTCATCTAAATTTTTATTTTATAGGCTGATTTATCTTTATCCTAGTAAATATTAATAAAACATGAAAATTAAAAAAAAGTTCAAGAATTTTTAATTGAACTAAAAACAGTTATAACAGTTATTAATGAATTTTCAAGGTTTTCATTTTTATAATAAAAAATATGTTCTGCTATTATAAAAAGCTGGATTAACTAACCAAATCAACAAATCATATATAAAGGATGATAATTTTAAGTATTCTGGAAAGAAGAAGTTTTCTTAGGAATCACTTGTTAGATTGACTATTTTTTTACGTTTGTTACAGGAACTATCCTAATTTTTAAACTTAAATTAAAAATTTTTTAAATTTCATTTAGATTCTGATGAAGCAGATTATTAAACAATTGGCTGTGAGTAAAATTCAATGTAAGGTACCGCTACTTTTATAAGTTTTTTTAGGGATTTTATAATTTCGGTCAAATTTGTGGTGTATCTTGCTCGAAAAAACAAAAATTGGGGATGATATTTTTTAATTATTTATTTGTTTATCTTTGCCAAGCTAGATATCCTTCAGTTTATTAAAAAAATCAAAAGAAAAAAGAAATTAAATAAAGTAAAAATTTTAAAATTTATAGTAAAATACATTAAAAGAAAATGGAGAACATTTATAAGATAAGTTGCAATGAGAATCATAGATACTGCATGTTTAGATTTTGAAAGTTTGAGGAAAGAAAGAAAGAAGAAATGATAACGTAGCAATTAGACAATGTAGTCGGGTATTCAATAACAGTCCGGCAACATATCTCTGGCTCTACTTAAAAAATCAATTCCAAAATGTAAATATTTTAAGTTTATTGAATGCCTTTTGGTGTATAATATTAAAGAGATATCATATTTTAGAATTAAGATAGATTTAACCACTGATTTTTTAGCCTTAGATGCAAAAGTTAGATAAATTTGCTTTTGACAAAAATGTAGGAGTATTTTATACTACGGTCGCATTTAACAGTATAAAATGGTCAGATTTTTTACAAAGGTTACAAAGAATTCATTTTTGGATTTTTTCATACTACTTCGTGGTAGTGTAATTTTTTGTAATTTAAATTAATTCATTGTTAGTATAGTTCCAGTTTTAAAATGCTTAAAATCTGGATCATGAATAAAAATTGTCTATTTCTAATCTTGAAACAACTTTAACAAAAAATATAAAAAAAACTTGAACTTATTTTTGTATATTCTCTAAAAAAATTTTTGTTAGCAAGTAAATAATGTTATTTTTATTTAATTTGGACTGAAATTTTTTATAGATTTTTTGGACCATAAAATTTGAATTTAGGATTCAAATTCAAATTTTTTTAAAATCTTTTTTAAATATTTTAATATTTTTTTAAAAATTTAGAATTAATTTTAATCAGAATTAGTTACAATTCAAAGAAACTTTTGATTTTCAATTTTGAAAATTAATTTAAACTTTTTATTATATTAATTAATTAATTCTGACTTCAGATTTAAGATCTTATTAAATATTATTTTAAAGAATTTTTAATGAAAATTTAAAAAAAAAATTTTAAGATTTTGACATTTTTTCCTATCATTTTTAACAACTAACTGTTGCGGGTGAGCAAAACATATTTAATGATTTGAATTGTCTTGCTCATTAATTTTGCTACTTTATAAAAAATAAAAATTCTAAGTCAGAATTGAATTTTACTTTTGACCAACTCTGAATTTGATCACAAATTGTAATTTTTGATCAAAAAAAATCTAGTGAAATATTTTCGAATTCTCGAATTTGATTATTTGTTCATAAAGCTTTTGATTTTAAAAAAAATTTTATTTTTTTAATTTATTTTTTTTAAACGAATATTTAACTTATTTTATTTTTAAGCTCATTTTAATCAGATAAAATGAAACTAATTTAGAACCAAAATATTTGTTTTGTTTTTCAAATTTATATTCAACAAAAAAAACAAAAAGTTTTATTAGTAATTATTTAAAAAATGGTTTGTAAACCAAAATAAAAAAAATTCCAAACAAAAATTAACCATTTAGTGCTTTTTAAATATGAGAAAACAGTAAAATAACTATAACCCTAGATATCAAACAAGAAAAATTTCAATAATTTTTTTTTAAAAAGTTGAAAATTTGAGACATTTTAATGATCAAAAATTAGTGACTAGAAAGAGTAGATAAATTTTAATTAATATTATGATAATCGGTGAAAAAATTTAAACTAATGTTTGGTTTTTTCGATTTTGACTTGAACCTCATTTTCCGAATTATTATTGCTCATATTGGACTCTTTCACATTGCTTTTAAAAAACGCAGCGTATACATTCTCCCATGTGTTATCTCTAGAACCGAACAAAAATAAATATACATTTTTTAAATAGCTCTGATGAAATGGGTTATTTGCTTCATTCTTTAAAATTTTTAAATAAGTTATGTTTTTCCTAGAAAACTTTTCCCATGTCGTTGTGTTTGTAAACATAAAATAAGTATGAATTAGAAATAACGAAAATGTCAAGAAAAAAGAAATAACTAGAACTTGAGCATCGAAAAGAAAAAGAAGATTCTTTAAGAGCCATGTAGACCATTTTGAATAACTCACAAATGAACTCCTAGATATAGAAAAAATTAGTTTATTATGTTAAGTTAAATTAATATAATTTACCAAGTAATCTCGATGCACCAACAAATTAAAATATTTGTAGTTCCAACAAAAAGCCAAAAATATTTATGATTTTTTTCACCAATACAAGTCTCCAACCAAGGACTTAAATTTTTAAAATTCTTAAAAGAAAATTTAATTTTTTTCAGCTTACCAATGATGATCGAATTTATTCACACACTTTAAAAACAATGATGTTTAATCATTTTAATTTTTTTAATTTAAACTAAAATTACTCTGCGACACTCTTCACAGTGTCTACTTCGAATCGGTTGCTAAATAAAAAAAGGTTTAGTTCTGGTGAAAGAATTTTCTAGTACAAAAATTTCAATTAAATTTTCAAAATTTTTGTACAAGATTTTTGCACAAAATCTCATATTCAAATTTTTTTTTGTTTGTAAATACTACCTCTAAATGACAGAAAGTGCAAAATCTCAGTTTTATGTTTGGGAGTTCGTCTTTTTGAAGGTTTCTGCGACATTCCTTTTAGTTAAATTTAAATTTTTGAATTCTAAAAGTATTTTTTAAATTAATTACCACTTGCTGTTTTTCAACATAACCGGGATTTCTAAAACAAGTCAAGAAAAAGAACAATAGAGATGAATAAGTCAAACTGACAAAACAAAATAGATAAACGTAATCACGTCGAATTAGAGCATCTCGAAGTTCTTAAACAAAAACAAATTATTTTTTGGTGATTAGAAAATTTTTGATGGTTACTTGTATTTTGAAAAAATAAATTTCCAGTCACAAACATAACCAGAAGCAAATGAGCAGTTCTTACACAAATTTTTTTACAATTAAAAAATTTTCTAAATTAAATTTTGAAAAAAAAATTCAACTTCAGAAAATTAGTTTACTTTTTTTCTTCGTTGAAAATGCTTAACTGAATGGAAGTGTTTTCTTTTGAAGAGGAATCAGAAGTAGTTTGTTGATTGAACTTTTTAATTTCATTAACCCAGTGTTACATTTTTATATTTTAAAGTGTTACCTTGCTGATATACTCATCGCTAGATGATTGAGAACTTAAAATTTTTTCTTTATCGCTCATTTTTTACAAAATTGAATTAATTTCTTGAACTGAATAAACAGCTTAAATTAAAATTATTCTCAGTGAATTTTTAAATTAGATATTTTGTGATATAATAAAATTTTCAATATATTATTCAGTTCTATTTAAAAATTTAGCATAATGCTTTATTTTACAAAAATGACAGAGATCATGTAACTTTAATATTTAATATTGAGACAACAAATTCAAAGATGGTAATTTTTTTAAAAAATAGTAAAAACTTACAGATAGTTTCAGTAAAAAACTTACTGAAACGAACTTCAAAACTATCAATCTTAATTTAATCTAAAAACTTTAATAGAGGGCCTGACGGATTGCCTCGGGGAAACTTATAACTTCATCTAATTGAAAAATTTTGAAAGACTTGAAGTCTAGAGAGATTTGATTTTAAGATCAAACAAGGAATGAAAAAACTACAATCAATAATATTAAAATGTTATAGATATTAACCAAGTTATTTTGACTAAGTTTCCATCTCTACAGAGGATAATAACAGAACAGCTTTCATCAAAAATGCCTGATAAGAGAGGATTTTTTTTCGAATGGGGTATGCTTTTCGGGAACCATTTTCATTTTCTCCTTTATAAAACAGACTTCATTTTTTTTAAATAAACTTTTATTATGACCACAAAAGCACATTTTTTTCCATCCAAATGGTTGAAAAGCCCGTTCTCTTATTGTCTTTTATCGGATCTCCAATTTGAATATGGTTGATAATTTTATAATATTTTACTAAAAGTGATTCCTGGCTTTGTTAAGTGCGCGACAAGATTTGATTTTTTCATTTGTGAAATCATACTTTTAACTGCTTTACGAAAAGTTTTTGGTTCAGTCAGAAATTACCATTCTATGTATTTTGCAATTAATTAATTTTTGCAATTTAAAAGCTAATGTTTAGGGCATTGTGAATTTTGGAACAAAGAACAAAAGCAAAATTTATAATGAAACACTTTTTTCAACAATGAATCTAAAAATTGTTCTGCAAATGTATCAGCTGATACAAATTTCGTATCGCCCAAATTAAATCTCTACAAAAACTCAATTAGTCTGCAAATAACTAAATGTATTAGAAAATCATTAAAATTAAATTGCAGAGTTGCACAGCCTCAATTTGGGTGGTACGAAATTTTTATCAGCTGATACATTTACAGAACAATTTTTAGATTCATACTAAAAAAAAATTTTGCTTTTATTCTGTTTAGAAGGTTATAAAATATTTAAAATGTTGAACACCTATTTTTCATATGCATGATCGGACAGATAAACTGAACTTATTTCTCTTTACTTATGCATCACCCGTTGTAGATGGGAAAAGAAACTTTATATATTAGCAACAAAATAAGAAATTCGACCAGTTATAAGCTTAAGTAACAGTAACTAAAAGACTAAAAAGTAATCACCCAAATTTTTTTAAATAATCAAAAAATTAAAATCGAATTCTTTGACATTCTTTAAAGTTTATTGTCATATAACGATTTTAGCCTCTCGTAAATTTGTTTCGTTAATTCATTTGTGTGGATTTGAATGAACATAAATAATTTGTGTTTTTTATAAACAGTTTGTTTAGAATCAATATTAAGTACCGTAAAAAGTGGAGACGTTTTGACAAATTTTAAAACTCCTATTGATTATTTTATTAATATATTTTTACGAATGTTAAATTAATTCAATTGCGTTTTGCTGATGTGAAGCATCTTGAAATTTGTTTGACAGTCCATACTTGAATATTGATTGACAAAATTTTGTGAATGAAACCAATAGTTTTGGGATTCAACCCACCAGGTTTGCAACCAAAACCATATAATGAGTAAAATGACCGTTCGCATTTGTGAATTTTTTTCCCAAAAAATTTTAACTTATACTTACTCTCGGTCTCCTATAGGCTAACCTAAATATTCAAAATTTGAAGTGAATGGTATTTCAATACCATTCATCATTATTTTGCTGTAATGGATAGGATTTCCGAAGTTGACATAGTTCGATTTGCTTTGATTAAATTCCATTTTCCATTTAATTGCATAATCATAACAAACTTGCAATAACTGATTCATATCGGTACTGTTTGTGGCCATTATTATGTGGCCACAGTATCCAATAATAGTAAGATTGTGCTCTCCAATTTTGACTCCCATGTCCTCCAAAAGGCCATTAATAAAGTAATTAAACAGAAACGGTGATAAAATCCGACCCTGCGTAATGACAGGTGACAGGTGAATCATCACTTCACTAAATTATAAGTCTATTAATTAAAGAAAATCAAGATTTAAATTTTTTATCTGTGCCGAGCTAGGACTCTTTCAGATAAATAAAAAAACAAGAAAAAATATAATAAAATAATAATAAAAGATAAATTACATATATTAAGGAAAGAAAGAAAGAAGAAATAGAAAGATAGCAATTACACAATGTAACTGGGTAATCGACAAATCTTGAAAAAACACGCTTTATATCCATGATTCAGAAGAAGATGAATGAGAATCAACTTTATTCTTTTTTGTGGTTGATAACTCTAACTTAAAATTATTTGATTAAATTCATTCTAGTAATTATTTTTTTGATTATCGGACCAATTGATGAATATTAATTTTAACTTTTTTAAAATAAAATTTTTATTTTCACTTCGAATGAATTGAAATTAAAATCGGCTTAGAATTTTTCACCAAAAATCATCATTTTTCTAAAATTTCTCTTTGCATTCTAAAATCAAAGTACTTTGTCTTGTGATATTAAAGTACTTTTTGTCTAAAAATACTTAAGTTTTCACTGCAATACAAAATATATGGACACAATTATAAACTTTCAAGTAATTTTTACAAGTACAGTGCTTAGTTCCCATTGATCATTGTTAAATTCGACTCTTAGTAAGTTTAGTGAGTTTGGTGAAATAAGAATATTCATTAAAAGAATAAATATCACAGGAGCAGTTACAACTTCCTTTTTAACTCTCGATTAGATCACACAATTCACCAAACTTTAGATCAGTAGTTTCCGAATTAGCCACCAAATAATTTTCAATACAAGAAGAAATTTTGTTTCGCAAAAGTATTGTTAGAAAAGGGATATTTTTGGTGATAAAAAAAGTAAAATTAGTGCTAAAAAGAATTAATAGCCACTAAAATTTCGCTTTATTTTAAAATTTAAGACAAAAAAAATGTCACCTTTAAGGAAAATTCATTTGGGAAATATTCAATTTGAATTCAAAATTTAAAATATCAAAATGATTAATTATTGGAATGCTGAAAAAATGTACAGATATGCGAACTTTTATATTTAAAAAAAATATATCCTCATTATAAATCAGGTTTTAGGCTAAAATCGATAAGAAACATAATTAAAAAATTCATTTTTGATAGTTTTAATTTTTTTATTTAACATCAAATTTACTACTTTTAGAGATAAAAAGTATGAGCGAGTCAATCGATTTTTTTTCAGATCGGCCTAAATTTTCAAAAAAAGCCAGATCTCAAGAACAATTAACAAATTCGAACAAAAAATTAAAAACCATCGAGAATTATTCAAAAATTCAGAATGTTAAATGCCTAGATGTCGCTAATAAGTTCAATGATTTAGATATGTGTCGCGACTGTTCTCTCAGTTTAGACAAAGAAGAATATCTGGATGATGATGAGTGTAGATTTAATGGTTGGAGAAAGTAAGAAATGTTATGTTAAAATAAAATTTTTAATTCCTCATTTTTGAAGGCTTAAATTTTTCAATTTTGATGCCAGTGAGTTTGGTGATTTTCTTCAAGAAACAGACAGTAATGAGAAAGACTGGTCAATTTGGGACTTAAATAAAGAGCATCCAAAAATTACAGCAGCAGATTCTGAAGAAATTTTAAGCTTTATTGGAGAAAAATTTCAAAAATTAGTTGAGAAAGAAACAAAATTTAGACAAAATTTTGAAAAAAGTAATTTCAATTTTTTTACAAAGACTTAAAGTCAAATAGATTGTAAATCTTTTAGACCAAATTAAAATATTTCCAATTTTGAAATGTTAATCAATTTAAGTTCTTTTTTTTGCTTAATTACAATCAATCAAAATCAGATAATTATTTATTGATTTTATTTTAAGTTTTCTAAAGTGAGAGAATCTTAAAAAGTCGGCAAATATTTTTGAAACTGAAACGGTGCAAATTTCACAAAATAAATAATTAAATAGTTAAATTTTAATTTAAATTAACTCAAAGAAAATATTCTTTAAGTTTATTTTTCAAAAATTAAAGAAATAATATTCTGTAAAATAGAAAAGGAATTTTCCTTTAAATTTAGAAGAATAAGCTACAGTATGTAGGTTTGCGGAGATGACTTACTAAAAAAGCCTCTCATGGTAGTTGCTTTACAGTGGTCATAGGAAATTGAGAAAGAAGTTAGGGTTAGGGTAAGGGAAGTAATGAGTTCTTTTATTATTTATTAAATATTTTCCCCTGAAATTAGTTTTTTTTAATTCGGAAAATAAGAAAATCAATTGAAAGATACAAGGAAAGAATAAATTAGATATAAAATTAAAAAATATTATTTAAGTAACACAAGTAAAATATATAAGATGAGTGTGAAGAATGACCACGGTAAACTGTTTTCTGACCTTGAACATTTGTATCATGACTCCTCAAGTCCTGCGTTCGCTGAGGGTGGGAAATCCCAAGATGGAATGCGATCACTGTTACTTAAGTTACGGATTTTCTGAACGAGTTTGCTCGCTCGTCTTTTTACTTTATAAAGATCGTAATTGTTTTTGGTAGTTTATGGGGTAAAACCACTTCTGCATACACCAACGGGAGCCTGAAAAAAGTGAGATAATAAGACTCAACATTTTAATGTTAACTGTTTTTTGTTTCATTCTAACCTTGAAAAAATCATTAAGTTTTTTTTTTAATTTATTAAAAATATTTGTGAACAATTTTTCTTAAAATAGGAAAATTTAAAATTTATTTTTTAATGACCATATCCTTCAAATGGACCGAATAAGGAAAAATTTATTTTTTTTATTTAAGCTTTGATTTAATTAAAAATAAAAAATATTAAAATTAAAAACTAAATGAACATAATTTAAAACAAAAAAAATCATGATTAATTTAAAGCAAAAATGAAATTTTAACTAAACTAGATTCTTTAATTTGGCTTAATCCGAAAATGAACTCTTAAGAATTATCAGAAAAAATAAATTTAAACTTTCTAAAAAATAAATGTCTTTCAATACTATTATTTTCTTTGCATTTTATTTTTTAAATCAGTTCTTTTTGCGGTCATATCAATAATTAAATCGTCATTAAAAAAAATTGATTATCCAAAACAAATTAAACTAGGCCTGGTTTAAGGATTCGGGTTTTTTGCAGATTAGAGAGCTATTATTTAAAATTAAAATTAATAATTTAACATTTAACAAATTAAAATCTATAATAAAATTTTCCATTTGATGATTTTATTTATTTTCATATGACAATTTAAATAGTTAATATGCATTCTTCTTTTTATTCTGAAAAATTCAAATTACAGCAGCAACTAATTTTTTGAATTAGAATTAGCTTTATTTTGTTTAAAAATTATAAATTAATTGAAAAAAATTTACTGATTTTTTCAGAGCTTAAATGAAACAAAATTTAAGATTAAAAATATAGAAAAGATTAAGGCGCTTTAACTTGGTTTTATTTGGATCTTATTTAAGGGCAAAATTCCTGTTTCGAATAATTTTAAAATTATTCCTAAAGAAATAAAAAAAAAATTATATTAAAGACAGCTGAATAGTTTTTTTAAAATTATTTCAAACTGATGATTTGGTTAAATTTTTCAAGCAAAATATAAGAAAAATAATTTTTAACACACAAAGTCGTAAATAATGCTAATTTAGACTAAAAAAGCTTGTTCTTATTTTTTATCAATTTATTATTTACTCCTATCTACGTGACGCTTAAAAAATATTCTTTAAAACTTGCTAATAAACTCTCATTAAAATTTATTTACTAAATTGAAACTAATAATTAGATAATTGTCTCAAAAATTATATTAACTCGTATACTTAGTTTACGTTACTTTAAGTATTCAATATCTATCATTATTCCCCTTTTAGACCGTACTTGGAAAAGAATGGTTAAGCATAGTCGAGAATTATGTGATCAATGTAGCACTACAATATTTAATGGTCACATGGCATGCCAGTATTGTGGATTTGTGGTATGCATTGATTGTTTTGAATTGAGGAGTAGAGATTTGAAGTTTAATAGTAAACTTTAAAATTTATGTTGAGATTAAATTTTTAAGCTTTTTTAAAAGAAAGTGATAAATTAAACAATAAGGATAAGTTTTTATGGCTTTATTGCTATAAGTTCGATTTTAAATTTAATAAACTAATTAAAAAAATGCATTTTCCAAATGAAATGATTTACGTTCAATTTATTCCACTGAATAGTAAGTTTTTAATTGCTTTAATTAAGCAAACAAAAAATTCATTTTTTATTAAAAGTTTTGAATAAAATTTATTGTAAATACAAAAATTGTAGAACTTTGGTGAACAAAAATTGCACGGCTTTGACCTGTTCGAATCAATCAAAAAGTTTATATTTAATTATTGATTTATTTGTTGAAAAAAGCCGTATGGATGATGATGAAGTGACGGAAATTTTTAGAAAAGAGTGGCTGTCAAAAAAACCTATTGTTGTTAAAAATCTGCACAGGTCACTCGATGAAAAGCTTTGGACTCCGGACTCGTTCTCATCTGAATTCGGTCATCTTGAAATTGACTTGGTCAATTGCAAAAACAACCGGATAGTACCGAGTGTACAATTGGAAAAATTTTGGTCAGGGTTTGAAAATTCGGAAGAGCGCTTATGTGACCATAAGGGAAGAAAAATGATTCTAAAGCTAAAAGATTGGCCTTCTTCGGATGACTTTAAAAATTTTCTGCCATCCCGCTATGAGGATTTGATGAAAAATTTACCTATTCACAAATTCACCCAACGAAATGGAATTTTCAATTTAGTGTCCTATTTGCCGGACTTTTTTTGTCTGCCTGATCTTGGACCAAAGCTTTACATAGCATACAGTTCAGCCGAGACACCCAAAGAGGGCACTACAAATTTACATGTCGACATATCTGATGCAGTCAATGTAATGGTCTATGTGTCAGACTTATCATCGCAATCGGTAAAAAACAATTCAGCTGAAAAAGAATTATTCCAAGTGTTAAAAGAATCAAATTGCTCCCAGGAACACATGGATCGATACTTGAACAATGAAAAACCTGGAGCTTTGTGGCACATATTTAGACCAAGTGATGCCGATAGTATTCGAACCTATCTGACTTTAAAAGACATTAATAGTGGCAAACAAATTGTTGATATTAATGATCCTATACACGATCAAACAAATTATTTAGACAACAGAATGCTTGAGCAACTAAAAAATGAATATGATGTTGAAGTTTTTACAATTGTTCAATTTTTGGGCGATGCCATTTTTATTCCTTCAGGTGCACCGCATCAAGTCCGAAACTTGAACAGTTGCATCAAAGTAGCTGGCGATTTTGTTACTCCACAAGGCATCGAGGAATGCTTACTTATAACCGATCAAGTAAGACAACTTAGCGAGACTCACAATAACCATGAAGACAAGCTACAGGTAAGGCCAGAAACTAGGAAAATTTGCCAAAGTATTCGACCTAATTAACAATAGACAAGGTTTAGATGTGACTTGCAATTAATGAATAATTGAGGACTTAGCTCCTACTGAAAATGTCTTAGATCGGATATCCGATGAAATTATTATTTGTTTAACACATTTTAAAGTTTTTTAATCTAGGTCAAAAATATAATTTACCATGGCGTTAAAACGTGTTTATCCGTTTTGAATGAGAACCATACTGTATCAAGTGAACCTCAAAATTCTCACCCCTGAGAACTATTGAATAGATTCTAAGTTAGCTTAATATTTTATTAAATTTTTTAGATTACCTTGACTGACACGCGAACAAATTTACTCAACTCAATTTTTAAACTTATTTGTAAATACACTGAATGTTATAATCGAAAATACATTTGACTTAATTTTATTTTACTATTTTGTTGATATATTTTAATGAAAAAAACAACTGTAAAATCTCTCTTGACGAAAATAAATTTAATTGTTATTTTTCTAGTGATTGCTTTTTTTTCTAGCTATTTTTTTTCGTATAAAAGACCAAAATTCCACTGGTAATTCAATGGGATTTTATTTTCTAATTGTAAAGTCCAGTCGAAACTTAACTGAACGAGATCTGCCGAACTTATTGATCGGCAGGCTACAAATGAAAAAATAATTTTTTTTTGTTAATATTTCCATTTTATTTTCAAATATGATTTTCTTGTTAATTTTAATTTTTATTTTATAAAAAAAAAATTTTCTTGCACACTTTAGATTAATGTATATTATGGAAGAATTCAATACTGACTTTTTATCATTTATTGAAAACGAAGAAACCAACACTAATTCATTATCGCCGATTTACAGCCCCAGCACTGCACAACCAAAACAAATTAGACAAGAGGAAAATCAATTTTTGAGCTTAAAGGTTTTTATTTTTTGCCCGAATTTAAATTTCGAAAATTTTAAAGTTTAATTTTTAGAGGAAGCGGAGTTCAGACAGTCTTGAAAGTTTGGATGATTTGGAAAAGACTAGTCAATTTTCAAATGCAGATCGGCACTTTTCAGATTCTGGCTTAAATTTTCAACTGATTGCTAAAAATGATAAAAAATTGGTCAAATTAAATTTTGCCAAAGATTCTGTGAACATTAAAGACTCTATTGATCGAATCAAGTCTATTTTTACACCAAGTGACCAAGCTACAAAAAACAATTTTCAAAATAAGTTGCTTAGATTGGAAGATATTGATGATCTTCCATCGGAATCAGATGTGAGCTCTGGTGTAGTTATTTTTCCTCCCATTCAAAAGCCAATGCATAATCTAGATTGCTTACAGACGACCGACAACTCTCTGAACATTTGTTTCAAGTGTAATAACTGCAGCAAAATTTTTAGTGATGAATCATCTTTCAATTTTCACCAGGAAAGTAATGATTGTAATGAAATGGACCACATTTTAAACGAGATCAGTGAACATATTCAGAACGAGGAGGAAAAGATCCAAAGCTCGAAGAGTCGAAAAAAAATTTTCATATGTACCGAATGCGGAAATCAGTTCTATTCACAGAACGATTTGAACAAGCATATGCTTCATGTGCATGAAAACACAAAGCCTTACAGATGCTCTCAATGTCCGATGACGTTTTTGGAACTTTCGACCAAAAATCGTCATGAAAAAGAGCATTTGGGTCTAAAGCCATTTCGATGTTACATTTGTGCTTTTGAATTTAGCCGAGCGTCGAACTTGCGCACCCATTTGCTCAAGGTGCATCCGAATGACATCGGAACACTGGTTAATATCACCAAGTCTGATGATAACAAACTAAAATTTGAATTCAATTTAGGTATTAAAGAAATTTAAATATTTTAATTTAGTTAAGCTTTAAAATATTTTTTTCCAAGATGCTATTAAAAATAATAGACAACAAATTCAATTTTCTAAATCATCCAAGTCACCATTTAAATCAAGTGACTCGAAAAATATTTTAAACACTGTTATTTACATCAAAGATCCTAATAATAAAAATTCTGACATTCAACACGTAAATAATTTTAAAAAACTCAAATTTTTTTCTAAAATTAGCTGTTTTTTTCCATAAGATGGTCGTGTATGTTGATGGTAAGCCAATATTTGTACAAAACCCAAAAATAAAGAACACAGAAAATGGGGATGGCAATGATGCTCAGGTTCCTAAGACCTCGAATAGCCGTTCATCAAGAAACAAAAGTCAGCCAAGTGTAAACAAGCCTGTGACCAAGATTCCATACCTGTTGGCTGCTGCGGCTGCCGCAGCGGCATCTAATCATCAAAAGCACCAGCCAATTGAACAAATAAGCAGCCATTTAGACGACGGGCCTCAAAACTCAAAATCGTTCAAGAGTCAAAGCCAAGTATCAAAACATGACCAGGAATATTTGCAATTGGTATCAATGTTTAAACAAAAAAATGAAAAATTACACAATCCTCTCAAAAGTTTTTGAAACCACACCAGAACGTTCTTTTAAAATTTTTTCCAATCTTAATTCCACATTTTTAACTTCATTTTATTGTTTTTAATGTTCATTTTACATCTGTGAAAAATTTAGTGAAAAACTCAAACAATTAATTTGTATATATTTATAAATATTTATTTCTTTTTAAATTATGTTTGCTCGAGCAAGTTTGAGAGCTACTTGTTTTATTTAGTTTTTAAAATAAAATTCCAAAAATCTCTTCATCTTTGATTCTATCGAACAATTTGTTTAATGTTAAGTGTTCCAAAATTTTTCAAAAGGATTTAAACAAAAAGAAGATAGCATGATTTTAGAATTAGTTTATTGAATGGTTAATTTCTTTATACTTTTAGCAAAAAATTTATTCACAGTAAATTAGCTAAATGATTATTATTAATAAATAAAAGTAAAGCTTTCTTTTATTTTTATTACTTGTTTAGTCGAGATATTTTTATTTTGTATGAAATTCTACTCATTAAAAAATTATTAATATAAATGATTTTAATTTAATCATAAAAATTGAATAAAATAAAAAAAAATTCTTTTTTTTTCCAGGTATTTTTGAACTTTATTATCCTAAATTTTTTAAAATTTTATGATTATTTTTGTAAATAAATTATGAATGTGATAGAATGGACTTACAAAAAGAAATTTTTTTTTATTTAAAAATTAATTGATTATGATAAACCAAGAATAGAAAGCTGTAAGAAAAACTCTTTTTAATTTAAATTGAAAAAATTAAAAATTGATAAAAATGTTCTTACCGATTTTAATTTTCACTTGCATAATTGTTTTTTTTGTTTTAGATTTATATCTTAAGAACTAAAACCAATTAAAATTATATGTATTAAAATTTTTTTTCTAAATATGCATTTATGAATTAGCAACAGCTACTAGCTTGAAAAGATAGAATCAGATTTTTTATTGTTTTCTTAAAATCAAATATTTGAAAGTATTTTTTTTATTTTGAGGTAAAAATAATGTTGGCTAGAAAAGTTCGATTACCGATTGATACTAAAATAAAACTTTAAACTTAAGGATTTTTATTTTTTTGGAAAATCTAAGGTGTATCAACAGAGGAGAGTTAAATTTTTTCATTATTTTGGTTTATTCCTTCAATATTTAAAAAAAAACTTTTAAAGCTATTTTAAGATTTATTCAATTTATTTTTTGGGGATTCAAAATTTAAGTCCACTTTATTTTTTGTTTTGTTTAAAAAGTGATAGATCGATATAAGCAATCAATTTATTTAAGAAGATGAAATTTTATGCATTTGGTTTCAATTCAATTGTTTGATAATTTGGATTTTTTTGGAAACTTTGTGTATATTGAAATTTTTGCAATGTTATTGAAAAATAATTTTAGCACCTATTTTAGCTTGTTTTAAAAAATATTTTCTCTTTTTGTTCTATCTATAAAACCATTTTTAGTTGGGGGTTGATTTTAGGTCCAAATGACTGTGTGATCTCTTCTCGCTTTGAAGATTGAGAAGGCCATGTTGGCAATTGGTCTAAGTGGCAAGTCTAGAAGATAAATGATATTTGAACAATCACTTACTCAAAAATTAATGACCTTTGAAATGGGTAGAAATTTCAACTAGCCTAGACATAGTAGTATTAAATATTAAATGCAAATCGTCTATAGTTTCATGATCATGAATGTAAGATTTAATAAAAAAAAAGAGTAATTGACCGACTTTCAATACAGCATTTGGTCAAATATTTGCCTAAGACCTATACTAGATTGATGGCGATTGCAAATATTATTTTATATGAATTCATTCTTATCTCATTTTAAAAATCGACTGGGCTCTTTATTTCTATTTACTTTTCGTATCATGTTCAGTCCAATTTTTACATATTTCAAGTCTTTTTTCTTTCAAGTGTTGGAAATTTGGTGATTAATACAATTTTCTGCATAGTAACTATTCTCAAGAATGAGTAGTTGTAGAAACGCAGTTTATGTTTTATTTTCATTTTAAGTGATCGTGTTTGTATTCATAACAAACTGTTTAGTATCAAGAATATAAAGTAAACCGAATGAGCACAAAAAAGCCAACAGAACGAAAAAAATCTTTAAATTGTGAGAGGACTTGGGCAAAAATCGATTTCAGCAGCAAGTCCAACAAAACTAGCCAGACTTCTCATAATTTATTCATGTCTGCCTCAATAACAATCGATGCTCAGCTATTTACTAGTTGAATCGATTTAATTTTTAAATTTTCGATAAGAATTATAAATTGATTTGGGCTTTCATTTATTTCAAAGGTTATCTAGTTATTTATTTGTGAGTTCGGAATCTTGTCAAATTGTTCACTGTCAATTTTTGACATAACTCCATCATTTTTTCCAATTATTGTCCACAAAATAGCCCAAATTACTTTGACTTTTAAAGTCGTCTAATTTAGTTAGATTTCTGGTCATAAATGATTAAAAAAAAAAAAAATTTCATTACAATGGTCCAGGTCAAATAATGTGATTGAAAATCTTTTTTTTCTGAAGAAATTTTATGTCTATGGTATGTGATGTATTTATACCAAGGCTCATTATTAGCTTTTTTAAAAGATAATTAAAGTTAGTATTCTGAATGGAAGTTTAATCCAAATAATGGAAGATTTTTATTTAATATTAATGACCCAGCTTAAAATAAATATTAAAATTTTTTTTTTTGGAAAATTTATATCCATGTTTAGTGGAATAGTAGTGTCAGAGTTTTTTATTTTAAAAAATAAATTTTTATTTAAGAATTCTGAGGCTTTTGAAAAAATGTAAAATTTTTTGTTTTTTATATCTTGATGGTACAGGTCAATTAAATAAAAATGATCACTAATTAAATTTTTATCTATGGTCTGTGGTGAATTTATACCAAAGCTTTTTATTGAGTTATTAATTGTATTGTCTTGTTCGATAATGCAATCATTATTATTTTCACTTTAAATGATAGGGTTTATTTTATCTTTATTCAAGACTGTTGAAGTTTCTGAAAAAAACCCAAATAATGGACTGTTTTTTTCAATATTAATGACCCAGCTCAAAAAAATTTTTTTTTAGGAAAATATTATATCCATGGCTAGTGAAATAGTGGTGTCGGAGTTTTTTTTATTTTTTTTTAATTTAAATTACTTGAGGTTAGGAATCCGAATTAAATGATTGAATTTTTGTTGAAGAATGCTGAGGCTTTTGACCAAAAATCGGTATTTTTCTTTAAATTATAATTTTAAAAGTTAATATGATAATAATTAGAATTTTTTTTTTTGAGAAATTTTTTAGATCTATGGTTCGTGGTGTATCTAAACCAAAGTTTTTTTATTAAGTTATTTACTGTATCACCTAGTTGAATAATTCAGCCTCTTAAACTGAAACCCATCGTTTGTATTTTATTTTCATTTTAAGATTTTTTTTATCTTTATTCAAGGCTGCTGATGTTTTTGACCAAAAAAGTCCAAACAATGGAACTTTCTTTTTTTTGATTTAAATGGTCTAGGTCAAATAATGTGATCGAAAATTTTAATTATTTTTTGTTGTAATTTTAGACTTGTTTAGCAAGTTCTAAATTAGTTTTTAATTAGAAAGTTCTCAATATATCTAGTGTGTCATCTTATTTTTGGATCATATGGTTTTTCGATTATTTAACCACATTTGATCAGAAAAAAAATTATCATTTCAATGATCAAGACCTTATGAATATTTTTTTCAATTTTTAAATTTCTATTAAATAATCAAAGCTATTTTCAGGCCTGATTTACAATCAGCAAGCCATTTTGTATTCGTTCAACCAGAAGGCAAAATTAGCAGAAAATCTCTGTGATCTAAGCAGCATATTGGAGGCCTCTTCTGAGCAAGTCAATTTTTGGACCCAAAATCCACATCCACTTTGAAGAAATCTTCCAAAGACAAAAAAAAATTTAATCAGGTTGTAAAAAAATCTCTATTTCAAATGCACATGTTAACATAGAAAAAAAAAGTTTATTTGGACGGTTTGATTAAAAATTTGCGTTTTTAGCTAGAATTTTTTTTTCATTCAAAATCGAAATATTCTCTTTGTGTCTATTAGTAAAGCTACCTTGGCTCTAATGAATGAAACAGGCATCAAATGCAGCAAATTCAAATGGCCGAATGCAAAAATATCAGCTAGGAATCAATGGCCAGCCGAGTGATTTGTAATTTCGATAAATATTCATGAAAAATAAATAGCCTGAGTGCAATGTTAATAAAACGATAAGGCTAGACTAGAAAAAATAAATTAATAATTATAATAAACGGCTAGACAAGTCGGTCACTTAACCTTTTTTCGGCTGGATATTTGCAATTTTCTCGGTCAGTCGGTCATTACTTCAAATCGCCTCGACTTGAATTTTTTATTTTTCTCTCTTTCTCTCTCTCTTCGATTTCACATTCAACTCTTAATGCCATTTCAACTTGATTTCGTCGATAATTTATTATAATTGGTCTTGAAAGCGAACATCGATTTTTGCATTCGCTTTTGGTTTGATTTTGACGCCGGTCTGTCTGCCTCTTGTTTGTAAATAGGCCTCAATAGAGCTTTACAATTTAGATTTTTTATTCTATTGCTGGTCAAGAATATTACCTTAACTTTGAATAGAATTTATTCACTCAAGCATTCAATTTGTCCATGGAAAATAAAATTTTTGAATAAATTTTTTTCTTTCTATTTAGATTTTGAAATGTTTATTTAAATAAATTGCACAGTAATTTCAAACAGTAGTTTTATAATGATATATTGAGAAATATATAGTGATTCAAAATGATTACTTTGAGCAACCAGGAACAGGAGATGGTAAAGACGCAAGACGCCAAGACGATATCGCCGCCCACGCCACCGCTGTCTTCCTCATCTGTGTCGTCGCTGTCCTCCTCGCCGCACTCGCCTACCGCCAAAACACCAAAAATTGACAAATTCAAAGAGGAGGCCTACGACAATCTGAAAGTGGAGGGCGCTGATCCAGCCACTTACACTGAATGCGACAACAAATTTGCTCGCTTCTCAAACGGGGCCTATTTGAGCAATGCGAATTTTTTCGCCAAAAAATTCTTCAACTCGGTGGTTCCCAACAACCAGTACAATTTTCATCTGTCACAATTGCAGCACGAGCAACATTTTTTCAGCAACCAGTACCATCAGTTTCAGAATCAACTTAATCGAATGACTGATCAGTCGTTCAGTGGTCATCAGCAGGCTCACAAGTGTTCTAATTCGAGTTCTAATTTAAGCTTTGGCAACTCTTACGAACAAAAGCCGCAAATAAACAACTACAATAGTGTAAATACATCTACCAAGTCCGAAGCTTGCCAAAGCTCGAATTTTAACGAAATCATGCCCCTAATGAGTAAGAGGATATTTTTTTTAATTCTTAAATCTCACAAATTTTTTTTCATGAATATTTTTGAACTCTTACAAAAATAGAAATTAATCCCGACATGAAGAAAAAAATTGGTTTTCAGAAAATAGGCTTGTTGGTTTTGGGTTTTTTTTTGAAATTTATCTGCAAACGATTTGTATTTTATTTTTCAAATATTTATCTTTTATACTTGAGCTATGAAAAATTAAACTAATTGTCAAACAAAAAAAAGATGCTAATTTGAGACTTGAAATTTTTTTTTTATCAATGGAAAAGATTAACAAAAAATTTGTTCGACATGTATTTTAGTTGATTTTTATTAATTTCAACTAATTATTAATTTGATCTTTATTGCTTTGGGATAGCAAAAAAATATGAAAAATGTCCACGATTTCATCTCGAGCTATCTTTTTTTTTTTTTTTAAATTCCTTAAATTTTTATTTTTTCCAGATAAATCGTTTTGATTAATTCACTTTGATAACATTTATTTTTTGACAAATAAACACTAGAAGCATAAAACAAGTCATTTGACTCATTTTAAAAAAAATCAAATCCTCATATCTTTAGAATAGATTTTTCTAACATTTTAACTTTATTTTTTCATATTTTTCATATTTTTTCATATTTTAACTTTATTTTTAATATTTTGAATTAGAAAAACACGAAAAAACGCTTGGTTCTTCAAGTGTTAATCAATTTAAACAAAAATTCACTTGTTAAATCTATTTTTTAATGAGCTGTCAAAATTAGAGTAGAAGTATTCTTTTTTTTACTTAAATCCTTGAATTCTAGATTTAGTTTAGATTTAGAAAATGATCTATTTTATTTGAGCTCTCAAGCTAAAATTTTTAATGATTTAAAAAATAAATATTTTTTTTAACTCCGAATTAATCCTTGATTCTTTTAAAAGTTGAATAAAATAGTTGACTAATTAGATTAAAAGAAAAAACAAGTGGTCAAACATTTTTATTTATAAAACTTAAGTAAATTGAATTTTGATCCAAATTTTAAAATTAAAGATTCAGGTTATCAAAATGTGGGGGTATTGGACGTGGACTCGCCAGATGTACCCTTGGACGTTAAATTGGGCTTCAACGAGGCTTGTCCAGTGTGTGGTGACAAAGTCAGCGGTTTTCATTATGGCTTGCTCACATGCGAATCGTGCAAGGGCTTTTTTAAGCGTACAGTTCAAAATAAAAAGCTGTATTCTTGTGTTGATAAGCAGCAATGTCAGATAGATAAGCACCAGCGAAAAAGATGTGCCTATTGCAGATTCCAAAAGTGCTTGCAGGTTGGTATGAAACTGGAAGCAGTGAGAGAAAATCGGGTGCGAGGTGGTCGGAACAAATTTGGTCCTCTGTACCGGAGAAGCCGTGCTCTAAAGCAGCAAATTCTCAAGCAGCAAAATGAGCTGAACGAAAACACAGTGGCAGCCATGAACGCAGCTCAAACAGAACCCAATGGTGTGATGCTGCAAACTTTTCACCAAAATCCACTCGGAACTTTAAATCTGAACAATAGTCAAAACACTAATCTCTCGGTTCAAACAGAAAATTCCAAATCAATGAACATTAAATCAGAACCTTTCGAGTCCAACTTCAAAAGTCACAATGCACCAGGCTTTTTAAACCATGCTTATGAACAGAACAGCTTAAACCCTGCGGTTGTAGCTGCCTTGAATTCGGCAAATGGACATTTGTTTCTCAAAAATGCCTCAGATATTTTAAACTATTCCAATATGTTGAATTCAAACATGCCAAACGCAAGTCCTTCTTCGTCGCCAACATCATCCATGTCATCCCAATCGTCCATTTCTCAGTTCCAAAACTTAGTCAATGAGTCAAACGTAAAGAGCTTAATAATAAATAAATTCAACAATATGCATTTATTGCAAAATTTGGTCAATGCGAACAGAAATGCGGACAAGACCGATGCATCTTCAAATCTAATGGAAATGTCGCCGTCACCGACCTCTTCATCGGTTTGTTCACTCGAAAACTCTGGTCATTATCCGAACAACATGCCTGACATCTTACAAAAATTGATCGCCAGTGACATATCGTACAAATGCTCCGAAGAAAGCATAATAGAATCGGTTCGGTCATTTAAAATTGACTTCAACTCCAAAGACATAGCACAAATTTCGTGCGCTCTAATGGAAAAGTGGTGTTTTTTGATGGTAGATTGGGCCCGGCAGTCAATCTATTTCAAAGACATAAAAGTATATTTTATTTTTTTTTCTAAATGGAAAAATAATAAAATATTTTGTTGAATTTTTTTGAAGATTGATGACCAAATAAAATTGCTTAAAAACTCTTGGATAGACATTCTTTTGCTAGATTTAATGTGGAAACAGTGTAAAACAGAATTCATCAATTACGAGACAATAGTTTTCATTAATGATCAAACAGTGCGAATCAATTCTATTAAAAATCAGCAGCTAAATGAAATAGCACGTAGTTTTATGCGTTGTGTTAGTCACTTCAAGTCAGTTAACCTTCAATATGCCGAGTATTTGGCTCTAAAATATTTAGTTCTTTTTGATCCTGGTAAGAAAATAATTCCTAATGTGCCAACAAATTTGTGGTTATAAATGTTTTCTTTAGATGTTAATGGAATGAGTAATCCGGATCATATTGAAGAAGTTCAACAGCATGTGAGCACAGCATTTGTCGAGTACACATCATCGAATGGCAACCAGGAAAAATTTGCACAACTTTTACTAAAATTGCCGGATATAAAGTTAATTGGTGTTGAAATCAAACAAATTCTGAGTGTACTGGACACAGAGTCATTTAATGGAACACTTCTTGAGGGATGTCTCCTTGGAGAAATGCTCTATGGACCATCCAATATAGTAACATAGACACCAATATAATTTTTTTAGTAAATGCTAGTTAAATTTGGTTATCGGGATAGATAGGTTAGAAACCAAAAATTGGATACGAAATAAAATAATAGTTAAAATAGCGAAATTTCGAATGAAAAAGTTTGAAGTAAAAGAGTTTTAGTTTTTTTTTAAGTTTATTTTTGTTTAAACTTTTTCTGCACGATTTTATTTTTGATTTAGAAATTTCAAGAATTAAAAACAATAACAGTGGTGTTTAATATTTTACTAATTTTCAGAAATCAAAACTTGGGTATCTAAGTTAAGCAGCAGCAAATTGTTTTATTTTGTTTTTTTTTTGTAAATCATGTTGTTATTTTTTAAAGATGATTAAATTTCGTAATTTTTTTTTGTTCCATTATTATTTATTTAATTTTTAAAAGAAATTAAACTCAATTATTAGACCTTATAAATCCACATTTAAATATTTTTCAATGTCGGTAGAAATTTTTTAATGTTTTTTTTTTTGTTGGTAAATTTAAATACAGTGTTTAACTTAATATTAAATAAAAGAAAATGTCTAAATTATTTTTTTTATTAAAATATGAATGAACCTATAAGGCAAAATTGAGTATTTTCGACTATTTATATCATTTGATCTATGCGATTTATAAAATATTGAGCACAAAATTTATGAAAATTTATTTTGTATGTTTTTTTGAAATACAAAAATTACAGATTGATAACTTTAACTAATTACCAAAGTGAATATGACGCCTGATCCATGCTAATATTTGTATAGCCGTTGATACATTCACTGAGCATAAAAAAAAAATTAAATTTTAAATAAAATATTTCTATTTTTGAGTTAAAAAAAAAAAAAAAACTTAAGAACTTTGAAAAACAACTTGCTTATTTTTTTAAATTATAGAAATAATTGCGTAATTAAGTTTAAAATTTTAACATTTAATTGAGAGATTCCGATAAAAGTAAATAAAAAAATCTTGAAATTTTTATTTTTCCAAATTTTTTTAATTGAAACAATAATTAATTCACATTAACTCGAAAAACACGACTAGGCCTTAAATTTTTTATTTCATTCTCATTCAATGAAATAACATTTTGGGGAAATTAAATATAAAAAATATAAACTAAATAAAAATATAATGAAATTTAATTTAGCTGCTAACATCATTTCTAAAATCTTAGATTTTTTCTTTAAAGAAATTAAATTTTAGTACTTTGAAAGAATCAGTTGTAAAATTTGAAAAATTTAAAATTTAAATCTTTCCATAAAAATAGTTATTGTAAAATTGGTAAAAATTGAAAAGTTTTCATTTTTGAACTGTTTTATATTCTTTAGAATTCCCAATAACTGATCACAAAGATCCAATACTAACCAATTTTTTAGGACTCGAGAAAATATTAAAATTTTTAAATATAATTTTTCTAGTTATTTCAAATGAACAATTTGAATATGTAAAATACCGGATTTTGTCACTGTATTAGAAATAGGACCGTGAAGTTGGGAGCAAAATATTATTTACTTAAGAAAAAACAATTTTTAAAAAATTTAAATCTTTAATTTTAAAAGTCTTTAAATGATTTGCCGAAAATGATATTTATTATTGATATTTAGTACACAAATTTTAAATCAGCTTAATTTAAACGAATTGGAATAATTTCATTTAGTTTTTTGTTATAAAATTACGCCAGATTAAGCGTTTAAAAAAATATGGAAAGTTAATTTTTCAAGGCAAGAAATCAGACTTTAAAAGCAATAAAGTTGATTCATCTACTTGAATTTTTACAAGGAATAAATTTGGGAAAACGAAGGAAAAATCAAAATGCATTTTTTATTCTACAAGACTAAATTGATTGCTTTTTATTTTCACTAAAAACTTAATATGTGTTACATTTAAAACATAATGAGTATGAGGTCAAAAACGTCAAACGTAGGCAATTTTAATGTTAAAATTTATTTAAATACTGATATATAAAAAATAAAATATCATTTTGACAAACCTATAATGAAATCAATAATATTCGGAATTTTGCTTTTCGCTACTTCTACATTAGGTAAGAATACTTTATATTCATCATCATTTCTTTAATTTATTTTTAAACCAGGACAGCAATGTAACCAAGCAAAAATTATCAATGTGAGAACTGCGACTTCAGAAAATTCAAAACTTAATACGGAAACCGCTTACATTATTCAATTTAAAGCTCAATGTCAAAATAATGCCAGAAATGTTCCATTTTATGGTGAAATTGATGGAAAATTTTTGATTTCATCAGCAGACGCAACTGGTGAAACATATGAAATAAGTTGGTCCGAGCCGATTAAGAAAGCTAGATCAGGTGAAATAAAAGTTAGAATTTTTGACGAAGAAGGATACGGTGCATTTAGGAAAGCTCAGCGAAGTGGAGATTTCAGTAAAACAAAAGAGCTGCACACTGTTACACTCTATCATCATGGCTCATATAAAGGACCATCAATTCAGATAGAGTTCCTGGTCACTTTACTTTTTGGAGTTATTTTTTATTTTGCCAAAAGCTCCATCAACAAAATTCAAAATTAGATTAGAGCTTTTTTTTTTAAATTTAGAGTAATAGAACAAATTAAAGTTAAATGTTTATAAATCAACTTGATTACAGCTGATATTTAAATGTGATTTGTAAAATCATTAAATGGAATTTTTTGGTTTTAAAAATATTTTATATTGATTTAATAAATTATCAACAATTTTTCATTTCAATGATTAAAATATCTTTTATTGTAATAAAACAATTTTAAAAAATTTTAAAAAATCAAATCATTGTTAGAGGAAATTTTTTTTTCATTTTTAAGATTTTTTATATATTTCCTAAACAATCAATCTTAGATGGCCTTAAATAATCAAAAAAATTTAAACATTCATAATTTTTATAAGTCTTTGAAATATAATTGTAAAATTTTTCATTTTCCTGAAGATTCTAGGAGACTCAAAATAAAGTCAAGATTCTCTTCCCAAGTAATTCAAATAGTTGGATAAAATATTCAGCATTTCAACAATGGACCCAAGTCAAGAATGGGCTAGGGTTTTTGAGGCATGTTCTTATGTTACAAGTGTGATTTATAAAAAAATATATATTTTTAAGTAAAAAAAAAGTTTAAATTTTTTTACTAAAAATGTTGTCAAACTTTTCTAGAGTTGTAATTTTTAAAATAAAAAAAATTAGAAAAGTTTTGTTTTTAGGGTAGGGGAGCCTTCAGACCTCAAAAACTACATACAAAAAATAAATACAGAGCAACACACCGAATAGGCCAAAACTTTTATTTATTTTTTTACTATATTTTTCGGCAATTTGAAGTTTTTGATCAATTTTTAATGCTCAAAATGATCAAACCAAGTTTTAATTGTTAAATAAATTATTATTTCTTAAAAGAATAAGTGCAGAGCTACATTTTTGGATTTTTTTTTGAAGCATTCTTTTTTTTTAATTTAAAGGTAAACTCTGCATAAATCTGCAAAAAATAACTCCCGTAAAATTGTATCATGTAAAAGCATTCGAAATAAATGTGGCCAAAAGCAAGAGTTTTGTGCATTAACACCAAATTGGATACCCCGATTACCATCGATGGTACACAAATTAAGTGTGTAAGCGAATTCACATACTTTGGAAGCACCATCAGTACAGCGATTGGAACACACAGAGACTTTAGGAATAGACTTGCTAAAGCGAAGAGTGCCTTTTCTAGACTCCGACTAGAATGGAAATCAACAACAAGGAAATAAAACTTAAACTGTACGACACTGCAGTAAAAGCAACACTAATTTATGGCAGCGAATGTTGGGAGATTTGTGAATCTGACAGGAAAAGTCTGAACACATTTCATACTGGAAGCCTGCGGAGGATCCTCGGGATTCATTGGCCTGAAAAATTTTTAAATGCTGACCTATACACAAAAAAAACTTCAGAACCATTGAGTAAATTTATTAAGAATCAATTCTATTGCGAAACAACAATTTATCTGTGATTAATATAAAATTTTTTGTGATTTTTTAGAATCACATTGTGAAAACATTGTGTAAACTAGACCAACATATTCAAATTTAATTTCATTTTTCACTCGAGGTATTTTTTGAAAAACAAACTTCGGTTTTTGTTGTCTGATTTTCTAAAAAAATTTGTCCATTTTAGAATGATATCTTGAATTGATTTCAAATGATATTTAACCTTTACTATTCTGATTTTTCTGAAAATCTTTTTATTTATAATTAAATTCAATTAATGGCAAAATTTAAAAATTAATATGAAAATACAACTAAGTTAGATACCTTTTAAAAAATAATTAAGCATTAAATATTATTTTTAATCTCATTGAAAATTTTATTGAGTTAAAAAAAAATCAGCATTTTTATTTTAAACTTAAAAATTTTCAAATCATTCCTAATAGCCATCTAAGGCTTTCAATTTCTACCTATTTTTGATGTATTCACTCATTATTTGAATTATCAAGCTGCTTGGTTTATTTTTGAAATTTTTTTTTAGTTTTATATCTACTTCACACTTAATGATTGCTAAATAGTTGAATTAATAATGAAAAGGAATCATCAAAAAATTGTTATAGGAATTTAAGTCAAGATTTGGCAGTAATATAAGTGTTTTTTGACGAAAAATATCTTTCTTTTTTTAAATTAATACGCCAAATAACATTGTATGAAAATCTCTGGCGCACCATTTCATTTCATAAAAATCATTAGAAAGAAAATTTCTGATAAACAAAAATAAAGCTTTATAAATAAATTTAGATTTAATCTAGATTTTTTTCTTTCATCTAAAAAATTTTATTTATAAAAAGTTATTTAAATTTAAACAATCAAGTAAAATAAACGAATTATTTTCCTAATCTTAAGAAAAAATTTAAAGAATCCCAAAAAGTTAATACTTCTAGAAAATATTGGCAATTAATTTTAAAACAAATTCACTTGTAATTTTTATTTGAATTAAATTTAAATTTCAAAATCTGACAAAATGTAACAACCAAATTTCAAATTTATTATTTCTTTTTCATGTTATCTTGAAAAAAAATCAAAATAAGACCCGATTATGTAATTCGTTTTATTTTGAAGGTTCGATAAGTAAATAGAAAAACCACCGGTTACTTAGCAACAAATAATATTATTACTTTTCGTCTATTTAATATCATAGCTTAATTTAAGAATTTTTCACGTATTAATATAAGAATGAATATCCACACCGATTTCAACATCTTAGGCAAAGGTATCTATGAATTAGTTTAAAAAAAAGAAAAAACTTTTCTAATTTTAATTTTAACAAGTTGACCCAAGTAGAACAACTGTAACCCCACACGAATTTATATTTAAGCTCAAAGAGGCCAACGCAATCAGCTCAATAGATTACGAGAAATTTAAGGCAATTTTAAACAAAGATGTAATAACTGTGCCAAACAAAGACTGGATAGAGAAAGAAAAAGAGAAGCAATTTCAGAATTTGTTCAGACAATTTTGGCCAAACATTTACAACACGATTAATCCGCCTGAGCCCAAGTCAGTACCGACACTAATTTCGGAATTGGAAAATAAAAGAGCTATCTGTGAGCTGATTGCCAAACAGGACCTGGAAAGACACAAGGCTTCTTTGGTTCGTAATGAACTTTTGTCCAATTATTCCAATGCATATACTTCCAAAATAAACGATTCACTGAATATATGCATCAATGGGTTGTCATCAGGTTCACCTAAAATTGAAATAAATCCAAACAAACCGGCATTTGAGGTAGCTAAATCAGAGCCTGAAAAAAAATATCCAAATCTAGCTTCTAGCTATGATTTCAACTTCAAGTCAACAAAATATTTGGACACCATAGTTAATTCTCCATACAATCCGGATGATTTGACCAAAGAAACAGAATTGTTGAAAAGTATTCAAGAGTCCCAGGAAAAACTAAAATTAACTCAAAAACTGGAGAAAACAACTGATTTGGTTGATGATATCATTGAAAAAGTTAAAGTGTTACAATTGGAAATGAAAAAAAAATCAGCTTCATATAAATTGATGAATGACATTGAACAATTAAAAAAAGAACATGAAGAAAATGAGCGTAAAAATGAGTTGAAGGCTATGTTGGAAAAAGAGTTGGAGCGAAAAAAATATTGTCATTTAAATCATCATCAACATCATCATGCAACAAAAACTTTTTTAGATTCAGATTCAGATTCCAGTTCAGAGAATGAAAAAAGGTCCAAATCACCGGCTTTAAGTAACCATAGACCAAGAATGTCAGTGACGTTTTCTAAGCATAACCGTGAACCAAGTAAAAGTAGGCGAAAATCAGCACAAAGACTAAGAAGATCCAACTCTTACATTGGTCCCAAAGTTGATTGCTGGAATTGTAATTGCAGTCATGATAGGAATGTGTACTGAGAAATGTAGATATAATTATATGAAGCTTTAAGGTCACTTTTATGAATAAAAAAATCATCATTTTTAATTTGACGCAATTTTATAAATAAAGCTTTAAAGGACATAATTTTTATTTACATTTTATCATCTGAACGTAAAAAACTGTTGCAGTGAAGATACTTTAAAAAGGTTATAAAGCTTTTACCACGTGAAAAAATTGAAAAAAAAATTTATAATAATTAATTTAAATTTATCATTATTAATTTTTATAGGTTTTAAAATTTTGCAAAACGATTCAAAATGGTCACGATCACTGAAGTATGCAGTATCATTTTTTAATTTTTTCTATTTAAATTTGATATGATATATATGTATATATATATATATATATATATATAAATTTTTGTTTTTAACAAAAGCTTTGCTAATTTCGATTTTTTTAATGAATTTTATGTAAAGAATTAAAAAAAAATTAGTAGAGAATGAAAAATTTGATAAAAATAATTTGTAAAAACAGACAAAGTTAAATTATAAGTATGGTAAAAGTTTCACAGAAAATTTTCATTTTATTTTCCAGGATCATTTTTAGTAATAAAAATTTAATTATCAATAAATTTAATTTAATTAGTATAACTTTTTAATTATTAGTATAACTTTTTGGAAGTTTTTTGTGATAAATTTCGAAAATTGTTAATAATTATGTTGTTGGATATTTTGGTGAAGATTAATTGTTTTATCATTTTTACTCCGTAAATTACATAGCAATTATTAAAAGTCTACAGCTATCTAATTTTAAAAGGGAATACAATTTATAAAACCATTTTTAAATTTAATTTTTTTTTGGCTTAAAAAAAAAAATTAAACATAGAATTTCTTTGTTTCATTTGCTACCAACATCACTTAAGTTTTTCACTAAATTATTAAAAAATTCGGTTTTCTCATTTAAAGACTTTGAAGTAAGCTTGGATTTTGTAGGAATAAAAAAAACAACCAGGTAAAAAAAAGAACTTAAAAAAATATTATTATAATATTAAACAATTCGTGTTTTATTAATGTAACCAAAAAGATTTATCAAATGTTTAGTTTTTAGTTTTTTTTTTAATTAATAAAATTAAATCAAGTAAATTTGTAGTCTCTTTAGTCTAATAGTAGTAAAAAATACATTTTTCAAAAATATATTTAAGAAATTGATAAATCAAATTATAAAATATATTTTAAAAGAAAAAATTAAAATTATTTTATTAATATTTCTTAACCATTATGTAATTATATTTTTTTCTCTTTCTTGTGTCAAAAATTGTGTTATATTTCAATTTTGGCTGATTACCGCTTTTCCATATATGAATTAAAATTTTTGATTAAAATTCTAAGACTATTTACGATATAAAATTTTAGGATTAATAATTAACTAATTTCATTAAGCCATAAACTATTGAAAAATAATAAATTTTTCTAAGGATATAAATTGAATACTTATGTTACAACAAAATCATTTTTTATTAATTAAATTAATATTTTTTAGTTTTTTTTAGTTCTTTCAAATTCCACATTTCCACAAAATAATAAAGCAGAACTTAGAGGGAAGTTCACATATTTATTCAAAAATTTTCAGAATCGACCAAATCTTTGAATAAAATATTTGGTAATTCTTCGTTCATATTTTTTTAATAAGATATCTATATACAATAAAATTTGCTTAATTTTTATTATCAATTAGTCAAAAATATCTCTGCAGTATGTAGATGACCAACTTGATGCAGTAACCGCGGTATCAGATCAGAGCCGTTGCTTAAAAAAGTTACTGGAAAAGGAGATAAGCCTCTCCCCATTATCCTCTAGGATAGAAAAGCGACAATTATTAGAGTACTTTAATAGAGTTCCATGATAGTTTTAAAAATCTGGAAATTCGAATTTTTTTAAAGTTTTTCCAATTTTTAAATAAAAGCTTAAAAATAAAACTAATTCAATTCACTTAAAAACAAATTAAAAGAAGAAATTTTTAGATTATATATTTTGCTAAAAGCTAATAATTTATCGAAATATCGGTTTTAAATTTCACTAAATTGTACATAATTTAGATTTAAGGCTTCAAATATTTATCGATGAAATCTTAAAACATGCTTAATTGACTAATTGATTTTTATATGTTTACTTAAATGACAATCAAGAAAATTAGTTCTGAGTTTTATATATAAAAATGGCATTTCGATCAAATTTGTTTAAAATAATACTATTAATGCTAAATTAAATTCCTTTTCAAAAATTTATAATGTTATTGTTTTTATAGATATCATTGATAAAAGCCAATTTGTAAATCTATCAAATTCGATAAGCAACTAAATAATAATACACTTATCCTCCTTTAAATCAATAACTTGTAACAGCAAGTTTGATTAATTTAATTTATTGCTAATTCTATCATAATTGGCAAGTCTATCGAAACATAAAATTTTTGTAATTCTTGTTGCTTATCAATTTTGTTATTTTTTATTTAATGGTCAAATTGAAAAAAAAAAAAAAAAAGGAAATTTTTTAATTTTAGAAAATTTATTTAGAGGGATGATGGTCAAAAATCTTTTTATATATTAATAGATTAATGCATGGATTTGTAAAAGGTAAAAATATTAAAACAATAAAGAAGAAAGAAAGACTAAGCTATTTATGGTTACAAAAATTTAATATCCAGTTTGCTACTTTTTTTTATATGAAAAAAAGGAGTTAAATTAACTTTTAATATCAAAAAATAATAACACAGAATCACTTATAAATACAAATAAATAATTAAATTATTTCACATTTTTTTATTTTTAGATGATTAAAATTAATAAATATTTTCTAACATTAAAATTTGATATATTTTGTCTGTAAAATAATCGAAATATTAACTTTAAAAGCTTTGATGATTTATTACAAACATTCTTATCTAATTGTTTTTTTTTTTAATTTTAAATCGTCAGGATTTTGAAAATTTTTACAAATTTTAATTAATTTTTCTTTAATTTGCCTGTTTCAAAAGGATGCTAATTTAATTTGTAATAAAAAAATTAAAGAATTGAATCATTGCAGTGAAGGAGATACTGCTTTCCTCGAAATAATAAATATTTTTTTTTGCTGTGTTGTTTCTTATTCGATTATACAATTTAACAATTATTAGTGTCGCGTTATAATTTAAAACGATAGCTATCGTCATGTTTTACGAAAATTATTTTTAAAATAAAAATATTAATTTGGTTGGATGTAAAAGCTAAAATTTTAGAGTGATACTCTAATGTCTTAATTTTAAAGACTGACTTCTGATGCTGAAATGGTGATGTTTTATCTTATTTTGTAGAAAAATTTAAACTAAATTGTTTTTATTTTATTTTATTTAAACATCTAGTCAATAGTCAATTTCTAATTATATCAATTTAATATTTTACTTGCAGTTTTCAATAAATACTCAAAAGAAAGAAGATTGTTTCACAATAGACTTTCTGGTCAGATTTATCATCGAAACCGTTGTTGTGACCAGTTTATTCCAAAGAAGACTTTTTCGACCAACAAATCGCTCATTTGGCTGACTTCTAATACAAAAAAGCTAATCAAAAAGAAAAAGAATTCTTGGTTTAAATTTGTTTCGGCAAAAAGAACTAACAAACATGAGTTACTTTTGGAATTCAGGAACAATCAAAAAGTTGTTGATAAAGCCATAAAAAATGACCTAATAAATTATGAGAAAAACCTAATTTCAAAAAGTAAATCAAATCCGAAATTATTCTACTCGTACGTAAACTCGAAACTTAAAGTCAAGAACCAAATCAAAGTAATTTTTGATGAGAACAACCAAACCATTTCTGATCCCTCGAACATTTGTAAAGTTTTAAATGACCAGTTCGAAGCTGTTTTTATTAAGGATGAGGAAACCAGTATGCCAGAGATGGAAACTCGCACAGACAAGACACTTTTAATAGATCCAATCCATACTTTTTCAAGTTACAATGTCGAAAAAGAACTTAATCATTTAAACGAATTTAAAAGTATGGGTTCAGATAAAGTGAGCCCAATGGTTTTAAAAAAAGCGTCTAAACCAATATCCGTACCACTGTCCCTCATCTTTATAAAATCATTTCAAACTGGTCAAGTCCCAAGAAAATGGCTTGAGGCCAACGTTACCCCTTTGCATAAAAAAGGTAGTAGATTGTTACCAACGAATTATCGACCAGTATCCTTGACCTCAATAGTATGCAAAGTGATGGAAAAATTAATTAAAAAACCTATTTTTGATCACTTGGAATCTAATAAACTGATTTCCAACAGACAACATGGCTTTGTAGGCAATAAATCATGTGTAACAAATCTGCTTGAAACTTTAGACATGGTCACAGAAGCCCTTAATCGTGGTTTTCCAATCGATCTTGTGTATCTCGACTTTGCAAAGGCTTTTGACACCGTACCTCACAAGAGACTATTATTAAAATTAAGATATTATGGCCTAGAAAATACAATAGTAAATTGGATCAGCGCTTTTTATTAGGAAGAAAACAAAGAGTCGTTTTGGGTGAGCAGGTATCTAGCTGGGTTGATGTATCAAGTGGTGTTCCACAAGGATCAGTGCTTGGACCAATACTTTTTATTATTTACATTAATGATTTAGTTGATAAAATAGTTAGTCCTTGTGAGCTATTTGCTGATGACACCAAGATTGGTACTATTCTAGACCAGGATGATAAGCATTTAATATTAAAAAACGATCTGGATATCATTGATGAATGGACCAAGAAATGGTTAATTTCCTTAAATGAGAATAAATGCAAAGTAATACATATCGGAAACGAGAATCCCCATCATACCTATGTATTAAATGATAGGAATATTGAAAAATCGAGTCTTGAAAAGGATTTAGGGATCCTTATTTCAGACGACTTGAAGTGGACAGCCCAAATTAACTCGTGTATTAAAAAGGCAAACTCGAGACTAGGATTAATAAAAAGAACATTCAAATATCACAACAAAGAATCTGTTTGCAAGCTCTACAAATCTTTCGTCAGGCCATTATTAGAATATGGAGTACAAGTTTGGATGCCTACTTTAAAAAAGGATATTAACGCGATCGAATCGGTTCAAAGACGAGCCACAAAGCTTGTTACAGGTCTAGGCAAAATGGGTTATGAAAAGAGATTAGAAAAACTTAACTTAACAACACTTGACACTAGAAGAGTTAGAGGTGATCTTATTCAAATGTTCAAGATAGTGAAAGGGTTTGACAAAATCAACTGGTATAATCCAATTATTTTCAAAAGAGACTCATCTAATGAACTTCGTCATGGATCCAGACTCCATGATTTCGTTATTGAGAGACAACTTGTTCGTAGTAATCAACAGCGACACAACTTTTTTACCAATCGAATATCTGGACAATGGAACCGTTTACCAAATGAAATTGTCAATACAAAAACTGTTAATGAATTTAAAAATAAATTAGACAATAATCATAAACTAGTTTTAGAAAGCTATTACAGTGGGCCTTAAAAACCCACTTCGCGTGGTTTACCACGTCATAGCTTATTCATTATTATATTATTATATTATTAAACTAAAAAATTATTTCAAAAAAATTTCTAAAACCAATTTAAATGAAAATTAATTAAAAAATGGAAATCAAAAATCAACTTTACTAACACTAAGCTTGGTTCAAATTACAAAATAGAGGTAATATTTGAGTGTATTTACCAACTATTACAATTAAAAAAATAATCATTTTTAAATTTTTTAAGCACTTATTTATAATTCGAATTTTCCTTGAGCTAAGGATTTAAATTTTATATTTTTTTTAGATTACCATTATTGTTAAAATATTTGGCTCTAGGCAAAAAGTTAAAAAAAAAATTTAGTTTAATTTTAGAGCTATTTTGGATTAGATAGAAAAGCTCGGAAATATTTACATTTTGTATTAAATTTTCTTTGTTTGTTTTGCTAATAAATTTATCGTCATTTCACGATCGATAAATATTAGAAAACAAATAATAAATGCTGGAAGCTAACTGGTGCTCTAACCAACACTGGCATGAAATTAGATAGTCCAAAATGTTTACTTTGCGTAATTTATTAATTTGTTTTGACTGATAATCAATCAGAATCTCAAATAAGACCTCTTATGGCAAACCAATTCATGAATAAATATGCCCTCAAGATAAATTAGAGTCCAATTAACAAATATCTATTTACAACATAAATAAATACTCAGCCAACTTGATCAAATCGTTCAACTGAGTGATTTATTGAATACATTAATAACACTAGCTATCTTACAGCAAAGTGATTTATTAAATAACTCTAATTATCAAACATAGATACACCACTATTTAACCAAATTCCTAAGTCTGAGTTTTTATCTGATATTCCACCAAACTGTAATGTCTAAAGATCACTGCATCCGATAGCTGCACAATTGCTTTACTTAACACTTTTACTCATCCTTTATGAGTCAATATAATTTCGGACTCTTGAAATTCTAGGAATTTTAAAGTACCACTTGAGCAAAAAAGGTTAAATTTGTTTAGGAGAAAAAATTTACTCTAAGAAAGTTATTTACTTAATGTAATAGTAGTTTTATTACTTTAATAAGGTTATATAAGCACCGATACATTAAACTCTTGAGTTTAGTTTTTTTTCTTAGTCTAATGGATACTGTTTTTAATTACTAGTTTGGTTGCTGATAAAAAATCAATTAATTTTACGCTTTAATTAAATTTTGTTTAATTTTGAGTACCGTTTTTTTTATCACAAAAAAATCTAAATGCATCTCGCAGATAGAGATCTTTAACAGAGAAAAATAAGTTTCGGATATTAACTCGGCTGTGACTTTTAACTTTGGCCTGCAGTTGGAAACATCCGTCCAGCGGAGTCAATTGACTTGAACTTTTTTGTGTCAAATTGAGTAACTAGGACTTATTGAACCGCGGCGGTCTTTTGTCCATTTGAAAAAAAACTTAACAAATCAGGAAATAAAAATTTCCAACTAAATTGAAGATACCGGCACAGTGCAAAAGTTATTCGACTAATTGTTTTTTATTTTTTGTTCTGATTTTGGAGCCAATCTGTTAAAACTTAAAGCTCACTTTTTCTATTGGATAAATTGCCTCTCTTTAATCTTGATTTAAATCCTAACTATTTAAAGGTAACTAATTTTTGTTCTACTTCAATTCATTAGAGAATAAATTAGAATATTGAAAATGAGTAAATACACCAAATTTGATAGCAAAAAACAAATACCCCTCAGCTACAATGACAACATACGGGCCTCGAACCGCAACTGGACTAGGATCGAAGTGGCACTCAAGCCTGAAATGCTCAACTCTTTTGAAATTAGTGGACAATTTCCGGCCTTTATCTCCTCGATGTCGAGTAAGCTAAAAAAATTCAAAAATTTAAATTTTTTTCTAATTTAAATGAATATTAAGATGAAACAAAATTATGCGAAGTTGACCTGAAAGTTGGCGACAATATTATGGCAATCAATGGTCAAAATGTGTCCAGAGCTTGCGCCAAAAGTGTGAAAAAAATTTTAAAAACATCTGGTGCAATGATGGTGACAGTTTCCCGACCTGACCAAGTGTCTTTGGCCAAATTAGTCAAAAAAGCGTGCCTATCCGGCACCAAACAAAACAAATTTACTTCTTTTATAAATTTATTCAAAAAAAACATGGGTTGTATGAGCCTTGGTCTGGTCAAAGAACCGAAAGAAATGAACAAGAATGTGCAAGTGGATGAGACCATCAACTATTGTTACCAAATTGAAAGTCAATCGACTGAAATCCAAAAAATTGACCTAAGCGATTGTGGCTACTATTCGATTCCAACTTCGTCCAAAACATCGACCATCTCTTCAGCGGCCGACTTGGACTCTTGCAATTGGACCAATTTCAAGCCCGAGATTGAAGACTTTTTGGTCCAAATTCAAAAAGCCATTGAAACTTATGTTAGACCATGTATCATGTTCAAAGTTTTGACCATCGACGAATCTCTCATGCTTTTTCAAAATATTGAAAAATTAATTCCGGTGACCAAATTTTTGGAGAATATGATCAATTCAGTGGACAATGGGTCTGGTTGGTACAGCTCGTTGAAAATTGTGTTCGATGCATACAAAGTTTACTTGACCGGTCTACCAAATGCCATCAATTTGCTCGAAGAGCTGGGTAGTTCGAGCGAAAAATTCATCAATTTTACTGAAGTAATACTCAAAAGAAATTCCAATATAATTTTTATTTATTTATTTTTAATTTTAGAATATTGGTGAAAGTTGTTCATTCAAAATAATTGACTTTTTGTTTTTGCCACTAAAATTCATACAAAATGTGATCGATTATCTTCTACAAAATGATAAAATTACCGAGCATTATTGCTCGGAAATGCGTCTCCACGTCCACAAGACATTTGCGGTATTGGAAGAAAACATGGACGATTCGATCACTCAAGTGTCCAATTGTAGTTCAATTGAATTGGAATCTGTCTCGCGTTACCAAGCTTTTGATGTAATGGTAAAGCAAGATGGTTGTGATGAGTGGACTGAAGGTGAATTTTTAGTTGAAAAAGATCAAATAAAAACAGCTCAAGTTACCATTGAACTTGGTAAAATTGAAAATTTCAAACAGTCCAAAAATGTCTGTATCCTTCTGGTCCAAACAAAAGACTTAAAATACTTTGCATTGAAATTCATCAGCGAACATGATAAAGATATATTCTATCAAAGAGCAATTCAAGCTAGAAATAATTAAATTTTGTAATTACTATGTCCAAAAATTATTTAATTTGTAAAAAAAATCAACTCAAAGCCATTGCAGTTTTTTAAAACCATTTATTTAATTTATATTTTTAAAATAATAAAATTTAAAAAAAAAGCATCATTTTGTCATTGTTTTTACATTTCCTCTCTTGTAATAAAGATACCATCCAATACCAGCAGCTGCAGCACCAGCCAACATTAACTAAATAATAAAAATAATTTAAAAATATTTAAAAACCAAATTAACTACATTGGTCCTTCCACGAGGAGTATTCATGGTAAACATTTTGCTTTCTTCTTTAATCGGATCTACCATTTTTGCTCGGACCCAAAGTGTTAATTTTTAGATTTTATGATAAGCGCTTAAGATTACAAGTAAGATTACAATCTTCGCTATTATAATGATATATACCGACATTGCAGCTAGGATTGGAATCGTGCGATCTTGTAAAATCTATAATTAAATTTTTATTACATAGTTGTGAATTACACGAATGGCGCCATTTCTAAAAATAGTACTTTTATTTAAACTGATGCAAAAATAGATTTTTGTTTAAAGAGACCAAATTCTTATCTTAGAATCTTTAACAACACTTTTGCAAAATTAGAGATCTCAGCAAAGCAAACTTTGATCTTTTGGCGGAATTTTCAATACTTTTTCAAATAAGTTACTAAAATTTATCAGATTGAAAATCTGTTGATTCATTTGAAGCGATAAGTTTACTGAATTTTATCATTAGGCTTCAAAAATTTAATAGAGCGATTCTTTTTGTTGATTAAAGCTCACACATTTAATTTAAGATTTAAAAAAATAATTGATTATAACTCTAATATGAGCAAACATGAACTATTAATTTTACTTAGAAAAAAATATTTATAAGATTTTTTAAAATTAATGGTTACATCGAAACAAAATTTTCCAAGCTTTCACAAACACGAAAACATTTTTCTTCTTTGTTCAAGGTGAATTTTCACGTCTAAAATTTGACTGAAAGCTTTTTTAAAAAAACTAATTTTTATTAAAAATAAAATCTCTGATTTGATAAATGACTGAGAAGATCAAAATTATTTTCTTTAAAAATCAGAGTTGGTTAAAGAGTCCAAAAAAAAGTCCAAGCCCAATTTTTTTTTAAATTTGCTAGATAGGGCTTCATATCAAAAAATTTAGATACTCTTGGGTTGTCTAATGCAAAAGATTTTCCAAATATCTGAATTTTCTTGCAATTTTAGCACAAATGTCTTCACAATATTCAAAATTTTAAAGCCTGAACATGAATTTTTGGAAGAAAATTAAAAAAAAAGTCCGGACTTGGACTTGACTTGAGACTTGTGACTTTTAAAGAACTCTGTTAAAAATAAACATTATTTTTATTTTCTTGCTTTGGTTTAGTCATATATTTTAAAATTAAATTGGTTAGGCCATAATGTTCCATCAGTAAGACCTCCATCTAAATCCTTTAATATAACAAACTAATTGTTTTAAGTTTATCATGAAGCTAGAATTTTAATAATTGTCCCTATTCTATCCTAATGGATAATGGGCAGGCGCTCATCTCCTTTTCAAGTACCTTTTTGAGCAACGGCTCCGATCTGACACAGAGGCTACTGCATCGAGTTGATCATCTATACCGCAATTATTACCCAGTCGAAACTGGTCCCCCTATTTTTATGATGAAAGAGGTTTAAACATTCGCCCCGTATTGCAGAGATATTTTGAAGATTTTTTCACCCTCAGCAGGTTTTGAACCCTCGATCCTCTGCTTACATGACTAACACGCTAACCATTCGGCAATACGGGCTCTTGAAGCTAGAATTGAATTAATCCAATTTGTCAAATTAAACTTAAAAATCAGGTTAATTCATCAATTTTAAGTTTATTTTTGAAACACAATTTTTTAAAAAGTACGATCGAATATTTTTACTGGTACGATTTGTGAAGAAAAAATTCATTGTCTTTCACGACTGAGGTTGGTTTAGTCAGTTTAAGCAGGGTTACCATTTCAGAATAAGATAATACCAATAATAAGTTAAATTATTGACGAGTTCTTTTATCCGATATAAAATCAAAAATCGAAAAAATTATTGAACGATCAAATTACTAAAATTAATCGTTCTATGTTTAACTAATTCGTTTAAATATATATGAAATTTAAACGAATTAGTTAAAAATGATTATACAATTAAGGTAAATTAGAAGAAATTGAGTATTTTTGACCAATTGATAATGGTGCCGTATTGTTTAAAACAAAAAAATTCTATTACTAATAATACTTTTTAGCATTTTTAAATAAAAATATAATTTTATAATAAAAAAAAAGTAATTTATTTAACTCAGCTATGCGACCAAAGTGTATCTCTTTTTTGAAAGCAGAGGAAAAATAAAAGGACTTAACAAGATTTTAATAAAAAAATTTATTCTTAAACCGTAAATTTAAATTTTTTCAGTGATATCTATCAGGATATAAGTCTTTTGTCTCTTTTGGTTCTGTTTCTTGAAGAACTTTTCGGTTTCTGCTCATAGAACTATAACCATAGTATGATAAACTCGCACAAAGCGCAATTGCAAATATCATTAACTAAAAAAAATAATTAAAAAAAAGCTAATTATTTAAATGATTACATTAGAAGTTCCTATAGATGTATGCAAATCAAGAACTTTTTTTATCGGTACTTTTGCGTTAATTTTATTCATGATCATTCGGTTCATTTTCGTCTTTAAAAAAATAAAGATAAAAGTTTAAATTGAGTTTTAAAATATTAATATACCAATTTATTGGTATTCTTAGTTTTAATTTAATCATTAAATAGATAGAAGTTCTATCTAAGAAATTTTTTATATAAAAGATTTATTTTTTGTGAACAAAATAAATCAATTTAAATTCAATAAATGAAAATTTTATAAATGTTTTCCAGGATTTTCGGTTTTCATTGTAATATAGCGATCATTCCATTTAATTTTCCAATAAGCATATGCAGATAAACCAGCGGTACCAATAATTAGGAAAAGAATCTTAAAAAATCTTAAAAAATATATTTTAAATCTAAAAAATATTAATATAAAATACATTTGATTTTCCCTGAGCAGTGTGTGTATTAAAATATCGTCTTAAACCCTGCATATTTTTTATTAAATATGGCGGCAAAGGTTCAGTCATTCTGAAGAAATTTAAAAATAAAAATTTTTTAATTTTAAATTTAATCATTTTATAAGAAAAAAAAAGAGTTTTGGATTGTTGTCTAATTATAGACTATTCTTTAAATCTCCTTGTTTGAATTTTTTCATAGTCATTTAGAAGTTGACTTTATTAAATAAAAATGTTTAATATTTAAAACTTTTTAAAACACTTGAAATATTAGAAAAACCATTTATTTGGAGTTATCTCATTTTTTCATTCGAAAATCTAAAATCGCATTTTGAATGAAAGTGTATCAAAAAATTTTTTTAATTAATCTTTAAATCTAAATCTAAATATCAAATTAAAAATAAAAATAAGTCACAAAAAAACAATTAAATTTAATAATACTATCAATTAAAAATATAAAATGTTAATGAAATTAAATCTTCTTGTAAAGACTTTTAAATATTTTCAGAGAGCTTATTTGATGATGTGGTTTTTAACTTGGGACTTTCAGAAACTTTTTGTCTACTAATTCTTCAAAATCTGCCATCGTCAACCTCACTTAAAAAAAACTAAAAGTTGATTATACAATTTTATTTATCATGTTGAAAAAAAGAAATAAATAGTTAAAAAATTTTGGTTAAACAAACGAAAATTCACCAATTTTCTTCAAACAAATCAATCTCTTCTCTACTTTCTCGGTATTCCTCATCACTGTTTTTTCTAGAACAGCCTTGAGGACTTGAATATATTTCATCATCATCATCGTCATCGTCATCATCAACATCAACATCGTCATGCTCATCCTCATCACTCGTTTGACTATCTTCCTCATTGAATAAGTCTTCAATGGTGTTAAGTTTTGAATCTGGATCCAAATTTTCACTAGTTGTTTCATTTAGTGAGCCCATTAATAAATTAATCAAATATCCGGTCTCTGCGACCTTTTCTAAAAAATATTGCTTATCTTTCATTCTTGCCAAATATTCATCTTGAATTGACCACTTAACGGCCAATTTTTCAACAAAAAAGAACAGCTCGTACAATGCTCGACTAAAATTTTTGTCCTCAGTATTGTATGATTCTACCATTAGATGCAAATTTCTGAGCGGTTTTACCTCGAATATGTTTACACAAGGCTTGCAATTAGGCGCTTGGTAAATTTTTTGAATCATCTTTATCAATAAACTCAAAACTTTGAGTCTTCTATTAAAAGTTTGCACACAACATATCCTAATTAAAGAGCACCAAAGATTGTCTAAAGCCAGCTGAGTTAAATCGGTTTGCGAAATAATCTCATCCAAAATGTTATAAGCTGACTCAAAGTTTTTAGACAGAGTGGTAAAAATTTTAAACGAACAACTCTCACTTGCCAAATCGGCATTACTTCGACAAAATTTCCACTTGAGCATTTTTTCATTCTTAATGGCTATAAATGGAATAGTGCTCAAACTTTCCAGACTTATCTTGAATTTTTTTTTCTTTGTTCTATTTTCTTGATTGTCAGTGTAGCCAGTATTATTGGCACTAATGTCCCACCGGTCCTCGTCGTAGAAATCATCATTACTTGAATTATGAATGTTGAATTCATAATTACTCGATTCATCGCTTGAACTCGAGTTTTCAGATTCGCTATGGCTCTCTTCATCCTCATCGTCTGCTTCATCTTCATCTTGATCTTGCTCTTCATCCTCATAATCTTCATTAAACTGGTAGTTGGAATTCTTGTGCACAGGCACAATTTGAAACAAAATAGAGGTTTTTTTTGTTTTTTGGGAATTTTTTTTGTCCAACACATTTTCGGAACAAACAGTGGAATCCTCGTCATACGTGTCATCCTCGTCCTCATCTAGCGAGGAATTAAAGTCATGAGTTAATTCACAAATGGATTTATTTTTTTTAATAGATTTTTTTCTGGCACTTATCACAGCCGAATCGGATTCCTCAATTGAATTTAAGCTTTCAGTGTCTGAAAAAGCTTCATCTTTGAACTCGAAGTCGTCGCCCAAGCAATACTTGGCATAATTGGACTTTTTTATGCTCTTACCGAAAAAATTTCCATATTTATTTCTATTCAAATCTAAATTATCTATTTTGGCTTTGTTGTCCGCATCTTGGTCAAAGACAATCAGCAAAGTCGATTGGTCTTGAGTGGACAGTTTTTCAACATCGTTCGGCTTCGATGTTATGCTTGTCAATTTTTCAGCATCATTCAAAGTCTTTAAAATTTGACTTGAATTAAAATTAATATTTTCCTCACTCAAAGATTCATTGCTATTTTTATTCTTTAGTTTACCAACATCATAAAACCTCACATCGTCATATGACCACGAAACTTTTCTCAACAACTTGAACTCTGGCAACATAAAATCACATGCCATTGTGCATATTCTATTCAAAATTTTCATCAATCCATTTGACTTATCCTTGTCCAGAAATGATCTAATAAAATTTTTAACCAAAAATTTAAAATTCAATTCCTTTTCCGAATAGTACAAAACATCCAGTAATTGTATCAATTCGTACTCCGAGTTTAAACTAAGCTCCAAAAAGCTCTCTTTTTTTGGCACCAAATCCAGATTCTTTTCAGCTAATTTGGCTGACAGATTCATCATTAAAACAAGTAGTTCTCGCGCACTGAGAACAATACAGGCATGACAAATGATTTTTATGGCAGCTCTAACTGGTTCGCCAGCCTGCTGCTTGGGAAACAACTGGCCAGATTTGGCATCCTCGCCTTTATTTGATTCGTATTTACTTAATTTGTTAAAACAGTCTTCGATTAGCTTGAGACTTGCTTTGTTTCTTCGTTGATGGCTATCTTTATTGTGCACAAAATTTGAAGTCATGTCTTCCATTGGAAATACTCGAGATGATATATCACAAATGCTCATGATAGCGGTCATTTGTTCACCTAGCAAATCATCCGAAGATAGATCGTCTTTGGACGAGTGTTTTTTCACCTCGTCCAAATCAGTGGTGCGATTCAGGCGGCTTTTTTCGCCTGTAATTGAATTGAGCGATCTAGAAATTGCTCTTGCCTCGCTGGTTGGTGTCTCCTCTTTGCTTTGTTCTTTTTCCAGTGAGCTCTTGATGTAGGCAAAATTGTCAAATAACAAAAGACTAGTGAGGAATATATTTAAATGGCTTAATTTCCAATTTGAGTTTAAATTTGTGTTGAGGAAAGAAATTTTGGACACAAGTCTCAAAAATTCCGCATCCATTGCCTGTACATCGACAGATTGTTCATAGTCACAAGCATTGTTCACATAACTCTGCATTAGATTGATTAATCCGAGAACTAATAAATTTTTATTGAAGCCAATTTTCTGCTTATAAAATCTGTAGAATTCTCTCTTTTTACTAATGTGATTTTTTTCATACACCCCTATTGATTTTGTATCCTCGGCATCGGATGACGAGTCGGCCTCGGCATAAGTTGCAAAAATTTTCTTAAAAATTTCAACTAACTTCAAAAAGAAATCTTCGTCCAAAACAAAATTGGACTTGATTGAAATTTTGGACTTCTCGTTTGATTTTCGCCAAGTGTTGTCCAATTTTTTGTACTTTAAACTGACTGTGCGCCTCGATTCAGGATCTTTGATGGACAAGAACGAATCGGAGCCGAATGATTCCGAATAGAAGTTATTGGCCAAGCCGATCTTGAAATCGTCCGTGGAGCGCAAAATTCCCGCGCCATCGTACTGACTGCTATTCTTATAGTCCACCCATTGTCCGCTGCTTATATCCATTTGAAAGCATATTATTGCATAGATAAGAAAATAAAATTTGGAATGTATCTTTGGCTTGTAGTTGTCCAGCGATTCGGATATTTTGTCCAGAACATTGGAGAGAAAAATTTGCACATGTGGTTTCCACTGTTCCATTTGATTCATGCCAAACATCAAGTCAAGATAACTACAGGCCAGTTTGTCAAAGCCACTGGTCATGTATTCATAAATCCAACAAAATATCAACTCCAAAGTGTATTCTCGTTTTGATTCATCCAACTCTTGGAAGATGAAATTGTTCTCATTTTTGTCCAGATGATTTTTTACCAATTTGTTGACAGACTTAGGGTCCAAAGTGCCAAACCATGATCGCATCATTCCAATAAACATTATGCTAATATTGTCCGCAAAAACATTATGGTAAACTTTGTCCTGAAGAGTTAGTATGTAGTTGAGGATTTTGAACAAGTTTGGTGGATCGGCTTCCAGTGTTGATTCACTGGGAAGTGAGTCCAAAAATTTTTTTGCCGCATTGAAATCTAAGTCAATGTTGTTCAAAGAACTATTTTCCTTTATAGCATGCTTTGTGGTTTTGATCACATAGGCTAGTTGACCAATGATGCTCTTCTGGTTGTAGAACATGTAGAATTTAAGATCGCGCATGAACTCGTTCTCTTGACCACTTGGTTCCATATCAGTTCGTGAAGTCAAGAATAGCAGTGTATTTACAACCTCAGAGTACATGTGCCTAATTAATGGTGCGTGCTGATTCTCGGTCGGACCGTACTTGTTTAATAAGTCACAAATTTTTAGGCCCAAGTTGGTGAACAAAAAGTGAGAGTGCAAATAAAGAAAAGTCTGAGCATCGCTTGAATCGCATGACTTTGAAGTCAAAATAGTGGGCTCGATCATTTTGGTTTTGTGATGGTGCTTGTGGCCATCCTGGGAGAATTCGGGCTTTAGAGAACACGCCAAACACAAGTCAAAATCAAAGCAGTCCAGACACTTAAGTCTCTTTCCAATGATCAGCGATTGACACTGATTGCAATAGTGGTCCAGCACAAGCATTGGATGCGTGGGCTGATGTGAAGACGACTTAGATATATCAACTAATGGCTTGTGACATTTTTCCAATGAGTCACATTTTTTTTCTATTATTGACTTGGAAAAACAAGTAAAGCAATAGCAGTAATCGCGGCACTCTAGACAAACATAGCGGAAGCCGGTCAAAATTGCCTCACAATTGTCACAATAAAAGTTGGTATTCAACTTGGAAAAATATTTCCAAAACATGTATCTGGCCACCAGATATTTCTGATATTGTTCATGAGTGGTTATAGCTGAAGAAACACTTTTCAAAAGACTTGTAGTGTCAAATTGTTTGCTGCTACTTATTTGAAACAATGTTTGGTACATGCCAGGAAATATTTTGGTATCAAACGACTCGTCTTCTTGTCTCATCGATTTGTCCAACACACTCTCTTCTTTTTCTTCAACTTCCTGAACACTTGGTAAAGCCGAGCCAGTCGATTGTTCTTTGGCAAAATATTCTTTATTTTTGGCTGTTTTCATCACTTCTTCAAATTTTTCTTTTGAAAAATCGAAAAAATCCTCCAGAATTTCGCTCTGAGATAATTGTCTTTCGTCTTTGTATTCACATATTGGCATGGATATGATCATATTTTTGACCAAGTAGCCGTACAGATGTAAATTTTGAATCAATTTTAGGTCTTTCAATTCCCAATCGATGTCTAGGAGACAAGTAACAAAACTTTTAAGTCTAATGTAGCGATCTTTGTCAGTCACACACAATTTGTAATAATCATTTTCCAATGATTTACTGAAATTTAGCAAAATTTTTATAAAGTTATAGAAAGATTTTTGAACTAAGGCTTCGTTTTCGATGCCACATCCGTATAAATTTTGAAGATAATGAGTCATTATTGGTTTTAAACTAGACGGAAAATGGGTCTCAGTTTGATCTCTGGTTGAGTTTGATTCAATTTTGGTGTATCTTGAATTTGAGTTGGAAGAGAAAAAACTGCTCAAAAATAAGAGAACAAGTTCACATCTCAATTGGTCGCAGATGCCAGTTTGGATTAAGTTTACCAAATAATTGGATGCTATGTCAAAATTTTGATAAATTAGATCAGAATTTAGTTTTTTTAAAAATAAAATTTTTTCCACTGAATTCAATTTTAAGATCTCCTGGTCGAACAAAAACTGAAAAATTAAGTTTGTAATCTTAGATTCGGTTTTTGGTAGTCGATTTTTCTTTTTTATATTTACCAGAGTATCAGCACGATCTGACGAGGCAGACTTAGAATTTCGGTTAAGTTCATAATCTATTAAATCGCTTGATATTCGATTAAAATTTAAGAGGAACATTATTTTTTCGTCAAGTATTTCCGCTAGACTTCGGCTAAAATGAGCTTGTTTATTCTTAAAAATGAGCTGTTTTTCCACAATGTACATGCGGATCGACTCGGCTGTTTTGTAGTGCTTCATCACTTTTTCATTGAAAACAGGCGAGTCCTCTTTATCAAACACATCCTCGTAGCTTATTGAAGTATCATACCAAACAATGGCACAAAATATTTTTATGATTATTTCACTTGCTGATAAGCCACCTATTTTATTTTTCAAAGAACTCAAGCTAGTCTCTGAATCACTAAAAATTTTGTCATAAATACTTAAGAATTTTACAATATGACAGGAGCTTTTTGGATCAGGAGAGTTGAGCAAGTTTGATAAATGGTTAGATAAACTCAGGAGAAATCTTTGCAATTTCTGATCACTTGAAGAACTTTTGATGGGCAAATTTTGTATGCCACTTCTGAACAAAATTCTATAGTACTCATGGTTCATGTTGGTCATGGCTTGGTATTTTTCATTTGGCCCGATTTGCGCCTGAGTAGATGAATTAACAGAAAATTGATGCTGAAACCCCCACAAAAGAAAAGCCTTGTCCGAAGACTCATCTTTAGAATTTTGCTTTTCGATATTGGCTGGCTTGGAACTATGGATAGTTTGGGGTATTTCCTGATTGGTATTATATATTTCGGAGGACACTTTGTGCAAATTAGTGCCCATCAAACAAGACAAGGACTGAACAAGGTCTATAATTCTGGGTTTATTTACCGATTGATCATAACCGTACGCATTTACGGTAAATTTAAAAAAAAAATTATTGCTTAATTTCAAATCTTTGCTCGAATGAATATTAAAAATTATAGATGAGTCTGAATTGATCTCTATTTGATAATCTAAAACCTCTTTGTTTTCAACTTTTTTTGTAATATTGTGAACTTGCTCATTTGAGTCGATGAATGTAAAAGAGATGCAGCTAAAGAATTTAATTTCTTATTAATATTTATTTATTAAAATTTATTTAAATTACTCTGAGCATTCGGAATTGTTCAATTTGCACTCGTTGTCTAACTCAATTACAAAGCGTTTGGCTAATGGATAGCTGTACTCTAATGCCAAATCGAAAATTGAGCTTTTTGTCTTTGAGTTGAAAGTCCAGCTTTTGAGCAGTATTTCTTTTTCACATTTCTTTAATTTAGAAAATAATTAACCTTCAATTCTTGACTCAATTTAGATATTTTTAAAAGTTATTAGTCTTTTGAATGACTAGAGTCGTGACTTTGATCTTTTTTAACCAAAGTCTGGACAAAATTAAAATCGTGCGTTTGACTATATAAAAAGTTTAATAAATTTCTTTAATTGATCTAAATTAAAATTCATTACATATTTAAAATATCTCATTTGCTTAAACTAAAAAATAAATAAAATCAAGATTTTCTTTGGGAGAATTAATATCATTCCTTTTTACTATTTAATATTTATTTGGCAAGATTTATTTTTTTAAATGTCAGAGAAATGTTTTCCAATTTTATCTTAGAGATATTTGAGCATTTTGAATAATTTAGAAGGATTTTGATGCTAAAATAAAATTGACAGAATCAAGATAAGATAAAAAAAATTCAGATAAATTTGTCTTTTTCTAAATGCATTATTAATTAAATTAAATGACTCGGAATAAAAAAATTATTTCATGATTGAAGGTTTAGTGAGATTCATTGCAAAATGATCAAAAGAACTGAACAAAGTATAAAAAAAATTAAATAACTTTTTTTCTAAAAGTCAAAAATTGGTTTTGTGAATGTAGCATGGTGCACCATTCAAAGTTGCATCAAATATCAAGGTCTGCTAAAATTGCAGAGTTAAGCAGAAATTAAATTTCAATTTAATCGAGTGTAGTGCATTTTGCAGAGATTTTGCACATCATTAGCAGACGTTTACTGTTGATGCAACTTTGAATGATACACCATGCTACATTCATAGAACCAATTTTAGACTTGTAGAAAAAAAGTTATTTAATCTTTTTACACTTTTTTCTGTTCTTTTGTGCTGAACTTCACAAAACCTGATTAAATAAAATAGAATATTGAAATGTATGATTATTTATTTTATATTAGAAAAACGGAAAGAAAAATATCAAGAGTTTTTACTTGTTCACAACCGAATCGAGCATCTAATCCAAAGTTGAAAAAAATCTTTTTAAGAAAAAATTAAAATTAGCTTTTAGATGGTAAAAAATAATTTAAAATATTTTTTAGAGACTTATAAATCTTTCAGAAGGGATCTTGTTTATTTAGTACTAAGTCTTAAAGAAAAATTTAATTTGAATTTTTTTTATTCAATTTATTCCATAATAATAAAAATTTGAATAAGTACGATAGTGATAAAGAAGATTTTAGCGAGAAAGAAAATCAAAATTTTTTCTAGTATCTCCCATTTAAAAAACTTGGAGGACTTGCTTTGGAGTTCAATGAGCAGGACAAGGAAAGACTAGCTAATATTGTTTTAATTGGTAATTATGCACAGATTAAAATATAAAATTAATTAAAAATAAAGTATGACATTATAGATAAATTTCATTAAAAACAATTTGCTTTTTATATTTCTGTGAAGCATATTAAATAAAAATTAACCCTACCTCTAAAAAGAAAATTTTTTCAATAAAAAAAAATTTATAGTTACCTTTTCAATTTTTGACTTTGAAAAAAAAGTTTTATTGATTAAATTTAACAAACTAGCACATTCAGAAGCCAATACTGTGCATAAACTTGATTCTAGATTTTCAAAAATGCTCGTTAACCACAAGACAAAATTGTACAGAATATTTCTAAGAAAACTTTCTAATCTTGATTGATATCTAATCTTGTTTTTTTCACTGTTTTGGTACAAATTTTGAAGCTCGTAGCTTTTTTTAAACAAAAATTTTGCATAATCATTAATAAAATTGTTAATATGCTTGGTCATCATATTCTCAAATACGCAATCTTTGTCGATTTGTTTGCTACGAATTTTATTCTGAATGTTATAAAGAACATTAGATTGTATCGAGTTAACTAGTTGGTTGGATGCTCGCACAAGCTTAGATTCTGTGTCAAAATCAATACTTAATTCATGATTAAAAGTTAAGTTGACAAATTTTTCTAAGAATAAAATAATTCGATTCAATTCGGTAAAATTTTCGTAAGGATTTTGACTTTTAGTTAAATATTGAATAAGACCTAATTTGTTTTCAGTCAATTGTTTACAAAAAGCTTGGAACAAAATCTGATTCGAAGTTCTATTCAAAGACATGTCTTGCTTGAATGAAATGGAATCATTTGAAATGTCAGGACTGGTCAAATTTTGCTTTATAAGACTTTCGAAAAGTTCTATTAACTCGTTTTGCTGGAAAAAAACACCAACTCCATTTCTTATTATCTCTCTGGTTATGTCCAGAAGCATCTGATTTCTCTGGTCCAAATTGTCATTTTTTTTGTCGCCTTCATAGGCATCGATTATATTACATAGGCTTTGCAAAATATGTGACGATTTGGTCTGTTTAAGATTTGATTTCATCTCGGCACAATTAACCAACTCAAATAACAAAATTAAAATGGGAACCTTCAAGTTCGACAGAAGAAAATCAGTTGAATCTGAGCTTTTTTCAATCATCTGCATTGACTTCAAATATATTTTCCAGAGATCATCAATTTCAAAATTTTCAAAATCTAAAAGTTTCACTTCATTTTCAATCCAAGTAAAAGCCAAATTTTTCTAAAACAATAAAATAAAGTTTGATAATAAAAAAAAATTTCCTACATGCTGTTCGGCAAGTTGACAACACAGCCAAAGTATAGCACTGACTAAAATTGATGCCGGACTGTTTCCTTTATCCAGAGATCTAGGCTTTAAAAAAATTAAAAAAGTGCAATTTTATTTTGTTAATTTCTCTTTTTACCAAGGATTTTAAATTTTCAAAAATATCCAGAGAACTATGTCTGAAGCCTACTAGATTTACATTCGAAATATTGATTGTTTTAGGACTGTTTTCTTTGGATCTTAGTAATTTTATTATTGCATACTATTAATAAAATTTTAATGTATTTTAATCCGAATAAATATTTAATGACTAACGTTTGACATTTTAGCAACTGGTACTTCTAACATTATATCAATTCTAAAAATAGAAGATTAATCTCTTTCTCATTTCAAAATTGTTTAGCTTACTGATTTTCATAAAGTTCAAAATAAAATGCCTCATATATCCATGATTTTTTATTGTTTTGTGAGCTATTTAGAATAAAAAAGTTTATTCAAAATTTAAAAAAAAATGCTAAATTTAAATCTAATATTGACAAGCAATTTTCAAATGCATACTTTTTAATATAAGAATTAAATTGGTCCTTGGAGGTGAACGAGTCGAATTGGGTGAATTTTTCAATTTTAGGCCTTGTTTTGTCGAATATAAGAATTACTATAACTGAATGTATGCCTATTGATTCAACTTTTAATTTAAGGTTAACATTGGTCAATGTTACATTGCTTTCTATCTCTAGGACTATGTTAAAGCATGAATTTATTTCAAAAGGTGACTCTTTATCAAAGAAAATAATCTAGTAAGTAAAAATAATTTTTTATTTTTAAATACCTTTTGACGATCGATAGCTTTCCAAGGAGAATTCCGTGCTTTCATCCTCTACTGTCGAAATTATTTCGGTTTCATTCAACTTTTCACTTTTTGGTTCATTTGCTATTTTTAGAGACTTGAAACCAACTTTTTGGGCTTAAACGCACAGAATTTTATTTATTTTTATTAAAAAACTTATTTTTAATTTAACTTAAATTTTAAATTTATTTTTATCAAAAGAAATATTTTTTTTACAAAAAAGATTTGATTTTTTGCAAGGACGTCAAAAAATATAGTAAAAATTTTAAATCAATTTCTCAGTGAAAACTTTTTTTTTCTTTAATGTAAAATAACTTTGAAAATTTTCATTTAAAAAATCTCATCCTAAATTGAAACATCAAAAATATATAAAATTATTTTTTTACTGAAAACAAATTTTAAATTAAATATCTAATATTATTAGCCTAAGATTTTACTACAAGGTAGTAGTATGAAAATTTTCTTAATTTTTTAACTCTATTTAGTTTAATGCGAAATGATTTTTTTCACTTTTTTCGATAAATTGAAATTTCTAAATCTTTAAGAAATGATGGGTTTAATTTTTCTGAATAATTTTTTTTGGTTAAAGATTTAGAGAGATTATTTCTTTTATTTACTTGTAGCAAACTTGAATTACCTGTTTTTCTAAGGCTTAATTGAGAAGCTTCATTTATTTTAGCAATTAGTGCACTGAACTCGTAGTCCAGCTGGAAGTTTTCTTTTAAAAATTAAATAAAATTTTAAAAGACACAAAATTTTGCAAATAATTACCTAATATCAAAAATAAAGATTTCATTATTCCTTTCAAGTTTCCTCGGGCTAAATTAAATGAAACATAGATTAAAATTGCTTCTGATTTATCTTCTACACTTGTTGATGTAACTCTATAAATTAAGAATAATTTTATTGAACAACTCATGCCAGGATACTTACTCAAGTAAATTTTTGAGAAACGAGTCTACTTTATCCAAAACAGTGGGCGTCAAGAAAGTTTTTTTAGATTCAAGGGTTAATGATAAAGGTGGCATGTTCTCAAGTGCATTTCTTAAATTACACAATTATTAATCCTTATAAAAAATAATTTTCACATAGATTACTTTGTTATTTGAAGAATTTTTGTGTGTAGTGAAGGCATCAGTTGTGATTGAACCAAAGCCATTGCCGAAAGCATTTCAAAATACCAGCAAATAGAAGCGTCTTGAACGCTTAGACTGGGCGCTTGAGACACCACCTTCTGACCAACTAATTTAATTGATCTTATTTTAAGCTGATCATTAACTTTAGCCCAATAGCTTTTCTCATTCAATCGTTTGAAGACAATTTTCAAATAAGTTATGTTCTGGTTATTTGGAAAACAATTACAAATCGAATATTCATTGTTAAGTGTCAAATTGTAATCGCATTTGGACACTACTGTTTCAAGTTTTTCAGGCCCTCCGGTCCTAACCTCAATAACTATTGATTTTAAAAATTCGTCGCTCTTATTTCCGATAGAAAATAGGGACAAATTAGTCAATTTTAGATTTTCTTTTAGCATTATTAAAATATAATGATCTTCCCATTTTTCTGAGTTGGTAGTTTGCCAGTACGTCATCCATTTACCATCAATAATGCTAAAAAGTACATCATAAGATTATAAGCTTTTTGAATCAGATAAAATCAGAAATTAAAAAGTTCCTATATTGCGTTATAGTTTTACAATGAAGAAAATTTACTTTACAAAATTTAAGGTCAGAATAAGAAAGTTCAATGGACATTAGTACTACGATATTTTTCACTTTTATAATCCAAGTCATTAGGAGTGTAAAGCCCATAAAAAAACTGCACTTTTTATTTTTTGTAATAGCTGGAACACAGTCATTTAATTGTAATTCAAAATTAAAGTCTCAAAGAATATAAAGAATAATAATAATCTGTCACTTTCTATCCTAGATGATAAAAGGGCAGGGGTCAATCTCCTTTTCCAGTACCTTTTTTGAGTTGATCTTCTAAATCGATGGAAATGATTTTTAAAATTATAAATTAATTTTTTTTGTTTTTCAATTTTCAATTTATATGATTACAAGTTTCAAAATTTAGTTAATCAATAAATTAATTCTTAAAGGCGAATTTAAATTTGATTTTCAAGAAATCAGAAAAAAAATTTAAGTAAACTTATAAAAAAAGTGAAAAATTTAAGATTGAAGAGATCTAAGTTTTGTTTTTCATGAAAGTTCAGTCCTTGCACCTCAAAGCGCGAGCATATGATAAGTAATTTTTAAACTTTAACTTAATTATACCATAAAATTAATTTTAAAAAATTCAGTTTTTAATTTAACACTTCTGTCACTTAAAATTCTTTAAAAGAAAATCGAATTTTCAGCATCCACAAAGCAAAAATAAGCATAGAATCTTAGCATCAAAAATTTTTTAAAAAAATAAAAATTTTAAAGTTTTGATGTCGTCGGACCATTAATTTAAAAAAATTTTTATTAATTTTATTAGATTTTCACACTTCTATTTCTAATAATCGAATAGATTTAATAAACAAAAACCGATTTCTTTATTTCTAATCAAGATTTTGCATAATCATTAAATTTGATGGCAAAAATTTGTTTTTAAAATCGATTAACATTTTAGATTAAAAACTAATAAAACAAGATACTTCATGTTCTTATCAAAAATCTAAAAAGCACAAAATGTTAAAACACAATAAAAAAAATATTTTGGTCTCGAAATTTAAAGCGCTATCTTTGTTTAAAAACAATAATATTTCTTTCCTAATATAATATTTATTACGAAAGTTTAATATTAAATCTTTGGCTTCCTGTTATATTTATTATGTCTAGTTTCAATTGATTTATTTTTTAATTTGAAAGACCTAATCTAGTATAAATTTATAATGTAAAATCTAAAATTTCCTTTTTCTATTTCTATTCTCTTAATTTTTATTTATTATGAATAATTCATACATGCATAGACAATGAGATTTAACTTTTAAAATACCATTTTCCTTTTTGTACTTTTTGGTTATTTATTTAATTCCCATAAAGTACAGTAAGTACAAAAAAATCAGGTCTAAATTTAAAAAATTTCAGATAAGGTACAAAAAGTACAGAAATACAGAATTTTTTAATTTTTAATATTCTCATTGTCTTTTCCTGGTTTCATAATATGATTTTAAATAAAAACTAGAAATTTTCAGTTTAGAAATTTTTTAAGTAAATTTTTTATTGAATTTCGAAAATAAAAAGTCACTAATTTTAGCAGTTTTGTTTGAGTTCAAGATTATTTACCAAAATTTTGTTTGTTTTTTTTTACTTTTTTAATTCTTTTTAATTTTATATTAAACATATTTTTTTCTTACGTTGTCGTAGAATAAATTATTATTATTATAAAACAACGTGTCAATAGGAAAATCGAAATTTGAAATCAATTTTTCCAGATAATCGAAAGTCGAATAGAAATTTTTTTAATTTAATATTCCTTATTCAAAAGCAATGATTGAAAAATATTTTTTAAAAGATATCAATTTTTAGGCATTTGTCCAATTTCCTATTCTTTTGCTTAATTTCTTTTAATATCTGATTTTTTAATGCGCATTTTTGTTCAAGAAAAATAAAACATAAAATATAAAAAAATTGAAAATCTAAAAACAGCATAAGAAGCTAGAAATTTATTCATTTCAATTCAGAAAACCTCGGATCAACTTTGTAACACTTTTTGAATAAAACTTAAAATTAATTCGATAAAATAATTTAAAATAATTATTAATAGCTTCATTTCTAAATCTTTTGAAAATTGAAATCCATTATAATAAGGAAAATTTTTCAAACTTTTTGCAAAGAAATTATTTAAATCATTTATTTTTTAAGAGTTAAATAGGGTTTCTTGTAAATTAATCAATAGAAAAAACTTCACAGACCCAAAATACCGTGGGATCGGCATTTAAGTATTTTTTTAGAAAAGGCTCAAATAATTAATATTGAATTTTTTCTCTACTTTTAAAAATGGGCTCATAATTCTCATTTAAAGTGCTAAAAAAATTTCATAAAAATAATTTTACTTATGAATCTTCTCTTGACAGCAACAAGACTTGAGACTAGAAATGCATTGCTCGTCAACGTAGATTGATTTGTTCTCTTTTATTAAACTTTCTTTTAGAAAATGAGCTATTTCGTGTTAAATAAATTACTTCTATTCTCTTCATAAAATTTTACTTCATTTTCGCGTAGAATTTTTCGGCGTAGATTAGCGACTAGAATACTGTTTTCTAAATATGGTGCGTTTATCAACTCTGCTGGTAATCGATGACTTAAAATAAACTAAAAAAATAATTTCATATTCCTAAACTTTAATTTAGAGAAAAATCCAACTTGGAATAACTTAGCAGCTAATTGCTCATAGGGAAACATTTTTTCATCCGTGAAAGCGTCCAACAAACCGGGCATGAGAGAACAAGTAATCATTTTTTTAAAATGCAACTCGGAATTAAATTTCCAGTAACAGGATTCAAATTGCTCGAAGAACACTTTCATTTCATTCAAATCAAGTGAGCCATCGTATGTATCCAAAAAGTAGTTTGTTAGTTGAGTTGAACTTTCGTTGTCGAATCCAATCGATACAAGGTAGTCACGAAATTTGTAATCATAAATATGGCTCTGAACCATACCAAGATAAATTTTGCACTAAATTTGAAAAGTTAAATTTACCTGTTCTCTTTTGATTCTGTCTGAAATATTCGACAAAGCCTCTTTGATTCGGGAAGAAATTTCATTCTTAGCTTTGTTGTCGCGTTCTGTTTGCTTTCTTTATCAATTTTAGCAATCTTAAACATTGAAATTGATTTTGAAAAAAAATTACTTTATCAAATTGCAAATTAATTCGTCGAATTTGTTCCCTGATTCTTCATCGATGTCTTGAAATAGAGTTAAAATAAAGTTTAGATTAGAGTTTTTGTTTAATTACTTGTCACAGGATTAATCAAATTTGAAAAGTTCTTTATTGAAAGTTTATGAGAAAACATAAATATGAGAGAAAATTCAGTCAAGCAAACAACTGGAATCAATTTGGGTTAGAATTTTTTGTGATTCCAATTGTGCTAAATCAATGACCAATACCTTTGTTAGGTTTTCCTCGAAGCTTTGAGCAAAGTCTTGTTCGGAATAAAGTGTTTCGTTTGGGTCGTTCTCCGTTGATAGCATTTTCCAATTTACACACAAATAAATTATTACGTTTTTGTTTCAGAAATTAAGGTAGAATTGTTGAAAGTAATTTCAATTAATTTATTTTAAATTATTTTAAGCAATTATTCTTATTTTATTTTATAGCTAGATTTCAAATGTAAAATTTCAAAAGTTATTAGCAAATTTTATTACTCAAAAGTTTGGTCAATAAAATTTTGATTTTATTTAGAAACAAATGACGCTTTTTGATTAAAATAAATTTCTTAATCACTAATTGACTCTTGATTGACTTGAAAGGAATGCCCAGCAACTAGACGCCTGAGCCAAACATTGACCAAATTAATTTTATTTTAGGCCTTAGGACACAAAACAAATATTTTTCTTTGCGTTCATTTTTAACATTATTTATAAATAAATAAAATAACATTAATGTAGTCTTGTGTAATTTTTTTTATTAGTATATCGTTCATGAGTATATCTCAAAATTTATAAATAAAAACTATCAAGTCAAGTTGTGTTCAATTATTCAACTAATGTCATTTTGCACAATATTTTTATAGATTGCATTAAATTAAGAATTTATTTAGATGGACAAATAAAATATATTTGTATAAATTAGCAAGTTATTCGAATTATGTGTCAGTAAAAATTCAATCTTTGTCATAGAAATTAGCTAGAGCTAATTTATTACGTATTGTAAAAATTTTTTCAAGTAGATTTAGGTTTTTTATTAAATGCTGCTTTAGTTTCCTTTCATTTTTTGATTTTTTTGTATTTGTGTACTTTTAGATTCATAGCCAAATTCCGGAAAGATAGCATTTACTTTTTTTCGTCAAATTACTCAAAATTTCTAGGTGGTCTGAAAAGAATTTTTTTTTTCAAGTTTTCTACTAATCGTCTAGTGTTATTTTAAATTTGAATTTAAATAAAACAATGAATTAATAGTAAGGCCACGTTTTATTTTTTAAACTTTTTAATAAAATTTTAAAACAATTTTTTTTTTAAGTAAACTCATTAAGAATAATTAAAATTAAAAAAAAATTAATCGACGATAGAGCTTATCCGTCTATTACTAAATCAAAAAAATTTTATATTTTTTTTGGTTAGATTGAATTAACGATAAACAGCACAAGAAATTAGGAAAAAATAAAAAACTAAGAATTTTATTTAAAATAAATGATCTAAAAAATTTCACTTTTTGCAGGTATTCATTCAGTTTTATCTATTTTGATTGATTTTTAAGATTTTCAAAAATTCAAGGAAGGTTTTTAATAATATATGAATATTCAAGTTCGGTGACCCATTTTAATTTTTTTAAATCAAATAGAAATTGATATTTAAATTGTGTTACTTAAGAAACCATAATTTTTAAAATAACAAAATAGAATAAAATAAAAAATCCGAATTTAATCGATCAAAAATTATACTCAAATTTATATCGGTGCCAAAAAATTATAAATCGCTTTATAATTTGAATTCAAAGCAAAAGCTCAGCGCAAAGAGGCTCCGTCGACTTAGATAAAGCTAAAAAGTTAAATCATGGTAATGATTGAATAAAATTAAGTTCATTTAAATTTTGTATCCGATTAGCTCCAAATATTAAAGTTGAATATTTGTTTTTAATATTATGAGGGCAACTATGGTTTTTGAAACAAAAATAAAACTTATCGGCAAAATAGAGCTTTTCAAAATTTAGAAATTTATTCTATTATATTCCAATTAATTCAAATTGTGAATTTTTATTTCTAAATTACGCATTCATTTAAACCAACAACAACGCAAAATTAATTGTCAAATTTGGCTCTGTATACCTTTGTGCTGCGTTGAGTGAAATTAAGGAAAAATTTCAACAAATTCTAATCTATCTTTAGTGAACCACTTTTCTCCAGCAGCAAATCAGACATTGGTTAAGATGTTTTTCTTTTACCTGGCAGATGAAAGCCTAGAAAATATTTGAATAGGAGATTAAAACTTTTCTCAAATCACAACATAAACCTTGGTTGCTTTTGGTGTTGAGTTTCAGTGAAAGAATTAGGGTGTAAAATTTACGTGCTAAAAATATGGAAGAAAAACAAAAACTAGGATAATATGTCAATCGATTTGTATAGAAAAACAATTAGACACAAAGATAAAATTTTGTCTCGTATCAAATAAATTAATTAACTTTTTTTTTATTAATTAACTTGCAAGGGACTATAGGGACAAAAAGCCAATTTGGGCTGCCCAAATAGCCCGAGGCTGACTAAATTGCGCAAAATTGATAGAACTATCTGATTAATTATATTTTGTAAACAATCGACTCTTAAAATAGCTCTAGGGCCACAATTATTCTATCAACATTATTACAACACACTCTTGAGCTCTTTATTTTTATTCAAACTCCAAAACAATTAGTTTCAAAATAAAAAATTTAATACCTTAAAAACAAAATACTTAGATATTAAAAGTAAGTGGAATGAGCTTGATCGTATTATGTTGTTTGCAACCAAGTTTTTCTAATGTATCAAGCTGTTTTTACCAATCATTTTCATTCAAGTTGCTAACTTGATTTATTACATAAACCTTATTGATATTTTTTTTCTTGTCAAACCTTTTTAATGCCTAAATAAAGTTTATTTTGTCAAAATTTAGAAATTATCATGTTCGCTAAACAAATAGTTTGAGATGGTGTTGGCCAAACAACACGACTAGTATTGCATTTCAGCCTAGATACCGCTCTAAGAGAATTAGCACGTTCTAGGTTGATTTGTTTATAAATTAGAGCCGTCTTTTCTCAATGGGCCTAATGGTCTCTAAATGGTCCGCACTTGATCAAGTCGATGAAATAAATTATAAAGAAAAAATTATTTTGAATTATTTAATTTCAGACCTTCCCAAGTCCAATTTAGTGTAGTTGAAATTTGAAATTTTTAAATGACTAAATTTTGAAGTCTCTGAACAAAAATTTCAAATGAAAATTCAATTTTTATGTGTGATACTTAAAATAGAATTGCTATTTTTTCCATTATTCAAAAAAAATAACAAACCAAAGAGTGTAATATTAAAAAAAAATTTATTTTTTTAATAAATTTAAAAATTATGGTTTTTATTTTAGTTTCTAATATTTTATTTAGTTTGTGTTCATTGCTATAAATTGCTGGTCCTCTTTAGTCAGCGAGTCGACTTAATTGCACACCGATTCGTACGACAAATAGTCGGACTGAGAGCGAATCGGCGCACATGTGCACAAATAGCAGCAAGCACCTCGATTATTTTGTCGGGTTTCAAACAAAAAACTTTTATTTACTCTTCTATTGATTTAGTATTTTTCTATCGTGGTGTTTGCCAAGTTTTGTCAAGTTATGTAAGCATAGAAAAAATTTAAAAAATTAAGTCTCTGAAGCATAATAGCAATTAGTCAATTTAGTATCACATAAAACCTATTTCCTCATTTAGATCGGCTTTAATTATTCCCAAATGGTTCATAATTTGCTCTGAAGCACACTTGAATGCAAGTCAGATGGCAGTGCGAGTCAATCAAGCTAACTTGAACACGTCAAACCAATCGATAAACTCCAACACCGACAGCCTTAAGCTAGTGAGCAAAATCCGCAAAATAAAGGAGAATATTGACCAATGTTACACAAATACCAGCTTGAACAGGTCGCTCAACTCGACAATCTGCTCGGACACCACCTTGTCCAATGTAAATAATCAATATGTGAATAAATCGGGCTACAAATCCTCGAATCTGTCCAAGTATATTCTGGTAAGTCGTCAAGCACTTGACTTCGAGCTCAACAACAACCCCATCTCACTGGACAATCTTGCTTTGGACCAGTTCTCCGAAAAATTGACCAACAGCTTCAGATCTGACCAGGAGTTGATTCAAGCAGGGGCGCCAAATTTGAAGCACGCGGTATATTCAGAGAATGTTAGCCGCCAGTCGTCAATCAGGTCCTTGCTGACCGAGAAGAACTCGAAATTTTTACCCAACACAAGCATGGCCAATATGAAGAACAATTTTGCCAAGATAAAAAAAATCAAGACAAGAAATCAGCTGAATGACGAATTTCAGGACTTTAACAAAGAAGAATCGAATTTGCTGCAAGATTGGGACAAGTCGAGCTCGTGTAGGGACTCGCCGTTGCACAATCGTGCGCCATCGCGACCTACCACTCGACTCGGGTTTCAGAACGAGCCCGATTGGAACAATCTGGAGTACTCGGACAATGTGACCATTGCCTCGTCATCCTCAAACGAGACCAATAGCAAATATCAAGACATTGATGAGTACGAAAATATCGTTGTTGCTCCGAGGCCGATTGAGTGCAGGCAAATGGACTGGGGTGACAAAAATGTGCCAAAAAGCAAACGTGATGACGAGAGCGAGTCGGTTTTAAGCGACTTAGTTACTAATTTACAATTTGAAGAACAAAAATCGGCAAATTATTTGGCACAATCGCGATTTAAAGGTAACATAGATATTTTTATTAAAATTTCCATTGCAACAAACGCCCTTACTTTTAATTAATGTTTGGCACTTTTTTTTTCTATTGTTTACTTATGATTTTTGTTTATTTTATTTAACAGATTGAATTTTTTTTCGAAAACGGTGTCACATTATTTAATGAGAGCTTAAATTAGGATTTTTTGCCTATTTTATATTTTTTTTTAAATTATTGAAATTATTTACTTTGACATATCATTTCCAAAATAGAATTTTAATCAATTATTATTTGTGGTGCAGTGCAGTTGGCCTCATGTATCAAGGTATGCTTTGGACCTTTTTTAATTCTAAGATAATTAGAAAATCTTTAAAAAAAATTATTTTGCGCAATCGGTTACGTAATTTATTATTTTTAATTAGAAAAAAAAACATCAATATCTAGCATTATTTATTACGTTTGAAGGAAAATGAACAAATGAATTTTTTTATAAGTTTTGGCCGCAAATTTGCGGTTACCCGAGTGATTCATTGAAAATTAAGATTAATAGTCGTAAATAAGTGAACATTTTCTTAACAGCTTTTTCTTAGGGTGCTAAAATAATACAGAATTCAGCGATTTGATTAATTTTTAGTTTTTAGACTGATTGACTGGTGAAAAACGTCAGACCCTGTTAAAATTAGTTTTTTTATTAATTTCATATGGATTTTGAAAAGAGTGCAAATAAAAGCTCTCAATTATTAGTTTTTTTTTCAACTCTTGAATTTCTAAATAAAAAAAATTATGACTTTTATAGATATATCACGATAGAGTAAAGTTAAATAAAAATTTCAATAAAAATTATCTCAATTCAAGAACATGAAAATTGTGAATAAAATTTTAAATCAATTTTAGATCTTTCTTTTAAATTTGGTCTAAAATTTTCAAAAACAAATCGAGATTTGGTAATAAATCTTTGAATTGTTTCCTTTGAAAACAATTTATTTTTAAACATAATTAACTCATAAAATAGTTGAGATTTAATAACTAATTAGAAAAAAAAAATTGTTTTTTAAAAATTGTCATTTTTTTTTTGAAAATAAAAAGTATTCGAAATAATGGCAAAATTAGAAGCATAATAATGCCAGCTACTATTTTAGATTTTGGCGTCCGTATTTAGAATTTTTTATACTCTTAAAAAAATTTAAGTGGTACTTTCTGATCGTGATTTTAATTGAAATTTTTAAAATAATGTAAAAATAAATATTAATCAAATTACATAAGCTGAATTTCTAGAAAGGTTTACATTTAATTGAAATGATTGAATTTTCTGGGTTCAAGTTCTTGAAGTATGATTAAAAATTCTCTGATTAACTCGATGTAAAAATTTAATGGCCGAATCGGGATCAGATGTTTATTAAATGCTAAAATTTTGTTTTGCCAAAGGGCACAAAAAGATTAAAATTTAATCGCATATTATGGACTGTAGAAAGTTAGACAATAATAACGCTATTAATTTCTTTAGAATAATATTAAATAATCAATTGTGCCTAAGGTTAAATTTGAATTTTTCCAAATTACAATTATTATGCTATTCATATTTACGAAATTTCTAATAAATCTAGAGGAATTGTTCTTGGCAAAATAAAATAACAGGGATAGAAAGAGAGATTAAACCTTCAGGTTCTTCTGTTTGTGGACAAGAAAATTAGCTGTTTGTTTTTGTTTGTCTTTTAATCAAAGGTATGTGAGCATGTTTAGTGTTTCTGGCAAAATTTACTTTAAAGCTTAAAATTTACCGGTATTTTTTTATTTATTTTTGATAATTACAAATAAAGCTATTATAAATTAACTAGAATTTTTAACATTTTTTTCAAGAATTCGAACACGATTTTGATGTGCAAACCACATCAGATGTGTACTCGGAAGAGAATTCTCTTAGCCTAAACAATAACAAACTTGCTCAGCCATCCACTCCAAACATGGCAACGATGCATGTGCGCGAAAAAAAAATTGCTCATACCAAAAAATTGGCCAGTTCTGGTCAAAAAAATCTGGACATGTCGGCAAATCAATCGCCTGGTTTAAACTCAAGTCTAGTCCAAAGACACTCGACTAATGACGATGACTCTTCCAACTACAAACGCCTTAGCAGTACCATTAACAGTTTATTCTCGAATTTAATTGACAATTTGGAAAAGCAAAAAAATAAAGATTACATAAATGAGTCTGACTGTGATTACAAATTTAATTCGAGCATTTTTTCCAACTCGAACATTAATGTTAACAAATCATTTGACCATGCCATGACAAATAGCAAAAACAAATCGCTTCCACAAGCCAATTCGAACAAAGAATCAAACAAAGACAGTGGCTTCAACCAGGAAATCAGCTCTCTTAACGACTCACAAACCCAGCTTATTCTCAAGAACGAAGCGAGCCATAATATCAAAATAAGTTCTTTGCCGCGTGGCACCAGCGAATCCAACCAAATACGATCCAATTTAAAATCGTATGAATTTTCCACTCAGGCATACAAAAGCGATTCCAACCAAATTTCCCTCTTGGACAGATTTTTGTACAACGAACAACTTGTGGCCGAAAAGCATTCTAAAATCGAGTCAGTCATAGTCGCTTTTTTCAATCATAAAAATTTGACTCTCGATGACTATTCAATCATTGAGTATATCTTAAACCAAGAAGGCATAACCATCAAAACTTTCAAGCAGTTAATAAAAGAAAAATATTATAACATCGAATGGCCTAATGAGCTGTTGCTCTATTTACATCAAATAGTCAACGAAAGAGAGTCACCAAGGTCAGAAAGTGTTGATGAAAATATAGACCATGTCTCCATTTACGAAGACAATTATTCGCTGAAAAGCAACATGACAGCTGGTGCCAATGAACACAAACTTGTAGATGTAGAGACTAGACTGAATAGTAATCCGATAAATGGGACTTTAATTAGACAGGAAACTGCTGACATTTCACCTAGCCGCTCTGGCAGTACTAGGTCTTATCGTCGCCTAAAGGAAATAAAAAATTCAACCAATTCTAGAAGAAAGCACAGTGCGCGTGAACAAGAATCATTCAGCCAAGACCAAGACAAATTTATTAAGTCTTTGTCCAATTCTTTCACGAAGAGACGCGAGCGCAAGGGCTCATTGCCTGAAGTAGCCACAAGTCAAATAGTAAATGGAGAAAATGAGATGCAGTTGTCGCACTATTCGGAGAATTCAAATGGAACACTGGTGAATGGACTCAACAATGATGACAAGTTGAATAAGCGCTCGCGCAAAGGCGCTTTTATTCTAGAGGTTCTTAGGACGAGCATGTTCAGGTCGAAATCTCTGACTGATTTGAACAATTCATTGCTCAATTGTGAACGTGGTGGAAACGCTTTGACAAATTCTGCTATCAAGCACAAATCAATCGGTGCCAATCTAAATTATTCGCATGTGAATAATTTCGATAAAGATGACCAGTTAAGAAAGAAGTAAAAATATGAAAAAAAAGTTATTTTTTAAATTATTTAGATTTTTTTCTAGTTTTTCGGGTTTGATATGGCAATGTGCTGATATGTGCTACCCTGAATATAGAAACAAATACAAAGAACTAGCATGGCTATTGGTTTGTAGTCATACTTAAGTCGAAAATTTTGAAACTAATTTTTTTTTGCACATAGAATGGTGATAAAATGTCTGCTGATTCTAAATTAAAAGAAATTGAACAACGACTTAGCATTGAGAAAAATTTGAGAGATAAAAATGTAACCCTGCTAGAGAATCTTGATAATAAATGTAAAACAAAAAGTAAGTGAATAAATGCTAAGCTTGAATAATGAAACCGAGGGACGGAGACAGAGGTTTAGTTTGAACTTTTTCTGAAATTCTAAAATTTATTATTATTATTATTACTCGCTAAGTCCTTTTTGATTGTTTTTCAATATTAATTAAATTAGGCTTTATTTCAAGTATTATATGTCTAGTTGTGCCAAGCATTTTTCGTATTTATTTAAAAATAAAAAAGTATTAAAAAAACAGCTTAAAATAAAACAAAGGCAAAATGCAAAATATTTTCGATTCTTAAATTTTCAATTCTTAAATTTTGAAATTTTTAGATTTTTTGTTCTATTTATCATAAATATTTTATCAATTTTTTTTTTTCTAATTTTCTGAAAATTGCACAAAAAAATCCAAAAATATCAAAATGTAAGATTATTTTCATTTTGCCTAAAATAAAATACCGCTTAAAAGCATTTTGGATTTTTTTATTTTAGTTGATTTTATTTTAATACAATGTCTTTAGCTTAAAAATTTTAGCTTTATTCATACCAAAACTATAAGTTGTCTTGATTTGTGATCGGAAGAAAAAAATTTATTAACCATTTAAAACTTAATTTGTCGTAATTTTTTTATCTGTATCAAGATTTTTTTTTCTGAAGTATTCTCTGTGAAAGCTTGATTTGATTCTTTGTTTGAAGTTCTAATTAAATAAAAATATTTATTTTGAAAAAAAATCAAACTCATAAATTTTAAATATAGAATTTTAAAATTTAAATAGTTTTAAAATCTAGTTTAAAATTCATTAAAAAAAACCTTTGAAAAAAATTAAACATAATTTAGAATTTTTTAAAAAATCTTCTTTTAAAATTTTAAATAGAATAGATCTGCTTTAAAATAGTAAAATTCTTAGAATAAAAGACTTCATTTTTAGATGAAACTGAAGACGCCACTTTAAAAGAGCGATTAAAAAATCAACTTAAGTTAATCCATGATAAAATAAAGGAACTCGAAATGATGTGTTTATACTTAAGAGTAAGATAATCAAATATTTCCTTTCATTTTAAAGATAAAAATAATTTTTTAAGATTTGTGAGATTAGTAGTCAATGTTTGTCTCCCGAAGATATTGAATCATTTTTTCGTAATCCTACCGAGTTAAACATTCCTTGCAAAGGAACTCAACAAGCTAAATCATTTTTAGAAATTTTAAAAATGCTATATGGCAGGTAAATTGTTTATAATCAAAATAAAAGAATGTTTTATCATTTAATTTAAGTGACGCCATTAGCACTGGCTTTGCTTATCAGTTTTTTGTCACCTACCGATATATGTGCTCATCTGATCAACTACTCGATTATTTCAAACACATTTTCAATAAAGTTACAAATTGGTAAAAATTTTGATATTTAAAACATAGAACATAATTTTATTAAATTTATTTTTCAAGTGTTGATTTGACTAAAAACAAAAAAAATGTAGTACAAGAGCGAACCATTCATTTACTAGCAATGTGGCTGGGTAAATTTAAATTGTTTTTTTTAATTAATAATTTTAATTTTATAAAAATTTAGATGGATTCTACTCAATAGATTTTCATCAAAATATTGAGCTTTTGGAAAATTTGGAGATTTTTTTAAATGAAGAAATTAAATCTTACGATCTTAAAAAACACCAGCTAATTTTTGATCTGCTTCAAAATCCAAATGTTGAATTTAATTTGTTTACAAAAAAATCAAAATATTTTGAAAAACTCAACGAAAAATACCGCAAGCAAGATAATGAGACAAAAAAATCACGCATTTTCAACGGCGCATCCTTAAAAAAGAGAATATTGAACAGTTCAGCAAAAAGAGCTCGATCAAGCTCAAAAAGTAAAAGCAGAGAACGAAATCAAAATGAGTCAAAATACCAGGATGACCTTAACGCCACAACTAATTCCTCAAACCGAATTGATTTCCTAGTCTCGGATTTTACCATTGAAAAAATCGCTAGTCAATTGACCTTAATTGAATGGGACAATTTTTTAGACATTCATGTTTGTCACTGTCTCAACTCAAAAGCCCAAGGGGTCAACTGCGACTCGAGACAACCAATCGATCCCAATATCATTAATACCCAGTCTTGCCTTTTTGTTGATAATTACCTGAGTAAAAGTGTTTATAAAATGATACAATTCAATTATTTGTTGACTCATTGGGTCGCTGCTGAAATTCTTTTGTCTGATACTTCAAAGGTATTTTTCTCAATAAACCTAAAAAGCCTGATTTAAATATTTTTTTGATATAGAGTCAAGCTTTGTTGATAATGAAATTTTTGAAGATCGCCAAAAAATGCTGTGATTTAGCAAATTTTTCTACAGCGTTTTCTATTTACGAAGGCCTTCAAGATATTACAGTTCGTAACCTGCCTGCTTGGCAACATGTATCCGGAAAGGCAATGCAGTCATTTGAAAAAATTATTTCCTATAAGGTAAATTCATGATTAAAATTTAATAGTTTTAAAATTTTATTTAAGATTTTATTTCAAAATGATCCATTTGCCATCTACAACTTGACTAAATCACTGAATCTTCCTGTCATTCCTCCAATGCATTTTTTTTTGTTGATTGTACAGCAGCAAGAGCACGGTAGTTTTCAGTTACCGAATGGTCTTTGGAAATGGACCAAATTAGGGTAATTTAAAATTTTTTTAAATTATTTTTTTGATTGATTCTGTTTCAGATTTCTGTCAAATTTGGTCGACCAAATACGAAATGTTCAGCAGCACTTTGATTGTAATTTAGAGCCATGTGAAGAATTTGTCGAAGGTTTGCTACAACGAATATATTATTTGAAAGATTTTGATTTAAACAATCTGGCTGAGAGCAGTTTTTTGGATTATCACAGTCAAAAGTTTAACTCAAGTATGAGCACAATTAAAAATTTAATTCCGAAAAAACGAGGAAGCTAATTATAACCAATGTGTAAATAAAGCCATTTTTAAAAAAAATGACTTTCAAGTAGATAATGTACAGGCATTTTTTTGAACAAAACTTTTTTATATTTAAAGCAGAACTATCAAACCTGTTGCATTTATTTATTTATCTTATTGTTGAATTTAATTGATACTGAATAAAATTTTGGTTACTATGGTAATAATGGTTATTTATATTTTGTAAATTTATGAGATTAATTTAATTTTTTTTGATAAAAACGAATTTAAATTTTTATAAATTTATGGGTATATTTATTTATTTAAATACAAATAAAATATTTTAAGTTTATTTTTCTTAAAAAAAACCTAAAAAAAGCGTAAACCATTTAACCTGAACATAAAGCGACTCATCGGATAAAGTTATTTAACAAAAAAGTCCAAGACTAATTATTGACTTGATTCTTTTGACGCATTAAAAAATTTTTGTAAAAAATTTGGTTGACTTTAGACCAAATTTTGATAAAATTTACCAAATTAATTTCTTTTTAATTAAATGATGTGTATAACTGTATATTGGAGTGCAACGAGTTTAGCCAGACTCAGAATTCTTATATATGGTGCCAAAAGACATATCATAAAAAATTGATATATTCATGAATGCTAAACTTCTTATTATTTTTATTAATTGGTGAATAAGACAAAAATAAATATTATTGTTTTGTTATTATCTAACTTTTGTTAACTGAATTTTGTCTTTTGCAAATATTTTTTTAACAGTTCAAAGCAAAAATACTACGAAATACGAGAATTAAAAAAAAACCCATCAAAAATGACTCGTGATTTTTAAGCTACAATTTAAGTAATAGAGGGAACTTGGTTAAACCAATGTTTTATTCAAGATTGATAAATAGTTTTGTGATCAAGAGATCGATGTTGAAATAATTGCAACATTCAAGCAATCAATTTACAACAATATCAATTCGATCTGTATTGTCGTTGGAAAAAAATTAAAAAATTTGATATGAGTTTATCAATGTTATTTTTATTTTCAAAAAATAATTAATTTGTTTTTATAAAACAAATTAATTATTACTAACTAACTATGATATATAGGCTAACTATGATCAAGTTTAGCGATCAACATCAACTCAGCTTAAACGTAAACGTGGGAAACCAGATAAATCAAATTGCGACCAACAACCTAGAGTTTTTAAAAATAAGCACAGTTACCGATGGCTTTCAAGAAGTGGCGAAAAAAGATTAAAAAATTGAGTAAACTATTTTTTTTTATAATATGTAATCTTTTTTTCTGATATTTAAATAAAATATAGATTTAATAATTTATCTTTTTGTTTAGTAAAATAATTTAGTAACTAAAAATCACCCTTACCTTTTGCAAAATTAACTAGTAGATTAATCTTTTTTTATAGTATCAATTAATCATATGCTCCAGGAAAATAAATGAGGTTTAAATATTATGATAATCATTTTTTCGGATTTTTTTTTATAATTTTTTTAAATAAATAATCCAAAAAATTCATTTAACTTTAAACTAAAAATAGAAAGATATTTTATACCGCACCCGGCATGAGTTTGAGAAACTCTAATCTTTTTTCTTATCTGATAAAATCGATATGATAGTTTTTAGGTGTAAAATATTCAGTTATTTATTTTTTAAAAAAATTCCATTATTGAGTTTCAAACGTTTTATTGATTAAAAATTATTGATTTGAGAATTAAATCTAATTGTACAATAATTGTTATTAAAATATAAAGTAAGAATTGTTATAGCTTTATTTTTGTTTATTTTATTTTCATTTATTTTTTTCAACTAAAATTTAATTTATAATGAAAAGATAAATTTTTTAGATGCAAAATTTATTTGAATCAAATATTAAAGAAAAATTACAATATAGATTGAAATGAAAAACAAAAAATAATTTCTTAAAAGTAAATTTATTTTAAAAAATAAATAAGGTATCAAGAAAGATACGTTAAAATATGTATATTAATGAATTTAATAATTCTTTTTTGATTTTTTTATTTTGCATTATACTCAAATTTTCCATAAATTGTTGTTTTAATAAAAACCATTTTGTATTTTTTTTAAATTTTTAAATAGAGAATCGAGCATTAATTAAACTATCTAGCTTGATGTTAAAAAAAAAATAAAATCGAGTAATTTTTATTGGAATTTTTTGAAGCTTTATATTTGAATCGGAAAATTAAAGAATTATAAAAATTCAAACTTATAACTTAATAAAATCTTTTCTTGGTTCTTCTTTGTTTTTCATAGAAAGTGTAGCCAAAGTACAAAACAGCTAACACCAATCCGATAACAAATATTGAAATAAACATTATTTTGATTATACGCCAAAATGTTGAAGGCTTGGCTTCATCAACAAGTTCTAAAATAAAAATTTAACAAAAAATAATTAATTTATTTTAGGAATCATTTAACAACTAACCTTTTTGTTCTGGAAAAGAGGCTGCACTTGGTTCGATCAAAGAGTGATCAATTGGCTCGTTCTATAAATTTAAAACTTTAATTCAAAAATTTTAACAAGAAAATTTTTACTTTTCTTGGTGATTCTAGTTTGTAAAATTTAACACTGATTACGTCATGGTTATCTTTAAAATAATTGTAAAAATTGAGAATTAATTAATAAAATACAGAGTTGTTTAAAATTAAAGTCCAAGTCCGGACTTTTTTTTTTTATTTTCAAAAGTAATGTGTTTGACTAAAAGATGAGAGAGATTTAAATGAGTTATACTCATTCGAGGTTTAAATTTAGCTAAATCGAATGCATGCAAGTTTAGATTTAACTGGTTGAATATGCATGCGTCTTCACCCAAAACCTGGAGATTTTTTTTGTTGTTCTTGAACAAAAGCCTAAGTTTCAAAGCAACCAAGATTTGGACAATTATTATTTTAACAAAATTTAAGAATTTTCTAGCAATGATATTCATCACATAAAAAATTGCTAAGTTTGTGGACTTTTGGAAAAAAAGCAAAAAAAAATAAAAAAAATTCCGGACTTGGACTTGACTTGAGACTTGTGACTTTTAAACAACTCTGATAAAATCTCGTACCGCTTAAATCGCCTGTGGCAGCTGAAAATCCAATAAAATATTTTGTTGGTAGTTTTATGTTATCGATGCTAAAGCATTCTTTCCATGCATTTTTGTTATCAACATCAGTAGAAACCTTAGATTTCAGTTTTTTAATTTTAAAAAATTTAGATAAATTATTCTAAACTCTCACAGTTAATTTATAATTTTGGTATCTAACAGCCAAAAATGTATCATAATCCTTGTTTCTAAGAGATGCCTCGCATCCGCCCAAAGCAGTATTAATTCCATCTTTATCGTGGTCATAATGTAAACTGCCATTATTTATCATAGCTGAAATATATGGATGAACATGCTTTAAAAAAATGTCTAAAGATCTAATGAACTAAAAAAAATTTTCAATTTACATTATTGGGGCCATTATAATTTGCATAGGTGTCTAGAATTACGGCTAGACCAGTAAAATAATCTTTGTTGCCAAAAACTGGACCTAGAATATTTCTTTCTTTGGTATACCACATTGCAAATCCATCTCCGAACAAGTCTTTGCCATGACCGTGAACATGGAATTGGAATTGAATTTCCCAATCAGTGTATTCAACTGGCTAAATTCAAATGCAATTAGAGGCAGCTTAATTTAGAAAAAAATTCAAAAATTACAATTGTATTCCATAAAGCACCTTGTAAACTTTGTGAATCAGATGTTAATCTGACAAATTTGTTACTAACAATTGTGCTTCCGATAAAATCCCAAAATGGAACTCCAGCACTTGAACCACCATATGGCTTGATCAAAGTATGCTCACGTCTCAGCAGCTCGCTAAGGCCATCACGATTTTGCATCGATTCTTTGGCAAAAATCACCAAGACAATTAATAAATTTACAAATTTGAGCTTGTTCAAAAGCATATTCACAATCAGACAACACTTAACAAGCACCCTATATCTAAATAAAAATAAAAGTTTTTCAAATAAATTGACACGGATCTCTAAGCAAAATTAAAAAATTTATCTTTAAATGATAGTGAAAGTTATTTTCTTAATTTATAACGTGTAACATTTGTATTAGGTCTTTTTAATGATTTTTTTAAATATGCATACATGTAATTTCTAGTTTAAATATGTTGAGAATAAAATGAAATTTGATTGAAAGTTAATTTTTGTATGAATATTTTTGACAAAGACAAAATTTTTTGGCTTTTAAACCAATTTTGAAATTTTTTTTTCTAATATAAAATTTTAAATTGGATGGTTCTAATTTTTTTAAATAAAAAATGTCCAAAAGAGAGAATGAATCTGAAGGTTTGTCTGACGAAGAAGAGTCCAAGTATGTGCCTTTGAAAGAACGAAAAAGAAAATTGGTAAGAAAAATAAAAAAAATTCAAAATTTTTTTGAAAATTTAATTCAAGATTGAAAAACACCTAAAATCTTTACCCTCTTCGATTCTTGCCGAAGACACAAGTTCCCGTGATTCGGTTGCATCGAGCTCTAAGAGCGGTAATAGTGTAATAGGACCAGTTATTGAATCAATCGGACCAAACTCTCATTTAAGTTTACTTGATCAGCATAATGAACTAAAACGCAAGGCTACATATCAAAAAGAGAGCGATCGTGAGAAACAAATAAAAGAAGAGCAAAAAATATTAGAAAGTGTGGCAGAGAGCAGAGCACTGCTAAGTTTTACAGAATTAGCCAAGGGCATTCAGTATAGTGAACCAATTAAAACCAGCTGGACTGTTCCCAAATGTATAGAAAATTTACCAATGGCAAGACATGAAGAAGTGAGAAAACTGACTGGCATTTATGTAGATGGAGAAGATATTCCACCTCCCATAGTATCTTTCAAAGATATGAAATTACCAAAATTTGTCATTAACAGTCTAAAAGAAAGAGGAATTGTTCGACCAACTCCAATTCAAATGCAAGGACTTCCTGCTTTGTAATTACGACTAAAATCAAAATTTTATGTTGCTAATAACAATTGGTTTTTTAAGATTATTTGGACGAGACTTGATTGGAATTGCCTACACTGGTTCTGGAAAAACTTTAGCTTTTACATTGCCAATATTTATGTTTTGTCTGGAGCAAGAATGTGCCATGCCTTTTGGAAGAGAAGAAGGTCCTTTCGGTTTAATAATTTGTCCATCGGTAAGAAAAAGTTTTTTCCTTTTATGATCTTTTTGTTTAAATAATTTTAAATACATTTTCTAGAAACTTTTAAAATGCTTTAATAATTTAGTGAAAAAAATGTTTGAGAATCAATTCGTTGAAAATATTTTTATTTTACCTTTACTTTAAATAATTCAGGAATAAATTAAAATTATATAAGAATTTTTGGTTGATTTAGTGAAATAATAATTGTTCATTTTGCTATGAATGAAATTGATGGAAAAAAAGTTTAGATTTGAAAAAAATTTATTAAAATTAAAAATTTCAAATTCTATTTTTTTTAAATAAAAGGGACATTAAATTTAAGAAAATTAGTAAAAAGTAGAACAAACAGGTAGATTTTATTTCATTTCCTTTCAATTTGTTTTATCTTCTGTCCATTTTATTTTTCATCCTCATGCTTTATTTCTACCGACTTCAGTTTATTTATGAGGTAAACTTTTGTTCCAAAAAAAATTCTTGCAATCTTTCATTTAACTTGATTAAATTTGAATTTGTTTAATTTTTCATTGATTAATTTTATGTTAAATTGACAAAATTTGTTTAGCGTGAATTAGCTCGGCAAACAAGTTTATTTATAAAGGAATTCTCGAATGCCGGCCTCAGAGATGGCTTTCCGGAAGTCAGAGTTTTGGCTTGTATTGGCGGAGAATCCATAAAAAATCAAATTGAAACAATTAAAAGGTAAAATAAATTTTTTTCTTAAAATCATTTATTTAATTCTGATTTTCAGGGGAGTTCACATTGTAGTGGCTACACCAGGTCGACTTATTGACATGTTGGATAAAAAAATAATCAATTTAAACATATGTAGATATTTATGCTTTGATGAAGCAGATAGAATGATAGACATGGGCTTTGAAGAAGAGGTTAGAAATATAATTTCGTTTTTTAAGGCTCAGCGTCAAACCATTCTGTTCTCGGCAACAATGCCTAAAAAGATTCAAAATTTTGCCAAAAGTGCTCTAGGTAAATTAAGTTTTTCAAATTAAATTAAAAGAGTAAAATCTTTCTAAGCTTATTTAAGTTAAACCAGTGACGGTAAATGTCGGCCGAGCAGGAGCAGCCAGCACAAATATAATTCAAGAGGTGGAATATGTTAAACCAGAATCAAGAATTCCGCATCTTTTGCAGAGCTTGCAAAAAACTTCTCCCCCAGTATTGATTTTTGCCGAAAAAAAGCAGGACGTTGATGCCATTCATGAGTATTTGCTGATGAAAGGTGTTGAAGCAGTGTCGATTCATGGAGGCAAAGAGCAAGAAGAAAGAACATGGGCGATAGATAAATTTAAATCGGGAGAAAAAGATGTTCTTGTAGCTACAGATGTAGCATCAAAAGGCTTGGATTTTGCCGAAATTCAGCACGTTATTAATTACGACATGCCCGAGGATATAGAAAATTACGTTCATCGAATAGGCCGAACGGGTCGAAGTGCAAAATCAGGAATGTCGACCACATTTGTAAATAGATCGATTCAAGAAGCTGTACTCCTCGATTTAAAGCATCTCCTAATTGAGGCAAAACAAAAAGTTCCCGAATTTTTACAGAACTTGGGAGGCGAAATTCCGTCCGGAGAGGGTACTGATGAATTCTATTAATTTTTGGTAGAAAATTTATATTTATTTTTTTTTATTATTTTAGTTAACATTGGTTGTACATTTTGTGGTGGTTTGGGTCACAGAATTACAAATTGTCCTAAACTTGAGGCCCAGCAGAGCAAAACGGCCAGCAATCTTGGTCGCAAGGAATACTTGGCCAAAGGAAGCGCAGACTATTAGATTGTGTTTAATTTTTGATCACAAAATTTATCTCATACATTTTATGATATTCAATTAATAAAATTGGTTTTATTTTTAAATGTTAAACTAAAAATTCCACCTTAAAAAGCTTGGTAGAACAGCTAGAGTTTTTAGAAATGCCACAAAGGCGAAAACTATTTTTATAATCATCATGTTACAACTTAATAATTTGATTAAAATTATTCTGTTTATTGTGATCATTTAATAAATTGCTTGATACCTCTCATCATCATACAATAAGCCCACGAACAAAAAAAAAAGCTTCAATGTTTTGCATTAATTGGAGCAGATGATTTTTGGAATATCAGACAGACTCTATTTTGAATGGCAAATACCGTCATAAAACTTATCTAATTTCACAACAAAGAATAATTAATTGCATTTAGTTTGAATTCATTGAGACTTCGTGGAGAGGTAAAGTTTCATATTTTAACATTAAGATACTTTCCCGTATCAGAAATAATTTTTTAATAAAATAATATTTTTAAAAAAAATGAATAGTACCCTATTTTAGCTAAAGTTAACTAAACAAAAATTAATTGACTTAATTCCCTTAAAATAAGATTTTTCATCTTTTAATCGGTCAAATATTTAGTGCTCTAGATAAATTAATAATTTGTTTCGAAAACTAAAATTTAAAAGGAACTTAGTAATAAATCAAATATAAGACCATATTTTATCTAAATAAAGCTCTCTTAATCAATCAAACTGTTCTCAAATTATTTGTTATCATTTATTCAAAAAAATTAGATTATTTATTTTGGGAATCTAAAAAACAAACAAATGAATTAAATTTCAAGTGAAAGCGATAGCTTAAACCCTAGTTTTTGTTAAGAACATCTTAGATGATTCTTCATCAGCCATTGTTATTTTTAATAGTTTTAAAATATTATTTGAGAATTTTAATAATTAAAAAAATTTTATAAAATCTAAAATTGACAATCAATGGTCAGCTGAAACATGGACCTGATCTTTAGATGACAGGGTATTTTTTAATAGCTAGGAGACCAATGATTCAGATATTCCAAAAAAATAAAAATTTTAACTTATTAATGGTTTAAATAAAAGCAAATGTTTATAAAAAGAATTTTTTTTTTTTTAATAAATCTTGGCATGACAGTATTTAGTTATTTTATTAATTCTTCGAAATTTAGAGCTATTCTAAAATAAATTATTATTTTTGTATTTAAATATATAAACAGTTTTTACTAAAAAATTAATTTTATCTTAAATATGCTTGTAAAATAATCGTAAAATAGCATCGATTAGTAATTTTATTAATTAAAGGGAACTCATTGTTTCAGGTATTCTAGAAATTTTTTTTTTACTTTTTATTAGGTAAAATTAAAACAAATATTACTAAAAAAAAATATATAAAAAAAAATTCTTGTTCTTTCACGATCTTTTGATGTTTCCGTCTTGAAAAAAATTATAAATAAGCAATAATTTGAATCAAATTTTTTTTAATATTTTTAGATAGCAATTGTCAGAGGACGAATTTATCCTGATTTGAACAACAAAATGGCAACTTGTCCCAAGTAGAAATAGATAAAGTGTTTGGTCTCGTGGGTAACGTAACTGCCGAAGTTGCGTCCAACGATGCAATGCCAAGTTGGATTGTATTTTTTGTCGAATTCCTTTTTAATGTAGGCAGCAATGTCTTTTTCGATGTTGTACTTTTCCAAGGCTTGGGTGGCACAGTCAACAGCGTCCTGTTGCATGTCCTCGGACATGTCGGCGTTTTTGATGACAGCTTTTCGGTCAGACATTTTTATTAATCTATAGGTGAGAAAAAATGGTTAATGAGTGTCTGGAAAATTCTTGTCTTAGAAAAAACTTAATTTTTTCTCTACAATTTAATTAATCTAACTCTTTCACGTTCTTCCAAATAGTATTTATAAGCAAAAAATCTAGAACATAAACTAAAGTTGATTGGTGCGACGTTTTAGACTAAAAATCCATTTTGAAAATATAATTTGCATTCATTAGCATAATTTTAATTTTGACTAAATTGCTTTTGATTTATTAATTTTGTGTTGTATTTAGCTTTCAGGGGCTTATCTATCCAAATAACTCTTGAATTTTCGTAGCTATTGTTCTCGAGGCTTTATTTACTTGTTGTTATAGTATTTTAAAAAAAAATAATTTTAAGTTTATAAACCTACACAGAAAAACTAAAGAGAAGAAACTCGAATAATCAAAACATCACTACCAAAGAGGTATTTACTAGAAACTCTTGTTGCTTTAGCTTGATAATCTAGAACATTCAGCTTCTAAATAATTCAACATAATTATTATTTTGACCAAAATAAATGACATCTTTAGTTAATTAAAGTGAGAAAATAGGCCATGTTGCCTAGCAACAAATTAAATTAAAAAATTTAATTTTACTATTAGTGCTTGGTTACTGTTAATTGGACTCTAGGTCACATCAATTAAAAACCTAACTACGCTTATAAAACCCTATGTACAATCTGATGATATCAAAAAAAAATTTATTTTTTTATTTTTTCTCATTTTCAAATGCTTCTATTTGGTTTTTCTGACAATTGAATTTTTTTAAGGAGAACCAAGTTTGATTAAATCTAATAAATTCAAAATAAAAAATGTACCTTTTTCTCTTAATTCCTCTTATTAGGAACCACTTTTTTAATTAGAAATTTTTTTTTTAAAGATTTATTTTTGTTCAGTTTTCTTTTTAGTTCCATTAATTATTTTAATTGAAAATTGAAATAAAATATTTTTGAAAGAAAAATAAATATTTAATTAGCTTATTGAAAAATTATAAAACTATGATAGAATAATAATGGTATTATCTCAATAAATTGTTCCTGAATCTCATCACAAATCTAAATAGGGCTTAGTTTATAATTAAATTTCGACCCCGGTGAAATTTTTTCGTAAATTAAGCCTATTTGGGTGCTTATGATCGAGTCAGAAATAAATCATATAGACAAGCAGATTTGATATTTTTTTTGGTAGGAAAATAAAAAAAAATATTTTTTTTTACAAAAAATTTTTTGTTTACTTAAATTTTATAGGTTTGATTTAGAAAATAAAAAAAAAGTAAGACCTACTTGTCGTTCAAATTTCTGTCTTGTTGCTAATTTTAAAAATTGTATTTGACTTAATGGAGTCACATTAAGATAGAATACAAAAATTAAAAAATAAAGGAAAAAATCATAAATTTTTACAAACGGAATTTTATTTCATAGTAAATAAACCATATTATGAAGTAAAATTTTGCTATTTTTAAAAATATGGCAAATGATTTGTAAATTGCAGATATTTCCATAAAAAAAAGCGCTCCGGAAAGCACAACAACTTGTATGTGAGGAAAATTCTTCGGAAACCTAAGGCTTACAATTTTTAATCTAATAGACTATAATATTTTTGAATTTTTTAAATTTTCTCAAAATCAGATCAAATTTTTAGACCAAAAATCAAATATTAAAACATTTTAAACGATTTGCATTTCCGCAAACTAATAAAATTAGATAAAATAGTATATTCAAAAAAATAATAAAAATTCTCTTCATTTTCAAAAATTCACATTTGATAGTTATAAATTCAACCATGATTTAATAAGTTGTCTAATTTTTATAAGTCAAAATAAAAATAAATAAAAATACAATTCAAATTCTTTGATTTTTCCACATCATAATTATTGAGTTGAGTAATCAAGATTGGCATCGGAATTTTCAACCATTCATCTTTTGCCAAGAATGATATTTTTACTCTTAATGATTCTTCATTTTTATTATCTATTATCTAATAACACATTGAATAAAATTTCTTTTAAAATTATTACTTTGATAAATTACAGGGAAGATTTGCATTTTGTTAATTAACATTCAGTGCAGTTAAAATATAAAAGTTATTAAACTAGATAAAGTCTAGCAAAAAGATGGATTGATCAATGTCAATTTAAAGTAAAACTTTATCAACGAGACTTGACTATTTTCTTTTGTGAATTATTTTATAAAGTTTTCACATTTTTCTTTATCTTTTTGCAATAAATGGCTTTAAGTCAAATCATTGAGAAAGGGCCCAGATTTTTTCACCGTTTTTTCAATTTTCCAAAATAAATTAGAGCCGAGAAAAAAGATTGAAGCAAAAAATTAAAAAATTGAATCCTGAGATTTGTTTAATTCCTAGATTCAAGTCACATTTTGTTTTGGAAAAATAAAGGAAGTGTCAAGCGTGATCCTAGATAGAAGATGCCATATAACTAGAATATACTCAACTAAATTTTCAGAGTTTAAAAACAAGTTCAAACTTAGGAATATGTTAAGTTTTTATATGGTCTGTAATCTTAAAAATGAGTCCCAAAGACTTCTAAAGAAAAAAATTTCACACAAGTTTTTTAAACACTTAAAACCCCTATTAAACTTCATCTTTAATTTTCTTACCCCCTTAAGTTCTAATTATTTCAGGTTTCTGAGTACGAATTTAAATTGAAAAATACTTAATTAAAATATACTTTAAAAATAACTTTACTAATACGAATTAAATTATTTTTATATTTAACATCGCCAAGTCTGGCTTGATTTTTTGAATAAACTAAAATCAAATTAAATTGAAATATCAAAAAGTTTTGAATCAAACTCTTCAAAATATCGAATCTTAAATTTATTTTTTTTCTAAAAATAAAAATTTTCATAATTCAAATAAAAAGTATATATATAATTCATTTTTATATAGAAATTACATCTTAAAATTTATTGAAATTCGACAATTCTTAAGATTTGATTTTTAAAAAAAATTTAAATTTGAGCTACGTTTTATGGATTCTTAAAAAAATTAAAATAAAAGTTTTGGTAATGTTGACACAAAAAATTAGAGAATAATTTTTCCTTAATGAATAAAAAAATACCAGACATAAAGCATTTTTTTGGGGCCAATATGTTTTGACAAATTTTTCATGGATTTAACTTAATTATTGAGGATTAGAAACAAGGTTAATCTTAGATTAAAATATATGTGTTAAAAATGAACATTGATATTTTAGCAATCAATTAAGATAAAACAACTTAAAAATTTATACTTTATCACATTAGTAATTTTTTTAAAAAGTTAAATTTTATGAAATACAAAATTAGGGTTTTTGTTTATTTCTGTTAATAATGAAAGCTTGTTCAAGTCTTAGGGATACCCGAGTGGCAAATAAAGATAAATTTTTAATTTTGCAAAAATATTTAATAAAAATCAAGAAAAATTAAGCCTGGCGTTTTACGCCTTTAATAATGATTGATTTACCTAAAAATATCTGTAAGTTTAAAGATTTTCGAATTTGCTCTTGGATTAATGTATTTGTTTATTCATAGAAAAAATAATTATTTGTGCATCTTGATAGCTTCGCTAATCAGTCTTAGAATCTTGAATCAATCTTGAAACATGATTTATAGCCCATCAGTTTTTGAGTTAAAATATTTTGGCAGGTTATCGAACAATTAAAAAATAAACACAAAATCTTTTTGAAAATGGCATTTAGAAATTAAATAAAGCATTATATTGTAAATTATCTATCCCTATGAATATGATTGAGTTTTGCCGATGTTTTTTAAACAATATTTAGACTAATTCTTCTCTTAAGGCGACTTTAAAAGAAACTATTTAATTAAAACTAATCCAAAAAAGTAATTAACTCTTAGTAGTAGTGTAAGTTTTATAATTATGTTAAATTTTTTCAACTAATAAAAACATAAGTGAGGTTTGAAATTAATTTTAAGGATCCGGCATCTCACATCAAAATAAAGAATAAGAATATTTAAAACAAATACCTTTTTAAATAAAAGACTAACTCTGTTTTAATTCAAATTTTTTTTTAATAATCTCTATTTTTTTTAAAAGAAATATCTCTGCCAGGAATATTTAGACCAAACAATCAGTAGATTAATTAAAACTAAATATAATACTATGAGTGAATTATTTTATTTTATTTATTTGTTTATCTGTACCGAGCTAATGCTCCTTCAGAATATTTAAAAAAAAAAGGAAATAAAATAAAAAAAAAGGATAAATAACTATGAGTGAATAAAATAAAATTATGCTTTAAGTTTAAATTTATACTAAATATCGAATTTTTCGAAGCACCATGGTCAAAAAAATAATAATACTTTGCTTTAATTGTTCTTTGATTAATATTCATTTAAATTTGTTTTAAAATTTTGTTAAAAATCTGAATTATAAGATAAATCATATTAAAAAAATTAAAAATTACATTGTTAACATTTTATTGTGTAATATTTTTTTATCTTAATAAAAATTCAAAAATGCTTTCAATCAATTAATGCTAGCGTTTATTGATTTATTACGAAATTTACCTAATTTTATGACTGTATTTTAAAACTGTATTTTCTTACTTGCTACTTTCGGATGTATTTCATTTTATGACCAGTGAATTCCAGTGAATAAGGTGACCACTCTTGGTCATATAAGTAGTAAATAAGTGACCAAATTTTGTTTAATGCGATCTTGTCGTTTTAATTTTTAGATTCATTTCATAAAAACAACAAAAAATCGGGCAAAATACTGAATCCTTTTCTTTGAATTTATTCACGAACTTTCTGGATTTGATAAAAAAAATTTAATATTCATTTAAAAAAATATTTAAAAATAAAAAATGGTCAGTTTTTATTTATTTGGAAATAAAATTTCTGTCAATTTTTTGTTAATTTTACTGATTCTATTTGTTTATATTATCAACTTAAATTTTTTAACGAAAAAAATGATCAAAAAATTTTGTTTAAAATATATATTATGCTTTTTTTTCCTTAATACCTTAAATAATTTAAAATTCTCAATAGAGCCGATGTTTATTATTTCAGAAAAAAGAATCATTCCTAAATTAATATTTTTAATCTCAATACTCCTAGTTCAAAAAGAGATTTTCACACAATGGTTAAGACGAAATTTGGTTCCAAATTTGATTTATTGATTCTATTAATGTCTTTATACAATAAATTTTAAAATCACATCAATTTTTTCAATTAAAAAATTAATTTTTTTTCAAAAAAAGAAAAAACTCGATAGTCATTTAAACGACATAAAAAAATATTTCCATTAACTAATAGAATAATAGAGGATAAAAATAAAGTGTTAAGATTTTTAATTAATGTTTTAAGACGAATATGCCGTAATTCATTTTGATTATTTATTGAACCTAGTTATTATTTTAAATAGTTCCACCTAATGTTGCATCGATAAACTCTTACAAAGATTCAAAATCATCACATAAATTATACAATTCGTTTTTGATTTGAATTATCAGTGATGTGGTTGTTTAAGCTGTCGCTTCCAATACATAGCTTATTTATGCATAGTTTTAAATTAGAAATGTTTCTTTTTGGAATATTTTCTTTAGTACATATATCTTGAGAAAATTCAAGAAAAATAATTTTATTTGAATCATTTAAGTATTAAAATTTTAATAGAATATTTAAGTTCAATATATTCATGAGGAAATTTGCTGTAAGGAAAGTTTTTTAACTCGATGAGAAATATAATATAGAAAAAAAAGATAATTCAAGTATGTGTTTTATTTTGAAAAATTTTGTTAACTAAATTAAACCCTAATCTATTTTTTTTCGAAACTAAACTAATTTGTTTGTTTGAAAAAAAACTCTCATCGGTCCGCACACATCATTGATACATTTTGGACACCTTAATGTTAACTGTTTAGAACACATTTCATCAGAATTTAAATGGCTTTTAACAATATCAGCTAAAGCCTAAAGAAAAAATTAATTTAAAATTAAAAAAAATAAAAATAAAAATACTCTTAAAAATAAGGGATTATCATTCAAAGATTCACATCTTCGTATATTTTTAATTCCGACTTTTTTAGCAAGATCATCCATGTACTCTAAATCCAACTCGAAAAGAGTTTCAATATGATCACTAGTGAAAGCAATAGGAACAAGCAACAGATTAAATCTCTTATTTTTTGCAAAGCCTTCTATTGATTCATCAGTTTGAGGCCCGAGCCATTCCTGGGGTCCAACTTTTGATTGCCAGACTAATCGATAGCTATTGGAAAAATTCAATTTTTCCATTACTCTGTTAACTGTTGATGCAACTTCTGCAGGATAAGTGTCACCTCTATTTACTACCTAAAATTAAAAAAATTTTATTTTTAAATGTATGAAAATAATCTCTTTTTTATACTGTCATTGGCAAAGAATGAGCGGAAAACATAATGACAACATCATTGCGTACATCTTCAGGAAATTTCTCTAATTCTTTTTTGATATTTTGAGCAAAAGCATCTACAAGTCCGGGATGAGTAGCCCACCGGTCAATTGTGGTCCATTTCATTTGCGGTTCTTTGTTCAATCCTTTATAGTATCTGTAAATTGCATTCAAACTGCTACCAGTAGTCGAACAGCTGTATTGAGGATACTGCGTGAAGGCAACTGCATTCTCAATACCATCTCTTTTAATTGTTTTGCTTTATTCTGTATTTAGTAATAAAATAAAATCTTACGCTTCCATTTTTGAGATTGCATCCTCAGTTAGGGGATCAGCATAGCGAAATCCGACGTAGAATTTATGTGGAGCTAGTTTAAACAGTTTATTGTTTGATTGATATTGGATTGTTGATTTAGTTCATAAAGTACCTGTTTCTGGTGAAATTTCATCGAGTATTTTAATCATTTCTTCACCCTGAAGTTCTGTCCATTTTTTGATCGGCGACCCACCACCAATTTGTTTATATTGGTCTTGGATCTTTGGAGTTCTTCTTTTGGCAATAAAAGGGGCTAGAAATCTTTGAAAATTTTCAAAAACCGTCATTTCCAATTAACTTGAACAATTTTTACTTTTGAGCAGGAAGTGGAATTAAATCTTTGTCAGAAAAAAGTCTGAATAAAAAGTCATAAACTTGATTGGTATTTTCAGGGCCTCCCAAATTCAGCATTAGAATGCCAGTTTTTGGCTTTCTAGAAAAAATTATTATAAATTTGATTTTTTTGATCAGATTGAATGCATACATGGGCATTTTATGTTCAGTGGAAGAAAACCTGCTATTTACTATGGACAAAGAAACATACTGTTGTCTAAGCGATCCTTTGAGAATTTTTTTTAAATTAAAAAAAATTATTAAAAAGAGATTACTTGTGAATAAATTGGAGAGTTTTGTCAAATTAAAAGACATTTTTTAAATAATATTTTTTTAGTTTTGTTTGATATTGAATCATGAATATTAAATAACATTCGTTTTAAATTATCCTTACGTTTGTACATTTGTTAAAATTATGCACATTAGCTTTTAAAATGGTACTATTGTTTAGCTAGAAAAAAAAGCTGAATTTTTTAATTTTTTTTTTCAATTAAGAGTTAACAATTTTTCTTTTATATAGATACATTTACAGAGATTTTAAATAAATTTGCTTTCAATTGAATTTTTCAAGCTTAATACAGGGTCATGTTTTAATGATTATCAATTATAATTGATTAATTATTTATCTAAATTAATTTTAAAAAAGAAAATGGTGTGTCTATAAAAAGTTTTCTGAAAATTATATTTGAAAATTTTCCATTTACTGTCAGCTTTACTTTAAAAATTAATTCCTTTACCCAAGATTTTATAATTTTTTTATTTCAAATCTCTAACAAATTCACGCTTAGATATTTTAAGTTGCTTTTTTTTAAGATAAAATTTATTTCAAATTTTTTTTAACATTAAAATGAGGGTGTTATCTTTTAAAGAGGTAAAAAATTTAAATCAAAAAAGAAATAAATTGTATTCAATTGTCTAACCTTTTTTTAAAAAGGTAAGTCGATTGTAAAAAAGCTAAAGAATGTTATTTAAAAAATATTTCCAGAATAAACCTTCTGTGTATAAAATGGGTAAAAATTTAATCTTCAAAAGTTGTAACGAAAAACAACCAAAATAATACCGGAATAGTCGATTCTGATCTAATACACGAGTACATTCTGTAATAACCAAAAGAAAGAATGGTTTCAAGTGAAAAGGTAAAGCTCGATAATAGATTAAATATTTAGCCGAGACTTTATTGCACGGCTAAATGAAGAAACACCATGTACCATCGATGAAATCCGGAGTTGCATGAAACAGAACGGTTTGGCGAAAAAGCATTATAGACGTCTGTAAATCTAAACTGTCACAATCGATTGATGATTATGATAATAATTTTTTATTATTCAAAATAATTTATAATTATATAATAAAATGGGGGTTAAGTTCAACTGTTATAAAATGGTTACAACTTTTGAAGATGACTGTACGAATCATCGCTACTCCGTTACCGTACACCAATTCCAACTCAGGGTACTCATTAGCCTTTGGTTTTTAAATAATAATTATGAAATTTATAAAATAATGCAAATAATTATATCGATCAAATCAAAGCCTATTCAGATTTTGTGCCCATAAATATGTAAACTTTTTTTTTAAAGAAAAAAATTTCAAGCTGATTTCAATAAATTTATTTTAATGTAAAATTAAGAGAAACAAAAAGAATAAATGAAGCTTTAAATGATGTTTTTTAGAATTCTGTTTGACTTTATTTATAAAAATATTAATGGTAGAAAATAAAGAGAAAAAATTTATTAAATTATTTTAAGTGTAAATAAAGGAAATATTTTATTAATAAATATGTGCCCCAAACCAAAGAACTTGCGATTATACGATTTAAGGTGCTTAATACAGTAGCGCTACGCCACATGGATTTTACGTAAATTTACGTCAAATTACGTTAATTTACGTAATTTTACGTAAAAAAAAGTAAATTTACGTTATTTTACGTTAATAAACGTAATTTTACTTTTCTATCTTTACGTTAATTTACGTAAATTTACTTTTTTTTACGTAAAATTGCGTAAATTAACGTAATTTGACGTAAATTTACGTAAAATCCATGTGGCGTAGCGCTACTGTAAACTTTTTTTAATAAGGCCAAATTGATTCAGAAATTTGGAATAGCTATTATCTAAATTTAAACTATAATTGTCCCTTTTTTATCGTAATAATAGGGGAGGCGCACATGGCAAGTTTTTTTTTCTATTTTACAATTCTAAAAATAATTGCGTAATTATATTTCAAATTTTAACATGCGTAAGTATTGAGTTTTAATGAAACAACGTAATTTCAAAATTTCAAAAAAGTTAAATAGAAAAAAAAACTTGCCACATCTTCTTTTTTTAGTAACTTTTTGAGCAACGGCTCTTATTTGATACAGAGGTTACTGCATCGAGTTGATCATCTACACCCCAATTATTACCTAGTCGAAACCGGTCCCCTTTTTTGTGTTGAAAAGAGTTTAAGAATTTTTCCATTCCGGATAAAAGACGGATCAAAACCCACAATCAGAGGAAAAGTTTATTCTACTTTGACTCTCTGTCAAGTAAAATAAATTAATCGTTTATTTATCCTTGCACCCAATTATTGGCATGACAAATTTTTTAGCTTTAAAAACATCTAATTAAAATTTAAGCTCTATTTACTTACAGTAGTGTGTTTTTACGTAAATTAATTAAATGCCAAATTACTTTTGTAAGTGTTTATGAATACTTGTTATCGTTATTTAGAATTTAAAAAAATCTCTAAAAATTCGGTAATTAAAAAAAATTTAAAAAATTTTTCAAAAAAATTTATTTACAATTGAAAAACATTGAATTTAAACAAAAAATAAAATTAATTATCAGAGGATTTTTACAAATAATCAGAAATTAAATAAACATTATTTAGAACTAAATTTAGAAATTTTTAAAATCATTAAAGACGTCTGTCATCACTTTTTGTAAAAGATCATCTAAATTTTCATTTTTGCTTGAACTATTAAAATTTTGCATCGAATTTCTGTGATTAAAATTCTGATTTTCTTGATAAACAATTATTTTGTCATCACTTCGAATCAAAACATTTTCATTTGAAAACTTTTGACTCGGCCTTTGATAGCTTTTTACTTCACTAAAAAACGGATTATTTTTTGAAAGAGACTGATAAGAAGAATTTTGGTATCTAGGCTTGTAGTCCTCATTTTGGTAATAAACATTGTTATTTGGTAAAGAAACTGCCATATCTTTGAAATAATTTTGATTTTGATATTGATTTTCATCTTGATTAGTTGTCAAATTCGGAATATCTATTAAACTAACCTGATTTGTTTGAGTCAAAGGCTCACGATGAGAAATGACAAATTTATCATCAAAAAGACCTATTAGATCGTCAAAATAAGAACCTGATTCCGAGTTTGAGTTTTCAGATTCAGTTTTTGGATTATTTATTTCCTCATTTGAATCATCTACATTTCCCATTAAATCAGGAGGATTCAATGGATTACTCAGGAACAATTCGTCTATTTTGCCAGGATTTCCCCACACATTTTTCGAATCTGCTCCCATATGTCCTGTATGAATAAAACTATTTTTCAAAGGCAAGCTAATATCTTCACCTTTTAATCTTCTTTGAGCATCTAGCATGGCTCTTGGAAAACTGCCAGTAAGCAATGTTCTATTATTTTGTCCCTTCCACCAATATTTATCCGCATATCCGTCTATTATTGTGACAGAATCTCCACGTTCTAACTCTAATCTTTCTGCTTCATTGAAGTTATCTTTGACTTTCATTTCGATTATTTTAAATTCTTTGATGGCTTTTTTTAAAATTCCAAAACTTGGTCTTTCGTCTGGCTTTCTGGACCAGCATAAATTAATTATTTTATAAAATTCTCTGGAACACATGTAGGGTATAGATAAACGTTTGCCTTCGGTATCAATTTTTTGGAAAATTTGTGCCGCTGTCAAATTTGGCCATGGTTGATCGCCGAAAGAAAATATTTCCCAAACAGTGACGCCGAAGGCCCAGACATCAGATTTGATTGAAAAAATTTTTTCTCGGATACTCTCAGGTGGATACCAAGCACATGGAATCTTATGATTATCATTCATTGTATATTGTCCGTCAACAGCGCTTCTAGACATTCCAAAATCGCATATTTTAACATGATCTAGACTTTTTAGGAGAATATTTCTGGCTGCGAGATCTCGATGAATTAAATTTTTAATTTCTAGATATTCCATTCCATCAGTAATCTGATAAATGTAAGAGTACAATTTTTTGAGAGGTACACTTTTAAGTTGGCGATTTTGACGCAAATATTTTAGCAAAGATCCATTGGGTGCTAATTCTGTTACCATTGATATTATTGAATTTTTATCACCAGAGCCATTCATGATTACACCGTAAAGTTTTGTCAGATTTACATGATCCAAACCACACATGCAACTTATCTCGTTTACAATGTCAAGAATTGATTGACGCTTGTCTGAATTATCTAATTCTAGACCGTTTTCATGAAGACATTTTATGGCTACAGTAATCTAAAATAAAATTTTTAAAAACTTTTTTTATAAATCCATTTCAAAAAACAAATTAACTTTTTGTCCATTCGGAGATTTCCAAATTGCTTTTTTGACAATTCCAAAGTTTCCTTTGCCTATTATTTCCTCTCCAGTTTTGTTTGTACAGATTTCAATGTCTTTTGGATTAATAACAACTGAAATACCATTTAGTTTAACTTCGGATTTTGTTGATCCATTTTGAATTTGATTGACTGTTTTTCTTTTAGATAAAACCCGAGTAAATTTGTTTGAATTGCTTAGCTTAAATTAAAATAAAAAGTGACAAAAATTTCAGAGATTTTTATTAACACTAGAAGATCAAATTCTCTTTTAATCATTAAGACCCGAGAAGTCTACAAAACTTTTTTATATCATTAAATGAACAAAAAATATTTTATTTTGATTGTTTTACTCTTATATTTTATAATCATTAAAATAACATTAAAAATTAATTCATACAGCCTAAAAATTGCTGAATCTTAGGAAAATAACGTAATTATCCGAATTTAGTGACATGTTACTAAACCAAATAATGGAATGTCAAAAAAATGAGCCCTGGTTTTAAAAAAGAGTAATGTTCAATTTTAAGGACATGTCTTAAAAAACGAATAATTTTGAATTTGAATTTATAAAAAAACATCCGACAAAAAATATTTTATAAGCTTTGACAATTGTTAATAGTTTTAAAATGTGTTCACTTTTTATAACATTTCACTAAAATTGAATTTTGATTTTTTTTTAAAACAGGGCTCAATTTTGAATAAAATGTCACTAAAATATATTACTCTATTTTAAAAAGATGTCGGATGATTACGTTATAGGGAAAAATAAGAGCCCAATTTTTTATATCACTTTTAGCCATCAATCTTTTTAGACCCCAGAAGTTTTTAAAATTTATATTTTATAAAAATAAAAAAGAGCTTTTATAGCTACTTCTTTAACTTTTATTCCCCGATTCTTTGTTATTAAGAACATAAAAATAACTAATTAATTTAAATATTAATAAATTACTGAATCTAAGGACAAAATAATTGAAAAACATTACAAATTTTTGACAAGTCTAAAAAACTTCCTTATTCTTAGTGTTAATGTTTTTAATGCTATTTAATAATTGATATGATTAAATCTTTTTAAAAATTTTTATTACTTTTTTGGCATTAAATTAGGGGAAAAAACAATTCCATTATTTTTTAATGTAACTTTCAATAGTAGAAAGAATTCCAAAATCTTGCCTGTTCTTGTAGTGTTAATGAAAAATACAAATGGAATTATTTGACTTACTTCGGATGAGATTGAAGAATTGGGTGGCAAAGGCGCCGGTCGACTTGGAAGAATTGACTTTTTGGTTTTATTTACAGCATCGGTGAGTCTCCTTATAGCCGGCTTAGATAGACCGATTTTTTCCAAGTCTTTTGATTTGACATAATCAAAATGGGAAAGGCGAGTTATTTGTAGATTTTCACTGATTTTTGGCCAAAATTTTTCAAGCTGAATTTCAAGCAAAAGTTTGTAAACTTCATTAGATTCTTGATCCATCGTATAATATAAATAAATGCATTTATTTAAACATTTAAACAAGTTTTTTTTAATTTTTTTTCTAATTATTTTAGCCCCATTTAAACTCTTGAGTCTATCTAAATTCACCCTATGATAAGAAAAAAATTAAGCGCAGTTCGCCTTTATCATTAGTTATTCACCATCAAAGATAAATAAATAATTTTCTAATTATTGAGGGTTTTTATTTTATTTTAATATTATTTTAATATTATTTTAATATTATTTTTATGTTGAAAATATTTGGTTAGTACTTGTGTTTGAGGGATTATGATCTTTTTTTAAAAAAGAGTATTTAATTTTGTCTTGGGATTAGTATTTTTTGACTTAACTTTAGAATAAGATCAAAGATATTGAATTTAATAAGTGCAGTTCAGGGCAAAATTCTTAATAAGATCAATACAAACGAACAAGTTGCATCAATCGAAAAATTACAATCTTTGTTTTTTTATTTTAAAGCTTTTTAAATTTAAATATATTTAATATAATTATGTAACTAATAATAATAATAAAAATAAGCAACAACACAAAAACCTGATAAGAATTCGCATTTGAAAAGCTTCTAAAGTAGCTTTGTACTCCAAACATCTGAACGTAATTAACTAAAATGATTTAATCAAATAAAGTAATAAATAAACATATATTTAAATATTTGTTATTTAATTTCAAAAACCATTCAAGTAAGCAAAAACCATTAAAGATTATCTTGTCTAAAGCTTAATATCTATAAACATGACTTCTTTTTGACTTTTGGAGTATAAATTTTTTTGATCATAAGACTTTATTTTGATAAGAAAACACCATAAAACAAGACTTTTAAACTTAAATCTACTTGTTCAAATTATAAATCCATAGTTTATTTAATTTTTATAATATTTTTCAAAATATTTTAAAATTTTTATATTTGCTTTAAACAATTTTAATAAATTAAGCACACAAGTATTATTATTTCTATTATAATAATTCGACTTGTAATAAAAATTGTATTAGTCTTTCTTGTCGATTTGCTTCCGATATACAAAAATTAATTAAGTGAATAGCGAATTCTATAGATTTTACAGATATTAATAAATTTTGACAAAATGCAAAATGTTTGATGCACCTTTTTGAATTTAGAAAACTATTTTGTTTAATTTTTGAAAAATCTTAAAATTTTCAACCGAATTTAAGTTCTACTGAATTTCACAAAACCTTTGACAAAACCAAATTGCATTTTTGGCTTAATCAATAAATTTAACTAAAAAAATATAATTTTATTTCAACCATCATTTATATGAAATAATAACGGTGAATAAACATTTTTTTGGGGATTAGTACGTTTCATAGCAACACTAATTTCATCGCATCTCAATTTTCATCGCATTTCAATTTTTTTTATCGCATCTTCTTTTTTTTCATCGCATCTTCTTTTTTTTCATCGCATCTTAGTTTGTTTCATCGCATAATTTTTTTTTCATAGCATCTATTTCATAAAACTAAGTTATCTCTTTATCTAGAACTAAGTTATGAACAAAAATTTCTTGTTATTGAATCGAAATGATTCCCCGTCAGTAAAAAATTTAAGAAGTCGAAAGATATGCAGTAAACCTACTTTAAGGGTTGATACAAGTCCAAAAAATAACGTAGTCACATCTTCCATTAGAATCGAAAAAGTTACAAATGATACAATAGTCGAAAATGATGCCGTTGATGAATGCCTTGAACAATCATTTAGAAACCTTAGTATACTAACACCTATTGAGTCAGTATACACTGAAACAGTTTCAAGTGATTCGTCAGAGGAGGAAAAAGAGGATCAGGATGAACTTCAACTTGAAAAATTGGAAAAACTAAACAATTTAGATTTGGGCGAACTTAATTGGATTATGACGATAACAAATCGTAATGGCTACAAATTGTTTAGTAAAGGACATGCCTACACAAAAGAACGGGGTCCTAATACCAAAGGAAATGTTACATGGAGATGTGAGTGGTTATGTGGTGGACGTGGTTTCAGTGTCGGTTTTGAACCTCCTTTTATAATGACTGGGATGCATCAAAATCATAAACCAGATATGAAACGAATTCAAGTGTTACAAAGTAATGAAACTATTAAAAAACGAGCTAAAGAGTCTAAAGATAAACCTAGAACAATTGTGACTGAGACAAATAAAGAAATTGATCTTGACGCTGTTATGCAATTGCCTAATTACAATGCTTGTCGGAGTAAAATAAATAGAGAAAGGTCAAAGAAGCCTGGTTTTGGTAAAGAATTTGAAGATTTGTCAAAAATCGTTGTTGTTGATGAGCTGTCTGTCACCTGTAGACGAGATCGTTTCTTTTGGGACGATAGTGGTACAGATGACCCTGAGAGAATTTTGATTTTCACCACAAAAGAGAACTTAAAACTCTTGGATAGAAACCCAAATTGGTTTTGCGATGGGACTTTTGACATTTCACCTTCTTTGTTCACCCAACTCTATACTATTCATGTTATAATAAATAACCGAGATTTTCCATTTCTTTACGCCTTGCTGCCAAATAAAAACCAAAACACTTATGTAAAGTTGTTTACAATGATAGATAGTTATATAACCAATCCTCCCTTATCAGTCAATATTGATTATGAAAAAGCGGTGTTCAATGCAATACATAAAGTTTGGAAAGATTGTAAAATTTTCGGATGTTTTTTTCATCTTTCAAGCAATTTGTTTAAACGTGTACAAGATAGACATTTAATCGATTTCTATTCGGATGAGAGTTTTAGAGAAAGCTTTAAAATGGTTCAAGCACTGGCTTTCGTTCCTGTTAATGATGTCGTACAAGCTTTTAAAATTATAGAAGGTCAATCGAACGAGAAATTCAAACTTATCTTAAGTTATTTTGAAAAGTGTTATATTGGGCGACTAAAAGAAAATTCTAAGTCAATTCGTGTTGTTCCTCGGTTCCCAATTCCTTCTTGGAATCTTCATGAAAGAATTTTGAATAATTTACCTCGGACAACAAATTCAGTTGAAGCATGGCATGGTGCTATTACAAATGATGAAAAAAGTCACTTGAAGTTTAATCAATTGATCGATAAACTAAAGACTGAACAGTCACATACTGAAAATAACTTAGTCAAGATAAAAAGCAGGAGAAATAGTCGAAAAGCCAGTTGAACAACAAAAGAAAGATTCTCGCTTATTTAACTTATGTAAGTCGTACAATAGAGATAACCTACTAGAGTATTTAAGTAATTTGTGTTTAAACATTGAATAATTTATTCTTATCTAATCAAATTAATCAAACTAATTGATATTTAACTTTATTCTTTTTCAATAAAATTTTTTTGTTTCTAATTTTCTATTGTTTACTCGATTGCAATGAAAATCTCACCTGCGATGAATTATCATGCGATAAAAAATTAAGACTTGCTATGAAAAATTGACACTTGCGACGAAATAACTTGCGATAAAAATGACGCGATGAAATTGGCTGCTATGAAACGTAACAGAGCCATTTTTTTGTTTAGTTATTTTCATATCAATATACTCTTTATTTAAATTTAAATAAAATTTTAATATAATTATTTTTTGATTAAATTAAATTTATCTTGAATAATCGATGAAAAATTTAATTTTCAAATTTTTTTTAAATTAGTGCTTTCTTCAAATTCTCCAAGCTTAGCTTAAAAACGACCAGCTGACTCTTAAGGCTTCTCAAATTTCTCACTACATGAACTTAAAAAATGAAGCTTATTTTTATCCAAAAAATAACTAAAATCATTCTAAATTTTAAAAGCAAACAAAATTAAGAATAAAATTAAAAAAAAAAATTACTAAAAATTTTTAGAAAATTATTGATTACTGGATATCCATTTCATGTAAAAAGTGTGAAACAAATCGCGGGAACTTATTTAATTAATTTAAAAAACTAATTAAATAAGTTTCAATAAATTAATTTTAAATATTGTTTAATAAAAAAGAGTAAAACCGATAAATTATGAAATCGTTGTTTTAAATTTTAATAAGTTTATCACATTTTGAATAAAATGTTAATAATAATTACCTAGAAAATAATTGAATTTTGCGTTCATTACATTATTTTAAAATATTGAATAAAATTCAAGAAGAAAACTTAAAATATATAAAAAAAAACAGTATTTGTTCATAAATTTTCTTCTCCACCTGTTCATAAAAATGGAGAAGAAAAGTAAGTACCAGCCCAGATCACTGTTTTTTAAACAAAGTAATCTAAATAATACATAAGATCGCTGGCAGTGATCTTATATACCTAATGTAAACCGTAAGCAAATTCAATCGTCGGAAAAAAGTATTTTACTAGAATATTCAAAAAATAGTTTAGAGTTGGCATTAAAAGCTCATTTTCAATTACAAAATTCATCAGTTAAAAAATATGAAAAATATCTTATAAAAGTCGATGGAGAGTTTTTAAACCAAGAAGTTCTTAAAAGAATTAAATTTACCCAAAGTCGAAAAAAGAAACTTGTAATAAAGAAGACTTTAGACTATATAAAAAAGTGCCAAAAATGTCAGAGGTTATTTTACCAAGAAAATACCAAAAAAATAAAATAAAATGGGTCACATGTGAAAATAATTCGTGTAATACTTGATCATGTGATTTTTGTCTTCCTAAAATTTTTTTAGCTTATTATGAATATCAAATGCTTAATAAAATATAAATTTTCTGATTGATTTTATTTATTTTTTTTCGTTTATTTTAGCCCTTAATGTACTTGTTTCGCTAGTTAACTTTTAAATTTTTTTAACTTCGCATTTTTTTTGTAAATAATTGCTTAAAAGTTATTTGATTCGTTTTTTTGTTTTATTAATTTTATTTTTTCCCTTTTAAGTAAGCTTTTTTTAAATGATCGGCTTTGTACTTAAATTGGTGAAAAACCGATCAAAATTTTATAAAATAAAAATTTGATTAAATAACAAAAATAAATTTTTTTCTTATAAGTCTTATATAATTTTAATCCTGGTCTTTAGCCGGGTCTAAATGCTTTCAACCAAAGTTGTCAAAATTTTAAACATTATTTCCTTAACAGCGAGGAAACCGGACAGTTCAAATAGAAGCCAGTTAATAGAGTAAAGAGGCATTTAATTTGAACAATCGAAGCTATCGAATCCAATCTCTTGAAATCAATAAAAAAATCATTAATTCATTAATTATTAATTTATCAGGAAAATGAATCAAACCAAAAATCAAAAGTGAACAAAAATCAAAAAGAGAGCAGAATTGGCGAAGAAAAGCAAACATAGAAAAATTGGACATCTTTAAATGGTTAGCAAAATAAGACTTTTGGAACAGTAACAAAGCCAGTAAGAGCAATTTAACCAGTGGATGTATTTTACTTTTTTTTATAGATTTATTTTTAATATACTGTTGTATTTCTAGTTTCCATTTTATTTCGTTTGTATTTTTAATCTACCATTTGACTGAATTTAAGCGCGAAGGATGATGTATGTGATTTTCCCACGTGATATAGGTAATCATAATGATGTTGATTGTCATCTCTTCCTAGTCTGATCATAACGCTAATCATTTAAGCTTTTCATGATCACATTTTTTATATTACAAGCTACATTTTTAAAGATTTGGATTAAATTTATTAATCTATGATATATTTAAAGAAAAGATTAGAACAATTATTTATTAATGCTCAAGAATACTCTCTCTGTTGACTTTTTGTTTTTTTTCACAGTTTTTTTCAGTTCTATTTTTAAAAATTCTTGTCAATTATTTAAAGTTTGAATTAATAAATTATATGAAATTTTCCAATGAACTTAATATAATCATTATAATCGAGAGAATAAGTAAAGACCTTGAATTGTATTGTCTAACCGGTTTTACTTGGATTAGTGTTGGTAATCGACTCCAATCGATTGATAAAATTCATAAATCAAATAATTTTTTTTAGTCGATTATTGAATCGACTGTTAGAAATCATGGAAAAAATTTAAAGAAAGAATTGGACAACATCTTTATATCATAAATTACCTTAGAAAAAAGGTCATTTGAAGTTTTTTGTTATTACAAAATTTTTTGATAATTCTTAAATACTCATTTCAAGATAAATTAGTTGTTTTATAGTCAACTAGAAAAATTATTCGATAACCGACTTAAAAAATTGGTCGATTTATGAATTTTATCAATCGATTGGAGTTGAAAGAAGTCGATTATTGATAATCGATTGCCAACACTAACTTGGATAGGGTAACAAAATTAAATGAATTTGACTTAAATAATGCAAACCATTTGTGGTTGAAATTAGATAAATTGAATTAATTGTAATTTAAGAAAGAGTAAATTTTATTTATAACTCTTAGAAAGGTTGTGACCGTTTTGATTATTTTTAGAATGTTTATTCAAGATAAAATTTCGATTTAACCGATTAAGTATTCTAGTTACAATTAAATTCAATGTTATTTTCTTCTAGAAATATAAGTTTAGAAACGACGAAATCGTTAAATTGAATTAAATTTAAACTTAAGTAAAAAAAAATATTCTGGGCGTCACTAGGAACTTTTCTTGAAAATATTTTAAAAATAAAAAAATCAAAGATGAACCATATAATTTTAAATTTATTATTTAGTAAGCGTTTATTTTAAATAAAATATAAAATGTTAAATTAAATTCATTATGATTTTAGTGGTCATATGTGTTCAAATAATCGATTGTTTACAATGTTATTCATGTGAAAAATGCATCGAGCCTTTCAATCCAATAGGTTTTATAAACTATAACTTTTGGAATAATTTTTTTAATTATTTTAAAGCTTTTAATACCAAGATAATTGATTGCCCCGATGACTTTGACATGTGTTTGGTGAGTATTCATTGTTAGCCACTTGATGAAAATAAATAAATGAACTCAGATTTAAATTCAGTTTAAGACAATCTATTGATATTTTTTAATATTTAAAAATAATTAAAAATTAATTTTTTTTTGTATTCTAGACAAATTTTATTGAGCATGATAATGGAAATTTCTTCAGTCAACGAGCATGTGTTCCGTCATATTTGTGTACACCAGGTGCTTATAATAAAAACAACACTAAAGTTACTACCAAATGCTGCGACTACGATCTTTGTATTAGTTACAAATATTTTGTCTTTGTACATAATAACATTACTTCGATATCATCTAATGTTTATCCTTCGCTGGTTTATTTCTTTTTTTCTATAATTTTTGTTTTTCATTTTTTATCACTAAAATAATTTATTTTTTAGATTAAAACGTTTTAATAAATATCTTTTTGTTAGAAATTATATTTTTTAATTTTAATATTTAAACAGTCTTGAGTTTAAATAAAGTCTTAGTGATCTATTAGATAATCATTAAAATAATCTAAAAATTGTTGATATTTAGCAAATATTTTTTGGTACTTGAAGGAAAAATTTGTTTTTGAACAAAATAATTTTATGTAACACTTAACATAATTTTAAGCTGTAGTTATTTAATTATTTCTTTTTAAAGGCGTAAGAATGCGGATAAATTAAAGAATTCAAACTAAGCTGTTTACTTTAATAAATTTGCATAAAAATTTAATTGAATTGAATTTTTTAAATTAAGATAAAAAAAGATATCTCATTTGTTGGGTTTTTCTTTTTATTTTAAAATTTATCTAAAATGATAGTTTAATCTAAAATACGGTCAAGTTTTTCAATGGCATAGAATTTGGATAAGTGAAGCAGCATTAAGATGGATTTTAACAGAAATTAATCACTATTAAAAAAATTTGTTTATTTGAACTTAGTTATAATCGAAATATTAAGTATGGATGATTTTTTTTATAATTTACAGTGACTTTTTAGAGTGCTAAATAATTTAATTTTAGTATTTATAAAATACGAAAAAATTGAGCTAAACTATTGAAATGGCTTGGTATTAATCTCTTTGTTAAAAAATATGGTTAAAACATAAATAGTTTCAAAGTTTAAATTCTTTCTTAATGTAATATTTAATTTATTTACCTTAAAAATTTCATTTTATTTCTATGTTTTTTTCTTGTTTAGATTAAATTGTGGTTGTAGATTCTCCTCAGCATTGTTAATTTTTAGAAAATAAAAAGTCAACAAACGATTTTCAAAAAATTATTTTTCATAGATTCATTAAATTTTTGAAAAAAAACTAATCGATATTTTTTTCTACGCGAAATAATTTCTTGATAAAATTTAGACAGTAGTTTTTTTTTCAGAATTATTTTTGAAAAATAAATTTCAAAAAATTTAAGGCTTTTGGAATTCTCATCATGATGAGAATTTAGTATAAATTAAAAAATAGGCCAGAGGCCTTTTTCACACCACTTAAGTGAATTCATAAATACGCCTGAACGACTCGACTATTTTATAGAAATTTTTTCATGATTCATAAAAAAAAATTGATTTTTCATGTGATATTTTCTTTTTTTTTCAAATAAAAAATTCATATTTCGCATGTCAAAATCTACCTTTATTTAGGTTGTCAATGGGAACAATTTAATTGATTACTGAGTTTTACATAATAGAATTTTTTTAAAATAGTTTTGTTTAATTTCAATTTTTTAAATTTCAGTGAACAATAAATGATATTTAAGTTAATTTATTGCTTCAGCTATAAGTTATTTCATCTAAATAGAAAATAGACATGTTTAAATTAAAAAAAAATAAATTATGTGATTTTTTTGCATTACTCAATAAATAAGATAGCAAGTTTTTAATCATGAAAATTGCTTCTTTATTACCAACACTTTTTGTTATTAATTTAATGATTCAGAAATTTCAAAAAAAAAATTGTATTTAACAACTTCAGTTTTCATATTTTGGTATAAATTGGCTAATCTTAATCGAAAAAGTAAGAGCTTATTTAGTTTGATTTAATTTTTATTTGGATAAATATAAAAAGGCTCACAATTAAACAAAAAAAATACTTTAAATCTTAATTTATTTTCAAAATTTGTTATTTTTCATGGTTAAGAAAAAAATACTTAAAATAACTGGTAGTAATTCTTTTTTAATTTTTTCAAGAGTTAATTCAAGAATATAGAAAATTTAAATTTTTCTTTAATTGATGGACTTGGAAACAACTGTCTTGGACTAATAAATAAAAGTTGTTTATTTTAAAGTTTGAGATTTTTAGTGAGAAATTCTTAGAAAAAAAATCCATGGCGAACTTGTTTAATTGACTAAAATACTTAACTGTAATTAGCATTTTTTTAACACTACGAAAACAGAAACAAAAAACGAATCGATCAAGTGCAAAGTTTTTTAGTCGAGACATAAGGTATAATTTTAATCTAAACTATTGTACACATACCAAAGAATAAGAACAACAAAAATTTATTATAATTTTATAAGGCTAAGTTTAAAAAAAATTCAAAAGATAAAATTTATTTAATCTGTTTTAAAATATATTTCTAATTTGACCAAAATTTAAACTCGCCCTAAATTTTAGTTTGGGCAAAAATTCAAGATTGCTGTTGATAAAAAAGTCTATTAGATAAATAAGTTTCTATGAACTTCTAAATTTTCGTATCTCAACAGGATACTATTTAAAAGATCAAATTTTGAGCGGTATTAATAGAAAAACAAAATATTAGAATAATTAATTATTTTAGTAATCGATACTGGCTATGGATTTAATTATTAGATTTTATTAAATCTTTAATATAATAATCCCTTTAATATGTCTCATTTTAATTAGAGATTTAATAGAAAATAAATTAAGCAAACCGAAAAAATTGAGCTATTTTATAATACCGAGCGAAAACGTGCTTTTTCCAAGTCTTCTCTTCTGACACCTTTAATTCAAATTTTCTAACTATCACTTTCGGTATCGTCTATCAATAGAAAACAATTGCTCTAAAATAAAAATAATCTCAATCATAATAACCATATTATGATTCATTTAAAATCATAATAAAACTAAATAAGAAATAAAGAATGAAAAATTAAAATTTATTATAAACCGTCTCTTCAAAATAGGAAAAATATTGAACTAAGTTTTTTTAATTTCAAACTTGTTGTAGTTATTTGGTCGGGATAATTTAAATTAAAATCAAGTGTCCCATTGTTAAGTGACCCCGTTTCTTGCTATTTATGAATAAAATTTTAATTATTTAAATTTGTATCTTATCTAAATTTAGATAGTCCCTTGAAAACAATGTCGTTTTGAATTTTTGTTTAAAAATAGATCACGTAACTTTAAAAAAATTTCAAAATGAGCCCGCCGATAAACTTAGTCGAAAGTTCATCTATTGTTGATAGTGGTATTCCCTTTAGCTTAGATGTAGGTGATGACAAATACATATCAAATTTGAAGTCATTGAAAAAGACTGAAAGTATGACTGAAGACGATATGATAGGCATAAGCTCGCTCTCGTCCAATGGATCTAGCATAGAACCGGTTGAAAACTGTAATCAAAGTCAAGCTGATACTGGAATCGACTCAGAAATGCTGTCCAACTTGTCCATATCGCCTAGTCCTGTTCAAAGTTCCGATAGAAACAATTCCATTTCTTCGACGAGTGACGATGTGAGCGATTTTGAATTGGGAAATGCAGAAGACTTGGCAAACTGCAACACTCAGAACATGACTGTTGTTAACCGTAGCGGCTCAGATGATTTAAACGATGAAGAAAATACCAATAGGCGTGACACGCTTATTTTTGCAGCCAAAAACGATTCTGATACTGAAATGGAAATGAAATTCGAAGAGATTAAAACTGAGAATTCGGAGAACCTAGCAGCAAAAAATATACCACATGAATGTGCCAGTTTGTCCAGTCTATATAGTAGCTATTCACAATTTGACTTTGTTTCACGTAATATACCATCTCCTCCGCCACATGATCCAGCTTTTTCCAAAAACGTAGCGCAGAGTAGTCTTAGTTCTTTTTTGGGAATTTTTGGCTCAAAAAAATCACAGAACAAACTGGATTTGCTAACTTCAAAGTTGTTTGGTTTCAAAAGTAAAAGCGAAGTGCCTAAAAATCAAATCAAAAGTTTATCGAGTGCTGATTTTTTTGATAATTCATGTGAAAGTAGAATTATAAATCAAATTAATAGCTCTTGTCAAGATTTGAAAATTCCTGACAGCATGTTGATATTCGAAAATCGTCCTGGGTAAATTTGACTTTTTATTTTTTGAGATTTTAGAGAAAAAAATCAAGAGTATGAATTAAAAAGTTTAAAACATGACTTGTGGTATAAATTTTAATATTTGAGAAAGAAACATAGATTTTGTTTGGCCAAACAGATCTTATGAATCCTTCCAAAATAGATTTTTATTTAAATTAAGTTTATTAACCTCGTGGTCGTTAAGTTATCTAAAATTTTTGGACATTCTTAAAATTTTCAATTATTTTAAGACTTTATTAAAACCATAAATTTGAAAAAATTGTTTATTTTTGACAGGCAAAATTTCACGATTTTATAAACTTATGACTTAACGTAATTATTCGAATTTAGTGACATGTTACTAAACCAAATAATGAAATGTCACTAAAAAATGAGCCCTGGTATTAAAAAAGAGTAATGTTCAATTTTAAGGACATGTCTTAAAAAACGAATAATTTTGAATTTGAATTTATAAAAAAACATCCGACTTTAACATATTTAAAAAGTACATGATTATTCAATTTTCATTTTATAAAGAATTTTTTAAGAACTTAGACAATTGTTTATAGTTTAAAATGTGTTCACTTTTTTAACATTTATTTTATTCATTTTTTATAACATGTCACTAAAATAAATTACTCTTTTTTAAAGACATGTCACTCAATTCGGATGATTACGTTAATAGATAATTTACAATTTAAGAGCATCAATTGCGTTGTTTTAAACCTTTTAAAAAGAAAAATTAGCTTTTAGCAAAAATTAACTTTTTTATTAAAACCGCAAACAATGGCTGTTAGTTTATTAAATTAGAATTTTCAAAATAGGGTATTCCAATTTTCGTGGAAAAAAGGCGCTGCAAAAATCCTTTGAAAGCTTTAAAAAATGTAAATTTAATTACAGAAAATTTTAACCGGGTAATAATAGTATTAAGTATGATCAATCGATGCAGTATCTTTGTGTCAGATCTGAGCCGTTGCTCAAAAAGTTACTGAAAAAGGAGATGAGCGCCTCCCCTATTATTAGGATAAAAAAGGGACGATAATAGCTATTCCAAATTTCTGAATCATATATTTCCTTTATTTAAACTTTAGATAATTTAATTTTTTTCTCATCAGCTTCATTTATTCTTTTTGTTTCTCTTAATTTTACAATAATATAAATTTATTGAAGTCAGTTTGAAATTTTTTTCTTTAAAATAAAAGTTGTAAAGAAAATTTACAGTCAATTTTTATTTATATTCTAACTTATTTTTTATTAGACAATTATTAGAAAATTATTTAAAAGATAAATTTGATTTATTAAAAGTCTATTTAAAAACAGCTGAAGAAAATTCAAAAAAACATTAATTTAAAGACAAAAAACTAAAAATTTAATTTGATTTATTTTAGAATTAAAAATTACTTTATTCTTAAATTTTTTTAATCATCTATAAATGATTCATTTTTTTTAAATTCTTTTAAATTTAAAGTTTCCATTTTGCTAAAAATTAATTGATATTTAAATAAAAGTTTGTTTGATGTATCATTTATTCTAGCATTAAGATCAAACTAGTTCGAAAAAAGTTCTATAATGATTAAATTATTTATATTTAGCAATCTTCCGGCAAAATCTTACGAGGAAGAGCTCAAACATCGACAAGAATATGAACGGATGGTTGAAATGGCCAAAAAAAAAGAGCAGAAAGAGAAAGAAATTAAACTTAAAAAGCAAAAACAATTGAATAAAAAAGAAGACTTTATGACTAACTCGTTAAAAGTTTGGAATAGCGAAATAATTCCAGATTGGGAAGAGCAGTATGCTAGTTTTCAAAATTTGATATTTAAAAAGCTAAAAAATTTTATTTAGAAAATTATCTAAAAGAACCTGTCAACTATGGTGGCATGGATTACCGCCATCTATTCGAGGAAGAGTGTGGAAATTGGCGATCGGAAATGAACTTTGTTTAACTAATGAAAGTTATTATTTTTATGAGAGAAAAGCGAGACAAAAATTGGAACTTATGAAAAAATATGATTCTCCTGCTGACGAAAAAACTCATGAATCAAGTGTTGAGTTGATCAAACTTGATGTTTCACGAACATTTCCACATCTTTCTTTTTTTCAGAAAGATGGTCCATATCATGATGCACTGCATAATGTACTTGGCGCCTACGCCTGTTACAATTCCCAAATTGGTTATGTTCAGGGAATGAGTTTTCTCACAGCAATTTTATTGTTGAATATGGAAGATGTGGATGCATTTATTTGTCTTGCCAATCTGCTCAATACCAATATTTTAATGGCTTGTTTTTGCATGGATCAATCAAAAGTAATTAAGGATTTTGAAAATTTGAAACAATTAATTTTATTTTTTGAAGATGAAACGATATTTTCGAGTCCATCAAATTTTGTTTGAATACAATATTCCGAGACTTTACAAGCATTTCGAAGATCAAAATGTAAAACCAGATTTGTATTTAATTGACTGGATATTCACATTATTCAGCAAAAGTTTGCCTTTGGACGTTATGAGCCGAGTATGGGACGTCTTTTTTAGAGATAAAGAAGAGTTTTTGTTCAGAGCTGCGCTAGGTATCTTGAATTTGTACAAAGACACACTAATGGAAATGGATTTCATTCACATTGTACAATTTTTGACCAAACTTCCCGAAAACGTTAGTTCAACCCATTTGTTTAAATCAATAGATCAAATAGTCATGTGCATAGATGACATATCTTTTGAGAATTTAGTCCATTATGATTCCTGAATTTAGTGGTTGTTCTAACATTGGGTGCCTTAGAGTATATTGTCAAAGTATCTGTAAATTATGACGTTCAAATCCATAATAAGATAATTAGACATTTTTTTTTTCGAATTATTTTATCATGGCATTTCTTAAAATTTTTGTCTTATTAATTCTTTCTAAAAAAATTTGATTAGTGTAAATACGTTTATTTTAAAAAATTTACTAAAAAGATTAATAATTATTAAAATCTCAAGACTTAGAGTTTATGGTGCGTCACTAATTAATTTAAATCACCAAATAAAACTTTTAAGATCAATTATTTAGTATCTTGAGCATGATCTTTAGGTTGTTTTGTAAGTTTTTATTTTGATTACATTTTTCATTGTTTAATTTTTTTTAAATTCAAAATAAATAATTTAAATTATTTTTTCTTTTATAAAAAAAAATTAGTTATGAAATCGAATTAATTCTGAATGTACTAAAAAATTTTAATTCAATTTTTATTTGAATACAAACAACAAATTTGACTTTTTGACAAATCTATTTTCAAATATAAAATGAATTTAATTGTAGATATTAAATTATTTTTACTGTTAATTGATAAATTTGCCATCAGAAATTTTTTGGTATGATGATAATTCCTGGTTGAATCCAATTTGTTGATTCTAGATCAAAAAAAATGATCCTTTTGGATCTTAGGCTTGTATCTTCTCAAATAATGATTTTGAGCTGAAATATTATTCAAGAAAGTCTTACATTCAATAGTTATATATAAAAAATTAATGAAAAGAAAAAAAAATTATTTAAAAAAAGTTAAGTCATATTCCTGAATTGTTTTTAACATTTAAATTGAGATCCTATTTTAATTTTGTTAATTTATTTTTTGGATTCATTTTTATCCTTTTCTGAAATTTATTGCACCACTCAGTTAATAACAATAATAATAAATGAAAGCTAAGCTAATGGAACGTAGCTTTAGCCGAATCATAATAGCTTGTTTAAATCAAGTTTATCAATTTTGTTTTTAATAACATTAACTATATTTGAAAAAATAACAACTCTATTATGTCGATTCAAAAGATTGACAACTCTGTAGCTGAAAAAATTAAACCTTTGCTCATAGTTCTTTACCGATTGTCTTTCTAACGTAGAATCATGGCGTCTAGGGATTGGACTATTAGTATTTTCTGGATTCTTGAAGACTAGGGGTACATGGCAGTTGATCTTGTCTTGTCCTTGTATAATTTTAAACATCTCGATTAGATCCCCTCTTAATTTTCTGGTCTCTAGACTAGTTAAATTCAATGCAGCTAACCTTTCTGAATAGCTTAACTCTTTTAGCTCTGGAACCAATTTATTAGCTCTTCTCTGGACTGATTCTAAGACCATGATGTCTTTTTCTAAGTAGGAGCTTCAAACTTGAACTCGATACTCTAGATAGGTCCAAGTCTTGATTTGGCTTAAATTTCAGCTGAAAATATTTTGATCTTTTAGGTTTAACAAACTTTTAATTGACTTCGTATTCCTATGCTAGACTTTTCAAGTAGAAAAATGAGCTTAGCAGTCTTCGATTCCATTCTAGTACTTAAAATTGGCGATAGAATCCTCTCACCAAAAGGCTTGAAAAACAGAAGAGATTTCGCTTTGGTAGCGACCTTATAAATTTGAAAATAGGATTATGTGATTGCTAATTAAGGTCTATATTTCCATTTAGAATCAACACCTTAGAATTCTTGAATCTATTTAGAAGCTACAATTCGGTAGTTTGGTAGCGTTTTTTAATATCCAATATCCATTCATAAGCTTCTTTTTAGATATTTAAAGATAATTTTTTTGTATTATAAGTTGTTTTTTTTTCAATTCTTCCTTTTAATTAAATTAGAATTTAAAATGTAAAATGTCTAATCCTTTTAGACTTAGCTAGTGCTTAATCCGTAAAAGCTAGATTTTCTTTTAACAGCAATTGGTAATGGTGTAGTAGATTGTGTTTACGCTGAAGAGAATTGTTAGGATTTCCTATTTATAAAAAAAATTTAAATTTATTATTTTTAAAATTAATTCGAGAGTTTTTATTTTTAATTTTAATGAAATCATTTTAAATTAAACATCTACGGTTCAACTTTGATATTATTGAATTTGTTTGATCGATATAAATCAATTTTTTATCGATATGAAATAATGTATAAATGTGAATTTATTTTAATAAGAATGCGAAAATTAACCTAATCATTTTCAAAGAAATTTAAGATTTTTAAAATCAATGCAAAAATTTTGACCCCGACGTGACTCGAACACGCAACCTTCTGATCTGGAGTCAGACGCGCTACCAATTGCGCCACGAAGTCATCTATTTGATATTGCCATTCTCGTCGCTAATTTATTTCTATGTATCTTTCCATAATTCAAATTAATCACTTATTTTTTCACAAGTAAAAAATTAGCTCTAATTCCATAATGAAAATTATAAAAATAGAATCATTAATAAAAATACTCTTTAAAAAAATTTTATTTTCAATCTATTAATACACTTAAAAAAAAATCACAAAATTATTAAAAGTGCTAAAGAATATTAAAATCATTGAAAGAAAAATTTTTTTTTCGGATTTTTGATATATGATAAATAATTTTTTGATATAAATAATGATTAATTTTTGATTATTTTTGTTTTATTATCTTTTTAATTTCATAGATACATACGGAATTTATTTTTTTAATAAACAATTTGATGCTTTCTAAAAAAATCCAATCTTAAAAATTACCAAAACTGTTGTCAATTATCTTAAAGCTAAGTCAAGAAATTAGAAAAACTGATGAAATATCTTTCTGTTAATTTTTCGAACAAACAACAGTAAAAATAAAAAGAATTTTAATTGTTTTTTCTCTCATATCACTAAGAAATCCTATAAGTTTCCAATTAAAAGCTATCTGAAGAAAAATAATTTAGTTTTTATTTTTATAATAATTTACAATTAATGATAAAATTTCTTTTAGAGCAGTTTGATTTCTCTGACTGGCATAAATAGATAATTTAAAAAACTTCGTTAAGGAAAATGAAAAAATTTAGCTCATTTAAAATATGCTGAATTGCGATTCAAAGTCATTTTTGGCATATATTTTGGTCATTAGTAAACAGGTGCATATAATTCACCTTTCCCCATTACAAAATACAAGCGTTGAATCTACTTATATGGCTAATCCAGAATTCGAAGTAGCCTTGATAATTTTAATTTCAGTTTTACTGCTTCTCGGAGTTTTTATTTTCACTGTTGTCTGTAGTTTTGTTTGTTATATTTTTCAAGACTATAGTTTATGCCAGAATGATAGTTGGTGTCAGTTTTTTAACCGAGACTTCAAAACCGAGTCTAAAAAAAGTGAAATTTTTACTATAAATATAGATGAATCAGATCGCAAAAATTCCACTGAATCATTGAAAGCACCTCTATTCGAATCTAAAAAAGCAATCGATTTTTATGGAACTAAATCAGAAGACTCAGATGAAACCATCAATTATTGCAATAATAGTGGTGATGATTTTTTCTTTAATAGACAAGATTCAAATCTATACTCGTTTCGCAAGAAGGAAATTACCGAAAAGCAAATTCTTGAGCCAGAAAATTTTGACCAGTACACAAACTATTTTATTATTAGTACATCACCAGATTCGAAAAACGATCTCTTGGAAAGTCATTTGGACGATTTGGAGAGCATAGAACTACATTTGTCAAAGTCTTTATCCGAACTGAATGAATTACACAAAAAATTGTGTTCAGAAAACCAAGAAATTTCAGAAGATGCAAAAATAACAGAAGAATTAAAATAAAAATTTATTTAAAAAAATTTATTTAATGAAAATTGTAGAAAATAAATAAATTTTAAACAAAGTAAAGCTATTTTCTTAGTTTAGATACGTTTGATGCTTTTTTTTTATTGTGCAATTTAGCTGTTTCACGAAATTTGAGCCCACCAGTATAAGCCCTTATATTAAATTGAAGTTCATATCTTCTTTGTTCAATTTCTCTTTGAATTCCTTTCAATTCCCTCAAGTCCTTAGCTGCTTGTAGTTTGTCATATTTTGGGTTATCACTTTTGCTATCGCGTCGATTCAATAATTTGATTGTATATTCTCTTATTTTGTCCTGAAGCATGTGATCTCTAATTCTCCTTTTGAACAAATTTTTTTATTAGTTATGAAATGGTTTTAAAAAATAATTTTTTTAAAAATGAAAAATTAATTAGTTCTTCTCCCGGACATCATGAATTTGAAACAACTTGTGAAGAATTGTAAACAAATAAACAATTTTTTTAGCTTCAAAGTAGTCAATGATAAGAACAATCTTGACAACGATAATTTTAACTCAAATTCTATTAATGTTTAAAAAAATATTTAATTTATCCTATTTAAAAAGCTATTATGATGACACTTTACGTGGCTAGAACATTACAGCTTATTTTTTATTATTTTATTAAATATCTATAGATCGAAAAATGCATCAGATAGCGCCTGTTAAACGCGTTATCTAATTTTTCTCTTTTTTTTCATTTAAATTATTAACATTTTCATGTTTTTTTCGTATTAAATAATTTTTATAATTATCAAAGAAATTTTTTATAATTTTGAGTTATTATATAGAACAAAATGAGATCTTTGTAGCTTTTAAAACTTTGATCACGTCTCAAATGACTTATTTGCTACTTCTAGCATTAACGAAAAAAAAATCAAGAAAATTTCTAAAAAAATTTTGAATTTTTTCAATAATTAAATAATAATTTAAATATCTTAATTTAATAAAATCAAACTTATCAAAGATTACGATTCCGATCTCGATTAAAAAAACAAATATTTTCAAGCTGAGATTTTGCTTCCTTAAGCCGAAATTAATTTCTTACCTTTCTTCCTCGATACGCATCAATGTTTCAGGGGATAAAGATCGCATTCTTTCCATTCTCAACTTTTTATCTAATTTTTCTCTTTCTTCATTTGTCATCACTCTCAGGTGATCTTCGCTAATATCAAAAGGTGCATTCATTACAGGTTCTGTATAATCGACACCTTTTAACATTCTTTTGTGCAAAAGTTTTCGTTGCTCTTTTCTAAAGTTTTCTTTAAATTTATCTGTTACAACTTTGTCATTAAACTTTTGAATTTTTGAGTCTATTGTTTCTTTCTCTTTCTTAATATTGTATTTTTTTAAATTAATGATCAAGATTGATTGTTTCATATTACCTTATAATGCCCAATAGCTCCTTTTTCAAGCGCTTTTTCATATTTTTCATTTTTATAAATGGTCATATCATTGGGTATATTCCTTTTATTCAAAATTTTCATTACATTTCTGCTATCGGAATGAAGTATATTAAATAAAAAAATTAAATGCCGCGAATAAGAGTTAAAAGTTTTTAAAATGCTCTTTTATACCTCAATCTATTAGCATTAACTTTTGCAGTATTTATTCTCTCTCTAATGTCATATTTAGCGTATTTGGCGTCAATTGGACGCATCGGATAAGTTCTAAGCGGAAATTTTGTAGCGGATATAGCTCTCTGATCGCAGCTTTTAGTTTTAAACTTTAAATATTTTTTTATATCTAAAATTATTTAATTGAGTTGTAAAACTTATTTGGTTACTTGTTTAAAAATTTTCTTGAAACAATTCTTTTTGGTTGAAAAGTGGTCTCATCATCACTGGCCCAAATATCATCAGTAACGCTTCTAATGTCACTGATGTCATTGTCAGTCATTTTTGTTAGTGTTTTTCCATCTTTAATTTGAGAGTTGAAAAAATCTGTTTTCAAAAATTCCATTATAGCTTTGCATCCGTTTTGTACAATATCCATGGGTGGATATTCGATTGGGTTATCGGTTAAATTGAGAGCATTTAAATTTTTCAGACTCGATATTTCACAAGGTAGATATTTAATTTGATTGTTTTCGAGTAACAAATAGCGTAAACTTTCATGGTTTTCTAGTCCTTTAGTCGGAAGTTGAGTAATCTGATTATTTCTAAGCTAAAAAAACAAAATTAATTTTCAAAACAAATATTTAAATTACTCTTTTTTTTACAATAAAAACTATATTTTTTAGCTTTGGTTTGGTTTTTTTTTACATGATTCAATTTAAATTTTTTGGTTTGGATATTTTATTTTTTATTTTATAGATAAATTTTGGAGCAAAACATTAAGAAAAAAACATCACTTGACATTTTTCATTTACAGAATTTTTGAAATGATATCAAAATGTCTTTAAATAAACTAGAATTTAAAAAAGAAAATTAATTTCATAATTCACAATTTTTTCAATCTGAATTTGCATAAAAAACGACAAGATAAAATAATTTTTATTTTATTTATTTTTTAAGATTTTATCATGTTGCTTGAGGAATTAAGTATCATGTAGTCCAAACAAGTCGGCCACGACGCGTCTTGAATTTTTACCTCTTTAGATCGAAATAAATATTTCATGAATTGTTCTCATTTTTTTAAAAAAACTAAAGTTTAAAATTTGTTAACTCTACTCATATATATGTTAATATAATACAATTCTTTTATTAATTGATCATTAATCTTTATCAATACTAATTGTTTATATTTTACTTATCCAGTAAAATATTACATTTATATTTTATTAAATAAGTTTATTTAGAAATAATAAAAATATTTCAATGATGATATTTTTGAATGTGTCAAGGAGCTTATTACTTTTTCAAACACCACAATAAGACGCTCATTTTACCAAGCCCCAGGTTGTACCATATTTTTAAATGGTGGCACAATTAAATAACTAAATTAATCTAATATCATGAATAAAAAAAGCAAAAACTTTTCATTAGACTTCGATTAGTTGAATGTTTATTTTATTTCAAGATTTGTAGGATTAAAATTATAGGAAAAGCTATTTTTAGCTAAAATTAGCCACTTTTATTTTTTGATATTTTTATAAAGTTTATTTTGTTTTAAATTTTAATTGTGCAACATTGTTTTTAAAAAAAAGAAAAAGCTATATTAGTGTTTTTTTTGTTAATTATACTAAAAATAACTTAAAGAAAGATTAATCATCAGTAAATAAGTAGATAAAAGAATTAAAGAATGATATATATCATCTAGAAAATCAAGAAAATGTCTTCAAAAATCTCTACCTTATTTCAAGGAAAAAATAATTCAATTCAATATAATTTTTGGAACTTAAAATGAAATTTCTTTTAAAATTGTTCAATTCTTAATATCATAATAATATTTTTATTTATGGTTATTTTATTTAATTATAAAAAATAACTTACATCAAGCCACTTTAGATTTTGAAATAATTCAAAAAAGTCCTCTGGTAATTTTTCAAGATGATTTCCCTCAAGATATAAATACTAAAAAAATTAAAAAGTTTTGGCATATTATCAAAATTAAGAATCAATAATACTTCTAGTTTCTCTAATTCGGTAAGTTTTCTAGGAATTTTAGATAATTTCTTTTTGCTCAAATCTAAACCATTTGCATTAAAATCAATTGCTTTTTGAATAAACTCCAATAATTCTTCAAATTCTTTTTTATCATTTTGATAGTCATTTTCTGACAAGAATTCATCATCATCGTCTTGCTCATTTTCATTTTTGTACTCATTCTCGATTTCAAAATTTATTGCTTTCTCCTCGTTAGTATTTGTATTAGAAACTATGTCTTCGAAACCAGTATCTTTACTTTTTTCACTTCCCTCATCATCGTTTTCCAAGTTAAATTCTTCCTTTATCATTTTGATAATGTTCTCAACTTGAACTTCCTGTGATTCGAGATTTGCATCTTGATCTTTGTAATTCCTGACAATTTCGCTTTCATTTATGTCATCCATTTTTTCCTATTGTTATACTTTGAAACTTAGATTTTACTTCAAATGATTTTAAGCAATTTGAAATTTTTACCCTTAGTAACTAATTTTCTAGTCTTGGAAACCGTAAATCGTAATTTTCTTTCATCAGACAAAAACATTGCTCACACTCATAATTTTGGGGAATTTAAAATATAAGCGAAAAAATTTTAATAGATAAACAAATAAATAAATAAAATAATTAAATCTAAAAATTTAGTAAAAATTAATACAATTAAAAACCTTTTAATTGTATTGTGTCGAAATGTCGAAAGTTGAAAAAAAGGAAAAACAAAATATTTTATAAGTTTTATTGATTTGGCTTTTTAAAAAAATTTAAATTCAAAATTTGTCATCCCATTCACATATTTTCTGACTATTTTGATAGTTAGAATTTTTTTTTATATTTCCAATGATATTTTTTAAATAATTTGTCTTTAAAATTATATTTTTTTAAAATTTAAAGGGGTAATACAACAAGATCTGACCGAATTGATAAAATGATTCTGAAATTTAACTCAAGTTTTAAAACAAATATTTTTTAACTAAGTCTTCAACAAAAAGAAGTTCCTTAAACACGGAAAATTTCAAATTTAATAATGAAATATATACAAGGTTCATATATTTAATGGGTCAATGGTTCATAATTTATACAGGAATTGATACTTTAATCATTCTAAGTCTTTGTTAATTCAAAAACAAAACATGCTTCGAAAAATTCAAAAATAATATTTTGATATAATAGTTCTTTTTGGGTTTCATTTTACTTGGAATATAGTTTTTTTTTTAATTTGGAATATAGTCTCTGGTAAATTTTGTTGTTTTATATTTATTTTTTTTTTGTTCTTTTGGCTCTTTTAACTCTGATAGTCTTTCCGAGTAGTCTAAATGACACAGTTCAAGAACTAATTTAGATGCTCTTCTTTGTACTTTTTCCAGCGCATTCACATCTTTTTCAAAATAAGGACACCAAGAGCTAATCACGTGTTCTAAGTGCGGTCTGACAAGTGAACAGTATAGTAACCCAATCAACTATAGTGTAGGAAATGTAAACGATTTTTAAATCATTCCTTGTTCTTAATAGACGATTTTCTATTTCAAATCATCTTGAATGTAAATTCCTAAGTTCCTTCCACAATCCGACTCATTTAGTCCCTGTCACAACCAAAATAATGTTTCATCGAGGAATTAGCGAAGTTCATCCAAAAATCATCAAATAACCCACTGATTTTACGATGAGACTATTAAATCCTCAATCATAAGTCATATTTTTGTTAGATACTAACAAAAATATGACTTAAAAATAGGAGGAGTCACTATTTGAACCTTGCATGAACTTTGAGTCTATGTTTGAGTAATATTTAGAAAGCATATATGCTTTAAAAACTCAGTCATTAATTTTTCTTGACTAGTATTGTAGCTTATTTCTATTAAACACGCAAGTAGTCATTCATCGATTATTTGTTAAGCATACTCAATTTCTGTTAAGATTCGTTAATCAGAGTTATTCAAAAATCTTAAGCCAAGCTAAAATCACTTACTTTAAATTTTTTTCAAGTTAATCTTATTTTAATTTGCAATAGCAATTCTAGAAATTTTATTTATTTTTCCCTTCCCGTTGATCAAAAATTCAAGATTATTTAAATCAAGTAAAAAATTGGCTTTAACTTTAACTTAAAAACAAGCCTGGCCGAAATATCATCATCATTAAAAAAAATAACCATCTTTTTTCTGACAAATTAGACTTTGCTCAATTAACTAATTTGATTAATTAATATTTTTTTTTAAAGATTAGCCTAAATTAATAGAGAAATCGATTTGGGAAAAAATGAGTTATGGACCTAATCACATATCCGAATCGAATACTTGGACTATTGAAGTCAACGACAAGCTCTCGTCTAGTCGAGACAAATTCAACAACTCAAGTTAACCGTGGTCAAAAAAGCAAAATCACACGACTAGAGATGCCGACTTTAATAAGTAGTACAATACGGCAAAGAGAACTTTAAAATTATTGTTAAATGATGAGAAACCATAAACCACAATTTTTTAACAGTTTTTGTTAATAATATTAGTTATAAATTTTTTTTCTTAATTTAAATCAAAATTGTATATTTTATTTACAAAGTATAATAAAATTAATTTTTTGTTTTTTATGAGAATAAATTTTTTAATAGTTAATTTTGAATTTTTTTAAACAGGCTTAAGTATTTTGTTATTTTTTTCAAAAATATTTTTTATAAATTAAGTTAAAATAAAGAAATAACAATTGATAAATTACTTTTAAATTTATTTTAACTCGATGAAAAAAAATTTATTGAAATATATGAAAAACCGATGAAATTTATGTTTTTCATCGATGTAACATAATGAATCCGCTCACTCCTCATCGATGATAACTCGATGAATTTTTTTTTTTTTCATTGATGCAACATCAAGTTTTAATTGACTGGGGTGCCTGAGAATAAATTGACTAATTAAACTTTTTGTTACTTTGGCCTTTATGAAAAACAGTTTTCAACATTAAGCTGAGTAGACCAATCTTCAGACCACCTTATCAATGCCGTTTTGAAGCCCAAGGAATGAATCAAAGTTTTTAATTAATGATAAAATCTTTGTATCATCAGCATTTGCTTCAAAAATATTTGAAATGATCTCTAACATATCGTTAATGTAGATGGCAAAAAGAAGAGGACCCAAAACCGAGTCCTGAGGAATTCCACTTTCAACACCTAACTAAGACTCGCATCATCAAGAACAATTCTTTATGACCTTCCAGTTAAAATGAACGCTTCCACTCAACAATTCTTTATCCTAGGCCAAAATATCTAAGCTTATATTCGAGTTTCCTGTGAGAAACCTTATCAAAAACTTTTACAAAATCCGTATAGACTTTATACACAGCAAAAACTTTAGAGAATGCTTCTGTAAATAGATCAATAGTCTCAGACAGGTTAGTGGTTTAGGTGTACATGATTTTTGGAAGACGAAATCAAATTTTTATTTAAAAAATGATCTAAAATTTTCTCTTTCGAAATACCCTCTAAAATCTGGCATTTTGAAGTTTATGATCAATTTTTGATGCTCAAAATGATTAAATCAAGTTTTAATTATAAAATAAGTTGTTATTTCGTAATAGAATTAGTGCATAAAAACATTTTTGGGTTTACACACTTTGTTAAATCTAGAGGTAAACTCTGCACAAAAGTCTGCAAAAAATAACTCAGTTAAATTAGTATCATTTAGATGATGTGCACTCTGCAATGTTAAAGATTTAACAAAGTTAATAATCCAAAAATATACCTCTGCAATTATAATTTTAAATAATAACAATTTATTTAATAATTAAAGCTTGTTTGATCATTTTGAGCATCAAAAATTAAACTTCAAAATGTCCTAAAATCTTGCAAATAATACAAGTTAGAGAAGCATTAAAAAAAATAATTCAAATCTCTAAAATTTCTATTTCCTATTTCTTTTGTTTTTTTTTCAATCTGAAGGATCTTGTGATACAAATCCAAATAAACACAATAAAGTTTTTTCAATCACAAGTTTTTTTTTAAATCAGCGATTTTCTAATCTCTAGCAGAATATCTGACAGTCCTATTTTATCTTGAAATTTTTTAATTATGTTAAAGAGGTAAATTTTATTTTAAATTAAAAGAAGACATTTTGTCCTAAAATGCATGAAAAAAATTTTTAATATCGATTGTCTACTGTTAGCTTGTATAAAGATTAAAATCGATAAATAATTATTAATTGAATATAAATTATGCTAAGAAAAAATCAAATATAAAAATATTATTCTCTAGATTTCATCTTTAATCAAGAAATCGCTTCGAAATTTTTCTTACATATTGGCTAAACCACTTAGGCATGCTTTACTTGGTCAAAACATCAAACAGCCGATTGCTCCTGCTGATCACGTTTTACATCATCTATTTATTTCTCGGCGCAATTGTCTTAGATAATTTGGAATCGCCTCATGAGGCGCAACTTATCAATGAATTGAATAGATATGTTGAAAATTTTCGCCACCGACACAATGACTGTCTGCCAGTAGATGAGCTTAACGAATTCATTCAACTAGTAAGCACGGCTAATGACCAAGGCGTGCCTGCTTTAAAAAATGTGTCCAAAGAGCAAAATTGGAGTTTCGGTCAGGCGTTTTTTTTCTCAGGAACTGTACTGACCACCATAGGATATGGAGATGTTTACCCTCAGACTCAATTGGGCAAAATTTTTTGCATCGCTTTTGCCTCAATCGGCATTCCGATCACTTTACTGCTTTTGTATGCCATTATTGAGAGACTAATGGTCAAAACATCAAGAGCACTGGACATTTTTATCAACAAAGTACAGCCTGCTCTTAACACAGCTTCTCTCATGTCAAAACCAATAGAGAGATCTCATATGCATATATTGTTCGCTTTTCTCTGCACCTTCATAGTTCTTGTCTTTTTTTTGCTGATTCCGGCCGCCATTTACTCAGATATTGAAGGCTGGTCATTTTTAAATGCTTTCTATTATTGCTTTATTTCACTTAGCACAGTTGGTCTCGGAGACTATGTACCAGGAGATTCGAACTTGCAAAAACACAGACATCTTTACAAGATATTTTCAACCTTGTATCTAATCATTGGAGTTATGGTCATGGTTTGGTTACTTCAGATTTACAGTGAAACGCCCGAGTTTAACTTTTATAAATTCTTCACGCTAAGTAAAGATGGCATTTTGACGCATCACATCGAGACAGTGCATCCTGCTGCATCCTTTTCTAAATTTGAGTCTTCACACTTGGACAACAAAGGGTCCGAGGCGGCAATTCCTTACGGAAAATACTCAAATGAAAAGAATGAAGTTTATGATCCAATAGATTCGCCAAAAATCGCTCACTTACCAAATGATTCTGAGCAAATCTTAGATGGTTCAAATAGCAATTCTAACTATCTGTCTACAGGTTCGTTCGATCCGCCAATTCAACAATAGATTAGACAAGAATTCTAAAATAAAAACTCGAGTGCGTGTTATCAGCCTAATTGTTTTTTTCAGCTAGCCCAATATTTTATTATTAATTTAACAACAATTTCTTTAATAGTCTCATTTTTTTTCTATTAAAAAGTGTTAGAAAATCTTTAGGATAAATCTTTTAAATGTAAATTAGTATTTTTTTTGTAATAATTAATCTATTAAATCAATTGAATTTTTTTTGGATAAAATATTGTTAGTCAATAATTGATTAAAAAAAAATTCCAAACGAGTCGAAATAGGTTGTTTAAATTTTACAATTTAGATTTTTTTTATTCATTAGATTTGAACTGTTTGAATTCTTAAAAATTAATATGTTGTTTTAGTTAAATAGTAACTTATTAATAATCTGTTTGAATAATAAATATTTAATGTAAATTTTAATAAATAATTGCACATGATATTTCTGTTGTTATTTATTTTCAATAATGAATTAAACAAAGCTGAATCAACTCAAATCTAGGTATTCTTTGAATATTTTATAAAAAAAATAAAAAATGTTTCTTTAAAGATATTTTAATCAATTGCAACGATTCGACAGAGATTAACTTTTTTTTTTTAAATTTATTCTATTTAAAAATTAAATAGCTAAAAATTTAATAAACATTATTGAATTGACATGATGTTTTTTGGTAATTTTTCCTGTAAATTACGTAAAATTCCGTAAAAAAGTAGTAATCTATGTAATTTTAATTTATTTAATTTTTAATTTACAAAAGAAAATTTACGAAATTTATCTGTAAAATTAAGTAAAATTTCCTTAATTTTTACTTTTTTACGCTAATCGTAAACATTAACCTAATTAAAATTTAATTATTTTCAAAAAAAAATTGTTTTATTAATTTATTTTATTAATATTTAGAAATTTTTAATCATTTATTTTTTAATTTTTTTTGTTTTTTTTTCGCGAGGAAGCTCTATCATTTTTTAAGCTATTTTTAGCGTTGACCAAGCTAAATTAATACCTATGCTAAGTGGAGCAAATTTTTTTAAAATGATTTAAAATGTTTAAATTAAATATTATAAAAAATAAAATAAGAATTTTAAAAGTATCAAATTTAATTTAAAGGGTTAAATCTCCTCCAAAATCTCCATATTTAAATCCAATAGAGATGTAATGGAATGAGTTAAAAGCTTTTGTAAGTAAAAAAGCAATCAATAATGAAAAAGATGCTTACGAAGCAATATTTGAATTTAACAGACTGCTTAAGCCTGCAAAATGCCGCTGTTAAATAGATCATCTTAAAAAGGTTAAAATTTGATATTTGTATTTCAAGTATATGTAATTAAATTTTAACTAGGTAATTCCCATATTAATTGAGAAAAAATGTTTATTGATCAAATAAATTTTTTAAAACTTTAATATTTTACTTTTTTTACTTACTTACACCTTTTATTACCATTTTTTACTGAAGAAAAAATGTGAATTTATGAAAAATTACGGAATTTTACGAAAAATTGTTTAACAGAAAAAAAACCTCTTTTTATCGAACGAATGATTCTTCGAAATTAGGAAAAAACGATAATTTTTGGAAATTAAGGTAATTTTACGTAAATTTTTGAATTATTCAGAAAAATTTCCTAATTTTCTTTGGTAATTTATTATTTAGCTCATTATCAATTTCGATCTGATTGTGCTACCGATTATTGAGGATACTCTTCAATCAAAACTATGTTTTTTTTTGTAAAAAATACCACTTTAATGAAAATTTTTAGAAATCATCAATGAGTAAGTGAAAATTTAATGAATAATGAATAATTGTTCTATAAAACAGGTGTAAAAATTTAACTCGTAGTCGTACTGTATCGTAAATTATTTTAAAGTTTTAAAAAATAAAAATTAATTCAATAAATTTTTCTTATACTTTAATTAAAAAGAAGTTCTCCTTCTTTATATTAAAATAAATGAAAAAGTAAATAAAATAAACAGATTAAAAGGCATTATATTTTAAAATATACGGTAAATAAAGAAGACAAATTAAAAGAAGTTTAGTTTTTATCCAAAAATATAGTAAATATTTCTCATTTTTTTTGAAAAATTATTCTATTTTAATAAGTTTTCTCTAAAAATTTAATTTAGACAAATTAATGACCAAATTTAAACGAGGATACTCAAAAATTATCACTAAAAGAAGGTTTTTAAGTATTTTTTTGTTTTAAATTTATTGCAGAAGCATATTTTAAAAGTGAACATTCAATGCATTTAACTGAATATTTTATATCTGCAAATCTCTGCAAAAAATTTATGCATTCTTAATAATTCATAATAATTGGATATGGTTTAACACTGTTTTTTTCAATTTAAAATTCTTAAAAATCTTTTTTAAGTCTTTTTAACAGGTTATTTAAAGGATGTAATTTAATTAAACCTGTTATATCAATAATTATATACAATCGTCATATGGATATTTAAATTAAAGATTTTAATTAATTAATTTTAATTATAACTAATAGTTCTGTAATATTCAACATAATCCCTTAAACAGGACTCCGCTCGTTTAATTTTTTTATGATGACTTAATAATTTTACTTATTAAAGTAAGCTTGAATTTTTAACCTGTATCTTAATCTATCTTTAAATGTTGAACATTTTCAAGAGAATTTAAACTTTTAGAAAGTATTTTATTTTGGGTAAAATATCAAAATTTGAAAACATGTTCTATCAAAAAAATTAAAAAAAGCTTGGTCAAAACTAGCTCCAGCTTTAATTCGTTTTAAAATTCAAACCAGTTTTTAAAATTAAGTTTAATTTCCGAATAGTCGACTAGCTCTAGGCCTAATTATTTTAGATCTGTGGGTTAAATGTATCATCATATTGTTGCAGATTTTTACAAAAATCTGGATATTAATGTGCAAACTACCAAAATTATTGTTACCTTATAATGAACATTACTCAAAAATAAAGTGAGTTAACTATGCTGAATAAATGAGAGACAAGAGCCTAGGACAAGCATCATTTGGAAAGAATTCATTTTAAATTCTATTCTTAAATTTTTAGTACTTTTTTATTTTTAAATTTATTAAATTTTATTTTATTTATTCAAAAAAGTTTTTGCATTTTTGATGGAACTAGGAGATTAATAGTAAGAGAACGGCTTATAAAATAATGAATTCTAGGTGATGATTTGTAAAAAATTAAATAATTAGCTTAAAAATATAAGTCAAAAAATCACCGGTTTATCAGACAGAATAACGAATTCTAATAGTTGAAAGTTTTATCTTAAATCAAATATGTATAATCAAAGTTGTTCCCTAAAACTCGTTTTTTTTTTTAAATTGCAGATTTAAGAAAATACCTGAAATTACTTATCAATAAAAATAGAATCTAAATTTTGGTCATTTTTTATTTAAATTGTATGTTTATTCGTGTTAAGCAAAAATAAGATTGGATTTGAGCAGATATTTTATCAGATTTAATTTCTAAATTTTTATATATTTGTCCAAATAAAAATTAAAAACATTTAGCTTTGTCTATAATTAAATATCAATAAAAAACGTACATAGATTTCCATTTTTGGTCAAAATTTAAATAAGTTCCTAGAGAAGAGAATGTTTTTTTTGTAAATTTAAATATTCAATCGTGTTAATTTGGAAATTTTTTTAGTTAATTAATTATCACTCACATCCTCCATTAGCACAAATGTTGTTCAATGTCAGTTTAGCTTCAGGGACATCGTGCTTAGCTGCATGTTCAATCAGTCGTTTTGCTTCACTAAAATTTAGAAATTTTTCATGAAAGCCTATTTTTGTTTTATAACAATTTACCTTTCATTAATACCAGCTCTAAAACCTTTAAAATGTCCCACCGCCAAATTATAAGAAGCATGAGGATGTCCTTGGTTTGCTGCTGCTTTATATAGTTCCATTGCCTTTTCGTGATCTCTTTCCACTCCGACTCCTTAAGTTTAATAATTTTAAATCCTTAAAACAAACTTTTTCAATACCGTGTAAATATCTATTTGCTAATTCATGTTGGGCAGTATCATATCCTAAATAAGAATATCCTTTTAGCATATTGACATGCATATGTTCAAAATAGTAGTACGCATAGAATAATAATGCTATAGCTAAGACGACCAGTAAAACCTTTTAAATTTCTAAATTAATTTTTATCACTTTTGTTTATCAAATAAAGATTACTTGAACAGCTATACACCACCATGGATCAGGTCGCCTTTTACGAGCTAAATACACTTTGCCACCATAAGGTAAATCATCATCGCTATCATTATCATAGTCTAGGTTGCCATATATTTTCTCCAAAAGAGCTTCTTCTTCTTCCTCTTTATACACTGTATTTCTTCTTTTCAGATTACTGTTATCACTCGATGCCTTTTGCATTTTGATTTTAATTTTTTATTTTTAAAACTTGAGTTTTGAACATTAAATATGGCAATAATATAAGATTTTATAAATTCAAATTGGAAAAATCGATATTTTGCCTTTAAATTAAAATTTTATCCAAAAATCAAGTTATTGTTAATATTTGATTTTAAAAATATAGTGTGACACAATTCACTTTTCTCAAAATCAAAAATTAAATTAATTTTCGATTTTAAGAAAATAGTAACTTTTTGATCAGCAACAATTGGGGAAAATATTATGCGGCTGGATAAAAAAAATTCATTTTGTTTTTCGGAGCAATTTATTTTTTAATAAAAAGTTTAGAAATTTTTGGCTATATTAGTTAATTAAGTCTTGCACCAAAGGCTCTTTTGAATAATTATTGTACATTTCAACTAAGACAAATTTTAACAATGCTAATTTTTTTCTGCAGCTTTGCATTTATTCAAATCGTTTTAAAGGTTCTGTGAACAAAACCATAAAGGTATGCTAAATAGCTGAGATAGTTTGAAAAATATTTGAAATTTAATGGCTATCAATAAATTTCCAATTAGTTAGCACGCTTCGAATTCTGAGCGCACACGAGAGCTTTATATTAGATCTTAATTCTAAATGTAAAAATTACTTAGCTTCTTTGTATTATAAAAACCTAATCTATGTTTCTAAATAATTATTTTCCAAATTTTATTATTGTTGTTTTAAATTTTTACAAAAAATATAAAAAAACAGAGTAAAAACGAGTCTAATTCAACAAAATCTAAATTAAATAAATATTCAAGATAACCTTTAGAAATGCAATCAGATTGTTACAGAAATGGTTATTTCAACATTCAAGATATTATGGCTTCTCAGGAAAGAATATCATGTAAATTTGAGATCGATGTGCCCAACATGGGTTTCTTGGACTCAAGTTCACACGACTCGAACATAAAAGTCGGATCCAAACTAGACTTGCCTTACTGGCTTGTAAAAGCAATTTACAATGAAAAATTTAAATTTGTTAATATTGATTTACCAAAGTGGTATAAAAAATTCTATCATGACATTTTAGAAGCCGATGCTTGTGTGGTCGATCTGAGAAAAATGGGACCTTACTATTACGATTTCGGAGTTTTATTATTAAATTTAGTAGAAACAGATATTGGACTTAATATTGCTAGAACATTACTATCGGTAAAAAAATAACAAAAATTTTTTTATTTTTAAAATCTAGCTTATTTAAGTGTTTTCGTAGTCGATTTAGACGAATTATGGACTTATCGTCTCAAACAGATCACAGAGATTTGTATAAAGCCATCTCGAAATTGGATTTTACCGAAACTGAAATTTACAAAGCGGGACAAACCGATGCAAATGGTTTCATTCGATGGCAAAGGAGAGAATTCTGCAAACTGCTGCCTTCGATTATTGTCACTGCCAACAAAAACAAAAGAAAAAGGGCCGATAGTAATAACGAATAGGGCCTTGAAAAGAATAAGCTTGTCGTTCGGTGTAAATCTTTTTATATGTTCACATTTTTTTGTATTTTTCTTCCTGCAAGTATTAATTACAATTGTATAAAATTTTTATAAAGTTTAGATTATCTATTATTTTAAAATATGAATTTTATGGTATTTTTTTTATCTAGAAATTTTGAACTTAAAATTTAAAAAATATTGTGTCCTGATCAAATATATAAAGAATTATGATTTTACTTAAGAAATTTATTCGAAATTTAATTAATAAATGATAAATAATGACACACTTATAATTATTGATACCTTAATCAGAAAAAAAATTTTAATTATCTTCTTATTATTTAATTTTGAAAAAAAACGAATTATGTCTTCCTCTGTGTCCGGTGAAAATATTCAATTCAGCTAAATATATTTTTAATACTTTAAGAGAATTAAATTTGAATGAATCCTTTATGAGATTTTAATTTAATAATTTCTCTATTGATGAAATAAAAAAGGCTGTAAATTAACTTCCTGGTTTCATTGGAATTCATACTAAAATCATCCAAAATATTTAAGAATTTTTGTTCTATTATTTTATGATCTATCTAATGGTTACCCAAATAAAAGATATTAACAACTGTCGAGGGATATCAGTCCTTTATACAATAGCGAAAATATCTTAAAAGCTTTTAGCAAAACAGATAAGTTATTATTTTGAATCGAAAATGATTTTCTTCAATGGACAACATAATTTAAGATTTGGACATTCTTGTTAAACAGTCATCAATTTAAAGGAATTAAAAATTAAATTACAAGTGAAGCAAAAAGCCGTCTTGAATGCCTCAGTGATAGCCGATCTAAATGTTAGATTAGTTTTGGTTAAATTTCAAAAATAAAAGCAACACTTTTTTTATCAAATGTATAAATATTAGTTTGAAAAATCTCAAAAAATTAAAGTAGTCCTTAATAACGATATTTTAATTAATTTAAATTACTACTGAGAAATAAGTTGTTTTGAAAAATGGCTGATTACTTGGCATCAATATTTGGCACTGAAAAAGACAAAGTCAATTGTTCATTTTATTTTAAAATTGGAGCTTGCCGCCATGGTGAAAAGTGCTCCAAAGTCCATAACAAACCAACATTTAGTCAGACAGTATTGCTCAAAAATTTGTACGTGAACCCATTGAGCACCACAGTTCGAACCCCGGACAACATTGTATTGGACCCCAACAATGAAGAGCAAGTTCAGAAGCATTTCGATGATATTTTCGAAGAGTTATTTATAGAAATGGAATCAAAGTATGGAGAGATTGAAGAAATGAATATATGTGACAATCTAAGTGAGCATTTGGCTGGGAATACATATGTAAAATTTCGCTATGAAGAAGACTCTGAAAAAGCTTGTCAGGACCTAAACAATAGATGGTTCAATGGCCGGCCAATATATGCAGAGCTATCGCCAGTAACAGATTTTCATGAAGCTTGTTGTAGGCAATATCAAATGGGCGAATGTCCAAGAGGAGGCTTTTGCAATTTCATGCATCTGAAACCAATATCAAATGCGTTAAGACGCAAACTGTATTCTGTAAAAAGCAGATCGAGATACCAAGATTATGATCATGACTATCGAGGTGATTATTCGCCATCGATGGACACTATGGGAGGTGGTGGAGCATATTATGATGAGTTATCGAGAAATAGTGGTAGATATGAAGATCGAGATTCGCGAAAGTCAAGATCACCTTCTAGAAAACATAGACGTTCTGGAAGGCATTAGATAAATAATTACCTGATTTTTAAAAAAATTATTGTTTTTTATTGAATAAAATAAAACTTAATGTAAAATTTACATAATTAATACTGATAGATTGTGTTTAAGATTTTTCGATTTTTAAATATAAATTATCTTAAAATAATTTTGAAACTCTTTTAAAAGAAATTATTTATGATCTATATAAAGAAAATATTCAGTGTAAATCTAAAACAATTTTGACAATTTTTCCAATAGTTTAAAGTTTGTCAATTTGGAAAAAAATCAAAGATTTTTTAAATGCTTTTTTTGAAATAATAAGATTATTCCGTGTATATTCTGGATTTAATCTTATTCTTAAGTTAGCTATTAGAATAGTATTTAAAGTATTTATTTAAAATTTTTTAAAAACAAATGTTTACCGATGATACAGCATTAATCATGAACCAATCTATTTCGTATGGCCACTGTAATGCAGCTACCATATACGACTTCCTTAGTAAGTTGTCTCCGCAAGTCTGCTTGCTGTAGCTCATACTTATTGATATTATTAATTATCTCTTTTAAAAAATTTGAAAAATCTAAATAAATGGTGCAATTTAGATTTAATCGATATAAGCTGGTTAAATTTTTATTCGTTCCAACATAGAATTTTTGAAATGATGATAACTTTTTCATGTAAAAAACTAAAGAGTTGAGTAAAATGACTCAGTCGGCTGTTTCTTAGAGCTTTCAATTTTCAATGATATTAATTTAATTCTTTTAAATTTAAAAAAAAAATAAAATTCTTTTCTTGTGGTTAAGCATCTATTCAATTTTATACAGATATTTTATATGATATTATACATATAATTATTTATACAGATATTAATCATCTTAAAAATATCAAGAATATATGAATTATCATTATTTAACAAAGATGTGATCGTAGGTATCATCCTGATGCTATTTTGTGATATAATTGATTATAGATCAGAATATAAGTGATTTGAAATTTTAAATAGCAAAGATTTAAAATTTCAAATCACTTATATTGTGACTTCGAACAAACTTAATTCTCCCTCGCACAGACTAATACAGTATCACAAATTTAACCACACTTCTTTACTTAAAGATATAATTTGGTGCTGGAACTGAGAAAAGACGAACAACAAACTTTAATCTTGAGAACCTCAATTTTTGCTGATGACACTTCAAGTCTAAAAGTAATTCTCTTTAATAAAAGCAAAAAGTAACGTAATTTTAAATGATTTAATCGTAGATACCTCATGACTAACTAGAATACATACTTAGAATTATGTCATTCGGATTTTATTAACATTTAAAATTCAATTGTAAATTTTTCTTTTATAAATTTTGTGTGACGAAGGTTGAATGAAATAGGTTCATTAATTCATGTTGAAAGTTAAAAATTAAAAGCAATTTTTGATCATTTATTTTAAAAAATTTTACATCATTGAAATTGTCTTTATTTTGAAATAAATACAAATAAAAGATTTAATTAACTGAATTTTTTTAAAAAGTTTAATTAAAAATATGTGTGATTTTTTTTGAAACGAGTCTCTTTGATTTTTCGATTTTTAGTAAAATCTTAAAAATAATTTCAATTAGATAATTTCAACATTAAAGCAATAAATAAAGTCATGACTTTAAATATTTAATAATTATTTGAAATTATGAATAAAATTCTTAAAAAAATAATTAGACTGTTCAGAACATAATCCATGAGACCCATACTCACCACTTTGATTCACTTAATATTTTAAAATATGAGTTTTAACAATGAAGCCTGTATAACAATAGGGGGAATAAAAGTTCGATTTCCTAAAAAACCCTATCCGTGCCAAATATCAATGATGGACAAAATAATTAGAGGCTTGCAAAGGAAACAAAATTGTTTGCTAGAAAGTCCGACTGGTAGCGGAAAAACACTAAGTCTTTTGTGTTCAACTCTTAGTTGGCAGAAGACTGAAAAAGAAAACATCCGATCACGCTTGGTCGAAAATGGTACCTTAAAAATTGTTTTCTTCATTCTGTAATTAAAATTTTAAGATTTAAACCGAGCTCAAAAGGTTAAGGAGTCATGTTACTGTGATTGTGCTCAATTGAGGAAAAAAGAAAAATTCAACTCGAAGAATATTAAAAAAAAAGGGATAGTTTACGAAGAAGAAAGTGATGATAGTGAAGAAGAAAATAACTTTATGCCAAATCCGGATTGTCCATGTGTTTGTCATGGAATGTATCAATCTGAGCCAGAAATTTTAGAGCATCAAAAATCTTCTAAGGTTCCAACTATTTTTTTCTGTACAAGAACACACAAACAAATAACAAATGTCATTAAAGAATTCAAAAAAACTCCTTATGCTAGTGATGCTAGGTTCAGTCATATAAAAATTTTATTTTCATATATTTTTATTTTATCTATAAAGAATGACAATTCTTGCCAGCAGAGCTCATTCTTGTATTCATCCCCAAATTTCTAAAATGCCCAATAAAGACGAAATGTGTAAAAAACTTAATAAAGACAAATCAATTACAAGTAACTCTGAGGTAATAATTTAATCGAATATTAATATTGATATATAAATTTAATTTATTGATGTATTTTTTGATGCATAGAGTAAAAACGATGGATCGGAAAAGCAAGATTTTGGATCAGGAGGCTGTACTTATTTTAATAGATTCAAAAAGCAGCCTTTATCTTATGAAAACTACGGTTTAAAAGAAAAAGTTTGGGATATCGAAGATTTAATATACAGCTTTAAACGAAAAAGAGTATTTTGAATTTATTTAAATTACAGTAATTATTATAAAGTAAATAATTTTTATTTTCAAAAGTTTTGTCCATATTATGGAGCTCGAGAGTTGATGAATGTTGTTGACATAATATTCTGTCCTTACAATTATTTAATTGATCCTAGAATACGATCATCAGTAACATTTTGATTAATGTTTAATATTTTAATTTTTAATTCAACTTTTTTAGATGAACATTAATCTTAAGGATCAAATTGTTATTGTAGATGAGGCACACAATGTTGAAGATGCCTGTAGGGAATCAACAACTTTTTTTATTTCAAAATTTCAACTCGAGATTGGAGTTAAAGAGTTGAAAGAACTTTCAAATTGGTTTACAGATGAAAAAATACACGGTTCAACAGTTTATTTCCAACATGTGGTAAAAAACTTGGCAAAAAAACTTAACTCATTGTATAATTTGAATCAAGTTTGAAAGGTTAATAGATTGGATAGATCGACTTAGCTTGAACATGGAACAACGCGATTTTGATGCATCCATGAGCAAAATTTTAAATGGCATTGAAATGATTGCCGAATTAAAAATGCAAGGCATCGGTCCGGATAAATATGAAGTTTTTAAAGTAACGTTTTTAAAAAATCTTTTTTTTTTTTAAAATGAGTTTTTTTTTTAAATGGGTTTTTTTTTTAGAAAAATATGTCAGAACTCAATTCAGAAACTGAGGGCAAAGAACGAGAAAAAGATATCATCAGTGATTCTGTTAAAATTTTAATAAATCAAATTGATCTAATGTTAGAATTTTTGTACATGGAAAACCATGAATTTATGGAAGATTTTCGCATTGCAATAACTAAGAAAAAAGTTGATGATCCCCAAATAAACGTATGAGGAACATATTGTATAATACATCTTGTCTATTTTATTTAATTTCAGGATGAAGAAAGTCTTTTGAGATCAACACAGTTCAGAACGTTTGCTCAGCAAGCAAAATGGACTTATACCATCAATTTTTGGTGTTTAAATCCAGGAGTAGTAAGTTTTTATTTTAAAAAGAAATTTAACTTTATAAAAATTTTTATAAAGGCTTTTTATTATCTTAAACATTGCCATTCAGTAATTTTAGTTTCTGGAACTTTATCTCCAATGGATACATTTCAAACTGAGCTTGGGGTTAAATTCGAACATCAACTAGAAGCAAATCATGTTATTTCAGGTTAATTTTTTTTCATTTATAATTATGAAAATTTTAATTACAAAAAAATAGATAAACAAGTTTGGGTTGGAAGTATTGGCTATGGTCCTACTGATGTAAATCTATTAGCCACTTTTAGAACGTTCGAAACCTATTCTTTTCAAGACGAAATAGGAAGATTAGCACTTGACGTCTGCAAGGTACCGTCATTTTATTTTTTAATTAAGTTAAAAAGATCAATTTTAGGTTATAAATAGAATATACCATTCTGGTAAAGTGATAATAATCTAACTAGAAAATAGTTATAAACTTCTAGACTTAATTAGAATAGGAACGCAAAATTCTGAAAAATTTGCTAAAACGACAAAACTAGCTCAAAAAGCTTGATAAATTTTATTTAAAAAAATTTTCAAGTTTATTAATCAAAGAGAAAAAAGTCTTGCTTTCGTTTCTTTCCTTAACCTTTTTGAAATAAAAATTAATTTTTTTATCGACAGTTCGAAAACACAATGATGAAAATAAATAAAATAAAAATAAAGCATAAATTAAAGTTTGTCGATTCTCTGACCTAATATCATTTAATGTTGCTTATTTCTTACTTCTAAAAAAAATTAAAAGTTAATTTTTTCAGCCATATAAGCATTAATAAAAAGATCAAGATCGACATTTATTTATTATTTATTAAATGTATTTTCAAATTTATTTTTGAACTGATTTAAAAAAAAATAATGAAAAAAAAATTTCAAATATCTTGAATTAACATTAAAAAAATGAACTAAATGAAAAATGAAGTTTGTCAGTTTTAATCAAAATTGTCAATACATGAAAATATCACGAATAATGACTAAAAAAAAAATTCTAAATTTAAACCTCTTCCTAATTTACCGATTTGTAAAAAATTTTAGGTGTTATTTATTGAATTTTTTTAATTTTTTTAATTTTATCATCGCCAGAATTGGCGTAAATTGAAAATAAATAATAACAATAATAATTTAGTTTCTTAATTGTTTTTTTTGGTTTTAAAAAAAAACCCAAAGACATATTTATCTCAAATGATAAAAAATTTTGAAATTTAAAAACAAAACAAAAATTTTTAACAAAGAATCAAAATTTTTTATCAATTTTAAACAAACAATTTACAATTATCGTTTTAATTTAAATAATAAATAAAACCAAATGTAACAAAATTTTGATATAATCTAACCAAATCAATTAAATTTTTAAGAACATTTCTCTAGAATTAGAAAAATGCTTAATGATCATCAAAAAAAAATTAAACAATTATTTATATTATTATTTAGACAATACCATATGGGGTATTATGCTTTTTACCTTCATACTCTCTAATGACAAAGTTAATGAATCGATGGAATGAAAGTGGAATAATTAACGAAATTAAGGTTTACAAACAGGTTTTTTTTGAGCCTCGAGTGGCAAAAAATTTCGATCAATTACTTAAAGATTTCTATGACAGTATTGAAAATAGTTCCGGAGGTGAGTTTTTTTTGTTAAAAAAGGCAAGATAATTCAATTTGAACCCAGGTCCAAAAAATAATGGTGCTTTGATGTTGGCAGTTTATCGGGGGAGAGCAAGTGAAGGTCTAGACTTTTCTGACAACTACGCTCGAGCTGTAATTGCAATTGGTATACCCTACCCAAATATCAAAGACATTCAAGTAATAACTAACCTTAGCAGGTTTAGATTGTTTTTAAACAAAAATCAATTTTAGGTTGATTTAAAGCGAAAATATAATAATGCTTTGTCTACGAAAAAAAATCTTTTAAAAGGGGATGATTGGTATGAGATTCAGGCCTACAGAGCAGTTAACCAAGCTTTGGGTCGTTGTATTAGACACCGGTAATTTATACCAAAATAATGAAAAAAAAATAATTTAAAACTTAATCTTTTAATCTTTAAGAAATGATTGGGGTGCAATAATTCTAGTTGATGATCGATACTTTAAGAATCCTCAAAAATATTCCAAAGGCTTGTCCAAATGGATACGTCAAAGATATCAGACTTTTCGCAATTACACATCTGCAATGGAATCATTGAAAAAATTTAGTCACGAAATGATAAATTTTAAAGGGTATTTTTTAGCCTATAAGTCTATAAAGAACTAAGATATAAGGAGGTTTTTAATTAAGAGAATTCCATCCAACTCAACAAAGCCAGAGTACATTGAGTGATTCGGATGTAAATAATCTAAGTATTAAGGTTGATCAAACATTATTAAATGATAATAAGCTATCAAAAATTAAAAATGAAAACGAAACATTTATAGGCGGAAGTTTTCCAGATTCTCGATTTGAAGACAAGCAAAGAAATTCAAAAAAGAACTTCTTTACCAGCACTCAAATGTCACAAAAAAACGATTCTCCGTTGACGAAGAGCGGCAAGAAGAGAGCCAGAAATCTAAACGAAGAAAGAAATTCAAATTCGCCCATTTCTAATTTTAGAGATTTTGAGTTCAAAAAGGATAACAAATTTTCTAAGTCTAGTAAAACGAATGAAATTGTTGAAATTGATGAGGATGAGGAGGATGATGGGATCACCTATTTGGATAACACAGAATTGGAAGTTGATGATGAATTTGAGGCTGATTTTACTTTTATTAAAAAGCAAAAGAAAAACTCCAACACTTCAATCGAAGAAATTTTGTAAATAGTTTAATTCGCATTTTAATTTTATCTCTATGTACCAAATTAAAATTAAATCTTTATAAAGTATCTTTGCAAAGAACATTAATTTTAATTTAAAAGCTTTTTTAATCAAAAATTAATTACAACTTTATTATAAATAAATTATCTCAATTATCAATTTTGATCTTGCAGAACATTTACTGCATAGATTATTTCTTAATAATTAAAAAAAATTTATAGCCAACCTCTTGTTCATTTATTTGTTTAAATTACCCGATTTTTTTAATTTAAAGTGCATTTTTCTAATTAGATTTTAAAAGAATTTAGTAAAATCTAAGTTTGGATTATGTGATCACTGATCAAAAATTACCTCTCCAATTTCTTATATCAATGTCTAAGTTTGTAAATTTTAAAAATGAAAAAAATATACAGAAAAGTTTATTGAATTTTATTTTATAAAAAAATAAATAGAAAAAATCCAAATTTACAAAATTGAATTTTTAGAACAAATATTACAGATTGAATTATTCTTTGCATTTATTTTTCAGTTTTTTTTGCCTTTGTGGCATTGATTGAAATAAATTAATTAGATATAAATATTTAATAATTGATTTTTGATTTAGAAAATTTATAAGCAATTATTAATTTATTTATAACCAATTCTTTCATATCTTAAATAATAGTAAAAATTGAACGGTAAATTTTAGTTATAACAAAATAACTATTAATTAGATGAATTTGGTAAAAATCTCAATGTTTAAAAAAAGTTAAGAAAAATTTTTTTTCAATTCTTTTTAAACTAATTCTAGCATAAAACATATTAAAAATTTGATACATTCAGAACTGGCTGATTTTGAGTTTAATTTAAAACAAACTAAAAACCATGATATTGACACTGACATGAAATATTTACCGGCATTAATATTGAAAAATAACCAGTATAGAAATTGTTATCTTTAAAAACGATTTGATCGGTCCATGAACTTTCTGTAAAACTTTGTTTGAAAATTTCTATTAGTTCCATATCTCTAGTCCGTTCATAAATATCATGATTTATTTGATTTGGATTTAATCGCTTTAAACAATAAATTTTTACACTGCTCTGATGCACTTGCTTTATTTGGCAACAAGATACTACTTTTAGCTCATTTTGATTCTTCCAAATCATAGATTGACTCTTGCAAAAGCCTTGACACTCGGCAATATTGTATTGAATAGTTTGACAGTTAGGTCCAATTTTAATTTTGTATCTTTTTATGAACGGCCGGCAATAGGAGTCACTGGGTACGAAATAGTATTTTTCTTTGATCGGTTCTTTTGTTTGTGCCTTTTTTAAGATGTCTGATAAATTCATGTAGGAGGACTTTTTATGATCACTTCTAATCCTACACTCCAAGTTATTAATGCAAAAGCTCAAAGTAATTAAAAAAAACAAAAATATGAAATTCTTTAAAGACATTCCAAATCTAAATAATTAAACAATTTTAATATGTGCTCTTTTTTTGATAATTCTAACAAGGAAATAATTTCACAGTTTTAACTTCCTGCTACAATTCATGATAAAAAAAATTAATTTGAATTCTAAACGCCAACTACTATTTTGGCACAAAAATAAAATTAAAATTGGAATTTTGATTATTATGGACTTGCTGAAGAATACGCTTATAGCATGAGACTTAAATTCCCTGTTTGAACAGACTAGAGTTGAAAAAGTAAAAAAAAAACAAGTAATTTTGAAATCACTTAGAATTTTATATATTTTTTTTTAAATTGGAAAAAATTATTTAATAATGATTTCTTATCAGTCAGTAAATTAATGATGTTATGATTTTTATAAATATGAAAATTCGACAACTAATTGAACCATGTAAAATTTGAAATTGAGGAATTAATAAGTTCCTTGCTTCACTTTACTCGAGCTAATCCTAAATATGCTCACGTACATAAAGCACTACTGTCTCTTGTTTTGTAGATTAGAGATTATAAAAATCTAATTCGTATTAGATGTGGGAAGAAGTTTATTTGTTTCATTTGGGTAGGTACCACAATAGATACCATATAATAGCGGAATTATTTTAATAAAAAAATTCATCATTTAGCCAAATATGCAGTTAATATTGATTTTAAATTTAATTTAAATGGGTGCTAAAAATGAGTTTCAATTTGAACTTTTTAGCACTTTAATGCCTTGATAAAAAAGATCTTGAATAAGAACAATATAATGAACTAATTTATTTTCACATTCTATATTTTAATTGTTTTTTTTCTGTTTTTTAACAAATGGAATTATTAAGGCACCCCAAGTGAATTCTTCAATCTACTTAGTTAATTGTTCAATTGACAGATATATATTTAGCATAAAGTCATATTAAATAATGAACATATCTTGGGAAACTCTAACTCCATTTATTCAATAACCCTATCTAATTCTACATTATATCTAATATCTAATTGTGTTAAGATAATGGATCACTGGGGACAAAATATTAATCTCTGACGTTTGCTGGAAAAATTTTAGAAATAAGTGAATGTTGGTTTTTGTTTTCAAGGGCTCGGAAAAACGTAAATCAAAAAATATCAACTTTTTTAAACCGATTTTAGATCAACGTTAATTATTTAGAAAAGGAAATGTTTGACTCAAAATTTCAAAAAAGCACTTTCTTTATTAATGACAAAACATTTCTTTTTTAATCAAGCTTTCATAAACAGTAAAATTCATTCATTTATGCTGTTTTAAAAAGATTAATTACGATGAATCACGTAAGTTGAAGTCTAATGACGTTATGTAATTCGTCAAGGTTCAATCCCATAGCTCTGATCATCAAATTTAATTAAATTATAAATTAAAAGTTGAGATATTTTTCAAATTATTAGTAATACGAAATCATTATAAAGAGGAATTTTCAACTAACAACAAAAGACGGAAATCTTTTGAGCATGATTAAATTATTTCTAATTTTTTAATTAAACAATTTTACGGCTTATTTACGTAAATTGCAAAATATTCGATTAAACCTGTCCATAAAAGGGCTAAGTGATCGATAAGCTAGGTACAATGAGTCCGTTAATTATAAAAATATAAACTAAATATTGGCTTAAAAAATTTTAAAAAATTGAAATAAACCAAGATCAGCCTGGTCTCTAAACTTAAATAGAAAATTTTTTTTTAGATTAAAACATTAAAATTGTTAACCAAATAAAATTCAGGGACAAAATCGATAATTAATTTCAAAAAATTTTACCTTTAAATAAAGCAGTCGTTGACTAGATTTTTTATTTTAAAATTTTAGATTTTAGAAATCTAATTTGGATTATATCAGAAACAAATAATTTAAAAAGATAAACCAAAAATAAAATTTGGTGTTTAAAATTCTAGAATTTTGTTTTTAACTAAAATGATTATATGTACTGCGATTTTAATTTACCTTTTTTTAAATTTAACCTAAAAATGAGCCTTAAACTTAAAATCTGTCTTAATACCATAAATAAGATTTTATGGATATAAGAGCCTCTGGTATCTTTTATTTTAATTCCTAAATGTAAAAATATATTATTAACTAAAGTATTAATATAAAATATTTTAATAACTTAATTAAAAATGTAAATATTTAGATATAGAGCTAATTTTTATTTTTTATTTAAAAAAAAGTAATTATGTAATCTAATGTAATTCCGAATATCTTTAAAATCAATAATTAAAATAAAAATGTAATAAACAACAAAATAAAGAATAAAGTCAAAAATTAATTTTGAATAATTTTTTTTAAATATTTAAAAAAATTAAAAAAAAATTATTATTAATTGTTTATGTATACTAAAAATGATCGTGGTTTTAAGCAATTATTTAAATTATTTAAAATTTTTATTCATTTAATAACCTTTCATAGTTATAATCAAATAAATTAATTTTTCACACTATAGTCTTTATATAAGCATTTTTATGGTAATGATTTTTTGATGAGTCCTTTTTTGAAATATTTTATTTTTGAAAGAGTGTTTTTAGTCAATCTTATCCTGAGCTATAGGAATAATTTGAAATATTTTTTTTTTAATTGCTTTTAATTTAAAAAACAATAAAACTTTTTTAATGGATATATGACGATAAATTCAATAAAAGCAGCTAAAAGCTTATTTCCTGTTTCCAGATCAGCTGTTTTCTATGTATATTATTTTTAAAATAAATATAAATTGAGACGAAGTATAATCTTTTTTTAAATCAAATCCTCTTTTAAAAAATGTATTTTTATGATATTTTCTTAATCAAACAACAATAATATTCTTTAAATTTAGTTTAGTGATTAAAATAATAAAATACTTTTAATTGTTAATTCGGAACAAAGATAATAAATAATAGGCGTTTTTTGTAAATATTTATATATCAAATACAGATCAACAGGAATAAAAATTAAATGTTTAGATTGGCGTTAATTTCCAATTAAAAAATTATTTATTTATGAAAAATAATATTTTGAAAAAAGTGTAACGAAAATCAGTGGACGACTTTTAGAAATTTACTTTCTGATCCTATTCAATCTAAATATAAAATTTGTGACGCCTAGTCAAAAAAAATTCCTGTTTTTTAAATATAATTAAATTTTGAAGAAAATTATGTTTATTTACCGTGATAAAACCAGAGACATTTTAGGAGAATGTCTTTTTCTTTTGATGAACATATACGTAATTCAGATTTTCATAATTAGTGTTAAAAAGTCCTTTATTAAATTTTGACTGTACTTGGAGAACCTTTGGTTTTTTTGTTAAAAGATGATATTTATTTTATAGCTTTTCAAAATTAATGAGAAGCTTGAGCATAAATAAGATTGAATTTGTTTGACTTAAAATTATTAATTTTCCGTGCACAAGATTTTCAATTTAAATTCTATTGTTTTATTTAGATAGATTATTAAAAAATCGTAGAAGAAAAACGCCCAAAATTTTTATTTGAATAAAATGTTTTATTCAGTAAACATTAATTTTATTTGTATAATGGCCACCTTGATTACATTGCACCGGTTCAGTTGTTATAGAATAAGCAAAAAAATGTTACAATCTATACAAACTAACAACAACGATCAAGAAAGATCTCAAAGTCACTTGGTATTTCCGTTCAAAAATGTCCAAAAATCTAGATATAAGCATAGAGAATTTTTTTACGATGTATATAAGAGAAGCTTAGACGACTTCAAAAGTGACCAGAAGGAGATTGACCAGAAAAATGAAGAAAATAACAATAATAATAGCAATAAAAAATATTTACAAAAAATACTTGAAGATAATGAAGAGGACGAGTCAAATGCGGCAAATATTAACTCCGAAATGCCATATGGTTATGTCCCATGGGGCCATTGCAATTTAGAAACAATGGAAGTTTCGCTCAATTTGGAAAAATGTGGTAGAATTACATTTAATACCACCGCATGCAGTGGATTCTGTAAATCAAATGAGCAAATAATAACTAATACGAAAATGAAGAAAAGATCTTGCTGGGCTTGTAAACCGTACAAGTTTGTTAATATCAAATATGAGATTAGATGCATTGATAATTCTAAGTCGGTTTTTAATCTAAGAGCTATCAGTGCATGTAGCTGCTTTAAGCATTCCGATATGATTGTGCCTTTGGGATCGAAATAAATTTTTTTTAAATTTAAAAATCTTAATTGATACCGAATATCAAATTTTGAGTTTTTATATCCGCTTTTTTTAATCGGGGATTTACAATGTCTGATAATTTTTTTAGTAAAAATAAATTTGTAAATAATAATTGCAATTTTTTAATAAATTAGTTTTCTAATTAAATCACTCTAAAGTTGGTTTTAGCGCTTTTGGGTAATCTTTGCCAAAAATTGAATCTATTATGAAAATAATATATGCAATGGTTTCTAGGAAACAATTCAGGCTTAGAAATTCTAAAATTTAGTAAAAAAATATAATATTATTTGGTTCATAAAAAAAATCATGTTTACTATTTGCCTTTTTTGATGAATAGTTTACTAGTTAAATACAATAGGGTCTGAAAGCAATCAAACCCACATACTAGATTTTTTTTATACTTTGAATTTCGATGAATAATTAAAAAGTTTGTTTAATAGAGGAATATAACATTGGAAAAAGATTTCGAATATTTTTAATTATATTGTCTAAAGAATTCATTTCAAACTCAATCTTAGACAATTGACAAAGAAATGACAGGAAAAATATTTCAACAATTGATTTTTTTTAAATAAACAAAAAATTAAATAAAATGAATTTTCAAATATTTGAATTGATTTAATTTAAAAATTTTAAGTAAAACCAATAATACAGTCTTATTAATTTTTAATGAGTAATTCACAGAATAATAGTGTCAAAAACGTGTTGCATAAAGAATCTTTTTTAATTAAGACTTCTGAATGCCTTGATTCTGTTCGAAAAAATATTTTATACTTTAACTTATATTTTGATGATATTCAAAATTTCTTTTTGAATTAACAATTTTATTTAAAAAATTTCTTTTGATTTGAAAATAAAATCTGAACCTTTTATAATCAATAATATGCGTGCTTTAATGTTTTGAAAATTTTAGCCTGTTAAAAATCATCATAAGAACTTAAATTTTTGCTTAGTTTTAAAAAAAAATTAAAATTAAAAAAAATGAGAAAAGTGGAATGAGAAAGAAAATCAAGAATAAGCACAATTTATTTTAATCTTCTTTCTTTTCTTTGGGATCAAACGATTCCAAAAAAACTCGATTAAAATAAGATTTGTTTTTTGATAAAATAAAATTGATTGTTTATTATAAATATTTTAAAAGACGCTACGGATTGGAAAAAAATTTCTTAATCATTAATGTTATACTTTTAAAAATTATGTCTAGTTTTTTGTAAAAGTTCGGTTTTTATAAGAGTTTTAAAAAAACACCACTTCAACTTAAATTATTTTAAATTGTTAATTTTATCCAGCAAGTGTTGGAATTTAAAAAAAAATTGTAGCCTAAGTCTTGACTTTGATTTTAATCAGACTTGTTCGGACTTTATTTTCTTGATTTTCTTCATCATCGAAGACTGCTAATAAGGTATCATCCATTATTTTCAAGTTTAAAAAGTTTGGTCTTAAATTTACTTAAATAATTACTTTATTTTTGGTGGAATTTTAAAAAACCCTTATAAGATTTATAATTTTTTTCATTGAAAAATAAAAATACAACAAACAAAAATTTTGAATTATATTATTTATAATATTATATTATATATATTTTTTCTTTTATTTATGAAAAAAAATGACAAAAATTATAGAGCAAAAAATGTATCAAATCGAAAAAATTACTTGGACTTTTGGTTGTTTATTTATTTTTAAGCTAGTCTGAAAGACAAATGGAAAATAAATACTGGAGTTAGACTTTTCCTAAATACTTTTGAAAAAATGATTTCTTTCAAAATCAAAAATTTATAAATGATGTCACAATTATGATCCGAAAATTAAATTTTTACAAAAAAATTTGCTCACACAAATAAAATTAATTCCAAAAATGAATTTTTAAAATTTTAAGAACCAAATTTTATTAACGAAAAACATTAAAAACTTTAAAAATTTAAAAATTTAAAAATTATTAATAATTACTAAAAAAATTTTTGTATACCTGTTTGTTTACGATAATAACATTTCTTTTCTAAAATTAATTTTTCTTTGTCCTATAAAAATAAAAAAGTATTTGAAATTGTGTGAGTAAGGTATTGGGCAGTTAGGAATAGAAAACCGGTTAGACCAGTAAAGCCGAAATGGTGAAAAGTTTATGTGTTAGTCATATATACAGAGGATCGAAGGTCTGAATACCGCTAAGGGAGAAAAAATCTGCTATTTTAAATTTTATATCAATAATTTTTGTTGAAAGTTATAAGTCTACTTGTAAGATAATCGTACCAGTAAAAAAGAAAGCTACTGACAAAGATAAACTTAGTTGGCTAAATGCAAATTTCTTTCTCTAGCTTCAAGTTATGCTTTCGTTGAAGAGTTCCAAATACTTACAGCACATTCAAGATGCGGTTTGACAAGTCCTATGTATAAAAGTCTAGAAGTTTCTTTGTCCAAATATACGATCATGAAGCTAGAGAAAGAAATTTGCATATAAGCTTTATCAAGATATATCTTTCTGACCAACAGAATGATTTCAAAGTGGGATGCTTTACCGCAAGGTGTTGTCAACTCAAAGACAGTTAATGGCTTTAAAGCGGGTATCGACAGAGAAGTGTTCGTTATTGAACAAAGAAAGAAACGAGAAGACAGCTCTTAAAGAGCTAAATGCCGAAAAGCGTTGGTATAGATTTCTTTATTGCAGTCTTATAATAACTACTACTACTAATAGAAAATAAAGTTAAAAATTAAATATTTTAAAATATATTATTTGAATAAATAATCTAATTTAAAAATAAGATAATTTTATAAAAATCACATCATCGATTTTCAAATTTGCACAACAACCTGCATGATAAGACTAATTACTTCTCTTTTTTTTGTTCAATGATTACACTCTTTAAGACGCTTTAAAAAAAAAAAGCTTTAAAAGCAAAATTTGAGTATTGATATTCAAAATGCAGCACTAGATTTAAAAATTGAATTTCGTAAAAAAATAAACAAATCAACAAAATAACTTGGTAAAATAAATTCCATTAGATTCAGGAAAATATGTATCTTATTTTATATTGCACCAAGACAATGTCCCTAAGCAAAAATTAGAACTTTGTAAGCAATTTTTAATGAGAAACAATATGTAGTGATACCAAGGTTGGACAGTTTATATGCATGTTTTGGGATTCCGTCAGTGATAAGGACGGACAATGGTCCACCATTTAATGATAAAAAATTTAAGTTGTATTGTAGAGCAATGGGTATTCATCATAGGAAAATAACTCCCCTTTGGCCAAGAGCAAATGGCAAGTGTGAGAGATTCATGCGCAATTTAAGAAAGCTAGTGACTGGCTCGAGGATGCAAGGGAAGAATTGGAAGTCAGAAATAAACTCTTTTATAAGAGCCTATAATTCTACTCCACACTGTTCCACAAATTATGCTCCAGCAAAGCTGATGTTTAATAAGACAAACTTAACTAAATTGCCAAAATCAATTGATAAGGTCACTAATTGGAACGAAAATATTGCGAAAGCGGTATACTTCAATCATGAGAGAATTAGAAAGATTAATTCAGAGACGCTAACGAAGCGTCAGCCAGTGAGTCTAAAAATTGGTGATTGGGTTGCATTGAGACAAGAAAAGAATAACAAGTTTTCAACTCCGTTTGAGCACTCGCTGTATCGTGTGATCCAAGTGAAAGGGACGATGGTTACTGCTAGAAATGATAATCGGGTGATCACGAGAAACATCACATTTTTTAGGCGAGTAATAGTTGGAAATGTAAATGACGTGGTACAGCAGGCTAGCACAAAGTACTTAGTTTCAGATAAGGCAAAGGCTCTTCCAGAACTAAGGCTTTTGGAAAACAGCTTGGGTGAGAATCTGGAGCAGGATCATGCTGAGGAGTTTGACCCACCTGGAAATAGTGCGAGTCAGAACAATTTGTCATCATTAGACTCAAGTGTTGGAGATGAAAATGATTTAGAGTCAGCAAAGACAAGCAAGGTCCAAAGACAATCAAGAGCTTGTAAAGTCAAAGCCAATTACAAAGAGACGAGAGACTATAAAAAAAGGTCTGATAAAACTTATCTCTATTTTTCTTAATTGAGCTTATGTTTTTTTTATTCGTCATTTTATTTGTATTTTATTGTATTTTATTTTTGTTTTCAAATTTGATATGTTAAGTTTAGGCTGATTGCAAAATATTAAGGCTAGGCGGATGTGGTGTAGTTGAATTTATTATTCAAACTGTAATGTTTGATGTTTGAAAAGGACGCTAAGCCTGTTTCAAAAAAAAAGTCCAAGTCAGGAATTTTTTTTTTTAACTTTTAATTAATTTTTTTTAATTAAAAAAATATTTTTTTTAAAATAATAAATATATTAAATTGGCTTAAATTTTTATTTTTTTACCTTTTTTTGGCAGCCCGTTTATTTTAGAAAAAAAAAAAGTCTTTGGTGGGTTTTTTTTTTTGATAAAATAAAAAAAAAGTCATGACTTGGACTTTTTTTTTGATGACTTAGACTTTTTTTTGGGACTTTTAAACAACTCTGAAAAATTTAATAAAAAAGTATTTGAATCAATTATCTCTATCGGTAGACAATTCCAAACAGTTACTCTGTAAACAAAAAAATTGTGACGTTGCTCACAGTTCTTATCAGCTTTTTTTTTTTAAAAAAGTCATGAAAACTTAGCTCTTGTCTTAGTCTATAATATGTATTATTTGGTAGTATACCGGTTATTTTTTGTTAATTATTATTTGAAATAGAATAAATAAATTTAAGGCTTGATTTCTTTCTTCAGCTTTTTTTTTTTATGGATAAATTATTTTATCAGCTTATTTGTCTTTTTACCAGCAAAATTTTTACAAAGATCACCTAAATAAAATTTTAAGTGACATTCTATTTTTACTTTAAAAAATGATAAGACTTTTTTATTAAAAAAGTATTTTAAAACATTTATTATATTTTAAAGTTAATTTAAAAATAAATAGTTGTGAAAAGTAGTTTTTAAAATTCTGAAAAGACAACAGTTTCAAGTTCTAGATCAATTTTGAGAAAACGACGTCTCAGAGATGAATTAAGTGATATAGAAAGTGCTTTACAGAAAACTAATGACTCAATCGAAGGAAACTTATGGTCATTTGGTTTTCCTAAATTTACTGAAGAGGGATACAAGCGGTTCTACAAGTGCACTACCGAAAAAAGTCGTCTATATACATTATTGCTCATAGTAATTCGGTAAATGCATCGATTTTTATTTCAACTGAAAAAAAATCATGATATCGATGAAGCAAAAAATAACCGAATATACTATAATGGTAGAACGATACCAAAAGCTATCATGAATGATAAAGAATAATTTTTCTGAACAAATTTTCTGACAAAATATTATTTTTGTAAAACAAAAAATTAGCTACAAAAAAAATAATTTAAAAATATTTGCTAATAAAAAAATTAACTGAAAAAAAAATGAAAAGAAAAATACTTCTAATCAAAAAGTATAGTTTAAATTTATGTGAATGGTTAGATGTAGATACCGTCGTACACTTAAAATTAAAAACATAACATTAATAAGCCATTTTCATTACGACAAGTAGCTATTTGATTTTTGTTTCAGTATTTGATAGATAATGAAATGCCTTGGCATGAACATTAAGTGGCCTTAAAGCTTCATTCTTTAAATCGGCTTTATCATAAAATAAATTATTTAATCTGAGTTTTGTAGGACCCTGATAAGAATCTAAAAAATTATAATATATTAGATGTGTTATTTTTTAAGTGAAATCAAAGTATGATGACATAATATGACATAAAAGTATTTTTTGGAATCAACAATAGCTTATAAGACCGAAAATTGGGAAAATTACAAAGTGCTTTAATTAGTTTAATTTGTGTCTTATCAAATAAGATAAATTTTAAAATATCGACAAAATAAAAATTAATTATTATTTTCTCTAAATATGGACCAAAAATATATTCTAATTAAAAATTTATTTCGAATAATAAATACAAATTTTAAAAATGAAATAAAAAAAAACAATGAACCAAATGCAATTATCTATTGCAATCTTGGTTAACACATTCATTTTGCCATATAGAACCTTTTGACTCGAAGCAAGAGAAACCATTTCACAAAAAAAAACAATTTTGAATTTTATTTAAGAAAAAAAATCTTTTATTCAAAAAAATAGATGAAAAAAAGTACTTTTTTAGTTTCAATTTACATCAGGCATTCCTTGAGCCATTCTCTTGCTTATAATAATTGGCATAGTTATACTGGGAATATTGCTGCCAAGCAGCTGCGTTTTGATAGGGATCTGCGGTTGCACCATTTGTGCCACTGGTGCCATTGCTCGGTTGATTTGTCTGTTCAGATTTTATCTCAGTGGAGGAATTCGATGCAATAGCGCTTTGGCTAGACTTTAATTGCTTTTCAATAGCTTCGGCTTGCTCGGTCATGCCCATTGATCTGTAGTACTCAATCCAAGCTTGACTATAGTCGGCTTGAGATCCTTGAGTGGCAGTGGTAGCCGCGGTGGTTGCAGCACTAGCCGCAGCAGCAGCACCGTAATACTGTTGATAGTAGGCAGCCCAAGCTGCCGCGGTGGGATCTTCGCCTTTAAGCTCGGCAGCTAATGGCCACTGATATCCAGCCCAGGCTTGGCTCGCCACTGCCTGGCTATAATCAGTGGCCGTCATTTCCAGTGCACCCGGACCGAAAAATCCCGCGGGGGGGATTCCACCAATGTTCTGTAAAAATTAATGTTAAATTTTTTTTTAAATAAAAATACAAAATAAATTTTTTTTTTAATTATGTATCAATAGTGTTAGTAAATGGCTATTAATTCTAATAATACCATTTGTGGAAACCTGATTTTTTCTAGGCACCTGAACTTGGTTTTAAATATTTAAAAAAAATTAAAACTCTGTACCACTAAGTCGAAAACTAAGTGAATTTTTAAATGCCACATTTAAATAAAATAAAAAAAGTTTTTTTTAATATTTTTTGTTTCAATAGTGTTAGTAAATGGCTATTAATTCTAATAATACCATTTGTGGAAACCTGATTTTTTCTAGGCACCTGAACTTGGTTTTAAATATTTAAAAAAAATTAAAACTCTGTACCACTAAGTCGAAAACTAAGTGGATTATCAAATGCCATTGTTGAAAATATAATTTAAAAAATTTTTAACTTACGCCAGTAATTTTTTCGTAAATAAGTTGCTGAGCGTACTGAATTTGCTCAGTAGTGCCTTTAATGGTGAACATTTTGTCTTGGCCCTCAGGCACAAGTTTGTGATTTTTATCAATTTCAACATAAGCACCCGATCTTCTGTTTATCTCTTTGATCGATTCACCGCCTAAATAAGAAAATAAAACATAAAATTTTTTTTTTTTTTTTTTTTTTTTTAAATGTTCAAGTTATTTATCAAGACAAGTTTAATTGTTAAAATTGCTTGCGAATAAACTTCATTTGATGTGGCACATGCTGACACCCATAACAAACCGACACGTCCGTGTCAATTGACGACTTTGGACACTTCAGCCTGCAACAAGTTCAAGCAGAACGCTGTCTTGTCGAGGCAACGAGCTTAAGTGTTTAGGGCGCCAATGGAACGGACTCGTCATGGGCTCTAAATAGTGCATTTAATATCTATCTCAAAATTACCTTTGCCTATCACGACCCCAGCTTTGTCATACGCCACTTTAATGATTACTTCGCCAGGCGCACCAGGCACTGGCGGCGTGGTCTTAGTGCCATAGTCTGATGTTGTCAAAGGCTTGGCATATTTTTCAGGATAGACTAGTGCCAGGACTGCATCCTTGGCCTTGGCCACTTTTTCTGTCTCGCCTGTGATCCTCAAAGGCTTGTCAGCATTTAGCGGAGTGTTCTGGTCTTGTATGACCACTAGCTTTACACCGTACTGCTCACTTAACTTTTTAATAGTCTCTCCGCCTTTGCCGATGATCAGGCCGCATTTGTTGCCAGGCAGTTTTATTTCCATCACTTCCACATTGCCCTTGAGCAGCAGAGTTGCAGTTGGGTCGTTGGGGCTCGGGTTGGCCCCGCGTTTTATTATGTCATTGATCAATTTTTTGCACCGGCTTAATAAAATTAATTTAGAACAGAAGCAAAAACTTTTATTAAAATTTTCTGTTACTCTATTCCGTCTTTGGAGCCCTGTATGGTGAACACTCGATCACCGATGGAGTTAGCCTCAGGCGCTATGACCACCTTGGTCTGAGTTTCAGTCTGCAGTTTGTGAAGTTGATCGCCGCCTTTTCCAATCACTATCAGAGAGAGACTTTATTAATGTTTATGTTTGATTAAATAAACTTAAAGTACCTAAGCCGACCAGTTTGTCGGGAACCTTCAAATCTTCAGTTAGCGAACCGCCACCTAATTGTTGAGCTCTTCAAAATTGAACGCAATTAGTTTAATGCATTTAGATAAATAAATTTAATTTAAATGGTCTCTCTCTGTGTCAAAAAGGATGTTTTTTTTTATTTTAATGACCTTTAAATAAAAAATTAATTAATTAGAACAAAATTAAAAATGTTTAATTTCTTTGAGACTTGTATTCACGAGATCCAGTTGTGTTCGCCATGCCGTTTAAATTAAATTTAAATCAATGTCTTACTTGAGCATTGCCAATTGTGCGCCAACAGCTATTTATTTTAGAATTTAATTTAATAAAAAAAAAGTGAATTAGAGAATAAAATTGGATCCAGAAATGGAAGTCTAAGACACTTAACAGAGAGAGAGAGAGAGTTTAGGTTAAAAATATACTAACCGTCATTGACTGATGCGAACTTTTTGGCCGGTCCTTCAGCTGAACATAAAAAGGGTTAAATGAGTGAATGGAAGTTTGCGTCGGGCTGACACTTACTAGGAGAGTCCGAAGATCGCTTTTCCGGTATTTGCTGGGAAAGCCTGGCGGCCACGGCGCGTGCGCGCTCTATGGCCGTTTGAATGTCTTTGTTTTCCATTTTAAATTTCTAAAAAACTAAAATGGCGTCTTTTAAGATTTGAGTCCAACTGCATGCTCGAGTCATAGCTAAATCGACTCGACACAAAGCTCTTTTATAAGAAGGTATATAACTAAGTTTTCTAGAAGACCTTGATAGAAAGTATTTTGGGTCTAGGAAAAAGCATACATATGTTTAACTGATTGTTCGAGACTGTGCGAAGTGCGAAATATGAAGCTATTTATATTAAGACTAGGATGAACGATCGATGCTTTAAAAATATTTGAGTTTGTGTACGTGTTGATATTTGACTCAGCCTTTTTGAATGAATATCAAAATAAAATTCTAAGTATGTCGACTTATTTTTTGTCTCAAGTAATTTGACTTTTTATATTTGAAATTCTTATTTTGCTTCAGATTTAGGGAATTGTAAAATTTTTGGAAAAAGTAAAATCGATTTATTGAAGGTTTTAAATTTTTTTTTTTTTCAGAAAGAAAATTTAATTTTTCATTTTTCTAAAAAAATTTGATAAAGATTCGTTGATTTGAAAAGTTGTAGCAGTTTTGTCTGTAACATTCTCTTAACAGTCTGTTCTCAATTTACTAAAAAGAAGTGTATGACAAAATTTTTTCAATTGTTGAAATTTAAATATAATCATTCATTTTTCCTTTTTAAGGGAAGTGAGATTTATCTTGTTGGCTAAATTTTTTCGTATAAAAACTTGAATTAATCTCCAAATTCTGTATGTAATCTGACACACTCTTATTTTTTATTTAAAATTTTATATGTATGCTTAAAAGTTTAAACATGTATTTGAAAATATATTTTAATCAACAACATTATTTAAATTTGTTTATAAATTATTTTTGTATTGTTTTATTTTAAGAAATTTCAATTGATATTTAAAAATAAAAAACTAACAAATTATAAAAAATTAAACTCTAAAGTTTAGTTATTATATATTTATTTTATTTTTATTATCAACAAAAATAAAATTTTCTCAGTATTTCTAAGCATCTTATCAATTGAAAATAAAAATAAAATAAAATGTTTATTGAAGGTCCGAGATTAGTGTTGTCCTAATTTAATTAAATTTTGATTCTAAAAAAATGAATTTATTTTTTCATTTTAAAAAAATATTGGGGAAATATTTGCCTAAAGATTTTTAAATCTAGTTTAAGCATGAAAACTATTATAAAAATTAAAGTTGAACATCTAAGACTTTTATAAAAAGCATTTAGTTTAACTTTTAAAAACTAGATTAAAAAAACTTAATTGTATTATTTTTAAAGACTTTAGATATTAAATTCAAAACTATTTATTGTTATTTTATTAATGATTTTGATACATAAATAATTTTTTTGTCCGAAAATTTTAAACTAGACCCTTCAATTAGCATTCTAAACAAAGAAATCGTGAGAGTTATAAATCTTATGTTATCTTTATCAAATCTTTAGCCGTATTTTTGCATGCACATAATTTATTTAAAAATCATATCAATTAAATTTAAAAATAAAACGCTGCTCTTTTTGTTTGAAAAATATTTTCTCTTATTGAAAGTGAAACTTCAATTCACCATTTAATAAAATAAAAAGGTGTCAATTATTTTTAGATATATAAACGAAATGATGATTGATATTGTCATGCTAAGTAAAATTTATTTAAATTCTTGCAACTTAATTTTGATATTATTTAAAATATTTTAATTTTATGAATTAAAATTCGTTTATTTTAATAGGAACAGAATTCATGAAATCATAAAATCGAATGATCACTAGTCATTTATCGCTATCGCTCACCTTTATTCTTGTATTGGGAGGTAAGAATTGGTTGATCTGCTTGATTTTTCCTAAATATATTTTAGCTAGTGCGATCCAATACATCAGTGCTCCTTTACCAAAAACAAACAAGGACGGTTCTATCTCAATTGTTACCCAGGAAGGCAAATTAGACACATCTGAATTAGATTTCGAGGAATTATTCTTTGAAGTAATTCACCCAAAAGAAATTGGCTACACTTTTCGGATTAAATTAGCCAAAGGATTCGGATCCTCGTTTGTAAATATTCGTTTTATTGATGCATAGCATAAAAACTTAATTATAAGAATTAATAAAAGCAAAAACCATTAGAAAACGTGAAGCTGATACCTACCGAACCATTCAACGCCTGTGGATCTATCTTAAATGGTGATAAAATAAGAGGAAACGTTGCATTTGTTGTTCGAGGGTACTTTTCTTTTATATAATTTCGTAGAAATTTTTTAAACTTTTTAATAAAAGAGATTGTTCCTTTACCACTAAAGCTGTCAATTCGGAATATGTGGGTGCAGCAGCAATAATAATATCAGATAACGATCCTTTAAATGAAATGATGATTGATATGATAGGCGATGATACGCAAAGAGTTGTAAACATACCATCAGTTTATTTACCATGGAAAGATGGGTACTTGAATAAATAAGCGGAAATCTTTTTATAAATTTATTATTTTTTAGATACATGATCAAAAAAACAATAGATAAAGCACATTTAGGATTTGCAGTTATTAATTTGCCATTAAATTTAACAAATACACTTTATGAAAATAAAAAAAAAAGAGCTCCTTGGACCCAATGGTGAATGTTTATCAAAATTGTTATTTTTTTTTTAAATAATAAAAATAATTTAAAAATCTTTATTGAATTGAATTAATTTGATCTTTCTTAAAATTGAAAAAATTAAAAAATATTCTTAAGAAATTCAACTCAATAACAGGCAATAATAGAAACCATTTCAATACACAATCGAAAAAATAATTTATTGAGTTGAATTTTAGTTTAATATAGTTCTTCAAACCTCTTTTAAATGTTAAAAAAAAGTAAATTGCAACCACTCCAAAAAGAAACAAACTACCAAATATTGATGTTATACTTCGGCAAAGAGCTATTCCTGCAATAGCTGGACTGGATTTCATATGTTTAGTTTTAGAATTTAAAAAGAATTAAATCGTTTAAAAGAATTTTACATTAGATAGATAATCAATTTGTGCCACGGTTCCAAACGCCCTGATAAATTGGCTAGTGGTTTCATCAAATCAAAAATCCCAAATAATAATGGTATTTCCAAAATTAAGACCACGAGTCCACCGAATCTTAAAAAGATTGTTTTTTAATGTTTGAATAATTGTATTTGATAAAAAGCTTGAGCTTTAATTTATTTTTTAAATTTTAACAAGAAAATACCCTATAACCAAACCTCCGAAAATACATAATCCAAAGTCGAAAATTGAAAGAAAACCCAACCAAAGAGCATTTATTCCCAAGACTACATTTGCAATTTTAAGAACCCACTTGAGAACAACGTTTTTATCTTGAGGCTGAGGTGTAACTGTTACAGTAATTTGTTGGGTGCCAATAAATGAATCCATTTTTTGCTTTACCTATTTAATTTTTACTAAAATTTGATAAATCTTAAAATTTTGATGCTAATGAATTTTTTAATCACGCGAACTTTTTATTATGAATTAATTGAGTCACTTTATCAAAAAATTTCGATATGAATTTTTGTTGCTATTGCTTTGAATTCAACGCTTTTTATTTATTTTTATTTTTCTTTTTGATTTATTTTTTAATACTTTTATATGGAATTTAAAAAAAATTAATTCCATCCTTAAGAATTGATTTTCTTAAACAAATATGAAGTTAACGTGATTTCTCAATTTTATGCATAGAATACTGGTTTTCTTAATACTAATATGTCACTTTTGTCGAAAAAAGGCTAAAAATGAGGATTTTTACATAATTTAGTGTCTAAGTTAGCGACATGTCACTTAAAAATGATTTTTAAGTAATTTATTTAGTTTAATTATTTTTTTAGAAAATTTTTTAATTTACGAATTTTACGCAAGCATTCAGAATTCAGAAATTGAACTTTTAAAGTAAAATAAATTTTAAAGATTTTAAAATATTTTAATGCCGAATATCTAGCTATGGTGAAATGTCACTGAAATCGATCAATTACCCTAGTTTCAATTCTGCAAAAAGCTTGCAATAAACATTTATTTATAAAATTTTTCTTTTACAGCTTTTTCTATCTGTAATCTTAACTCATATTTTGACCTAAAATTCTAACAGTATTTCTTTTTTCAGTACTTTTCTATGTGTTATGTGCAAGGAGCTACCATAGATTACCTAGTAGGCCACCTCCGCAAGATAGTCTTGCTGTAGCTTATATACATTAATATTATTATTAAATGACAACAAATCACCGTTTTGAAAAGTCGATTTTATTTCTTTATTAATTTTATTTGATTATTTAAAAATTAAAAAAATTAAAGTTAAATTTTCAGAATTTTCTAAAATGTAATATTTTCTTTCATTAACTAAACTAAAACATCGTTGGAGATTTTTCGATTGAAAAGTGTATAGATAATGCTAAATAGTTAATTAAATTTGCTTTATCTTAGATAATCAAGATAAAATTTTTACTTAAATAATTTGATGAAATCAAAAATCATTTCACTGAAGATTTATCTTTTATTAATTTAAATATTTTTAAGCTTCAACTTTTATTAATTTCTAAAATAAATCAAATTTTAATTGAATGAAATGAACGAAAGATATTTATTTTTTTGAAATGTTTATTTTATCATTAGTATGTGACATATAAAAATCTAAATAGCCTAAATTACAAATATTTTCGAACAAAACATCAATAAAAGAAAAACTTCAGAATTTCATCTCTAAAAAATAATAATGCTAATACATGTTATTTTATTTAAAGCAAAAGAAAAAAATTAGATCCATTTAACAATCTATTTGTTTAAAATAATTTCTTATTTGGGAAGTTGATCATTTGTGGTCAAATTTGCTTTACTATCCGTATAAGCTCTTGATCTCATCTCTTCCAATGGAGCTCTAAAAAAATTTTTAATTCGTATCTTTAATTCTTTGAAATTGCTTACTTTTTTCCTACGGTCAACATGAAATACAAACCAGCCACTCCGAATAGAAATAATGCACCAAATATTGATGAAGCTCCTTGGCAAAGAAGAATTGTGACAATTGGCGCACTAAAAATTTTCAAATTAATTTCAATAATAAAAATTTTAATTCAAAGCTAACATCATGTAGATGCCACATTTTTGCCAATGTGGTCTTCCTTCAGAAAATTGTGAAAGGGGTCTGATAAATTCGATAAAACTGCAGCACATTGGAACTTCGAACGCAAGAACTAACACTGAACCACAGCTAAAAAATTGAGTTAATCTCTTGAATCTATTTTAGATTTATTTTTTACATTAGAAGTATTCCCGCAATCATACAGGATGCCGAAAATGAGATTGTTGTCACAATTCCGAGAACCAGAGCGAGAAATCCGAGAACGACAGAAGAACCTTTTATTAGCCATTTAAACCACCAAGACATTTCTTCTTGCTGTGGTTGCTGTTGTGTTGGCATGTTATTAAACGGATCCATTTCTGAAAAATTTTGGAATATTTGAAATGATAATTTATATTTAATAAAATATGAAATTAATTATTAATAAATGCGATGATTTCAATTATTATAATTTGGCATGAATCTGAACAGACTGACTTGAAAAGTTGGTATCTTGATTTTGAGACAAAAATTTACGTCCCCTTTTTTTTGATTCATCAAAGCCATTCTATTCATGAGTAATTTTTAAATTAAAATTATTATTAATAAAGCAGATTTAAAATAACATTTAAATTAGCTAAAGATAATTTTTTGTAAGAGAAAATGGCCTTCAAGTATTCATTTATTTTTTGATTAGTAAATTAATTTCAAATTTACGATATTTTTTTTTATTATTTTTGATGAAATTAGATCAATAATTATTTTGAGTTATGAATAAAAAAGGTTTCCAAGATTGCTGATGAAAATTACAAGAAATTAAAAATTGGTAACCAAAATTTCCATCAAGAATTTTTCTTATCTGTTGTTATAACTGGCGAAGAATAAAATTGGTACAAAAGTTGACTTTAAGTTGACAATAATAGTGGAAAAGACTTTTCAAATTTATTCTTATTTTGAAACCAGGCTAATATTAGCTGTGAAATACAAAATTTGTTCAACTTTGTGAAAAATAATCAAAATTTGCCAAATTTTAAAGATTTTAGAATATTCAATGATATTGAATAGAGCAAGTCTTTCGTTGAATAAGTTTTATAGAAAAATAAAATTTAATGGTCAATGTCACCATGACGAATCTACAAATCATATCTGGTCCCAAGCGAGTTAGTAGTCAACCAACATGCTTTGGAGAAACATCATAAAATCATGGGAAAATTTGAAAGTTTGAAATTCCAAAGATTACTGAGGATGATTGAAAAGTTAAAAAATGTAATCGATTTGAAACAAAATTCGAACTAATTAAAGGTTGTAGAATATCTTGGCACGACTATCCGCGATATTATTTTATGATAGAAATATTCAGATATATTTTAAAAAATTAAAATTTTTTATGAAAAAATTTACTTTATTTATTATCTAACATTCACCTCGTTACTTACACCTGTAATAAAAATCAGTTATATTTTTCTATAAAAAAGAATAACATAAAGCGATATGAAAAAATTCAACAGACAGTTTTTATTCTTGAAAGTTATTAAAATAAGTTCAAAGTTTTAGGAATGAAAAAAAGCGAGAATTTCTCTAAACTTTAACCAACTTTTTTTTTACTAATTTGAGAAATTAAATTTTCAAATTTAATTTGAAGCGAAAAATATTAGTATGTAATTAACGTGGCTAATATTATAAACCATTCGATGCGAATTTCCTCTTATTAATTAAATTTATATTTAATGTTCCTAAATAAGAGTTCATCAATTTGGAAACAATTCCTCTAGCGCATCAATTTATGTAGATTATTTTATAAAAATAATCTATATTATTTAATTTCGCTTAAATATCACGATATAATTTTCCCTATATATATTTTGATAAAATGTCTGACATAAAAGCATTTTAATTTTTTGAGTAAAATAATTGTAATATTGGAACTAGAACTAATCGAATAATCTATTTTGAAAAGATTATTAAAAGTAATTTGTAGAAAAAAGTAAAAAAAAAGTAATTTGTAGATTCGTCAAATCAACCTATTTTAAATTTAAGTAATTTATAATGAAAAAAATTCGTAATTCTGCCTCAGGATTTTGACACCCATTAAGACCGACTAGTTAACCGGGTGAGGTGTAATTAAGTAAATAGGGTTAACTGATTGAGAGGTTATTGGGTTAATAAAGTTAACCTAATTGTCCCATTTTTACTATAATTGGACCGAAATTTCAGCTTTTTATTCCAAAAAATAATCACATTGCTTCGAAATTTTTCGTATATTTTAAAATTTGATTTTTTCAAACACTGATAAAAATTTCTATTAATCTAAGATTTTTTACAAATTACAAAAACAAAAATTTACTTTTATAGAAACCTGATCCAAAACTAACCAACATGGTAATTGTAGAGAATTTCACCAGCTTTCCAAAAATGTGCCTAGTTTTTGTCTAGGAAGAATAGTTCATGATTGGAAAAACATGTTACGGTAGATGACAAAAAAGAGGCAAACGATAGAAAAAATAAATATAAAAAATTTGGCCTCATTTAACTTTATTAAAGAACAGTTTTTATTATATTGCAAAAATTTTGAAAAAATTTAAAAAATTTAATTTTGATTGTAATATTTAAATATTTAAAAAATCGTCTTTCATTTTTTGATTAATGAAACAAAATATTCAAATAAAAATATTCAAATATTCAAATAAATATTCAAGCAATCAAAATTAAATTTTTTAAATTTTTTCAAAATTTTTTGCAATATAATAAAAACTGTTCTTTCCGGGCAAAAACAAAATAAAACTGTTTTTCCAAAAAAATATTTTTATAAATTTGGGCTAATTTCACAAGAAAAATGAGTAATTCGGTCAAATGGGTTATTTTTGGAGTTAACTGAATGAATTTTTGAAATAAAGTGGACCTTTTTTTCCCCTGATACCCCATCAGTATGTTTTTTGACTGATGCTTAGATTTTTTTATATGGATCCTTTACTTAAGATAAGTTAGCAGTCTAATTAGGTTGGTTAAAATCAATCATTTTCGTCGTAGAAAGCACCTGAAATCAAATTTAAAATTTGTCTAAATCTCACTAATTGCCTCAGGAGTATTTTGAGCTTAAAATTTATCCCAAAGATGATAATCAAATATTAAAGAAAAACAAGCATTTTATTCTACAGATTCTAAATTATATTAAGGTAAATAAAGCACTTTTCAAAAGTTGTCACCCGATTAACACTTTAAATAATTGTCCCATGTTTAAATAAAGCTTCAATTTTAAGAAAAATTTAAATAAAAGTATTTATCTATAGATTAAGATTAATTTTATTTGATCCATGACATCTGGAATTACACAAGAGGTTCGATTTTTTACAACCGCATCGATCTGTAATACATTGAGATGAACAATTGCATCTTACCATTCCTTGACCACCACCAATTGACATTTCATTGAATTATTTTGTCTAATTTTTTTGCAAAATTTTTATTTAGAAATATTTATATCAAAATTGTCTGAAAATTTAATATAGTTTTTTAACTATAGCAAGTTTTTTTTATATTTACGATTGCATCAGTAAATATCAAAACTTACTTAGTAAAATTTGATAATAAGAAAAAATGAATATTTTTTTCAAGATTTACTAATGGATCAGTTTATTTTGACATTTACATTTTATCAGAATTTACTATTACATATAAGAGACTTGAATTTTTATTTTTAAATTAGGTTTTATCTTTCAAAAGTATTTTATAAAAGATATATATAAAAGATGTTTGATAATGTTGGCTTTGAAATTAAAAAATTGAATATCGCAATTAATTCAAATATTAATTGCAAGATACAAGTTCCAGGTATTTAAGAATTTAAAGAATTATCTAGTTTACCAATTATTGGTTTTTTAAAGTACACTGTTTAGTGCAATATCAACCAGGCCGGTGTGTTTCAAATTTTAATTATTTTGATATTTTCGTATAAATGTTAGAAAATCTAACTAAAATTGTGAACACATCAATTAAAAACAAAATTAATGGAATTTTTGAACATTTCTTTTATGATTAGTAAGGAAGTCCATTTATAATATTTTTGATTTCATTGTTCTTCAAATTCATCCTTTACTCAAAAGGTTTAATTTCTCCATATTTGTAAGAATTTGGTGTAAGGTTTTTTACTTAAATAAAAAAATCTATTATTAGGTAGTTAATTATGAGGAAATAGTTTTTTGAAAACACAAGTTTCAAATAAAAGGAAATATTAGCTTCATGTATATCAATATAATTAACTTTTTAACTAAAATAGCTTAAAAATTAGAAATTAACTAGGCGCTTTTTTTATAAAATTAAAAAATATTATCGTGATGACTTAAATTATTGAAAAATAATAATCAATGCTATTAGGAAATAACAATCATGCACACATATTCTCCTAGATTCCACTTTAATACAATAAATGGTTGGATATTATCCTCGAGGCGGATGCTTGTATATTAATTGATAAACCGTCACTTATTTAAAAGAGAAGCATCGTTTCAATCGAAACAACGGAAGTTGATAACAATACACCTTAGCAATCTTTTAATCATATAAATATGTCTTTTATTTTTAAAAATTTCAATTTCGATTTTATAGAGATTTTTGAAAATTAAAGTGAAAAAAATGAAAAGTTTGATAGGTCTTTCAGTAATATGTTTATCAGCGTTGATTTTATCAACATATATTCAAAAAAGTGAATGTAGTCCACAGCTAACATTCTCAAGCGATTGGAGTGGTGGTAAACGAGAATTGGAAAAATCCAAAAAAACAAATTTCGATACAATTAAATCAAGCGGTTTGTTTTTTTTTATTAAATAGATTTTTTGTTTTATTCAAAAATAAACTTATTTAAAAATTAGAAAAAAGTGAGAATGAGAATTTGGACAAAAGAGCGCCAGGATGGGGAAAAAGAGCTCCTGGATGGGGGAAAAGAAACCTTATGGACGAGACTAAGATTGATGAAATAATCTCAAGGATAAAAGATTATGAAGTATTTTTGAATTTAAAAGTTAAAAATATCTAATTCAATTATTTTCAAAGGATAAAGCGACTGAATTGAGAAATTTTTTGTTTCAATTGATTGAAATGCATAAGAACTATTAGACATGTACAAAATTTTACTAAATTAAGTTCTTTTTGATTTAAGAATAAATTTTGTTTTTTTTATTTTAATTCTAAATAATAATATCAATAAACAGATTTGGTATATTGGCAATATTATTTTTTTTTTATTATTAAAATAAAATATTTCATCAAATTTTTTTTTCAAATCCAGACTTTTCTTAAACAAAAATTTGCAATAAAGACTTCTTATGTTTATTTGATAATTCATTTGGTTGAATGCAAGACTTGTTGAAAAATTTCAAAATTAAAAAAAAGACTGGTTAGCATACATACATTAAAAATTCTATAAATTTGAATACTAAACAAATTTTCATTTTTGCTATGTTCATTATTTTAAAAATAAATTTCGCTACCAAAAACTTAATTAAATATTCTTTTAGTTTAATAGAGAGTGATTTTAGACAAAAAAGAAAATTTAAAAATGGTTCTCGAAAGTACAATGATTTGGTGAGTGTTTGATTTGTTTCTAAAAGTGAAAAAAATATATTTTTGTTGTTAGTGTCGACAATAGTGATTATATGAGAAATGCTGATTTTGTCCCGTCAAGAATGCAATCTCAATTCGATGCTGTAAATATGGTCACTCGAGCTAAAATTCGATCACATCCAGAAAACAACGTAGGAATTTTGTCAATGGCCGACAATCGTGTTTTAGTAACTCTAACTGCTGATACTGGTAAAATAATGTCCAAATTACACCAATGCAAACCAAACGGTGCCATTGATCTGGTTCGTGGCATTAAAGTTGCAAATTTAGCACTTAAACATCGCCAAAGTAAAAATCATAAGCCCAGAATCGTTATATTTGTTGCCAGCCCAGTAAAACTTGACCATTCTGAATTCACAAAATTAGCCAAAAGATTAAAAAAAGAAAAAGTCAATGTGGATATTGTAAATTTTGGCGAAGAAGAGTCCAACAACGCAATACTTAGCGAGTTCATTAATATTCTTAATGGAAAAGAGGGTACTTCTAGCCATTTGGTTTCGATTTCGGCGCCTTCAAGTCTAAGCGATGCTCTTCTAAGCTCGCCAATGTTCCAAGGTGAAGACAGTGGAATGCCTTCTGGATTCGGTGGTGATTTACAATACGGCATGGAAGATGATCCAGAGCTGGCTATGGCTTTAAGAATTTCAATGGAAGAAAGCAGAATGAGACAGGAATCGGATTCCAAAAAACCGTCTGAAAAGATGGAAACTGATACTACTCAGCAACCAGGCGAAGAAGATTTGCTTCAACAAGCTCTCGCTTTAAGTTTGTCGCAACAAGATGACAAAAATAAAGTACCTGATTTCGGCTCTATGACCGAAGAAGAACAATTAAATTATGCTCTTCAAATGAGTATGTCTTCATCTGCTGGGCCCTCTACTTCAAATGCGGCTGGCGATAAACCTACACCGGTAGATACCGAGATGAAAGTTGTAATTTAAATTGTAAAATTTAATCAATATAAATTTCTATCTTTTTTTTAGGATGAAGAAGACTATGACAAAGCTATGAATGATCCAGAGTTTTTGCAAAGAGTAATATCATCATTACCCGGTGTTGATCCAAATTCTGAGGCTGTTCGATCGGCATTTGAAAATTTAAAACAAGACAAAAGCAAAGATAAGGAAGAAAAAAAATAATGCATCAATTAGATTGGTCATATGTAGTTTATTTTAAAACTATTTCTGAAAATTCGAAGTAACTTTTCAATTAATTAAATTAAATACGGTATTTAACATGATTTATTTTATTGTAAAAACTTATTTTTTTCTTAAATGAAGAATTCAATAAAAATATTCAAAATATCTTCTTTTTTTTTAAATTGTTGTTCATTAAAGGGAAAAAAAACTTTTCAACTTCAAATCTAATACCAAATTTTCAATTTATAGGCTTAATTGTCAATTAAAATTTTTTTTTTTCATTTATAATGATGATTTAACCTGTTTTTTTTGTGTAATTAAAAAAATAAAATTGCTTTTCATAAGGTTCCAGAAATGCAAAACGTCCACACTATATCATGATTCGATTTTTGACTTCAAATTAGTAATCTACGTATATAAAAACTCATGAAAGCCAAAATTTTAGGGGTATGTCAGCAAAAAAATTTTCCGGTGTCTAAAGACACTTGAGCATTAGTTAAGTAGTATGTCTTTTGAGGATTTTCTTTACGAAATACTCTATAAATCTCAATTAATGGCCATATATTCTGAGCGGGCACAATATTTTACGTCGTAACCCGAAGGCTTTTCACCAAAAAACCATTGTTGGAATGAAATCTTTGAAAAAAAACTGAAATTTTTGCCTTTTTTTTAAAGTTTTTTTTTTAAATAGTCCTAAGATAAATCTGCACCACCATTTAAAATATTGTATTTATTTTATATAATTTTTTTTAAATTAGAAAAATATTTTGAACATTTTTTAAGTTTAAGATTTTTTATTTTTGGACTTAAACTTTACCAAAAACATTAATTTTTTCAAAATTTTGAAAAAAAAACTTTTCTAATATATTAATTCTATAAATTTATATTTATATAAATAATATCATTAAATGGAATAGCTTTCTGCTATTTTCTCTAAAAAATCAATCAATTAAGAGAATGGCATAATATATTAGTATTTCAATTTTTGTTATTTATATTTAATAGTGCTTAATAATTATTTTCAATTTAATCCTAAGAAAAATTTGATCCTGATGATAGATAAAATGCTGCTAAACTATTAATAGCCGATTATTTAATAACAATTTTATTATAGTAGATAAAAATGTTGAACATGAAACATTCATTTGAATAAAAATTTTAGCAAAATATTTAATAGAAATTTTAAAAAAGTTAAGATTTAATTGAAAAGAAATTTTTTACTTTTATAAATTATTTTAAAACAGAAACTAATTCAGTATTAGATAGTGTTATTTTGAAAATTTAGATTAAAAAAAATTTACAAAAGAATATACAAAATTAGTTAATTGAAAATAAAATTTTACGAAAAATTTCCGATTGAAACACCTTGAGATATTCCGCTGTTTGACGAAAATCCGCTCATTACACCAGAGCTAGTGAAATGAGCGCTCTCACCATTGCAAAAATTAGAGAACTTTAGAATCGAATCATTTTCATTTTCCAAAAAATCTTCTCCGTCTTTGGTCAAAAGAATTTCTGGAATAATGACACCTTGATTTAGCATTTTGCCTTCAAAAGTTATTTTGCTTCGTCTTTGATTCTTCTTGTATTTTTCTGACAGTTCTTTAATTGACGACTTTGAAAAAAAATTCAATCTTTACAAAATTAAATATTTCAAAATTTACTCTTCTCTTATTTTTTTGAGTTACTTGTGTCGACGACGACTTGGTTTTATCATTCAAATTAACTTTTTCCAAAATCTATATAAAAAATGCTTTTACTTTTTCAGCTTATTAAAATCTTTTCTAACCTTTCTAGGAGTTGATTTAGCTACCCGTGAAGAGTTTGGAGTTGAGTCAAAATTCAAACCCATTCGGATTGAATTTGTGGGCAATTTAGCACTATTTCGGTTGGAAAGTTTGGCAGAAAGATGCTTGGAAGCTGCAGGAGAAGGTGATTGAGCTGTTAATAGACTTTTATGGCTCGAAGAAGATCTAACATGCTGGTTCTGGGGTGTCAAAAAGTTACGCACTACAGATTTTTTGCGCAATGAATTAACTCCAGACTTTCGTTCTTCACGCATGTTCTCTTTCTCTTTGTCAAAATCTCGCTTCAAACTTTCAATAAATTCCGACAGTTTCTTGCCATTAATCAACAAATCTCTACCTTCTTGTTTGGCGTAAAGATCCGATTCTGAATTCAATTGTTGTCTTAGTTTGCTCAGTTTGTTTTTATAGGTGTCGCGCTCTCGCTGCTCAGCTAAGCTACTGTAGCCGCGTTGATGGAAGCGCTTTGGATCCATGTGAGCTTTTTCAAACTCTTTAAAATGCTGCCACATATCAATCCATTCTTTTAAATTATTAAAAAAACTTTCATATTTTACAGCATAATCGCGAACAAAGTCGAGATATGTTTGATGCTCTTCAAGAACTTCTTCCGTATATCCATCTTGGAATAAAAATAAATTTAGAGAAAAATTGTTTAATTTGCTATTAAATATATTAATTATAATATAATATAATATAATATAATATAATATAATATAATATAATATAATATAATATAATATAATATAATATAATATAATATAATATAATATAATATAATATAATATAATATAATATAATATAATATAATTATTTTATTTTATATTATTTAATTTAATTTACTTTCAAATGTTTTACGCTCAAGATCAAGCTTGATGTTTTGGTCAATTAAACAAAAATTAGTTAAATGAGCTATCTCTTCATATTTTTCATTAATTAAAAGTTTAATTCTAGCTTGCTTTAATTTACAGCATCGCTCATATTCATCAAATAGTAAGTCATAGGTTTCTTGATTATAGGATGTCGGGTTTAGGATAAAATCTTCTAGATCAGAGTTTTTTAATCCAAATTTGCTCCAAAGATTCAAAATGTCACTGCGCAATAAATCAACTGAATTTATCAATTCGTCTTTTTTTACTGTTAATTTCCTCAGAGAACTTCGGTATTTGTCTAGTCGAGGGGCGCCTAGATTTATTTTTTCATTGAAAATTTTTTCCTTCAATTGATCAGAATCAAGTGTACGCAATTCTACCAAAGTGTACAAAGAAGAATTTGGATCTACTCTAAGTTGGTATTGCTGTATTAGATTGGATATTTCAGTGCAGAAAACTTTCATCTGGTCGACTCTGTTGTTTTTTTCAAATGACAAATCTTTTACACGTTCTTCTAATAATTCCAATTCTCCTTGGTCAATGCATGACGCTAGGAAAGTTTTTGGAAAAATTCAAAAAAAAATATTTTTTAAAATTTCAAATTTTACAATCAGATATTGAGCACTCGCTTCTATTCAAAATGTCGCAAAGAACTTTTTCTTTTTTTTTCAATTCAGAAAATTTGTCACGACGCATTAGCTTTATCTGAGTCAGCTGATCAATCATCTTTTTATAATAATCCATTTCTTGAAGCATTGTTGATTTTTTAATTGAGTCTTCTGAATTCAAGCGAAAGTCCACCGAATCTAGACCACCCGAATTGTTATTTGAATCATTTAATTTAACCAAATGAACGTTTAATTTTTTTTGTAAATTTTTAACTTCATGTTTATAGGAGTCTAATTTGACTTGAATTTGTTTTAAAACCTTGCTTTCAGTGTAAACCAAGTCGTCGTAAACTTGGTTAAAGTGAACAGATATTTCATCACATCGGTTAAGTATTTCTTGCTTGCTGTAGCCGATTTGTGACCACAAATCCATGCAGTGCTTAAATGTTTCAGTTGATAATTGAATTAAATTTTGTTGAACTTCGTCGATTCTAAAATGTTAAGAGCTGAACTATGGGACAATTATAAAAAAGACATACTTTTGCTGATTAAAACTTTTGTCCATTTTTTAATGATGATTTATTGTTATTATGAAAAATATTTGGTACAAAAATTAAATAAAAATTTAATTATATCCTTCACTTTTAAATAAAGATGATTTGGCGCATTTTTTTCGAATATATTTCAAATTTTAAAAAGCTTTTATTTTTGTCTGAAAGAAACTTATTTCTGGTAATAGTAAAATAGCATTTGATAATTAACAATTAGACTTGTACAAAAATAAAGAATATTTTCAAGAGATATGCATGGTAGGAAAATCAGTTCTATTAGGTATTGATACCTTATTTTAATTACTTATTTAAAACTCGGTTAAAATTTCTGGCCTATGAAAATGTCAGGGGTAATTTGACAGAAGCTTAAAATCTTATATGATAAAATTCACGAATTTACGAAAATTTTCAAAAATTATTATAATTTTCAAATTTGAAAAAATTTTCAAAAAATAATCTTTTATTACCAGCAATAGTATTTACAATTTTAACTTACAATATTTGAAAAAATACCTAAAATCTTGGGTTTTAATATTGTGATTTTGGTGGAGACTTCAAGTTAAATTTTTTAAATTGAGTATCCTCAATGATTAAAAAAAAGGAAATTATTTTCATCACTTTGACGAGATTATGACTTAAACTTTAAACTTTACTAAGCTAATTACCATTTTTATTTAAAAAACCTTTTTTTCAAAATTTTGATTATCCAATTTAATTTGATTTATAGTACCTTTAGAACAGATTATACAGCATTACTTTTAACTTCACTTTTCCATGGAAAAAATCATTTATTAAAAATATTTATTTATTTTTTGATAGCATAGAATTATCAAAAAATAAGGTTTTGTTTTTAGTATGGGACCTTCAATAAGAGCATAATTTTAAAAACTAATATGGTAAGGCAAAGTTTGAGAGATGTGTTATATGAACAAATAAAATATGAAATTAAAAGTTCAAATATGCAATTTAAGCCAATTATATGAAATAAGTTATTTTTTTTAAATTTCTGTTTTATGTAATTTTATGAGCATTCCCCGAATTCATTTCTCAGATAATTTTATTTTAAATTAATTAATTAAATTTTAAAAATCGAGAAGCAAAGTCGATTTTTAAAATTAAAAATAAATTTTTTTTATGCTTTAGGCTATTTGAATACAGATGGTAAAGAAATTTTAAATTTATTGTTTTTAAGTAATTTGGAGCAAAATTGTTTTTCTTATCATTTTTCATGAATATTTTTTGTGATACATTGACAATTTAAGGAAAATAAAAATCATCTGTTTATTAATCTAAAGTTTATTACAAAAAAAAATTAGATAGCAATTTACCTTTATTTTTTTGATGTAATAATGGCTTGCGTTAGTGATGGTATGAGATGTATGTTCTCTAAAAATTGAATTGTATTTTAAGTCTATTTTGGCTCAAAAGATAGTTTAGTGAAAATAAAACAAAATTTACATTTTTATCATGTTTATTAAGTATAAATTAAAAAAAGCAATTTTTTAAAATTTTTAAAAATGATGATTAATCAGATTTAATTAAGAATTTTTTAGATAATAGTATGAAAAAGTAAAACAAAAATAGATAAACAAGAAGTCAAACAAAAATAAAGTAACTAATCGAAAATTTAAACCTTGCTTGAACCAAAGCTTAATTGATACACTAATTTTAATTTTAATAGCAACTTAAAATTTTGCAAAAATTTTTTTAACTTTTATTAAAAAAAATGAATCAAACGAAAATAATGAGAAAACACATAACAAAAAAGAGAAATAGATTCAAAACAAATCAATAGTGATTGATCAAACGCTTAGGAATTTATTGTACAAATCACACAATGACTTTCATCATTCTCAGCAGCAAAGTATTGACACAAATTCCAACGACATCCCAAATGTGGTCTTTCGAAATTTATTGAGATCTTTTTTTTTTGGAAAAAAAAACAAAATTACAAATTTTAATAAAACACGCCGATGCTTTTAAACTGACGAAGAGAAAAATGGAACCTCAATGATAAAAAAATTCAAAAAAAAAAAAACAGAAAAAAAACAAAATTTACATTCTCAAAAAATATTTTTTAAAAACTAAACACGAATGCTCATTAGCAATAATACACCACCACGGGTGTCATTCATTTTAAAAACACTTATATAAAAGACTAGATAGATGTTCGGAATTGGTAAGGGACCCTGTTTTAGTTGCTTGAACTCATTGAGCAATAGGCATTTGATGCGATTCTATTTTCATATTTTGAACTTGGGCCGACTCCAACGAGCAGCTTTCTCTGGGCGCATACTCCTTATGAATAATCTCGTGTTGTTTCAACAACCTAATCATGCCCACATAGTACGGACAATAGCGGCACTTGTAGAATCCGTCGCGAAACTTGTGCTGCAAAAGATGCTGCTTGAGTGTGCAGTAATTGTTTGTCTTATAGGGACAATTTTGACAATAGAACAATTTAGCTTTTTTGCCAAATGGCACTCCGTTGGCGCCATTTTGACTGCCATTAAACATGCTCACATTGGACACCGTGTAAGTAGCAGTGAATTGTTGACCGTCATAGCCGGTCAATGTCACCGATTCTTGGCACATTTTTTCCTCGTCCAACGCCTCTTCATTCTTTGCCTCATCATCAAAATTTTCCACATAATTGTGATTCTCTTGATCGTTGTTGTAGTCTTGGCCATTGGTCTCTGGGTCGGTGTCCTGCTTGCACACAAACTCAGCCTCGCCACCACTCTCACTGCGTTTGATCAGTATCTTAATTCTTTTTTGTGAATTGTGTGCACTTTTGGCGCCACTCCTCGGAAATATTTTGACCACTTGAGCGCTCACCTCTCTGCTCAAGTGGGTGGTCAAAATGTGCTTTTTGCACGTGTACTGCCATTCGCTTCTAAAATTGCACGCACTGCACTTGTACACGACATTTTGCTTAATGTCATTGGCATAAAAGTGGTTGGACAAGTGTTTTTTGATGGACGCGCGACTCTTGTGCTTGAAGGAACAGTAGGGACACCGAAAATAGTCGTGTTTGGTCGGCGGCTCATTTTTGCTGCACAGCAAATTAAGGCCCACATTGGATCTAGTCGAGTATTGGCTATTGAGAGGATTTGGTCTGTGTATGTGAACAGGGTTGGTGTTTATGTATTGAGAGTTGATGCTGGGACATGGGGTTTTGACCAAATTTTTGAGCGCCGAACTAGGATCCAAAGTTTGGCTGGTTTGCTGAACAAGAGAGTTGATGAGAGCGTAGTCCCTGTTCACAGGCTTCACTTTTTTGTAGAGTCGCGTCGACTCGTACTCGTCAATGGTCTCTGACGCTTCTTTGATGGACAAAATTTTCAAAAACTTGAACGCCTGCAACGGCTGCACGTCATGCTTGACCCTGATGTGTCGCAGAGTGTCCGACTTGCGGTCAGACCTGAAGCCGCACTTCAAACACTGATAGGGCTTAATGTTCAGCTCGGCAATTGAGACGGGCAGTTTGTCCGCATTGGTCAAATTGTCCGACTCGTAGTTGGTGTCGCTGGCGGTGGCGCACTCGTCCGAGTCGTTCACGTCGTCATTGTAGACGTCGTGCTCGTCCGACGTGGACACCACCGAGCTGGCATCGGTCCTGAGGCGTTTGGCCTCGTGCAAAGCATCACTCAGTCTGCAGCGTTTGACAGTGGGCGAAGAGTGCAGCTTTTTGCCAATCAAGTCCGACATCAGGCTAATGTTGTTGTAAACAAGAGGACTAGAGGCTACCGACTCGGACATAAGCTTGTGCGGTGCGCTCAAATTGGAGCCAGACGAGCTGTGCTCAATAGTGGTCTCACTTGGAATGCTGTGTTTGTTTTCCATGTAACTGGCTATGGATTGACGAGCTTCGCTCTCGCTCAGCACGACCACTTCGGACTCGTAGTCGTTGTGGGTCTTGCGCAAGTGTTTCTGTATGTCCCATTTGAAATTGGCGCGTTTTTTGCACACTGGACACATGTACTGCTTCAAATTGTAGTGTGTAGCCATGTGAAGTAAGACTTTGGCTTGACTTCGGCCAACAAATGGACAAAACTTGCACTTGTTCTTCACATCCGGCTCTGGTATGACTTTTTGTTCAGTTTCGCTCTCGGCCTCGAGCTCGGCCTCTTCGTCCAACATGTGGTGCTGGTGAGTTTTTTCATTGAAAAAGTCCTCTTCGCCGAGCTCTTCGTCTTCGGGCTGCAATTCGTACACGGGCTGGTTGTCCAGCTCGTCTGTGTGACCATTGGCCATCGAGCTGTAGTTGAAGCTGTTGTTGATGCTGTTGTTCTCGGACGAACAGTTGCTGAGTATGGTGCTGTTTTGGGTGGCGAGTGAAATGACATTTTTGGTGGTGCCCGGGTGGCGACGCGACTGGTGTTTGTACACGTCGCCTTTGTAGTTGGCCTTGTAGTCGCAGTAGGCGCATCCGTACAGCTTCTCCTCGTTTTCGTGCTCGTCTATTTCCTTGGGCTTGAGCAGGCCGTAAATGTCGTTTATGTCCAAATTGTCCAAGTTGAACTTGTCCACGTAGCTGTGCGCGATTGTGTCCGCTTTTTGGTGCTTGCGCTTCAAGTGGACCACGCAGTCGCCGCGGTACTTGTACACCGAGTTGCACAGCACGCATCGGAACGCCTTGCCGCACAAATGGTCTTTGACATGAAGCAAATAGTCGCTTGACTGGTCAAGATTGGTGCAGAATGTGCAGTATGGACACTGGTACGTGTCCGGGCTTGGATTCAGGATTTGCTGAGCCGCTTGATCGGCGATCAGACCATTCTCGGCCTTGATTATTATCTTTTTTTGTATTTGATTAAAATTTCGGTTCATGTAGGGCGATGGATTGAACAAGGAAGCGCTTTGAGTCTCGTTTGAGCTGGCGTTGTTCTCAAAGTACTCGTTTTCCTCGTTGTTTTCCATGACCTCGGGCAGCTTGACAGGCTCGATCAGACTGTTCACATTGAGCGAATGCTTTAGACGCATGTGCTTGGTCAAATCGCTTGAGCGCTTGTATTTACACGTGCACTTGATGCACTGAAATTTGGCCATTTGCTGGTCGTTTTTGGCAAAGTTGGTCGATTGATTTAGAACATTGGAATCGTTTAGTTCTGTTTTGATTCTATTTGGAGTGTACTTGTGGTTGTTGTTGGTCAAGTCTATTTTGTGTCTAAGCAAAGTGTGTCGCTCGACTTTGCCGCTGTACTGTGAGGCGTACTGGCAGTACTGGCACTCGTGGACGTTTATTTTTTCCATGTGAAATTCCTTGCGGTGGTAGAGGACAGCGCGAGGGTTGTTGGTGAAAAAGTCGCATCTCTTGCACGTGTATTGCCGTTCATAATGGTTGTCCGAGTTTATGACTGGACCGTCGGGAAGAGGGACAGGCGGCTTGTTCGCACGATGCTTGACGTTGGTCGCACTTTTGCTCGCCTTTGACTTCAAGTTGTTTAGTATGTTGATTTGGTGGTAGATGTTTTCGTCGAAATTCTCATTTGTCTCTCGATCAGTGTTGTCTGTGTTGGCAAATAAGTTTTCTTCGTCGGCTGCCAATTCGGTGCCAAGTCCATTTTCTTCATAATCATTTTCCTTTAAAAAAATCAACAAAATTAAACCTCTTCTTCTTTTAACTTTTTATTTATTTATTATATTTTTAGTTTGTAAATTTTATTAAAAAATTGATTAAGAAATACTTTAAATAAAATTGTTGAAAAAAAATTAAATACTATCCCCTATTTCTTTATTTTTTAAAAAAGTCTTTATTTACACCCAAAGTCGACTTAATATTGATGGTTTTATTTCCAAAAAAATATTCTTTATTTTTCAAAAAAAAATTAATTCCATTTTAAAAGATTAATTTTTTAAATACTCAAAAGACAAGAAAAAAAAAAAAACTTCTTTATTAACACAATCTCTTTTAATTTAATAATTTTTTGATCATCTTTTCTGTCGTTGTGTCTTTTTCCTATTAAAAAAATTAATTTTAAAATATCATCCTATTTTCACCTCCCAGTTAATAATCTTATAAACATGGCAAAGATTTTTCTTTCATTACAATCAATGTACAAACCGAAGAATAATTAAATGCATATTAAGAATTATAAATAATCTATTAATAAAATAAATAAAAATAAAACATTAAAGATGATATTGAAAATAAATTAATTAGAATGGACCAAAAAATTATTAATTCCAATCAATACCATATTACAACAAAATATTTTATTCTATTTAAGAAATAAACTCGAACTTTTGACCTTAATCAAGTCAGAAATGAAATTAGAAAAATTGAAAAAAAATTAATTAGATATAATTTTGCGAATAACTGCACATATGTTTTTAATTTCAGGCTAGAACAAAATCGAACCCTGGGTATTAATGATTGAAAAATTTCTATAAAATGGTTTCTATAGTAGTAATTTCATATAAAAATCAACTAGTTAGTCTTTATTTTTAAGAGTACCAGTCAAAAGTTTAAGATATTATTATTTTTCTGTAAATTTGAATGAATCATTTATTGCTAAAAAAGAACTCAAGTTAATTGAGAATTGTTTTAAAAAAAGGCAGAAAAGACTGAATTTATTTTTCTAATTTTTTTTTGAATTATATTTTAATTACTCAATTTATTGGAATTTAATTTTAAAAAATAATTATAATTTAAAATTTTAATTGATACCAATTTTAAGACAATTTTTATGTACTAATAATTAATGGAGTTTTTTTCAATAATAATAAAAAAGTTATCCAAATTATTAGCTGATTGTTTTTAATTATCGGTGATAATTATTAATTTTTAAAGATAAGTAATTTTATTAAAATCTTCACAAAGTAATACTTCAACTTACAATGCTTTAAAATTGTGAATTTAAATTTTGTTCCAATTATTTTTGCTTTGAATAGAAAATTGGTTTAAATATAAAAATTTTAAATAAATTTATTTTTTTCAATTATTGAAACATTAACTTGAAATTAAATTTTAATTCAGTTAATAAACAATTTTTTTAGTGTTAAATTTTAGATTGTAAGCAATTTAAGTTACCAAATTTATATTTAAAAAAAAGATGTTTAGAAATTTTTTTGCCTTAAAGGCTTAAATTTGATTTTATTGAATGCAAATTTTCAAATAAATTATTATCATGTTTTTAATTGTCATCAAATTTAATAGTATAAATTAAAAGCAGACAGAAAATATATGGTTTCCGTTTATTTTTAATTTATAAATTCATTAAAAAAAATTTTTCTATTTAACTTGTAATTTTCATTTCTGAACGAACTGACACTCCATACAGAATAAATATAATAAGTCAACAACGGTCTCCAAATAAAAAATTAATAAAATCCTTTCTGAGCAAACCTTATTAAGCCTAAAAACATCTTCATTCTAGAATAAAAACTAAATAGATGATTTTGAATTAATAATCATAGCTTTTGTGATTAATTTTTAAGGTTTTAAATTAAAATAAAATTTCATGCTGTTGAAATTAGGCTTTAAATTATTTTCGACACAATATGACTTTTTTTCAAAATTGTGAATTTCTATGCAAACCTTCCAAAAATTACAAAAATAAATTATTTTTCACTAATTTAATTTGATAAAAATAACCAATTTACGGCCAAATGTTTCTTAAAATGTTTCTTTAAACTGGTTGTTAAATGAAACATTTTTTGTCGCACCTTTAAAAACTTACAGAAAAATCTTCAGTGCAAAATCCAAATATCTATTAAGAATTTAAATTTTTTATTGGAATTTTAGAATGAAATTTCACATTGCCCTTTTTTTCATCTAAATAAAAGCTTACTTATAAATATAATCTACATGAAAAAAGAAAATATCTGATTTTTTCAAACTAATCACTTTCATCGACCAAAATTTTAATTATTTTTTAATTTTATATTTAAATAATTAAATTACTGATTTTGATGCAATGTAATTACAGTGGAATTAAAATTTACAAAAATCTACTACACCTTTTAAAAAAGTGAATTCAAAAAATTGTAGTGTTCTATAGTAGAATTTTTTTTCATCAAATTATCTCTTAAAATGAGTTAAAATTTCGAAAAAAATTGAATATTTTTTATTTTAAAATACTCATCAACAAAAAAATTTATTAATAATAATTAGTCTATTTTGAGTATGGGGCAATTGTACTAAGAATAAAAATAAAAATGTTTGGCCATGCAAATTGTAAGCTTTGAATTTGTCTAATGAAATGATAATCACCTTAATTGAAAAACATAATTCAAAGAAAAGTTATATTTTATAAAATTATCCCTTCACCACTGCTCTCCTTCAGTTCCTATCTCAGCATCTGTTTTACTATTAATTAAAATTTAACTTTTAATTATTAAATGAACAGCCAAAAATGAAAACTAAAAAAAAGCTTTTTAATCGTCAAAAAATGAGATCTAATAAAAGCCTTTAAAATTTTTTCTAAATTAATTTCAACTCTTTTGACGTGACCAAATTTGGCGTTAATTTTGAAGCAATAAAAAAAAATTCAAAAAAAGAGAATATGCGTACAATTTTTTTTATAAAATAAATAAATTTTTTTAAAGCCCGCCATCTAATATATTTAAAAATTTAAGCTTTTTAAAAAAAAATTCTCTAGCTCGATACAATTAAATAGTTGGAAATTTTTCCTTTTTTCTATATTTTATAAAATTATTTTTCTCTAATAAACAATCAACCCCATTGAAAATTTATCTTATTTTCACATGTTATCAAAAATATCGGCTTAGCGCAAACAAAATCCCCTGCATCTTACACAACTTCTATTCTCTTAAAGCATCAAGCTCAATACAACTCTACAAAACAAACAAATATTTATCTAGCTAAGATTGCTATCTAGCTCTTATTTTCAGAATAGATAATATGTTGATAGAAAAATGATTGGGCTTGATAGAAAAGTATAAAATAAAGTGAAAATTACATTTTGATAGTTTTCTTTCATATTGTTGTTTCTTTCGTTGAAAAAGTCCTCATCGTCCACAAAGTTGTCCATGTCGGCATTTTCATCAAAGTCCTCGTCGTCCCTCAGTGTCATGTCGTCGTTGTGAGTACTCAGGCTATTCGAGTACCCGTAAGCTTTATTGCGAAAGTTGGGCACATTTACCTTGAAGCTTTGGTTCTCATTCGAATGATTTTCTTCAACAGCAACAAAATAAAAAACTCAAAAACAACAGAGGCACTAATGCAAAGGAAAAGTTACCGGTAATGTGCGAGTCTAGTTCGTTAAGGTTATCAGCATTAAAATTACACTCAGGACACTGATAGACTGTCTCATCCATTTTGTTCAAGCTGGTTCGAGTCTATCCGATGGTTCAATATTGCTCACTAATAAAACTAACAAAAATCTAAAAAAAATTCAAAATAGAGGTAAAGAGTGAAGAGAGAGAGAGAGAGAAAAAAATACAGAAAAAATATGGTGCCATTTGGACGAGATGAAAATTCTGGTGCCATAAACTAGAACGCAAATAGTTCTCTCGATGGCCATTTTTCATTTTCAGAACGTGAACTTAACCTAAATTAAAATTTTAGTGTGTGTGTGTGTGTGGGGGCTGAAGCTGGCAAATATTTTTGTTCAATATGAACGAAATGAAAATGTTCGCTTGGCTAAAGAAATTAAAATTGGTTTTAGTGTTTTTGTGTTAGTTCAGCTAGCTGTTTATGCACCGAGGAATGCTTAACATAAAATTTGAATTGTACAGACAGACTTGAGCATTTTGTCGAGCACTAAAACGAAAAAATAATGCTAATTCTAATCATTTCTAGCTATTCTTCTTCTCGATGGATTTTCTCAGCAAAAACAACAACAAAAAACACCAACTTGCATAAATAATCATAAATTAGCGCATATCTTCCATGATATCGTGGAATCCGCAAAACAGAAATTATCATTTTTGGAGAGAGTTCTCCGTCAGGACAGATTTAATCATAATTTATACTCTTGGTTAGAGATGCCATTGTCTTTGCTGGCAAATTATGCTAAACCACAATTTAGCATAATCAGACACCAAGTCGCAGACCTCAAATCCTAATCTTATCATCAGCAGCAGCAGTAGCAGCATCAAAAGAAAGAGAGAGAGAGAAACTGGGAGCGACGAATTTAAAGGCAAACAAAGCAATTAGCCGAGTGGTCTGGCATCGAATGTGGCACACACAAGCACGAGAGCTTTTGCTAACCAAGCTTGTTTTCAAGATGCAAGAACAGAAATGACTAAAAATAAGTGCGCTTTTCTTCAATCAAGTTTCTATTTGTGCTTTTCTCTTGCATGTTCTTGTTCGTCATTTCTTTCTTGGAGAATGCATTTTCTTAAGCAAGATTGAATTTTTTTCTCTCTAAATGAACCATTTGTTGACGCGCAATCTCAACCAAACTTGCTTTGGCGTTGCTTCTGTTACACTCAGCTTTTATTCGCTCGAATAAAAGTGGGCATGTTGGTGAGCCTCGGCCGACCACACTGTCCAGAAAAAGACTTAAAGTTAACATGCTTGCCAAATTGCTGCCTAGTTTAAAAATAGATCTCTTAACGCATGATTGCCAAACTAGACGAAGGAAGCAGTCTTTGCTCTCCTTTTGTCAAAATCAGCCAAGCTTGAAACTCACAAAGCCAACAAAAGCAAAACAAAAAACTTGCCAATCGACAAGGTTAAATTCTTTTGTGCTTATTTGTCGTTTCTAACGTTACCATAGTTAAATATTTATATTGAGAAATTCTTGTAGCATCTTGTCTCGTGATTTGGCCAAATTTTGCCAATTGAAATCAAGCTCAATTAAACCCGAATATTTTATGTTTGGTCGATCGAAAGTTCAATTGCTTGGTGGCCATTCAGGTTTGCAAAATATCAGTATATTTGCAGTGAGTGAGCAAAATATCGATCCGTTTAACAAAATACCTGGGTTAACCTACAAAATGTGGCATCACTCAACCCATCTGAATGACCTACTTGAAGTCGTGCCACTCAGCTCTCACAAAAATCCTTTCTTTTTCTGATCACAAAAATGTTTTGATCTGCAGAAATTCCATTCAGCCTGCGGATGCAAATGTGAGTCGGAAAAATATTCCTGCGAACACCTACTTGGTAAAGTTCGCTTGCCAACTCAGCAAAAATTGAAATGCATGGGAATCGAGAGTTTTCTAGGCACTGATTTATAATGCTTACGGTGCATTTCGTTTTAAATTAGATGTAGAATTTTCTTAATTGGCAAAATGGCTCCTATCATGGAATTGTAGCAGCCTGGAATTCGGCTCAAATTCTTATCACTAAAATTAAGGTTCTCTCTCTGATACTCTGATACAGAAAAAACTAAAATAAAAATTAATCAAAACAAGAATGACCAGTCTAAGTGGAATCAAGATCAAATCAAAAGATAAGCTCAAAGCTTTTGCAATCAATATCCTTTTGCGTGTGTTTACACTCGGAAATAAAAAAAAAAGTTGCATTTTTTTTCTTATTAATAAAAAGTTGAAAATTACTTGTGAACAAAAAATTTTTATTTTTTTGTTATGAGAAAATTCAAAAAATGATGTGTTCAAAAAAAAGGGTGAATCAAACGGCTTAAGTCTCCGATTGAAATTTTTGGCTAAAAATTTGGATTTTATTTTTGCTTAATTTCCTAAAATTAGATAAAAAAATCCAATTTTCTAACATATTAAATGATAATGAGACTTCTGCTCAAGTCTCTTTTTTCATTTAATTTTCAGCAACTAGGCCTTTTCTATGGAGATTTAAAAAATTTTTCACCAATATTGCTGAAAAAACCACCAAATCTCGCTGAATAAAAAATTAATCTACCGAATTTTAACAACCTGTATTATTTATGATAAAATTAATTATCAGAATAAAATTTTTATTTAACATAAGATTTATTTCTTAAAAAAATTATCAAATAATTTTAATTTTTTTTTAATTTGAAATTTTATCATTTTGAAATCGGTCTATTAAATACATTAGACTCAAATATACAAACAAAAAATGATCATGAACCCACAAAAATGTACTCTGAGGACGTTGAAGAAAAGCAAAATTAATTGTAAACTATCGAAATGCATTGTCACATTTGTTCTTAATTTGCACAAAACCTGGTAAAAAACAATAACTAATGAATGGTTTATTAGAAAATAAACTGTTCTGATTACTTTTAAGGAAAAAAATCTTTATTTTTGTTGTTAAAAATTAAATTTAAAAATGAACTGATTTTAAAATATGATGTTTAATTAAAATGGGATTTTTCAGAAATTTTGATGAATCAATTATAACAAGCCTTTTTCTTTGACCAACCTGGATCCAAAAGCTGATTTTAGTTCAATTTAAAAATATTTAAAATTTCAGTTCAACAAAATATCAAGGAAAACTAAAAATTAGATTTTAAACTTCAACTTTAAATCAGTGGTTCTAGGCGTTCTCTTCTACTTCTAATTTTATAGCTTTGTTGATTATTTTTATCAAAATTCTCTATCAGGTTTTATCAGTGTTTTGAGGTTGATTCCGATATTTAAATTTTTTTAGACCTTGATCCCCAAAAATAAAAAAATTTTACATTTTAAATTAAAATAAGATCTTGTTTAGAAACAATTAAGAAGCCATTTGAAGAATCTAGTTTTTTAAATTGTTTTTACCTTTTAGAAAAATTATTTCAATGTTAAATACTTAAAAGAAAAAAGTCAGTTCGCTTGGTTCATTGAAAGCGACCGAACGAGAAAAGATGTCTCCTTAATAAATGGCAAAGAAGCTTAGATTTTGAAAAAGAAAAAATTTAATTTTTTATTTTTTAATACAAACAGTTAAATGAATTTCTAACAGATAGAGTAAAATATGTTCATAAAGTTAATGACTAAAATTAAATTTTAAATACTATATGGATCAAATGAGTCGTTTTAGCTTTTTTCTGGGCCATGATCAAAACCAAAACGAGCACACTAAATGAGAAAATTTTCGAATGATCCAAACTATTCGGCCAATATTGTTTCGTTTTTGTAAGCTTTAGGTCGTTCATTTTTCCATCATTTGTCAAAAAGATTTGCAAAAAAAAGAAAGAGTTTTTATTTACCATGAAATGGAGACTCTGCGTCTAATTATGTTCATTAGTAAAAGTTAGTGAAAGAAAATATCCAACGTATTCTACTTATTTTGTTTAAAGAGCAAAGGTACTTAAATAGCTAAAAGCTTAATGAGAAAAAATAAGAGCAAAGAGACGCAAACCGCTTTTTTTTTTATTTTTATAGCGTTTAATTGGCCTCTAATACAGGACTCAGCGTTCGAAATGGTTCTTTTTAAAACCAATTCTTTGGATAGATCAATTTTATTAGTATCAAAATGTTTAATTTATCAACCTCTTATCTTGACTTTTAAATATATTTTGATCCAAGTTTAAGAGTTTAGGAGATTGTTTCAAAAAGGTCCCAGCTAGCTAAGAGACGCTCAATATTGACAATTTTTCGCAAACAGATCTAGAAAATCGTCTATGTCCTTTTAATTTTTTAATTGAATGAAAAATGTTTAAACTAAATTTTTCTTCTTTTTTTTTTTAATTTATTTTTAAATAAAAATTAAAAAAAAAATTATCCTAACTCTAAACATCAAATTTCCTTATAACTTTTTACTTAAGTTTATTGAAAATATGCTTTAAAAACAAACGAGTTCTAAGGTGATAGATATATAGATATATATCCAAGGTATCTAAGAAAAAAATTTAAATTATAGCAATTCCACTTTGCTAACCGATGCCGTCTAAAAATATTTGCTTTGAACACTAGTCGCCATCAAATGTTCATGAGTTCAATTTTAACTTATTAAAATAGATGATTCAGAATTACTAATTTGCTTTTAAGACTAACATGACTCGAAAATTCTGGCATAAAAATGAAGACTAATTTTTCCAATAAAGATTAAAAAAAAACCTTTTCTAAAATGATTATTTTTCAGAAAATAATTTCCTTTAAAATAGGGTCCCTAATTTAAAATAAGTCTGTTACCAAAAAATATCAATTAGCCCAACAAAATTAAATCAATAAAATTGAATTTTAATATTAACATTTAAATTTGCATGACAACAAAATTTATTCATTATCTCTATTTGCTCAGAAATTAATAACTGTTTTATCTATCTTTTTAAGTTGCTTTTAGATCAAAAGTTATCTCTAGGTAGAACGGAAATATAAAAAAGATTTGAGTCTTAGTACAGAAGGTAAACGACTCTTAAATCTAAAATGGTTTTAGAGAAAAAAATCTATTTATCAGATTTAAAAAATTAAAGTAGATAAAATGTAAAATATCATTAATCGTTTCAGAAATGATTCAAAATTAAAAAATTTATAATTTCATATATTATGATATTAGATTTTTTGTATATAATTTATTTCTTATTTTTTATATTTTTATCTTTAGTTCCTTTTCAAATATGATTCTGCCTATGAGCTTTAGATAAATTAATCAAATTAATAAATTTATTATGTTTGATAAAAAATTAAAAAAATGAATCTGAAAATAATGACTTAATTTTTTTGAATCTTTCAAATTCGAAAAATATACTTGTTACTTGAACTTTAATTTTTCAAATATGGAAACCTTGGAGAATGTCAATAAAACATAACACATAATTTATTTTCGTTGATTGTTAAAAATTAAAAAAATTTAAACTAATTATCAAATTTTAAAATTTGCAAATAAATAATGATCATAAATTCTACTAGATTTAAAGTTAAGTTTTAAAAGAATAAATTTATATCAAAAATTTTAGTTTTAAGTCTTTCTTATTTAGAAAATTACTGACGTGAAGCAAAGTTTTTTGTTAATAAAAAAATTACTTTCGAAATTATTCCAATTTGACCAAAAGTGATTTTTCAAATTCACTAATTTCATTTTTCATTTCATTCAAATTTTCACAAAAAAATAATTGCTATCAAATTCGAAGGAATAAATATTTGTTTTGCAAAATTTCAAGAAAAGTCTAAATTTCAAATAGTCTGTTTCAACCATTTAGAATAAAAAACTTTGAACATAAATATTAAAAAATCTTGATCTTTAATTTAAAATTTATTTCTTAAATAAGTCATTTTGATCTAGTACATTTTGGCAGAACAAAAAATAAACTTTAGAAAATAACCAAAATTTTTTCGAGTTTCGCTGGTCTGAAAATTAAATTGTTTGCTTATTTTTTATCCTTTTTGCCCGATGTAAAGTACAAAGTCAATGCAGCAGTGAGGCCAAGCGAAAGCATGACGGTCTATAATAAACAATAATTAGTCGAATTTAAAAAAACAATTTGTCCATAAGTTACATTAAATCTAGCTTGAGTTGTGTATGCGTTGAAGTGTTTTTTCCAACCAACTAAAGTTCTAGCAATTTCTGGTGGTACTGGTTCGTGTTCACCCATTTTCAATATATCTTTCAAAAATGTCTAAAAAAATAAAATCCTATTTATCTGTTTAAGATCAATTTAAAATTAATTTTTTTAAAGATTTTGGTACGCTTGTTCAAATTTTTAAATGTATATGTTACAACACAAAAAGCTTTATGAATTTTTTCATTGTTTGCACTAAAAACTATATCAAAGTATCAAGCGTTTTTTAATTCTAAAAAATTGCATTATGCTTTTATACATTTCATTTCTAACTTGGTTTTAGGGTAAAAAAATTTAAAGAACTTTTTAGAATAAATTTTATTTGATAAAATCAGACTATAATCAAGAATTATTGTTCACTTCTTTTAAAGTTCTAGCCACCTCATTTAGCAAACACATTGCATGACCGTCATTAGCATTAGGGTTTTCATTTTTTCCATTAAATGGATTCTTAACAAACAAAGAATTGCGGTCCATTTTACTTGAAAATAAAATTTCATTTCTATTCTTCGGTAGTTTGTTAGAGAAAATATGAGGCCAAAGCAAAGCTAATTTCTCAAGAACCGATTTTCTTATCTTGTCACTCAAACATAAAAGATTCATGACAAAAAGACCTTGAAAATTTATTTTAAAAAAATCACTCATTTTGTTTTACTTACCAGTATCTTCGGTAATTTTTTTACAATTTTTCAGCAGTTCGCTATCTATAAACTCTGGTGTTGGACCCCAAAGTTCACTTGTTGGGTCATTTGAATTAACGTCAATTATAACAACGTCCCATTTTTTTCCATTAGTTGCTGCTTGATTAATAAACTTTAAACCGTCATCAACATAAATTCGAGTTCTTTCATCTTCTTTAAGCCCAAACCATTCTTTTGCCACATTTACTATTTTTGGATCAATTTCTACCGCATCGATTTCAACCTTTAAATTTAATCAAATTTTTAAATCAAAAAAAAAAATTCCCTACATTTTTTAACCAATTTTTGCAATACATTGTCAACACACCACCACCAAGACCAACTATCAAAATTCTCAAATGTTTTTCTTAAAATAATTAATTTTGATTGTTGTATTATTTAGCTTTTTTAATTCTACCTGGTGATAATTTGACTGAATATAACTGTGCTAAAATAATGGCGAAAAAATCTTCCATAAAACTTCTATAGTTTGGTTTAAAAACTTTTTTTTCATCTGCTTTTTTTTTTCCTTTTTTTCCTTCTTAAATTTATTAATTAAAATTTTAAATGCTTCATGAAAAAATTGAAATCAACTACCCTCTTTAAGAATAATTTCAGTTTGAATTAAGGGTGTTATATTTTGAAAAACTAATCTTCTTGTTGGCTCAACAGAATCGCTCGGAGTGACATCTTCGACATAAAATTCCCCGCTAATTTGCGAATTATTTTTATATTTAAGATCCCGAACGTCCACATCTGGGCCCATTGATAAAAGCGGTATCTAAAGTTTTTGTTTAAATAGCACTTTTTTAGAAAAAGGTAAATTTACTTTGTATGAAGAAGGGATTCCTTTTGGCGCCAGATCCATGACTTTTGGAGACAATTCAGAAATTATGGCGTCAAGACTTGTATATTGATGGTCTCGGTTTAAATGAACAATAGCCAAACGTTGATATTTAGCTTGACTTGTAAGTTCTTCACGTCCCAACTTTGTGGAAAATAGCCATTCTATTTCCCTAAAATAAAAAATAAATTAAATTTAGCATCAAAAAAATTTTCTAAAAATTTACTTTCCAATTGGAACCACAAAAACAGCAAAAATACCATTTAATTTTGTCTTATTCACGTTGCCAGGTAGGTCAACAATGTAAATAGTATATCTAGGATATTTTTGATTTTTCTCATCATATAAATAAACAAAAACTTCATCACTTATATCAATAGTTCTATAATTAATATAAAAAGCATGAAAAAAAAATGCAAATTATTTTTCAAAAAATAATACTTATTTGAGATGTAAAATTTCGTCAGGCCATAATGCTGGTATTCCTTGATTCGATTCCGAGCTTCTTCAATTGAGTTCACTCTTTGAAATTTATCATTATTAAAATCAAGTTGTAACTCAAGCATCTTGTGAAACAGAAATACTCATTCATTTATACGAAAATAATTTAGTGAATAGTTACCAAGTTGGTAAGTTTTATTTTCATTTTTGTAAAAACAAAAACAAAAACGGGAAGATAAAAATCTATGTCTTGCTCATTGATTCTGTGAATCCGAATAAACCATCCTCTTTGAAATAAAGCTTGATTTGATTAAAAAAAAAAATAAAAAAAATTACTTCTCTTTAAATGATTCCAAAAGTTTATTCAAAATATGATCCTGTGCTAAAGAAATACACATGTATCTTCCTCCAACTCTAAGAACTCTGTCTATTTCATTAAACATTTTATCGACATCTCGATCAACCTTGATTTAAAGTTAAATTCAATTAAAGTTATTTAAATTTCAAGTCAAAAAATAAAAAAAAGTCATCTTCAGATGAAAGTAAATACTTGTCGGAAAAATAAAATTAATATTTTAAAAATTATTGAGCTACGGTAAGTTGAATAATACACAATTAAATTTATATTTTTATAGATATTAAAGTTTAAAAAAAACAATATTTTCTTCTAAAGTTTTTAAAAAGTAAATTATTCATTAAAATATATTTATTAATATCTAAAGTTAAAATTTATTTACTTTTTCCAAAAAATCATCAAATTGATTTTTTTATTTATCAAAAATAAATCTTAATTTTACTTTTTCTGAGTAATCACTCATTAAGGCGTCGAGAGTACCTTTATCGACTACAGCATCAAATTTGGAATCCTCGAATTCCATGTTTAACATATCCATTTTAGTGAACTGCATTTCTTTTCTATTTTTATTTTTTGCACTCATCTGCTGAATAACGATGTTACTCAAATCGATATTAATTATATTCTTTAATCCGACGTCATACATGTTTTCAGAAAGACGCGAGTTACCACATCCAACTACCAAAACATTTTCATTCAGTTTGATATATTTATGAATCAATCCGCACAAACTTTCATATTCTCCGTACCTTTTGATTTAGGTGAATATTGAAAATTGTTGCAAAAAAATTCGGAATTACCATTCGAAAGCCTTTGAACCACGAATTTTAAAAAATTTATCCCAATATTCTTTATCTCGGAATTCCTTTCCGCTTCCGGGAATCAAGTTAAGACAGTTAGACATTTTTTTTTTAATTTTAAATATTTTTTAAATTTAAATTTAAATGCTTTAATTATTATCTGCATGTAAAAACTCAATTTTTGTAAAAATAATTCTGTTTTTTTGTTAGGTGAGATTTTTTGACTTAAATGATTTTTAAAAAAGGGTTCTTTACTTCAGTATTTGGTTAAAAGAGCAATCAGGGACACCAAAAAATCGAAAGCTGTCTAAAGGCATGGTTATATTTATAAAATTTTACTAATTATATAGTTAATATTTTTAATTTTCTAAATTAATTCAATTAATAATAAAATCAAAATAGATTTTAAATTAATTTTATATTTTTATTAAGCGACTTTTCTAATTTTTGACAAATAAAAAAAAAATAAAAAAAACTATTGAATAATTTTTAAATCATTAATTTTTGAAGGAGCTTTAGAAATAGCTTAGAATTTTCTCTGATCTTTTTGACCTGGTATTTCTCTTTTAACAATTTCAAATACCCAAATGCGCTCTCTTCTTAAATCTTTGCCTTTCAACAAAAATAATAAAAATTAAAGAAAATTAAAATTAATTTTTCACCCTTTAAGTGTTTGAAAAATTATAACCAACCTAATAAAAATTTTTTTCAAATTAATTTAAAATTTTAAATAATCATTTTTTACCATTTTTTACTATTTTTTACCATTAAATTGATTACATTTTACCAAAATTTACGTAAATTATGGTATTTTTTTTTTCATAATTTTGGATATAAATATTGAAGGATAACAAAAATTCATTTTTTTTTAAAAAGTGCCAAATTATTTCAATTTTTTGGACATTTTTTTTTTACATAAATTTACGTAAAATGATCGAAATTTACCAAATTTTACGTAAAATCAAGTAAATTTACGTTTTTTTACTTTTGTAAATGTACGTAAATTTACAATATTTTACGTAAAATTCGGTAAATTTACTGTTTTTTACGTAAATTATCGTAAATTACTAAATCCGGAACACCACTGTATCTGAAATAAAAATTATAAGGCGGCAAGAGCAGCTTATATATTGTTTTAATGGTTTCTATGACGACTGTTTATTTTAGAATTAAACTAAAATATTACCATTAAATTTTACTAGTTTTCATTTAATATTTACTGAAAATGACCGAAAAGAATCAAAAAAGCTTTATTGGGAAATTTAATTCTCCAGGTAAATCTTTTAAAGCTGTCCCTAAGTATCGAATTTAAATATTTTTTATTAGCAAATGCATATGAGATAATTTTAACCGAAATTGATAAAAAAAGTAATTCTAAAGATGAAAAAATCGTCAAAGTATTTGAAATTTTTGATGAACTCTTACCTAATTTTGGAGTTTATCATGAAATAATGAAAATAGTTCGACAGCAGCTTTTTGGTAAGAAAATTCTATTATAGTATTTTAATTTTTTAACGAAACTATTTGAATTTTAGATGCTGTCTTTAGCACTGAATATACTGGCTTTGTCAATGATCAGCATAGAAACTCTGAAGTCGGACTACAGCGACTTTCATATTTTTCTTTATACAATCAATTGAAAACTTTGAAAGACAATAAGCGAGAAGAATTAATTGAAGAGGTTAAAATCAAAGATAAAGAGTAATATTTTTAATTAAAATAATGATGAAATAAAAAAATTTATAAGAATTAAGCAAAAAACTGAACAATTAAAAGAGCAAAAAGAGCTGACTCAAAATTTGGAAGAAAAATTGAAAATTCTAAATTCAAATTCAATAGATTTAGAAAAACAAATAACTGAAAAAAAAAACGAAATATTAGGGTAAATAATTTACTAATTTAAATTTTTTATTGAAAATATTTTTTAAAGCTGGGAGAAAAAATTTTTGCGATTTCAGAATGAAAACAAGACAAAATTTGAAAATCTTGATTATAAGTATCAACATTTAAAAGTAAACAACAAAATTTTTAAATGATTCATTTGATAAATTTTTTTTTAGACTGAATTCGAAGAAAAATGCAATGAAATTGAAGATTTATCTATTTTTAAAAGAGCATATGATCAAATAAACCATTGTAATTATTAAATTTATATTTTTTTTATATTAAAACTTACAAATTTAGCCTTTAATACGTCGTATGATGATGATTACGGAAAATTCCAAAAAAAACAATTTCTCATGAATCGAAAAGTAAATTTTTCTGCTAAATGTTAAAAAATTAATTCTAATTTGGAAACTGAAAAGAACCAAGTTGCAAATGATATTCTTAATGCGAAAAAACTAGAAGTAAAAAATTTATTTAGGTTTATTTAAAGTTTTAAAATATAATTTAAAAGGAACAGTTACTTACATTAATTAACATTTCAACAGAAGGTGATATTTGAAATTTTAAAGTGAAATTTTCTCATTTTTCTCAAATAGAATATGATAAATTTTTGGAAAAAAAATCAATCGAGCTGAATTCGAAAATAATAAAGGATGAAAATGATTTAGAATTAAATATCGATGATAATTTAAAATCGTCTAATGTAATCAAGTTGGATACAGATGAAAAAGCACATTTTTATAAAGAAGTAACTAATATTTAGCAAAGATTAAAGAATTAAAATTTTTGCTTTAGTTTGAAAAAGAAAAGCATAATTTCAAAAAGTCGATAACTGATTTAAAGACCGAATATGATATGATAGTTCAGCACAGATTAGGCTTAGAGGAGAAACTATATCTTCTGGAAGCCGATAGGTAATAAAGTTATAATTTTTTTTCACATTCCTCCATCTGCTTATTCATTTAACCCGGATTATTTTTATTTTTAAACCTATACTCTGCAAGTGATTAAAATGCTGGACACTAGTAATTCCGGAGAAATATTTACAACAGTTACCACCAATTACCATATCTAACCTTTCATAACTTTTAAATATGTCTCAAATGTTTATAAAATTTTTATAGATTTTTTAGGAATTTTATTGATGAAACAACACGAAGTAGCATTTTATTTCTTATTGATCTTAAGATTTGAATTTTCTATCGATAAAAATAAAACGGTAATTTTAAATAACTCTAATTTCTGATTTAGCTCAATTCTCTAAATAAAAAATTTCTTAAAAAAAAGTCTTTCTGTACTACCAAGTTCCACTTTTTAACTTAAAAATAATATATCTAAATTACTAAATAACTTGTTTTTAATTATGAATTTTTGATGGACATTTGAAAGCTTGCATCAATAATTTACTTTTTTTCAGTTTGTGCTTAAGTTAGTGATGTGTGCGTTCCTTTTTGGATCAAAATCAGCATCTAATAAGACATATCTAAAATTAAATTCACTAAAAAAAATAAATATTTTAGTATAAAAAAACGAAATAATTATCCCGTTTAAAATTGGTGATTTGGGTTTATCAATCTTTGAGTTAAAAACTTTTAATTTTTTAATTTCAATATTAGTGAACCAAAAATTTCTAATTAAATTTCCATTTTTTTATGCTAAATTTCATTAATTTTTATGATATCCGTTTAAAGAGAAACTCAAGAATATATTAAAAGACAAAAATCAAGATCAGTTGCAAATCAAAATTCGGGTACCTCAAGTGCTTTACAAGGCCTAGAAGAGCACTATGAACCAATTCGTAAAGGACCTGATCGTGATCAATTCGGACTACAGGATAGAATTTTTAGTAAGTGGGCATGTTCAATGCAAACCAGTGTTAATGGTGAAATATGGTTTGATTGTAGACAAGTTAAATACTGTGAGAATTGTTCCGAAAAAGTAATTCAACTTTTAAGCAATATTTTTTTTTCTCAACATCGAAACTGTTTTTTATTTTTGAAGAAAAATAATACTCTTGAATTAAGTAGGAAAATCAATTTATAAAGTAGGGAGAAAATTAGACTAAAACTTTCAATGATTATCAATAAGAAATTTTTTCCATGAAATGATACTTTATCTACATTTTTTTAGACATTGATTTGTCCTCATAAGCTTCCTAGTCATGAGGCTATAATTCAAATACCACCAGGAACACAGTACCTAAAATTTTCCAGACCCAAGCTACAATTCAATCAATTCATGGTTAAACGAGCTTTGGATAGCCACAAGAAACAACTTCTTCGAATTTCAAATTCAGATTATCAATTTGGATCTGTATCAGTTTTGACTAATTACGAGCCGGAGTTTCCTGTAGACACAATGCAACATGCCAATGACGAGTCTATTATACTGTTAAACGAAGGAAACCCTAGTATTGGAATGGTATAGATAAAAAAATTAAATAATAGAAAAATAATCATTTTTCTTAAGCCACATAACTTCCAAAGAATTTGGTATGACTTCAGTCAAAGAACGTCTTTTAAGCGACAAGTCCCGAGACCATTTACATATGTAAAGAATTCAAAATAAAACTAAAAATTGTTACTAATTGAATAGCTTTGTTAGGAACGAACACTGTCAACTATTCAGCAATTTTTGGGATTTTTACATAATAAAGAGGTCTTTACGAATTCTGAGCCCATGGATATTGTGGTAAATTTCCAAAGCCTAAATATTAAAAGTCTTAATTTTTAAATAATTTCACAAAGGAATCCTTGTACGAATATTTCGAAAAAAGATACGAACTAGAAGATATTAAGTTCGCTGCAATATATGACTTCTTTAGCTCAATAAGTTTTTATGCTCCCAAGTCAAGAGTAAGAGTTTATGCTGGGATTTTTTAAGCAAAATTTTGGTTTTTAAAAGTTTATAGAAATATTCAGTCACATTCTTATAGGCAATTTAGACCGTGGTATTCTAAATTACGTTTTATATTTGGGAGAAGTAATAGATAAAATAGAATGGTTCGAAAGTGAAGATGTAAAAATATTCTTTGCTCTCATTTACCCATATTGTGACGTATAATTCAATTAATCAATTAAATATTTTTTTAATTTATAATTCAACAGGATGATGACTTAGACAATTTAACTCTAGATTTTATATCGTTCGCTGAAAATAAAATAAATAAAAAATTAGTCTGGGATTTTATAATGATGTTGATTCTTAAAAAACGAGAATTTTTGATAAATGAAGTATTCTTTTGAAAAAAAAGTTAGGACTAAAACTAAATGTCTAAAAGATGGAATTCAGATTGTGTTCCTTGATATCCAATGAATATTCGATGAATGAAATGGAGTTTTGTCATGCCATGGAACAATTTTTTTTTATATCCGATGAAAAACAACTCCGTGTAAGCTATAGAACTGCTCTTGCTCATTGTTATTGGGACAGTAGTGAAAATACGGTTCCAGTTACAAAGTTAGCCCATATTTCTGCATATTTTTGTCTTTTGCAAATTGTCAATGAAATGCAAGACAACATAAATACAATAGTTACAGAATCGAGAAAAAAAATAAGTGAAAATGAAGCCAAGTTGGGACCAAGTAAATTCATTTTTTTTCATTTAATAAAAATTTTAGATAGTCTATTTTTAATTAACTCCCTAATTAAAAATACAAAAATAAATTTTTTCATTGACAATATATCATTTGGTATACGCTAACTCTGACAAGTTCAATTTCAAAGACTTTAATGCGACTAGCTAATTATGAAAAGTTAAAGAACAATAGAGATTAATTTAACAAAGTTTATTTAGTTTTAATTAGATATAAGAAAAAATGAAAAAATTAAATTTGACTAGTTTTAATTTACAAGTAAAAAAATCAACTATAAAATTGATATTGAATAAGTAACTCTTAATACCGTCTTTTTTCTTTATTTTAGTGACGATCACATTCAAATTCTCAAAGTTGTTGATCAAATCATCCATTTGTAGAATTAAATAGTTTATTTAATATTTAAAATAAATGGCTCTGAGTAATAAAACTCCTTTCGCCATTGGTATTTAAAATTTTAAAAATGTCCATATAAAGTTATATTAAGCTAATTAAATTAATTAGAATTTGAAAGAGAAATTGGAAACATTTATTTTATTTGCTTATTTATTTGTTTTCCGTACCAAGCTAGATCTCCTTCAGTATAAATTTTTAAAAAAAATTTAAAAATGTAACAAAACAAAAGCATATCTGTTTTATTGGATTAGTCAAATTAAGCTCCGTTATAATGAAACATGGCAAATTTTAATCTTGTCTGCATAAAACTTGACATAATTAACAAGTTAAAATAAAACTTATTAAAATAAGTCAGTCAAAATTAGACCATTTTTACAAATTACTGACTCTTTCTTGAATTTAGGTATTTTTGATAAAATTTTATTCCATCTAAAATCATCTAAAATGATTTAACAAGAATAAATTTTTTTTAGCGATTTGAAATTTGAAATATATTTTTTTTTAGCGATTCAGAAAACAAGCAATTTAACAGAATTTGAAGATGAATTTATAAAAATTTCGGACATCGACAAATTAGCTGTCGCAAATAGGTATTGTTTTAATTAAAAATAAATTTTTTTTTAAATTTAAATACTTTAATTTCAAAGGGAATTAAACGAATTTTTGTGAAAAAAATCATCATTTTTATTCAAATTAATTAAATAAATGATCCGAAATTATTGATCTTAAATTTTTGATCTTTTTTCTTCAATATTTATATTATTATCGTCCATTAATTTCAAAAGCTGTTCTTTCCATCCAAGTTTTTCTGCCAATTGCAAGCAAATTTGATCGCAATCTCCTTCTAGAAAAACATCCCTATGTGTATTTGAACTTGATCCAAATTCAGGATTTAAGTGAAACAAATTTGTCAAGAAAGACCCTAACATTCCAGAATCACCAATTTGATCCCTATTAATTAAAACTCTGGGACAGTTTCTATTAACTTGTCCAGCCAACCCTGCGAAAGGTTGTACTACCAACGAAGTTCCAATTATGATTAGAAATTTACATTTACCAAAATCACTGGTAAAATTCCAAAATTCTTTTGGTAGACTTTCTCCAAACAAAACAACATCCGGCTTTATTGTTTCTGAGCATACATAGCATCTAGGAATTTCATTTTTGATTACTTTATCCTTTAAAAATTCGAAATCATAGCTTTTTTGGCACCCTAAACAAGTGCCCGTTCTTTAAAAATGTTAAAAATTATGAAAAAATTTATCAAAAATTTTTACTTACTTTATATGCCCGTGAGCTTGAACTGTTTTTTTGCTATCTAAACCAGCTAATTCTTCTAAGCAATCAATATTTTGAGTATAGTGTTTTAGTAATTTTCCTTTTATATCCAAAAGTTTTATAAAATAATGCGTAATAGTAGGTTTGGCATTTTGTAGAACTGGGTACATTTCATGGGCAATGTCATAAAATGGCGCAGGATTTTCTTTAAAATAGTCTAAAGTAAAAACTGCAGTAGGATGGGGAAGATTATATTTTTGAAGACGATTATAAAGACCGAATGATTCACTTCTAAAATCAGGTATATTTGCATTTGTTGAAATTCCTGCACCAGTCATAACAATTATTTCATTTGTTTCGGCTAAAAAATTAACTATGCCATCTATGTCTACTGAATTTAACTTTTGCTGTGGTTTTCCGCTAAATAATGATGATATATTTTTCTGGACAAGATACTTTAAAACTCGAATATACTCCATTTTAAGAAGAATGAATCAGAATTAAATTTTTCTTAAAATATTTATATATTTTTTGTTATAATCTAAAATTAACATAATTAAATGTTGTTTTTATTAACTCTTTTTAAACTTCATAGAAATTTAAAAAAGAAATATTTCGATTTAATTGATTTATTTTATTTAAACAATTTTTCAATTTTAAAATTTGATTCAAATGCCTTTTGGAATTTTCAAAAAAAAGAAGAAGTAACTATGAAAGTCACATGTCTTGTGATGCAACATTTTCCTTTCAATATAGTAAAAAATATTCTTTAAAAAGACATTTTTTGATTAAAATAAAATAAATATTATCTATTTTTAGTAATTTATAATGATTTTACCAGCTTCAGAAAAAGCTTAACACTTTTGATTTTTGAAACAAAATATTCATTTTTCAAATAAAAATTAAAAAAAAATCTAAATCGGTTGTTCAAATTAAAAAAAAAAGTCAAAAACGCATTGAAAAATCCAAAAGTTGATTTTGAATTTAGACTAATTCAAAAAAGATGAATTAGCAGCAAAGCAAAATGTATTTATTTAAAAATTTAAAACTTAAAAGCTTTATTTACATTTAAGTAAAAAGATAATTTTCAATTGTAATTTTTAAATTTATTGAAGGAGCTCATTCAAAACATTTTAAATTTGATTACTTTGCTCCTTATTTAGCGTTTTTCAGTTTTTTATGTTTAAAAATTCAAATACTTAAAATTAATCGAAATATTTTGTTTAATGAAATTTAATAAAAAATTGCTAGACGATATTTTTCCTCATATCTTTCTTCATTTTTGAAAGCCTTTTTTTTTAATTTCATAATATTATAAGTTTTAGGTAATAATAATGCCATGATTTAGTTTACAATAGTGCTAGGATAACAGTTTTTACGTAAATTCTGGTAAATTTACAAAAATTTACAAAGATAATTTACGAATAAATTTTTATTTTTATTGTGGGTAATTTGGGGAATTCGGGAATTTTAATAATGAATTGACACCATATTTAAATGAGAATATCTAGAGAAAGTTCTTTTTGACTTTTATAAAATTTATTCTATTTTGTTCATTAGGCGTTCATATCCTTCATAGGTTGGCGGGACATTTTTTATAATTTAATTACGCCATAATTTATTTATTTATTAATTGAATAGCCTCATTTTAGTAGAAGTAAATATAAAAAAGAATTTTTACAAAAAAAAGATTTTAAATTTTTACATTAAAATAAATTAAATAAAAATTTAAATAAGAAAAGACAAAAAAGAACTTGAGCTTGAGCAAAAATACACCATATTTGGAAGGACGGAAAGCGGTATCTAACACAAATAGAGAATTATGACAGAAATGAAAAAATTTTTACAGTATTTCTTCAAATTAACGAAATGCGTTCTTCAAAGAATTTCTTTTATTTGAAAAAAGTGAATCAAATAAATTTTCTGATTTTTCCTTCTATTTAAAAATGCATAGCTGTGAACAGGAACAAATCATCATTATTTTTTATGATTCATGAATTTTCTTTCAAACGAATTTTTTTATTTTATTAAAAAAAAACTCTAAGTTAATTTGCACGTAATGCAGTTTATGACAAATATTGATATCAAAAAATGGAGAATGATCATTAAAGAGAAAATGAAGAAAAAATAAAGGTAGATTTGAAACATTTGAAAATTTTGTAAATGAGAATAAATAAGAATTCTTTTTTTTTTAATCAAATAGAATAGGTCAAGAAGAAATGGAAGATAAACTAAACCTGATAAAGGTTATGAGCAAAAATTCAATGTCTTAGTTTCAATTTTTTATTTCAATTTATGGTTTTGGGAGATTAAAGTATTAAAAGATTCTTTTGTCTAAAATCAATTTATTCAAAATTTAAAAAGATCTAAGTTTGGCTAGAATAAAATATTTAAATAAACATATACAATTTAAAGTCGTTTCCACTAAACATTTATATTTTATTGAAAATTAGAATTCATCAGGCTTTTTACACACATAGAAAAATCAATTGCAATTAATCAAGATCATGATTATATTCAAGACTAGAATCATACATGGAGTTTTCTTGTCCGTCGTCGTCAGTAACCGAATCATCTGAAGTCCAAGACATACTAATCGGATTATCTAAAATTATTGAGTCAATTTTTTTTTCATTATTTTCACTTAAAATAAAAATTACCTGTCAATTGTTTCATTCTTGGATCCTTGTGTCGTTTGAGGCAGCTCTTATGGTCAATTTGGCCTTGATTCTCGTATACTATTTGATAATTTGCACCCATTGTTTGAGTTCTCTTTCTGTTCATGTTCATTTCGGATTGAGCCCACATTTCCTCATTGGAAACATCGTTAATCTCAAGGCCAGAGTTCATGTCAATTTTTTTTTCCTTATATTTTTTTTGCCTAGCTCTAGAATTTTGAAACCATACTTGAGTTACACGTTTACTCAATCCTGTTATCTGAGCTATTCGTTCTAAATCTTGACCATCAGGGTTTGAATCAACTTCAAAATTAGCTTGCAAAACTTGAAGCTGTTCTTCGGTAAAAGTTGTTCTTACACGTTTGTTTTTAGCTAAATAAATTAATTAATTTAATTTATTCTTTATTTTTTTCCAAAAAAACCTTCTTTGCTACTTGAATCTCCATCAATCGACTCGCAGTAGTGGGTCTTGCACAAAACTTTATTATTTTGTAAAGCAAATTCTTCACCAGTCGACAATTGTCTCTTGCAGCTTTCACAAGCAAAACATGCCAAATGATAAACATTATCTTTGGCCCTTCGTACCCAATCGCTTGACTGAATGTTTCGAGAGCATTTGGCACATTTTATCCCAAAGTATCTTTTGTAAAAAAATTAATATTACAATTTAAATTTAGTTAACTTTAATATTTTCTTTTAATTACTTATAATAATCTAATTTGCAGAATATTTTATTTTTTTTAAAAAAACACGTCTCCTCGGTTATTAATGATAGATTACAGTGATTGCACTTGAGGCATTCTTCATGCCAAGATGTCTCATTAACTCTCAAATAATACTTTTCATAGACTTGTTTAAAGCAACCACGACATATGGGAAATCCGTCGATTGATCGTTCCTTTAACAACTCAAATTTATTATTGTGTTTAAATTGAGTTAGATTTAAAATTTGATCTAAGCACATAAAATTTTTTTCGCTGTCAAAAAATAATTTTCGAATAATTCTAATTGCTAAATGTGATGTAATGGAGAGGCAAAATTATCTAGTATTTTTAGCTTAGTAATTTTTGTTCTATAATTATTATATTGCATAAATTGAATTTGAAAAACAAATTATTTTTATAAATTTTTCTATCTTTTCTGGTAGAATAATTTTGCCTCATCAACAAATTATTTATTCAATTGAATAAATTGAAGAGTAAAAACTCGAGATTTTATTTATAATTTTTGCAACCACCAATTTTTAGTTAATAAATTAAATACCAGTCAATTTAATAATAAGATTCATAGTAGCTCGTGTAATATTTATCTAAATAGAAGGAAGTTATACACATAACTAAATAGTTGATTTTTATTTAAATTGAAACTCTCAGTGTAACAAAAAGATTTTTGATAGCTAAAAAAATAAAACAAAATCATCGTATTAAACCATCTCAAAATTAAAAATTCAAAAACAGATAATTAATTCTTAAAAATTCGTAATTAATTAGTTTATTTTTTATTTTGAGTTGATAATGCACATAATCTTTGGTGTCTATCTGAGCTCATTTAAAACATTTTTTTATCCTTCAACTAGTTAATTACAATTCAAAAATAAACTTAATTTTAAATTTTTAATTATAAATGCTCAATATTTAATTTAAATAATTATATTTTAAATAAATACAAAATAAATTTTGGAGTATGTCATTTATGTAACTTAATGAAGTCAAATTAAATTTAAATAAATAATCAATTATGGATAGATAATGTTCAACTAAGAGGTCCTGATCAGCACCATAAACCATAAACCTTTACTAACAAGCCCTTGAATTAATCATCGAGTTTTAGTCTTCATCAGCCTGATGTTAAAATTTTGATTGCCAAATGCTTATATCTGAAAAAAAATTGAATTCTGGCTACATTTGATAGCTTTAAAAGTTTTATTGGGGTAATATTTTTCATGAATTAAATTTAAATAAGAACCTGCCCGAGAGCAAGTAAAAAAAATCTATTTTTTTTTATTTCCTTTAAATGAAATTTTACATTTAAAATTTTTTTAAATTTTTTTTTAATTTTATATTAACATTTGAAGGACTGCTTGAGTCATTTTAACCTGTTTTAAAAATTGGCAAAACTTTTAAAAAATGAAAGAATTACAATGCTTAATAATGAATAGCTAGTAATTATGACTTTATTAATTTTTTAAATAAAAGATAAATATGAATACTGTTCATAAAATTGACAAAGTTTTGTCGGTCCTTCTAGTGTTAAACGATGCAATATACATGGTAGTATCTTGTCTCTTTAGAAAAAGAAAAAAACATTAAAAAAAATACTTGATATTTTGCACTCTCGAATTCACTTTGTTCTGAATCATCAGAAATGGAATATTCCATTCTGCTTAACTTTGTTTGTTTGACTTGGGTTGGCAGTGCCTTGGGTTATTTAAGCAACTGTCTGCTTAGTGTGTTAGCTAAAGCAAGCAAATAAAAATGTAAACAAATTAAATACAAAAAATAGAAACAATAAATAACAAGTTGACTTATCGAAAAAAAGCCAGCTCCAATAAAATATTTTTATTAAAAATTTATCGATTTTTTTATAGATTATTTTTAGATATCTGCATGCAATTGGCTGAGAATCCTAATTATAATCAAGTATCCAAATCCAATGAACAAATCAAACCGAAAATAATTATCTTCAAAAATAACTAGGCGGCTAAACCAAGGTGAATTTAAACCTATTAGTATATTTAACCTGATAATTCCAAGCTAGGACAAAAAAATTTTCAATTGGTTTCATTTTAAAGATCGCTTAATTGCAAAGGAAGTTTACTGAATTCATTCTAGCACAAAAAGTCGTCCATAATCCCGATTTAGCCTCTCGAGCATGAAATAACACTTTAATTAGGCTTACACATGAAGCTACCAGTTGCACAACAAAACAATACCAGCTAACTAAGCTAAATTAGAGGTTTGTTTTCAAAATTCGTGATTTAGATCAATTTTTCAAGAGAGGAAATAAAAATTAAAAAAAAATTATTAAACAACTAAAATAGTGGAGAACAACTCATGGATCTTGATTGGGATTATTTTTTGGAAAAAGCTTTTTGGTAATTTATGCAAATGGAGTCTGCAAAATTTAGCTTGGTCGATGGATGTGCTCATCACCAGCTTATTATTAATTGAACTTTGGACTAAACAAGAAGTTAGTACTCGTCACCACATGAGCTAATTAAGTTCGGCGCTTTATTGCAACCATGCAAAGTTGGAGTAAAGAACGATTGAAGAACTTGAAAAAAAATGCTAATCCAATTGGAAAAAAAACGACTGCAATCAAATATTCTGATATTGTTCTTGTCGTCGAGTGGTTTTGAACAAACTAGCTCAAGTTTTTTGACTAGCTGGAGAAGTAGCTTTGTTTGAAATTAAAAATCAAGAGGATTTTTGTGTATTTATTAATTTGTCCCATTTGGGACTAAAAAAAAGAAAGAGCAAAATCAGTTAGAATGATAAGAACGGAATTTACAAAACAATATTACAAATGTTGAATGGGCTTTCTTTGTAAAATCGCTGCACTACAACCACAATAAAAACTTCCGCTACTCACACACAAACATTTGTTAATTAGAAATTTTGAGTTTATTGCAAAGTTTAAAAATGTTCCTTTAAAAATGCTTTTCGATTTTTGGAATTGAAGACATTTTCTCTGAATGTTATTTATTGAAGATGATTTTCTTTTCAAAAATATAATTTAAATAAATGGGCAACTTTAAAAATAAAACAAACTTGATTGATTTCACCAAGCTTTTGAATTGATATGTTGATTTTTTTTTCACGATTTAATGTTTTAGATGTTTAAATTTTTTAAATATATTACACACCAAGATAAGAACAAAACACATTCTTTCAAAGAAATCATTTTTTTATCTTACTTTTGATCTTTTGATTCATATAAATTAAAATTATAAAGATAAAAGAAACTTGCAGAAAATTCTTACTTGGAAGACCTCTATGGTGGCTCTTTGCACCGTAATTCAATTTTGAATTTCATCCTTGAATTCCAGGTAAGATCTCTGGTGGCACCATAATTAGCACTTTAATCTCATCGCTTTTTTCCTCAAAGTATAACTTCGTATTTAAGTAAAATAATGAAATAATCACTTCTTCCAGTAGCTTATTCCACTCATTAGCCATCTTGTTGGTAAAATAGTTATCTCTTTGACATCAGTTCTGGGTGGTTTTCCTTTTAGCCTCCTCTTGAGTCCTCAAACCCCTTCTGCAGGTCCTGGAATTTTGATTAAATTTCAATTTACCAGAGGTTGCATCCAGTTTACCTGATTTATTCCTCTTTGTAGTTTAAAAATCTGTATCAAATCTTCAGCTATTACTCTTTCGCCCACAGTTGTCAGGCCTAATACTGGTAATCGTAATTAAAATTAGTCTAAATTAGAAATTCCGGAATTAAGTCAGAATTAAAATTATGTAATATTATTAGACCAACTTAGAAGCATTTTTCTAAATCTTCTCCAAGAACTTTATGCCCTTAGCTAAAAGTCCGTATAGTCGAATGTTTTGTGTAAATGTCATCCAAGCAGAGGATCGAGGATTCAGAACCCACTGACGATGAAAAAATCTTCAAAATATCTCTGCAATACGGGACACATGTTTAAATTCCTTTCATTAAAAAAGAGGGACCGGTTTCGACCTGGCAATAATTGCGGTGTTGATGATCAACTCGATGCAGTAAACTCTGTGTCAGATCGTTGCTTAAAAAAGGTACTGGAAAAGGAGATAAGCGCCTCCCCATTATCCGCTAGGATAGAAAAGAGGCAATAATAAGGAAACAAGATATTTCAGGTGAGCTCTGACATATGTGCAATTAAAAGACATACAAAGCAAATTAAAGAATTTAATTTTTTTTGTATTTTATTTCACGTTTTTACGCTAAATTATGGACTGAAACAAAAAAAATGCAATTTACGACTGTTTGCAAGTCCTTTTTTGTGGTGTTTTTCGATCTACAGTCTGCTCAAAATATGAATTTTGGGATATAATGCTGTATTAAATCATGTTAAATGAAACAGAAATAAATCCGAAAAAAATAAAAAGTAATTTTCTAGAAAATTTGATTTTTTAAAAATTCTCCCAGCTAATTGAAATGTAAAACATTCAAACTTAAATTCTTAAAAATGAACTGTGGATTCTTGGAAAAAAAAATTAAAAAATTTTACTATTTTAAGTTTTTCTACTAGATTATAAGCAAAATGAATTGGATTTAAAATTTTCCTATTGTAAAATTCTAAAAATCTCCATATTTTTAATGTTAGCTTTATTTGTGGTTTGATTGAAATTTGTATTATCAAGAATTTGTTGAAGACTTATTGGGAGATTATTTTTCACAAGATATTTGGCAAGTTACTTTGATGCAAAGATTTTCAATTTAAAAATAATAATTTTTTTAGAAAAATTAATTAAATAAAATGAACTATGACTAAAATACGCGTCTTTTTTAGACCATATTTTATTTAGTAGTAGTAGTAGTAGTAGTAATAAAAATAAATTAAGTTTCTTTGAAAAAATTTATTTAATCATTTAAAATTTTTTAATGTGATATTGGTCCTAAAGATCTAGCCTAGATAACTTATTTAGCTTCAGACTAGTTCTTTGTTCTACTTGTTCGATTTTAATTTGGAGCATCACTGCCAGTTATCAATTTATACATTACATTTCCCATTTGAGCTGGTGAGTTGGTGACTTCAACACCAGCTTCTTTTAAGGCATTTATTTTTGCTTCGGCACCACCAGATTTGCCAGAAATAATAGCTCCGGCATGGCCCATACGTCTTCCAGGTGGAGCAGAAACACCCGCAATAAAGGAAACAACTGGTTTTTGCTTTGAACCGACATTATTTTTTTTCAAAAACTCAGCAGCTTGTTCTTCAGCAGATCCACCGATTTCACCGATTAATATAATACCTTGAGTTTTTGGGTCTCTCAAAAAAACGTCTAAACAATCGATAAAATTAGTTCCATTAAATGGATCACCACCAATTCCGACACATAATGATTGTCCCAGACCGACTTTAGTGGTCTGATGAACGGCTTCATAAGTTAAAGTTCCTGATCTTGAGACAATACCAATGATACCTGGTTTGTGAATATGGCCAGGCATAATACCAATTTTACACTGGCCTGGTGCAATAATACCTGGACAGTTTGGACCCACTAGTCTTTTACAAATTTTTATCAACTATTGATCTTTTAAATTTTTAAAAAGAATTGATTAAAACCTTGATTTATTCTGTTTTAGCAGCTTTCGTTTGACTGTTACCATATCATGTTGAGGAATACCTTCAGTTATGCATACTATTAATGGAATTTCTGCGTCTACTGCTTCCAATATCGCATTAGCAGCTCCCGGTGGTGGAACATAGATAACTGTAGCTGTAGCTCCAGTCTCCCTTTTAGCCTTTTTTAAGTCATGTTAAAAAAATTTATTTTATAAAAATATAGTATCACCTCATCAACACTCTTGAACACTGGTAGACCCAAGTGAGTGGTGCCAGCTTTAGCTGGTGAGACACCACCTACCATTCTTGTTCCATATTCAATAGCTTGTTGACTGTGAAAAGTACCCTTTTGAATGAAGAGACATCAAACCAAGTAAAAAATTGATTTTTTTATTTACTTGTTTTCCAGTAAAGCCTTGACAAATAACTTTGGTATTAGAATCAATAAGCAGATTTCTCCGAGTTGAATCATAAGCAGCCGATTCAATATTTCGAACAATATTAAATTGGTTCGCTAGGAAAAAAAAATAAAAAATAAAAATATTGAATTTATTTAAGTACCTTTGAGTAAATTTTTCAAATTTATCAAACTACTATTGAACCTTATCATCTAAATCAAATTTAAGATTTGAGGATCAAAATTAAATCTAACATTTTTCAATTAGTATAAGAATTTTAAAACAACTTTTGATCATAAATAGATCATTTAATGATGCTGTTTTTCGCTGTACTTTCATATATAAGCTATGCTAATCTTAAACAAGCATCATGTTAGCAAAAATGTTTAGTTAATATTCATTTTATAAAAGAGGCAATATACTAATGTTTGAAATTCGCGAGAAAATTTTTCATTCAATATCAAAAATAAATCAACATTTTTTCATATCAAACTTTCGATGGACTTTTTTGAGAATTTAGCCTCTTAAATATTTTTTATTATATTTTCTATAATTTAAATCAATTATTTTAATGGAATTTTTTTTTAGATATTTAAACTTAAAATTTAATAAATTTTAATTATCGAACTAAGAATTAAATAAATCAATTAAAAGCTTAACTAATATAAACTTAATAACCGGACATTATTCTTAATTTTCTGGCACAAATTCATTTTCATCACAGCAGGTCAATTTGAATAAATCCTCTAAATTTATTGTAAAATTTAATTTATATCAATAATTTAAGCAAAAAAAATATTTAAAGATTTTAATTTGAACTAATTTTCAAAATCCAATGAAGTTTCCTAACTTGTTCATGTGAATTCTATAAAAGAGATATATTTTTGATCCTAATCAAATGCTTATTTAAATAGAAATGTCATAAAATATAACCGACAAATAGGATAATATTTTATGAAATTCGAAATAAAACAACAAGAAAAAATGATGAAAAATCTTATAATTTTTTTTTTTAAAAGTAAAAAAAAAATTCTGAAAATTAAATAAGGTCCACCAAACAATGTTACATTATTCCGAGCATTCTGCCAAAAATCTAGTCTAAGAAACAATAAATCGAAATTAAAATTTTGGAAAAATTAAATAGAAAAAGATCCAGGAGCCATCAAACTTGGTTAGCAGTAGGTTAACCGTATTTTGTATTTGGCAAGCAAGCCAGAGTATCTAAATAATAATCAAACTCCTGTATGCATCACTTGTATGACCTATCTAAATATGTAAAGATGAGAGCACATAGTTTTTAATGAAGTGGTTACTGCAATGATAAAAAAAATTACTTGTTGTTTAATTCAAAACAGATAACTTATTAAAAAAAGTGACAATTTGGCTTTTTACCTAGAAATCGATATACATTCAAATTGTTAATAGCATATCATTTTATGTTTTTTTATTTAATTCTTGTTTTATCTATAATTATTAAAGATAGAGATTTATTTTTTCAATTTATAAAACAGAAATTTTTGACCAGGATAGATAAAAAAAAAAAGGTTAGTGAACAATTTTTATTGATTGTTTTTCTATTCAAATAAATTCAAAAAATTAAATTAAATTTATTTTTTGCTGAAAATTTAACCAAAAGTCAATTTAAATAGAAATAAATTTGAAATATTTTTTCAAATGATAAATAGGATGCATTTTAACCCGTGATATCAATAATTAAATTTTCATATGAAAATAAATATGGACAATTAAATATAAGATTTTAATTCATAAAATGTTTAATTATTAATTTTAATTTTAACTAATAGTTCTCTAATCAACAACATACCCGAATCCCTAAACCAGGGCTCTGTCCCGGACCCCGTTTATTTTTTATTGGAAAATCAATTTTGTTTTTATATTACGATTTAATCATTGATATGACGATTTAATATTTTTCCTTTAAAGTAGTCTTATTTTTTTTTCATTAATCTAAACGTTTCTTGATCCTTTTTTAATTTTAGTTTATAATTAATTAAGGTGACTAGAATTGGAAATAAAATTGATTGAAGTGTACTTAATTTTGAAATTTATCTTAAATCTAAAATCAAAAAATTTAAATTAAAATTTTAATTTATCATTTTTGTAAATATCATCTTTCTCATCTTTGGGGTTTCTTTTTTGGAATTTTTATAGAAATAAAGTATCTGAATGCAAAATAATTTGACAATTTTTTAAGTTTTATTTGCTTGGATCTTATTTAAACTCGTTCTTATTCTTTTACACTAGAATAAGAACGAGTTTTATTTTTATTTTAAGAAGTATTGCATTTTCTAATTTTAATTTCTAATTTTAAGCATGTTTTCAAAAATTGTAAGAGCTTTTTTTAAATTAAATTTTTTTTGGAGATATGAGAAATTCTCAAAGCTTAGAATTAATGCTTTGAATCGAATGATACAAGTCTCCTAGATAATTAATCAATAAAATATTCGATTTGTTCTTTCAAGATTGATTGTAATATTTCGTAATTATTGATAAACTTATGCATCAGTCGTTTTGCAAGAGTTTAAAGCAATAAACGGTTACACTTAAGTTGACATATAACTTGAAAAAAAAGTTTTAAAAAAATTTTATTTTAAATTAAAATTATTTAATCATAGAATGAACAAACTTCAATTAACATTGGCAATTTTTAAACCAGATATTAGCTTAAACGAACGGGCTGTATCAGTAAGTAAAGATTAAATTAGTTTATTTTTTTTATTCTAAAGGAGAATTTAAAGGAAATTAGGAAAATAATCTTAAAGGACAATTATTTGTTTGTTAGAACTAAATTTCATAAAATGACACTCGAAAAGGCAAAAGAATTTTACAAAGTTCATGAAAGTATTCTTTTTAGTCTTAATTTTTTATTCACCTTTTGTTGAATTAGTTTATTAAGAAAAGTTTTTCTACAACCGATTAGTATATTCAATGTCAAGGTTTGTAAAATAATTTCCTATAGGGACTTAAAAGTCAAATAGAAAAATAAGTTAGTTATTTTCAATTTTTGTTTATAGTGGTCCTATTTGGTGTCACATTTTAGCTAGAGAGAATGCAATTAAAGAATGGAGAAAACTTATGGGTCCAACTAAAGTTTTTAAGTGAGAAAATTATTCTATTTAACAAAAAGTTATTAAAATTGACTTTTTGAAAGAACAATTTATGATGATCCTCAAAGTCTTCGTGGAAATTACGGAGTAACTGATACCAGAAATACTCTACACGGTTCAGGTAGCTTATTTATCTAATATGTAGTCTTAATTTTTAAAAAGTTTTTTTCTAGATTCCGATGAAAATGCCAGGACAGAAATTGATTTTTTTTTTGACGATTTTGACATCGACAAATGGTACGCTAATGAAGAAATAGTATTTAGAGATCCTAATAATTTAATGTTTGATGAAAAATCTTTTGAACACAAAATAAAATAATAGTTAAAAATAAAACAAAATTTTTTAAACAAAATAATTTTTATAATATCAAAAAACTCAGAATAATAGGATTCTCACAAATAAATTAACTTAAAACCGCGAAAGTTTAAATAGTTTGTTCTAAAATAATCAAGTGATATAATTTTTCAAAATGAATTTTGGACTGTTAGAAAAAAAAATTTTAATTTTTTTGATTTTTACATTTTAGTAGAAATAAAATTTTCCCTTATTTTCAAAATTTATAAAAATTACTCCTTCCATTAAAAAACTAATGAAGAAAAATTTCTGCTAAATTAGGAGTTGCGATGGTTCTTTTTTTTTCAGTTGATTTTGTATTTTTTTTTAATATTTGTTTTTAAACTTAAAATCATCGGAAATTTACGATGAGTATTATGAATATATTTTGTTTCAATTTAAAATTTTAAACAAATTAAGTCTTGATTTAAAAAAATTGAATTGTTATCAACGTCATAGTTTCATTTAACAAAATAATAATTTTAAAAAGCTTACATAAAAATTAAATTTAAATTTTTTTTATTTATTTATTTCAAAAAACATCTCTTCACAAAATAAAGACACCTCCTCACCATAATATTGTTTATATTTTGTTGCATTCACTTTTAAATTAATTTAAAATATTTCCAAGAAGCATTTTTTAAGGTTTATGAAGTTTAGTAGTTAAGTAGTGTATTTAATGAATATGAATTGCACAATTGATGACATATACCGTAGTTTAAAGTTCTATGCCTGTGAATTACTATATATTACTATATATATATAATGTTTAACATAAATTTACCGTTTAAACTCAAAGTGAATCATTAATTACTTGGATTTTAATGACTTGAATTTATTTAAATTTAAATTTGAAGTTGATAACTTCAATGATATCAATGATTTTCTAGAAAAATATGGGTTATTGCTTTTCAGCATAGAATTCTTGATAGAATGTTTTCTTTTGCTTTTAAAACGCTTTTTTCCATAATTCGTCCGAAAATTTAAGAATGAAATTAAATAAAAATGACTCAAGAAATTTAAAATATAATTTAAAGAATACTGACAATCAGATTGAACCAATGTCAAAAACAGCTTATGGTGAAAAAACCTATGAATATTTTTATACAATATTGATGAATAGCTTTGTTATCAAGAGATCAATGTTTAAGTTTGCAACATTCAAACTTTCTATATTTAATTATATCAATTTTATTTTTACAGAATTTGTAAAAAATTCAAAAAATTTAATTTCAATGTTTTGCATTATTGAATTTTTTTTTTAAACAAATATATAAATTTTTATTTTTAACTTATAATAACTACTGTATAAACTTAAATATATGAAGTGTTAATCGGTCTACATGGCATGAGCACTAGCCTGTTAAAAAACATATTTTTCAATCACTAAGACTTTATTTTGGGATTGATAAACAACTCTGAACTATTGCATTATTTAAACAAATAGTGATAATAAATGGAAACACGATAATCATGATTCATTTAGAGAAAATTTAATTTCTAGGAACAAACAAAACTTTGGTAAGATCTTCATCAAATATTGAAAATGGTTATAATAACAAAAATAAGACAAATTAAATGTCGATACTTGCAATTTAATGTATGAATTAATTAAAGCTAAATTTAACATGATTTTTGAAATATTAGAATAAAAATTAAATAAATTATCTAAATTTTTCAAAATTAATTTTAAAATTAAATCTAAAACCCAAGTTTCGAATAATTAACTCGCTTTGAAATGATAAAAAGATCTCTTTTTTATTTCATATGACAATTTGGTACAATTAAAATTTCTTTTTAGAAAAAATACGTCGTTTATAAAAAAACAAAGATTCAAGTTCAATGATATTAATTTAATAATGTCATTAAGCTATTTAAAGAAGTTTTTGTTCCTGGGCCCAACAATTAATTTAAACGATTTATCAAATTCCAAATTGCTTTCAAATGTTTTAACAGCGATCGAATTGAACTTGAATTCCCAAAAATCAAAAGAATTGCTTCAGCTTATTCATGAATACTTACAATTCTACAACGATCTTCATCTAGGCAATTCACACACAAACAGATTGGGATCCAATACGGATTGTGTGGCGTTTTACTTAGCATGCTGTGCTCGGAAAAGCAAAGATGAGACATTTTCACATAAAAGTAATTAATGGTATATTTGTTTGTTAAAATTGAATGCATTGTGTTTTAGTTTATGAGCTAATGACCCAAATGAGTGAAACACCGGCTCATTTGTTTGCATTCGAGCATTTTTGGAACATAGTGCTTCAAATTGAGGGTAGCTTCAGCTCATCAGAATCAAATCCAGATCAAATGACTGTCGATCTGCACAAAAATTCCAAATGCATCGGCAGAGGCCATAAAAAGGCGCTCATTAAATGGTTTTACAATAAAAATGACTTTGAACTTCTCAAATTAGTAACTCAATACAGGCAAATGTACAATTGGACCACCAAAGATATTCTTAAACTAATTCATATGAAGCCCAAAAATGAAGGTAAGCTGATACAAAAATGATTCTATTTTCGGCTTTTAACTCTTTATTAATCAAAATTTTTCAACATCTCGATTTTTTTACGGGGGTTTTTAAATTCTCATACAACAACAACAAAAAAACTAAATTATTTCATTAAAAACGCCTGATTTTGTTTCGTTTACAAAAAATTGAAATTTTGTGAAGTTAATTGTTTATTTTTTTATTAAATTGTTTTTTAAAAAAAAGAATCATGAGTAGACAATAAATTAAAATACAGATGTAAGTCACAAAAACTCGAGCAATTTAAACATAATTGAAATTCTTAAAAAAATTCAAGATGCTCGATGGTGGAAATCTTTAATGGATTTAAAAAAAGGCATTGGAAACTTTCTAATACAAAAACTATGGATTTTGTACTAAAGATTTTTCTGAAAATTAAAAATAGGTGATAAATTTTAGTAGTATGATTGAATTTTAACATTTAAATAAAATTAATTTACAAATTAAAAAAAAATAAATTAGAAAAGATTATAGAGACAAAAATAAAGAAATCTCAAAATACTGATATTTTATTTGGTCATTAATATTGTTTGGGTTAATTATAATTAATTTTTTGAAAGATATTTTGTTTCATGTTGTTAAATCTTCAAAATTTAAAGAGCTTAATTTTTCAAATTTAAATTATTAAAAAAAATTTTTTGGATTTTGGGTCGAAAATTCACATGTCTTAAAAAAAAATGCTCTAAAAAAAAGATAAAAAATTTTAATGTATAAACATGGCTTTAGTTTATCTAAAGCAAATTTTCAAATTTTAATAGTAAAGCAAATTTTCTTTTTAGCTTGGACTTTTTCATTTTTTATGGTAGTAGTAGTAGTTCTTGCTGCGACATCCTAACAAGTAGGAAATCTGAGCTCATCACCGCTTAAAGGCGTATGAAGCTTTAGCAGCCAATTCTGTTAAACCTATCTAATGCTACTTTGAAGCCATTAACTGTCTTAGCTTTAACCACCTCCTCAGGAAGTCTATTCCAGTGCAGAGCTACTCTGTTCGAGAATAAAACGTGTCTAGCAGTCACTGCGGCAAAAACTATTTCTTTGAACTTTTGTGCTGTTTCCTCTTAACTTCGGTACAAAAAACAAAAAATATTGAAAAATTTATGTGATGTACAAAAAATTTATAAAATTTTATCTAATAAACGAATTTAAATTATTATTTTGTAAGTCGAAAAATATACATATTAATATTCTAATTCAAAACTGAAAATGGTTATTTTTTAAAATTTAGTCAAAGTCAATAGGCTTTTGGATTCGAAAATTGTTGAGGCTTTTTTTCTTAAGGATTCAATTAAAATCAAAATTCCAATAATTAAAAGAAGCTAAAGATACCTGTCCCCTAATTTAATTAAAATTCCGCTAAATTTTATAAAAAAGTCTGAAAAAATTTAATTTTTATCATAAAAATTAAATATATCACGCTTTTATATATCTTTTGTATATAAAAATCCACACATTAACAGTTCGGGATCTGATACGGATTTTGTGGCGTTTTACTTAACATGTTGTGCCCGAAAAAGCATTGTCATTTTCAAGTTTATGATTTATTTTTGGTGTTCAAAATGATCAAAACAAGTTTTAATTATGAAATAAATTGTTATTTTTTAATAGAATTAATGCAGAGATACATTTTTGGATTTTACATGAAATGTTAAATAAAAAGGTAAACTCTACATTATAAAAATGTACATTGCAGAGTGCAAACCATTTAATGGTGCTATTAGGTAAGTAATTTTTTTGCAGACTTTTCATAAACTTCAAGATGCCATTGTTTTGCGGTAATAAACTAAATTTAATAAACATTTCTTGACTTAAAAAAAGGTTATTATACTTTATTTAACGTAAATCTACGAAAAATATTTTATAATTCACATTTTTCTCGTTCAATATCTTTAAACCCGTTGAATGTACTCAAAAAATTATAGGTTTTACCTTTTCCTCTCTTTCTTTTTGGAAAAGGAACTTCAATTTCTTCAGCGTCTAATCTAGTGTCGTCAATTAAATTATCTAGTATATGCCCTGATGATTATATTTCAGTTTCATCCATTTTATTTTTAAATTTTTAGATTATTTATTTATTTAATATTTATAACTTCACAACCCCGTTACTAAATAATAACTATTTATTAAAGATTATAATTTCAAAATTTGGTATAATTTAAAAAGAAAATTTTTGGTGATCAATTTTCTTGTCTTCTTGAAATAATTTACTTCATAAAAAGGATTAAAATTTGTAATAAAATGCTCTCTAATCACGACAGATAAAACCTTTTTCTTAGAATTTTTTGAAATAATCAAAGAAAAATTATTTATTTAAATATTCTAGTTGATTAAGCTTTTATTTTAACAAAGGACATGATTTGATAATGAGATATGTCCTTTTTGGATACCGAAAAATCCAAAATGAAAACTTAGAAAGCAATTTACATTTGATGGAGTATCTGCACGATTTTGAAAAAGTATTGATTTAATCTATAAATATGATAAAGGTTGAAACATCATTTTTGTAGCTGAAATTCGCAAAATTTGGACAAGAAGCTGCTGAAATAATCAAAAAACATAGATTGTATCTCGAGCACATCCCTTCCAGGATTTTTAAATTTAAAGAAGTAAATTTCATAATTTTGAAATTTTAATCAAAGCCTAAAAAATATTCAGATTTGGCCATGTCTGATAGAACAAATGAACATCGAAGATTTTTACGAAAATTTACATCAAATTTTAAAAAAAGAAATTATTCAACCCAATTCATCGACAGAAAAATTTATCTTCGATAAAATTTTGAACCAAAGCAATCCGCATTATGTTCAAATCAGTCCAATATCAAACTGTCTAGCGTCCCAAATAAATGAACACCACATAACACACAAACAATTGAAAGAATCGCGACTCAGATCCACAACAGCAACAATCGAAGAAGGATCAGTTCAGGCAAATTTGAGAAATTTTTTTTGGAATGCGTTCAAAAATTCTATTCAACTGGTAAGATGAAATTTTAAGATTTATAAAAAAATAAAATTTTTTCCAAAGAATAAATCTCAATCTAGATCTTATTTTAACTCAAAACGGGTCATGATAGTGATGGAAATCAATCCTCAAATGAGAAACGCCACCACTCTAGGATTGAACTACTTGAATCCACTGGAAACAAGCTCGGCGATTCTGCTGACTCTTTATTATTTAAACTCTAACCCTAACAATGTTGATCTATTTGTGGCATCTGATAGACTTACACGAGTTGAACTAGCTGATAAAAATACTCAATCAGAACCAAATTTGGGTACAATAGATCAAATACTTCAAGGAGTAAATTTTTTTTTATTTTTTTATTTATTTGCTAATTTTCTTACAAAAGTTTGTGTCTATCGAAAAAAATCCAACGGATAAAATATTTGAATGGACTTTGCAGAACAAAAAATTCTATGATGTGTTTGTTTTTTTGGTCAGTACTGATCAAGGCGACAAAAAAATTCAATTTGAAATGGATTTTGTGCGAGCAAACACAATTGCCAAGGACACAAAATTAGTTGTTATTAATTTGAGTGGTAAACACACAGAGCCTATTGCTGAAAACGGAGTTATTACTCCATCATTGCTTGATCTTTACATTAATGGATGGAATTTTGATACATTTTTTATTTTAGAGTCTTTTTTGAAAGAAGTTTTCTAAAAAATTAATGTTTAATTTATCTTAAGAAAGTAATCTCAATTTTTTTCAGCATATTATCCAAAAAGCAGATCGAGTTTGTTTATTTTTATCTTATACGTAAAAAAAATAAAATTAAAAAAATCATAGCAAATTTTAATCTTTTAAGCAACATTTTTAAATTTTTTTCATTTAAAATTAAATTTTCAAAAAGGTTCATAATTTAAATGAGTTTTTAATTCTTGTTTCTATTAAATGCACAAATAATACAAAAATAACTGATGTGAATGAAATTCTACAAATCCTGAATTTGTTTTTTGTATTGGAAAATTTAGATAGTCTCCATGGATTCTAAAAATGGTTAATACTACACTCATCAATATTTTGAAAAGATAATCTAGCTTAATTTTGATCCTACACAGACGACATCCTTATTTCCTTTTTTTGGTTTACCAATGCTGAATAGAATGAGCTAAAAAAAATTGATCAGTTGGAATATTTTTTTCTAAGATATTTTTTAGTCATTGATATTATTGTTTTTTAAATTCTGTAATTGCTTAAAAAACATATTTTGTTGATCAACTTGTTATCATATAAGTCATTATAGGACTAACTCTACACATGTATCATCAAAAAAAGGGTATAAGAATGCAGTCTGGGTGGCCTTAATTAAGCAAAAAGATAAAAAAAGTCATTTTTTTTTTTTTCCTTATTCACTCCTTGTGGAGCATAGGGTCATTACTTTTGATGTCCACTCAAGTCGATCTTTTGCCTTTACCCTTGCTTTTCCCCATGTCATACCCATTTCGATGAGCTCTTTCGTGATTGTTGACCTCCATGTTACTGCTGGTCGTCCTACCTTACGTCGCCCTTGAGGTGTCCATTAAAGGGCCCTTTTTGGTATCCGTATATCTTTCATTCTAAGTACATGCCCGAGCCATCGCAGCCTTTTGTTCTTAATGCATTGACTTAATGGTTCTGAATTTGTTCTTGTGTAAAGCTCAGCATTTGACAATGTCATTTGACAGAATCCTCCGCAGGCTTCCAGTGTGGAAGGTGTTAAGGTTTTTCCTGTCAGATTCACTCATCCCCCAACATTCACTTCCGTACATCAATGTTGCTTTTACTACACTGTTGTATAGTTTAAAAAGTCATGATGCATTTATATTAATTAAAGCTTATTAAATTTTTAACTTTAATAAGTATAAAGTTTATGCATATTAAGAAATTATTTACTTCTTTATTATTGAACTATTTCCTTTAAAAAAATATTTTATTTACTCAATCTATTTTATTTTAAATTTCGATTCAAAAAAAAAAAATGGAATCGAATAAGAAGACATTAAACCATTCGAGAGGGTCCTGGGGGTAAATCTTTTAAGTATATTTTATATAAAAAAAAAATCCTCAAAATTAAATTTAAAACTCGCACTTTTAACTAGAAAAATATTTTTTCTTATTTAAATTTTTTTTTTCAATTTTATTTTTTTTAATTTTTCAGTTTTTAATCCCGGATCTAAGAAAAAGTTTAAAAAATTAGTTCACTAAATGAAATGCATTTTTAATGTCACATTTAAATTCGATTTAAGGAGTTAACGCCACATTTTACTCATAAAACCATCTTTGATCAATCAATTTCAAAAGTAGTTTATTAAAATTTTTTGAAAATTAAAATAGGAATTGAATAGAGAAATTCGAATGTTTTTTATGTTATAAATAATGGATACAAAAATTCTCCGGTTGATTTTTTTTGGTTACACCTCTTATTCAATCCTAAAAATTTAATTAAGATTATTTTTTGATTACAAAATTTAATGCTCTTCTAAATAAAATATTATAAGATATAATATTACATAGATATTATACAATGAAATATTATATATATATTATATAACATATAACCCGACATTTCTTTGATTCTAAAATTGTGACATGAAAAACATGGAAAATTTTTCCAAGTTTTGTTGATTGGAAAAAGAAGCAGCAAACCGTGAAATATGTGGATGATGAGAATGTAATCAAAGTTTGAAAGAGGCTCAAGATAAAAATTTACAAAAATAAATAAATCAGAGTTGTTTTTAATTCACAAGTCATAAGTCATGGCTTTGACTTAAATTTTTGTGACTTTGACTTAAAACTGTGACTTAAAAGCAAGTCTGAAATAAATAATTGAAATAATAAATAGGGTTTAAAAAATTATTTACAAGTCAAAGTCCAACTAGGAATGGTAAACCGGTTCAATTTTGAAATCGGTTCAAAATAAAATTAAAGAATATTTAAAAATAATTTTTTTGTTTAATTGAAAAAATACAAAATTAATAAATTTTTTTGCTTTTCATTCTTCTGCTTGACAGACATAAGCGGCTTTCTTCAAAACAGTTTGAACCGGCTTCCATCACTGTTCAACTTTTAAGAATGAATGTAAAACTCTTTTATTTAACTTGAAATACTTTATTTTGGGAAATGAAAATGTCCAATTGAATTTTTGACGTTCTGAGCAGTTTTAGCAAGCCGAATAGCAAAAAATTCAATTTAAATCTTTTTTAATTTTGACCAAATGAGATGATGTGTTAAAGACTACTTTTACACATCAAAGTAGACGAAATCTCGTCATCTTAAGTTGGTTAATAAGTTTAACAGAGGCTGCAAAGTTTTTCTAAAACAATAAATAACCTTTATGATATCGAAATTTGTACTACTTCTAAAAATTCTTCTACTTGACAGATTTTCAGATCTATCAATATTTTTAATCAGAAATGTATCGAAAAAAAATAACCTGCCGATGCACCCATCTCAGCCTCTCAACTGATTGCTAAAATAAGACTCTATGATAAAAGTTAATCTTGTGAAGATCATAAAAAAAATCAAGATTGGATGAGATTGAACTTTTCTTTCAACCAGTATTCATAATTGCTAAACCACGTTGATTTTACCTAGATATACGTAAAATGACATAAAAATACGTAACATTACCCAATTTTCAGGAAAATCTAAAATAACCAAAATTATTCCAAATTAAAGCTGAACATCAAGCGGACAGATGCACACATCACCAAACAACACCTAAACGAAATGACCGAAAGTGGACAGCCGATCAGTATCATCATCCGTAAACGTCAACTACAGTTCGCAGTAAACTGATTGCGCATTTCCAGTTATGAGCCAGCGAAAATATACGCCCTGTTCAAAATTGAAGATGGAAAAGTCACATTGACGCGGGAGTGTACGGTCAAAATACCTGCACCAAATATCCGAACATCTCTAATCAAACATGCAGGCGAAACAACAACCGAATAAACTGCCAAACTAGCTATGGATAAGGAAACCTGGATCAAATTTGTTGCCGTGTTTCACAAGCCCGATTGATGATGATAAATAATCTAAATTTCCTATTTTTTACCAAAATTTACCTAAATATCTAATTTTCTAAATTTTTATGCTTCATTTTTCAAAAAAAAGAATTAAGATAGTTTTTAGTAGATATAATTAAAATTTCAAATTTCAAATATGTAAATTTTGGTAAAATTTCGTAAAAAATTGTAAAATCCTGTAAAAAAAGTTAATTTTTTTTCTTCAGATTTGTAATGTATTTTTATAGCGATTAGACCATTATTTATTTGTTCAATTACTATGTCGATTGCTTCTTAATTGCTCATTTAGATATTTAAAATCAAAAAAATTCAATGTACTTTTTAAAATGCTTTATACAACATTGGAATTTTGATGGGGTCTTGTAAAGATCAAAAATTACTTCAATCGCTTCTGGTTCATTTTTTATTTAAAATTTTTGCTTATTCTGGTTCAAAAATATCAAAATTTACAACGATTTCAATCAAGCTTTTATTATTGAGACCATCTCAAATATTATTTTTGTAATTTTGGCATTTTCAAGTTTTTGATTAATTTTGGATGTTCAAAATGATTAAGTAAAGTTTTAATTATGAAATCTTTTAATAGAATTAATGCAAGAATAAATTTTTGGATTTTACATACTATGTTAAATTAAAATAAACTTCAAGAAGCAGTAGTTTTGCGTTAATAAATACAATTTAATAAACATTTCTTGTTTTAAAATTAGATGCCGTTACATCTAAGAGATATGAATTTTTCGAGAAAGGAATCGAATTGATTTTTAACTAAGATCAGGAAATCAGACAGACAGATGTCAAAATTTTTTTATGTATTTCTCATATGATTAGGTTTTTTTCTTTTTTTATTAATAATTTAAAAAAAAATAAAAAAAACACAAAATTTTAAGAAAAGGCTTTGTGAATTTTCATTTAAATATTCCAAAATGAAATTTTAATCCTCGATAAAAGTATGGATTTTTGATTATTTAATGGTTGCATGTAACAAGGACTGAATTTTGTTCTATTTTTAATATTTATTAACATTTAAATAAATTAGATTAAAAAATTACAAAAAATTTCCAATTCAAAAATATCATAGAGACTTAAAGATGAGATCTAAAAAATAATAAAATAATTCTCTTTTTTATCCTAGTGAATAACAGGAAGACGCTCATCTCCTTCTCAAGTACCTTTTTGAGCAACGGTTCTGATTTGATAGAGAGGTTACTGAATCGAGTTGATCATCTACAAGGCAATTATTGCCAAGTCGAAACCGGTAACCCTATTTTTATGATGAAAGGAGTTTAAGCATTCGCCACGTATTGCAGAGATATTTTGAAGATTTTTTCACCCTCAGCGGGTTTTGAACCCCCGATCCTCTGTTTGCATTACTTACATGCAAACCATTCGGCTATACGGGCTCTACTAGGATAGATAAGGGACAATTATTTCCTTAAGAAATAAGATCTTTTTTAATTTAGTGAAACATACTTAGTTTTATGTTGTTTTACTATCAATTTTGTCAAGTTTAATGAAGTGAAATAAGAATTTTATTCTTGGAATATTTGAAGTGTTTGTATTAAAATACACAATGAAGTTAAATTACGTTCGGTAGAGAACGGACTGTAAGAAATTTGTTTTAATTATATTAAAAATTAAAATTTTCATAATTTTTATTCAAAAAATATATTTTTAAAAAGCACCATAATGTAAAATAATTACATATATCACCGAAAGCAAAACCAAAATTAAAAACTAGTAAAAAAGCAGATTAAAATTAATTAATACTTATTAAATGCGTATTAAAATAATATCATTAGATCGAGACCGGTTGTGTTTTTGTTTAAAATTACTTGGATTTTTAGACGAAAAGTGTCTAAAAATTTCTTTAAAACTCGTATCTTTGGATTTTTTATTTTGCCTTTTATTAATAGATAAGATTTCTTCACTTTTACCTATGATTTCACGGACACTTAATTGTTTTCCATTTGATTTATCACAATTATTTACACTCAACTCTTTATTTGATTTTTCATTTTCGGTCGATTCCGATTTTTCATTCATCTTACACAAAACAGAATTATTTATTTCATTAAATAGCTGACAGTTTTCGTTTTCGGAAATATCGCTCAAATTAAAGTTATTCAAATCATCTGATTCTTTTTTATGATTCAACAAATTTTGATTATTCGAATTTGGCACGTTTAAGGAATTTCGATAGGTACTCGAAAAGCTGTTATTTTTTGATTGTGGTTTTATTTTTTTACATTTGGTTTCATTAAATTTATTTTTAGATTTCCTATTGTCTTTTCTTCTAAGAAATAATTTACGAATCAAAGATGGACACATTTTAACACCGATTGTCTTTATTGTAGATATGTACGACTTTCGAAAATCCCTAGTAATTAAAAAATTTAATTTTAAAACTATGTAAAAAATATATTTAAATAATTTTTAAATTACTAAAACAAAAATAAATTACAATTCTATTTATTCAATAAAAAAAGCTCATTCAACTTTTTTGTCAATTGTTATTTAATCTTTTTTGTTCTTTGAACATATTTAATAGATATTAAAGTATTCAAAAAGCTTCAGATAAGCTTTTCGGGATTAAGGATACAGAAATAAAAAAATTGAGATTTAAAATTTTTTTTAAATTATTTTTAAAATTTTTTGTTTCGTTTGAAAAAAATGTTTGGTTTTTAATAGCTTTCTATTTGCGTGATCATTGAATGAAAATGAAAAACGAAATCTAAAACTAGATAAATTCAATTTATTCTAAAATATAGTTAAACTGATTTTGAAAAATATTAAAACTGAATATGATTTATATAAAGAACAAATTGTTTGACATTATGAATTCATTTATTTATTGATTGCTGGATGAGCAGCAATCAATCACATCAGCTGTCTTAGTGTGCCTTATCAGCACACTCGCTCGCTAGCCAGCTACAGCCAAAACTACTACTACTACTTCTACTAATATAATTTAAAATTAAAAAAAAAATTTAATAGATCATTTTAAAAAAATAAAAATTGAATATTTTTAAATCGATTATTTTTTTTTGTTGGGTTGTGAAGTTCTTTTCAATTCAGAAAAACTTGAATTACTTTTTTACTAAAAGAGATAATTTAGTTCCTTAAAATGCTTAATTATTAGCAAATCTGCTTAATGCACTAAAATAAGTCTGCAAAATACTCTGCATTTTTCTGCATTTTGCACGCCATTAAAAATTATTCTAATCAAGAGTGCAATTACATTGCAGAGTTTTTGCAAACATTTTTGGATTAAGCAAAGTTGCTTAACCATTAAGCATCTCACAGAACTAAATTATTTATTTTTGTAAAAAAGTTATTTAAGTTCTTCTGAATTGAAACGATCGTATTGAAATGAACTTCACAACCCCTTTTTTTTTTTTTTTTTAAAAAAATTTAAAGCTTCCATGATATATTTTGAAAAATTTCTCATATTCTATTAGTATTAAGATTATTTAAATGATGTAAAATAATTCTAGGAAATAAAACCTTTATAAAAATTCTTTTATTTAAAGTTTTCTTTTTAATTTTGTCTTCAATCTTACACAATTTTTTTTAAATTTATCATAATCAGAAAAAATTATTGAAGCTATAAATTGTTTTCTGAGATCATTATTTAACTCTTCATCAATTAAATTTTGAAATGAATTCTTATAATTTTTTAACAAAGTAATCAGTCAAATAAATTAAATTAATATCTTTCAAATTAAATTGCCTTTTTCTCTTAAAGATATGGCGGGCTTCAAGTCCAATTCTAGTTGAAGATTTTCCTGATGAGATCATGTTTTAGGGATTTTTTTAATTATATTTAAAAATAAATTTAAATTTTTCTTATTTTTAATTACTATTGCCCAACGTTCAACTGTATTCTAAAAATTAAAAAAAATCTAGAGTTTTTTGCAAAATTTTTAAAATTAAGTAGCAAAAAATTCCAAACTTAAGAATAAAAAAGATAAAAATGTTCTCACTTGTTGGTTAAGGCGTATATGATCGGATTTATAAAGCTATTAATATAACCGATCCAAGTAATTAAACGCTCAGCAAATAAAGGTAATGTTTTATTAGTCACCGCCAATACTACATACATAATAAAAAATGGAAGCCAACAAAGTATAAAAATTCCTTTTAAATTTTAAAAATTACAAAAATTTTAAATTTAATTGTTAAAATCTTTACCCATTATAATTCCAAGTGTCTTAATTGCTTTAGTGTCTTTGCTTCTCTTTTTTTCGATAATTTTAATTTGCTTGAGTAATTTCAAAAAGCGATTTTTTTTGTCATCCAGGCTCCTTGTTTCCTCACTTTCGCTAAGCAATTTGTTTATAGTCTTATCATTAAGCAGCTCATTGTTATTTAGACAATTATTGCTCTCGTTGGAGTTCATTAAATTAGAACCTTTCATTTCCGGGTTAAGGTTTCGGGTCCTTTGGTCAATTTGAGCGATGGCTTTTGCTTGGTGTTTGGCAACAATAAATATGCGGAAGTAAACGCAGGTCATAATTATCAATGGAATAAAAAACGACAGAGACGAAGATATAATTGCGTAGACCATATTAGCCTCGAGCATGCAGGTGTCTTTTGGACCCGGTTCTGATGAGTCCTTAAGATTGAGGCCCAAAAATATTGGAATAAATGACATACATAAACTAAGCGTCCAAACCGAAATCACTCCAACAAACACATGCCATGTTCGGACTAAATTTTTGTAGGCCAAAGGCTTGAATATGGCCACATATCTGTCCATGGCGACTAAAAGCAAATGGAGTATTGATGCCGTGCAGCAAGTGATATCGAAAGCGTTGTAAAATTTACAAAATAAATCATTAAATATCCATTTTTGTATCACATCTTGGATCATGGCTGGTATCATGACTAAAAATGTGACAGTTATGTCCGCAATGGCAAGACTAAGGAGAATGTAGTTGGTGGCGTTTTTCAGACGCTTAAATCTGATTATAACCGAGACAACCAGTGTATTTCCGATTAGGGTTAAAAAAATTACAATTATACAAGCTATGCCGACGAGGATTTTTTCCGATAGCGACACCTGAGAATGGCTCTCTATATGTGTTGTATTTGTGCTGAGGAATTCTGTCATTTTTGTCTATTGAGCAATTTGCTAAGCCTTTTTCATTTACTGGAAAAATTTACTAAACGTTAACACTGCAAGATATCAAAAAGAACATTTTTCAATAAATCTAAAAATAAATTAAAGAAAATAAAAACTTTATTTAAAAAAAAAAAATTTTGAAATAAAATATCAGGTGTCAAATTTAAACATTTTCCGAAATTTGGTTAAAATTTGCCATTTTTAGTCAATGAAAAATAATGAATGGCGCAAAAATGACTGATTTTTAAGTCCTGATTCAAATGCAGCTAAACCGATTTGTGCTTATTTAATGGAAAACGTCAATTACGGCCAAATAAATTCTTTTATCTAAATATTTGAAAATTTAAACTTAACCTTAAGCTTTGAAAAAAAAAAGAATAATACTTTTCATACTAACGGAATTGATGGAAATAAAGCTGACGGGCTTAACTAAAGTCTTGAAATAGGTACGATATTTTTTCAACAGATTGTATACTTTATAAAACATAGACAATGTGTCTTTAATAAAGTAGCAAGCGAATACGCTTTTAAGTTTGATTTCTAGGTATTTAAAAAGATTTACGATTACCATTTATCGAAAATTTATTGAGCAAGTTTTCAGTATTTATCATAGAGTTGTTTTTCCTGGAGCATATTTATTTTTGGAGTTGCTTTTGGGATAAAAATTTGATAATTTTTTTCGTCTAAATTAAGAACTTTATTTAAAAATTGCAGATTTCATCTAATATGAATAATTAATTATTATCTTTGAATAAAGATAATAAAATATAAAATTGAGCAAAAATGATTAATGTTAGAGATTAGATGCCAAAATTTTTTGGAACTTGCCTTGCCAGATTTTTAAAACAATTTAAGCGAATCGAGACAAAAAGGGAAATTAAAAAACTGACAATTTTGGATCCCACATATCAATTGAGTTTCCTATTTGTTTTCAAAAAGTGACTTTGGTTATAAAAACATCTTTTTTTTCTGCATGAACCAAGCCGACGTAAAATCGAGAAGATTGACAGGTAGTTTAAAAAGTAATAAGGCACAATAAATCATATTAAATGAAAATAAAATAAATTAGAATAATGAAGCCTTAAAAACATTAAGAGTTTTTCTCCTATTTCATGAAAGTTAAGATCAAATTAAATTCATGGGCGTTTAAATTTAAGTAATTTTGAAACTAATATTTATTTTTATTTTTTTATATAAAAAACTAATTTTTAATGAATTTACTCTCATGGAATTTTCTTTTTTTGTAAATTATTTGATTTTGAAAATTTCTTTTTTTTTTCTTAAAAAAAAGATATCCAGTATTTGGTATCGGTAAATTTTTATTTATGGTTAATTTATAATTTTATATGAAATATATGGAGATTAAGACCTATTAGCAGACAATTTTTTTAATGTTGATGATTAAAAGCACTCCAGATTGCGTTACAAATCTAATTAAATTAAATTGATTTTAATTCCCTTAGTTAATTTTAAGTTTTGCATAACATGCATTTTTATTATATGCCATAAAATAATTTGGATCTTTTACAAAAAAAAGAATAAATTAAATTTTCTGTTTACGAATTACAATTTGAGTAGCTTCCTTTTTTAAATTTCTTGTTTTATAGTGAAAAAAATTGAAAATCACTAATTTTTATTTATCCTTTTCAAAAATTTTTTTTATCAATTTTCCCGAAAAATATTAGGAAAAAAATTCCAAAAAAGATTAGGATTTATTTATCAGACATAAATAAAGTTCTAAAATTCTAATTAAAAATACTCTTAGAAAAATAACTTGCCAAATGAATTCTTTTAACCAAAATGCATCTCAAAATTGGATTTTTTAACTTTAAAAAAAAATCTTTACACACGATAAAACCGACTAAAATAGACGAAAATAAATCAAACAAGAAAAGAAATATTTGTAATATAAAATAAAAATCTAAGTATAAGAATCTAAAATTAGATTTTGGCCAAATTAAAAAAACAACACGATATTTTTTAGTTAGAAAATTAAAGGAAATTAAAATCCTCATTTAACAAAAAAAGAATTTATTTTTTTAATTAGAACAAGTAATTTTGAAGAGGTTTTCTTAAATTAGATACTTTTTACTACCAAAAGAAAATTAAAATCAAGGATACAATTGATACTTAAGATTCAAAAAAATGGTTATAAATTTGAAAGTATTTGTTTGTGTTAGTTTTACTGTCAGACTCCCATTTGGGAGCATACCGAAATCTAATTAAATACAAGTAGATGAGATTGGATGTTTAATCTTAAATTCAATTGAAAGCCTTAAGTTAAGGAAAATCAAGATTCTCAAATAATGAAAAAATATTTCATGATCAAGAGACTTAAAATTAATTATTTTAGTTAATGAAAAAACGCAAAAAAATCTAAAATTAAATCTATGAATGTATTCTACCTATTGATTTAGAATTTGAACCTATCATTCTTGATACAAAAATGATATAATTTCAACAACAAAAAAAACAGAGAACTTAATCCCTTTTATAATGATACTCAATATTCTTTTTGAATATTTTATTAAAAAATCACAAAATAACTCATAATTTGTCATTTAGAAATAAATTAAAAATTTATAAATTCTTTGTTGACGAAATGAAATTTACAAAAAAAATATTTTTTTATTGAATATTAAGTTTCTTTTAAAAGCATTGAGTATTTTAGTATCTCATTAAAAAACTGTCATTTGAAATACTGTTATCAAAAATGAATTTTGCCTAGGGAGAATTTTCAATTTCGGAGTATTAGGTACCAGCAAATGATTAGATGCAAATTGATTATTTAAGTCAGCTTAGCTCATGGCGCATTTCTTTGTAGACTTTAGCACTTGATTAATACCGGAACATTTTCAAATTTAATTTTATCAGTATTTTATTCCAATAACTTACTAATTCACCGTATTTTATATTTCATTTAACCCTAATTTTATTTGCTCAAAGTTCTTCAATTAATTGTTAGCATATAATTTTATTTTTCGATATAATTTCCTTAACAGTAAAATAATTTTTATGTAAAAAAATATGGAAAAATATTAACTTTTTGTTGACAGAACCAAAATTTAGACATCGTCAAATAAATCAAAAAATTTAATGTAATAAAAAAATGACTAGAACGTGCGTTGTCCTATTCAGAACTTTCTATTTTTAATTTTTTTCTCATAATTAATTAAAGTTTTAAATAAAAAATATTGAAATTTGAATAAAATACAGGATGAATTTGTCATGTATGAAAAAATCGACTAAAACGATAGAGATCCTTGTAGACAAATCAGTCCATTATTAATGCATGGTACGAAATCAATTTTTAAGCTTTAAATGTCATGTACAAATTTTTAAAAGTTCGCCAAAATATAAATTTTTTTGTTGCATTTCAAATTGATCACTTAAATATTTTAAAAAAGTTGCAGGAAACGATTGAAAAAATTGTTTGAGAGCGGAAGATGCAAAGTTAACAAATCAATAATTAAATATTTAATTTCATATTTGTTGAAGCTGCATTTTAAAATAAGCTAATTAAAAGACTTTTAATAAGAATAAACTAGAAATAGAAAATAATTTTAAATTTATTCAATCAATCGTTTAGTTTCCATATTTTTATTATTTGATTCTTAAAATTTTAATAACAATTCGAAAAATAAACATTTTATCATTAATTGTTTATTATTTTTAATTATCAATTGAGGAAAAATTTTCATAATACCAAAGCATATTTTTTTATTTGATGCTTTGAGTTAAATTGAAAGAGTTTTGAAATTAGTCAGTCTAAACTACATTGCTAGACTTATTATATTCATAATTGCTAAAATTGTTTTTTATTTAAATGGCATTTCTTATCAGTATAGAGGTAAATTGAGTCAAAAAATTTCTGAATTTGTTTATATGATACTCTTGAATTTTCAATTCCGCTTATTGAAAATTTTAGATGTGTTTACTAAATTAGCTAACTTCAATTAGCGTAAAATCACGGAAATATTGCTTTTAAACTTATTTTAGCTGTAAGGCATTAATATTATTCGAAATTGTTCGGCCTCAAATAGAAATGAAAATTTAGCTCAAACTATTTTATCAATCTAATTAGAAGTTTTCTGAAATTTTTATTTAGAATATTTTAATTTTTTTACATAAGTCAATAAAAATGCAATTTCATACTAAACTTCCTTTCTATTAAAAAAATCTAAAAATTGAGTTTTTGAAATTAAAGTAGCGCGTCTAATTTTATAAAAAATTATCGTCAATAACTAGCTTCCAAATTCATTCACAATTAGTTATTTTCTGTAAATTCTATCTAAATCTGATAATAATTTGAAATCAAAAAAGTAAAATTTTTGTTATTTAAATATTTTGATATTAAAAAGAGTTGATCAGTCGTTATCAAACTTAATTTCCAAAATTCCAATTTAGATTTAAAATTTAAACCAATTTAAAAATTTGATTCAACTGAATTAAGAAAAATTAAATTAAAATTAACAGTTAAATTCGTTAATCAAAAACCAACTTTTCTCTACTAATTTTGAACTAATTTTCCATACCGATCAAACAATTTAAAATTTTATTTTCAAAATAATATCTATAAAAATTTATTGAGATTTGTATCAAAATCCAAAGCTTTTTTTAAAAAAAAATTTTTTTCATAATTTTCATTTAAAAAAAATAAACCCAAAATTTGAGAATAAATTAAAACCTTAAATCTGTGATCTCGAATAAGACATGGCTTTTCAAATAGTATATCTGGTCAAACGCTTTTCCAGTATCAGCCAGTATAGCTTTTCTTCAATATAGAATATGTTACGTGAACAATATCATTTTTCAATTGATTTAAAACCAAGAAACATTTTTCTTATTAAGATTATTCCAGAAAAGAAAGATAGATTCGCACTCATTAATAGTCAAAATTTTGACTGAAAAACCAAAATCGAAAATATTTTTTTATATTTTTAAAATTAATAAACAAACAACTATCTTAGACTGATGACGCTTTTGCTAATAATTATTTCTAAAATGATAATCCCGCTCAATTCTTTTTATCACCAAAATTTAATTATTTTTGTCATATTTAATTATTGCTTAAATTTTTCAGCTTACGAAAAAAAAATTGATTAAAATCCTTTTTATTTTTTGTGCGCCTAGCACCTAATCTTTAGTATTCTTTAGAAAAATTAGCGATCAAAAAGAGAAGGCGAAATTTTTGAATAAATTATATTCTGATTTTTAGCTCTGAGAAAAGAAGCTAGTCTCAAGACCTAATAATTCCAATATCCTCGGGGACAGCTATAAAAAGAAAATTGATTTTAACTAAAACCATTCAAAGCCTTAAATTTCAAGCTGATATTTAGTTTTTATGTTTTTAATTTAATAGAATACTACTCCATGTATTTAAATTAGACTAAACTTTAGAAGATTTTTCCTATGTGCTCAAGGATACATTTCATATTTTAAGATATTTATCGTTTTTCAGATCGACACGAAACATTCAAGAGCTTTTATTTATGTAAACACAAATTTAATCGATTAAAGCACAAAATTGAAAATTTAATTCAAATGATTAGTTTGGTTTAATGTATAAGAAAATAGTTATATTTAACCGAAAGTAATTAAACCATTATTTTCCGTAAATAGATCTCTTGTGTTGGGTGAAAGAAAATTCCTAATGGGTTACATGAAACGTAGAGCACAATAGTTAATTATAAAGATAAATAAGAGATCATGAAAAAATTTATTTTAAATAATTGGTATTGTATTAAGCATGTTTTACCAAAGGCATTTTTGAAATATAATTACATTTTATCTAAATTGACATCTTATAAAACTTAATTAAAATAGAAATGCTATTCAAATATTCATTTCTAAATAATTCGATTAGGTTTTTTAAAATGGGCGAATGTTCAACTAGGCGAAGACAGTCAATTGACAACAACCGTTTTTTAATTGTTCTAAAGCCTTTAAAAAATCATTGAATTATGAGATGAAGTTTTAGAAAATTAGATCTGAATTTGCGATAGAATTTATTTTGAAAGATTTGAGAGAAAATTTTCCGAATATGAAGCAGAAATATTTTTAATTTTTTAAAGATATCATATTTGATTAGTTCCATAAAATTGAACACACTTTTAAATATTTTCCTACTTATTTTTATAACAAATGACAAATTATCATATTAACTTAAAAGCCTCTTAATAAAAAAACACATTTATTGATTGCTTAAAAAAATAATTTCAGTGCGTAAGCAATTTTTATCAAAATAATCTTAAAAATGATAAAGCAGATGCTGTCTGCAGCTTAAAAGTTACCCATCAAATTTCAAATATTTAAACAAAAATACCATTTATTTCAAAACTTTGAATGATGAACATTTTTGATAAGTTAGGCTTATTGGATCAATTTTCAAAATTCAGCTCATTTAAGTCATTCAATGGCAAATTATATTTTTCAGATCAGTTCATAAATTAAAAACCAATATTTAATAAGATCGCTTAATTTATACTTAGACTAAATTTTAAATTCGGAACAAAATTTTTGCCGCATGCAAAAAGTTAATATTTTGATCAAATTATATACTACTAATTATCGCTTAGATATATTTTCTATATTTTAAAATCACAGCCTGAACATTTTTTTCTAATTTTCTATTTGATCTATGTGAGATTCAAAAAAATCGGAATTTCTATTTTTAGGCTAAATCTAATGAATAAATATTTAAATTTTAGCTAACCAAATGGAACTTTTTTTGAAACAGGAAATTGGGTATAAAATAGAAATAATTTTCTGATTTCAAAAGCTTAATTATTTGTAAATAATTTGGCTCTATGAAATCAGTTAGTCGCATAAATATGCAAATTCGAGTTTTTGTTTAAAAAGCTGTCATTTGGATATTATACATTTAAAAATAATGTGAATTTTTCCTCAAAAATTAATTGAAATAGAATATCCTCAGTGATGTTTGAAAGAAATTTAAATGAATTTTTTTTCATTTTTGATGCAAATATAATAAATGTATACCATTTGTTTAACAAATTTCTAAGTCATCTGAAAAAATGTTACTAAAATTTTAAATAATTAATTAGTAAGCATCTTTTTTTTTATTAAAAATTATTAAATTTTGTAAAAAAATATTATTTGATTTCCTAAAAATTCATTTTTTGATTTGTGTACAAAACGCCCTTTGAGTCTACATAAATTTTGATTAATCTAAATAAAAAAAATTTCATAGAATAACTCACGTTCTTAGTAATTAAAAACCTATTATTGAATAAAGAGACTAAAATTTCTTTTGTATTTGTAAACAGGAAAATTAACAAGATTTAAATATTTAAGCTTGAAGCCAAAATTGATTCAAAAATAAAGATAATGAATAAAAACGTGATCTCTTTTGTTTGTGTAAAATTAGTAATTTTTGACTCAATTAGTCAATTTCTTCCCAATTACTATTTTGTAAAATTTTGATAAAAAAATATCTAAATGAATATTTTTACAAATTGAAAGTTATAATCTAATTTCAACGAAATTTAGCATGTTTAAAGTGAATTTAGCTAGCATGTTTAAATATTAATCAATAAAGAAATTGTTTGCTATGAATTAACATTCAAATGTGGGCTGTTCAATTATTAAATTAGTTTTAAGTAAACACTTCTTGGTAAAGCTTTTCTTTTTGAGTACAATATAATTTTTATATTCAAATCCGATTAGGAAAAAATGCAACTATACCATTAACTAATTTTAATGTAAAAAAAATGCCATATTAAATATTTAATGTTATTAAGATAAGTTTTCCAGGTTATTGTGATTTTAAAAAGCCATACTTGACAGCTGTGAAAATTTAAGGTAAAGAAAATAGAACTTTTATGAAAAAGCCTTTTAAATAAAAAATTTTACACAATATTGTTAAAAATAGAATGGAATCCCAAAAATATTGTATATAGCAATTTTATTTAATTAAATAGAATTTGATTTTCTATTCAAGGCGCTCTTTATATCTCCGTTTCTCACGTTTACCAATAAGTTACTTGATAATCTTAAAAAAATAATTAAATAAATAAAAAATTAAGAAAATTAATCTTTAATTACAAATAAGATAAAGCTGTTTTTATTTAGAGAGAAAATCTAATTTTGCTCTTTTGGTTGCTACACCATAAAGATTACCTAAATTTAATAAACTTGTATATTAAAAATTCATAATTTTTCTCTAAACTTTTGCTTAACTTAATTTAAATTAGGCTTAAACAAAAAAAAATTACCTCTTTCATGTAAGTTACAAGTCTAACTCTAAAATTAATAGTTTTAATTAATAAATGAAAATTCATTTAACTAATTGAGAAAATGTTTATAACTTAAAAGTGAGTCATAAAAGAAAAATTTCGCATCAATAAAATATCATTAAATTTGATGTAAATATTTTCAAGAATTAAAAAATTTCTAGATTCATTCAATTTTGTTAATCGATTTATTAATTAGACATTAAAGAACAAAATTCGAGAATAATTCATTTTTCAGACATCTAGATCAAACTGGGTGATCCTAAAACTTTAGGATGCTGCATTCGACATATTAGCAAAAAGTGACGAAAAATATACGTTTTTGTAAAAGTTTTCTCGTACAAAAGATGTGCCGTTAAAGACTAAATTTTTTTTTATAATTTTAATTGATTTAAATGTTTGATATAAACCATACAATTGAAATTTAATTTTCTTTGATTTAGTATACCATACAATTTACAGATTTTTTATAAAAATTTGTTTTTAACGTTTAGATAATTGAAAAAAAAATTCGAACAGATTTTGTGTAAATACTAAAATTATTATCCATGACTAATTTTGTTAATCATAGTATTATTTTATATAAAAATTTATAAAAATATATAATTTTTTTCAATGCCGTGTATGGGTAACCCTTTTGATCTAAAACCCTGAAGAAATATATAATTATTAACTTTTACCAAAATTTGTTCTTCTATTCTTAACAAGCAATTGAAACCATCGATGTACAAAATTAAATTATTAATTTTTTTGAAATTTCATTCAAATTTTGAATTAAAAAAAATAATAAACGATTTAATTATTGATCTAATGGGTTAAAAATTGTTTTGCAAATGAAAAAAGTATAAGAAATGTTGTTTCACCCACTTTTAAAGTGTGTAAAAACTCTGCAAATTAATTACGTATTTATTTTCAATATTTTTAGAATTCTAAAATTATTGTAGACTTATCCAATAGATTAAACAAAATGTGTTTCCTTTATTATTTATTCAACTTTTATCAGGCCTAATCTGGAGCTTTTAGATTTAGAATTCAGTACTTTTTATTTCAATCAAATCTAGAAAGTGAAACGTAAAGTAGTTATACCTATTTATGGCCTTATAAATCTTTGCTAAAGTTAAAGACTGACGAGATTAATAATTCATGATTAACAAACAAGGAGACTTAGAGGAAATCTTATCGAGTCTTACAAAATCAGCAAAGATTTGGACAAGGTGAATTAGGAGTTTTAATTTGTAGTACGAAACACATTGCGGAATAATTTCTTCTTAAATAGGATATCTTATAAGTGAAATCGACATCCAAGATCTGTGATGGATCCACAGAATTTGAATGCTTTTAAAACTAGATTAGCAAGCTGGCTAAATATTATAGAAGCTGATAAATTTCTTTGCTCTAAAATTAATTCGTATTTTTCAACGAGATTATAAATACCAATTTCAATTTTCGGAACAAGGGAATATTTTTAAAAATTTTAATACAAAAAAGTCAAAAAATAATTTTTAAATGCAACAATAATTTGCAAAGTTTTTGCAGGCTTTCGCAGTAGGTACAAAAAAAATAACTATATTTTGTTATTGAATAAATCTTTGACAATTCTTTCTGTTTGTATCGGAAGTTTAGATTTAAAAATTCACAATGACCGAAACAATGTTCGGGCACTTCAGTAAAAATTATAGATAATATCTATTTTTTATTATTTTGTATTGAAATTCCACGATGCTGAGTTTTTTCTCAATTATTTAATTAATGATTTTTTTGTTATTCTTATTGAGAATTAAAGCTAGTATTAAACGTAATTGTTTTTAATTTTAAAATTTGAAAAATATGAATAATGACTAAATTTGATAAATTTATAAAATTCAATTACTTTTTTTTAATTAATTTAGCTGTTTGCTAAATATTGAAATAACTCTTTTTTAGGTCGGATTTTGTTAACGGCCTAGCTTAATGTGTCAGCTCTTTAGATTAAAATAGTTTTAAAAATTTTTACATTCATTTTTAAATAATAAAACTAAGTTAAAAATTATAGATGACGAAAGACAATAGATTTTAAATATTTATAAAATAACAAAACAATTGTGATTGGGTTTTTCAAAATATTAAAAAAAGGAAGTTATTTTTTAAATTATGATTATCGAATAAAAAAATTAAAAAAGTACAAATCTGAAAATTCATAAGGATTTATTTTGTAAATTTAATAAAATTAATATTAGAAATTTTTTTAATTAAATAAACCCTAAAGAATTAAATTCAAGTTCAAATTTTGATGATCTCATGATATTAAAAAATAATTATTAATTTTGATTTTATTTATGAAGAAGCAAGATCAATTCACGCAATTGACAAATTTTATTAATTTATATAAGTCAAAATCATAATTTTAATCGACAATTTTTCAAAATAAATAATATTTTTTTTGAATTAAAATAAATATAATTAATGAAAAATGAATAATTTCAACATTTGGTTAAATTTAATTTTCAAAATCTTGTTAATTTTTTTGACGTGACTTCAAAATTTCTCAAGGTGTTCAAGTGATCAACTTTATCTAGAATTGAAAATGTCTTTGATCAATCTTGTGAATTCGATGCCCGAGGAAAAGTCAATTTTGTCAACTAAGCAACCAGTGAACCTTGAAAAATTCAAATTTAAAATTAAGTGTTCGTCGTTCAATATAAACATATGCATAGATAAGATAAACTAGTTGAATTCGACGATAAAAACAGGGTTTCTCATTCAATTAAATTTTTATTTTAAAAAAATTTAACCCAATTTTAAAACAAATAAACTTTGAATCTAACCAACAATAAATAAAGAAAATAACATGAATACTCGAAGAGATAATCTTCGATCTATTCGAGTATTCTTGTCAATAGATAACAATGAGATATCTGTTGGTCACGGAAAAAAAATAAAAACTATTTCAAATTCAATTAATTTCAATATCTCAACAAGCCATTCTCTTAATCTTTATCTTGTTGTTTTTAAAGTTGCCTATAATTGTTGATTACATAAATCCTCAATATTTATTTCTAATTAAAACAATATGAGTCCGATCTTTATCTCACTACTAAACAAACCGCATTGGTCTTGGCTAAGTAAAGAAAATAATAAGATAAAAAGTTTATAGTGACAAAGTTTGGCTTTTAAATAGAAAAAAATATTTTTGACCAGATAGAAAGTCCCATTTGGCTTTGTTTTGCTAAGTTTAGGCGACCAGTCTGAACTAAACAATAAATGACGGCCAAAATGAATACTCAAATAAATATTTAATTTTGCATTTAAATTCAATTAGAAAAAATTAAGCTAAATCCAAGCGTTTATTTCTATTTTCTAAAGTAATAAATTTAGTAAGTTTCACGACCGTGTTGCTAGATCGATAATCGATTGTCACTATTTATGCACCATTTGGATGATTTATTATTTTTGAGTCATTAATTTTTAAAGCCATCGTTATTAATTATTCCAAATACCCAGTCAATATGGTGACATCATTTTATAACTTTAGTCGACGGACTTATTAAATTTAGATTAATTATATTTCTGGCTTTTTTTTTCTATTTTTTCAAATCGATTGCTTCTAGATTTAGGCTATTTGAAGCCTTTATGACTAGATTCAATATGAGAAGAGTTTAACATTTTAAAGCTTCAATATAAGGTTTTTGAACAATTTTATTAAACATACTTAAGTTGTTTAGTTTGATATCCAAAACTGGTCTAGCACTCGATTCCATAAACTCAATTTTTCTGCATAGTTTATTGTTTACAAAGACTATTTGATCCACAATAGAACAAGATTGCTCAAATTAAAGTTGGCCATTTTATTTAAATTATTTTATAATCTCATTTAACTTGTCTAAAATTAGTTTCAAAAAAAAATAAATAAATTCTGATACATAAGCTCGCAAAGCATATCTAAATTAAAGCTAAAGATTTTTGTTTAGTCCAGGTAGTTAAATGGATTTACGATCAAGATTCTTCAAACAAAAGAGACTTTTTTATGAGCCACTTTTAAAGATCAAAAAGTTGCCCTAGTGACATAGACATATTCACGATCTGATAAAATCATGTGATTTGGAGATAATTTTTTTGGCCGACTCACCATCATGGGTATTTATTTTGGAAGCTTTTTTAAGTATGCTTTGTTTTTTCTCTAATAGCAATGCAAGACCACAAGAATATTTTTCTACAGCAGTACTCTGATCTTTTAATCAACTCATGACTAAAATAAAATCATTAAGTAATTTTATATTTTAATTTTTTTATTGATGCCAAAATAGGGACAAGTAATAGTAAAAATTTTATGTTTTTTTTCTTTGAATAACTTAAAAATTTGCATATGTTTTTTGAAATAAAATTGCTAAAAAGTTGTAAAAATTGTGTACAAATTTAAAATTTGCTTAGTGGTCTTTAAGCTAAATTTTATTTCACGAGTCAAGACCAAACTTTGCTATCACATTTCTAAGCTATCTGATCTAAATTTTGTCAAACATTAATACTAAGTAGAGTGAGTACAATTTTATCACAACAATTGAGATTTTAGAGCATTTTGAAACAGTATAAGAGAGATTAATAAAAAGTATTCGAAAAATTCAGACACGGAAATGGTCGTTCTACTTAAAAAAAAGTAAAATATTTACCTTAAACGTATTAAATGACAAGTAAAAAAAATATCAGACAATTTAATGTCATCAAATTTCATAAATTTAAAGAGCGCGCGCGCTCGAACCGTAAAGCTAAGCAAATAAAATATTCAAATTGTTTCATTACATCCATTTTGACTTTTTTTTTTAATTTAGAAAGAAATGTTTTTTTGAATAAATAAAAAAATGATGGAAGTTGTAGCCTTAATATTGTTCTGTCTCCAGCTCGGTGCCCAGGCATCTGATTTCCTTTTTACAAACAAACCGATTGAAATCAATACGAGCACATTTGCTACCAATTCAGATCTGCCCATCAACTTAATAAACAATTTATTGAAGAAATGCTCAAACAAATCATTAGAAGATTGCGACATGTGTTCGTTGTGTCAAAATGAAGCATTTTGTCGTCAAAAATCAAAAAAACCATCTTTAATCACCTCAACCCCGAGACTAATGACCACTATCGATCAGACCAATATGAGTCCCTACAGCTCACTTGCCTACCTCAGGAGTCAAATTGATTTTACTTGCTACTGCGTGCCTGGCTATACTGGCACGTACTGTCAAATTGATATTAACGAGTGCTTGTCCATGCCATGCTCTAATAACGCCACTTGTATTGATTTGATAAATGCGTACGAATGCCGATGTCCGTCCGGGTATACCGGAGAAAACTGTGAAATAGACATTAACGAGTGCGATTCGTCGCCCTGTAACCCACAAGGAGGCCAATGCATTGATTTAATTGATGGATACTATTGCAATTGCAATGCCGGCTTCACTGGACCAACTTGTTTGGTAAATATTGATGAATGTGCTAGTCAGCCTTGCATGAACAGTGCCACTTGTGTTGATCAAATAAATGGGTGAGTTTGATTATTTTTTTTTAATTTGAACGAAGAAGTTTGGGCAAAAGCTTTAGTGAACAAAATTCTTATTTTTTTTGTGTACCTTTAATTTAATTAGGAAAAAATCAAATGACTTTTGATTAAAATTAGAAAAAATTAAAAATTTATAGAAATTTTATTTGAATATTAATAATGAGTTTAGACTTGTTTACTGAATTATTTTACTCAGAATTAATTGAAAGAAGAGACCATTTTTACAAATTCGTATAAAAAATATTGTGGGTCAATCTATTAATTTTTATTCTAATACAAATTTTGCATAGCTGCTAGTGAATGTTTTAAAAATTTTGAGAGTAAAGATAAACATGAATATAACATTCTGCACTAGATAGACTGACGGGATTATTTTAACCGTTCTAAAAGCTTATATATTGGAACAAATTAAAATTTTGCTATCATTTATGGTTTTTTTTTTGGATCAAGTAAAATTATCAGTTTTTAAAATCATCAATTTTCGCAAGTCTTTCTATTATTAAAATTAAAAAATAGGTGAAAATACATAATTGCAAATAAAATAATAATCTTAATTTAATAAAATCATGCTTTTCTATGCCATAATCACTTAATTATTAAAATTTCCAAAATACTCCTTTTTTTTAGGGCTCAAAATTTTAACTGATGGATTGTAAATATTTTACAATCTATCAGTTTTAAAATAGATTAAAATTTTAGTTCTACAATTATGCCATGATCTAAATTATTTTCAAATTTTATACCTAGAAATTAAGATCTTTTTATCATGAAGATCATTATTTAGAAAATGCAGTCATATGTTTTAATTAAAAAGATGCTTAATTCGATAATACTTACTTTTTTTACAATTGATAAATAGCAATAATAATATTAATTATTGCTATTTTTAGTTTTATGTAATAATAATACTTAATTTAGTAAATTTAAAATCATAATCGTTTAATTCGATATTTAGGAACTATTTAAAACTTATTTAACTCACTGATACCAAATGACTTAAGTCTTTGACTGCACACTCTTTGGTCCAAGAATTTTTCTCAATAGTGACTAAGACTTCTAAAAACTTAAAAAAAAAATACCATCTTTTCTATATTATAACAGTTCTAACTTGCACAGCTTGCTCTAAACATATCTTTTAGGACTTTGATCCCTGATTGACATCAGGATTAATAAATATTATTTTTTAACCATTTTAATTCAATAATTAAAAAATAATATTTAAAAAAAAAACAACAAAATGCAGATCAATTACTAATTTAAAAATTATTTAAAAATGAATAAATAGGTATTTGCTAGAAATTAATGAATGAAGTTTTTTTTCTTTTAATTTTTCTCTTTAATTTGAAAGAGATTTAAAAAAAAATTTCAAAAAAATTCTTTATATAAAATTTTAATCTATTTAATTAAAATAAATTTTCGAATCTTTTTAGCTTTGAGTGTAATTGTACCAATACTGGATTTGACGGATTTCTTTGTGAGAACAACATTGATGACTGTCTAAATGTGAACTGTCAGCATGATTCGGTTTGTATTGATGGAATAAATTCATTTAAATGCGACTGTCACCCTGGCTATGACGGAAAACTCTGTGAAATAGACATTGACGAGTGTTTATCCTCACCCTGTGTATACGGTAAATGTTGGCAAAATTCGGACCGACAAAGTCTAGCCCGAAAGTACCTTTTAAGCAACGGTAGTGCGAATCTTAAAGAGTTCGCTGAACAAATCTTTGAAATTTCGCTCAAAATAAATTTCAACTATTCAAATTCAGATGGATACTGGTGCCAATGCGAACCAGGATACACGGGTACATACTGCGAAATGAAAATAGACGAATGTCAATCATCACCTTGTGGTCCTAATGGCAAATGTATAGATCTTATAAATGGATACAGATGTGTTTGTCATCCTGGCTTTACAGGCACAACTTGCACCCAAAATATTAATGAATGCCAATTATATTCTCCATGTGCTAAGAACAGTGTCTGCATTGATCTAATACCAGATTATTCCAAAGCAACCAAGTCTGGTAATTTTCACTTGGACGGGTATTATTGCGATTGTAGCAATTTAAATAATGAGCTGCACAAAAAAAATGGAAATCGTGATGTCATTTTTGCGGGTCAGAATTGCACTCTCAAGCTAAATGCTTGTCAAAGTCTTAAGTCTAAATGTCAGCACGACTCGGAATGTCAGTCAATTTTGTTCAATTCAACTGAACAAGACATCATGTGTCTTTGTGAACCTGGATACACTGGAAAATACTGCGAATACTCAACTGTGTTTCGCATGGATGGAACTTACTTTGTCCAACAGCAGATCGAAGCTTTGGACGACTCGTTGAGCGTACAGTTTGAATTTAAAGTTAATTTTTTTGACAGGCAAAGCTATCCATTGATTTATTTTGATCATATGGGAAAACTCTTGTACCAACTCGAACTCCATCGAGACCACATAGACATTAAAAATGAATTTTTTGGCATAGCCAGCAAAATTGGCTTTCTTTACCAAGAATTTGACGAGTCTTATTTTTCCTATTGGAATCTATTGCAAATAAAAATTTCAAATGAATTTTTACAAATAACTTATTCTATAAAACAAATACAATTAAATGTGACAAAGGTTATTGATTTGAGAAAACATTCGGAAGTAACGGCTCTTAGACCGACAAGTTTTACTTTGGGCAAGTATTTTGGTTCTTGGTTTGGATTGCTATTTGCCTCAGATGATAAATTAGGGAAGGATTTCACGACTTACAGTCTGCTAAGTGACGCGTGTTTTAGAGATTTTAATTTGAATATGAATGTGATATTTAAATCGCTCAAGCCGGACTATATAAATTATGGCTTTGATTCTAACAGTAAAGTCAAGTTTGGATGTAACTTGCGCAATCATGGCACTTTAAATGATTACCAATGTACAAATGAAGCAAAATCGTATCATTATGAAAACAGTTTTTGTGAAAACAATTCAACATGTGTCAACAGATGGTTTAATTATGAATGCAAAAATTGTATTTCACCATTCTTTGGAAAAAATTGTAATTATGGTAAGTAAATTTTATCAATTTTAATAATTTCATAAGCTGATAAAAAAATTTTCGTAGTTGTTTATCTGAAATTTTTTTCTTTTCGAAAAAAATTCTTAAAAGCCTGTATTTTTAAGGTTGCTAAAATATTTATTCTGTATTTTTTGAAATAAACCATAGAAAATTTTATTAATAGATAATTCTATATGTAAAAATACATATCAATTTCAAAAAGAGATCAATATGATTTTTTGGCAGAACGATTTAGAAATTTAGAACGCTAAAAGTACAAAATAATCTTTTCTTTTAAAATTTTAGTAAATATTGATAACGATGTAATTAATTATTTAATTGCTTGAGAAAAAAAATTTTACTTTGAATTTAAAAAAAATTGAATAACAAAAACAAGTTTGCATTTTTGAAGAATTTTATATATTTACTGAACAATTAATTATTCAGATTAAAAATAAATTTTTAAAATAAGAAAAAAATTCGATTGCCACTACTAATCTTTAATAGATTTTTAAATTTTCAAATTTTAAGTTTCAATAAGTTTTTATTAATGCTATAATTGATGTTTGGTATTTAATTTTTAATTAAAAGATTAATACCGTATTTTTTTCTAATATTTGAAACTATCATATGCAAAATGCTACTTGTTTGTCTTAATATTTTGATAAATTAAATCGAAATTGGCAATTAAAAATTTAAATTTTCTTCATTTTAGTCAAATTTTTTTAACTATAACTAATGGTAAAATTTACTTGTTTTTTTTCAATTTGTTTTATTGAAAAATTTCAGTATTTTTTTTGTTTTTTTTTTAAATCAACAATTTTCTTAAAATCTATGGTACTTTGGACTTTGAAAAAAGGGCACAAAATTTTGCCCAAAAAAATTCAAAAATGATTCTGTCAAGACACTATCAATAGGAAAGACAAAATTTTTTATAATTATAAAACATTTTGACATCTTAAAAAATAATTTTTCATCTTTTTAAACTAGACAATAAGCTTACTAATTTGTATTTTTTTAAATTAAAAATTTATCAATTAATAATTATTATTATTAATTTTAAATCGTATTTTAAAAAATATTTTCGGTCGATTAGCTAAAAATCAAAATTATTTTTTCAAAATTTCCAAATTTAATCGAAGTAAAAATTAATTATATTTAATGTTTTTTAGAGACTACAAGACTAGTTTTTGCCAACCAGTATAACAAAACATCAAGACATAGCGAAGCCTTTCTGGACATAAATTTTTCGTTAATTTCATCCCAGCTAAAAGAAAAAAACTATTTCCGAATCGAATTTAATTTACACCGCTTTACAAGAAAAAATCAAAAACTGGGCTCTTTTTTTAACTTTTTAACTCTCAAGCAAAAAATTTCAAATCCATTGGTGCAAAATTTTTATCAAATAGGTCTTAATCAAGATGGATACTTGACCCTGCGAAAAATACAACAAAATCATGACCCGAGTCGAAATGAATCATTTCGACTAGTCTGGTCGCTTAAAAATGAAAAAATAAGCTTAAATCATCTAAATACCAGCTACACAAGTCTTTTGGGACTGAAATTTAATGAGCAATTTGTTCAATTGAATGTAAATCAGTCCCACCCGGTACGGTTTAAACTAATTCCCGATCTCAAAATGTACTCGAGTCAGATAGAAAAATTTGAAATAAGTAGCATAAAATTTATGAGCAACTTCAGTTCTGGTCATAATTTTTTGATACAAAATTTGGTCATAAATCAAATAAGCTATCACTTTCGATACATTGACTCCAATCGTTTTGAGCTTGTTTTGTTAGATGAAAAAAATGAGCTAATTTTAAAAACAATGAATTTATTCAAAATAAAAAATGTAGCTTTAATAAAAATGAGCCAATTTGGAAACGAATTAGAATTGATAGATAACCTGCTGTGTCCATCAGGTCAATCAGTAACTGATATTTCGAGTAATTTTTCAAAAAAGTAAGTCATTTTCTAAATTATTTTTTATTTTGAAAATGCAACTACGAACCGAGTTTTTTGACTCGTAAAGAAAATTCTTTGCCTCTAAATATTCACATTTGGTCAAGGCCATTAGTAAAGCTGTGGGAACCACAAATTGTTGAGGACTAGCATGCTTTACATGGTCATCTATTTCATTTTTTACTTTGTCTCCTTTGTAAATTGATTTGAGCAAAAATCGCTCACATTCTTGTCTATTCAAGTGGCAAAGTTTTTCCAAAATCCCCACAGCTCGCCAGTACAGCTTAATATTACTCACTCGGACATCTATCATTATATTTTTATAAGTTTTTCCGTAAAGAACATGAGCACCAGTTGAAATGGCATTCAGAACTAATTTAAGAACAAATTCTTCCAAGCATTTTTTGAAATACACCCCCACGTTTTGCTCAGCTTGGTCAAAAATTTGATCCAAATTTTCAAAATTGAGCACTTGAATTCTTTCTGATAAACTTATTCTACTCTTTGACAAATTTATTTTTTTCATTTGACATCTAGTTTGTTCGGCTAAAATTTTTTCCACTTCGCTTTGACAGTTTTTATCATTTTGAACCAAAATAAATAAACTTTTGTCAGACTTGAAGTCGTCTAAATTTTCAGTGATATTTGTTGACCAAACTGAATGACAATTTTTATAGAATCCTGCCCATTGCTCGTCCATAAAGCTGGACATTTCCAAAAAGCCCTTTATATCTTTTTTTGAGGAGCCATAAGTCGGCATGCATTCAGACGCATCTACACAGCACAACAAACCCAATCGTGCCGAACTGCTGAAGTAGTTTATAGATCCACCATTGTCCAAATTTCGTAAAGCATCAGCTGATTTATCAATAATGTCACCGATTTTTGCCGACACTTCACCTGAATAGACACATTGCTTTGCTTTTTTGTAAAAATTTAACAAATTTTGACAAGAAATGTCTTCGCTGAACAAAATACTGATTGTTTTTGTCAAAATCAGGTCTAGAATAATTTTCGTAGCTGTGCCACTTTTCATTCTGGTCGACCCAGTAATCGGCTCGGGCCCTATAATGGGGTTGAGGAGGAAAAATTTTTTTTTATCTTCTAAATTAATAATTCTTTTCATTAAATTGTAAAAATTTTCGTTCTGCTTGTTTACGGCATGGGTTTTTCTTGTCATTTCGACGGGGTTGAAGCCAATCAGAGAAAAACCAACAACCCGGTGATCTTTGAGGCAGTGGTCGATTTGACCGGCGACAAATGGTGCCGAAAGACCACAAGTAATTCCGATGAAAACACAAACACTGTTCGGGTGTTGGTCAAGTATTTTTTTAAGCTTTTCAGCACCAATGTTTGGTTTATCCTCGACTGCTTCAACCGAGTTGACCAAAGCGTGTTCGTCTCCAGCGATTATGTAATCACATAAATCGTAATTTATCTCTTTTAGTTTTGATTTAAGATAATGTGAAAAAGTTTGGCTACAAAGATAGGCCAATCTGCCAGAAGTTCCGCATCCGCTCAGAATAATTTTAAAGCGCTGATTCGGATTTTTTAATTGAATACCAACTTGATCACCAATCAATGCCGATAAATTTATTATTCTGTGTAAAATTAACTGATCATTCTCAATTCCGTCTGATTTAACTCCTTTACTGAGTTCACTGCCCGAAAAAATTTCCTCATCTGTCTGAGATAGGAGGGCCAAAATTTCCTCCCCACGGGAACATAAATCAATATTTTCAGTGATGCTGTTTGCCATTTCTGTGACTGGTGTTCCATTTTTAACTATAAAATCCTCAACTTGTGTCCTATTCAAGCTAACCATCTTTTTATTTCAAAGAAAATGCTTTGAGAGCTTGAGTCTAAGGTTTCAAGATAGTTTCAAATTATCTAATCTAATAAAAGTAAACTGCGAACTAAAGCCTTATGCAAGCGGACCAAATAACAATCAACAATACTTTTCAACATGTAATTTTATTATCAAAAATTTAAATAAAATTTTAATTTTTTATTCAATTTCAAAGGTGAAAATTATGGAGTGATCAAACGTCGTTTGTCTAACAAATCCATAAGTGCTAGCTACATAACATACTTTTTTGATTTTGATACGGAAAGTCAAGAAAAATTAAGGACCAAATTCGGTCCATTTCTATCTCCAAATGAGACTTTGGCGCTGATAAATGTGTCCAAGCAAAGAAGAATTTCACTGCTGCAAGACATCGATTTTTACTCCCTTGCGTTCGATTTGTCTTTGTCTCAAAAACTACAAGGCCAGCTCACCACCAAAACAAATTTATTTACTCTAAATTCTTTAGATGATTTGACTTCTAATAAAATTTTCCTTTTCGGCCTCAATTTATACATTAGCAATAAACAAGGTCTGTCCAGGTACCAATTTGAAATTTTTACCAGCAAACAATCAATAAAGAGCCAAGCTCTTGAGCTGCCTGATTTGGTAAACGTAAATCTAACATTTACATTCAAGTCGATTGAATTAAGATTAGGACACAATTTGACGTATTCAATTAGATTGACTGATCAATACTTTGATTTATTTATCCATCTGCTTCTAAAAGCTTACGGATCATTTCAGCTAAATGTGAACCGAGAGGAAGAGCTGCGCACCAAGACCCACAGCTACTTAAGCTCATGTATTTCAAATTTAAAACTATTGACCACAAATGACAAAAAAATTTTCAACTACTATGATCTAATTGGGCAAACCAAATCAATTGTTATGACCAAAAATGGACCAAATTTTGATTCTACTTGCGATTTGGAGCCATTCGGTTCAAAAAAAGAAATTTTAGATTTTGACTTAGTGCCCGAAAATTGCTATTTGGTGACAGAATTTGACGTGATTGAAAACAGAAATGTTAAAGACAGTTTTGATTGCCAATGTGATACAGTTAGGGGAGATTGTTCATACAATTTTTGGGCAGGCTTAGACCAGCGAAACAGAATTACAAACAGAAAAGAGCTCGAAAACGAAGAAGAATTTCATGGTTGTGCTGAATCGAACGAGTACGCTTGTTTTAATAATGGAACATGTGTGGATAATTATTATACGGACTCGGCTAATAGAAGAGAAAGTTATCGTTGTTTGTGTAGGGATTCGTACACTGGCAAAAGGTACTGATAATTTTAATTAACTAGAAATTAGACCTAAGTATTTAATTTAAAAATTTAGCATTTAAAATGATAAATTTGTGGCTAATTTCTGTGTTTTTTTATAATAAACTTGTGTAGGCCTTATTTATCAAATAGATTTTTTTTAATCTGATTTTTTTCTTTTTTTAAAGGTGTGAACGATTCGATCCGTGTTTGAAAAGTTCTTGCTCAGTAAACTCAACTTGTGAGCCTAAATTGATGGATAATGATCAAATTGGCTATGAATGCAAGTGCTTCCAAGGATTTCTAGGTCGAAACTGCAACATTAAGGTAAATATAAAAAAAAAAATTAAATCGAATTTTAAAAATTTTCGAAATAAAAAATTTTCCCATTAAATAATTACTCAAAATTAAAGCTTTTAAAAAATCATTAAAGAATATATTTTTACTCTTATCAAAAATGTCATTTTAAAGATAACCCTCCATTATTTACGATTAACTATTCGTTTTTTTACAATAAAGAAATCTTATTTTACGGATCGATTTCTGTAGGATATCTTCAATCATATTATGCCATAAATTTACATTTCGCTCCATTTAATTAACATTGAATCCAAATTCCATATTTTTAATTACAGAGATTAATACATTTTAGCTCTAAATTTATTAGAAAATAATTAATAATTATCTTGAAAGATGATTTCTATTTTTTTCTATTCATCATTTAACAACTAATCTTTTCTAGACCTTTTTTCGATAGTTTTTGTTCAGATTTTAAGCTACTTTAAACATTTTTGCTGAGTTTAATTCATGAGGTAATTAAAATTTTGTTTGAAAGATTTCTTAAAAGATCAAAAATATCAAAAAAAAATATTATTTAATATTTTTAAATTTATAATAAAAATAATTAAAACAATTAACTATTTATTTCTTAAAGTTGGATCAAACATGTCTGGGAAAGCCATGTAAGAACGGGGCAACTTGCATTAATATTACTTCATTTGACGAAGAGAGCGTAAGATATTATTTGAATTTTTAAAATGATCATGTCAAAATTTAATTTCTTTAGTTGTCATATGAATGCATGTGTCCGATGGGCTATGAAGGCAAGCAATGTGACAAAAAGATAGACTATTGCTATTTGTATCAGCCATGTAAAAATGGTGCAATTTGCACCAATAAAGAAATGGTCGACTCACAGTTGTATGAATGCAAATGTACTGAGGGATGGAAAGGCATCAATTGTACCCAAGATATTGACGAATGTGCAGATATGGAGACACAAAAAACTGTTCAATGTTCCGGAAACGGTTATTGTATTAACATTCCAGGGTCATATAAATGTAAATGCAGTGATTTATTCTTTGGTAAAAACTGCGAATTAATCCATGTTTGTCAGGACAGTGAATTGCCTTGTCAACATGGTGGTATATGCATAGTGGTTGGAAATATAGAAGAAAACAAATATTCGTGTCAATGTCCTTTAGGCTACGCTGGCATTAATTGCTCATCTAAAACTTGTGACTCAAAGCCTTGTGAGCATGACTCTGTTTGCTCAATGGAGAACGCAACTAGCTTTAAGTGTAATTGTACAAATACAGGCTTTGCAGGACAGAGGTGTGAAAATTTGATCGATTATGCCGAATGTAGGCAGCAGACTTGCTTTGGAAATATGACATGTGATTCAAATAGATGCGATTGTAATTCAATAGATTGTGAAAAAGTAATTTTAAAATTAAAATTTCATATCATTTTATTTAAAACAAAAAATTTAAATAAAGATATTTTTGCAAATGAAATCGCGACCTAGAGAAATAGTGTACCATTTAGTAATTTGGCCATTATTAGTAATAATGGTCTCTTTGCTAATAATATTATTCTCTATATTCGCCATGAGAATAAAAAAGAGCCGTGCAACACGCGGTACATACAGCCCGAGTCGTCACGAACAGCAGGCATCGCGAATCGAATTTAACATGGATCTTAAGATACCCCCTGAAGAGAGACTTATATAGCCAATTTATCCAATTTCTAAGTCTCCGGTATAGATTGTGTAAAATTTTAGAATTAAACAATACAACGAAATTTTATTTTTATGTAAAATTTTATCTAGTTTTTTTTATTTGATTAAATTTTAAATTTTTTTTCGTATCAAAAATTGGTATTTAACAAAATTAAGACTGATATGAAATGTTAATTTTTTTACTTTAATTTCTAACAAAAAAATTGTCCCATAATAGATTCTGTTAATTTTCTTGAGATTTTTATTTGTTACGATCTTTTCATAAATTAAAGTCTAAGCATATATTTTATCAGGGATTAAATTAAAATTTTTTATATAGTGTTTAAATTTTGTATATTTTTTTTTATAAGAATGAAATGAAATTTGAGATTTCTATTTTGTTTTTTTAATAAATTTTGGCAATCTGATTTTTCAATTCATTAAAAAAAATCTAGAATAGACCTAATCGTAAAAATGCAAATCGACAGTCTCATTCGTAAACCCTCGAGCAGCATTATAATACCGATGTCCGACAAAATAAACAGTTTTTTTTTTTTAAGGCAAGTTAAAAATTAATTAAATCAAAAATTTCAAACACAATATAAGGTTTGATTTACAATGATTAAATTTAAAAAAAAAATTAATTAATCAATGAAATTTGCATTAAAGGTACAAATTTTTTACTAATCAAAAAATATAAATTTTCAAAAAGACGATTTTTAAAAATTTGGTATATTCAATCATGTTATCTTAAGTTTAGAATGCAATCTTTAAAATACTAAACATTGAAAATATTGGGCATTTAAAAATTAATGACGTGACACCAAAAATTAATTTATGAAGTAGTTCCATTAATTGACTCGAAGAGCCATAAATTGAACATTTTCATTTACTAAGTATTTTGAACACATAGCCATGCTTGAATCAAAAATTCAAAATTTTAAAAATAAAAATTGATTAGAAATTGAAAAAAATAAAAGTATTGTAGTATTTGGGATTAGTGTAGTGTTCTTTAACTCAATTTTAAATCAATAAAAAAATTATCTGGGATAATTGTTGTTGGAAAGATACAAGTAGAAGTTAATTTTAAAAAATAACTACAACAGTTAACTAAATTTTATTTTAATTACTGTCTATTATACCCTTTATTTTATTTCAACACCGAAAAAAGATGCAAAATAAGTCCTATTTGTCTTTTAATAGTTGCCAAGATTTTAAATGAAATTAAGATAAATTTGATTTTACAAACCATTTCTTAGTAAAAGAAATAATATTTTTAATTTTTAAATTAAAATTAAATTATTCGCTAAATGCATTGTTAATTAAAGATAAAATGTTAGATAAAGTTTAAGCTTCATTAACCTCTTTCAAAAGAGTGTTAATTTAAAAAACAAAGAATTTTGAAGTGAAAAATTACTTTTATTAAATTTATCACCGAAACAAATTTCCTACCATTATAATTTACATAAGTTAAATAAATTTAAATCAAATATTTTCCGAATGTTCAATTGAAATAATCTTACAAAAAAGATAATTTTATTCAATGCATTTTACCAAAAGTTAGATTCATTCTGCACAAAATTTCTATTACAAAATTTCTATTTGAGCTTTTAAATTCTTAAGAATTTTATTATACTTTATTTTATTTTAGATCAGTTCATAGCTTTGGAAACTATCAAAATTATTTATGGCATCGAAATGATATATTTTTTCAGTGCTTCGATTGAAAGCTTCTCTTATATTTAAGTCTTATCTAATAGGAGCTGTTTTTTTTTTAAAAAGCATACCTTTCCTTTTATCAAATTTGCTTCAATTGAATTCATTAATTATTAGTATTTATTTCAGCTATTTTAATAATTCGAAAGCTGCTTGAAAATAAAAAGGTTAATTTAATTTAAATAAAATTTAAATTATAGATATTTTCTGTATAAAAAAATTGTACTTTTTTCATATCATGTATTTGAGATTTCAATTTTTCCAATTGATTTAATTGCATGCATTCTATTAAATAATATTCTAATTTGACATACAAGCTTAATTATGCCTTTAAAAAGGTGTTGCAAATATTGTGTAAAATTGGTCAAAGGATATCCCAATTGTCTTGATATTTTAATCAACATTGAGTTTTTAGATAGAAATTATAGAAGTGTCATTTATAAATTTAAGCAATTTTTCAGCGAAGAAATAAAGCCAAGATTAAAAATTCAAAAATAGAAACCTATCATTTAAAAAAGACTCAAAATTATAAAAGAATTTCGAAAGAGAACCTAGATTAGAGGAATTGTTTAGAAAATTTATTCTTGAATTAAATTAATAGGAAAAAACTAGAATTATTAAGTTTAATTAATGAAAAGCTTAAAAAATCTAGTACTTTTTCAAGACTTTTTAATATTTGAAATATTTTGCATTATTGGTGTAGTATTTAATCCTTAATTTATTTTTTTAAGATTTTTGTTTAATATTTAAAATATTTAGTTTATATTTAAATTTTTCGATTTTAAAGTTTTGAGAAATATTTAAATAAGCAACCAAAGATAAATAAAAAAACCTTTTAATTTTAAAAAAATTAAGAGATGCTATGTTTGTTCATTTTTATGGCAACTAATTCATTTATTTCAAATTAATTTCCAAAGTTTAGATTTGAATTTTTTAGATTTAAAAATTTATCAACCGATATTCAAGTGAATTTTTTATTTGAATGGTGATCAATCACTAAGACAAATTCTATAAAGTAAGAAAATGTTTGCTCGTAAATTAAAACAAATTAAAGCTAAATTTTTAATTTTGTAAGTCTAATTCTAATCAAAATTCAAAAATTAAATCCAAACAAAAAATAATTTAATGCCACAAATCATTTTGCTATAGTTAGGCATATTAATTTTTGAGTCTAATAAATTCCATCAGACTCAATCAATCTCAATAATTTTTTGTCAAATAAAGACAAATAATTTCATTTTTTTTTAATTAACTGACTTTAAATTCCGAATATATTTAAATTATATACCTTAAGCTACTGTTTTTGACTTGGGGCACTATGCCAATCCAAAATTTAGTTAATTTTGATTGTTGAAGGTTGTAAGAAATTTTGAGTTTGAAAAAATTTTAATAACCGCTAGTCATTGAAAATACATTTTTAATTAAAATTAAAATAATCAAAGGTACATTTAACAAAACTTCTTTATTATTTGATCTGAATAATGCTAGTTTTTAGCATGTTATTATAAGTGTGTTTTTGGTATATCATTAAGTTTTAATTTACGATAAGAAATTGAAATGTTAAACGAAAAAGTCAAATCATTGTTAAATCTAAATAATCTTTTGTATTTGAAATTATTTAGTCATTATTTACTTACTTTCCTTTGTGTCATATATATATATATATATATGTATATACATTGAAAGTAAAAATGAATTTTTATTTTATTTTATCTAAAGTAGCAACAAGTATACAGATGTGATCACAAAGTTAATGATAGTTATTTTATTAATTTATTTTGTTCTTTTAACTATCACTTGAAGCGACACAAGTTTTTAATTATTTTTAAAAATAATTCTAATAATTAAATTCATGCCAGTATAAAAAAATATTGTTTAGCCTATAAATGTATTTTTGAAAGCAATTCCAGATATTAGCTCCATAATTAACTAAGTTAATTTTAGCATAGTTTCTTTATTTTTTTAAATCAAAGTTAAAAAAATTTCAATGAAAACTATTTCAAACACTGAAAAGTAACGAACTAAAAAGCATCTGAATATTTTTTCTAAATTTTTGTCAAATTTTTGAAATAAATATAGTGTATCTTAATAAATATAGATATAAAAGTTTTAAAATACTTTGTGTATGTGTCAAATTTACAAAAAATAAATTTATGTTTCAATAAGAAAATCAATTTTCATCAAGAGTAATATCCACTTCTTGCTCAATTCTAAACTTTAGTTTACCTTTAAGTATTCGATTATTAGTTGTTTTTTTAAATAGATTTGAGTTTCTAATAACATAATCTATTTTATTTTGGAAGTTAAAGACTCATTTCAGATAAATTTTTTTTACGAAATCAAATTTAGTCTTTATGTTGACCATATACTTAAATTTAATTTAGCCAAAAAACAAAATTATAAGATTTGCGTTAAATTAGTTTTTATTTTAATTATAAGATCAAAAGCAGAGTTGGTCAAAAACCAAAGTCATGAATTAAAAGTCTATTTAAAAGCCAGTTGATTTTAGATATTATATTTAGTTTTTTGATTTCGATTTAAATTATGTTAATTAACAATAAAAACAAGTTTTTTTTATCATCTCTTAAAAAAAACAAGTCAGAATAAAGTGTAGCCTTTTATTTAATTTAAAGTTCTTCAGAAAATGAACTTGAATTTTTTTTCTGAAGTTAAGCTTTTAAATATGAATTAAAAGGTTCTTGGCTAGATGGAAAACGATATTTTTTGGATTTAAAAACGAAATCTTATGATTTTTAAGTTAGTTTATAAAATCATTTAACATATAAAGTTTTATAAGCTCTTTTTTGTTTTCATTAGAATTTATTTCAACTTTTAAAATAAATTATTAATTTTTATTTTAATTTATACCATAACCTTTATTCTTAGTGGTGACTAATAAACTGCTAAATACAATTTAGCTTTATTTTATATACAATATAACATTCATAGTCAATTATCATTACTTCTAGTACTACAGTCGTGTCGCGTTAATCCGAACTTTTTCGGAGTCAAGAAACATGGTTCGGATTAAATTTTTCGGATAAAAAAAACTTAAATTTTACAAAGATAAGAAACATTTTATTGACTAATGAAAAAATTACAAATTAAGTTAAATTTATTTGTTATTTCATAATTATTTATTTTTGAGTTATCGACGTAAAATTGACAAATTTGTTTTTTTTGTTGAACTTGTAGTTCATTTTTTTACCTTCTTTTTACCTAATTTTGTCTAACATTTTGTATGGTTCGAATAAAAAAGAAATTAAATTTAAAAAATGAAAAAAATTTATTTTTTATTTTTTCTATATTTAGACAAGTTGAGTTCGTAAATACATGGTTTTATTTTTATTTTTCTCCTCGATAATACCAAACAAAGTTCCGTTTTAAGAACAGACATTTTCTTTTTTTGGAATTGAATTTGATAGTTTTCATTCAATTTTTCAATTAATAAAAAGTAATTATTTTTTATTTGTTATTCTGTATCACTCTAATGCTCCTTAAGAATAAAAAAATTAAGTAAAAAAAATCTATTAAAATAAAAGCTTATTGTTAATTTAATAGATTAATTTTTAAATTTTGCACTTTAATTTCGAAAAATTGAGTTAAAATAAAGTCATTTTGTTGTAATAAAAAAAATTTCCAAGAAAACTAGAGCTCTTTCAGAATAAATTTAAAAAAATAAACTAAAAATAAAAAATCAAATTCAAGTTAATAAAATAAGATAAAAACAAAAAATCAAAATAAAGTAATTAAGCTTAAAAAATTAAAAGTTTAGAATATATTTATTGGATTAGATTGTTACATGTGGCACATGTTTACAAAGTTCAAGTTTCAGGAAAAAAAGAGGAAATACATGTTCAGCATCAATTTTGATTTATAACCTTTTGATCGAGTTTAATAAATAATTTAATTAATTAATCAAATAAAATATTTAGTAACTATTCAATTTGAGAACTGTATTTGAGAAAGTGTAATTTGAGAAATTTGAGAACTGAAAAATTTATTATTTTTTAATTTTTGATTTTATCATAAATTTTGTTAACATATGGTTATATTTGTAGTAGATTATATGCCGAGTACAAAAGCTTAAAATTATGATCAAAAGGCTATTTTGTTCAAATCAGTAATTAAAAATAGTATTGCAATTGTTTGTCTATATAAGTCAGTTCTCTAACCAGATTCAGTCAATAAAAAATTTTTACGTTTATTTCTCGGTGCTTTTCCACGAGAGAGTAGGCGTTATGCTAAATATTTTTAGTATGTGCAAAAATTGTATTGTTTATTTTGGTATTTAAGTATCCTCCTAAAGACTGCTCCTAAATAATGGTACAAATTATAAACATTATTTAATCAAAACTTTAATTACCCCTTTTTCCCATGCCTTTAAGATTTAATTAAATTTAATTAATTTTAAATGTGTTTTGGAAACTAAATCATTAAAAAATACACGAAAATTAAAAAATAATTGAATAAATATTTTTTTCTTTCTTCTTTATTTTCTTTAAGCCTCTTTTTCTCTATATTACGATTTCTTTGTTGTTTCTTTTCTATCTTTTTTGGAGGGTAGAAATGGCTACTCGTATTAAAAAATATAAATAAATATCATTAAATAAAACATTATAAGAAAACTTGTCTACTTCTTTAAATTAAAATGTAAGGAACCACCAAAGCTCATAGGTCATAAAGGCTTTGATTTAGCTTTATAAAATTACAAATACTGCTTTAGTGAGAAAAAAAGTGGAAGTCATTCAGTTAATTTGCTTTCGATTAATAACCCATTTGACCGAATTACCCCTTTTTTCTGTGAATTTAGCCCAAATTTATTAAGCTTTTTTTTGCAAAATTTTATTTAACAATAATTTGAAATGCTTTTTTATTTTGCAATTATATTTATGATGATATTAGGGTCCTACTAAAAAACACCGACATCAGAATTTAAAAAAATTCCTGATGCCTACTTATTTAACAAATCAAAAATATTTTTCAAAGTTTTAGCTAGTCATTTAGCTTAGAATATTCTGTTCTTTTTGAAATTAAAATATTTTTTTTCAAGGATTTTTATTTTTTCTGAAAATTGAAAATTTTACATTTTTTAAAAACCTGGACCCTAGTGACGCTGAATTTTATGCGACTTTAGAGAATTTCACGAGCTTTCCAAAAATGTGTCTAGCTTTTGTTCGGAAATAATAATTTTTTTGATTTAGCAAAAAATTTTAAATAATTTAAAAAGTTTAATTTTGAATGCCATATTGAAAATACATTTTAATATTTTGTTTCATTAATCAAAAAATTAAAGAAGATATTTCAAATATTCAAATAAGTAAAAATATAATAAAGTTAAATAGTTAAATAAGGCCAAATTTTTTAAATTTATTTTTTCTATCGATTGCCTCTTTTTTGTCATCTACCGTAACATGTTTTTCCAATGATGAACTATTCTTTCTGGACAAAAACTAGGCAAATTTTTGGAAAGCTCGTGAAATTATCTACCATTATCATGTTGGTTAGGTGACCCTGTTAGGTTTAGTTACTTTATAATTAAGGAAAACTATGAAGCAAGACTGTTCACTTGAAAAGCGATTTTTTTAAATTCATCTAAATATTTGTTTATCTTGTTCTCTAGATTTTCATTTTTTCTTAAAAAATGAAGAATGTGACCAAGTTGTCAGCAAATAAATGAATGTAGAGGCTGTGAAATTCATTTAAATTCGATCGTTTCAATTCAGAAAAATTTGAATAGCTTTTATACTGAAAGAGATAATTTAGTTCTGTAACATGCTTAATGGTTTTTACTGTTTAAGGGAAATAAATAAACACAGAGAGAATTTTTATTCAATTTTATTTGGCTTCTATAGAAGCTGCATAGTTTTGGATTTATAATCATTAAAATTCAATAATTTAAAAAAAATATAAATAAAAAAAAATTAACAAGTCTATAAATAAATTGAAAACTTATTTTTAAGAAAAAAAGAAAATAGAAAAAAAGGAGCACAATGCAAAAGAGAAATAAAAAATTTGTTAACAAACAAATAAAATTTATCAATAAATTAAACATTAAATTGGATTCAATTTTCTAATAGTATTTGAAAAAAAAATCTTTTAAACAAAACCCTTAAGCGGTTGTGAATTACATCAAAAAAAAAATATTTAACTTAACAAATAAATTTTGTATTTGAAAAAAATGTTAGCATTTTTGTATGTGTGTGTGTGTGTGTATATATGTGTGTGTTGAACGTTTGGCTTAACTCAAAAACGAGACTATACAAAGCAATGATCAACATTTTAGACAAAGCCACTGAACCCTAAACGTTCCATATGTACAATTCTAAAAATTAGACAAAAAAATGCTCTTTTGCTGTTGCTGCTGCTGTTGTTGCTGAGTTTGCTGTTGATTTGACTGCGACTGATCGCCGCTGTTCAATTGAGCTTGCTTAGTGGACGCATTTTGTCCGGGCGACATAATTGCCGTGCCAGCACTATTGGCCACGCCAGCATTGGATGAATTGTAGAGCGAGTTGGGCGACACGGAGGCCGATGAGCTAGCGATGGCGCTGGTGGACGTGCTTGTCGACGGTGCTTGTGGCGCTTGGTTCATCGCTCCGTTAGCAAGACCACTGTTGGTCACTGAAGGCGACTTGGATGACGAGGCCGAGCTGGCGTTGCCGGCACTGCCGTTCAGATTGAGATCAACCATTTGATTTTGAGAGGTGGGCGTCTTGGGTGCGCCGGCACTAGATGTGGATGGACTGGGAGTGAGAGAGCGCGCATGCGGCTCGGCAAGAGTCGACGAACTAACAAAATGGGAGGTGGAGTGGGGCCGCGGCGGTATCATCTGCTGCTGATGCTGCTGATGCTGCTGCTGCCGCGACTCGTCGCCAAACGAGCCCGGCCTTTGCTGAACAAACTGAGATTGCTTCATGTTGGCCGCTTGATTCAACACCGAGTCGAATTGATTGTTTTCCAAGCGCGTGATCAAGCGTTCGTCCTCTTCGCCAAAATCGCCGCCCATCAAGCTCGGCTCGCCGACCACCATCACGTCGCCGAGCTGTGCCGGTGTCGCATAACCACTCTGGCCAAAGTTGAACACCGGAGACGACGATTGATTGAGAGCAGCAGCAGCAGCGGTGGCCGAGGCTGCGGCGCCTTTTTTTGTCTTGGCGTTTGTTTCTTTCTTGGGCTCGTTTGGCGATGAGTTCGGTGACGGCTTTCGTTTTCGTCTCTTTGACGACGACGACGACGAGGTTTTGGAAGCCTCGACAGGCGGCGCCGCTTTTTCACTCTTCACCACCGCTGTTGCCTCTTCGCTCTGCAGCATGCTCGAGCTGCGCTGAAAGTGCACGGGCGGGTTGCTCGGCTGGCCGATTGGGTGCCGGCCACTCATCCGTTGCATGGCCCACACCTTGAGACACTCACGGGGCGCTTGAGCGCTCATCTTGTGCCTAAGCATCAGCTCCTGCATCGGCTCGAGCACACTGCAAATCTTCAAGTACTTGATGGTGCTCGGCACTAGGCCGGTTTTGGTTATGTTGGCGGACAGCTTGTCCAACTGGTTGTTGTCTCGGAGGCCGCAGAACGCCGACCGAGGTATCAGCTCTTGGTGACGTTTGATGGCGAATGTGAAGTTTTTTATCTTTATGGTGTCGAGAATGAGCGAGCCAGGCGCTTGCGGCATGCTCGCCTCGAGCACACACTCGAGTATCAGCGTTCCTTCGACGCACAGCTTGGCGTACATGGGCCGGCCCATCTTGCAGTTCATCACGCACGCGTCCGACTCGTACACAATTATTTGCTGATGGGCGGCCGTGTTCGCAATGCTCAGTATGTGGCCGCGCAGTATCTGGAAGTTCAGCTCCATGCACTCGTCTTCGGAGAACGAGCGAAAAAAGCGCGGTATGAGAGCGCGCGACAACGAGTAGTTTTTGGTCACGTTTTCCTCTTGCACATTGCGGATGTTGAGTCGGGCGTTGTCGTCGAAAAATTCGTTCACAAACGAGTCGTACCACATGTGGCAGTGGTTGGGCTCGTGGTGAGGATGCCGCGATGGCACGAGCAGATTATCGGTGCGGCTGGCAAGTCGTCTGTTCATTTCGTACACTCGAAATTCTGGCTGAAGTTGAATGGGCAGGTTGATGAGCTGTGGCGGTGGTGGCGGAGGCGGCTGCGCTTGAGGATGCGCTTGGGGATGCGGCTGGGGCGCCCCGTGTCCCTGGTATTGATGGTGAGCTGGAGCAGGCGGAATTTGACTGGCCATAGGACCGAATTGCGAATGCATGAATTGAGGAGGATGGTGGCCGAAGTTGGCCTGGCTCATGGCGTTTCTTGCCACCATGGGGTTCATTGGGGACACGATTGGTGACTGCGGCTGGCCAGGCGGCGGCATTTGCTGGTGTGGTGTGGCCGGATTTGAGTTGTTCTGGCTACTGCCTCGCTGGTTGCTGAATTGCTGGTACTGTGCCTGCTGCTGTTGGCCCATGGACCATTGTTGTTGTGCAAAATTCGACTGCTGGTTCACTATTGGCGATTGGGGTGGCATTGTCGGCTGCTGCTCAGGCATTATGTTATGATTTGCCTGGCTTTGGTTGGATACAGGCGGCCCCTGAACAGGGTCCCCTTTATTTTCTATTTAAAAAAAAAACAAGACTATTAATTTTGCTCCTCGACAATTTTTTTTGTTTCGTCTAAGCTTACTTTTTTTCCCTATTTTTAAGCGGTTTGTAAAAATTTAAATAAAAATTTTTCTAATTGTGTCACGTATGTTGGTTGTCTGATTTATTGATTAATTGATTGATTGATTTATTGATTGATCGATTATTGAACACAATTATACCATTTAAATGTTTGAATGGTTGTTGCTTTTTTGTTGGTGCTGTTGTTGTTTAGTCTAATTTGCTTGTAACTGTTGTTTTTTGAGTAGCTTTGCTTTTTTTCGTAATTAGCCGTGTTCTTAAATTTTTATACATTGCTTTACAATTGAAGATTAATGTCGACTTATTCACAAGCCAAGACTATTCACCAATGCTACATATATTTCAACACTATATTATCTAAATCTAATTTTTTTTTTAATTTTAAAACAAAAGAGAAAAAATTGCGTAGAATTGTAGGCTACAATGTAGAAAAAAATAAACCAAAATTGCACCTTATTTTCTAAAATTTGAGATAAAAAATTATGGCCATTTTTTTAGTTTCTTTTTCCGATTCTAACCAAACAATCATTCAACCAAGACAAATTTGTGTCAAAGCCTTCTAATCCAACATTGGTATGAAGACTATCTTAATGGTGCCATGTTGACCATAAAAAAATAAAGGACCCACAGCATGGCTTGACAATTCGAGGCATTAGAGCCAACAAAATAGAGATAAATAGGAAAATAAGTGCGATGGTGATGAGGATTGCGTGATAGCGTATCTAACCGAATGCACGGTCTTTAAAAATAGGTCGTTTTTAGCATTAAGAATCACTAAGTAGGTCGTGTATTTTATAAAGTTAATTAAGATTGGCAAAGGACGCGCCAGGGGCTAATCACAACAATTCCTAGCAAGACTAGCACAGCCAACTGTTCTTAAATAGAATAGTATTAATAGCATGGCTCATACTCACGACTACAAAAATGATAATAAAATTATAAACAAGTAGAAAAAAGGAGAGAAAATTTGAAAAAAAAATAATAAATTAAAATTAATGTGTTTATGCTTAAGAGAGCCATCCGTGTCTCATTAAGCTCAGGCAAAAGTAAATATCGTGTCTCCAAGCATGTATAGATAGCGTTCGAACTTGGATATAGACCTACATGAAGAATACGTACAGCACGACAACTTGAAAATTAAAATGGAGAATGGAGCTAATGAAGCGAGACCAATATTTGCTAGTAAAAAAAAACTAAGACAACATAAAATATTCGCTATAATATATCGATTTTGAAAAAATTGGAGCAAAGGACCCGTCCGAATGGACTGTCTTTGTTCTAATTTCAAAATATCGTCAACCAACATGAATCTACTCTAATCGCGTTTAGTTTTGAGTTTGGCTCAAGAAAAAAAAATTTTCTTTAACAAATCCTCTAGATTATGATGGCATCTATTATTATAATTTAGAAATAAATTATTAATATTCCAAGTTTGAACTATATTTTTGAAGAGAAAGTACAACTTCTATGCAAATACTTAGGAGAAAAAAAATAAAATATTTCTTTCTCCGCCATGCTTATTTTTACTTAGTATTTAAATGGCTGTATGTGCGAATCAATTGAATTAAATCCAAATATAGATTTGGATGCATATATTATGTTGATTAGCTTATCGTCTGGCTAATTAATCATTTTCTGTTTCTAGCTTTTGTTGTTTTGTCTCGGCATGTTTTTGGTTGTCAATGGTAATCTGCGCCGAGTGCGATGGACGCAAAGAAATTATGCGCGGTTCACTTGCTCCTCTTTAAAATCAAACAATTTTAATTTTCAAAATTTTCTAATTATTTTTTCTTAAATTTCAACTGTATCCATTTTTAATGAGATATAGAACATTTCTGAATTGCCTTTGAGTATGCTCTCTCTCTCTCTATCTTTTTTTTTAACTAAATACATATTGATTACTTAATTTTATTTCAAATATTTTATTGCAACTAAATTGAAAAATTAAATCACTTAAAAAATAGTTTCCTTAAAAAAGAGATAACAAAATTTGGATTTCAATGCACTCATTAACTCACATTAAACATTAATTTTTTCAGGTAGTTCAAAGCCGGCTGATGATCTTAATAAAAAAAAAACTATTTTTTAGTTTTTAAAAGCATTCTCAAAAAATAAATAAAAGTTGTTTTTCTTGATAAAATTGAAGAGGGACAGAAGCTATGAAAACCATCTAAAGACGATTGGGACTGACGAAGCTCTAGTTAAAATACTAGATACTACTAGTACATTATGAGTAGATTGGTACACATAGTAGCTGTCATCTGATCTGAAACAAAAAAATGGTAATGATAATGAACAAAAATGCTTCAAGTATTGGAAACATTGCCAAAGTGACGAAAAGTATAGAAAAACATATTCAAAGATATGATTATTTAATGATATAACTTTAAGTCTATTAATAACTGTATTGAAAAATAGTTTGTGTAACAAAAAAATTAATAAAATAAACAAATAAAACAAATTGGATATTAGCACAAATATTTAAAAATTTAATTATCAATTATTTCAAACCTAAAATCACCAAACAAGAATAAAAAAATTTTTTCTCATAAATTTGTGCCCAAATTCAATTGATCAAGCATTTCATCATCGAATTTTTTAAATTATTCTAATTAAAACTTCAGATTAATTAATTAATCTAAAAGCTGATTCATAATTTTATATTAATTACTAGAATATTTATGCTTTAGGATCAGTTTAAAATTAATTTCTTATTTGTTCAGCGTTCGATGGAACAATAATTTTTGTTGTTGTTGATAATTAATTTTTAAAAAATAATTAAAACACTTAATTTTTACTAAATTGCCATTTTCATCCATATCTTTGAGACCATACAGCTTTTTCTCGCTATTTTTATCTTTTGGACAAATTGTGTATTTGAGTAAACTTCCAATTTATGCCTTTGAAAAAAGGTCTATAGTTCCAGATCAGCACTGATAAAAACCATTTCAATTAGGAATCAATCAAAGTTGTTTCAAGTGTTCGAGTGATAAAAAAAACGAAACCAAGATAAGCTGTTTAGTTAAGTGACAGTTGCAAAAAAAATTTCAAAATTTTATTTTTTTTAATTTCAAAATAAAAAATTAAGTCCATAAAAATCATCAATTTAAAATTAAAAAATCACAAATTAAATTTAGTTTGATCTGATCGAGACTAAACGAACTTAAAATTGTCTCTATTAAGCGATCTTCTTTCACTAGTTGTTCAAATAAATTATTTACCAAATTCCTTTTTACGCTTAATCTACAGAGAAGAATTTAGAAAAAATTCGCTAGCAAATATTTGAAAAATTTAAACTTACAATTTTAATATAAATAAACTCACAATCGGCCATTCGCTCGTACTAAAAATTATGTTCTCACTGGTCAATCTATTTGTTAAAGATAAAATTAAAATTAATCAATTTACTATTTAGTTTTTCTATTTACTTAAGTGAATAAACAAAATTTTTCACATGATTTTTAAGCGAATTCGATATTACAGTATAGTTGAATTCGCTAAATTTTAAAATTTGCTCCAAACTAAAATTAAAAATAAATTAACAAACAAAAAACATATTTTTCTATTAATCAGTACTATTTAACCAGCTTGTCGTAGAATATTTTTCTTCTTATTTGAGTTTGAGACTTTGAGTCAACAGTCGGTAAAACTCGAACAATCTCCTCATCTGTTTCTTTAATTTTAAAAATTAAATTTTGATCGTATTCCTTGCTAATGCCATTTTCATCAATGACTGTCGCTTTGTCCAGCTTATCACATATTGACTTGGCCCCAAAAAATTCTCTGATACGAAGCTGTTGTTTAACAGCTTCCTCTTTAAGCTTGGTATAATCAGGCAATGGTTTTTTAGCCTCCGGAACAAAGTCATCTGGGACTGGTTCTTCCTGTTTCAGAATTTCCTTTTTATTTTCTACATCTTTTGAATTATTTCTAATAATGTCCTCGAAGCCTCGTAGTTTTTCCAACATCTCTTCCTCGCCATTGTCATTTTGATCAGAATTTGTTTTGATAAAACCTGACTCTTGACTTGTGTAATCAATGTCACTGAAAAAAGCAGTTTTTGTAGCAACTAGTTTATCACATGCTTCTAAATGTTCCTCTCTTTCTCTTTCCTGGTTAACACTCGGTCTATCGGTTGGCTCCATTTGTTGCAAATAGGATTTGGTTCGATTAGTAATTAATTCCTTAATTCGCTGAATAATAAACTCAATAAAATAAAGTTGAGCTAAATTTTTTTCAGATATTTGAAAAATCTGTGCACCTTCACCCAGCTCTAAAAATCCATCATCTTTTTCTATTTTAAACAAAAATATTTTCTTCAAGTTGGTAAAGTCGGTTGGTTTTTTGTGAATATCAATTGATTCAATAAATTTTTTTTTTAGTTGCTCAGATCGCTCTTTAAGGTGTGAATCAATTTGAGCTTCGTTTAGAACATTGAATTTTTCCACTTCTAATGTTTTAGATTTAGATTTGTACTGAGACTCAACGGAGGGTTCTTGAATTTTAAATTTTTCAGTCCAATCTTTTTCCATTTGCTTCAAGTCACTCTCAATCTCAACAACTAAATTTTTCTTAACTTGCTCCGATGCTAGTTGATTTGTTGTCTTTTGAAGTGGTCTAGGCTCGAGTTTTTTAGGTTTCTGAACTTTGTTCGAAGGCCAAAACTTAATTTCATTTGCCCCGTCACCTGTCAAAAATTCCGCTGTGTGTCGAAGCCATACTGGAACATTTGAAATCTGAGCTTCCAAATATTTAGATGCTTTGTAACATTCATTTGAACAATATCTCTAAATTTAGGTATTTTAGAATTTAAAATTTATTTTAATTAAATTAAAAAATAATTACTTTTCTATCAGTTAAATCATATACTTTATTTAATTTAGTTGAAATTTCGTATTTTTTTGTAGGGATCTTAAAAATTTAGCTCTGATTATACATATAATTGTAAAATTAAAAAATTTTGTTCATGCACCGAAAGTTCAAATGAAATAAATAAATGTCTTAAAATACGAAAATGTAAAATTTGAGATACTCTGTTAAAAACTAATTTTTGTATCTTTTAATATTTTATAAGAATCAACAAACTTTTAATGAAATATAACAAACTTTTTTTCATGTTATTCTTAAAATTAAATTAAAACGAATTAGCTAATTTATAAAATTATTTATTATATTTATTTTTTAATTTTTTTGTACTTAACTTGAAGTTAAATTATTGGAGCTAAGAAACAGACTAAAAGGATGTGTTCGTTTTAGATCAAAATCTAAAATAAAATTTAAAAATTTAACTAACAAGCTTTTGAATATATACTCAGAGAAAAAAAAGCATTAAAAAATAAAAAAAAGTAGACAATATTTCATACAAGTTTAAAGGTTAGAATTTTACGAGTTTAAAGAAAAAAAAAGATTATTTTTTAAATTTTTGTTTACTTAATCTGAATACTAAATTAAAGATTTTTTAAAACTTATTTTAAATGCTTGCCAAAAACTCTACTTTTAAACTTAGCCTTCTTTTTAAGAATTTTGGTTTAAAAGCCTAAAAATTTACTAAAAATACACGGATTTAATGTTAGATAAAAATTTCAATAAATACATTCGTCAATTCATGAGGACAGCAGACATATCCGCACAATTTTGAGACGAATCTTTCTTCCACTATTTCTTCATAATGGTAAGGTTCAATTTGTTTAAGCTTGATTAATTAGGTTTTAAAATAAAAATATATGTGAATGCTGTTAAGTATTTACGAAAGGAACAATATCCTTTTCAGGCAAAGTTTCCTGCGACAACTTGATCACTATTTTGTCAGCCACATCCAAAAAATATTTTTTTTCTTGAATCTTTTTATCCATTATCTTCAAAATAAAAAATAAAAAATTGAAGTTTGCCATTTCTTCCGAAACAAAGAAGCCTAAATCTTTATTTCATGCTTTATTTTAATAATAAAATTAAAAAATGTTATTCCTCTAATTTATTATATTCGTCGCTATAAAATAAAATTTTCCAAATACAATTTATTTTAAAGTTGAATGATTGGAACAACTCTTTAAGAAAAAAGTTATAAATATAAATATAAATCATATAATAGACAAAGTTCTGAGGAATGTTTCTAAGCGATTTCCATTGTTTCTGTTGATGGTCGAATTTCTTTAACGTTCGTGCTCATTACTTCATAATGAACTTTTTTTTCCAATTTTTTCAAAACTTGAGTAGTTTCACGCTTGTACAAATAATTTCCTTGCCTTAAAAACAAAAATAATTTTCACGTTTAAAAATGAAAATTAAAAAAAAAAAATTTGACTAATACTTGACTCCTCTTTCGTTGGCTACATGATATGGACGAATCATTTCTGCTCTGTCTTTGGTGATAACACACAAATCAACATTGCTGCCTGAACCCAAGTCATTGAAAATGCCAGCTCTGATGCCGTCAGCGACCAATTCTTTAGCTTCTTCTTCACTCATATCTGGTTTGTAGCGATCTTCAAAAACAGCCATAGCAGCTAAAGATCCCGAACCCATTGTCACATACGGCAATCTATCACTTGAACCATGTGGATGAATTGAACCCAAATATGGTCCATTTATATCAACACCTCCTAAAACTAATGCAGCGCTTACATGGCCTTGGTATCTAAATAAATACTGACGCAATAATCGATTGGCAGAAACAACTCTAACTTGTCTGCCTGAATTTAAACGATGTAATTCCAGTTGTGAGGCAACCATACGAGTAGTGTATTCAGTATCTGCAGCTGTACCAGCACCACAACAACTAAGAATTAAATTAAGTTTAAAATAAAAAAAATAAAATTATTTATTACTAAATATTGGGAGCAATGTAATGAATTTTATGGCAATTTTTTTCCGCTACAATGTTTCCATCTGTAGCTCGAGTATCAGCTCCTAAAACAACACCATCCTTTAAAAAATTTTTAAAAATAAAATAAAATCATTAAAAATAAAATAAAATGCTTACTTTGAAAATGACACCAGCAATAGTTGTGCCTGTCTTGATTGCTTTTGGTACTGTAAAGCCTCCCTTTGTCATAAGATATTCATTTCTGTTTAGGTTCAAATTTTTAATAAAATTTTCAAATTTATTTCTTGGAAAATATTTTTACCTTTTGCAGTTTTCGAACGAGAAACCGCCGACTTCTGGCTCCTTTATTAAACCTGACATTTTTGATTATCTTAGTTTTTAAATTATCTAAATGAATTTAAGATTTTTTTAAAATAGCTCAAGACTAGTAAAAACATTTAAATTGATTTGCTTAAAATTTCTAGTTGCATAGTCAATTTTGAAATAGTCTTTTAAATTTTTTTTTGTTTTTCAAAACTGTTCACATCATTGATGCAAATTCATTTGAACATTTTTCTAATTTTTTTTATTTAGTAATTTTCTTAACATTTAGTTAAAAAAGAAACTAAATCAAGAATTTCTATAAATTATTCTCTTGATATTAAATAAACTTGACTTTTTAATTAGGCGAGAACTTTTAATTCTTTTAAGATTCTTATAAATTCATAGTAAATTAAACTTGCAAGTGAGACCTTTAATTTTTGTAAGCTTTAAAATTAATGTCAAAAAATCATTCTAAAAATGAATTCAAATATTTAAAATTGAAAAAAAATTCAATTAAAACGATTGATAATAGAATTTTTTAATTTGAAAAATATTATTTAGTTTAATAAAATAGATGACTGATTAATAATTTCAATTTTCAAAAATTATTGAAAAATAATTCTTACATAAAAATAATTTTTTAGCAAAAAAATGACTACTCTATTTGAAAATAAATTTCTATTTCGTATCTTTTTAACCAAAACATTATTATAAACTTTCATCGATTTTATTTGGGCTTTTTAAATTTTTTTCTGAAAATTGTTTAATCAAAAAAAATTTTAGATCTAAAAACTTTTTAAATCTAAAATTTTTAATAAGCAATTTTAATGATTAAAATTGTTTCTTCAATAACCAAAAGTTTTAAAATTTAGTTGGAGTTTATTTTGTTGCATCTAGTTTTTATAAAATGGACAAAGACTATTTTCCATGCTTTGTGATCAAGTTTTACATTTTATCTCCTTGGTAACTAATATCGAGAAGATAAAAAAAAATTTATTCAAAAAAAAAAAATTTGAAATAGTTGAATTAAAAAATGAGCAGTCAAATTAGTTCAAATCAATTAAAGCTTAATCTAAACGCAGTCGTAGATAACCTTAATTTAGTTAATGTTGTGCATAAACCAAGTCCAATTGTAATCGAAAAAATCTCTTCAAATGGACCCAACTCTCGATTTCCGTCAACTAATGTGCTTCATTCAAATTCCCAATTTGAATATATTGATGAAAATAAGCTATCAATGTATTCTTATCTAGTTCAAAGAGACCTAAAAACTAAAGAATGGTTGAGCAGATATGAATCAAATAATTTTGAACAGCTAGTTTCCAAACCTAAAGAAACTTCAGATTCAACCTTAAAATCCAAACAGAAGGACTTAAAAAGCTTGGATGGTCAATCGGTGGCAACAATGGTTAAACCTACACCTAAAACAATTCCCCCTAAAATAGTAAAGCCTACTGCTTCAAACGACTTGGGCTTATGTTGCCAAGACTTAGCAAAAACTTTAGAAAATTTAAAAAATATTTTAACTGAATGTTAGTTTTTTTTTTGTTTTTTTTTTAATTTATAAATTTTTTTTAGTTAAAGATGAAAGACTTAAAATCATGTTCAATGACCCAGTCGAAGAGGAAAAACAAAACCGCATCCATATCGAGCAAATTAAATACCTGTCCCGTTCGATTTATAACTATCAAAATCAAATAAGTACACTGCGCACTCAAATTAAAAAAGACAAAGGGTTGTCGTCCACTTACCAACGATTGATCCATACCATGCGTCAAATAGTTAAACTAATTGTCTCATTTGAAGAAATTTATCCTTATAGACAAGACAAGAATGCCATTAGTGAAAAATTGTGTGCCCAATTTTACAAACACCTGAACATGTCCATTAAAAATTTTGCCGATTGTCTGACTAATTGTGAACAAAATTATGCTATTCAGCTAAAAAATTTGATTGACAATTGCGATCAATTTTTTTCTAAAAATGAAGAAAAAAGTCAAACAGACCTGGTCGAAAACAATGTGGCCAAGGAGAACAAACAGTCCAAGAATAAAAACGCCAATCAAGTCTACAATGTGGTCAGGATTTCGCGAAGTTCTCAACCAAAAAATAACACCGAGTTGGCAAGAGTTAGTTCGAAAAGAGTTTTCGACAAAAAGAAACCAAAAAACCAATTTTCAAATGTAAGATTTGAAATCAGTCCACCTAGAGCTCGACCAAAGCAACTATTTCAAAACGTAAATTAAATTAACAACTGTTCAATTTTATTTTTTAATAAAAAATTTGATTTTTTCTTAATAAATTTTTAACTTTAGAAAAAGATTAAAACGGCCAAGTTGTTTCCTGGCAATCGAGTTTCATCTCAATCGAAATCCCAATCCGATTTGGATTTGATTCCGATCAAAGAAAACAATAGTACCAATGTGGAGACAAAAAATGAGCATAAACCAATTGAAGATCTAAGCTCAAGTCTAAACGAATTGGAAATTTTGAGTAAATCTAATGACCAAGTTTACAGGCCTGCATTTGTTCATTCATCATCCCCTAAATTGGCAAAAATAAAACCAATACCGAGCCGGTCCGTGTCAAGATCAAGATCCAGAAGTGCTGAAAAATTAAACAACAAACTCCATCGGACTATATCAAATGAAACAGTTCTATCTGATTATCCTGAGTATGAAACAGCTAGTCCTGGGTTAATTAGACCAATATTAAAATCGAGGAGATGTCTAAACCCGACTATGTTATATGAGAAATTGGACTTTATCAGACAAGAAAACGATTCGATTCGAAGAAAATATCAAAATTTATCCTACTATAGCCCAGGAATGGAATCTTTTGGTAATTGTAATGAAATCAATAAACCTCGCAGACCATATCAGGAATGCTATTTAGATCAAAATTCTAAACCAAAAATTAAGTATGGCAATTTTTTTGATTTTTTTTTAAATTGGGTTTTAATGTTTAACTAGAGATATAGAGTGTCCAGTTACTTTTAATAAAGTTTATAAGCCTTTGAATGGTCCAAACTTAGATCAGTTGAAAAGAGTGGTGAAATATGCCGAAGATTTTGAAAACTATAGCAAAAAAACAAGTATTACTAGAATTGGAGACTCGGAATTCGATGATTTTGAATTATTTGAAGTGTAAGCCCGAATTGAAGTTTTTATTTTTTAAAATAATAAATTTCCATGAAAGACTTTCAAATGATTTTTTTGAGCTAATTTTTGAATCCGTTTATGAAGAAATAGAGAATTTAAATGGAGAAGTAGCGCAAAATTTGTTAAACAACGAGTTTGAAGCTGAGACACAAGATGAAAACAGCAGAATAAATAACAATTTATCTCTAAATGAATATGATCAAAGCTTCGAGCAAACTCTCGATTCATCCAAGCATCTGGCATCAGTAAGTTCGCCACAAAGAAAAAGTACCAAAACTGTTTCGCTGCGTAAGACATCTTCAAAGACATCAACTTCATCGAACAATGCATTAAGTCAACAAAATGATTTAGTTCTCAAAAATTTGGACGAGGAATCAGATGACAATATTGTAGAAGATATTCCTGATCAAGTTAATACACATTTTTCGTCGATACATTCTAATATTGACGAATCAATCAGTTCAATATCAAATTAGTTTAAGAATAAAAATAAAATAAGATTTATAACTTTAAATTTTTCAAGTCCAACTTATGTGAAAATAATTTTGATCCATTTAATAAAATAATTGGCAGTAAATGTTAATAAAAATATTATTTTAATTTTTTTTGATTCCTAGATTTAACTATCATTAAAAATTCAATTTTGAATTCTATGTTTGAATTGAAATTAAGTCACTGAAAAAGTTTGCAAGATGGTGATACATTTTGGAAAACAAGTTTTAGACTAAAATAAGTTAAGGTTTAAGTTCAGTGAAAAATGGAGCTGATTTAGACTTTTTTTTTAGTTTGTATTTTTGTATAAGGTTTTCATTTTTTTCAAAATTAATTCTTAGAAATTGTTCCATTTCATAGATTTACCGTTTTTGTTATTTTTAAAAATATCGAAAATTCATAACAAATTGAATTTAATTTTTTCAAGATGAAAATTCAAATTCAAACGCAAGTTAGATTAAGGTTATGAATATCGGTAGCAACAAGCATCTAACAAGAACCAGGTCATTTACGCAAAAAAAAAAAAGGATGGCTCACGCATTAAGCTTCAAAAAACCTCTGAAGAACGTGACCTGGACATCATTCTCACGCCTGATTTTAGGTTCAGCTCACAGTCGGCTATACCGCATCAAAAGCTAACCAAGCTCTAGGAGTGCTAAGAAATACATTCGTGTCTAGGGATGTGGAAATATGGGCCATCGCACCTACATTCGTCCACATCTGAAGTTTTCAGTGTCGGCTTGGAATCGCATCTCAGAAGAGATATTGACACCCTTGAAAAAGTCTAGATAAGAGAAACTAGAGTCCCCACTGCTTTGAAAGGCATGGACAACGAGAGCAAACTTGAGTCTTACATCTTTGGAGACAAGACGACAAGACAACGTGGTGATTTAATCCAACTTTTCAAAGTCAACAAGAGCAAAGACGACATAACTTGGTAGAACGAGCCAAATTGGTCGGCTTCGAGAGACACGAAGAGAAGTCAACTAAGGTGTAAGATCGTGGCGTCTTGTCAGCAAAGACACAAATTCTTCATCAATTGGACAGCAAATGTATGGAACGGACTACCAGAAGAATTAATCGCAATTGAGATGGTAGACTCTTTTAAAATCAAACACGACCAACATTAATTGAGACGACCGCTTTGAGGAGCATCCCTGCGAGTTATCTCGCTTGGCGGTCTTTACTACTACTACAACTACTAGTTTTTTGTTTGTCTTTTAAAGAAAATAAAAAAATAGAAAAACTTATGATTTTAAACTTTAATCCTTTTCCAGGAAAAGACAATATACGAAGTCAGTAATAGAATATGTTCAGTTTGTTGCCAATTCATTGTTTTACTATATAATGTATCGCCACCTCAATTTCATAATTATTTATTAAAAAAAAAGAAAAAAAAAACAGTAAAAATAAATTGGTAATTCATACATTTTTTATGTCAAAAAATTAAATTTTATTTAAAAATTAGCTATTTTTAATTTAAAAAAAATAAACAATCGAAATCAGGTCCATTTTTCACTGAATTGAATTTAAATTTTTTTTGTAGGCGTTGTAAAATTCAGCTCAAATATATGCAGTTGAAAGAAAATTATTAGCTTTTTGTGAAAAAATGAAATCAAAGATTAGGAAATTCACAAGAAAAAAATTCAGTATAGAGCAAAATGCTTTCATCTTTTTTTCTAAAATAAGTTTTAGTCTAAAGATCACTTCTAAATTTTTAAAACTCTTAATCCGTGGCTTATTGAACTATTTTCTGTAAATCATTCTCTAAAAATGTTGTACTCTGATTAAAAAAGAATTTCACAATTTTCAATTTTTTTTTAGGGCTTTTGATTTAATTTTTATTTAGAGTAAAAAAAAATTGATTTTTAATTTAAATGATAAATTTCATTGGAATTAAGCTTTACTAAACTTCAAAATAAAAATCAAAAATCTATTCCAGTGGAAAAATAGTCTAAAATTCTTTAATTTTAATTAAAATGCTAAGTTATATGTTTTGAACCATAATAAAATTAAGATAATTTTGTTGAAGCAACTTAACTAAAACTAAAAGATGAGGCAAAAAAATGCGTCTTAATATTTGATATTCATAAACATTTACTAATTTGAAATTTAAGCTATGGTTTGAAATATGAATTTTAAAATATGATTAAGTAAAAAATTATGTTCATTTTCGTCTAGGTGGTAAGATAGTTTCGAGTTCTAATTTACCTATCCAACACGATAAATCGTAGCTTCCGAGCATCGTTAAAAAAAATGGAATCCACAGATACTTTGAGAAAACTAAAAGAGCAAGCTGAGTCCAATGCCTTGAAACGTCTGCAGTCCGAATTCAGTACACCTGACCAGCTGGAACAAATTGAACAGCATATCCTACGGAATGAAAAGACTAAAGTAACAAATCGACTCATTCATCACTAATCATTAACAATTTATTTTCTAGAACATCATCGAAAGTCAACTTAAGTCGGCCATTCAGTCCCATTTTATCAGTGTTAATTCTTGCATGGACCAGCTAAAAGAAATAAATCAAAATATAAACGAAGTTAAGAATACCATTTATAGCATACAAGAGGAATACAAAACTATATCACATCTTGAGAACACGCTTGGTGAACTGCGAAAAGAAGCCACCAAACATAAACAGCTCAAGTCTGCCAAAGAAAATGTCCAAAATATTTTAAATGTAAAAGATCTTGCCAAAAAAGCCGAACAATACATCGAGGATAATAATCTGCTGCTAGCTCATAAATGTTTGTTTGATATGGAAAAATGCAAAAATGATATTTTAGAAGAATTGGGAAACCCTAGTGATAATAATCACAATATAGATGATATTAAAGTACTTTTATAAATTTAGAAGACTTTTTTTTCTTCAACTGTAATTATTAAATCAAGCTTGTTGAAGAATTTTTTAAAAAAGTTAAACAGCTGCAAGAAATTTTGCATAGTAATATATTTTTGGTGATAAAGCGAATGCTTGAAGTGTCCAAATCTTATCCAAACCAGTTGGTTACTGCACTTAGGGTCATTTCAAGAGAAGAAGCGTAATTTCAAATTAATTTAAAAAAATTTTTTTTAATTTATTTTCTTTATTAAGTTTGGACGAATTTTGGATGAAAAAAAAAGAAGAGACCGGTTTTGCTCCATCAGACCGACCTAAACGATGGAAAGAAGAATGCAAAGAGACAATCAAACGAACAATTGAAACCAAGTAAGAAAAAAATTTAAATTTTAATTAAAAACTTTAATTTTGAAATTGTTAGAATCCAAGGTTGTTGGATAGATGATAGAGAAACAAATGAAAAGTGGTTTAGCAATAATTTGGCCAGAATAAATAGCCGATTTTTGGAAGACCTTGAAATTGTTAAAGTACTTATTCGAAATTTATTTTGAGGAAATATTTGCATTAATTTAAAAAATTCAGAAATTGTGTGAACCATGCTTTCCGCCTTCGTACAAAATTTTTGATTTTTATGTCGAAAACATCATCATTTCAATTTCAAATCACTTTCAAATGCTACTAGACTCTAATCACTTAAAAGATAGAGAATTCTATATACTTTTATCATGGTCTGAAGCGTACAAATCCGAGGACTTTTTAGGAAATCCTCAATTTGCCATTGACTTAAATAAGTTACCAAATATTTTGGATGATGATCACTACAAATTTTCTCTTGATCGCTATTTGGAATATACAAATTCAAATATTAAAATGTGGTTTCAAAATACATTGAGCAAAAACTACAATGAATGGCTTACAAATAAAGAACCTTTGTTAATTGACGGTTGTTATGAGAGCAATATACCAAATGATTTGTATTCCATGTTATTTCAGCAAGTATGAATTTTGTTCATTTTATTTTGTAAAAAAATCTTTATATTTTTCTAAGCTAACTTTCACAGATCTAGTTAAAGATGACAGGTTTTTCAAAGAGTTTGTAAAATACATCCTTAGCAACTTGAATATTTTCCATGAATCTTTGAGAGGTATACTTTAGAAAACAAATTTAAATTTTGGATAAAAAATTTATTTTTAGGAAAGCTTTTCGATTTTAAGACTTGTAATTCCAAACCAAACGAACCTAGCAATGAAATAATCACCCGGATGGTAAAATATTTACAAATATTTATTTTCCTCTAAATTTGAATTATTAGATTGCCAGCTCTAATGACTGTCTTCGTCTCAAATCGTCCATTTTGGAACTAAGAGATCGGTTTGATACCTTTATGGATAAAGATGAAATTGCTGGTCCAAATGACAAATATGAATTACTTGGCTCAAAAATGACTAGTTTATCTGAATTATGGTAATTTGATTATTTATTTGATTATTATTTTTTTAAATTTGAATTTAGTTTGGATTTTATTATTGAAGAAATTATTAAATGTCTCGATGAACAATATTTCAAGGTGTTGCTGAGTAGGGAATGGTAAGAAATGAAATCAAAATTTTCTTTTTTTTTGATTTTTTTATTAATTAGGCTCACAAACAATCAAATAATTGATACTATTATTAATACGTCAACTGATTTTATGCAGGATTTGAGATATTTGCGGCCTATGAGTCAATTAAAATTCTTAGTCAAGTGGCATAATCGAATAAAAGTTGAAATTATGAAGGGTTTTTTCCAAAAGTAAAATTTAAAATTTGACAAAAAATTATTTTTATCTTTTTAATTTATTAGTCTTTCTATAACGAAAATGCTACGTAAATGTCAATTCACTGATCTTCAAGAAAGAAGGCTCTTTACTTCGAAAGTCGAAAAAGAAGTGGCTTATTTAGAAGACTGGTTCAAAAGGATGGCTTCCACATTACCAGATAATGTAAAAAATATAATTAAATCTTGTCAATTTTAAATTTTTCAGCTTGATTTAAGAAACATAGAAAATTTAAATTATAATTCTAGAATAGTTTGAGAATATTTTATAAAATACTATATGATTCTGTAAGAAAATTTTATGATTTATCTAACAGGTGACTGAATTATGACAGAATTTAGTTAAATTTCACCTAATTTTTTAAATTAACAGTGATATTTTAGGAATTGTGAATTTTAGAATAAAAAAAAACAAAAATTTTAAATTTGCATAGCCTTTATTTTTCTAAAACTCGGTCTAAAACTCGTTCTCCAAAATGTATCAGCTGAATAAAACTTTGTTTCCCACTAATTTGTTCTTTTAAAAACCTTCATTGCTGCAAAGCACCTTATCTATTCGAAAATAATTAAAATTAAATTGAAGAGTTTTTGCAGAGACTAGATTTCGGTAATACAAAGTCTTTATTAGCTAATAAATTATTTAGAACGAGTTTTAAAACGAAACAAAAAAGCTTGTCAATTCTATAATTTTTGTTTTTATTTATTTTCTAAAATTCACAATTTATTTACAGTAGTGATTTGATAACAGTATTTTACGAAAAATTACGTAAAATATTGTTAATTAACAAAATTTTTCGTAAATTAACGTAAAATCCGAAAAGTGAGAAAGAGGTATTTTACGAAAAATTGCGTAAATTTTCAGGATTTTGAGATAATTTTGGTTAAATTTGGTAAAATTCAAAACGGCCAATTTAAAATTCAAAATTTTTGAAAAGATGTCTTTTTTTTTCGAAAAATCGAAAATTTAAAATAGTTTTTTTTTATAACAATTTGAAAATAACTATTTTTTTAACCAATTTATGAAAAAAAAACTATGTATCAAGATAAAAAAATTCTTAAATTCCGATTAATTAACTATTTTAAATCATAAAATTTTCTTACAGAATCATATAGTATTTTATAAAATATTCTCAAACTATTCTAGAATTATAATTTTCTATTTTTAAGAAAGGATTGCTCTGTTAAATTAAAGAATTAATATAATTTCTTTTGATTAATTAAATATTAATTAGTATAAATGTTTATTTAATTCAATTCAATTTTCAAGAATTTTTTTTTTTAAATTTTCAAAATTTAAAAAATGGAAATACTTTTTTAATAACTTTAATTTTAAGAAAAACGTTTTCGATTTTGAGAGCTTGAGGCTAATGAATAAAATTGTAAGTTCGGATGATCTTGATTTTTTATATGTTGAAATTGCGAGCTTGGTAAAAAAATGTCCAAGCCTGACAAGTGAAATGTTATTTGCTTTACTTTCATTACGGGGTGACGTGTCAAGATCCGAATACAAAGAGGTAAGAAAAAATGCAATTAATTTAAAATATCTAACAAATATTTATTAAGAAATTCGAGGATTGCATCAAATCAGAAGCTCCATTAACACCGAGCAAAACAGGCATGAAAGAGACCAAAGTTGACGAAGCATTATTTATACTTAAAAAAGAATTGAAAATTCAATAGTTGAACAGATATACCAAGATAATTATTAGAATTGATAAAATTTAAATCATTAAGTTAAATTTTTTCTGTAATTATTTAGTTTTATTGATTTATATCGTTTATCAAGCTTTATGAATAATCAATTTAAAAAAAATTTCATTCTAATTCAACCTACTAAAATTCTGTATATTTAATAATTCAAAATTCCATTTTATTTTTTATAAACTATTAAGTTATTCTAAAATACAATATATTTAATTTAGGAAATATAGATATAGAAATAACACTGCAATCGGTTTTGTGAAATTCATCTTTTTTTCTATGAGTTCAAAATTAGTTCTGTGAGCTCTTATAAAGTTTTAGAAAACTCTGCTAATTAAATTGAAATTAAATTTCAATATTTTTAAGAATTTTCAAATCTCGTTTTATACTTGAAATTTTGAAAAAAAAATTTTCAATTTTAAAAATCAAATAGAAAAAAAATACAATGCCCTGTACTGTTTTTCAGTAAAAATTTTGCCATCAAAATCCAAAGATTTTTATATTTTTGGCATCTACCTTCATTACAAAATTCAATTTGAATAATAATAGAAGCAAAATAATAAAATTAAATAAAGAAAATATTTTAAAAAATTTAATGATCAATTAAATTTTAAAATTTTTATAAAAATAATTAGTAAATTAATAGAGGTTTAAGAATTTTTTTAGAATAAATTTTCAAACAGTTATCGTGCCAAATCCCTGCATCATCTTCTTTAATTCAGAATAAAATAAAATATCAAAATGTGATCGTAAATTTTTTTCTTTTCGAAAAAACAATAAAAATGGTGAGTAAAATCATCGTAAAAATTTAATCTTGATTTTAAGTGCATGAATCCCGAAAAAAACTTTTCTAAACTGATAAAAGTTTCAAACAGATTTTACCAAAATTAAAACTTATCTTCTCAATTTGAAAAAATCACTTTCTTTAACCAAGATAATTTTTTAAAACAATTAAAAATTTTTTAATTTAGGATAATGGCCTGAAGCCTAAGTTAAAAATCAAAATAAATATAACTTTTGGGGCGCGCCCTATTTGCGTTTTTTCTTAAATTTTTTTTTACACGTATTATGATAAATTAAAGAAAAATATTTTTTTTCATTTTATCCAAGATATCTTAAAAATCTAAATATTGAATTTTTTTAAATAAAATAATGACTTCAGCTCTTTAGAATTTTTGTTCAAGACAAGCCACAATTTTGAGTGATCGAGCATCATTTTTCTTTCAAATGTGAACTGGCTAAACTCGGTTAACAAAAGTTAATTTTAAATCCAAGATTATAACTTAAAAAAATAAATAAATCCTAGAATGTCAGAACAGTCAGACAAGCAAAGTTCAAAATTAGGCCTGTTCTTAGCTATGGGTGTTGGTGCCACTGCAATCGGTTTTTCAATAGCCGCTATTCCATTTTTAACACCAGCCCTACGAACCCATGCCTTGCCGTACGTTCCTGCTACAACCAAACAAATAGAGAATGTTTTTAAAGCTGTTAAGGGATACAGTCGGGAAAAAAGCTTGACCAAAAAAGTGCCTTCAAAAACCAACTTTGTTAGGCTAATCGATTTAGGAAGTGGCGACGGACGAATAGTCTTCGATGCTGCTGAACGAGGCTATCATGCAACCGGCGTCGAATTGAACACCATGTTATATCTTTATTCAAAATATAAAACATTCACAGCTTGGAGAAACAAATCTGGTCTTTTTAAGCCCGTATTTAAGCGAGCTGACTTTTGGAAAGTAAATATGACCCAATATGATTTGATTGTGGTCTTTGGTGTTCAAGGTATGATGAAAGATTTAGCCAGTAAGTTGAAAGAAGAAATGAAGCCCGATTGCTTAATTGTGTCTTGTCGATTTCCTATTTCGTCTTACAAAAGCGTTTTTACGCTAGAGGATGAGCTTGACGGAGTTTGGATTTATGATAAAGAGAGTTTAAATAATTTGATAGAAGAGGAAAAAAAGCCTGAAAGTAAACCCATTGATGAAGACGATGATGATGATTAAACTCAAAAATTTCAGATTTTATCAAAATAATAAAATTTCTGTCTAAAAGTCTTTTTTTGTTTTAAAATATTTAGAACCAGTATGATTAGAGTGACAAATTTTTGTCTAAGAACTGTGTATAAAATTAAAATACAAAAAAATGTTTCGAGAAATTTGCGAATTAGCGGATATGTTCCGAGTTTTAACGAAAATTTCAAGAAATTCGAGCAAAACAACGCTTATCAAAAAAGAAATGAACTTTCAAAACTTTTAATCGGAGCTTTTTCCCTCTTGGGTAATTAAATTTTTTTTCTTGATGCCATTTTTAAATAATATTACTAATATTTTATAATTTGTCAATTTTAATAGTTTTTAATTAAATAACCTATCACCTATGGTAAAATATAGTTTGGTAACATTTTTATCAATCTCAGTGCATTTTTATAAAATTTATTCTATTCAATTCGTAAAATTTGATATTAGAAAAAAAAAAGTTAAAATTTTTTAACCTTTTTTGTTGCTTAATAGATAAAAAATCAATTATATTTAAAAATTTATCTCTATCTTGCGTAAAATGCTTCAAATGAGCGAATTAGGAAAATAAACATAAACATAAAAATTCTTGCTAAAAAAATTGTTAAAATATTTACGAACGAGCAGTACGTAAACAATTTAAACAGCTTATGATGCTATGTTAAATTTTCAATCTTAAAAAAAATACAATCAAAAGATTAAAAATAATCAATAACTAGATTATTTTATTTTTTTTTAAATTTTAATTTTGAAGGACTTGGATATTACAGCTATGAAAACTCGGCTGTTTGTGAAGAAAAGGTGCATAGTGATGAAAAATCTTCGTATGAATGGGGGAAGATAAAAGACGGTCTTCCCTTTTACACCGAAGATCAGGTAAAAGAACATAAAACAAAAGATAAAGGTATTTGGGTTAGCTACAAGAACGGTGTTTATGACATTACTGAGTTTGTGGATGGTCATCCAGGCAAGAATTAAATAAAAAATTTCTTTCAATTTTTTCTATAGAATATCTAAGGAGGAAACAAAATAATGTGGGGTGCAGGACATAGCCTGGAACCATTCTGGGAAAAATTTCCAATCCATTACAAACACGAGGTGTTCGAATTGCTTGAAGAGTACCGTATTGGAAATTTGAAAATAGATGGAACTAAAAAGAGACCAGTCGAAAAGAAAGTCGATTTTTATGCAGAAGAGCCAAAACGAAGCTCTCGGTTGAAAGTTTTAAGTCAAAAGCCATTCAACGCCGAAAGTCCTAAAGAATTAAGCGCCGAGAATCTAATAACACCCAGCGAGCTTCATTTTATCAGAAATCATATGCCAGTGCCTAAAATAGAACCCAAATCATTCAAATTATCTATCATGAATGATAATGATGGAAAAAAAATTGAATTTAGCCTCGAAGACTTGGAAACAAAGTTCGAGTCTGTTACCATTCCAGTAACAATTCAATGCTCGGGCAATAAACGAAAATACATGAATGAACAAAATCAAGTCCAAGGCTTGCAATGGGACGTGAACGCCATATCTACTGCTTTGTGGACCGGAGTTCGCCTAAGAGATGTTCTAATCCACTGCGGATTCGATTTAAATGATCCAAAGATCAGACACGTTATTTTTGAGGGTTTAGATAAAGATCCGTCAGGCTCTGTATATTCAGCATCAGTTCCTATAGAAAAAGTAAAAGCTGAAAACGGTGAGGTCTTGCTTGCCTACAAAATGAATAACCAGCCTATTCCATTAGATAATGGATATCCTCTAAGAGCTTTGGTTCCTGGTATTATCGGAGCTCGTTCTGTCAAGTGGCTCGGCAAAATAATTCTAAGTGAAGAAGAAAGTCAAAGCTTTTGGCAATTGAATGATTATAAGGTATTGCCGCCAAGTGTAAAAAATTTGAAAGAAGCCGATTTTAAAAAGCTTCGCGCAATACAAGAATCGCCGATTACATCGGCGATTTGTCAACCAGTCGAAGGAAATGTGGTAAAAAAAGAGAATGGAAAATTCACAGCCAAAGGTTATGCTTTTAGTGGAGGAGGCAATGATGTCTTAAATGTGCTGGTCTCAATTGACCATGGAAAAAACTGGAAACAAGCAACTTTGCATAAATTTGATAGTCCGCCATACAAGTAATTCAATTTTGTTTTCAATTGCTTTAATTATTTTAATTTTCAAAGATCATGGGCATGGGCTCTGTGGGAATGCGAACTTGATATTCCACATGATCAAGATCAGATTGAAGTTGTTTGCACAGCAACAGATTCAAATCAAAATACACAACCCGAAAGCGTCAAGTCTATTTGGAATGCTCGTGGATTATTAAACAATGCATGGCACAAAGTAAAAGTCAAGATTGAATGAATTTTTTCAATTTAACATTCCATAATAATGGTTATCCGTATTTTTTTTTAGTTTTTGGTTAATTAAAAAAATTTTTTTTTATTTAAATATTTTTTTGTTTAAAAATAAAGTTAAACAATAAATCTATTTTCTGAACCAGCACGTGTTTGTAAGTGAGCTTCTCTCTAACCCCTTCAGATTTTATCTTGTACAGATATTGTAGTTTCTGTAAGTGTGAGCACATGCTCCGACGTTTCTTTAGAATTTGTATGATAAAATAATGATTGCCTTTGGACTTTTTTTCGAGAGGCATGATAAAATTTCGACTGAATAGAAATTTTTGATAATGAAAATGTGATAAAAGTTTCGAAAAAGTATTTAAGATTTGAAAAAATATTAAGAAATTTAATGTCGAAATCTGGGTTTGGCAAGCTTTTTTTTTCAAATTAGTTAAATGATTTTAGATTTATTATAAATTTATCAGGACTTTTTTTTTGCCCTGACTCAAAATATATATTCTAAAGAACAATTTAATTTTTAAAATCACAATCTTAAATTCACATTTAAGATTTGGATTGTTGAAGCTTTGTCACAATAGATTTTTTAATTTTTTCTAAATCTTTGATTTAGAGTCAAGAAATTATTTAAAAAAATTAAATGATAAAAAACTCAATTTTGCTCTTTTATGTTATTTTAGAAGCTTATATTATATTATCATATGATAAGAAATAAAGAATTTCCCAAAAAAATTTGGATTTAATATAATGGCAAAAATTCAGTTGGCGAATGTTTTTTTATAAGTGATTTAATTTTTTTAATTTTTTTAGAACACAGCTCTTTTACGAAGAATTTAACTTGAAATTAATTTATGAATTTTCTTGCCCCTATATTTTAGGATTTTGATTAAATAATTTAATTCAAGGTAATAATTTTACAAGACATTTTAAAAAAATAAATAAGCAAAATTTACGAATTATCATTTAACTTTAGATATTTAATTTGCTAAGATCATGAATTTTTTTTTAAGATTTAGATAAAGAAAAGTAAATGTGAAAATATAAAAAATTGTAAAAGATCACAAATTTTTTTTTTAAATTTTACGTTAAGCAATTTCTAAAGAAAGGTAAAATGTTTGGTATGGAATTTTAGATTCTAAAATTTGACTCTTTCTAGTCATAATTATTATTTGACTGCTAAAAAGTCGTGTGTTTCACGATTATTTTGGTTCAAAATGTTTCAAAATTTTTTTATTCTAATCAAGCCATGAAATAGGAATTCACTGTAGCACCATTTTTGGAAAAAAATTATATCTAAATGGTTTGTATTTGTGCAAATAATGGCTATTAAAAAATTTTAATTTCAAGATATCATTTTTTTTTTAATTTCTATTTTTAGAGATTATTAGAGGATTTTTCAAAAAAAATAAAATTTGCTTCTTAAAAATCAAGAGAAAAACGAGATCAGATTAAAATACAAGGTAATTTTTAGAAAATTTTTCAAGCTAAATTTTTTTCAAATCCAGTCAAATCTTGATAAGAATTTGAATTTATTTTTCATTATTCATGACATTTAGTTGTGCATTTTTGGAATAAAAAAGCTAGCTCATTTCATTGCCATAAAAACTATTAATTTATGGATTTTTTTTCCTCATTTTTTTGCTCAATGATCCAAATTTTGGGGGGTTGTTAATTTGATTGGGTTTCACTCAAAAACAGCTTCTAACAAAACCTTCTATAATCACATGCCAAAAAGCATGCAATTTGATATTCAATAATTTTTTAGAATTTTACATAATTTGGAATATTAGAGCGTTCTCTTCCCAATATAATTGCAAATGAAATTTTCTTTTTATGGGCGTGTTTGTCTGGCTGTTTTACTTAAATTGGAATTTATTAATTTAAATTTTAGAAAAATCTATCGATTCTGAAAAATGCTTTCCAAGAATATTGTAAAAGCTGCGTCCAATGCATTTTGTAGATCATCTCAACTACGCAATGCTTCTTCTACCAAATTAACATCAGCTGCATCATCAGCAAAAGCCAAAGAACAATCTAAAATTGGAGCCAAATCTCAAGCTGTTTTCGACCGCGAAGACAAATACGGCGCTCATAATTATCATCCTTTACCAGTAGCTATTGAGAGCGCCAAGGGTATTTTCATGTGGGATGTGGAAGGAAACAGATACTTTGACTTTTTGAGTGCATACAGCGCCGTCAATCAAGGCCATTGCCACCCAAAAATAATCAACACTTTAAAAGAACAAGCGGATAAAGTAACTCTTACTTCAAGAGCATTCTACAACACTACACTTGGAGAATTCGAGGAGTACCTATGCAAATTATTAGGATTTGACAAAGTATTGCCCATGAATACAGGTAGAATATTAAAATAAAATAATAACAAAATAAAATTTAATCAAAAAATTATAAAGGTGTGGAAGCTGGAGAAACAAGCATCAAATTGGCCAGAAAATGGGCTTATAATGTCAAGGGTGTTCCTAAAGACCAAGCTGTGGTTTTATTCGCAGCTGAGAATTTCTGGGGACGAACTCTCTCTGCTGTGTCTAGTTCGACAGATCCATCATGCTATGAAGGTTTCGGACCATATATGCCAAACTTTAAAATAATTCCATACAATGATCTAAACGCTTTGGAAGTATTAAAGATTTTGAATCTTTTTTTTTTTATTTAAATTTAATTAAAGGAAGCTTGCAAAGATTTCAACGTTTGCGCATTTATGGTTGAGCCCATTCAAGGCGAAGCTGGTGTGATTGTTCCATCAGATGGCTACTATAAAGGAATTAGAGAAATCTGTACCAAAAATAATGTTCTTTGGATAGCAGATGAAATTCAAACTGGATTGGCAAGGACTGGAAAGTGATGAGAATTTTTTTTGTCTTTTTATTAGTTTTTAAATAAAAAAAAAATTTAGACGATTGTGCGTGGATTACGAAGATGTTAAACCAGATATTCTTGTGCTTGGAAAAGCACTTTCGGGTGGCGTTTTGCCGGTCAGTGCTGTTCTGTCAAACGATGAAGTCATGCTATGCATTAAACCTGGAGAGCACGGATCGACTTATGGTGGTAACCCATTAGGCTGCAAGGTTGCCATCACTGCCCTTGAAGTATTAGAAGAGGAAAAGCTGTCTGAAAATGCTTTCAATATGGGAAATTTATTCAGAAACGAGTTAAAAAAGAGATTACCTAAAGAAATGGTCAAAGATATCCGAGGTCGTGGTCTGCTAAATGCTATTGAAATATCACAAGGTAAAATGTTATTCAAATTATAAATTTTTTAAAAGATTGTATTTGATTTATTAGACTATGATGCATGGGAATTTTGTATGAGATTAAGAGATAATGGTTTGTTGGCCAAGCCTACTCATGGTGATAAAATAAGATTTGCTCCACCACTAGTCATTAACAAGGATCAAATGATAGAAGCAGTTGAAATTATTGAAAAAACAGCTCATACTTTCTAAATAAATACCAGTTGAACAAAATTTTCTGTCATTTTAAAAATATTAATATATGTTAAAAACCAAGTTATTTAAATTGTAAGCAATTTTATCTTTTGCCAAAGTTTTACCATTTTAGTTATCATTTTATTAACTCAAAATATTTTTAAAATAAAGTCAAATTTTAAACAGTTTTTTAATTTCTATTAAATAGTTGTTTTTTAAATGAAATAACTCTTAATAATTTTTTTTCATCTTTTTCATTACTATTCTGAATTGAATCCTTTTTTGAGTAATTAAAGAGAAATCGTAATTAATTATGAGTAAAAAACCTCTAATTTTGCATTTTTATTTCAAAAGTAGAATTTTCTAAAATATTTCTAAAACTAAAGATTTATTGTTTGCAGTTGACCATGATTGTCACTATTTTCTCAAATATTAAGTGAATTAGACAAGAAATTACGATATAAGAAACCAAAATCTTTACAATCTTTACTGCCGAATAAAATGATATGTTCTAATTTTATTTTAGAATGGTGCGAATTTTAACTGCAAAGTTCCTCTTTGATAAATTTACTAAAAAATCAAAAAAAATGAATTAAAAAGATTTATTATTCCATTAATTTTCATTTCATTTGAATTAAATTGCGATTAGAATCAAAATTTATCTCTTTGATTTAAAATTTAGGAAAGCTTTATCGCAGGCTATAAATAAAATCCGATCGATAAATAAATTTTTTTTTTTATATTCTTAATAATAAAATTTATTTTGATGTTGATAAAGAGTGACAATCGTTTTTTCTTGATATCATTCATTATCAGCAAAAAAATAATTTTTAAATTCTAAATTAAATATTTAAAGATAATGAAACATAGAATATTATCATCGCCGACTCTTGCATTAATTTTTGAAATATAAAAATAGATGTTAAACTTATTATCAAAAATATTTACGGTTGACATTTGATGATTATCAAATACTTAATCTGGAAGATAAAAATGAGAACAAAAGAATTAAAAAAAAAGCTTTAATGGTTACATTTTGTCGAATTTGAATCAATTTGTTTATTTTATTATTTATTTATTTGTTTATTTGTACCGAGTTAAAGCTCTTTCAGATAAATATCAATTAATGTTTTTATCTGATTCTTTTGATACTTTTAAATTGTTTTTTAAAACGAAAATTGTTTATTATTGCTTTATAATAAAAAATTTGTAAAAAAAAAGTTAAAGCGTTTGAACATGAAGCAAAAAAAAACAACATCTAGTTATTTACTGTCAAATTCTCTTCAACAGGTAAAGTACCACTGTCTTCGATGACTACATCTTTAACTGGAGCATCTCGACCATTTGTTTTTGTATTCTCTATTTCTCTAACAATATCCATTCCCTCTATAACTTTACCAAAAACAACATGTCTGCCGTCTAACCATTCAGTTTTTACAGTAGTGATAAAAAATTGAGAGCCATTGGTATCTTTTCCAGCATTGGCCATCGACAACCAGCCTTCGCCTGCGTGTTTTAAATCAAAATTCTCGTCAGCAAATCGCTCGCCGTAAATTGATCTGCCTCCAGTGCCATCACCTCTGGTAAAGTCTCCTCCTTGAATCATGAAATTTGCAATTACTCTATGGAATTTGGATCCTTTATAGCCTTGTCCTACTGGTTTTTCAGCTAATTGAGCAAAATTTTCAACTGTTTTTGGCACGACATCGCCAAAAAGACCAATTACAATTCTGCCAGATTTTTCATCGCCAATTTTTATATCAAAAAATACTTTTTTTGTTACTTTAACTTTCTTAAACAGAATTAGGTTTTATTCAAATCGAAAAAAATTTGAAAAATAAATTACCTTGCATTCTAAGGCACAAAGACAGACTAGTGCAAGTATAATAGAAAAAGCTTTCATTCTGATTATTTTAGAGCTAAAATATAATTTAAAAATTTGGTCCTTTTTAAATTAAATTTTATTTGACGATCTTTAAATTTCAAACATTAAATCAAATTATAACACGTAAATTTAAAAGGCCTCTTTAAAAAAGATTCATATTTCCAGTTTTTCAAAGCATAACAAATTTACCATTTGGTTAAAGCAAAAATTTTAAGTTTATTGATTTTGATTAAATAAAAAGCTAAAAGCAATTAAATAGAAAGCATTTGTTTTATTGTTTTTGAAGATTAAAATTCGGATTAAATTAGGAAAAAAATATGCTACATAAATGCAGATTTTTTTCTAATTTGTTAGAAAAAATTTTATTTATTAAACTAAATAATTTGAAAACAAATGAAAATATACTTAAATTGAATTTGATTTTTTTTCATTTATAAAAATAAATGATAAGCTTAGTTTAATTAAATGACATTCAATGCTTCCTTCTATTACCCAATTTTAAAGTCTCTAGCTAAATTTAAAAGCAAAAATTATTTGTTTACGTCATACATTATGTTTTATTCATTTTCGCTTGGCATATTATTATCCTCAAAAGATTGTTAGTTTCATAAACAATTATTTCAGATACTAAAATACGATTAATCATATGTTTTATTTTTTCTGACAGTTCATCTAGTAAAATTTTTAAACAAAAAACAACTGTCTAAATTCAAGAATTTCAAATATTGCTAAGTTAGTTAGTTAATTTTTAAAACTTAAAAAAAATCTATTAAATCTTTAAAAAGAATTAAAATAAAATTGACAATTTTTTGATCATTTTATGATCAAAATTCCTTAAAATTTAAAATAAAAATCGTATTTAATATTTATTAATTTTTAATAAAATACAATAGTTAAAAAACTAATTTATAATAAAATTGAGATTCTTTATATAAGCTGATCTAAAGTGCCATTTTCCTCTTCTTCATCTAGCTTCTCTTTAGACTTAGATTTCTTGAATATTTGTTTGTTCGAATTTAAACTTATATCATATTTGGACACATCTTTCTTAGTTGTACTATCCTTGTGTCCATTCTGAGGAGTCATTTCAATTTGTTCAATACCTACTTGATTGACCAGATATTTGGAAAATTCAATATTAGATTCCTCTTCATTTATAACATCCACATTATCTGATTTGCTACACCATTTAATAGCTCTAAAAATCCATGGCAAAATTAAGCGAAACTCTTTGCGAAAATTGTCATTTAGCCATGCGTACAAAAAAGGATTGTAGATGGTGCTGGACATAGCGATTACGTGAGCAATGAAAAAAACATTACTAAAATAAGACTGCTTGGTAAAATTTATGTTAAACTCCATGATCAAGTGCACGCAATTAAGTGGCATCCAACATCCGGCAAAAATTATTACCATCGCAATAAGCATTCGATTAGTTCGTTTTTTTCGTTTTAACTCAAGCTGTTCTTTCTCTTTGGTCTTGCCAGGTCGGGTTCGATTTGACAAAATAAGCCATATTTTTGTGTAGGAATAAGTTATCACTGTAAATGGAATTAAATATTGCAGGACCATTGATGCTAGATTAAAGAATCGCTTTGACATGGGTATAGGCCAACTTTCCTAAAATTAGAGAAAATAAAAATTCCCAAAAAAAATCTTCTTTTTATTTAACTCACCCTACACTTGGACTTAATCTCTCCATTCACATTTTCTGGTATAAGCTCAATATAGACAGCTAATGGCAGTGAAATGGAAATGGAAATGATCCACACTACGGCAATTAACAAACAACATACACCTAATTTCATGCGCGGCTTGAACGGATGAACAATAACAAAGTATCGGTCAATGGCTATAGCGAGAGATGTCAACGTGCTTACATATACGCTAACTCCCAGTGAGAAAGAAACCAAATGACACAGAAACTTGCCCAAAATCCAATATTCTTGAAAAAAAGATATGGGCGTAAATGGTACAGCCAGCAAGCACATGAGTATGTCAGACAAAGCTAGATTCATAATAAACAAATTTGTTACTGATTGCATTGACTTTTTTACACACACAACATAAACTACCAAGCTATTACCGGTTACACCAATGAAAAATATTAAAGAGTACAGAGTGCCTAGGATTATGATGGTAAGTCTAGAGTGCTCTTCTCCAATGTCTTCATAAGTTCCATTAGCTGGGTTTTGAACAAGATTTTGAATTGTACTGGATGTCATTTTGACGATGGTTGACTTTGATTTTAAATTTTGAGCCAGGTATCAAATTTAAATTTTTTAGATGTGAACATCTTGAAGAAAACAATGAATTAAATTTTATGATAACAGAGCTAGTCTAAAAGATTGATTGATAGATAGGTTTTTTTTCATAATATACGAAAATAAGGAAATGCGTCTACGATTAAAAATGATTGATACTTGGTCTTTTTTTCTAGAAATTTTGATTAATTAAATCAAAATTTTTGAAAAATATAAAGATTTAACCGATATTTTCCAAAATTTTTGTTGTAATTTTTCAATATAAATTGACTGAATTCTAATAATTAGTTTGAAATCATTATTTAATTAAAATATTTAAATTTTTGCTATAAATTCGCGTAAACACATACTGTCGGCTTCTATTAAAAAGATCCATTTAATTTAAAATTAAAACAAATTATTTTTTTATGGTGTTTTTTGACTTAATCATGCTATTTATATTCTAGCAAACGATTTCTTATCGTGCTTCAAACGTAGCCAGAAATTAATAAAATAATAGATCGCATGAATTTATTAAAGATTAATTGAATTCCTATGATAAATAACTGTTATATTATCTAAATTATACAACTTTGCATTCCAAATTTATAAACTGATTATCTGCCAAAAAATTGAATTTAATTATGTCTTAAAAATAAAAAATATTTCCTACATTAAGGAGATTAACATCATTTGGAAAAATGATTTTGATTAAAAGGATTTTTTTCATGATTTCAAATACAAATTTTATTAATTTTTATTTTAGTTTTTTTTTAAGAAAAAAAAAAACATTATAATAGTAAAATATTTTAAGGATTTTTAAATTCAGGTTATTTTGACATATTCAAGACTAATTACTAAAATTGAGAAAATTCTAAAAAATTTTATTTATATATACTGTCTTTAATAATAAATTAAATTTTTCAGCATAAAAATGTATATAAAAATAGACCTATTTTCATGTGCATCATTTTTTTCTACGTATTCGATTTCGATTTTGAAAAAAATATGAATATTTTTTGTATTACACATCTAGTAAAAAATAAAAATAGATTTTTGTTTATTCCGTTTTAGAGATGCTAAAATAATAATTAGCAAGTAATCAGGAAGAAAAGGGGAAAAATTAAATTTGATATTCTCTTTTCTAGAGGAAGTAAAATATTATTGATTAAAATGCGCTCAAATCTGTTAACAAAAATGTAGTTCTAAGCTTAGAAAATGATATTTGATTTATCTGATTATATTAGGAATGCTTGTCTGTATAGATTGAATTAGAAAAAAATTAATAAAATTTATTAATATTTATTAAAAAAAAACGCAAAATGTCATATATGCCCTCTTTTAAAAAAATTTACCTCATGGAAAGAAAACATTGAATCAGAAATTTTTAAAGAAACGAGTTTGATCTCAGCTAAACTCTTAGATAAAATTTCGTTTAAATTAATCAAATAAAACAAAAATCATCAAGAAAATTTGCATTTGTAAATTTTTCAGAATTTTTCTGTTAATAAATATCTAAATTTGGTATTTAGCATTCTATTAGCTAAACTAAGAATATTATTCTATTTTTAAATTTTAAAAATATTTGCTATTAATTTAGATAGATAAAATTTTCAATAACCAACAATTCATCAAAATTTGATGAAATAATTATTTCCAATATTAAGAAATCGTTGCTTAATCGTTGTTTAATTTGATTATCATCATTTAGGAAAAGTTAGAAAAGCATTTTATTTGAATGAAAATTTTTTTTATTTCAAATAGGAAATGAAATTGGATTTTTTTAAGACTAGATGTCTTTTTCTTTTGTGAACAAAATAAAACCATAAACCTTACATATTCCTGTAAGATAGGTTAAAGCTTTAGTCAAGTGTGTTCATCCTTGTTGTTGATTATCATTTTAAAAATTATATTTATTCTAAAAACCAGATATTACTGAATCTAGCCTTAATTGTACGATATTACCTCCATAAAATATTAACTAAATTATTAAATGTTAAAATATTTACTCATATTAAAATAAAGCTTTTTTTATAAACAAAAAATCAATAATTTTCGTTCAGCTTTATTAAACTAGAGTAGTTAGATTGAATTAATTTTCTCCTTGGAAAATTAATTTCGAACTAATCAATTAATAGTTTAAATTTAGAAAAATTTTAAAAGTTAGATGTAGCAAGCTAATTTTATTTACAAATAGCATAAATGTTAATTGAATTCAATTTTTTATTTTCTTGGGACTCTTATGTTTTGGGAAAAATAAAAAATTTTCAATTTTCAATCAAAAATAAGTTTTGATTATGAAATTTACTTCCTTGTTATATGTAAATTGTTTTGGCAACAATTTTTCTTCATTGTCGGATTTGGATATTAAAAATTTTTATTCAATCAAAACAGGAATAAAATTATTTATCTAATAAATTTAATAAATCAGAATTTTATATACAAATTACTAAATATAATTCAGTTTATAATTACATGTTAAAGAATCTAAATTTATTTTAGCTCGTTCTTCCAAAAAGAAATTGAATTATTTCAACACTTATATCTGTATAGAAAGAGCTAGACTGTGATAGAATCTTAAAAATTGAAATTTAATAATTCAAATTCAAATTAAAAAATCAATAATTAAAGGTTGGATTTTGATTCATGACTTTAAATAATTTTATAATTTTTAATTAGTATTAATTTGAATTTTTTATGATAAAAAAGAAAACTTTTGTAAAAAAAGTCAAATTGAACATAAAAACGAGACAATTTTTTCTTATAATTAAATTAAAAAATTAACAGTGAGAAAAAATCTAATTTCCGATTTTGTTTTCAAATTTAGTCCATTATTAAAACTATCGAAAAAAGCTTTCATATAATCTTTTAACTAAACCACCTCGATTTTAAGTCCAGAATTTAAATGCAACGTTATAAAATTATTTCCTCAAGGAAAACCAAAAAAAGTTTTATGTCAACTACTTTCTTGCTATTAAAAAATAAATAAAATTTTAAAAATGCACTTTTAAAAATTAGAATTAACTAAAATATATTAACTTTCCAAAAAAATCCGATTGTCTGCTCATTTTTGCATTTAAATTAAAAAATATTTTATTACAAATTTTTAACTCATTTAAACGTTTGTTTATTTGAGATAAAAAAACTGAAAGCTTTATTTTTTATTCAATCGCTTTTTATACTTTAGAGTCAGACAAAAAGATTAAAATAAATGATTTGAGCAAATTATGTTCTTACGATATAAGCGGTTTATGTATGATACTATACATCCTTTTACACCCTTTTCAAAAACAAACTAATTAAAAAATTAATTAAAAGCTCAATAATCGTAGATTTCACAGGAATATTTAACCTGAAAAGCAAAGCTTAAATTGATCGCTTTCATCTAAAGCAATTTTAAATTCATTTTTTTTTAAATGAAGTCATCATCTCAAAAGAAACATTTTCAGTAATTTAATTCATAATCAAAGTGGAATCCTAAGATTATTTCAAATTTTTTCATGTCTTGATAAAAATATTTCCCAAATGTACAAAAAGAATTAAAAAAAATTAAAAAAATTAAAATTAAAATTAAAAAAATTAATTGCAATATGCATTGGCCTTTATCTAATTTTAAATATTTGATATCTTAGATTTTAAACATTTTCTTGATTGGGCTATTGCAACATAAAAAATAGATTCAATTATTATTATTACTAATAATGATTAGTTTTTTTGTCTGTATTGAGCTAAAGCTCTTCAGATTATTCCAATGAAGTGTGCATCAAACCCTTAATTTTTCTTTTCCTAAATGACCGCTTCATTGATTCATTCATTGAACAATATCGCTAAAATTTTCGAAAAATATAATCTAATACTGACTTCCAAACATAAAAATAAAATTGTAACATTTTTCAATAAAAATTGCATACAATCAATTTGTTGAAATTTTTCTCAAAATAAATAATTAAGTAAGTGCATATTAAACTTTAAAAGATTTTATTTGATTTATCAATTGAAATGTTTAACTAAACTATTTAATTTAAAACAAGCTGAATTTAAAAAGGCTAAAATATTAGAATTTTACATCAAAATTTATAAGAATAATTGAGGAAACTGCTTCTATTTTAAAAAATCGATTCAATACATAATATTTAAAAAAAAAATTTTAAATTTTATAAATAAAAATCAAAAATCAATTCTCGTTTCCTAAAGAGTTTAAAAACGTCTAAGAGTCAATATTTAGATTAATTAAAAATTTTAAAATCTAATAAAATCAATGCAACTTGATAAAAATAATTTTACTTGTTGTTTAGCTGACGACAATCGAAAAAATCTCCAAAGTATAATTTGTTGCAAATAATTTTCCTCCAAGACACCCAATGTAAAGTAAATTTAAAGCTAAATCAGCCTCAAGATGCGAATTAAAATTGATAAAGTGGTTTCCTGATAATCTATCAATTTGGCAATAAATTGACATGGCCTTCCAGATAAAATTTGAGAACTATAATTTTTTCGAATAACATCTTAGCCTTTTACTCATTAGATTTTTGGTCTTCAATAAATTAGAATATCAAAGATTAAAAAACTTTTTTAAAATATTATATAACCGTTAAATAAAACGGATTAAATTACAAAATTATTCTTTTTTTTATATCAAGTTCTTCATTTTAATATAAATTTTTTATTAAGAAATCAATCTCTTGAGAATAAAGAAACTCTTAAAAGCAATCATAAATAAAAACTTAAGTTTTTTTTTCTTCCGGCAACAAAAAGCAAAATAAAGTTTTACGGCATATTTAACTTAATTATTTTCAAAGCTTTCTTTAATTTTGTAAGCTTATATTCAAAAATTAATCCCGAATAATGGTTCATATTTTTTATTAACTTAATCGTTATATAAAATTCATCCAAAATAAATAGTTAATTGATTTGCCTTTAAGCAATGCATAGATACTTAAAAATAATTTTTAATAGGTTTAATATTAAATATTAAATTTCAATATTTTATTCAATGGTAAAAAATTAAGCAAAGATTCTATTTAACAAGAATTAAATGTTCTAAATATTTTCAATTATTAACTGGAGGTAGTTTCTCGAGTGAATTTCAATGTCGTAGCTCAAATCATCTAGATTTGTGTAACGGGTTCGATTTGGATCAAACAAGCATTTCAGATACTCAACGATCATTTCCTTAAAAAAATTTAAATTTAAAAACATTCTGTGAATAAAATATTCTTTTAATTTTAAAAAAAAATTTTAATTTCATTGCTGACTTTTAGTTCAAATTTAGATCTGCATTTTAACTAAAATATTTTTGCAAAAATCTAAAAAAATTTTCCACTATCTAATAATGATCTCGAATTTATCAAATTTTTGCTTCAAAAATTAATTCAATTTCTTAGCATGGTAAACATTTTTGTTCGATGAGATAAAAAAAAGCAGCATTGACATTAAAAAACAACTGACATTAAATTCCAAATATTAGCATTTATCTTATGCAAATTTTTATGGCCTTTTTTATTTCATTTATTTTATTCTGAAGGAGCATTAGGAGCAAATAAATTGGCAAATGTTAAAATATGGTTAGAATTTTACTTTTAAATTTGTACAAGAACGATTGAGTTCTTCCTCTGAACCTAAAAATCCCCATGCCAAAACAGGCACCAAATATTCGTTGATAGAATAAAACCGGGAAATGAACCCATCGGGATACTTCAGCAGTCTTCTCTTAGCCTTCAAAACCGACCAGACTGCAGTGGCTAATGTTGTTTTCTTAAAAGATTGAGATAGCCAGCGATTCTGTATGACCGATGTTATTGCTGATGGTGGACTTTCAAGGTCTTCAAAGGCATCTAGAAGAATGAAATCCAACGCTATGTCATAAAAATTCATTATTCTTACATCCCGAGTTGCTAATTCATCTTTTATATTTCTCCAATTGCTTTCAATTGAGACAAAATTTATCATTTCATCATAAGCCTCAAATAACTTAGTGCTATCTCTATCAGCTTTTTGGAATAAAACACCGAGCATTAATTTTCCCTGGTCAATAAACCACTGCTTTTTACTTCGTTCTTGTAAAAGCCGATCAAAACCGAGACGAATTACGTGTAATTTAGCTGCAAAATCTTCTTCTGATTTACAGCTCAATAGCTCGGTTCTTGAAACCCGGTACTTAACTCTTCCTAAAACAACGCTGCTCATTCCCATTTCGTACAGGACATTTTTTTCATCTTTATTCTCAATATTCTCCAGCATTTCGGCAGTCAGCCATTCCACGTCCTTATTAAAATTAAAAAAATTTTTTGGCTTTTTGAATTTTAGAACAAAAAATTCAAAAGTTGATTCTGTAAATTTTATTAGATAATTCATACAATGCATCAGAAAAATTAATGCAATTTAAAAAAAAAATGATCCTTTCCCATAATATTTGGAACAAAGATCAATGGATTAAAAATGATAAAGAATACTCTCAATTTGTATTTTTTATGGAATTTATTTTTCTATATTTTTAATCCGGAGTCAGCCTCGGTTTAATTTAAAGGAGTTTTTTTAGGCTTTGTGAAATTAAGTACAAAATAAAAAAAAGAGCAGAAAAAATGTAAAAAAATTGAATAACTTTTTTTCTAAAGGTTTAAACTTAGTTCTGTAAATGCAACGTAGTGCAACTTTCAAAGTTGCATCAAATATCAAGGTCTGCTAAGTTTGCAGAGTTATGCAGAAATTAAATTTCAATATAATCGAGCGTGGTGCATTTTGCAGAGATTCTGCACACCATTAGCAGACTTTTACAGTTGATGCAACTTTGAATGATGCACCATGCTGCATTTACAGAATTTATTTTAAACTTTTAGATAAAAAGTTATTAAATTTTTTAATACTTTGTTCTGTTCTTTTGTACTGAACTTCACAAAACCGTTTTTTTAATAGTGAAAAATTCTATGCTTTCGAAAATTTTCAATTAAAAAATAAAATAAAGAAAATTTTAAAGTCGAGATTTTGATGATTCAAAGAATGTATCATTTCATGAAATTTACAAAATCAATTTTAAACTTTTAATTCATTTTTGTTCTAAATTATTTTTTCAAAAATATATGAATAAACTTACAGAATCAGCCGAAACAAAACTTTCATTATCATCATCGCTCAGATATCCGTACCGTTTTGAATAACTTCCAACAGGTGAGCTAATAAAATCCGAATTTTCTTTTCTAATTTGACGTTCACTGTAACTTCTGGTCGGATCTGTTTTCAGCAGAGCTTCAGAATATAATTGTTGTTTAATTGCTAATCTGGACTGAATAATTTGAAGTGTTTGACTTGGTTTGACCAATTTTTTCCCACAGTCAACTGTTATACTGTTTGCGCTTTCTAGCAAATTTCTCAGTTTAAAAACTAAATCAGCGTGTTCGTCATTCTTAAATAAAATTTAATCAAGAATTGGTAATTTTAGAAAAAAAAAGAATAAAAATAAAAAACTCGATAACTTTTTGAGTCTACTTTGTAGAATCTGTTCAAAGCGAAGAATTTATTTGTCTCAAATTTTTACCTAGTTTAAAATACCAACACCGTTTCGTGAGATTAGCTCTACTTTTTTGGTAAATTATTTGAAAACTTATGAAAATAGACTAAATAGTGATCTCAAATTTTACTCATAATTTTTAATTTTTTAATCAATTTTTTGACTATCTTCATATGTATTTACAGTAACATTAACTAGAATCTTAAACATGTAAAAAATGTATAAACTTTTTTTAAGAGAATAATCTTGGTTCTGTAGGTTGAACCAACTGATCCATTCAATGTGTCATTTAATTGAAACTAGTGCAAAAGATTCTAAAAAGTACTTGAAAATTTAAGTGCAAAGTTTTTTGCAGATACTAGACTTAGCTGATACATCTAACATAACCATTTTTAGGTATTTTGGCAAATAAATTATTAGCTTTTTTTCATTTTTGCCTTGCTTTTTTATTCTAAAATTAAGAGTTCAATTTTCAACATACTGGTAGTGCCAGTGTATTTGATTTCATGTATTCAGCAGACTCAATATGATCAAGTGCTGTTTCCCAAGACTTGATCGCTTGATCCAAATAATTTAGTCCTAGTAAATTTTAAAATAATTAAATTTTTTATTGAAAAAAAAAATTGAGAAACCTAATTCCAGCAGTTCCTGAGCCTGCAACGGCGTGCTTTTAGCGTTTTGGTCAGTTCTGGAGGCTTCAGACAATCGTGTCGATCTTCTAAAATTGTCGACTAGTTTATCGGAGCTCGAACGATTTATTTTTTCTTTTGTTTTTCTATTTGCTACACGATAGTAGAGCTTTAGAGCGGCAAAAAGAGAACCAACTAGACAAATTCCTATAGAAGTTATTACTATAGTTTTCTTTGGACTAAGTACAATTATCATTTTGTGTGATCAATTCATCTCCTCGATACCATTTATATTTAACCAAGCTTTCCAAAAAGCATCAAATTTCTGTGTTTCAAGCAAATTAATGCAGTATTTTTATTCATGAAAAAAAAAAACAAATTCATGCACCATTTTATTAAATTTTCAAAAAGCATTTTTAAGTTAATCAAAGAAGCAGGACAAATTTTCAGTCCTCGAGCAAGGGCCTTTCGAACCATCTACATTTTTGCTCAATTTTCAAACCCATAAAGCTTAAAATGGAAGCGTTGACGAAATGAAATGGCGAATTTAAATTTCTACTGCAATAAGATTTAGCATCAACAATTGAGTGTAACCATGCTTTATGCCAAGAAACTATTTCGACGCTATGCACAATCGAAACGCTTGATAATAGTTGAAAAATATTAATTTTTTCATTTCTTATTGTTTAAACCATCATAATATAGATTACACGAAGCTTTTAAATGCTTTTACTTAGAAAAAAATATCTTATGTATAGATGAACATGATTCAAATGTGATACTGTATAATCTTGTTTACAATTTGGCAAAAATTTAAAGATTTGCATGATCTAAAAAAAAGCCATTCAAAACTTAATTTAAATTTTGAAGCAATACGATTTAGAAAATTTTTTCTCCAAACCCCAATACGTTTGAAAAGCTTAATAAAATTTTCTATAAACAAAAACCTATTCAGCAAAATAAAGTAAATTATCAATATTTGGACTTGTGTTTGCACTCAGGATAAAATGTTTTCGTAATTTACTAATTCGCTTTATTTTAATTTCATTAATAATCAGCTAGTTTCATTAGAAAATACAACCATTGCCAGTCATCGTATCAATTGGGAAACATGGTGAGTCAGGCCAGCGATGTCAACAACAATTTTGCAGCGCCAAACAATGACTTTAATTCGAATGCGCAGGGGTCTGTGTGTGCACCGAATCGGAAAATGGAAGATGAAGAAGATGATGTAGATAGTTTGAACATAAATTTTGATGACGTAAATGAGCAAAGTGATTTGGAAGAGTACTACAACAACAGCCCTGAGCAAGTCATCAATACAAATAGTAATAGCCGCGAAATTGGCGCAACAAATTCTAAAACAGAGACTTGTTTGTATGAAAGTCCACAGCGCTTTGCACTAAACCCAAAAGGTGTTGGGCATCAGATAACTCCATGCAAACCGAACTCAGGTGCCCGAATCAACACTAATTTATTCATGAACTCGCCGATTTCCAGCCCACCGAGCACTGTACTCGACAGTGTTCTCGCTTCTGAGTTCAACCACGGCGAGAATGCGTACGGAACGCCCGCAAACACAAAACCCAACAACAAGAATATCCACTGCATCAAAGAAAAAATAAGACGGTAAAAAGAACATTTTTTTTCAAAGGACTTTTAAATTAATTCTTTATTTCAGAGATAGGATTAAAATGAGTTGTAACCAGCTCAGGAAATTGATACCGAATGTAGGGGGTTTCAAAACTGACACAGCTTCTTTATTAGGTAAATAGTTAAAAATTTAAAATTTAAAATTTAAAATTTAAAATTTATTTCTATCCAGAAACAACTGTCTATTGGACTGAACTTATAAATACATTTGTTCCCGAGCAATATTTGAGCATTGTTAGTAATACTGATTGACTTGTTAATAAATATTATTTTTTTAACTAGGATTTAATTATTTTTTAGATAAAAGCAAAACTGGCCTCCTTGGCTGCGATGAAAATGAGCAGTCAGAGCAAGAATGTGCCTAGTCAATCTCCTAATGTGAGCTTTATGGGCCACAAATACAAACAAAATTTTGAATACTTGATAAGCAAAAATCAGCAAGAAGCTCTGCAGTATGCTCATGATTTGCATATGCCAACCAATTCACCGCATGTCGGCCTAAATGCTCCGTACGAGCAGTTTTCAATGGATTTAAATCATTCTTTTAACTCGTTGCCTGCTTCCCTAAATCTAAAACCAAATTCTTGGTTGCCATATTCTTTCCAGCTAAATCACGAAACCAACAACTGTTTGAACATCGCTCAGCAAAACGCAAACCATCATCACCAAATGATGGCCTACAATGAGTTATACGACAAAATGATCAAGAAATCTCCAGCAAACAATATTTTAAATTAGGAAAAAAAGAATTTCAGAACAAATTTTTTTGTACTTTCATTTTTTAGACCTTTTTTTTTAGCTTTATTTTTTATACTTTTTAGTCTTATTCGTTTTTAAACCTGTGGAAGTATTTATTAATGAAACTTTAATTTTAGTATGGCCTTATTTTAGTTGGAAAAAAAAATTAGAAAAAAAAAACATGGATTAAAAATTGTTAAATTTTATTATTTTTTTTATTTATCTAAAGTTTTGAAAAAAAGTTAAAAATCAAAATTAACAAAAAAATTTAATAAAAAATTTTAATTACTTTTAATTAAATTACTTGTTTTTATTTTGTTTAACAGCTGTATGGCTTTAGAAAATATGTATATTCTACAGCAATAATAATTGGCCTTGCCGATTTTTAGCTCTTATCAATTGCTGTTGAATACACGGATTTATCTAAAGCACTTTGAATCAATCACCAAGTCTAAAAGAAAATATTTTTTTGGAAAAAAATCTGAAAACTTAATGAGATACGGTCTAATTTATAGGGTTTTGTTTTTTCAACGTGCTGTCATACATATTTGGTTATTCAAATATGTTGTTGCTGATATAGAAATTAAGGAAAGAAACTTAGTATTTAAAAACTTATAAATGAAAGAGACAAATCTAGTTATATTTAGTTGAATGATATTTCTCATAAAGATTCAAATTTATGGTAATTTTGGCGTAATTTGCGAGGATTCCAAGCGAAAATTTACAGATTAAGATAATGGAAATCGATAAGTTTGCCATCGTGTCGAACCAAACAACCATGAAGAAAAATTTGAAATTCAAAATATGAAATTTTAAACCAATTTCGATTCATTAAGGCTTTAAGCTAGAATAATTTGATATTACGAGCTGCAAACTATTTGATTTAAGAAACTAGCACAACGAGTTGTTCTAATTCAAGTCATTTAAAAACAAGAAAAAAAATAAACTTAAAATCACAATTGAAAAAATAAATAGAAATTAATTAACTTTGGTTTTGGGAAGGAGCTTTAATTAGTTAGTTAGTGATTATTATAAAGAAGAACTCTAAAATTAAAGTTTTCAGAAATGACTCTTCGCAAATCTTATATTTGCTAAACTTCGATGTGGCTTTATTTATAAGGCAAAAAACTGGCAAGTTGAATTATTCTTTGAAAAATTTGAATGCCGTTTTCTTTGTCTGATGTTGATCGAGCTTTTCAATTGATTGGAATTAATTCATGCCAGAATAATAGCTAGTTAACTAAATAGTGAAATCACAATCTGTCGTTTCTTGCTTGTATTCGCATAGTTCTTTATCTAAATTTCAATTTTTAAAATAAACAAAGTAATTAGAAAATAAATATTTGAAAAGGAAACAAATATTTATTGCTTTTGAAATATTCATTAATGTTCTCTTCATCATGCTCCAAATTTGCATTTTGATAATTCCAACTGATTTCAGTCTTTTAGAAGTTTTTTTTTTCATTTAATATTTAATTATTATCATTTTAGCGCTGGGATTTAGGAATACAAACTCCAACATAGATTTTTTTTGAGTGATGGAATTTCTGTTTTTCCCTTAACTAAGCATTTTATTGTAACAAAGAAGAAAAATCTTGTGTTTCCGACAGAAAATGATTTCTAATTAAAAAAGTTGCTTTGGTAAAAATCAAAAAAATAAAATTGAAAGAGTCAGCGATGATTTAAAATTAAAATAATCATTCGTAAAATTTATAAAATATATGGAAAAAAAATTTGAATATTAATTAAACAAGAAGCATGGAAGAAATACTAAAACACTATGATAAAAAAAGCTATACTAACAGTCATTAATTTCCTAAATAATTAAACTACAATTATAAATCAAAATCTAGTTTTAGATCACTAGAGCTTTTGAGAGTCAAATATTTTAAATTAGATGGAGAATTGAGGCGCTTAAGTCAAATCTCTAGTTAAATTATTCAGTTTGCTTAGAATTGATTATCAATCTTTCACCAGACTCATTAATAAAATCAAATAAATAAATCTTGCTTAATTTTTAAAAATTTCCATAAGATCCTAACTTAGCAATAGAAATTATAAGAATCATAAAAATGTTTTAGGCACGATAAATACTGTTGTTGATGTTGTTGATTCTTTAGACTTTCTTATAATTTTAAGGATAATTAATAATTAAAACTCAAGAGATTTGTTTGTGTCAAATTTGTTCAAAAACAAATTCGAATTTTTTATTTATTATCCTTCTAGAAATGGTAAAATTAATGGAAATGTTTTTCCAAGGCTTAATTAAATTTTTTCAAGACCTTAAATTGAAGCTAGCCAAAAATGTATTATCGTTTAATATAAAATATTATTCTTTTCATTTTCATATAACAATTGCAAATAAAAATGCTAAGTTTAATAAAAGATGCCTTTTTAAAAAATAAAGACTTGATGGATGAATTATAATTCGAAAAAAATAAAACTCTCATTTAGATTTTTAAATTTTTGATAGAAAATTTTAATTTTTTTTTGGAAAAAAATCGACTTTTCTCAAAATTAGCACAAGTCTCGATGAATTAATGTCACGATGGTTCAAAATTTTGTAAGCGCTTTATGAACAGTTTCAATTTTTAAAACTTGTTTACCAGCATTGATTGAATTTTAGACTAGATTATTTTCATACTTTTACTAAAAATAAATTTCAACAAAATTTATTATAATTAGGAAAATTAGATTTTTAATAATTTTTACTAAGAAAATATTTAGATTACAAAAAGCTGATATACTTTTAATTGGAATTCTAAATTTAAAAGTTGAAATGTTCTACCCAAAGTTGTTGGCGTTAACAATGCTTTGAGATAGATGTTTTTTTGAATAATTTTTCCTAAGTGAAAATGTTAGAATAATTTTTAAGAAAGAATATTTCATTCTGTTTAAAAGAAAAGAAAGAAATTTTAAAGAATTCTTGTTTTTTTCCTCTACTCGATTTCTTATCACTCCATGAAATTGGATCTTGAGCTATTTTAGAATTTTTACATAGATAAAATGATTGTTTATTAAATTATTTAGAATAATCTATCAAACAAATTTGATAATCAATCGATCATGAATTCTTTCAAATTTTGCTCATAGCTGAAACCAACTGAGGTTTAATTTTTAACAATCTGAAGCTCTAACATAAAAATGACAAAGTTTTCTCTAATCCTTCAAATTTAAAGTAATAAATTAATATTTCCTAATTAAATAAATATTTTGATTAGAATCAATTTTATTTTTTAATATTCCCTAATGAATCGAATAAAAAATGCACTGGCCGGGAATCGAACCCGGGCCGCCCGCGTGGCAGGCGAGCATTCTACCACTGAACCACCAGTGCTTATATCAATTGAAAAGTATTAATTTTATTTTAATTATTAATGTTATGATCAGAAAAGTTCAATTCTGGTGAAATGCTTTCTTAAGAAGAGATTTTTCTATCATGGCTGGTCCTGGCAGTTCTAATCAGTTCTAAACCCTGAAAAATTGTAGCTTACATGGAAAAAGAACCTTGGTTTATTTTTTTGTCTATTGAGCAATAAATAAAAGAATAAAATTCTTTAATACAAATTTTATTATCAATCCAATTGATCAATTAATTTTAATACGATTAATATTAAATCAATAAAATTTTAAAGTTTTATTCAAAGATTAAAGAAAAAATAAATGGGAATATTTATTACGAAATTTATGTGAATTGCGGATTTTAATTCAAAGACCCTTAAGATGAGTTTAGTATTTTATCAATTGCGTAGTTGTAAATTTTTTCGTTTATTCTTCTAGTACAATCATATTTGCTTTTTAGTTCAAAGTACTCTTCATGACAGATATCTTGGGACGACGAATTTCCTAAAAAGTCTTCCAAACAAAATCGGTTTATTTGCCGCTTAGACAACACTGAGATCGACGAATCAACATTTTTATCAATCATATAACGCTAATATATAAAATTAATTTTTTTCTCTTTAAAACTTAATCTTTTATTTCTTACGCTGAATAGCAATGGACTGTTAGATTTTTCCTCATTAAAAAAAAAGGTTCTAGGCTTGAATTCAAGATTTGTCACTGGTCCATTGTGTTTAAGAATCTTGACACATTGTCTGCTCAACGTGTCCCAAATTCGGACTGATGCATCTTCAGATCCAGAAGCTAGCGTTAAATCATCTAGCGAAATAGCTAAACAATTTATTTTTTGTCTATAAAAATAATGAAATTATTTATTCCAAAAAAATAATGCTGTTTTACTTATGTCCAATGTAAGACATTTCTTCGGAGTTTTCATCAATCATTTTGTTCGATTCATTCACAATTGACTTGATTGGAATACGAAATATTAAACCATCAGTTAAACCCACATATATATTTGACTCCAAATTGTCTAAAATACATCTGTTTGGAACCGATTTTAGAAGTATGGTGTGTACCGAAAATGTTTTATCGCTGTCCAAATTCCAAAACTTAAAATAAATTGTTCAAAAATAAAACTATAAGTGTAAAAAAAAAAGAATTACTTTACAAGTTTGATCAGCAGATGCAGAAATTACTCTATTACTAGTTGGCGAAACGAACAAATCGTTTATTCTCATTGAATGGTTATTCCATGTGTAGACCGGATTTAAGTATTCATTTTCTACTGTTAAAATACTTAAAAATTTAAAATAAAATTTCATTTTGAAGTATTTTTTTAGAATTACTCAGCAAAGTCCCACACAAGTATGGTAGTATCCTCTGATGCAGTAATCAGATGAGAATCATTACTGCTGAATTTAATACACGTCAAATTTTGTAGATGTCTTGAGATTATTGATACCAATTTACCTGAGTGTGACTAATTGATGTTTAACTTCACGAAGATTAAATATAGCAAATCTTACTTGATAGATAAAGCATTTTTCTTCTACTCCGAAGGCAATATAGTTTCCACAAATGGTAACTGCTAAACAGTTAATGAATCCTGGAGTGTTTATTTTTGCTTGTTGGGACTTTAAATTAGGGATAAATAATTTAATTTAAAATATTTTTTTTATTTTATAATTTTACTTTTCCCTTCAAATTCCAATAAAGAATATAAGGCTTATTGTGAATGGCACAAAGCATGTAATCATCTCTTAAGAAAGACAATCCATGGCTAATAGTGCTCGTGTTTTTGTATGTTTGTAGGTTTGTTCCAGTATTGTGATCCCAAATGCAAATATTCCAAAATTGGCCAAATATGTCAGTAGACAAAAGAACTTCTTTATTAAGCTGACTTAGATCTAGTCCCGTTTCCATTGCTAACTTAAATTTGAAAAATTATATTTTTTTTAAATTCAAATTAATTGTCTAAATATTAATCAAGCATTAGGCACGTGTATCTTAAAATCTAAAAATGCAAAACAAACTTAAATTGTCATCGTATTTGATTTTTTTGAAACTAATAATGTCATTAATTTATTATTATTTTCAATATTTTAAATCTAATGAAGCTTTCATTAAACTTTAAAAAAATTTATTCAATTCAAATATCAAAATTCTTTTGGTAATTTAAAAAAAAATTATTTTGGTAACACAGCCTAAATGTATTTAATGTAAATTCGGTGACGTAATTTGAAAAACCGAAATATATCAGTCGTTTAATTTTTTTTTTAAACAACCCACATATTCTTGTAAATCTTGAAGAGAGGAATCCAAATATAAATATAATATTTTTAAAAAATTTTTAAACCTTTTTTTTTTTAATTCAAAGTTTTTTTTCGGCTAGTTCGGTAGAATTTTTCAAATTAGTAATTATGTTTGACAATTTTTGATCCGATGACGGAACAAGTTTGAACTGACCTTATTTGCTTATCGTTTTCAGCGGGTCTTGATTAATAGAAAATAATTTTACTAGAATTTTAAGATAACCGATGGGTCCGTTGTCTAATGTTGCTATTTTTTATGGGTTAAGAGGTTAATGAGGTATCACCTTAATACCCAAAAATCCCACCCATTTACCCCTAAAAATAAAATATTTAACATAATTAGACTGAAAGGACAAAAATGATCACAATGACTTCATTTTTTATGAAAAATTTAAAATTTTGTTTCTCCAGTTTTTACAAAAATAATTTGATTTTATTTGATAAAAATATTCATTCTGTATTATCAAAAATCGTCAATATATTATAAAAATGAATCAGAACTAACAGAAGAAGTTAAAAAAAAAAGTATTCGATGGAAGATCTTGATAACGCAAAAAAAGATGTTTTTGAAAAAAAATTGAACACTACTCAACGAGACAGATCTTTTTAACTAAAAAAAAATCAAACATAAAATTTATTTTGAATTCGTTAATAATTCGTTTAAATTTTTTTCTAAAAAGTTGTGTTGTGGCGTATATTTAAAGGAATAAAAATAAAGAATATTTTAAATATTTATATTTTTATAAATAACATTTAAAATCCTTTTTTTAATTCTTATTGGGCTAATTGGGTGAATTCGGTGAATATCCTGAAAAAGAGGTTAGTTCTCGGGCTAAATATTTACAAAATCAGGGGTAACTGGGTTAACCTAATTCACCCAATAAGGCTTCACCCAATTAACCGCAGGAGGTAAAGAGGGGACTAGAAAAAACTGGTCTAATTCGGTGAGCATTTTTGGAGTTTTTGAATAAAATGAGTGCCAAATATGCAATTAAAAAAAAATAGGTCACCTGGTTAGGCTCATTTACCGTAGAAGAATTAATAAAATTAGAAAAAAATAAATTGTATTTAAATGACTTTTTTAGGCTTATTAAAGGTCTCGTGTCGTAAATTGTTGGAAAGAGTAAAATTATGAAGGACTTGATATTTTAATTTTAAAGTGGATTGAATTGCTTGTATTTTTTTAATTATTAATTTCTGAAAATTTGTTAATACAAAGGAAAGCAGGCTTGTATTTGAATGATCAGTATTTAATTAAAAAATAAAAGTTAATAATTAATATGACCAGTATTTTTTGATCAATATCCAGTTGATTATTATTTAATAGTGTCTGTCAGTATTTAATTGACATGATCGGTATAAAAATTGATTTATCGGTAATATACTAGTACCGATTAGTATTTTAATGCAAATGATATATAAAGAAAAAAAAAAGAAGACTGCTTGAATTTATAATGTCAAAATAAAATGTATAAATCATTCAAACATAACCAATTTTGCAAATTAAAAACATTTCAATAACAAAAAATATTAAAATGCAGACTTGTTTTTAAGTCACAAGTCTTAGGTCAAGTCGAGTCAATGACTTTAGTTTTTTTAAAAATCAAATCCTAACCTAAAATTTTTTTAAAAAATAAATTTCTAAATAAACAATAATCTTAAAATAATTTTAGTTCAAGTCATTACTTTAACTTAAATTTTTGTGACTTAGACTTAAAAGCGTGACTTATAAACAAGTCTGTTATATTGGCATCAAGTATTGCAGAGTATGTGTCGGATCATGAAGTTGAGATGGAAGTTGAAGTAGATTGTCTAACTCAACGAGGAGCAAAACGAAGCCGCAAGTGGATAATGGAGGAAAAGTACCCAAACAAAGAAGCAGCATTGAAAAAAATAAACGAAGAAAGAACGTGGAGCTACCATTTTGAAAAAAATACTCAAGATAGAAAAAAGATTTATTATAGATGTAATAAAGCTAAATTGAGAGGTGTACAGTGTGCAGCTGGAGCTTATTTTTTGTTCGACAGCCGCAGTGTCGATGTTATTGTTTTCCGAAGCGAGAATGAACATGATCACAGCAATTTTAGCCGGTTATCTGATGAAATCAAAATTGACATAAAAAAATATTTTGATTTAAGAATGAAGCCAAAAGCAATTTTGGAAAAATTAAGAGAAAAAGGTGTTTCAATTAAGAAAAAAACACAAATTTCAAATTACTTAACTCAATTGCTGCAAAAAAATTGGTCCAACAAGAATAAGCTTATGGGAATTTGAGGACTGGTGCATCAACCACAGCATGTAACAAGTGAAAACACAGGTCCATATGTGTCCAAATGTTGCAAAACATCTATATCTAGCTTATGAAGAGTATCGTGAGGATCTACGAGATGATATTGACACTCTAAAATTGTCAAGCATTATATGAAAAAGCACGTGATTTTTTTATCAACAAGTGGCTAGACAAGAAGCAGAAAGTTTCCATCGATTACTTGAAGTAATCGTGGCTAACTTCTCGTCAAAACTGGCATGAAGGAGCAATACAGCAATTCATCAACCAACAATGCATTAGAAGCTAATAATCTTGTGATCAAGAAAGAAGAAACACTTAGAGATAGAATGCCATTAGCACGATTTTTGCAACATATCTCATGACAGTGAAAAATGGTCGAATGAATATGCAAATAATGACAAACAATTTATTCAATCGCCTAAAGTTGAGCCAAAAAACTGAAGGCTATCATTGGGGTAAAAGCAATAAAACAGCTACATAGCGCGTATTTGAAACATCAAAAGAATACTAAATACCAGTTGGTGAAGAAGAAATCAGAAATATGAAAGAAATTCGTTGGAACACTTTTTGCTAATTCAAAAAGAGAGCTTTCGCTGTTTGGATCGTCACAATACCAAATGGAGATGATATGGCAGTAAATTGGAAGCAAGGTAAATGTACTTGTCCGACCTCTTTCAGGCATTACATGTGCAAACATTTAGTCGGTTTTGCAATTAGATTAAAATATGTCAAACCACCACCAGCAGCAAAAGATGTACCGATTGGTGAAAAACGCAAAAGAGGAAGACCAAATAAGGCAACAAAACTTTATTAATTGATTAAAATTCCTTTTTATTTTATTTAACTGTTTGTTTTTTTTAATCAATATTACATTTAATTACAAATTATTAGATTTTATTTTTAATATCTAAATTTTACCTAACATATTAAATACCTATCGAACTAATAAAATACCGATCGAAATAGTAAAATATATTAAAATTATACAAAATTATCAAATAATCAAAAAATACTGATCGAAATATTTATTTTACAAATCAATTAATAAATAGTCAACGAATAATCTAAAACAGATTCAACTAAACTTTATAAAATTTGATAAAAACAAAATATCATATATCGGAATGAACAAAAGTTTTTGATAAATCACAAATCTATAGTAGATATTTACTTGTTTCCATCTATTGAATTGCTAAGACAAGAAAACAATGCTCCGTGCCTTTTTACCAGATAAGTGAAAGAATGGTTCCAAGAGCTAACTATTGAAGTGTAATAATGGCTTAATAAAAATCAAGGTCAATAAGAAATTTGTGAAGCTGGTCAATAAGGAATTCTATGCACTATTCAAGATTATTGTTTTTAATTCCAAGCTAACAAAACACTTTTGTTTCTATTTTATTTTGATTTTAAATTCAAACTTTTTAATTTTTTTTTTTTGTTTCTTCAAGCAAGAGGCTGAAAGGGAGGACTAAGTTCCATTCCAAACTGCCTGGGAGTCTCTCCCAGATTATATTTAAAATAAATAAATCAAGATTATTGCACGCTATTAGAAGCTATAATAAACTCGATTCTTTACTCTTATAAAGAATCACTATTTTTTTTATTAATTTTATTTTATTTTTTTATTTCTTGCTTAACTTTAAATTCTTTATTTTTTAATTAAAGAGTTTAAATAAGATTTATTTTGATTTTGTGAGAAAATCGTTTATTATTTAAAAACCATAAATCCATTTTCTTAAATTTTTCACAATGTGATCAGCTAGTCCGGATCAAATCGGTTAATAAGATCAGAAAAATCTTGTTCTCGGGTTATGCGAACAAACTTGTTCACATAAAAGTTCACTGAACTTAATATTCAGAAAAAAAATGTCGATGATATTTTGCCAATGTTTTACCGATGTTTTCCCAGAAAAAGCATTGGATTAGTCAATAATGAAGAAAATATTATACATCAGTATATATAACAAACCAATTTACTCACTAATCTATAATAGTTCTCATTCAAACAAACTTGATTTAAATTTCAAATTGAATTTCAAACCCTTTTTTTAAATTAAATCTACATCTTAAATAATTGTCTATTTATAGCACTTATTTTAAGCAAATTAAGTGAAAATATAATTCCAGACTAAAATTAAGCTATTTTTTTTTAAATATTTTAAACTTAGAATTGTTTCTTTTTTAATAATTAAAAAAAAAGAAATTTTGAAGTACTATTTATTGGGGTTTAAAAATAATAATTTCTAAATTTATAACATTTTGATATCAACAAACTGGCCATAACTAAATAGAAAAAACAATTTAAACACAAATCTATTTATATTTATTTCACAAAAAAATTTAGCCTCCAAAGCCATAAAGAGTTCTTCCTTGTCTCTTCAAAGCATAGACAACATCCATGGCAGTGACAGTTTTACGCTTTGCATGCTCAGTGTAAGTAACAGCGTCTCTGATAACATTTTCCAAGAACACTTTAAGAACTCCTCTAGTTTCTTCATAGATTAGTCCAGAAATTCGTTTGACACCACCACGACGAGCAAGTCTTCTTATTGCTGGTTTGGTAATGCCTTGAATGTTGTCTCTCAAAACTTTTCTGTGTCGTTTGGCTCCACCTTTTCCCAAACCTTTGCCGCCTTTACCACGTCCAGACATATTTTGACTAAGAAAGATTTTTTTTCAATTTTTTTTAATTAGTTCATGTTCGGACGTGTTTTAAGTTTTTATACAAATTTTTTGCATCTATCCTTAAGTTGCACATAATTTTAAAATTTTAAGTGCCCTTGACTCCTTTGAGCATAATTTGCTTTTATTTAAAATCATTAAAATTTTAAATGTACTTGCAAATAAATTAAAATTATATTGTTATGGCATTCGAGTGGTTTCAAACGTAAATTAACAAAAAGAAATCGTGAAATATTCTGTAAAAAATTTTAAAATATCTTTTAAATGATTTATGAAATTTTTTTGAGAAACTTAAATTAATAAAAATTTTTTTAATATTATTTTTTAGTAGTTCAAAGAATTGGTTGAATTTAAGTCTTAAATATTGTTTGGTCATTGATTTATCAAAAAAAATTCAAAGCAAAGTAAATCACAAGAGAAATTCTAATCAAAGAATTTCTAAAAAATTTATTCTTAAACTAGATAGCTTGCAGATATTCCATGAATTATTGAAACTATGAATAATAAAAAAAGTTTTAGTTTTTAAAAAATTTAAAAAAATAATATTTTTTTGAAATCGCTTCATGTTTGTCAGAAAAAATTAGAGAATTAAAATTTGAAACAACTTTATTAACAACCTTAAACAAATACTAAAAAAAAATAATATTACTACAAAAAACATTTCACTCTTGAGATTCTTTTCCAGCAGATTCAGTTTTTTTCGGTAACAATATAGCTTGAATATTTGGTAGGACACCACCTTGAGCTATTGTGACATTAGCTAACAATTTATTAAGTTCTTCATCGTTTCGAACGGCTAGTTGAATATGACGCGGGATTATTCTACTCTTTTTGTTGTCTCTAGCAGCATTGCCTGCTAATTCCAATATTTCAGCGCTTAAGTATTCCAGAACAGCTGACAAATAAACAGGTGCACCTGCTCCAATACGTTCGGCATAGTGTCCTTTTCTAAGCAACCGGTGTACTCTACCAACAGGAAATTGTAAACCAGCTCTAGAAGATCGACTCTTAGCCTTGTTTCTTACTTTGCCTCCTTTTCCTCTGCCTGACATATTTTTATATGGCTAATTTTTTTTTTCAAATATAAATACAATTTCAAAAATTTGGTTTAAAGTTTATATAAAATAAAAAGAATATCTAATTATGATAAAATTTGTCCAAAATTTCAATTAGTTGCTTTTTGTCGAATTGCAGTTGAATTTTTAATTTATTAGTTGAAATATTTCAATTAAATTTGAATAAAAAATTGAAATTTCAACAATCTATAATGGCGTATAAAAACTAATGATTTGTGTAGCTAAATTTTCATTTTCATTTTTATTTTTAAATTTTAAGATATTGTTCTTAAATAAGCTAAAAAAGCGCTTTCAATTTTTGTCTAATTTTCTTTTAGTTTTAGAAAAAAAAATGGGTCCAAAACCAGCCGCATCAAAGGGAGCCAAAAAGGCTGTCAAGCCTACTAAAGGCGCCAAAGGCGAAGGCAAACGCAGAAAGAAAAGGAAGGAAACCTACTCTGTCTACATTTATAAAGTACTGAAGCAAGTTCATCCTGACACTGGTGTTTCAAGTAAAGCCATGAGCATCATGAACTCTTTTGTGAATGACATATTTGAGAGAATAGCCAGTGAAGCATCAAAATTGTCCACACACAACGGAAGATCGACAATTTCGAGTCGTGAAATTCAGACTGCCGTACGTCTTTTACTTCCGGGTGAATTAGCCAAACACGCTGTTAGTGAAGGCACCAAAGCAGTAACTAAATACACAAGTTCAAAATAGAGGCAAATGGCCCTGTAGTTTCAATTTTTTTAAATATCAACTAGCTTTTAATTTTAAGTTTGATTAAACATGAATTTAAACTTAATATTTTTAAAATTTTAAGCACTAAAATGTTGTTAGATTACTTGGTTTATTATTTTGTGAGATATTAACTGTGATTAAATTTGTACTAAATAAATTCTCTAATTTCAAAAATTAATAATCATTTCTTTCTAAATGTAAATCATATAACATCAATATTGTTAATAACGATTTTGTTTTTCTTTTTTTGTTAATAAACTTCTAAATAAATCAATAAATATTAAAATAATAAAAATTTTTTTTACCATACATCCTTATCAATTAAATTGGTTCTCAAACTTGGTCATTTAAAAAAAAAAAAACAATTAAGCTTGTTAAATACAAGACAAAATTTTAAAACATTCAAATTTTTGTGGATACTTAAAAAGCACACTTTTTAATAATTACTCTAGACAACGTGTCTTAAAGCATCAGTTTTTGATTTGGATAGCGAGATTTTTGCATTTAAATCTAGAATAATCCAAAAGAATTAGCTTTTAGTTTCGATTTGTTTCTCGAAATTTTATATTTCAAAGAATCAAATTTAAACAAGCTACACTAAGCTTTGATATTTCTAATGAAATTGTAAAAAGGATAAGTTCGAAAGACTTAAATTTAACTAAAAAAAATGGGCATAAATTTATTGTTCAAATCTTTTTAATTTTTTTAATTAATTTTAAAAGGTGAAAAAAAACTAATAGAATGTAATTAATGATTTCGACTTCTAATTCATCATTACAAAAAATTCATCTTTTTTTAGCATCATTCAAATTAAAAAGAAAAAATTAATTTTATCTGTAAAAATTAATAAATGAAAATAAAATCTACTTAAAAAGATTTTTTCTAAGAATGGAAACATCAGGATTCAATCTAAAAATTTTAAAAAATAGAAATCTATAATTAAAATATTTTATCAAGTCTAAAATTGTCTGTAAATAGCATCCTGTTAAAATTAATTAAAAGTGACCAAGGAGTTTTTAACAAAAATTTTTGGGTCCAATATTTTTGATAATTTATTGAGATTTGAAGATTTTTTTGAACATTAAGCATCGTAATTGAAAGCGAAGGGAAAGGCCGAAAATTTCTTTGCTAAATTTAAAATAAGAAATTTTCCATAAATATAAAAAGAAAGCTTGAAAAAGGCCTTTCTTAATCTGTTTTTATAAAAAAAAAATAAATTTTAATTTTATTGAAAAACGGTTCGATTAACTTAGAGAAAAATTAATTATTTTTTAAAGGTAAAATTTCCGCAACTTTCTTTAAATCAGCTAAGTTTCCATTATTTAACAAAACTTCAACAAAAGGTTCGATTTCTTTGGGAGATGCATCATGTTGAAATCGCATTACCACTTTACCATGTTTATTGATCAAAAATTTTTCAAAATTCCATCTAACATCATTTGATTTGTATGGCGTGTAAATTAAATCAGTAAAAGAGAAATATGTTTCTACCGGGGAGGGACAGCTCGATTTTAAAAATTTGAATAAATCAATTTCATTTTCGCCATTTACTTCACATTTTTCAAAGAGCTGGAAATTTGGCTTGAAATCGTTACCAGGCCGGACATATCTCAAACTATTTATTATTTCTTTTCCTGATTCCCCTGGCTCTTGCTTAGTTAAAAAATAATTAACTAAAAAAAAGATCAATTTAAAATTTACATGACCAAATTGATTACATGGAAATGCAAGCACATGAAATCCGTATTTATTAAATTTTGATTGCAGTTCATTTAAACTGTGATACTGAAGAGTATAGGTACAAAAAGATGCCACATTAACCACCAATAAAACCTCATTTCTGTATCTGTCAAAATTAATATGATTCATTTTGAATATGTCAAAAGCCTTATAGTTGTAAATATTGTCGTTGTTTTCAAAAAAATATTTTTTTTTCGGAAATTTCCATCGTGGGTACTGGTTAGATCTGATATTTTGCTTTTCGTCTTTGACAGCTTCATAAAAAAGAAAGAAAATGAATCAATAAAATATGACGGTAAATAAATAAATTCAACCAAAATACTTTTAGATTCACAATTCGTTTGAGAAACTTTTTGGTTCATTTTTAAAAAATTTCTAACTTGAATTTAATTTGAGAAGGTTTTTTTTTTGAATTTTAATTAGAAAAAATGGTATCTAGGATTTGATTTGATTTGATTTTTAGTCATGGTTTTTTTTTTTAAATAAAAGTGATCTTGGTTTTAATCTCAATTGATTTAAAAATCAAATTAATTGAATATTACTTCAAAATTTTTTTTTTTCAATTTATCAATTTTGAATTTAAATTTAAATTTTAAAATTAGAATATTTTTGATTTTAAACTTGATTCAAAAAATTTTTTTTGTAACCTTAATTTTTATATTGAAAACCCAAAAAAAAAAGAAACGGTGAATGGAAGCTAAATTTGCATTAGAATTGTTAATGCTTAACTTTGAAATATATTTAATTTTATTTCTTATCAAATTGAAATCATAATTAAGCTAAAAAATTTAAAAGAAAAACTTAATTCATTATTGAAAAAATTGATAATTATAAAATTGCGGTGAATGGACAGATATAATTTTTCGGAAAACGAATACAGTGACGAAGATGAAGAATTTTACTTTTTCGACTCGATCAAACCCCAAGAGCAGGACGATAGTGAAGAAAAAAAACAAAAAGAAAGTAAGGTTTTTTAATTAAAAAAAAACAAAAAAAGCAAATTATTAAAATATCGCTTAGTCGAAGCTCGAATGGTAAGCAGCATTACAACCAGATTTACCGATTTGAAGTAAGTTAGATTCACAAATACTCAAGTTCTCAAATAGGCAGCATTTTTTTTCACCTAAATTCTAGACCTATTTGAAAACAGAAGTTTTTGAGAAATTTTAAATTTAAATATTAGCCAAAATATGCAAGGGTTTAAATAGAATTTTTTTTATCAATAGGTCCGAAAATTGAGACCAATTTATTTAGAGTTTATAAAACGTCTAGCATGAAGAGTAAATGATAAATAACTGATATATATCTTAATATAAACAATTTATGTAAAATAATAAAAATTAATTGAAATTGGCATCAAATTTTGATAAGAAAATAGTTTATTTAAAAATTTTATTTAAGTGACTTTAACATGATTAAAGTGGATGAATGTGAGCTAAATAAACAATATCTAAAAGAATATTTGCAGAGTTTATTTAATTTAACGTTAAAACTGAAGAAAAACCGAAACACCGGAGACTCAGTTGATTCCGTGAATACACACAAAGAAGATGGATCGATTCTGGACAAAACTAATAAAGAAAAAGCCGAAAATCGGCATTTTAAAAAATTACAAGAGGCTATATTTAAAAAAATTGAATCAAGTTTATTTAAGGAATACTCAAAAAGTTCAAATCCTTTTTATCTAAATTTATTCTTTATTGAAAATTCAAATGATTTTAAATCGAATAAATTTACATCAGTGGCTTGTTTGATCGCCAAAGCTTTTGATAAATGGGTTTCCCAAGAAGAAAATCATGACTTTGTAAAAAAATTTCATATCACGCCGGACATCAAAATTGATGCATTCTCTGTGGCAACTAGACATAATCTTCTATTACTCGACTGGATAGCTAGAGCTTATCAATTAAACAAAAATAATGAATTCATTATACCGTATTTAAAGTTCAAAACAAATAATTTTGACTTCAAGGACAAAGCTATTATTATAAGTACTTTGCACTTGCATGACCATTTTAGCTGTGAAGAAGCAAGTTTTTTAATTTCAATTAATTTTAAAAATTTAATTATTTTTTTTTTAGATTGTATTACCACTGCTGTTTCAAGACAAACTCAATATTATTGATAAATATCTAAACAAATCTTCTAAGCAACAACAATCATTTGTGAAACTTTTGGATCAAATGTGTGACAAAAATTCATCGATATCATCGTTTTTATAGTAAATTTTTTCTTTTTTAAGAATTTTTGAACTCATCTTTTCAGGCTTATTTATTTGAAAAATAATTTAATTATTTCTCTTTTTATCCCTCTTGTTTGTAAAGAAAATTTTATTACGGTACTGATTTGTTACAATCAGTATACAAGAATTTACGCGAATTTATCAAAATTTAGGTAAATTTATTAGAATTCCAAAATTCTGAAATATATTGAATATAATTTTTGACCAACTCTGTTAAAAAATTAACGTTGAGGACTGGCTAGGACCTTGAGGATTCATAGATTAAGCTCTAAACTTATTTTATAAATCAATTCAGGTTTTCGGTACCGTCGTCTTAGACCATCTCCAATCTTAACAGATTGTCAGAAAAATCTTGATTACTGTAGTGTTTTAAATCTAGAAACTGTACTTTTGAAAATTATTTGTTTTTTTTTTAAAAACAATGTGTCTTTCATAGAGACCAATTTATCATCTTAAGGATATTATCCAAACTATCTAAGGATACTTTGAGGGTGACCGTATCCGTCAAAATATCCAAATGCTCTTTCTAGTACTTCTAAATATGATGGAAAACTAAAAATTTGGACTGGTATCTTTCATAAATGGAAATTTAAGATTAAATCTCCCCCTTTAGTCTCCAGATTTAAATCCGATTGAATTTTTATGGAACGAGATAAAACAGTTTGTAAGAAAAAAGATGGTGCATACTGTAGATGATGCGGTTTTGGTAATAAGAGAGTGAAAAATGAAAAATGTAGTAAATATTTTATTCATCAGATAAAAGTTGAAATTCAATTTGATGTTTTTGCCTCTTTAAAACTAAACTTTGATACATTAGGCAACTAAAATTGTAATTGAGAAAAATGAAGACTCGTCAGATCATTAAAATTAATTCGATCACTAAAATCATTTTATTTTAAACTTTTATTCGATGAATAAAAATTTTAAAAATTTTGATAAATTTTCTGTTTTTCACTTTTGCCACTTTTCGTTAATTTACCAGAGTTCCAGTCATTTACCAGAAAATCATCGTAACAAATCAGTACTGTAAATATTTTACAATTAAAAAGCAAACAATTTTAATCATAAAGCAGTGCTTAAAGATGTTTTAAATCCAGCTGTTAAATTGGTATCATGATTTAGAATTTTATCTTAATTTGGCTCTTTTATTCTTAATTATCTATTGAAAAAATAGATAAATAAAAATGCTAAGAGTGAATAGAATCTTTTTTTTCCTCTAACTTTAATGATTTAAAAATATTAATTTTTGCAAAGATTTTTTTAAAGATGAATTTTAAAAAAATTTTAAAAAAATGTTAGTTTTCTTCATCATCTTTTTTCAAGCATGATTATTTCGAATAATAGCGGATACAAATAAATAAATAAATGTTTCTCATGAGGCAATCAATTTTAATATTTAAAAGACAGATAATGGAAATTTTTTAATTTCATTGAATCAGTTTCTATTGATGAGATAAATTTTTATTTTGATGTTGGTGATTATTAGTTAAATTTAAATATTATCAAAATTATTTTAAATTATTTTTTATGTTTCTTAATTTAAGTTTTGACTCTTCTGAAATTTAAGAATTATTAAGAATTTCTTCAATAATCAAGAATATTGAGGTTTTTAAAAAATTGATAATTTGATATTTTAATTGTAATTTTAATCAAAATTAAAGCCTAAATCAAGAATAAAAGTAAAAGAGTTAATTTGATGAATATTTTTGAAAGCAACATTAGAAGCAGCCCTTATCGTATTTATCAGCTTAAAAACAGTTTATTTTTTTTTTAATTTTTAATAAAATTAGCTTAAGTTTTATTATATTTTTTTTGAAGCATGTACCCCATAAAGGATGTAAAAATAGACAAATTAAATCGTAAAAATTTATCAAAATTAGCAATTCGGATGATAAAAATGTATTCAATCGATCCAGCTTTCTGTCCAAATATTACCAATCAGAAATTTTTCAAGAATTTGAGGTATCTAATGTATAGACGCTATATAGATAAATCAATTTCTTATGATCCATGGCAAGATCTCATATCGGAATGTTTAGAGCAGGCTGACTATTTAATTGAAGGCTTTTTCAGTATGCTTAACGATCACATGGACTTTAAAGAAATGGATTTTTGGATCAAAAAACTAAATTTAGATCCGGAAAAGTTACCAGACTATGTACATTTCATTTTTATTTTTCAAAATTTTTACGACTTTTTTTATCTAGATTCAGTCTTCACTAAAAGATTATAAAAAAAAAGATCAAACAGAGGATTCTTGTATTGATGACAATATTATTTCAAATCAATTTTATCAATTGAAGCTAGATGAGTCTAATATCAAGCTAATAAACACAATTAAAGATTTTCATGATTTTTTAATTGAAATTGAATTACTGAGTCAAGAAAAAGAGTTTTTGTTTGTTGGAGTTGACACTGAGTGGAAGCCAACATGTGTAATGGGCATAAATATCGAAGAGTCTAAAAAAGTAGCCTTGCTCCAAATAGCCACTAATGAACGCATTTATTTGATTGACTTATGTGCTCTGTCAGATACTTTTGATGAAATTGACTCACATCTAATGGCACATAAGTTTTTAAATAATAAAAAAATTATTAAATTGGGTTACGGATTTACCCATGACATAAAAATGCTATCTCATTCATTTATAAATATGCACGATTTAGAAAATTTTCGATCCACTGTCATTGATTTGGCTTTCGTTGCCGATCAAGTAATAATAATTTTTTGAATTTAGAAAAAAAATTTATTCTATTTTTTTTAAACTTAGCTGAAAAAAATGAATTTACCACTCTTTTCTAAAGTAGTAATAGAGGAAACTGATGAAAAAATTACAAATGAAAAAGGTTTAAGTGAATTGGTAAAAGTTTGTCTTGGAAAACCTCTGAATAAAGCAGAACAAATTTCAAATTGGGAAAAAAGACCGCTAAGAAAATCACAAATACAATATGCAGGTATAGTACGATCACTTCGGATTTATTCAAATCAACCATTTTTTTGTTTAAAGCTCTAGATGCATTTTGTTTAATTGAGATATTTGATTTTCTCAACGAGAGAACTAGAGAAATGAATATTGAGTTTGATTTTTTAAAATGTATAGGTAAAAAGTATAAACACGGAGGTTCTACAACAAAATTAGAAAAATCTGAAAAAAAAAATCATGCCCCTCAGCAATCAAAAATTGTAATTTTGCTGATTAACAATTTACAATTTCTTAAATTCTTTAAAGGAACCATCAAATTATGTAATCAATGAACATAAAATCGGAGTTAAGGATATTAAATTCATATGTGACAACATGTTGGGGGGTCTTGGCAGGGAATTGAGACGACTTGGCATAGACACAGATATTTTAAAAAATGAATCAGATCATTCAGAGGTAGCAAAAGTAATACTTCTGTAAAAGTCTTTATTTTTTTTTCAAAAATTTTAATTTTTTTATAGATTTCTAGGCGAGAAAACCGCTATGCTATTAGTTCTGGTCTTCCCTTTAATATTGTAATAAATCTAAAAATACATTTTTAACTTAATTTAGTCTTTGTTATTTTTTAGATCCGTAATCAATTACCAGAAGGTAAATGTATACATGCAATTAACAAAAGTGCCAAAGAGCAAGCGGCGCACATTCTTAATATATTCAACATAGAGGTCAAAGTGCAAGATTTTTTCAGTCGATGTTTCGTAAAAAAATCCTTTGAATTTTTATTGCATCCTTAAGAAAAAAATTTTAAAATTATATTTTCAAAAAAAATTATTACCTAACCAAGGCTCTAATTTTAGTCAATTTGAAAAAAAAAAAATTAAAGTTTGGTTCCAGTATTTTAATTTTAATTAGGAAACAGTTTAAAAAAATGACAAATTGAAATTAGTGCTTTTGAATAAATTAACTTTATCTAATTTTTATCTTAAAAGCTCAGCATACAATACTTAAAATTTTTAAAAGGGTGGATATTTTTTTTAAAATTAATTTTATATTTTTTATAGCGTTGTAATGCAGGCTCTTTTACAATATTGAACAGGGAGCAAATTAAAGCATTATGGCTCTTGGAAAAGTCTAAACAGAATTCCGAAAAAATTTTTGATAGCCAGTACGATTATCTCAATGATCAGGATTTACTAAGTAAAGTCGACATTGAAAATTTTAGTCTACAAACTCCAGCTAGGCCAAATATTGACCTTAATCAGCTTTTTGAGAGTACAATTAAAGTTATGGACACATATTATATATGTGATGGATGTGGCCAGATTTACTGGGTACAAAAAAATTAATATTTTTCTAAATTTTTAAATCAATGTTTTAATTGAAGGAAGGACCACATTGGCAAAACATAAAATCAAGATTTGCATATGTTTCCAATAAATAATTTTTTTTATACTGAATTGTTTTGAGTTCATAAATAAAATTTTAAGCCATTCAATGTTGTTTATTTTATTTTTATTGTTTATTTTATTTATTTAAAATATAACTTAGAGGGAATAGTTCCTCTTGGCAGCTCCGTGCCTTCTTTTCAGCCAGCCTGTTAGAAATATTTTTGTAATTTATGATAACAGCTTACCAGAAACTGTTCTGAATTTTTGTTGTGATTCATTAGGTCTATTAGAGAGGTAATCGTGGATTTCTTTTGCGATTAATTCATGTTGAGCTCTCGTTTTCATAAATTTAATGAATAGGTGGTTTGATCTGTCTTCTTTTTTATCAATTTTAAGTACTCTATGCATAGTATCAATACTTGTTCTAAGAGGAAAAAATTTTATGATTCTCAGAATCCTGTTTTGCATTTTTTGTAGTTTAAGCTTTATTTTTTCTGTTCCCGAATTTAAAATAATGAAACAATAGTCAAACAACGAGCGGATTAGAGTTTTATAGAGGGTTAAATTGATCCTTAGGGATGAACTCCATTTAAAGCTTTTAATTTTTCGAATTAGATTCATTTTTGAGGTCTGTTTCTTTATGACGTCTTGTAGATGTGCTGTGTAGGCAAGTTTTGGATCCAGTTTGATGTTTTTTTAATTTTTATTAAGTTAAAGAGTATTTTTGGTTAATGTGATTTATTTGTACAAAGAAATATATTAGTCCTTAAATATTTGGGATTAATTTTTAAACAATTTATATGCTGATAAGCAAAAAAAATAATAAAGCCACATTATGAATACAAAAATTTTACAAAATATAAAAAAAATAGATCATGTTTAGTTTCAGAAATTAAAAACGAAAAAGAAATTAAAAACAAATATTCGGTTTGAAATATTTTCATATCCAGCAAACCATAGTCGCTCTCATACGAACCAACGAACTAAAAAATGCATATCAATTTTATGGTTGTGGAAATTGTAAAAATTTGAAAAATCTTAAAAAAAAATAAATTTATGTGTATGAGTTGTGATTTCCAGTTTCTTAGTAATTTTCCATATTTACAAATCAGCGCTTTAATAAGATTAAAATATTTTATAGGTGATTTTTATCATTTAAATAAAGTAAAGTGAGTTTTTCACGTTCAAATGTTTTTTCAAAACTAACAACATCCTTAATTAAGAATTAGATTAAAAATAAAAAAATTTTTTTCTCGAAAAATTCAACTTACAAAGTAGCCCCTACTATAAAACTAGCCATATGCGTAAAAATCAATTTTCCAATGTTTTCTTTGCTTAAAAATTTAAAAGAATTGACTATACAACCAGACTGGTCAGTAGACTTCACGAAGCTGTCTTTGATAAAAAAATTCTCTTTTTTGTCTATTTTCGATTTGGCACTGTTGGGGTGAACAAAATTCCATTCCCTATTTTAAAAAAAATATTTTTTAGTTTGTATTTTAATTTCAAACTTAAAAATAATTACTTTGGCGGTTGGGCTTGAGGTCGTGAAGAAAAATATTTAATCCAGTCATTGTTATCAGTGTTAATGGGATATTTTGGAGTATTTGTACCTGATTTTGAGCTTGACAAGATTGGCGATGTACCAATAGATTTGTCGATGCGTGATGGCGAAGCAGGCGTAGCAGTAGGTGTCGAAGACGAGCAACTTATTTCTAGGGATTTGTTCAATAATTTGACTTCGAACTCATTTTTAATCTTTATAAGCTCTTTTTGATTGTCTATATGCTTTTCGATAAGCAATTCAATTTGTTTTTTGTGATTGATACAATTTTGACACGGAGTTGACACTGCAGGCCCAGGCGCTCCTAACGCATTGCTCCTGTCCGTGTTTAAATGCTTAAAATTGTTGTCACATGACTCGTCCTCAAGGTATTCAAGATCAGCATCTTCTTCATCGTAGCTGTCCTCGTACACGCTAATATTCGATTTCAGAATCGGCTTTATGGAGTTAGATGAGTTCAAATTAACTAAATTTTTATTTGTACAATTGATTATTGTTGTTTTAACAACTCTTGAATTCATCATTTCAAGTGCAGGCTCTGCTTGATCGACCTGTTTAATGGATGAAGATGGTGATATGTCTTGGAAAAATAGTGACAAAGGTGATTCAGATTTGGGAATTGGAGACAGCTCTTTTTGAGCTTCTTGCAGCAATTTTTCCAAGACCTCGGGATTTACAGTGTGGTTCAAATGGCTGATTGATCCTGTTGAACTACATCCACTTTTAAACTGCAATTCACACCATGATTCTATGAAATCAGAAGAAAAACTTGAATTCATATTTTTGGTCGGGTTAGATGTGGAAAAAAATAAACTTAACAAGAGTGAAAAATTAAATGTTTATTTAATATGAGATATAAATAAATCACGTGCCATTTTTAGCACGGCTAACTATCCTCTTTCTGACTCTCAAACAATTTGAACATGCATTTAAATGAAATTTTGGTTCTGCCCTATTTTTTTTATTTGGTAAATTTTAAAAATAACCTTATGAAATTTTTTTAAATTAAGTGCCGTTTTTATATTAATATATATGAGGTTTAGGTCTAAAAATGAAATTATTTTTAATTTGAGCAAGCCTGTATTTCTTTTGCTGAGGTTTAAATAAAAATTTGTTGAAAACAATTTTTTTTCCAAATCATGACTCAATTTGAATGATTGAGGGAAAAAATGTAAAAGATCAAAATTACCATTTAGACTTTGCGTATTTATCACATGAAATATCGGGGTCGATGGTGGAGTAGTAGTGGTTGGTGTAGTAGCCATTGTACAATTGCACTAATGTGTTTTATATCTAAAAACAATAAAATAATAGAAGATAGTTTTTCTTCTAATTAAAAATTTTTTCAGACGACGACATATTGACGTTGTATTTAACTGCGCACCTTTGTTTTTATTAAGAACAATTTCATTAAAAAATAAGCTCGTGTTTCTGCAGAAAATCGCTAAAATAAACAAAACTAAATACAAAAACGTAAATTATTTTTGTTCTTAGTAATATCTTCTGTTGCTAGCAGAGTTCTATGATAAAATTTTGAAAGCTATGTTTAACTATGGCTATTCAGTTAGAAAATGACAATTTTGCTCATAAAATTTGAATTAATTATTTTCAAAGTATCTAAAACCTTCAAAATGCGCAATTTAAGCTTTTGCCTCACTAAATATATATTTTAATTTAATTTTGTGTCTCCCTTTCCTTGTCTTTGCTTGATAAATATACTCCACTATATGTTTTAAATTTTATAATAAAATATTCTCAACTATTAAAGAGAATTTTTAGTGAAATATTTTATGTTGATTGAAAATATTTTCTAGTTCATATCCGAAACACTCCAAACTGAGAGCAAAAGAATTGTTGGGAGATTTATGCTAGAAAAAATTAAATTTTAATTTAAGTAAATTTAAATAAGTAATTAAAGAAAAATTTTAATAAATTATGATTTGCATATATTATTATTGATCTTCTTCAACAATTTCGGCCTCAGCTGTTCCTTAAAGTAGTAGTAAGATAAAAAAGTACTCTGATTAGTTCTCAAGTCGAGCGTTCTCAAGGGTTGAATGTTTATTATCTTTTGAATTTAATACTTGATCTTGGATTTTTTTTCGAAAAAAAATTGGTTATGTCTAAGTGAAAAATTTGCGCAGTTTAAAATTTGAAAATATTCGAAATTTTCAGAAAGTACGAATTAAGATTAAATGCTAATTTATTTTGATTTGTATAATCCATCTTACTATTTAAAACACTTGAATGTAAAATATTAAGAAACAACTTTTGCTGATTAAGACTTTAAAAAATCGAAAATTATGATTTAATTTTATTAACAATAAAGCCAGACAAAATTAAATCTAAATCTAAATTGCGTTTAGATTTTTTAAAGCCAAAAACAAAAGAAAAGTTTTTTAAATCTGTAAACAAGTAATCTGTCTTTTGAAAATTATCAATACCATCTAGACATATTTTTTTGATGGAAAAAAAAATTTTGATTTGAAATTTTTAGATCCTTAAATTTTATCTTACTCAACTCTCGTGATTTTCAACAAAAAAAAAAAAAAAAAAACAAGAATTATTTTGCCTAATTAGCCTAATTTTTCGAAAATTTATTTTATTTTATTTTTCTATGAAATTCTAGCTTTTTATTTATCTTCCTGCAATTGCTTTTTTTGACTTGTGACTCGATTTTTATATTTTAACTAAAATTCTAGAATTCTTGAATATAATTTTTTGAGGCAAAATTGTACCTACTATTTTTTCATCAATTTATGAAGAGCTAAAAGAAGGAGAGCTCATATCAGGCAAAAATGAGATTGAAAATTCATTGAAAATTATTTATCTTCTGATAAAGGATTTGCAAGTATTTTTGCTGAAATCGGAAAACTCTTTTTGAAGTAAAATTAATCTTGCTTTAAGAATTTTTGAGAAATAATTATTCTCAAACAAAAATTTCGAAAAGGATTGGGTAAAAATCAAAAAAAGAGCAATTAATTTTAAAGACTATCTTTTATGTGAAAGAATTTTTAATTTATAGTTTAATTTAAGTGAAAAGAACATACAACGAGAAATTTTCTTAAAAAGAAATAAATTTTTTCTAAGTTTTTTATCTAAATTACTTGTGACATTTTTATTTAGTTAAAATTTTAATCCATTTTTCTTTTTTGGTTTTCAATTTTTTATTTATCTTTAAATTTTAATTCAATTTGTTTGAATGGAATCAAATTACTTATTACTAGTTTTTTTTTAAATTGTCTTTTTTTATTTTTTTAAAGGTAAACATTAATTTGTTTTCCTAAATTTTTTTATTTTTCAATCAAAATTCAATTTGGCAAATATAGTTTTGAAAATTCAACTCGGATGGGCTAATATGAGAATCTTGCGTTAAATTTATTATAAAAAATCAATATTAGAATCTTTATATTCAAAATATTTGAGAAGATTTAAATAAAAAATTTGTTCTTTATCATCTTGTTAAATATCCTTAAGCACAGAGACATATACTTAGTGAACTCAATATAATTTATTTTTTTATTTTATGAAAATTTTTATTCTTAAGTATAAAAAATACTTGTGTAATAAATTTTTGAATATTTTATGAATTTCATATTCTTTTTCAAATTCAGATAAAACTTATTTTACGCCTTTCTTTAAATTAATAGTAATTTGGCTAAACTTTTTAATTGAAAAGGGGGACATTTCCCAAATCTATTTAAAATAACAAAATTATTAGAGTAACCGAAATGGTTAAAATTTTTGAAAAAAATATTATTTGAATGCTTTAAAAGATTAATTATAATTTAACACGATCTTAAAATGCAAGCTTTTGAGAAATCATTAAAATTATTATCTCAATTGATTCAACTTGACTTTTTTGATAAAACTAATTGTATTATATCATTAATTTTTCCTAAATAAAATACTTCAATTTCTAGCATCAATTGGTACTTAAACTTGTTGATTCTGAATCATAGCATAAAATCAGTGATTTTGGTAAATCAAGTAGATATTTTCCTTTAAAATTACGATTAAAGCTGATAAATCGAAAAACACATATTAAAAACTAGTTTTATAATGAAAAAAGTTGTTTACATTTTTCAATTATTTTTTTTGATCAAAAATACAACAAAATTGATCAATTCTGAACAAGCCTGGATTTTTCTTCAAATCTGTTTGATGAATAAATAGAAATTTAAGTTGTAAAATTTTTTTTGAGAAATTTTATTTAATCTTTTTTAGTAATTTCCTTAGTAATTCAAAAAAATCAAAAAAATTATTCAGATTCAAATGTTAGTCAATGATGATCAGAAAATAGAATATGTTCTGTTTACAAAGATGACTGTGCAGAAAACATAAAATAATGAAAAAGATTTTTATTTTTTATTTTTATTTTTATTGTTGGTTTCTTTAAAATGATTGTTTTCTTTCGTTTTCAAAAACTTCTTTTTAAGAATGAAATTCTATGAAAATAATAAGTATTCCTAAAAATTTATTACAGTAAAATGAACTAGAAACGAAAAATTTATGTGAGAAAAATATTCTTAAAAAAATTATTTTTATTGTAAAAAATTAAAATAAGCATAGACTTACCGAACAAAGTTATTAAACAATTTAAACTATTTTTAGTTTTTTTTCTCCAAAAGATTGTTTTTAATAATTAACTAAATTAGAATTTCCTAGCACGTTTCGGAAAATTTTTCAAAATCACAGGATTTTTTTCTTGTCGCTATGATTTTCTTACTTTCATTTTTATTGTAAATGTATCTGAATGTGAAAATGCAAGTTGATATGCTCCTTTTTAATTGAAAAAATTGAGTTGCCAGTTATCGTACTTTGGTGCCTCAAAAGATGTGCATCAAAAATCAAAGAAATATTTTTAGTGCATTTAGAGACATAGACTTCTACCTTTTTTTATCTGACGCAAATGATTCTAAGAACCTTGAAAATTTAACAATATGCTAAGATCAAAACAGTAAAAAAATATAAATTTTAATCATCATTTTTAAAATTAAATTTATACTTTGATTGAAACAAAAAAGCGCTGAATTGCTCTATCACTTCACGATTAATTCTTTTAGAAACATTCAGGAAGTTAAATTTTAAATTGGTATAATGAGTTTAAAGCTAAAAGTGATATTTTTAAAATTTAAAATATCAAAATAAAGAAACTAAAATTCTCTAATTAGAAATTATTTCGAACTCTTTTCCTGAGCTAAAATTATCTCTATTTTTGCTTTTCATTATTTAATTAGTTATCTAATCAAATTGTAAATATTGATAGTAACTTAAACTCGTTTTTTTAAGTTATCAATTTTTGTCTAATAGAAGAGTTTAAATACATTTTGAAATCATAGTTCAAATTTTATTCAGGCTAAATTAAGTGTTCTCTTTTTTTTGTGTCTACCGCTTTTTCAAAAAAAGAAAATTTATCATAAATTTTTCTTCATTTTATCTTCAAATTGCGGACGCTAAATTCAATCTAGAGTGTTTTTATCAATTTCATTTTTTACTTACAACATTTAAAGCTATGAACATATAATTTAAAATTAATTTTAGAAATTTGGCTAAATTCAAACAGCTGATGGCAAAATTTGTTGGGGCATCAATTTTTCAATGTCAGCTAATTAATATTTTAAAATGTGTTGGAAAAAGCGAGTATCCATAATACTCAATTGTCTCAATTCAAAATTGATTCAAACTTTATTTTTGTAAAATAAATTCTCTTTCTTGTTTATAGTCATTTAATTACTAAAAATGATGCTAAAGGTTGATTTATCATAATGATAGATTAAATCTATAAAAAAAAATTGGAACTTAAAAGACCATATTGTCCAGATTTCCACTACTATTACTGCTACTTAAATTATAAAAAATTATTAATTATTTGAAATTACATAATTTATTTCAAAACTTATGAGCCTTGACTCAAAAAAATTCAGCTAGGTTATTTTCTAAATCATTTTGTCAAATTCTTTTTCATTAAATGAACAAATCTGAATCTAAAAGTATATTTATTTAACTTAAGATAACAATTTACAAAGAATTATTTGATAGCTGACAAAATACTTTATTTCAGAAATTCAAATAAAATTAAGATAATAATGTTTATTTCAAATTATCGAAAGTTAAAGTAAATTAGTTTATCAAAAAATTCAAATAATAAGAATTTATTTTTTTATCAGAGTATCTTATCTCTTCTATTAGAGATATTTACATTTTAGTTAATTTGTTTAAATTACTCATAATCAATATTTGGTTTTAATATACCTATCTTTTTTGTTTGTTATTGTATTTAATAAATTTTATCTGTTGGAAGAAATTTGATTCTCTTTTAGGAAAATATTCAAATACAACTGAAAACAATTTATTTGATTAAAAAAGTAGTTTGATTGATTTCTTAAAAATTCTCTATCAAAACATTGAGTTTCTTGGAAAAAAAAAGTCAACCTAAAATTTTGCCGGGCTATTGATTTTATATTCTTGTACTTGGCTAAACAATTAACAATAATGAACATTTGTATTAAAATTAAAGTTGAGTTTAAGTATCCTTGGAAGCTCAGATTAGAAAACGTAATTTATATTCTTTTCAAAATCATTTAAACGATTGAATAAATCTTTAAAACTTTAGATAGAATAGCTGTGAATGTGTGTCTAATCTTTTTTATTTAGAATAAAGAACGTGCGGTAGATAATTTTTGATTATGTAATTTGAAAATTTATTTTTTATTTTTTAGACAAACTTTCGATGCTTTAAATCAAACAGACAGTGTATCTTTTTTATGATTATCTCATAAACTTAGCACTTTAAGCTTCAAAATTGTGAAAAGATGCTATATTTTTTCATTGATTTAGAGCTCATCTTTTTTATTTAGTTTATTCGAAAAATTTTTTAGTGATTTATCAAGTTCTAAAAATTAGAAATTTTGAATAAAAATTGTATTTACAAATATCTAACTATTAAATTTTACACTTCATTCAATATTTTCAAAATTCGGCAAACAAATTTCTGACTTACGAATAAATCTTGGATCTGATCTTTATATTAACAAAGACAACAAAAATTTTATTTTCTAAGAGGTGAAATTTTTTTAATTAAATTTTTAGCTGAATTTTATAGATCAATGACATTTAATCAATACGATTTTTAAATAATAAAAAATTTTATTTTTTAAATCAAAAAAGTTTAATTAAGAAAGTTTTTTATAAAATGAATTTATTTACAATTAAATTTTTTTTAATTTTTCCAAAATAATAGAAAAAAAATTTTATTTTTATTTTTTAGTTCAATCGATTAAGTGGATATAACTTATGTTCTAATTACGGAAAAGTAAAATCAAATTGACCTGTAAAAAAAAATTAATTCAAACTTATCTTTAGTTAATGATAAAAGTGCATTTACCTGAAACCAAATCCTAATGAACATAGACAAATAATGATTTATTATTCAAACATTTTATTCATTTATTGCCCCCGTTATTTAATTTAGTTCAATTGGGTAGTTAATAAACACGATGCTTATTTACTTTTTTTGATATCATTCCAAATTCGATATTTTGTTAAGCTTCTTAGTCGGTCTAAGGCAAAATATCGTTTGATACTTTATTTATATTTATTCAGCATCAAAGCAAGGGAAAATAGGCTTAAAATAATGAACTCATAAGTCAACTGTTTGAGCCTATATAATCATAAAGTTTTTTTTCTAAATAAAATATTTAACCACGAGTCTGTTAATTATTGTTGGCAATTAAAGATAATTACACATTTTATGATGATATTTTATTGTCATTGAGTTTTTTCAAAATTAGTCTGTCAAAAATGTCAGAATTAATAAAAAAAAAGTCTAATTGTTTATTTAAACTAGAAAATAATTAATTTGGTTATTTAATAACTTCCTTGGTAATTCGAGATTGTTATAAACATTAAGACCTATTCTGCTCGAGGGATACTGAAGTAATTTACAAAGCTGTGAACAATATTCGAATCATAAACTACGGAAATGATAATTACTAGATACTGCAGCCACATGCCATCATTATCTTTTTTCAAAAAGTGCATTTGTCATTTCCAAGCATTTCAAGTGGCTCACCATGTCCATTAACCATCCGAAATTTAATAAAAATTTAATATCCTGTTTACCAAGAAACATTCTCAAAATATCATCTAGATAATCTCGTATGTCGAGATGCACAGGATACTTTTAACCTTAGTGGAATAAGATAAATTAGGCGAGATAAATTCTTAGAAGCCTATAAATGTGTCCAGAAACTGGTTCATTTATTCCAAGCAACTAGGCGCTTCTAGTTGAAAGCGGTGCCGACTTTAATTAAACACTAACTACCTAGTCTAAATAATTGTCCAGTCACCTAATTTGATAGGTAGATGATAGGCGTTTCTTGTTAATTTAGTCAAGCTTGAATGAAAAAGAATATTTACTTTTCGCATCTAGTCTTTCAATGAATGCAACTTTGTGCATGTCTGGGGACTTTTTTTATACGATTATAAAAGTCAACAATTGCGTAAAAGCCCAATTTTTATTTGAAATAGATTAGCTAATTTATTTAAATATTTTAGTGTAATTTTATCCGTATGGTGTTTAATCATTCAATTTCTCTAAGACAGATAAAACAATCCAACTGATAAAGCATTAGTCTAGCTCTTGTTTCGTTCCTATTAATCTCATTACCTGTTCTATGTTACTCAGCCAAACTATTCTATTTCAATGTAATCCAGATAATCCGTGTTTTGAATTAGAAAAACAAGTCAATGAAGGCTAAATTAAATAATTACAGGATCGATTCTGCCTAGCGAAATAAATCCAGCTCTGAGTCAAATTTTTTTGTATAAAACTTAATTTTTTTTAAAATAAAATTATAAAGATTTTTGTATATTTAGAATTTAGACTGTTTTTTAATGTCTTAGGTAGAATAAAATAAATTTTGACATTTTAAAGAAAATAAAAAAGTCTTAAATTTTTTTTAAAAATTAATTTTTGTAGAAACTTTTATTTTAGTTCGGGCAATAGAATATTTTTATGAGTTTCAATTTATAACTAATTACATGGTATTATAATAAATAGACGAGAGTAGAAATTTTAAAATTAATAATTAATTAGACAAGATTATTAATTATAGATATAACGAAGAGACTATAGAAAATTTCAACAAAAACCCTATTTGTATCTTTTATTCACAAGAATATGATTTGGCTAAGTCTTCTGTCAGCGAAATTGTTTCATGTAAATAAGAATATAATACCAATTACAATACAAGTAAATTAAATAAGATTTCTTTGACATTCTCAAATATTTTAAATTAGTTTAATTTATTTTTTTAACACTAGAGGCACCAGTCAATTCTTAATAAACCCTTAAGCCAATATATTGGAAAAGAGGCAAAGAAGTTAAAGAAAAAAGTTATTTCTAGTAAAACTAATTTATGGACACAATTAAAATAACACAAAAATAATTATTTATTTAAATAATTTTTGGAGAAAAAACAACATCTAAATTAATTTTTTGGACCTAAAGATTGAATAAAATGATTAAAATATATAAAAAGGATAACTAATTAAAAAACAAGTACAGAGGTATGAATAATTGGAGATTTCTGTTAGAATGATTGAATAAAAAAAAAACAAGTCGAGATTGATGTTGGTGTACACAAAAATAATTATTTTTTTTTAATTCTGACATCAACTCTAAGCATCTTATTGAAGAAAATTGAAATCAATTTTTCCAATCCTATTTATATTTAAAATGCGTCAAGGCGATGTTTAAGGTACTTCTAGTATTAATAATTTTTTAATTAAATTAATTCAATTATTAACTTATTTGAATAAATACAAGAACTATACTTAATGATCACGGTGATTCTTATTTTTTTTTTGCTAAAAAAACTATTCTAGGGTCCCTAAAGGTTTTTACGAAAAAAAAAATTTCATTCTCTTGATTGTTTGATAAAAAATAGAACAAAAAAAGAAATGAAAGATAAAAAAAAATTTATCTAATTTTAAGAAATTTTTATTTAATGAAAAAAATTAAAAACTTGATATTGCTAATTAATTAGGTATGATTTCTAAATAAAGATAAATTCAAATATTTTGGCGTGTTGCACATTTCTGGCCTAAAGTGTCACAAATCTCTCTTTTGCTCATTTGAATTCAGTACAATTTATTCTAATTGCAGAAGCTGGTCTTAGGCAAATAAAAATTTTTGGCTCCACCAAACGTGTTAGATAAGACAGTCTGAATTATTTGACTGTCAATTAATTTGTTTATTTCGAGCTATAGCTAAATCGATAATTTGAGATACATTCACAATTTTGAATTTTATTTTTTTGACCAAAATCAATCATTTTTAATTGAGGTATAAAATAGTGAACTATGGGAACCAAAAAATAACACAAATTTTCATTATTTTAGATCAATTGTACTCAGGGAATATTTGACTTGAAAAAATGATACAAGGATCAATCGATCAATGTTTGATGAGTTTTACTAAGTCTGTAAAACAACACCGCTTAGATAACACTAAGCGAAAACAAAAATACTTGATGAACGAATCAAATTTGTGTCCAGTCGTGACTAAAAAGCGACTTAAACTAACTCCAAAAAACTCAATCAATTTAATTAGCGACAAAATAGCCGACCGTGACCAAATAGATGGCAAGTATAAATTGAAGCACAAAAGTGACCGTAAGTCAAAAATATCCAAATCGAAATTTTCAAAAAACATTACGACTTCGACACTAATCGGCACCACCACCCTTACAGACACTTGGTCAGAAAGCAAAAAATTTTCCATACTAAATCCTAGTGCATTCAAGCGAAAACCAAAAGCCCTGATGAACTCGACTGAAATGGATTCTCGCAAAAATCTGAGAAGCTCGAAAATTCATCACGACTCGTCCTGTTCTGGCTACGCTTCCAGTGGTTCATCTGACATTGAATTTCCAATTTGTACCAAAAGCCAGTCGAACGATTGTTGCTGTGAAAAGTGTTGGGAGAATGTGTTCAAACATGAATCGTGGAACGAGTCGAATTTTTTGTCCAGTACCCCAATGGTAGATGCACCACAAATAGCCGAGCAAAAAATGATCAGAAAATGTTACATCAAACCCAATGAGTTGAAAATTTTTCAAAACTATTTAAACCCGAAAAAAGTTGAAATGAATCCTATTTCAAAAAAATCGAAAAATCTAAAAAGAATTAGTAGAATGAAAGAAAATATTCGCGCAAAAACATGTAAAATAAATCCGAATAATGTTCTCATGACAAATGATGAGAGAAATTTTGAGAGTTACACTTCAATGGTACCTATCAGTTCTGGCGAAAATTTCACAAAATTTGGTGATTTTGTGGTCTGGTACGTTTAATCTTGCCACAATTTCTAATTTAAAATATTGTACATATAAATTTCTTTTTTGCCATTTTTTTCAAATTAAATGTAAATAAAAGACTAAGCTAAATTCTAAATCATCTTTATCTAAACTATTGCAAAAAATCTTTATATTCATTGATAAAAATAAAAATAGAACCCATGCTGTTAGTGTCATATAACATTGATTAGTTAATTGCCAAATAAAAATTTTTTTTTCTTTAATTAATAATTCCAATCTCACTGTTATTTTAATATTTAAAAATTAAAAACTTAGGCACTGACTCATTATGATCTGAAGGTTTTTCGGAAAAATAAAAAAAAATTGAATAAAAAAGATCATCCGAGAAGGATAATTATTAATATTCAATTAAATAACTAATAAACTCACGGTCTTTTTTCATTGAATTAAAAAAAAAATTGCATCAAAATTATTAACTTGTAGACTTTTTTATTAAATTTAAAATTAATAATAGTATTTTTCTAACATCGTCTTTGCGGCTTTTATTTAAATAATAATAATTCCAATTTGTATTAGATTTTCATCAACAAAAAAGCGCATCCGAATGAAAATGAAAGTTATTTTTTCTTAAATCTTGACTATATTATGTTTTTAAGTTATTTAATTAGATCAATTAAAAATTAAAAATTATCATGAATAATTTTTTTAAGAATGTTTGTTAAGGGTGTATTATTTATCATCCAATATTACAATTAACTTCAAAGGCAATAAATTATTTAAATTAATAAAATAGGTTTTTTTTATTAAAAAATTGTTTACCTACTAAAATTACCTCTTGAATATAAAATATTTTTTTTATTAAAATCAATCAACTTGCATTAAAAATAATTTTATTGCATAAATTTATTTTTTAATTTTTTATTAAGAATTTAAAAAAAAAAAAAATTCTGTCGAAAGTGAAGTGAAATCGAAGAATTTATGAAGGTATAAAAATGCTGTTTTGTTTTCAACTAGTACTGACTTATAAAAAATTTTCTATAAAATCTTTTTTATATTTGATAAGTATCAATAAACTTCCAATTTTCTATTTAATCTATAATTATCGTTACCTATATAGCATATATTAAAAATAAATAAAGTATTGAAATTAAAAATGCAGAGTTTATACAGAATTTCGCAGTTGGTACAAATTAGATTGATACACTTTATTACATTTACAGAATAAGTTTTTTACCATTAGCACAAAAGCTATAAATTTTTTTTTTGGTATTGTAAGTTCTGTATGAAACTCACAATGTCTTAAATAGATAATTATTTATAAAGTCTACTTTTCAAAAATAATTTCTAAATCAACTGATAGACTTTTTTTACTAGTAAAAAAATGAATTTAGCATCAATTTCTAAAATATAAATATTGAATGATAATAATTTCATTATAATTTTCTTTATATTTATGGTAAATTATAAACTGGACACCATTATCTATTCTCAAATTTATTAAGGCAAATAAAGAATAGATTGCATCTATGAATTGGTATCCAGTTTTTAAAAGTTTATTCAAGATAAATTTTAAATATATTTAATAACTTGAATTGCATTAGATAAATAATTTCAAATATTATTTGAAATAATATTTGAAAAAATTTGTCTTGTTAGACTAAATTATTTGTCTAGCAAGTATTTTTGGAATTGTAAATATTTTCATCTAAGATGGCTTAAAAATATACATAGAATGTTTGTCTGGAATAAAATTATTTAATTATTATTTTCTAATGAATAAAATATATTTACGTAGAAAACAATTTATATTTGATTAATAACTAACATTTACCAACTCTTGACAACATTAGCAGTCCAATGCTATAATTAAAATTAAAATTTAAAATAACAATATTTTAATTTCCTTGAAAAAAATAAATTAAATTTAAATAGCTAATTGATACAGTAAATTTTCAATAGATTATAAATTTTTAAACTTTTTCCTATTTAAATTACGCAATATTCAAAAAATGCCAGTCGATTCTTAATTTAAAAAACTAGAATAATGAATCAAGTTGGAAAAATAATTATTAAAAACACTTGGAAATTAAATTATCAAAACAGAATAAACTACGAAGTATTACAATTATTCAATCTTTTTTACCGGAAATTAAAGCTTCGATACTTTCTTAAATTATACACTTTATGCTCGGTATCCAAGTTTGATATTAAAAAAATTAAGTAATTCTAATTTATTTATTTTTGAATTATGAATTTAAAATTTCATCATCATCCATAGTTAAATCATCACTATGAAATCAATCGATTTTACGGTTTATAGTAAAATTGTATTTATTTATATAATCTGTTGGCATTGAACCTACATTAACTTTTAACATTGTAAAAATGGGATATTTATTTTCCTCAGATGCTTTAATATTAAGTCGATAGAAATCAGACAGACCATCTTTTTTCATTCGTTTTGTAGTGCTAAAGAGAAGATTTTCTCGTACCGGGTTACGCTTTGATTTTCCATGATAGGACATTTTAAATAATGCATAATTGGAATCGGGCCTTCTAACACAAACATCGTTCACTATCATTCTAATTCCAAGATCTAAGAATTCAACAAATTCAAACAAACTAAGCAAAAAAAAAGAATCAAAAATTCATTACCATCATCTTCGGCTCCCCAATTCCAGTATTCATTTGAAAAACCATTGATTGTTTGATAGACTTTTGGTTCAAGACATAGAACACCACCTACAAGAAGCTCGTACAAATTCGGTTTGTAGTAAAACTTTTTCTTGGAGTTGTTCAAGTCTTCGCTCACTTTATGAATAGAAAGTGATAAATGTCTTGGCATATCTTTGTTTTTATCATTCGAATAATCATCACTACATCCATAAATGTTGTAATCACTTTCCGGAATCAAGTCTACGTCATGAAAAATCATACATTTCACATTGAGAAAGTTTTTGGACATTTTTTTGCCTGCCAATTCATCGTTTAAGCCTTGCACTCTATAATTTTTCAATAAATGGTCGAATGCTGAATTATACAATCTGCCTTTGTTAAATGAATCATCAAAGTTTGATTGCTCAACAATCAAAATTTTATAGTGCAAAAATTGTCTTTGCAAGAATGGATGCAAATTAGCCATTAAATCCATAAGATTTTTTTCTCGTCTCAGAAAAGGAATCACAACCATAGTAAGATCTTGTTTTTTGTTTTTAATAAATTTCTGAATTTGGCTTATTTTGCTCTTGGAATTGAAGTGTTCTTTGACTATACCATAGGTGAAATTACTAAGTTTTTTTATTAAAGAAGTCATGTCTTCATTTGAACGCATCCTGAATTTATCCAAAATTTTTTTCAACTGATACAGATGTTCATCGCTTGAATGATAATACAGATATTCTTGGAAACACATTGGAGGCTTATAGTAACCTCCATTCCTGAGGTTTCTATTGTAGTTGGAACTCATGTTTTTCATTGATACTGATCTATTTACATTAGTCGAATTGCCAAACAAAGAAATGGAATCGAAATTGCGCTGAATTTTTCTAACTGTACAAAATTTTAAATTTTTCAAAAATCGAACCATAATAGACGGATCTTCGGATGTAATGATTCCATTGTAGTCCAAATCAAATATGTTGACTTCATTACCGTTTTTTAGGTTTTCAAATATGTAAAAGTTGTAAAATAGAACAAATTTTTCTGAGTAAGATTTTGGAAAATTTGATTTGGAATTTTGATAATTGGAAAAGTTGCAAGTGATTGAACTTCGGCTGATATTTTGTCTTTTGAGGACATGCTTATAAAGATTGTATGGCTCCACTGAATTATCTCTTTTACTCGGAACTCTTGAATTAGAAAATACAAAACTGGACAATAAAATAAAGCTGATGATAAAAAGGAATATTTGTCGTTTGTTAAAAAAAGGCAGCTTCATAAATAATCTTTGACTTTTTCTTTTGAGCAATTCTAACTGATTTATTTTAAGATGAATTCTCATTTTTTAATTATTTATCTGAAAAAAAAACCATTTTATATTAATTATTTTAACGATGAAATTACAATATTGTTGTTGACGTAATGTTTTTCTACGTAATTATCATTAACAATAGAATGCCAAAGGTTTTTTAAACCCATTTATATACTGAAGAAATAGAATTTAATCTTTTGGGTAAAAAAAAGTAAAAAAAATTTTAATTCTCTATTTGACGCTGATAATTAAAAAATTATCGAAATGAGAGCAAAAAAAATATTCCTATAGATGTAAAGACATAAAGAGATAATTTAAGAAACTTTTTTTAGCTAAAAAAAAGAAAAAAGATAAAAAAATCATTGGTGAAGAATAGATATTCCATTAGAATTAGTTATTATATTTTAAAAAATAGTTCTAATATATTGAAGTAAAATGAAAAAGTTTACTTGAAAACGTTATGAAAAAAATTTTTAAATTATACGAAATGAAAAATAAAAGAACACCTTTGAACACTTTAAGCGGTGAAAAACATGTCAGTTTTAAGTGAATAGTCTATTTTTTTATTTAAAATAAAAATCTTTTTTAAAAAAATTGAAAATAATTCCAGATTCAACTGTTCTATTAGCAGAGTGAGTTAAATTAAAATCTTACTTTCAAAATTTAATAAATATCAACAGCTAATAACTTTCAGTTCATATTTTGTTGGAATCATTCATTTAAAAATTTAATTAAAGATTTTAACATAATTAAAAACGTCGAAATTCTGACTGCCTTTAGAAAATTTTCATGATTTTATTTATTAAACTAATTCGCATAATTTTCATATTTATTTAATCGAATTTTAACTCTAAAAGTAAAAAATTTGTAATGAAACATTTACAAAAATATCTAAAAACTTTAATTATTGAAATGAAGATTTTGTCATCTGAAGTTTTGTTCGATGGCCTTTGATTAAATTTCTAGATTGGTTCGTTGATTTTTCAAAAATTTTCACAAAATTTTATTGATTTTTCTGGTGAAATGTTTTTTAATTTCAAGATTTAAAATTAATTCAAAAAAGAAAATTAGCTTATAAAAAGTTGAAAATAAATCATTTTTTTTTTCAAATCAGAAATTTAAAGAAAAATACTGACAAGTTGTTTCAAATTGAAAAAATATATTAAGTTGACTGAAAAACACTTTTTTATTTGGCAACAGAGAAAATGTTCAGCTAGCCAAATATTTGTGCAAATATTTTGAGACTTTAAAAATAATCAATATTTTTTTTTTTAATAAATTTAAATGAACACAGTCGCTTGTAAGAGAGACAAGAATAGGTTGCCAACAAATAATAAATTTCTAAATGTTTTAATCTTTGTATTTTTATTAAAAATTTTTTTATTTATGTATGACACCAAAGGCTTACACAACTAATATTGAATTTTGCATTGATGAGAAGTGTGGTAATTCAACATTTTGCATTAATTTTCTTCGGTCTTTTTGAGAAAAAGCAACAAATCATCGATAATTGGTATAAGAAATTACGAAGTTGCCAAGTGAATTTAATCTCGAAAAAACCTATGAATTTACAATCGAAATTAGCTGACTGGGTATATCGAAAATCTTAAATATTAGATCCTTAAAAAACATTCCGGATTAAAATAGTAATGAAATTAATCAAAAATATTTTGAACCAGTTTGAAATTAATTTTCGTTAAACTTTTTATAATTGATTTCAGAAGCTTTATCATCACGTTAAACATTTTTTTCAAGTAATGAATGCCTTAGGCTCTAACATTCTAAAGGTTTAAAATTGAAATTAAAGTTTCTCTTAAATCTCTTCTTATTCAATCAGTATTATTTTTATTTTAAAATTTTATTTATTGTTTATTGAAAATGCTGAAAAAATTAAATTCTTTTAATTATTTCTATTAAATCTGAAATTAAATGGAAACTTAGCCAATTTTTGACACTCGTAAATTTGCTTACTGTACTATTAATGACTGTGAAAAAGTTCTTGTTATAAAAAAATTTTGTTCTAAAAAAGGTATTCAATTTTTTTTTAAATTTAGAAACAATGTAAAGCTTTGCGTTAAATTTTTCAAATGCAACGTCATTGTCCAATAAATGGGATCAATTTAAAGCAAACTTAGCCTCACTTGGGTACCCGCATATAGTCATGGTGACGGAGACGTGGTTTGGTCCGAATTCGCTTAGAACGCTGGACCAATATTGTTTGTACGCACGAGATAGAGTTACTGGCAAAGGTGGCGGAGTAGCAATATATATCAAAAATGAACTCGAGTCTTTCGAAGTCAATGAATTAAGAAACTCGGATCAAACTAGTGAGCAAATTTGGTGTGAGTTAAAACACAAAAATGACCGAATTCTAATCGGATGTATATATAGACCGCCTCACGCTAACCGTGAATGCAACCTATCGATAATAAATTCATTAATAAAAGCTAAATTGTTGGTGAGCGGGGCAAATATTCGAACATGATGATATCAGGAGACTTTAATTACCCTGATATCAAATGGCATAATAATGTTGGTTTTTGTGATGGTGATGTAACATCATCTCGTGTCGAGTTTATTCGAGCTCTAGATGATTGTTATGTTGCACAAGTGGTGGAATTAGAAACATTCGGAAATAATATTCTGGACTTAGTGTTAGTAAAAAAATCATTGGTGAAGAATAGATATTCCATTAGAATTAGTTATTATATTTTAAAAAATAGTTCTAATATATTGAAGTAAAATGAAAAGTTTTACTTGAAAACGTTATGAAAAAAATTTTTAAATTATACGAAATGAAAAATAAAATTAAAAGTAGTGGCACCATTATCATCATCTAAAAAAGATAAGCTACATGCTACCCTTAGATGGAAGTTTCAATTAAAAGATGAGTTTTCCAAGCTGGGAAACGGACAAGCAAGACGAGCATACAGATTAGGCGACTATGAAAATTTAAACAGTGAGCTAAATGTGAAAAGTGGGTAGTGGTCATAATGGATTTGATCGAGCTATTAAGAATAACGAAGAATATAAGACAGAAAATAAGCTTAAACATCAGCTGTTTTCAAAAATTAGAGCGTCATCAAAAGACAATGCAGTCCGAGGCCTGCTAATAAAAGACTACCGTAAAATATGTAAGAAAATTCGCAAATTGGTTAAGCTGTGTCGGCTTGAACTCGAGCGAAGTATTGCCTCAAAAAGTAAATCGGACCAAAACTTCTACACTCGTATATAAACAGACAAAATTCTTGCAAAGAGAAGATTAGAGTATTAGTAAATGACGGCATTGAGTTACAAAATGGACAAGGAATTGCTGACTGCTTGAATGAACAATTCCATAGTGTTTTCACTAAAGGAGCCAGGTTAAGACCATTACCGTTTTTCGCAAAAAGATCAGCTAACAGTATTCAAATAGATTCCAATTGTTTCAAAAAGAAAGACGTGCTAGAAACAAAATCACCTGGAATCGATAATGTTCACCCTTACGTATTACGTGAGTGTATGGAGCCACTGTCGCTAGCTTTTTCATTGGTATACAAAATATCGTTTACATCAGGCCAGATACCATCAACTTGGAAAAAAGCGAATGTTTGCCCTATCTATAAAAAAGGTACAAAAAGTACTCCGTCAAATTACAGACCAGTCTTATTGACATCTGTCCCGGGAAAGGTAATGGAAAAAATTGTGAAAAGACTAATGGTTCAACACCTTGATGAGAATCATCTGCTATCAATCCACCAACATGGCTAAGAGGCAAATCATGCTTAACGAACTTGCTTGAAACTATTGATATAGTAACAGAAGCAACAAATCGTGGCTTTTCGGCCATATTGGTGATGTTAGACTTCGCAAAGGCGTTTGACACGGTGCCACATGAAGAGCTATTGTACAAATTGGAAGCCTATGGTTTTGATGGCCTTATCCTTGATTGGCATAAAAGCTTTTTGTTAGATAGGCATCAAAGAGTAGTTATGGGTGAATACTTGTCAGAGTGGAAGAAGGTAGAAAGTGGTGTTCCTCAAGGGTCAGTCTTGGGACCACTACTTTTCTTAATATATATTAATGATATGCCAGAAAAGCTACATCACTTTTGTAAGATGTTTGCTGATGATAGCAAACTAATAGCAATTATCAAGAACAATCTTGATAGAAAGATGCTGCAAGATGATTTGAATAAATTGGTAGAATGGACAGCTGAGTGGCGAATGGTCTTCAATTTCGATAAATGCAAGGTAATGCGAGTAGCTGATGATAAAAAAAAAAAAATAATGATCAAGTCGAGTCATGCAAGATGAGCGACCCAGTATCTGGAATAGTGCATATTCTTGATGAATCACTTTCGGAAAGAGATCTCGGAGTCCAAATGAAGTTCAATCTTAAGTGGGACGACCAATGTAAGATAGCAGCTATGAGGGGCAACACAGTACTTGCTACAATCCACAAAACATTTAAATCAATGGATGTCAAAATGCTCAGCTCACTGTACAAGACTTATGTAAGACCACATTTGGAATATGCTGTACAAGCGTGGTGTCCTTACAATAGCAAGGATATCAAGTGTCTTGAAATGGTACAAAGAAGGGCCACGAAGTCAATACATCAACTCAGATATATGACATATGAGGAGAGACTAAGAAAATTAAGGCTGCAAAAACTGTCGGAAAGGAGAGAAAGAGGAGATATGATACAGATGTTCAAATTCGTCAGGGGCTACAATAAAGTAAACTGGTTTCATCTAAACATGCCTGCTAACTCACTCTCGCAGACTGGACCGGCTGGGTCCATTAGAGGGGGTTCACATCGTTTAAGACAGCAACGAACAAATTGCAGAAAAAGAGAAAACTTTTTCACAAATAGAGTGGTGAAAGGATGGAACAAACTGCCAACACAAATATGTGAATCCAGAACAGTTAATGGTTTTAAAAACAAGTTTGACAAAGCGCAAACAATATAAGCTACCATAGCTTGGAGTCTACTGTCTCTAAGCTTCGTAACTGACCAAACGTGGGTCATTTACTGTAGTTACTCTTTATTATTATTATTATTATTAATTATTTCTATTAAAACTGAAATTAAATGGAAACTTAGCCAATTTTTGACACTCGTAAATTTGCTTACTGTACTATTAATGACTGTGAAAAAGTTCTTGTTATAAAAAAATTTTGTTCTTAAAAAGGTATTCAATTTTTTTTTAAATTTAGAAACAATGTAAAGCTTTGCGTTAAATTTTTCAATCAGCAATTATTAAAACTAAAATAAAAACTTCTCAAATTCAATTTTTTTTCATCTAAAGAATTTGTTTATTTCAAATTTTCAGACTAATTAATTCATTTTAAACATAATTTGAATAATTTTTTCCAACTTAAAAATTCTATGATCACAAGAGCTATTCAATTAATCGAACAAATTTAATTAAAGTGGAATATATTTAGCAATTGAAAATAAATTGAAAATAAATGTATAAAATGATAAATTCTAGCAAGAAACAAATTTATCTAAAAATTTTGAGACAAATGCAAAAAGTTGATAGAAAATTTTAAGAACAGTATTCTATTCTGAAAAATAAAGTTTAAATTTTTGCCCATAGGAATATGATATTTAAGTTGTTTGTATAGCTTAATATAATTATATACACAATATCTGTATGCTTTTATTAAACACATTGGCCTAAATTTACCGTTTGATTTATTCAAAGGGATATATCGAACTTTCAATCAATCGATATTGCTAGAAAAAACAATTGAACAATGGAAAATATTTCCTAAACAAGATAATCAAAAGTAAGTGAAAGTTTGCAAAATTTTTGTCTACAGACAATTTGAAAATTTTGGCTACAAAAATTCCATTAAGCTTTTCTGACTTTTAATTTATTTATTTTTCATATTTAATAATTGAAATGTCAAACTATTAGCTTGAATTCTCGATATGATTTGTCGGACCATAGGTATCCTAGTCTTAAATTTTATCATCTCTTATAAATACGGTCTATTCAGTCATAAAATTTGGTCAAAATCGTTTAATTTTTTGTTTCTTTTTTTTATTTTAATCAAAACCAAAACAAACGAAAACTGAAAATCATTAGGAAAGATTGTTTAATATTAGAATTAAAAGAGATTTGTATTCTTTTCTGTCCAAAACTCCCCTAAAATTATCGCCAAGCAAATCCTATGAGCAATAGGTTTCATCAACCAAGTCCAAATCTATTTGGTTCATATGTTTGAAAAGATTATCTAGTTAAAAGTTTCGATAATCAAAAAGCACCATTATAAAAGTTTAGCATTTGAATTAGTAATTTTTTAAAAAAATATCAATGGTCCTAGTTTTCTCGGTTTAATAATCTAAAGATTAATTCACGCAAAAACAAAAAATTCTAGTAGATTTTTGCTAAGCTCTTTTTCCTTTTTTTGTTTAATTTAAATCAATAAATTTTTGTCAACTTCCTAAATTGATGATTTTTTTTCATATAATTGATTGACATTTTATCTTTCAAATTTATTACTAGCCATTTTGCATAAAATAACATGTTTAATCTAGACTACTTCAATAATATATGCCAAATACTACCGATCCATTGTTTTAATTGCATTAAAAAATTAATAGTAATTTTTTTTCAGCTTAAATTAATAGTAATTTTTTTAGTTTTTTCAACTTTTTTAAATTTTAATGATATTTTTTTTCAATTTAAATTCTTAAAGCATTCTTTATTGCTCTTTTTTCAAGCTTTTAAATAAATATTTTAAAATTAATTTTAAAAGGTTGATTTATCTTTTCACAAGAGATTTATATTCCTGAGCTTTTGGTGGAAATTAGTTATTTAAATTTTGTATTTAATTTTTATGTCAAATTTTGAAACCCACGAGTCAATTTTTTCAGATTTAAAAAAAGTAAAATAATTTTTATCGTTGTTGGTTGATTTATGTTTCTTTTTGTATACGCAATCTATTTTTTTATTTAAGCTAAAATTAATAGCATTCGGCTTTAATATTTTTTAATTTTGTTTTCATTTAAAAATATATCACCCTTTCGATCTCTGAAACAAATATTCTTCTCTTTAGATTTGTCTTAATTTGAACCAGCAGTTGCTGAGCAAATTCAATTAAGTTATGCTTTTGGGTTTAAATAAGTTGATGTTTTAAAAATATGATTAATGCTTTTAACTAGGGATCCTTTCATTTATTTAATAGTATCTCTTTTTCAATTTAAAGAATAATAAATAAAGAAAATTTTTGTTTGAACTAAAATAAAAAACAGTGCAAAAATGAAAGAATGTCTAAAATTGGTTCTGTAAATTTTTTGAGCTGGCTCATACATTCAATGTACAATCCAGATCTTGTTTATCAAAAAATTTCAATGAAAATCATAGTGCACAGTATTTGTTTGAGTTGGATTTAGGAAAGCCGTTGAATGTATTAATAAAAAAATTATAAATTTTAATTTTATTTGTAAATCATGCATTTAAAAATTTTTAAATTTTCCAATATAAATTTTAAATTATTGTTTTTTTTAAATGAATTTATCTTTTATTACAAATTTAATTGCTTTAAAAAGCACATCAGAGCTCAAATAATTTACAAAAACTAATTAAATTCTTACAACTAATTATCTGATTGTTTAATATGTTTGTACATTTTTATCGGATAAATAGAAAATAAAGATTTTCAAAATTTACTTATCTCAACTCAGCTATTATTATTTTTAGAAATTTTTTGCTCGGAATCTTAATTGATTGTTTTGAAGCTTTTTCGTAGCTCTAGGTCAAAATTTTATCTAAAATTAAACTAACTAATCTACTGGGATAAAGGTACACAAGTTTAATTAGAACCTTTATTTTAAAATCTAATTTTAGCCAAAAATAATTGAGCTATATATTTCTAAGAAAACATTGGAATCTAAGCCGATAGCAATAGGACCGGCCGGAATAAGGGCAAGACCTTTGTTTTAGCACAAAAAATTTTCTCTAACTTTTTTAATGATTTTATAAACACTATTAAAAGCCTACATAATTTTTTTAACACATTGGATAATATGAGTTAAGTACCGAGCCAAAAGTTATACGGGAAAAATCTTGATTACGTAATTTTATGTTTAATTTATTTATTATGACAATAAAATTATTCATAGTAAATATCTATCTGATTTTGCAAATTTTAATTAAATTTTTTCTTTATCCATCCAAACGCCAGCCTATTCTAGAAAGCAGCTTTGCTCCAAAACAATGAATTACTTTATTGATAAACATATTTTATTCTAAGCTAAATATTTTGGCGATTTTTCTTTTCTTAAAATTATTTACTTTTTTTCTTATTTATTCCGTTTGTGGCATATTGTTCTATTTTATTAATTTATTATTATATCATCAATTTAAAAGGAAAATAAAACACTTTTTACACACTCGCTGATGTTTATCAATAAATTAAAAGGGTAATTTGGTGAGTTTGAAGGCTTTTAAAATAAAGAAGAAAAATCAAGATCAATTTTTAAATCTTTTAAATCAGTTTGCAAATAAAAATAGCAAAATCTCAATCATAAATCAATCGAATGGCACTTTTTTTTAATTTTTAACTTAAATCAATGGTTTATTTACGAAAAGTTAAGCCATTATTTATTTTAATTTACTAGGAACTAATTAATTTGGTAGTAACAAGGCCCATAAAATTTACAAATAGTAAAAAGTCAGATATTTTGAAGCAAAATTAAAATACTGATAAAAATACTCTCTAAAAATCAGGCAATAAAGAAAGGTTTTTTTTAGAAATGCGGACTCTTTAATGTACATAGACCATCGCGTTTTCTAATTAATTTAAGATTTCATCATAAAAAGATAAGAATTCTACTTTTGTTCAAAAAAATAGATAATTTTTTTCTTCATTAGAGCTATTATTTTTAATATTTGAATCAAGAAGATATGGGCTGTTCTCTATTTAAATTGGGAAAATAGAACTAAAAAAATTCAGAGCCATTCTAGGTATTTTTTAATTTAATAAAATCATTAAAATTTTTGAAAGATTTAACCACTTCAATTTTAAGTTTAGAATTATTCTAAAAAACTAATAAAAAAATCTAGTTTAGAAAAAAACATTTTTTATTATGCAATTAATCTTCAACTTGGTTATGTTCATTAACAACAGCTTGGTTCCAAACAAATGAATTAAATTAATAATTTGTTTTTTGTTCAACGCATCAATCATAAAATTGGATTTTTTTGAATCATTTGCAAATATGATTCAAGGTTAATAACTTTTGAACAAATATAAAATAGTTAATTTAAATACTGATTAGATAATATTTTCTATTTTTTTAAAACAAAGATGTAGAGGTGTAGTATTAATGTTGAATCACAGCAAATAAATAGACTCTTTTAGTAAATTAGAAGCAAGTATAAAAATTAATTAGCATTTTGGAAATTTTTATTTTTACAAATTAAATACCACCAGTTTGTTCTAAATTTCACTAAAAGTATTTCAAAGTTTCAAAAATAAATAAATTCTATTTTCAATAAATACACAGAGTGCAAGCTTGATATTTACAGTTAATTAGTGTAAAGCCAAGATTTCTATCTGACGATATTCGGTTTCTTGAAACTTTGATTAATTTTAACGCTAAAAATCGAATTATATTTGGATTCTAGAAGAAGCTGAGCACATGTAAAGCGAGATCCAAACAGTTTGACTGGATCGAATAACTTTTCATGTCTATTCAAAGATTAAATTATCAAATACTATAAATTATATAATAAGAATAAATTTTTGAGATTATTTTTAATTTTATTTGTAGCGGCAGGTAAGCAATTTACTATGAAATCTTGAATTTTAGCCCTTATTACTAAAATTGATGAATACAAATTGGGTTTTTTATTATTCAAAATAGTGAGTTCGGGTGAAAAACTAATGCGGCCTATGGCGTGAATATTTTTCAAATTTAAATAATTGCCAAAATTTAGGCTGAAAAAATCAACTCGAGAGCATTGATGCTTATCAACCTTTGGTTACGTTTAGTTATTTTTTCTAGTTCAGAGTTAACTAATAGCAATAGTTTTTTTTTTTATTTTCAACAAATAATTTATTAAATCCTTGAAAAATGAATTAAATCAAGAAGCCCAGAGCTTCGAAGCCAACTTGCATATGATTACATCATTACCTGATATAATCCACTATTTATAAGGATTTTTCAAAATAGTCTAACTAAGTAAATTAAGCTAATTGCCAAAAAGAGCTGACTTTAAGGTGTTTTCTATTTTTCATTTTAAAAATTTTGAAAATTTTGAAAATAATGACTATGAAAAATAAATTGTTTTTAGTCTAAATGAATTAAGAATTCTTAGTCTGTAAATTAAAAGAAATATTTTGCAAATATTGTGTTAATTAAAGGTTGTTCAAGAATTTACTAATTTTTAGTAAAAAAATGACCCAAATGAGCGCAAATATCTTCTTATTTATTCAACTGACATTCAAATCAGTCAGTGCTCGATTTGTTGTGGTAATTTTAGACCGCAAGATGAGCGTGAATAGCCGTGATACTGATCGAAATTTTTTTTAATAAAAAAATAGTATAAGTTGAGCATCTCCAAGGAATATTAACAATATTAGAATCAAGCAAAAGAAATAAACTTTCACGCTTAGCATTTATCATATTTTCTTATTTTATTTAGGCTCAATAACAAAACCCATAGGAGATATTTGATTTTTATTTTCTAAGATTCAAGCGAACAAAAACAAGTCGGAATAAAATTCTCTAAATTTAAAAATTAAGTTAAAGATAAGAAGATTGACTGGGTATTCGTTGAGTCCTTAAAATTAAAAAAAAAAGATCACGAAGATAAGATAAATGGCTTGGACAACTAAGGCATATTTTCAACAGGGAAATCACGCATATTGTAAAAGCTTGTCCTATTTGCTCTACTTGTGTCTATTTGAAATTGCTAATACTCGGGACAAATTTTATTAAACATAAAAAAAAGAAAACCTAATTTTCTGAAGTGGTATTTTTTGTTCTAAAGAAAGCCATCGATCTCGGAGTATATTTTTGCTAAGCTCGGTCACGAATATCATCTTATTTTAACAAGTTGTTTTCTCAATTGGAGTCTTAAATTTCTCAAAGAAAAGCCGGCAAGCATTGACCACAATTTTACACTTAAATACTTAAACATTTAAAATTAAACTGATCCTTTTACTAATCTTTCTTTACAGCTGAAGCTATTTGCACGGTAGACTTTTTCTAGTAGTCAAATTCTAAAATAAACTTGTAATCTAAGTTTCCCAGTCGATTTTTGGTTCGATTGGTAAGCTCTAGGATTGCAATATAGTCACGAACAACATTTGAGCCGATTTCGGTCTTTGTTTTTCATAAAAAGACTTAAAGTTTTATTTTATTAAAGTATGCGTAATATTTATTAAAGCAGAGAAAATTGATATGGGTTAAGAAAAAAAAAATATTTTAAATTTTATATGGGGTCCTTGGCAAGTCTGAGCAGTGAATGAATGTAATTACCTCTTCCTTTTGGTAATAGAATTTAAAACTTTTTTTTACAAGACAAAGTAAGGAACAAAAGGTTTACATTTAAATGAACCAAGCAATTGTATTTGTGTGGATTGTTTTACCTATTGGTAAGGTGGGTTTTATTCAATAATTTTTTTAGTTTTTGGGTATGAATACGAGTTGGGTAAGTCAAAAATATTGATATTACAAAATTTAAATAGGAAAAAAAAATTAGTTTTAAGTATGAATGCATCTATCTCACGCTAATCCGTGAATGAAATTCTATATCTTTAAATATTTGTTAATTATCTCATATTATACACATATTCAGTGAACAAGTGAAATCTCGGATAACCGATTGCAAATTTTGTCAATTTTAAATTAAATCGGAACATATGTTTACGCAAAACTTCGTAGCAGTCACAAAATAAATCCAAAAAACATTTAAAATTAAATTAAATTTTCATATTTTTTTTAATTCAAATTTCTCAAAAGCTAAATTGAGCTTTAAATTTAGAAAAAAAAAATTTTTTGTCTGCTTTAGATATTTTAGAGAGAGATAAGAAGAAAAAATTTTTGGTAAAAAAATTATTTTGATTATGGACGAGCCAATAATGGATACCAGAACGGAATCCCGATCATCGCTATACCAATATGACGATTCTGTATCAGATTTCAGCTCAGAGTATAAACTAGACAATTTCGATCCTCAACTAGATCTTTCGTACCCAGTCGCTGACTCCAAGAATTTGAATGACACACTTTTTTATGACATAATGGATGCCACTCAAACAAATGATGAATCAAATGAATTTCGAACCTTAATTGTTAGTCTTGGCCTGGTCCTGGTCTCATTTGGAATTCTGTCCAGTCTTCTCTTTATTCTTCTTATCTTATGCCGCAAATCAAAGCGCAAAACTTCGTCTACTCTAATCATGTCATCCATTTGTCTGGCCTACATTTTATTTTTTATCTTCTACTGTTTTAAAATAATTGTTTACTTTAATGTCGAAACAATTATTAAATTTCACAACTATGACGTGACTGAAAATTGGATCTTTGGATCTTTTTTGTGCAAGTTTGTTCACTCTTCGCCAATATGGTGCAAAATTTTCACTCGTCTAAGCATCCTGGTTTTGATTGTGATGAGAATTTTGAGCCTCTTGATCCGCAGAAATTGTGTCTCTAATTCAAAAAGCCCACAAGACACCAACATAAACGTAATCAAAAACAAATATAAAAAAAGCATGTTGGGCCTGAGCCTAATCAGAAGATGTTTCGAATGTCCGGTCCTACTGGTCATAATCGCACTTGTTTGGATCATCAGTTTGCTGGCGTCAGTGCCTCTTTTTTTCTCATACAAATTGAATGATGTGACCGATCCGCCAATTTGTGACTCTGTCTACCAATTTCCAGATGATTTGAAAAAAGTGGCCAATTTTTACTTTAACTACTTCATCTACGGATCCATGGTGCCCTGCTTTTTTATCCTTCTATCATTAATTGTCCTATCACTATTTCAACTACCTCGAGGGTCTTCACACTCGGCCAAAAACTCAAAATCCCACTCAACAGATTTGGTCAGCCCAAAAGAGACCAGATCGAACAATTTTCTGCTCTGGCTGGTCGTGATTGTGCACTTGGGCACTTCTTTTCCCCAAGAGCTATACCGATACGTTCAGCTGGTGAACACAAATGTTAACGACCCTGTTTACATTGAAATGGTCCTGCTTAAGCCATTAACTCTCGCTAGGCCCTATTATCTAATTCAACTGCTTTACATAAGCGAGTTCGCCTTGGTTCCTCTGATTTTTTTGACCTTTTTTACCTGTTCGAGCAAATTGGACGATTTTAACTCTGAATATGGCGAGCCTAGTAAAAAAAAACTGACCCAGACTTTAAATTTTTGCTGCTATGACTACAATCTTGTTGGGACGGCGGACAATGGTGAAAAAAATTTATTCAACAACACGACTGACCAGAGCTTGAATGACGCACTTTTGGACAACCAGAGAAGTGAGCTGAAAAGCTCGGATGGATTGGCCAGTCGTGAAATTCCGATTGACAAAGATCAAAATTTTTATGACCCGAACAATGAGAACGTGCTGCACATTATTCAGCATCCTTCTTGGCGAATAAACATAAAACAGCAATCGAACTCGTCGGGCAAAAACTCAAGAGGAAATAAATACGCTAATGAAACTAATGGGTCCGTGCAATTGCCGTTTAATTACATGAAATCCAATATGTGATCTTAAGTTGCATCAAATTTGAGAACAAATCGGCATTTAAGATCGATATAAAACAAAGTGAACCAAATAATGGACAATGTTTAGTCATCAACAACAAAAAAGATTCTACTAAGTTTTATTTTTGTAGAAATTCTAAATTTTCAAAAAAGTTATATTTTATGTAGAATTTTAGATATTTAATTAATTAATTAATAAAAATGCACAAAAAAGATACTCGTTATTGAAATTAGAGTCAAATAGAATATTGATTATTCTTAGGACTTTTAATTTTCAATTAAACTGTTAAATTCGCTTTTTAACTTTTCAGTTTAGATCTAGATTTCAAGGAAAAATTTGTTTAATTTTTTTCTTCTTAATTTTCTTAAAAGTATAAATATTTTTCTTGTTTGAAAGTTTTAAATTTTTTTAAATAAAAACGTGGCTATAAAAAATTTTCAATTTATTTATTTTCAAGTTTTAATTATAAATTTGACTCGATATTGGGATGCGTAAAACTAATTATTGAACTAATTTTATTTTAATTATAATTAATTATTTTCTTTTTGTTTTTCGTGATTATTAAATTTGACATCAAATTTATTCTATCATGATTTTTCTACCCTTTTTTAAGAAAAATGCTTTCTTAATACTCAATCTAAATTAAAAAACATAGAAAAAATATGAAATTATACAAAAAACTTAAACCATAAAAATTAACTAAGTTTATTTTCTTCAATGATATAATTACAAGGTTTTACCTGTTGCTCCGCTGCCAGAATAATAAAACTAAAAGAAAAAGAAATTAGTATTGATTATTTAATTGATTGATTTATTTTATTTTTTATTTTGAAAAATTCTTATTAAAAATTGATTTTAAAGAATTTTTTTCATAAGTGTTGATTAAATGATTTAATGAATATTTCTGTACAGTATGTCATAAAAAGTTAGAATCAAACTCTTTTTTCTATTTGATTGTTTTTTTGTTCATTATTTCGTTAACTCGGCTATTTCTCTTTCAGTCTTTGTCTGATTTTTCAAAAAACTTGCAATTTACCATCTCTGTTGATCAGTTATTTTATTTTTACCCATTTTTCTCTATTTTGTGAGATTTTTAGGTAGTCTTACTTTAAAAAAGCTATTATTTGAAAAAATTCATAGTTAACGATTTATTTTATTGCAAAAAAAACAATATTTTTATTTTTTTCAACTTGATTTTAACTTTTTGTGACATACTGTACAAACAACATTTCTTGTAAGTAAAACTTGAATTAATGAATTTCAATGAATTTGAATATATTTTTTTTCTTAATTTTTTAATTAAATATTTATTTTTAAAGTTGTAAAAAAATTAATTTATATTATGTAATCTAAAAAAATGGATTAAGACAATTATTTGAACACTTTCCTTACATGGGACTGAAAAGAAGGGTTGTGCCTTTCGGAACTGTCCTGAGTATCCACACAAATTATATTTTAAAGACTGTTATCGAATATTCTACTTAATATTTCTAGAATGATTAAATTACTAGGACTGTTTCAATAAAGGCGTAGCATTGCGACCCAATAATTGTATTTAACTGAGAGATACATTAAATTGTGAATCTATATTACTGAACTTATAATTTTTTATTTTCTAAAAAAAATTAATTAATTATTAAAGTATTTTTTAATATTTTATCTAATTTTTAGTGAATTCAATGTCTAATTGAAATAATAATAATTAATAATAATTAATAATTTATTCAGGAAACACCGCGAGGGTGATGTAAAAAAAAAAATAAAATAAAATAAAAAAAGTAAATAAAAGTAGGGTTTTGTCTTTCTAAATAATTTTAGAGAATAAATTAGAATTTTTTTTTTTTTTTGAAATAATATGATAAATTTTTAAATCTAATTTTACAATTCACCTTAAAAGTGAAGTTACTCTAAAAAAAGTCAATCTGTACAACAATTGTCAACACTTTCAGATTCACAATTTTATAAATTACAAGCTATTTGTAATTAAGCTATAAGATCTAAGCTTCCATTTGACACTTCTTCAGAAATGTTATTTAACGAAGAGGCACAAAATTTCAAATTTTCTTCGAATCCTACCGTTAATCTTATCCTAGTCTGAAATTCTCTTGCACCGTAAAGTCTATTCGTAAAGTTAATTATAAAGAATTAAAAAAAAATTTCGAATAATTCTATTCCTTCCTATTATTTTATTAATATTTCTTTAATAATCTAATTTCAATAATCAATTTGAATCTTGAAGCTATTAACTGTCCCTGCTGATATTGCTTCTATTAGTTACTTATTCCATGATTCAACAAATCTGTACCCTAAAAATTGAATAATGTATTGTCCTTTTTTGTTGATCTTTTCTTACTAGTTTATGATTAACATTTATTTTATATATTTGTTTATTTGTAAAAAGTTACTTAAGAATAATAAAAAAATTAAAAGTTTGATTGAAATATAAAAATTTATTGGTATAAAAAGGTAAAAAATTAAAATTGAAAAAAACCATGACAGTTAAAAGATTTTTAAGTATTGGATGTTTCAACGGTGAAAGAAGACAAATTAAGATATCTAATAGAGATTGAAAAGCTTCAGCTTAAAAATCAGAAATCAAATGTGTATTAATTCATCAACTCATACATATATTCTTAGGATTAAGATAAAAAGAAATTATCTAGGTGGAAAAAATTATTTTTTTAAGACTTTAAATAATGAAAATGAGTTGATTCAAAAAAATTTATTATAAAAAAAATATTTAAACTTTCATCCACATATATTAAAAGCTTTAAAAGAAAATTGAATCTCACTGAGAAATAACTAAAATTATTTTTTTGTCCAGATATATAAACACAGTTTTTAAGGTAATAGATGGGTCCTACTTAAGTTAAGCTACGCAATAATGGACTAATAGACAACTTTTTGTTTCATTCAATATTACAATTATCATTTTTTGATTATTTTATTATGTAAATATTTTCTATTCAATTATTAAAATTTTTAATCAATTCAGCTTTTCAATTTTTCAATTATTCAATTTTTCAAATATTTTTAATTTTTCTAATGTTAGCTCAGATTTTATCAAAATAAATCTAACTTCAAAATAAACCCTAGATTGACAAAATTTATTTTTGGTTTAGATTTGCTTAACTTGGAATTTATTTTGTTTTAAATATTTTGATCCATATACTGGATCTTTTCAGCTTTTTCAATAAAATATTTCCAATGCTAATTCGCTTTGTTTTTTATTATGTCATACTATTCATTATTTATCTTTTGGGAAATAAAATATATTTAATTAAAAGAAATTTTTATTTGAATTAATTGGAATAGCAAGATACTAAATAGTAAATTAAGTCATCATTATTTTGAAAAAATTAATAAGTAAAAAAATTGAATGATTGAATAGTTGTTTTGATTAAGTTTTAAAAAATAAACTATTTTCCATGAATGTTAGTTACCGTATACCCTTGCAGTGAGATGCGTGCCTTTAAACCCGAATATCAGGTTTTAAACCATGCGCCGACTACCATCTTACCCATGTTATAGGGTTATTAATAAGAAGACCATGTCTTTAAACCTGGTATTCGGGTTTAATTGCATCGTTTATAACCAAAAATCAAAAAAAGACCCAGGGTTTATACCCAAAAGTCAGATTCAAAAGCAGCGTTAAAAAATAAAATCTACGAGAACGCTAAATTTAGGTTTTGGTTTTAAGAGCTGGGGTAAAAATTAAAACAATTTTAAAATAAATAATTAATTTTAATTATTTTTTTAATTAAAAAAATTGAATGTGTATCTTTCAAATTTATAAATCTCTTTTTAGAAAAATAAATGGAATCTTGAATTCTAGAGCGAAATTGGCTTTGGTATAAAATGATGCATTAAAGAGTTTATAGCAAGACGTAATAAAATCGTTACGCAAAAAAACCCGCGGTCTTCCTTCCAGGCCTGTTTGCGGCTCCGATCCATCCGGCCATTATTTTTTTTTTTCATTTTAAATTATTCAAAAATTTAAATTATTTATTTTAAATTTTTTTGCATGCAAATTTTTGGCATGGCCGGATGGGTCGGTTAGGTCGCCGGATCGTTGGCGTTATGTTTTTATTAGAACCTTTGTATTACCAAAATCGAGGTTCCTGCAATTTAAAGAAATTGCATTCGATTCTCAATTTGGCAAGACATATCAAGAACTAACTATAAAAATCATTAGTAAATTGTCTCAGTTAAGTTCCTGTAAAGGCTATTAGGGAACAAATAATTTGTATCATGATTAATCGGCACAAATTAATTTAATAATATTACAAATATTAAATAATAGAAATATTTGAAAAACATTTAAATCCTAAATTTTTTTGTTGCAAATGATTTATTATCTGATAGATTAGGAAGAAATTATTTGGTGATTTAATGTTGTTTTTTCACTAATATTTCTGAAAAATCATCAATATAAATCAATAACAATTTAAATTACTGGATTTTTAAAACTTTTTTTTATCTTTAATAAAATTAATAATCGAAAAAAATTTGTTATTTACTATGATATTCATTCTAATTTTTTTCAAAAAATGATAAATTGATTTTAAGACTTGAAGAAGCAACCATTTTTTAATCCAAAATATTTAAAAGAGCATAAAAAGTAATTTTACTAAGTAATCACTTTCTTAAAGAAAAAGATAAATATTAAATTTTAAAATTTTTGATTTTGAAATCGGCCATACATTAGACTAAAATATACAAATAAAGGATATTTGTAATAAAAGATGAACATGAACTCAACAAAAATATGCTCTCAAGACACTAGAGAAACGAAAATTATTTAAAAATTGAATAAAACACCTTGTCAAATAAAACGACACTTTTTAAAAAACTTTCATTAATCGAGAAAAAACTTTTTTAAGTACTATAATATGTAAACTTTAATTTGTGAATAAAAATTAAATTTATTAACGATCTGCCATTTTTATAATATTTAATTAAAATTGGTAATTTTACAGAGAGTTTGTAGAATTGATTATCACAAGCCAAATTACCTAAAGTATTAGTAAAAAAAATTGGAAAAATTTAATTTAGATTTTTGTTCCAAGTTTCACAATGTCTGTTAAAGAAATTTCAAAAAACAAAATGAAATTTTTTTTAAGTATTTAAAGCGCTGGTATGAATGTTTTATTTTGTAATGAAATTCGCATAGCTGTCAAGTTCAAAATATGGCAAACAAGTAAAGCGAAAAAGATTTTGAAATTTATAATAACATAAATTCTATTTGTTTATTACATCTGATGGTTGTGAGATCATTTAATTTATAATTAATTTAAGGAAATATTGTTTCAAAATTTACAAGCCCTAAAAATATATGATAAAAATTCGCTTATTTGTTCTTAAAATTTTTATTCCATTATTTTTGATAATAAAAAAATTTAGTGAAAAGTCCCTTAAAAAAAATTTTTAATTTAATTTAAATTTTCTAATTCTGTCGATAAAAATAAAAAAATTAAAAAAAATCAAATTCAAATAGACATAATTGATATTTTCTTTTTCTTTTAAACAAATTAACAACTCCCTGATTTTAACTTTAAATAATCAAATTTTCATTTTCCTTATCTTCAAAAGCAACAATTTAATCCATTAACAAATAGATTTTGAGTCAATTTTTGTTTTTATTTTTCTTATATAATTTTGCTGCAAAATATTTTTAAATTTGTAAAGTGATTTAATTTCAATTTTTTTAAATTTTTTTAAACCTTGAAATACTAAAACGATAATTTTTATGACTAGAGGAGTGATTGAATAAGAGGATTCGAAAGAACTAAAATTTGGATAGATTTTTAGTAAAATGGTTGATAAGATTTTGGAAAATTTTTTTGATTTTTTCAATGAACTTGAAAAAAAAAAAATTAAGCCAAAAAAGGAAAAAGGTAAAGTTTTCAAGACTATGGATGAAATATTCAATTTAAATATTAAAGATCAGGAAGCATTGATAAATTAAATTTTTGTCTAATATAAATTTTTTACTGTTTGAATTGAAAAATACAAATTATTTATTTATTTTTTTAACCTTTTCTAAATTAAATGTCATAACTTTTAATTTGGGTAACTTGATCATATTGATCCTTCAAGTTGATTTTAATACTTTTTCCCATAAATATCTTCTTGAAATAATTTTAAACTTGGATTAATTATTTTTTATTAATTCCGCTTCACTATTTTTGTTACCTAGTGAGTTAGATTATTGCGATAATCGGAAATTGTTTATAAAATGAACCGAATTATTTTGAGATCGTCATTAAATTTTCTTTCTTACGCACTAAAAATTGTGTCATCAAAAGCAAAGGACCAAAATTTTGGATATTAATCAACTATTTGATTTTATGAACATATTCTCAGACTCTTGCTAATTATATGTCAGAAAATTTTGGCTTAAATAAAAGAAAAATTAAAATATTGATTTCATTAATTTAAGCTTGCTGGATAAAATAACTTGAGCAATAAAAATTAAATAAATATTCAAGCTATTATTTAGTCTATTTTAAGTGAATTTACGAAAATAAAACTTGAAATTCAATCAAGTTTGCATTGTTTATTAGATAACATCAATTCTAATTGAATAAATCACTAGGGATTTTTTTTTATTTCCTATTTGTTTCAATAAGTTTGCCTAAAATGTAATCAAATGATAATAATAAACGCCTTTGAATTTTTTTTCCTGGAGGAATAACTGAAAGTCTTCTTTGCATTGGGCGTTTATAACTATTATTTACATAGAGGGTTTGAATATAATTGTCGTCGAATTTATCCAAATATTTAAGGGATTACAAGTCAAGTTTAGTAAACAAAATAGGAAATAAAGTTAACTATTAATCTTCTGTTTGCTTTTCCTATTGATTTGACCACAATTTTAGCAATTTTCTATTTGCTTGTCACTACTTTTAAAATAGAACTATCTTGAATCTAAAACGTAATATAGATAATTTTGAGATCATTTTCATTCAATATTAAATTTTACTTTATAAAAATTGTACTTGATTAGCAAAGAAAAATATTTTTTTTTATTAATAGCATAAATTAAGGATATATAATTAAAGATTTCTTAAATTTTTTAGTGCCGTTAAAATATCACATTTTTTTTTCAATTTTTATTCTTTTGTAAGTTCATTAGAAAAAGACTACCGAAGACATGCACTTTCGCAGATAAATATCAAACAGAAATTTTTTTAGAAGAATTTATTAACGAAAATTCCGACTTAAAGAAGTAAACAATAATGAGTAATCTTATCAAAACAAAACTTTAGGCCTTTATGTTTTAAAGAGTTCTAAGGTATTGAGAAGAGAAAAATAGAAACTTATTAAGATTAATCACTTCAATGAAAATAAGAAGGATTTTTTTATTTAAATAAAATTGTATAGTCTAAAACTACCAATTTTTCATTTATAAATATTTAATCCTAGGTAAAAATAAAAATTTTTGGTCAATGAAGTATCTAAATAATCTTAATAAAATAGAATTTATCATTTAATCTTTAATCATTAATGGTTACTCTACAAGCGGTCCTTAGAGAAATTTTTTCGACTTCTCTTACAAACAACCAAATAAACGCGATCAAAATATCAAAATTTTTATATTTTACTTTTCCTTAAATATTTAATTCAAATTGAAAATTCAAGTTTTATCTTCTTTTCGAATAAATTGTTTTTTTTTTATACCAAAATAAAGCAGTCAATTTTAGATTTTAATTAAAGTTATTTTTCTGTTTGAAATGTTTTATCAGAGTGTAAAATTAAAATTTCCTATTTGAAAACTTATCAGTTAATTATTTTGTTCAATTTATGAAAATTGAGAAGCAAATGTATTTTTGTTTATATAAATTGATTTATGTAAATTAAAACTTGTTTAAAAACTTTATCTCTTGAATATAAATTAAGCGTTCTTTTTTTCATTTAGTCGAGTGTAAATATCGAATTTTTCAAATGCACTAAGTTTTATTATTAGTCGCCAAATGATTATTAATATAATCAAACATCTCAAAAACTTACATTTTAACCTTATTTTTTTCCTAGATATGATAGAGGAAAACAATTCGAAAACAAATTATCTGCAAAATAAAAATTATGTCAAAAGCATTTTACGAATTTTTAAATTCAAAATAACTATTAAAATAATAATTATACTTTTGATAATCAATATATTTATAAGCCTTTCAATACTATGCCAGCAATCGAATTTGAAAATTTTTTACAAAAAATACTGCATACATGACGAGTACATCTATGACGAAAAAGATCTATTAAACTCACTAAACTCGCTCCGTTTGTACAATAAAATAAGCTTAAAACGAACCAAGAGGCCCGCATTGCTCACAAATGATTTAAATTCCGATTTTAAGCTTGACAAGTATTTGATTACAGACTTGAAAACAAGTGGGTTCAAGCTGGGTAGTTTTTATGAACCAAGAATATTGGTAAACAATGAGAAAAGATGCATTAAAAAAAATGACACAATTTTAATAGTATGCCTTATCCATTCTCATAAAAATAACTATTTGAGACGCAAGGCCATGCGGGACACATGGCTCACCATGAATGAAATACGACTCTCTCAGCTTACCAATATAACATATTTTAAATACCAAAAAATACAGATCGAGCATTTGTTTATAATTGGAGGCGGTAATGAAAATGATACTTTTTTGACCATAAAATCAGAATCGAACCTGTACCAAGATATTATAGTTATAGACACGGTGGATAATTATAAGAATCTAATTTATAAGCACTTGACAGTGGTGAATTGGGTGCTTAAGTACTGCTCGAAAGCAACTTTTGTAATGAAAATAGATGACGATGTATTCGTCAATATAAAGTCACTGAGCAAGCACTTGGTGGAAAAATTTTCCATAGAACCAAAGCCGCCAAAGTTCATTTATTGTAATATAAACGAAATGGCTTATCCGATGCGCAAAAATGCTTCCAAATGGTATGTGGATGCACACACGTATCCGTTCACTCTGTATCCAAAATACTGTGAAGGCTTTGCATACATAACAAATGTAGCAACTATGAAGTTGATGCGTGAACAGAGCAAAATAATTCCGCGATTCTGGATTGATGATGTGTATTTTACGGGTCTTTTGTTACACGGGTTACCTGGCATAAAATGGTTCGACTTCAAAAATGAACTTAAATGGTCGTACTACGATTTCTGGGATCTTGGAAATACTCTCAAAATTTATGAGTTGTACGCCAAATTTCTGAAATTTTTTAAAATCAGTGCCATTGATTTTTATTTATCAGATTTTTTTGTTGTTTTGCATTCGCAATTAGATAATAAAGAGATAAATTATAACTTTATTCCAATAGGGTCTAATTTAATTCCGTTGATTAGTAAAACTTGGAATTTTAGTAAAAAAGAAAGCTTAGAATTTTTTAAATGTTTGAATAATAAGAAAAACTTTTTAAGTGTAAATTGTTCAAGTTTATTACCGTCAAATGAAAACAAAACATTTTTGTATATTAATTTTTATGAATTTTGTATTAATTTATGGAAAAAAACTATTGCTTAGATTATTTTGTTATGTTATGATGGATTTTTTTTCCCTGTAAATAAATTAATTTTTTTTTTATAATCTTAGATTTGATTAAGATTAAAATTTGATGAAAATTGTAAAAATTATTATTTAAATTTTGATTATTTTTTTTCAATCTGGTAATAAAATTTTTTTCAAAAAAAATTTTTGTTCTGATAATTTTTTTAATTTTTGTGAGTATTTTGACCACAATTTTTTGATGCTTATTTATTTCATATTTCTTTCATATCCGCCATAATAAGGCAATTTAAAATTTTTGTTCAATTTTCAATTTGCTCTTTTTGCCCAAAAATTTCAAATGCGCAATTTGATTGCATTGCGTATTTGCAATTTTTTTTGCATTGAAATTTGAAAGCGATCAATTAATGGACTGACAAAAAAAAATAAATTTTACTGACTAAAAAGACTCAATCTACTGAAAAAAAAACTTATCCTTTAAAATAGATTTTATTGATATACAGTGCAGTGAATTATTAAATAGTCATCTCAATATATATTATTATAAATACAATACAATATTACAATATATACTGTAATAAACCAATTCCTTCGCCACCTCGACGAATAGTAACTTAACATTCGTCGAGTTCTAAACGTTGAGAGTGTGCACATCTACACTCTCACTATAAAATGAGATTGTTTTTTTGTGATAAAGTAGATGAGTAATAAAGTGTTTTCTCCCCCATTTAACGTTTCTCATTTACCCCAGCGGCCTTCTCGGCCAAAATCCCCATCCATTACATTGGTGCCCCAAGTGAGTCTCAGACTATATTTGCCCTGAGAAACTCTTGTCAATGCTTTCTTCGTTAGGACATAATTTCATCGTAAGTCACGGACCTTCTACGGGGCGCAGACAAATTAATCCTAAGTCGCGGACTCATGGGGCGCAGGTTAATTTGTCAGAAGTCGCGATGCCCAGAAGGGTCCACTCAGACATCACATTTTCAGCATACAGATAGGACCAGGGAACGATGCTATCTGTCATTCTAGCAGTAAGTCGCGTTCCCAAAAGCGGGGTGCAGACTAATTAGTCCTAAGTCGCGGACCTATGAGGCGCAGATTAATTTGTCATAAGTCGCGTTCCCGAAACGGGGTGCATGCAGAATTGATTATATACACATTACAGACATAGCGATGCATAGCTAAGTCTTACATTCACACACACTATATTTAATAACACGTTTTCACATTATATAAAACGTTGTTTGGGGGTGGAATTATTATTCATTCTCAAAACGCACATTGTTAAAAAGTCAATCAACACTCAACCAAGTGGATCCATTTTAATCGAAGCCAAGATGGGCCTATGGGATATTTTGAAAGTGATAACACATCAGGAACAAGAATCAGGAATAACAAAACGTATAATAAAATTTATTGAAACAAGCATAGCACAAATAACTCCATGCATGAACCGGTGCTGGTGCCTGATCAATGACAACGTCCTGATGTCAACGTTTGTGGCAATCATAACAATAATTATCATGATAATGTGGACAACTATTTTGAGTTACAAGAGACAAAAGAACAACAACTTCACCTTCGTCTGTAATAACCAAAACAACAACGCAACGAGCCAACTACCTACAGCGCTTCCTGTGTTAAACGGTACAACCGCGGTGTCTGCAGCGCCAACGTTATCAAACCGCACACTAACACACCAAAGTAGAAATTACTACCAAATACAAGCCCCAAACGCATTCGACCCAAACAGTGACGACATCAAAGATTGGATCAAAAACTTCGATATGTTCTTCAAAATAAATAACATCCAAGACAACAGAAAAGACATCATGTTTTTGAAGCTTGACCAAGAATGTAGGAAGAACGTTGACGAATATCCATTCAGCGAATACGACAATCAGGCTTACCAACAATTGAAATCACTGCTGATCCAATTATACGAACGTAAAGAGAACTCAAACCCGAAGAGATCCTTCTTAGAAAGAAGACAACTCGAGAATGAGAACGTTCACCTGTTCGTGACGCAACTCCGCATTCTTTCAAAGAAGGCATTTCCAGGAGTAGATCAAAACGTAACAGACACTTTCATAGCAGATCAATTCATCGATGGTATAAAATCGACAGAAATCCAAATCAAGTTAAAGGTTGCACGACCAACATTGAACTCCCTGAGTGAAATTACAGAGTTAGCATCGAGGTACGAAGAGGTCTTGAACACAACACCCAGAACAAGCATGCATGCAAGAAAAATCAACACGGAATCGAACTATCCAATTCAAGACCAACCAAGAAACATAAGTCCAGATTCGAGACACGTTTCCTTCGAACCGACACAAAGATGCTACAGGTGCAACCAAACTGGCCACATTCGTCCAAATTGTCCACAAATAAGACCAAAATATGATCCCATCCCACCCAGAGCCCTGATTAACAATCTAAATGCACCCAATCATCAATGACTAACAAGCACTTGTCAAATAAATGGAACCAACGTTAAATTTCTATTAGACACCGGAGTAAAGCGAACAATCATCAACCAATCCATAGCCAAAAAGTTAAAATTACCAATAACACCTACATCTAAACAAATGCTTACAGCAATAGGAACCCCAACGAACACTGTCGGAAAAACAACGATTAAATTGACACTAGGCGATCAAACACTTGACACGGAAGTAATAGTGATCGGAAACCTACTCAACGATTGCCTGATTGGATTGGAAACATTAAACAAATTTAACGTTACAAAGGACATCATAGAACAACTGATAATACGTTTGAAATGCACAGAAATCAAAGAGGATGAAATAGACAACGACTGCACCATCAATTTCATGGAAGAGAGAAGAACCGATAAATAGCCCTATACTCGAAAAGCTTCGCACCAAAATCACCAAAGAAGCAGGAGACGTTTCGGCGAAGAGCCTGAGAGACTTAACACCAACAAACGCCATCGAACACGAAATAAGACTCACAGACAACATCCCATTCAGCATCAAACCTAGACCCGTACCTTTCGCAAAACGAAACGAGTTCAAACAGTTAATCACCGAGATGGCAGAGGCGGGACTAATTACAAACAGTCGTTCACCATATTCATCCCCGGTACACCTTGTACAAAAAAGCGACGGAAACGTTAGGCTAACAATTGACTACCGCAAACTCAATAGCCTTACAATAAGAGATTGTTACCCACTTCCACGAATTGACGTTATGCTATCAAACCTAAAGAATGCGAGGATCTTTTCAAAAATCGACTTCGCATCGGGATACTTCCAAATCAGAATGTCCAAAGAAAGTCAACACTTTACAGCGTTCAATTGTGAATTCGGTCACTTCGAGTTCAGAGTATTACCAATGGGATTAACAAACTCAGGAGCAACGTTCCAACGTTTCATGAACGAGATCTTCAAAGACCTTATCGGCAAAATCTGTATGATATACCTGGACGACATCATAATATTCTCAAAGACAGTTGAAGAACATTACGATCACATTCAACAAGTTCTTAATGTCATCCGACAATACGAATTAAAAATCAAGCTTTCCAAATGCCAGTTTTTCGAAACATCGATCGAGTACTTAGGTCACGTAGTCTCCAATGGAACAATAGCACCATCCCCGAGGAAAATAGAAGCTTTGCTAAAATATCCAAGACCACAAAACGTTGACCAAGTAATCAGCTTCATTGGCCTAGCTTCGTACTACAGGAAGTTCATCAGAAATTTCGCAAAAATTGCCGCCCCGCTCCACAAACTAAACCATAAGCACACAAACTTTGAATGGTCACGAGAATGCGAGACATCTTTCCAGGTCCTCAAGAGCTATTTGATGTCACATAAGATTTTGGCAATACCAGACTTCACCAAAACGTTCAAACTAGAAACAGACGCTAGCAATTACGGAATCGGTGCCGTGTTATCACAACAAAGAGGGAACGAACGATTATGGAGACCGATAGCCTACTACTCTAGAGGCCTGTCAAAACCTGAAAAAACTATTCAACGTCAGAAAAGGAATTATTAGCCATCGTAAACTCGATCGAACACTTCCGTGAATACTTGTTCGGCCAAGAATTCATCGTAGTCACCGACCATCAGCCACTACAATGGTTAAGAACGGTGAGAAACCCGGCACCTAGACTCGCACGCTGGATCATACGACTAGAATCATTTGATTTCAAAATCATGTATCGTAAAGGCACCAAACACCAAAACGCCGATAGCCTTTCGAGATGGCCATTAAGATCTGACGACAACGTTAACAAACCAGACAACGATGATTTAATGATAAACATGCTTTACGACGAAGTAGAACAAATAAACACCATTCACTTCCAAGAGATAAACAAACCAGAGTGCCAGAAGTCAGACAGAGACATTGCGTGGTTCATAGAAATTTTGAGAAATAACAAGGAGAAACCAAAAATTGACAAGTTTGAAAACAATATTCACGAATCTTTTTACAATTCATGGGACGAATTTAAATTGATTGGGGAGGTGTTGTATCGAATAGACAAACATAATAACAATTGTGCCCAGTTCGTTGTACCATCTAATGAACGAAAATTAATAATGCAACAAGAACATGCATCAAAATGGAGTGGACACCTAAAATTAGAGAAAACCTTTAATAAGATCCGACAGAAATTTTACTGGCCAAAATATTTCGACGAAATTAAAACGTTTATACTCAACTGCGAGCCATGCCAAAGGTCAACAACTGGACGTAAAATCAAAAACAAGTTGATACCAATAATTACCAATAGGCCGCTCGAAATAATAACATCAGACATTTTAGGACCACTAAAAACGTCCAGAACAAATAACAAATACATTCTTTGTATAATTGACCACTTCACCAAATGGATGGAGTTATTTGCAATACAAAGCGCCGAAGCCAAAACAGTCGCAAAATGCCTCTTTGCGTTTATTTGTAGGCACGGCATACCGGAAGCGGTACTAACCGATCAAGGGACAAACTATCAGTCGGCTTTGATCGAAGAACTATGGAACCTTATGGACGTTAAGAGACTGAGAACATCGCCATTCCACCCACAAACCGATGGAATCAGCGAACGTTTGAACAGGACGGTCAAGAGAATGATAACCTGTTATGTCAATGAAGACCATGACGACTGGGACCAGCAAATAGAAGTTTTAGGTCTGGCCTACAACACTTCCGTCCACGCAACGACAGGCGTGACCCCATACGAACTGATGTACGGGAGAAAAGCGAAGATGCCGCTGGATCTTATTTATCGGCACCCAATTATAAACGTCCCAACTACACCGGACGAATATGCTGATCTAATAAAATTCAAGCTACAAAAAGCCTACGAAAAAGTTAGACAAAATAAGAACGTGCGCATTCGGCGAATGAGACTAAACTACGACAGACACGTTTACGCCGCTGAATTCAAACCCGGCGACCTGGTGTGGGTCAGGAACGATGTCATTAAAAGGGGTCAGTGCAGGAAGTTCACATACAACTGGAATGGACCCCACGTCGTGGAACAAAAAGTAAACCAGGCTAATTATAAAATTCGCCCAATCAAAACAAAAGGCAAGCGACTGATAGTGCATGTAAATAGACTCAAGAGACACTACGGTGGTGGCGAGTTACAATATGAAACAACAAATGGGACTGATGAGGTGTTGAAACAAATAACCCATACGAGAGCCAAACACAGTGCGGCCAGATCAATAGTCAACAAGGCGAAAAGGGCGATGTTGACCCACAAAACGGCCCTTTCGAGCGAAGAAGAAGATCCAAGCGACGACGAAACGTTCAAACCAACCACCCACACGCTGAGAACGACGAGGCCGGACTCCAGACGGTCTCCAACAAGAACAACAAATCAGCGCGCTAGAGCGGTACCCGAACGCTTGAATTATGGGCATCCGAATCGACGATAAACCGGAGCCGGTCATTATAAAAAAAAAAAAAAAAAAAAAAAAAAAATTTTTGTAAGACAAAATCGAATCGTTTTGAATAGTTGACACGTGATACAATGAGCACGAGTCAAATATCTAATTTTTACTCATATAATTTTACGAGGGGCAAGATTCATTTCAAAAAAAAAAAAAAAAATATATAATAAAAACATTTTCATAAGAGTCGAGACGATGAACGCAAATGGACATCAAACGTTGCTGCGAATGTTTCCAATCGTTGACGAAGAAACGTTCGTCGAGTTCGCTACGTATATTTACCAGCGAATCGGTCCGATTCGATATTTTCGAATACTGGACGAAAAGGAGAGGCCGGATACGGTAGCGTTTGTAAAATTCTATGCCGACCAGGATCACGTAAAGCTGTTCGATTACGTTTTCAACGCACCGAGATTCACCTTCGAGGGGAAAGAACACAAGCTCCAAGTCAGACTAAACGTCGACATTTCAAGGGAGACGATGGAGGTCGAGTACCCAAATATGTTGGTTTACATGAGGCCCACCCGAAGCACCCGACCAAAATGGTGTCGGCTCGTCAAACCACGTGGAGCGGACAAAACCGAAGAGCCGTCAGAGCAGAAACGTACCGATAAGAGCCGGCCCGTAGACGCAGTGGCGTCTGAAGAATATGAGGGAATCGCAGTCGCGGCAGCACCAACAGGTGGGAAGACCCAGATAAGCGGCACGGATTCGGCCATTGGTCAACCGAAGCGGGCATTGGGTCCCGGAGCGACTCCAAAGAGGAGGGGGAATTGTGTAATAAACCAATTCCTTCGCCACCTCGACGAATAGTAACTTAACATTCGTCGAGTTCTAAACGTTGAGAGTGTGCACATCTACACTCTCACTATAAAATGAGATTGTTTTTGTGATAAAGTAGATGAGTAATAAAGTGTTTTCTCCCCCCATTTAACGTTTCTCATTTACCCCAGCGGCCTTCTCGGCCAAAATCCCCATCCATTACATTGGTGCCCACAAGTGAGTCTCAGACTATATTTGCCCTGAGAAACTCTTGTCAATGCTTTCTTCGTTAGGACATAATTTCATCGTAAGTCACGGACCTTCTACGGGGCGCAGACAAATTAATCCTAAGTCGCGGACTCATGGGGCGCAGGTTAATTTGTCAGAAGTCGCGATGCCCAGAAGGGTCCACTCAGACATCACATTTTCAGCATACAGATAGGACCAGGGAACGATGCTATCTGTCATTCTAGCAGTAAGTCGCGTTCCCAAAAGCGGGGTGCAGACTAATTAGTCCTAAGTCGCGGACCTATGAGGCGCAGATTAATTTGTCATAAGTCGCGTTCCCGAAACGGGGTGCATGCAGAATTGATTATATACACATTACAGACATAGCGATGCATAGCTAAGTCTTACATTCACACACACTATATTTAATAACACGTTTTCACATTATATAAAACGTTGTTTGGGGGTGGAATTATTATTCATTCTCAAAACGCACATTGTTAAAAAGTCAATCAACACTCAACCACGTGGATCCATTTTAATCGAAGCCAAGATGGGCCTATGGGATATTTTGAAAGCGATAACACATCAGGAACAAGAATCAGGAATAACAAAACGTATAATAAAATTTATTGAAACAAGCATAGCACAAATAACTCCATGCATGAACCGGTGCTGGTGCCTGATCAATGACAACGTCCTGATGTCAACGTTTGTGGCAATCATAACAATAATTATCATGATAATGTGGACAACTATTTTGAGTTACAAGAGACAAAAGAACAACAACTTCACCTTCGTCTGTAATAACCAAAACAACAACGCAACGAGCCAACTACCTACAGCGCTTCCTGTGTTAAACGGTACAACCGCGGTGTCTGCAGCGCCAACGTTATCAAACCGCACACTAACACACCAAAGTAGAAATTACTACCAAATACAAGCCCCAAACGCATTCGACCCAAACAGTGACGACATCAAAGATTGGATCAAAAACTTCGATATGTTCTTCAAAATAAATAACATCCAAGACAACAGAAAAGACATCATGTTTTTGAAGCTTGACCAAGAATGTAGGAAGAACGTTGACGAATATCCATTCAGCGAATACGACAATCAGGCTTACCAACAATTGAAATCACTGCTGATCCAATTATACGAACGTAAAGAGAACTCAAACCCGAAGAGATCCTTCTTAGAAAGAAGACAACTCGAGAATGAGAACGTTCACCTGTTCGTGACGCAACTCCGCATTCTTTCAAAGAAGGCATTTCCAGGAGTAGATCAAAACGTAACAGACACTTTCATAGCAGATCAATTCATCGATGGTATAAAATCGACAGAAATCCAAATCAAGTTAAAGGTTGCACGACCAACATTGAACTCCCTGAGTGAAATTACAGAGTTAGCATCGAGGTACGAAGAGGTCTTGAACACAACACCCAGAACAAGCATGCATGCAAGAAAAATCAACACGGAATCGAACTATCCAATTCAAGACCAACCAAGAAACATAAGTCCAGATTCGAGACACGTTTCCTTCGAACCGACACAAAGATGCTACAGGTGCAACCAAACTGGCCACATTCGTCCAAATTGTCCACAAATAAGACCAAAATATGATCCCATCCCACCCAGAGCCCTGATTAACAATCTAAATGCACCCAATCATCAATGACTAACAAGCACTTGTCAAATAAATGGAACCAACGTTAAATTTCTATTAGACACCGGAGTAAAGCGAACAATCATCAACCAATCCATAGCCAAAAAGTTAAAACTACCAATAACACCCACATCTAAACAAATGTTTACAGCAATAGGAACCCCAACGAACACTGTCGGAAAAACAACGATTAAATTGACACTAGGCGATCAAACACTTGACACGGAAGTAATAGTGATCGGAAACCTACTCAACGATTGCCTGATTGGATTGGAAACATTAAACAAATTTAACGTTACAAAGGACATCATAGAACAACTGATAATACGTTTGAAATGCACAGAAATCAAAGAGGATGAAATAGACAACGACTGCACCATCAATTTCATGGAAGAGAGAGAAGAACCGATAAATAGCCCTATACTCGAAAAGCTTCGCACCAAAATCACCAAAGAAGCAGGAGACGTTTCGGCGAAGAGCCTGAGAGACTTAACACCAACAAACGCCATCGAACACGAAATAAGACTCACAGACAACATCCCATTCAGCATCAAACCTAGACCCGTACCTTTCGCAAAACGAAACGAGTTCAAACAGTTAATCACCGAGATGGCAGAGGCGGGACTAATTACAAACAGTCGTTCACCATATTCATCCCCGGTACACCTTGTACAAAAAAGCGACGGAAACGTTAGGCTAACAATTGACTACCGCAAACTCAATAGCCTTACAATAAGAGATTGTTACCCACTTCCACGAATTGACGTTATGCTATCAAACCTAAAGAATGCGAGGATCTTTTCAAAAATCGACTTCGCATCGGGATACTTCCAAATCAGAATGTCCAAAGAAAGTCAACACTTTACAGCGTTCAATTGTGAATTCGGTCACTTCGAGTTCAGAGTATTACCAATGGGATTAACAAACTCAGGAGCAACGTTCCAACGTTTCATGAACGAGATCTTCAAAGACCTTATCGGCAAAATCTGTATGATATACCTGGACGACATCATAATATTCTCAAAGACAGTTGAAGAACATTACGATCACATTCAACAAGTTCTTAATGTCATCCGACAATACGAATTAAAAAATCAAGCTTTCCAAATGCCAGTTTTTCGAAACATCGATCGAGTACTTAGGTCACGTAGTCTCCAATGGAACAATAGCACCATCCCCGAGGAAAATAGAAGCTTTGCTAAAATATCCAAGACCACAAAACGTTGACCAAGTAATCAGCTTCATTGGCCTAGCTTCGTACTACAGGAAGTTCATCAGAAATTTCGCAAAAATTGCCGCCCCGCTCCACAAACTAAACCATAAGCACACAAACTTTGAATGGTCACGAGAATGCGAGACATCTTTCCAGGTCCTCAAGAGCTATTTGATGTCACATAAGATTTTGGCAATACCAGACTTCACCAAAACGTTCAAACTAGAAACAGACGCTAGCAATTACGGAATCGGTGCCGTGTTATCACAACAAAGAGGGAACGAACGATTATGGAGACCGATAGCCTACTACTCTAGAGGCCTGTCAAAACCTGAAAAAAAACTATTCAACGTCAGAAAAGGAATTATTAGCCATCGTAAACTCGATCGAACACTTCCGTGAATACTTGTTCGGCCAAGAATTCATCGTAGTCACCGACCATCAGCCACTACAATGGTTAAGAACGGTGAGAAACCCGGCACCTAGACTCGCACGCTGGATCATACGACTAGAATCATTTGATTTCAAAATCATGTATCGTAAAGGCACCAAACACCAAAACGCCGATAGCCTTTCGAGATGGCCATTAAGATCTGACGACAACGTTAACAAACCAGACAACGATGATTTAATGATAAACATGCTTTACGACGAAGTAGAACAAATAAACACCATTCACTTCCAAGAGATAAACAAACCAGAGTGCCAGAAGTCAGACAGAGACATTGCGTGGTTCATAGAAATTTTGAGAAATAACAAGGAGAAACCAAAAATTGACAAGTTTGAAAACAATATTCACGAATCTTTTTACAATTCATGGGACGAATTTAAATTGATTGGGGAGGTGTTGTATCGAATAGACAAACATAATAACAATTGTGCCCAGTTCGTTGTACCATCTAATGAACGAAAATTAATAATGCAACAAGAACATGCATCAAAATGGAGTGGACACCTAAAATTAGAGAAAACCTTTAATAAGATCCGACAGAAATTTTACTGGCCAAAATATTTCGACGAAATTAAAACGTTTATACTCAACTGCGAGCCATGCCAAAGGTCAACAACTGGACGTAAAATCAAAAACAAGTTGATACCAATAATTACCAATAGGCCGCTCGAAATAATAACATCAGACATTTTAGGACCACTAAAAACGTCCAGAACAAATAACAAATACATTCTTTGTATAATTGACCACTTCACCAAATGGATGGAGTTATTTGCAATACAAAGCGCCGAAGCCAAAACAGTCGCAAAATGCCTCTTTGCGTTTATTTGTAGGCACGGCATACCGGAAGCGGTACTAACCGATCAAGGGACAAACTATCAGTCGGCTTTGATCGAAGAACTATGGAACCTTATGGACGTTAAGAGACTGAGAACATCGCCATTCCACCCACAAACCGATGGAATCAGCGAACGTTTGAACAGGACGGTCAAGAGAATGATAACCTGTTATGTCAATGAAGACCATGACGACTGGGACCAGCAAATAGAAGTTTTAGGTCTGGCCTACAACACTTCCGTCCACGCAACGACAGGCGTGACCCCATACGAACTGATGTACGGGAGAAAAGCGAAGATGCCGCTGGATCTTATTTATCGGCACCCAATTATAAACGTCCCAACTACACCGGACGAATATGCTGATCTAATAAAATTCAAGCTACAAAAAGCCTACGAAAAAGTTAGACAAAATAAGAACGTGCGCATTCGGCGAATGAGATTAAACTACGACAGACACGTTTACGCCGCTGAATTCAAACCCGGCGACCTGGTGTGGGTCAGGAACGATGTCATTAAAAGGGGTCAGTGCAGGAAGTTCACATACAACTGGAATGGACCCCACGTCGTGGAACAAAAAGTAAACCAGGCTAATTATAAAATTCGCCCAATCAAAACAAAAGGCAAGCGACTGATAGTGCATGTAAATAGACTCAAGAGACACTACGGTGGTGGCGAGTTACAATATGAAACAACAAATGGGACTGATGAGGTGTTGAAACAAATAACCCATACGAGAGCCAAACACAGTGCGGCCAGATCAATAGTCAACAAGGCGAAAAGGGCGATGTTGACCCACAAAACGGCCCTTTCGAGCGAAGAAGAAGATCCAAGCGACGACGAAACGTTCAAACCAACCACCCACACGCTGAGAACGACGAGGCCGGACTCCAGACGGTCTCCAACAAGAACAACAAATCAGCGCGCTAGAGCGGTACCCGAACGCTTGAATTATGGGCATCCGAATCGACGATAAACCGGAGCCGGTCATTATAAAAAAAAAAAAAAAAAAAAAAAAAAAAAATTTTTGTAAGACAAAATCGAATCGTTTTGAATAGTTGACACGTGATACAATGAGCACGAGTCAAATATCTAATTTTTACTCATATAATTTTACGAGGGGCAAGATTCATTTCAAAAAAAAAAAAAAAAAAAAAATATATAATAAAAACATTTTCATAAGAGTCGAGACGATGAACGCAAATGGACATCAAACGTTGCTGCGAATGTTTCCAATCGTTGACGAAGAAACGTTCGTCGAGTTCGCTACGTATATTTACCAGCGAATCGGTCCGATTCGATATTTTCGAATACTGGACGAAAAGGAGAGGCCGGATACGGTAGCGTTTGTAAAATTCTATGCCGACCAGGATCACGTAAAGCTGTTCGATTACGTTTTCAACGCACCGAGATTCACCTTCGAGGGGAAAGAACACAAGCTCCAAGTCAGACTAAACGTCGACATTTCAAGGAGACGATGGAGGTCGAGTACCCAAATATGTTGGTTTACATGAGGCCCACCCGAAGCACCCGACCAAAATGGTGTCGGCTCGTCAAACCACGTGGAGCGGACAAAACCGAAGAGCCGTCGGAGCAGAAACGTACCGATAAGAGCCGGCCCGTAGACGCAGTGGCGTCTGAAGAATATGAGGGAATCGCAGTCGCGGCAGGACCAACAGGTGGGAAGACCCAGATAAGCGGCACGGATTCGGCCATTGGTAAACCGAAGCGGGCATTGGGTCCCGGAGCGACTCCAAAGAGGAGGGGGAATTGTGTAATAAACCAATTCCTTCGCCACCTCGACGAATAGTAACTTAACATTCGTCGAGTTCTAAACGTTGAGAGTGTGCACATCTACACTCTCACTATAAAATGAGATTGTTTTTTTGTGATAAAGTAGATGAGTAATAAAGTGTTTTCTCCCCCCATTTAACGTTTCTCATTTACCCCAGCGGCCTTCTCGGCCAAAATCCCCATCCATTACAATACAATATTTGTCAGTCGTCTATTTTTTTTGTCAGAATAATTAGTTTTTTATAGTCAGCTAAAATAGATTTTATTAGTCAACCGCAAAAAATTGAATTTTAAGACAAATTTGAAATTTTTGAGCAAAAAGAGAAAATCTAAATGATTTTAGATCATTTAGATTCACTAAGCATGAAGACGATTAATTCAAAATTTGATCAACTAAGATTTGCTTTGTGAAAGTGAAAGCTGTAGTTGTTGCTTTAAAATAGATGGACACATTTTGCGGATATTAAATGCATTTGAGAATTAAAGTGCTCGAAATACAAATGAGATTTTAGAGATACCTAAAACAATAGAAATCAAGAACTAATTTTGAAAGTTGTAAAATATTTATTTTGTCATTATTTTTATTTTTCAATTTTACAAAAAAACAAATTTTTTGTTATTTATTTGGTATATATTTTTATTTAGCAAAAAACAGAACAATTTCTTAAATGATAAAAGTTTGAGTAAAAATAGCCTAAAAAAGAAATGATTTTATAATAAAAAAATAGACCATGATAAAATTCAAAATATCTTTTTTAATAAAATTAAATCGTTTTTCCGTTTTTTTTTAAATTGAAATATCTTAAATGTGCTTTTTTTTAATTTTGGAAATTTCGGGAACAAATTTAAAGAATATTATCGAACAGATTTTCTTGATTTTTTAACTTAATAAAGTACAATGTTCAATGTACGATTTTTTTAATTTTAAAACTAAAACTAAAATATAAATTAATAAATCCAATTATTTTTGCCATTCTAAATATTATTTATCAATTTAATATTTAACCTCTACAGCAACAAAGCTATCGTTCCGGAAAACACGGTTTTGTCCTGAGGAAGTTAGTAGTCACTAATTTACTGGAGACGGTGGACCACATAAGCGATGGCATCGATAGGGGATTCCACGTCCTAGTGGTCTTCCTCGACTTTGCAAGGGCCTTCGACAGAGTTTGCAACGCTTCATTAAGAGTCAAACTGGTTGCCTGCGGGTTCTTTCCAGGCATTGTCGATTGGGTCAGCGACTTCTTGTCAAGGAGGCAGCAGCGGGTAGTGATGGGTCGGCACATTGCTGACTGGATTGATTTGTCTGGTGGGTTCTCTCAAGGTAGCGTCCTAGGTCCGCTTCTTGTTGTATCTTCATCAACGATATGCCAGCAGTGATTATCCACCTAGTCAAATTATTTGCCGATGATATTAAAATGATTGCTACAATTCGCAGGACCAGTGACCTATCTACACTGCACTATGACCTCGACGCACTCTCCGAGTGGTTGAACACGTGGCGTATGCTCTTCAACGTGAGCAAATGCAAGGCGATGGAATTCAGCAGGTCCGGTAATAACATCTACGCCCAATCCAAACTACTGATGGAGGAAGACAAGTCCAGGCGCGCACTAGCTTTCGTAGACACAGAAAAGGATCTGGGAATCACGTTTTCACGTAACTTGAAATTTTTATTCACATTAAAAATCAAGTGAATAGAGCTACAGAAATTCTCGGCTAGTTGAAAAGATCATTTAGATATTTGAAAATAAATACCTGCAAGACCTTCATAATAACGACCCAAAACACAATTCAGAGATTTGTAAAAAATTTCTTGAAAAAAATTATACTAGATGGATAAAAATTCTTTTTACTAATTAAGTGTTTTTTTTTAGATCCACCAAAATGACCAGTTCTAAATCTAATAGAAATAGTCTGAATCGAATTATAGGATTATATAAGAAAACAAAATATTAAAAATAATTTAAAGGTACTATCACGTTTTATCGAAAATTTTTTTATCGAAAAAAGACAATTTTTTTGTCGAAACACTTTATAGAACTATTTTTTATCGAAAACATACATGGAAATTATTTCATCGAATAATTAACATAGAAATTTGCTTTTTAGGTGTTGTACCGAGAACTTATACCGTATACTGGCAGTATGTTTCAAAAGTTTAGAAATTTTTTTTTTTCGTTAATAAAAGAATTGTTTTTGCGTATATAATAGGCGGGAAAATAAAAAAAAGCGGTGTTTTTTTCAAATTTTTATTTGTCATCAATCCAAAATCATAATATCAAAAAAAAAAATTAAGTGAAAAAAAAAGAAAAAAGAAAAAATGGATACAATAAATTAAAAAAAAAAAACGGTTCAAAAGTTTAGAAATTCTTACAATTTAATATTTAAAATGACCGCCTTTGGCGTTATAACAAGCCAAAACTCTTTTTGGCATTGATTCAATCAACTTTTGTACGTACTTTAACCACTCTTTGTGTAAAACCTCTTTTAAATGCTCGATAGAGGTTACCTTGTTACGTGTTTACCATTTTGGCATCCATGTATGACCATAAGTTCTCGATTGGGTTGAGATCTGGTGAACGGGCACACCATGGCAGAACCTCAATGTTCTGTTCTTTCAACCAGTCCCTTACTGAGTGGGCAGTATGTGCCGAAGCGCCATCTTGCTGAAAAATCCAATGGTCGTCTGGCTCAAATAGCAGTTCAACATAAAGTAAAAGGTTGTTTTCCAAGGTTTCTTTGTAGACAAATTGATTAATTCGTCCTGTATAAATGTTGCTTATACCAGTGCCTTTGTTGGAAATGCATCTCCAGAAACCAGCTGACCCTCCACCGTTTTGTAACCTTGGTATACAGAACTTCGGATGAAACTTTTCATTTTTAAACCTTTTTACGATTACTCTTGACTTACGATTGAAGACCTCAAAATTGGACTCGTCACTGAAAATAACTCTGGACCAATTATTAACTGTCCAATTAAGTCTCTGTTTACACCACTTATATCTATTTTGTAAATCTTTTATAGTTAAAAGGGGTATTCTGACCGCTGTATGGGACTCTAAACTTTTTTTTTTGAGAAATCTCATTACAGTAGACTTACTTATCCTAACTTCCTGGGTCTTAGAATTAAAATCAGTGGCGAGATTTGATAGCTTGATGTAGGATCTTTTCTTATCTCTCTAAAAATGTAATTTTCATCCCTAAAAGTTAACTTCCGAGGTCTACCAGAACGGCTTCGATCAGACACAGTACCAGTCTATTCATATCGTTTTTTAGTTGAAGAGACACATTTTGGAGATACATCTAACATGTTGGCTATCTCATTTTGCTTTTTATCTCCACTTTTTAGCAGACCCACGATCTGCCATTTTAGTGGGCTAGAGACGTTTTTTTTACCCATTTTTTGGTAATTTTTTGGCAAAATTAAGATTTTTTGGTTAAGTTATTTTGAAAGGACCTATTTATTTATTTTTTATTTATTTGTTTTCTGTACCGAGCAAGAGCTCCTTCAGAATAAGTTAAAAACAAAATAAAAAAATAAAATAAAAATAAAATTAAAGTTAATAAAATTAGTTAAAAAAAAAAAAAAAAAAAGAATCAAAATAGAGTAATTTCATATAAATAATTCAATGTGCTTATTCTCGCTAAAAATTTAACTTTATTAGTGCAAAAAAATGACATTAAAATCTAAATACAAATATATTTTCTTTATCTTTATTAATTTAAAAAGATTCTAAAAATGAATGATAAAAATTCTTTAATCAATCAAAACGAATTTGATTATTATAATCAAGATATTAATTTTAGTTTGGCTCAAATGACTTTTTCTACTGATTATGGAAAAATTTCTAACAGATGTATAGCAAAAATTGTTGGACTTAATCAAACAGAAAAAATTTTGATCTCATCCGCTAGAGAGAATATTAAGATTCTAAATCTTTAAAATCAAAATACTGAACTAAAGTTAAGATTTTGTTCTTTTAGCCTGAATGAAAAGAAAGATGTTCTTTTTGCTTATGATTTTGGCTTATGTTGCTATTCTTTAAGTCATTCAAAAATTTTAAATAGTCAGGCTTGTTTGGATGATTGTATAGTTGCTTTAACCCAAATCGAAGAAAAATATGTTGCAATGGCATTTTCTGGTAAAAGTCATATCCAAATTGATGCGTGCACTAATTATACAACAGAAACAAAAGATAATAGATATCAGTTGCTAGTTGGTCATTCAAAATTTATCAATTGCTTATGTGCTGTAAAAAATGATCATTTAATAACAAACTAACAAACTAATAACTTGAATAATAATTTAGAAAATTTAAGAAAAAAAAAAAATGAACATTTAAAATTCGCTATGGAAAAGTACTCTTTTTTGTCTTACTTTATTTTATTTTTTTTTTACATCGCCTACAAGGCGTTCATTGAAATAAATAAACAAATAAATAAATAATAAGTGGATCTGACTACAAAACGTTGAAATATTGGAAAATTTCTACACTTGAATGCATCAATACATTCATGGTTCATACTGGTTTTGTGAATTGTATTGAAATATTAGCGAACAAAGAAAAGTTCTTGAGTGGATCATTTGACAAAACTATAAAACTTTGGAACTTGAATACAGGAGATTGCTCAAAAACTTTCAATGGACACCAATCTCATATCAATCAAATTCAATTATGTCAAGATGAAATTTGTTTTTTAAGCTTGTCATATGATGGAAATTTGAAGCAATGGAATTTAAAAAGTGGTCAATGTGTGCATACAATGGACGATAATAAATACGATAGAAAAAGTAGTTTTACAGTTTTAAAAAGTGGAATTTTGGTCACTGGCTCTAGGAATGGTAGAATCAAAATATGGTCAACAAATGAGAAAAATATTGAAAAAGATCAACAAACCGAAAAAAAATTAAAAAAAAAATTAAAAATAACCTTCAATTTGCTTGCTTTTTATATTCTTTTATTAATATTTAAAATAGAGGGAACTAAAATTCTATCCCGACTTGGACTTGACCTGAGACTTGTGACTTTTAAACAACTCTGAATCTAATCAAGATTTGATTTAATAGAATCAGATACACATGAATACAGTAAACTTTTTAATTGACTGGTAAAGAAAACAAAATTTTTTAAATACAGTGTTTAAATACTTTTTGTTTTATACAAAAATTTACGAAAAACGACATATTTTCTTAAATTTTCAACCTTAAAATAGAGAAGAGAAAGAGGAGACGCTATTCAATTCTTCAAAATAGAAACTAAAATAAACGTAATTGATTGGTACCATCCTAATAGTATTGCACACTCTGTTTTTGCTGATGGTCCAGCAAATAATATAAGAGGTAAAAAAAATAGATACATGAGACAAATTACGAAAAATTGTGACCAAAGAGAGTTCTTTTTCTCGAACAGAATAGTACCGATTTGGAATAATCTACCAATTGAAACTACAAATGTAACCAATGTTAACCTATTCAAGAACAACTACGACAAATTAAAGAAGCATAATAAATGAAATTTATAGCACATCTGCCATAGAGTGGCATCTATTGTTATCATTCTCCGCAAGAAACTTCGGTTCCTGTTGCAGTTATTATTATTATTATTATTATTATTATTATTACATGAATACAGTAAACTTTTTAATTGACTGGTAAAGAAAACAAAATTTTTCAAATACAGTGTTTAAATACTTTTTGTTTTTTACAACAATTTACGAAAAACGAGAAATTTGCTTAAATTTACAAGAGTAAAAAATCATAAATTTACCGAATTTTAACTAAAATTAGGTAAATTTTCAATATTTAAAATAAAATTGTTGTAAAAACAAAATGTCCAAAATTTTTGTTAATTATAAAAAATCTGTTTAAAAAAAAATCAAAACAAATTAAAATAAAAAATCAAAATTTTTCTTCGAATTTTTCGAGAACCAAATTCCCAATATAATTTATTTAATTATTCAATTATTTAACAACATGCTCAAAATGATTAATTTTTTGTTTCTAAGTTAAAAAATGAATAAAAATATTGTAAATATTCTTTAATTATTGTAAGCATTTAACTTATAGGGCCATAGACTAAATAACATCACTCTAAAATATGGTTATAATTGAATAATTTTGCTTATTCAACTATTTTTTTATGATATTCATAACAATAACAATAATTTTTTAGATGATATTTTTGGATACAAATCGAACTCAAGCCATAAGTATTTACTCTTATTATTTCACCATAAATTTTGAATCCATCAGACGACATAATACTAGAAGACGGCTCCAAAATGATTGTGCCATCAAAAACCGCATCATTAGGCGAAGTTTGAAAAATAATACTATATCTGTCTTTTTTAGAGCCATATATTTGCGCGTCTAATATTTTTGACAATTTTAGCTTCATACAAATGTCTTGATAATCTTTTAAAAGTACATAGTTGATATGGTCTACCATGAATTTAGCAGCCTTGATTATCTTTGGATCGGATAGATCTACATCGATTGATAGTTCGCATGCGCATAAATATTCAGGTATATGCGCCTGCTTACAGTTCCGATTCGGCAATTTTGTAAAAAGGCTATGTCCTTTTTGGTTTTGTTTTCTTTTTTCCAAATCTTTTAGATATGCGCTCGTCTCATGATCAGTAGAAATATCCTTCTGATCTAAGAGTACGTGAGTCAAAGTTTCATAGATATCCCACCATGTTGTGAGTTCTTAAAAAAAAAAATGGAATCATAATATTATTTTAATTGAGAATTATTTACTTTTGGTGTTTTGATTGAGAGTCTCTCTTAAGTTTGGTCGTTCTTTCATCATTTTTTTCGGAAAAAGCATACTGAACATGGGCAATTTTTCTTCTATTTTACCAATGAAATTTTTACGTATGGCATGAAGTCTATGCCCATGGTCACCCATAAAAATAAATAGTGTATTTTCGAGGAATTTTTCCGTAAATAAATACTTGAATAAATTTAAAATATCGTTATCAATCCAAAATAGTCGTTCTAAATAGTCATGACTCATTTCGTTTATTTTGACTAGACCGAATCGTGGTAAATTACTAATATTGTTAAATTTTTCAAAATCTAAATTAAATTTTTCAAGTGACTTTATCCATTCAATTGAAATTTCATGCAGAAGCTTGTTATAGTAACATGGTTTTGAATTAGAGTTCAATGAGGTCGGCGGATAAGAAGAACTGGCATATAATGATAACCAAAATGAGCGCAGGTAATAATCAGTCGGATTTTTCCTAAAACCAAATTTCAAATTATTAAAGGTGCATTCTTTCCATTCTTCGGAAAAGTACGTGAGATACATTCTTTAAAAAAAAAAACAATAAATTTAGGTGATCTTTTTAAAAGTTTTTTTTTTCAATAAAAGCTGAAAAAAAATATTTTTTCAATTATAAATTTCCTATTAAAAAGGCCGAATATGGAATTTTTCTTCATTTTCTTCAATTTTTATTTTTTATTTATTTGCTTATATGTGTATCAGATTAAAGAAAATTGAAATTCACAAATAAAGTAAGATTTTAATAATAATTAAAATTTAGAAGAAAATTAAAACAGATAAATTGAAACAAAAGAGTGGTCAAGCTTTAATTAGAAGCTTTGATTTACTTTTTGACTCTAAAACTGATAAAAAGTCCATTAAATATACCATACAACACAATATTCTTAGCAGACTTATTGACCAAACTTGCGTCAAACTTCTAAAGAGAGTAATTGGAGAACACGATCATCTACTCTGGCAAATTTTATAAAGTATCGGACAAAAATAAGGTTATTTGTCGAATGAGCTGCACCAAAACAAGAACCAAAAAATATTCGTACAGAAATATCTCAGAAAATTTAGAAATGGTGCACTCTATACAACAAGACAGTGTCCAAAACAACATTCAACTTGCCATCCACTGCTAGTTCACCACAGCATACCAAATTCCAAAGCAATTACCAATACCACAAAATGTCGACTATGCAGCAAGTCATACAAAGCTGTAGGAAGAATCAATTCATACATTCGCTCGTACAAATTAAGTCATCACACTAACTGATCTTTTCCTTACTTTTTATACAAAGTCTATAGTTATTTTTAATTTTTATTAACTTTGTCTTATTTAAGGCTAGAAATATATAAACAAAAAAAATTGAAATTTACCCATATAATATATCCGAAAAAAATTTCTGAATCTTTTTACTATGGCCAATTATTTGAATTCTTTGATGCTTTTGAAAAGGTGAATTTTTGTGAATTTTTATGAATTTTGTTTAAGTTTGGAAAACCACTTATACGCAAATGTTGCTATGAAGAAAAAAGTCTTCAATATTTAGATCTTAGATTTCAGGCTCAAATTAAATTCAATATTTCAAAATTAGAGACAAATTAATGCCAGCAGGTAGAGATAATGGTTCAGCTGTTAGTGTTAGAGAGAATGGGAATCGCATCATTAGACAATTAATTTTGGCGGAAGCTAAAAAATTTAGACGGAGTAGTCTCAATTTTAGGACATGATTAAATTTTTGTTATCAATTTTCTTTTTGCAATTTATTAATGTTTACTCTATTTTATATCTATCACATAAAATCACCTGTTATTTTTTTTAAATTTTGAAAGCAACTATTTTTTTATCTAAAACTAAATAGATTTTTAAGTAAATATCCAACTTAATATTGTTCATTAACCAAAAAGCTCGACCTACTTTTGAATTACCTAAAACTATAATATACCTTGTTTAAGGCTCACTATTTGAGGATTAAAATAGATCTAAATGCTAAAGGCATATTCTATTTTTTTCTTTTGATTACTTTTCTCGAAGATATTCATTTTAAGTTTAATTCTTAAAATTAACTTAGTTTGAGTCTCTTTTGCTCAACAAAGTTAATTTTCTGACTTTTTTTGTGATCACTTGATTTTAATTATTTGATTTAAACTAGTCTATAAAAATAACCCATTAAATTTTGAAATTTAAAAAAAAGTAAAACAAATTCCATGCTATAAATTATAATTATCAGTAAAATTTTTCAAATTAATCTTTGAATAAAGTCTGATATTTAATGACTTATCAAAAAAAGAAGAAAATCGGTCCAATTCAGAACTAAATTTTTTATGCCTTATTTATTGACTGAATAAAAATTTTCCCATTTTTAGTGACTTATAAAAAAATTATTTTCATTTTTGTTTAAAAGTTGAATTAACAAATTTAAAAAAAAATTACTTTGAGCTAAAATTTTTCCACAAGAATGGTACATCATCAAACGGAACAGGTATTTCAAGTTTCGATTTCTTTTTTTCGGTTAAGTTTTTTTTAAAAACAACGCTTGGATTAAGATTAGTTAACATTGGAACTAAATTTTGGAATGTATTTTCACCAACAATATGATGCTTTTCGAACAGAAAAAAGTTTTCAAACGTTTTCAAAAATTCTAAAGTTTTTGGCAAGGCTCTTTTCATGCTAGACAATGAAACAGCGTCTAGAACAAATATCATGACATTTACTTTGGAACTTCCATCTAACGATTTGTCTGGTAAATTTTTGTAGAAGTCATGAATAGCTCTTGGCTGGATTAAAGAATGAACATATTCGTATTCGACTTTGTCGTCTTTTAGACATCTGACTTTAAAAAAATCATCTATAACTTCCAAAGGGCTCTCAAATTCTCTAAATGTTCCCAGTGCAAAGCTATCTTTTTCGACTGTGTCTCTCACAACAGCGGCATATTCACATTTTTTTATTGTCCCGCCATAATAATTAGTATTTACGGTTTGATTTATATAAAGCTTTCTATCAACTATGTAAGTAAGAGGTTCATGCTTAATGCACCTATCGTATCGAGGTATTTTGGCGAAAAGATTCTTTATTCTAGGATCCCATTCGTTTAGTTTATTAATTTTGCATTCGTACTCTTGAATTGGTGGCGAATATGGTTGGTTTGAAACTCGGGTATAGTTATGCCGGGCTCTAAAGTCTTTGAGAACAAAAACGGAATAAAAAAAAGCAGCAGTCAATATTGCATAAATTATTTTTGACTTCTTTAGGTAGCGGAAAAAAGAAAAATTAAATCTTAGAATTGGCATGATTTCAAAATTGGTAAAATTTTTAATCTATCATTATCATTATCTAAATAAAATATTAAAATTTTGTTTTTTTTTACTTTTGTTGTATATTTTAATTAATATTTTTGATTTATATTTTTTTAAACAAAAGCACAATTTAGAAAAATATAAAAACACGATAAATTGTGTCGTGTTTTCTTTTGGTTAAATAAGATAGTTTCCACGGTTACGTTCTGTATAATTTAAATTTCTGATTTAGTGAGAGCAAATAAAAAAAATCATCACCTTGAAACTGGATTCTTTTTATTATACAACTATTTAAAATGAAGATATTTCGAATTTTTATCGACAAATATTTAATTGTGGCTTAGTATTTTAAAAAAATTTTTTATCTACATAAATTAACAAAACGATCATTTAATTTAAAATATTTTGATTGTTTAGATGATTTAGAAAATTTTCATAAAAATCTAAGATTAGTTTAATTCATGCAAGAAAATTTTCTAAATCAATAAATTTTTGAAATAATTTTTAAATAAACGTGCTTGCGTATTAAATATTTTCATAAAAATAAAAATCGATTTTAAAAAACTTAGCATTATTCATCTCAAATTAATTTCTCTTAAAAAAAATTATTCCTACCTCTGATTTCAAAAAATAAGTCATCATAATAAAAAAAATTGTTTCGTAATCTTTTAAACGCAATCTAAATTTTTTTATTTCTTTAAATCTTTCCAGTATACCTATATTTCTTTTCAGTATACTTGCATTGTTAGCATATTTTTTTACTGAAAAATATTCACCAAATTAAGCATCTATTTTAAGCGAGAATTGTTATAAATATATCTATCTTGATAGGGATTTTTTTAATTTTTACTAAATATATTTTCATTAAAATTTTTAAATATTGTGAATATAATTTCATTTAAATTCTAAAAAAAATTAAACATGGTAAATAAAAATAAACATAAATTTTATTATCATGTATTCATTGTGTTATTTTCCTTGGGAAACATAACAGCTGAAACATTCTTTTTTTTTAATTTAAGGTTAATCAACAAGCCAGTGCGCCTTTCTATAAAAAAACGATAAAAATTTCATTCAATCAAATTTAAATTTTGATTTAATAAATTTTATTTTAAAAAATTAAATTAAAATTTAGTTGATTGTAAATAAATTTAAATTTAAATTTTTAATTTTTACAAAATCTATAAAAATAAAGTTGATATTATTAAAAATTAAATGCTCAAATTCAGAAAATTTCTTATTTCATAAATTTAAATCATCTTAATAAAAAAAATTGTATTAAAAGCCTCTTAACGTAATCTGAAATTTTTCATTATAATTTGAATTTTCCTTAAAAACATAACAGATGAAGCATTCAATTAAATTATAAAAATAATTGATTTTTTTAGAAAACTTTTTGAAATGTGTTTAACTTATTTTTTTTTCTTCTCTTAGTTTTTCTGTTTTGCCTTTGAGGCTTGAATTAATAAATGAAAATAATAAAAAAATATTTGAATTTTTATGGGAAGAATATCACTTATTAATTCTTTTTATTTTATCAAACAAAACTCTTTTGCTTGTTTTATTTTTCTCAAATGAATTTTTTAACCTACAAATAAATATTTTTAATTGCATTTAAAGACAAATTGAAATAACTTTAAATATCCCCCTCTAACTCATTTAGGTGTCAATTAGTTAATGTTAATTTTTTTTCTGAAAGACATGATAAGAATTATCGTTTTATTAATAATTGAGAAGATATCAGATGTTCTAAAAAAATCGAACAACTGAATAAAGATTAGAAGAAAGAATGAATTTCTAATTAAATGGAACACAATTTTCAAATATAAACAAATTCCTTGATTTTTCATATTTTTTATTTTTGAAATACACCAGATTGCTATGAATAATTTGAAAAATATCTTATACAATATTTTTGATATTTTTGAGTTTGAAATTTTTTTATACGTAAATATTCTTAAAAAAATAAAATTATGTAACCCAAGATAGATATTTATATAAGCCGCATTAGATTTAATCATAAATGAAGTCGCTCTTTTATTCAAAATGACCTAAAAAAAATAATCTTGAAAATAAAAGAAAACAAATATGCTAGAAACTAAATTTAAAAGCCTTTTTTCTTTTAGAAAGATTCTCAAATAATTAATTCGAATTTTTTTCTCAAATATTAGTTTTTGACACTTAAAATTTGTAAATGATAAATTGGTTAATTAATTGTTGGAAAATTTAAAAAAAATTCAAAGAGAAAAAAGCGCTAAAAAAGCATTATGATATAATATTTGAAAAAAATTTATGATATAATTAACAAAATTAAATAATGGTCCATTTAATATTTTGAATATAACTTTTTTGTTTAGGATTTTTTTGATTTTTACTAGATGTATTTTATTAAAATTTTTAAATATTATGAGCTTTGTGGATATGATTTCAATTAAATTCGAAACAAAAAAATTTTTTAATGAATGGTTAAGTTCAATTCAGAAATTTATCACATTTTATGGTAATTTTCATTCGCCTCGAACCTTCAACATTCAACAAAAAATCTTTCTAATGAAATTCATAATAGCCTGTGTGTTTTTTAGCTTGATACATACATGCTGAATTCTAATAAACCCTCTTTTTTTTTACTAAACATTAATACAGGTTTTTGATGATTGTTCAATTGTTACCGAATAATACACATTGATAAAAATATGGTTTAAAAAAAGCAAAGCAAAGGAATCTATTTATAGTAATTATTATTAAAAAGTCTGCAGCAAGCCAGTGGCTCGCGGAGCTGGTAGCCAGCTATAGTAGATATGTTTGTCTCAAGTTATCTTCTCGGATTCCTATTTTTTATTTTTCATACTCGACCTTGAATTGCGCAACAGTTGTCGCGTTCTTGACTTGGTGAGGTAGTTCATTCCAAGATGGTATGGCTCTGTTTAAAACTTGGAGTCTTTCTTAGTGACTTTTGTTTCTTAATTCCCGAACGCTTTTGGTGGCTCTTCGTTGCACTTTCTTCAGTTTTTTAAGTCCTGTTTCTTGTGGGGTCTCCATGCTGGGGCCGCGTATTAAATTAGAGGTCTTACATGGCTTTTGTAGAAGTATTCGGTTTTTAAAGAGTTCAGACTAAATTAGCAGTTAAGTAAATGGTAAATTTATTGACAAACCAAAAAGAGGTCGTAGAAGTTTATAGAAAAAAAACCCATTAGATTATTTTTACTTTTAATTTCAAAGTTAATCAACAAGCTAGTGTCCTTATCATAGTCGACTGATTCACACTTTATTTATTCAAAAAAAAAATACAAATTTAAAATTAAGATTTAAAAAACAAAAAACAATTAAATATTTTTTTGAAAAATAAAACATTTAAAAATTTATATCAAATTTTTTAAATTATGATTATGCTAGGATGAAAATCATGTAAAATGAAAAGTTTCTTAATAAGATGACAGAATTTATATGTATTTAAATCAAAATCAACTCTATAAAATAGTTCTTTGGCATGCTAAGAACTCTATTAGCATCAAAATGTCGCCTTTTACTAACTTAATTGATCAAAATTATTTAAACTTTTTAGATGCTGTTTTATTTTTGATCTTTCATAAAAGTTCTATAATTTTTTGAATAATGAAAAAACAATAATTTAATATTTTTTTCTGTTTAGTTCTAAAATTTAATTCAATCTCAAACTCATACACAAAAATCAAAAGAGGGTTTTTGAAACAATTATACAAAGAATATTTTTTCAGAGTTAGACCTCTTTTCTCAATAATAAGCACCAATGTCCCGTGCGTCACATATGATCTAAATGAAATTTTATAAAGCTAACATTAAAATTAAACATTTCTAATGAATTACTGCAATTTAACCACAAAGAAAATTTAAAATTTACGTAGTCTTAAAGGTAAACATTTATTTTTAATTTAAATGACTTGAAGACATGATGATAATGCTTTTTGTTTTAATCAATTTGCTACTTTAATATTGTTTTTACTATTTTTTAAATTTTTTCTCTTAAGTATTTAATCATTTACTATTGATAGCATGATAAAGTCGCATTAATGTAATTTCAAAAATTTATTTTCTTTGTCTAGTTTAAAAAGAAAGTTTTCATGCTTTATTTTTTATGATCATTTTGTTTTTATGATTTTTATGATTTAAAATTTTAATAATTTTCATTTATTCCTTGAAATCTTTTGCTTGAGATTGTTTGAAAAGTAGTGAAAATTTTTTCTATTTTGATATATATTAAATTCAACTTTTTATAGAAATTATATTAAAAAATATAATAAAATAAAAATATTGAGAATGATTGATTTGTTTTGACACCTGTACGTAACAGAGTAACTATTAAATATTAGTTAAATGCTAGTTAAATAGGTAATATGATGAGTATTCAAATAAGCTTTTAAATGTAATTCGAAAATACTTCAAGAGAAATCAGCCAAAAAATAAGGTGCAAAAAACAGCATCAGATTTGAATCAAATTAAAATTTAAAATCTTAATCAGCACATCAAGTTTTAGTTGTAAAATGCAAAAATGGAATTTTTGTCGGTAAATTTTAATTATTTTGTCTCTCATCTAATTTTACTTCTTTTAAAAACAAACATTTTGGGCTTAAAATGCATCAAAATAAACGAGAAGTAGTCCTAACTAAAAAAATAATTTTTTAAATTCAAATAGATATATTATAATTTTTTATTTTTCATTTTCTTTTTTTTTGATTTTCCAGTTCTAATTTCCAACTATTTGAATACAAATTTTTAATTTAATGGAGTCTAAAAACTAGACGTTAGACATTCGAAAAATTTTTAATAAATTATTTAAAAGCTATTAGGAACCTTATAAATTTGGAAACAATCTTATTGTTACAACACATCCGAAAATACAACCAGTGAATCAATTTTCAACGTAAGCAATTTTAAAAGTTTGGTTTAAAAAAAAGTTTCTAAAAATCATGAAAACAAATAATCAAAATCACGTACTGAAACTGATTTAAAACTTAAAAATTGCAAACACTAAATTTAAAAAAAAACTAGATTCTATTTTTGTTAAAATTTTTTTTTTCAAATTTATAGCTAGTTACATTATAAAAATTATAAAAATTGAAAACAAGATAACACATTAAAAATTAAAACAATTGATAAAAGCTTAACCATAATTGATAATAAAAAATTATCTCTTTTTGAAATTTTGTTGCTCACTTTTTATGACTCTTTTAAATTTTATTTAAAAAAATCTTAATCATATGATTAAAATGCTAGGAAAATATGCGATCAAAATTAAAGAATACAAATTTTTATTTTTATTTATTTGTATTAAATTAACGATGTTATTTTTTTTTCTTGATTTGAAATACAAATACGAAAAGTTCCAGGAAGTCAATTCTTACTTGATTCAAAATCTAAAATTGGAATCAAAAGCCGAGACGAACAGATTAACTATCAAAAATCCAAACAATGTTTCCAAAATATTAACTAAAGCATTTTATAAAATAAAAGCATTTCATTTTACTGCATTCGGAGATCACTTCCAAGAACCGATTGCCAGACTAATTTTGAAGCATTTTTTTTGCATAAACGAAACTGGTTACACTGACCCACAGCCGCATAGAAACAAGTACATCTCTAATCCTAATGAAATAGCTAATATGATAACTCTTTTTTCCATAATAATATGTATTCCAAGTATTGTCTTGCTGGCTTCAAATAATTGGAAAAAAAGGTTATTTGTTTGTGTCGCTTTTCAAATAAAAAGTATATCCGATTATATTGATGGTCCAATTATTCGAAATTTTACTTCTCCAGATTTTTCTACCAACTCATTCAACTATGGAAGATTTTTAGATGGCTTGGCAAGTGGAATACCAATCACTTTTTTCTTGATTGGATCTTATATTTATATTTTTCGATCATTAAAATTAAACATGTTAACGCTAAGCTATGAAGAATATAATCAGCTTAATATTTTTTACAAGTTGTGGTACCGAGTTTCTAGTTATGTTTTTAAAAAATTTAGGATTTTGAATATGAATTTTTATTCTAAATTGCCAAAAAATGACAATCAATTGAAAGATAATAATTTGAACATTAGATTACTAAAAGAGGTTTATTTTAAGATGAGCGTTTTTTTAATTTATTTCGTTTTATCTGGAATTCAATGGAATTGGAGTGTAAATAAGTACCGAGATAAATTTTCAAAGGAATTTGTTTCAGAAGTAAGTAGCTATTTTGTTTAAAAATTATTCATGATTTTCGATTAAATTATCACAAAAGTTTTTAACAAATTAATTACTAATTAATTATTATTTTTAACAAAATAATATATGCCTTTTCATGCATCTTTACATTAATGTTTAGGTCAATGATTATGGAATATTTTTAATCGAAATAATTGTTTAAAACGAGTAATTCTTTATTTTTTTATTTTAATTGACCAGATTTACACACGTCCCAAAAAAATCAATTTATTAGCATCAAGACTGTATATTCTTTAATGGTGACTGAATAATTTTAGGCTCAAAGACGCTAAAAAGGAACTGAACTTAAAACTGTTAAAAAAATTAAAACTTTTCTTTTTGTAAGAGAAATAGATTGATTTCGATTTTCAATAAAAATTTTTTTTTTAATTCTTGCCTTTAATCAAATCTAAATCTTAAATTTTAAAAGTCAAAGTCAAGTTTATACTTGAGCCCTAAAAAACTTTTTTTTCTTGTAGCAATTTTATCATCTAAAAAATCATAAGCAAAAATTATACATTTCTTGACAAATTTCTTGTCATGAAAGTCCTTTTGTATATTTTTGTTTCCAGTTTATTTAAGTTCTACAAAATTGTTACCAAATCGAATTATATGCTGAATTTTTTTTTAATTTACTTTAAGAATTGATGTATTGATTTTTATTTTCACGAGTTCATAAGTTAAATTCAGTTATTCAATTTTAATGTTTTTCTAAATTTTTTAAATTAAAACTTTTTAAGAATCATAGTAAAAATATCAAAATTATGACTGTCGCTAATTTTGTTGATTTGATGATGCTACGCTACACAAGTGGTCTATTCATGGAAGACATCTACTGCATATTTATTTGTTTTAACAAAGATTGGGTAATTTTTTTTAATAATTGAAAATTAATTATTTAGATTTTTGTTTTTTAGCTATTTATAAGAAACGGTTCAGCTATTTTGTTTGTATTATTAATTGTAAAAATTGTATTTTCATTTTATTTATTCGCGTAGCTATTACCAATAAAAAGATTTTTTTAAGTATGAAGTTTAATAAATCATATATAGTTGATTCCAAAACATAAATTCAATCTTATATACAAGAAAACTAAACAGAATTTAGAAAAGGGATATTTAATGGTTATTTTAATTAAAATAATCGAAACAAATCAATCAAATATGATCAGAGAAACATTTTTTTGTAATATTAATAAATTTGATATTTTAGATTTTCTTACTGTTTAGATTCAATCTAAAATCCTAAGGTTACTAAAATGGCTTATTTTCTCACTAAGTTTAATTTCGTATAGTAAGAATGTAGTAAAAAATTTAGTGCATAACAGTTCAGTAAATAAGTAATTAAAATTGAATTTTTTTCACTTTTTCACTGATTTTGTCTTTAATTCATGAAAGCATCTTTGGTCAATGGCTCAACCCATCCATAAGGGGCTCATTAATAAGCCCCTTACTCTTTAGCATATATTAATGATGTTTCCAAAGCTGATCTTTCGAACAAAAAATGCTCACTCCTTTTTGATGATCTGATTACTTTCTTCATATTTAAAAAGACTTAAAAGAAATGGAACCATGGCTATGCAAATGGAAGATGAAAATGTGCCCAAATAATTTAGCTAGACAATTATTCAAAATTATTCCCTATTCTAAAACTAATAAATTTCTTGGTCTGTACTTTGATGAAAGTCTCTGCTTTGATAAAAAAATTAAAGAAGCAAAGACTAAATGCATGAATAGACTCAATATAATAAAAATTTTGTCTTCAAAAAATTGGAAGCTCAATCATAATACACTAGCTAGTCTTTATGAGGAACTTATTGGCTCAATTCTGGTTTATAATTTTCCATGTCTTAAATCATTCTCCGAATCAGGTTTACAAAAGTTACAAGTTATTCAAAATAATGCTGTTAGATGCATTCTAAAACTTCCTCTCAGAACCTCCTCTGAATCATTATTCTATGAAGCAGAAAAATTGACCACAGATTAAGCAATCTTTTAGAAAATAACCTTCATAATGCTCAGTTCCTTTGACTAATAGACTTGTTTCGGTGTATCAAAGAGGCTTCGATTCTAGATTTATTACGAATCCCACTGCTCTATGTAGCTGCTACCTAATTATACAAAAATTGTCTATTCTTAAGATCTTATCTATGTTTTTTGTTTTTTTTCTGATTCTCATGTTATTTTTATTCATTTATTTCTTAACTAAACACTTCCTTAATTATTATTTTTGTCCTTTCATTGATAAAAAAAAAAATAATTAAAACAGTTTTAAAACATTTTAGATATTTTAAATTTGAAGTACCATATTCCCTCATTCAATTACGAGCTAAGAAATGCAAATTAAAACATCAAATTAAATTTTTTTTAGCATGAGTGAGATGTACTTTGGTGCATTGTCCAAAAGCTGGTAGTTTAGCTTATGGTTCAGCATAATTGAACGAGGGAATATGGTACTTCAAATTTAAAATATCTAAAATGTTTTAAAACTGTTTTAATTATTTTTTTTTTATCTGAAGGAGCTTATGTTGGAACAGAAAAACAAATAAATAAAATAAAATTTATTTATTTGATTTAGTAAATAAAATAAATATTAAATCCTGATGAATTCGTTGATAAAATTCATCAGGCTACTATTTCTAAATTATCTTATTTTTCTCTCCCGGAGCTACTTAAGTTGATTGAATAGAGACATTTTATCTGTTGAGTGAGTTTATATAATTTGTATATATTCTGATCAAGTCTTTCTATATCTTGACTTTGCCATTAGCTGATTTTTTATCTAAGTTATTAATAGACTGTTCAAATTTTTCAGGCTTAATGTACAACATTCTAAGAACATTGCTTTTAAAAAAGTATGGTTGCTTGTGAATAAAATCTTGATGTCACTTGTTAATTATGACCATAAGCGATATATTCTACTTAATAAATTGTTGATTTTTAAATAAAATAATCAAAAAATATCTAAAAAAATTAATTGAATTTTATTCAGATATTTTCAACTTTTAAAAGATGCATTTAATATTATTTATGTTGAATACGATTCCTTAACGACAATTCAAAAACTTAATTTTGATATTTAAATGTAAGAGGTTTATCAGTAAGAGTGCATTTAAAATTCAGATTTTCTGGATAGCTTTGAAACAATTTAATTAGAATACTATTAAATATATTTTATTAAAAAAAAACTTATTAAATCACTATTTCATTAATATTCGTTAAAAGCCTTACACAAAAAAATTTTAAAATGCTAATCGTATATTATTCTGATTTCCTATAACTTTTATCGGAATGAAAAAAAATAGGAAATCAGAATTAAATAATGTTCACTTTGAGTTTTATCGGTATATTAATAAATTTGAAGGTAGGGTAATTTAAATTTTTTTTTAATTCACCTTTTTCCTAAAATTTAGCATAAAATTCTTGTCGGTTTTATTTCTGTCTCCAAAGTAATTACCTGGGAAAATATTAAAAAAACATTAATTTTCAAAAACTACATGTTTGCTTAGGGCCAAATTAAACGTTTGTATTAAACTAGTTTCAAAAACTAAGATAAAAAGACTTTTTCAGCAAACTCCTCAAAAATTCAAATTTATGGCAAAATTTTATTTTTAAAACAACTGAAATAATTAAAAAATGTCTCGAAATTTAAAAAAAAAATTCTTTCCGCTCAAAAATACATTTCAAAAAAAAACATTAACTTACTCAATACTCATCTAAAAATAACCTTAATTTTTTCATTATATTTGTTGCCACTCCAAGCTGCCCTTGAATCTAACTTAAAAATTGTAATTATTTAAGGGAAATTTTCTAATAAATAAGCTGATAATTTATTATAAAGAAAGGTTTTTGTTTAACATTTATTCATAAAACATGGTCTTTGTTGAACATTATTTGTCAAATATAAGAAAACGTTCACTATTATTATAGAAAATGTTAAAATAGTTATTTAAAATGTAATATATAAACATGATTAGTAAATTTTGATCATAAACTTAAATTTGTCAAAAAAGCTGAAAATTTTAAACAATATTGCAATTTGGTAACTCTTTCAAACAGGAAAAAAGCTAAAAAGTTAAGGATTAAGAGAGAAATTTTCAAACAATATTGAATTTTTGAATAATAGATAAATAAATAAATTTACTTTTTGAAAAATTGAACGTTCAATTATTTATTTCTAAGCTATATTAGAACTGTTAAAAGTATTTCAATATTACTTTTTTAAATAATAATTTAAAAGAAGGGACCCTCAGGCTTAAGATTGTTGAAATATTTAATTCAGTCTGTATGTAGCTTTAAGTTTTTTTTTTGATGCAAATAAAATGATTAATTAAATAAGCCTATATAAAAGTATTGTTTACAGATTCATTGAATAAATGTAAAGATTTTCAAAATGTTTGTTTAATTAATTTCGAAAAGAAATAGATATTTTTAAAAATAAACTAATTTAGGATTTTGATAACTATAAAGTTTAATTATCAAATTAAACAAATAATTTTAAATCGAAATTTTTAATATTATTTCTAAGAAAATCGATCAATGTAAACCTTGCAAGTGTTTTAATTATTTGATTCAATTTTTTTTTTGAATTTGCTATTTAAAATTTTCTTGGAGTAAAATAATTTTCTAATATCCGTTAATCAATTTGTTAAATTTTTGGAATTTAGAATTTTATTTGAATAATAACACCAATTTTTCTTAAATAATTTGACTAAATGAATATTTGTTTATTTTGATTTATTGAAAAATTCATAAAAACAACACCAAGAAAAAATTCAATAGAATAAAAATTTTACTGCGTAATTTAAATTATCTACAGCAATAAATTGAGTCCAAAAATCACCAAAAGTATAATTATTGCTTATTTTATAATTGTTAGATTTAAAAAAAAATAGCAAAATAAATACATTTAAAAAAGAAAACATTTAAAACAAGTGTTGTTTGTTCAAATATTTGATGGTTTAGGAAATAAAGAATAAATGGCATGGTAAATTACACGAGAAAGACGGGTTTTCCGATAAATTTTAATTTAAAATCTGCTCTGAATTCATTCTCAAGCCTGACAATCAATGGAATCAAATGACTCATACATGTCCCAACATCAACTCTCAGCATGAGAACTTAAATTATATATGCAGACTGTTTCGGAAATGTATGATCAATGAAAATTTTTTGTTAACTTGTTAAGAAAAAGATAAATAAAAATTTAGTTAAAAATTTTACAATGAATTCTCAAATGTATTCAGATGGATGAGATTTTTTTACAGTAGTGATTCGATAATAGGAATGATAGATCAAATGTTACAAATTTTATTGTTTTTTAAATTTTTTTCATTTTTTACCATATTTTACCAAAATTTACCCGTGAAATTTTGGATTTTACCAATTTTTACGTAAAATATGGAAAAAAATAAAATTCAAAGGTCAAAATCGTAATTTTTATCAAAAAATTATGAAAAACTTCAAAATTTGGGATTTTTTGGCATTTTGAATTTAACATAATTTAATGTAAAAATTGGTAATTTCACTTCTATTTACGTAAAATTTAGTTAATCTACCATTTTTTACATTTCTTGTTTTACGTAAAAATAGTAAGATTACATTTTTTTACGCAAATTTACTTATTTTTGCGTAAAAGTACGTAAATTTACCATAGATAAATAGCAAAAAAGTTTAGGACAAGACCTTTCCCAATTTTTTTCAAAATTTAAAATCAAGCTGATCCTAGCTTTAAAATAAATAAAAATTATATCATAATGTTGAATTTTCGGCAAATTGCTAATAGAAAATGTACGAAACCATCAAAAAAGATTTGTACAGTTTTGTAAAAAGTAACCAAAATTTTTCAAAGGCTGAAGTTGTAAAGCGATTGACTTTATAGCAGTAACGTTAGCGAGATACCAGAGAGCGTACGTTAAAAAATTTGAAGAAAAATAAATGGTCTGTTTGGTTGGAGTTTTATTTTGTACCTAGTGGTTTAGCGGCCAATTAACATGTCTACCTTGGAGAGTGTATTAAATCAATGATTAAAGAATATCATCTGGATGTCAATTGTGTATTTTGGCCCGACTTATTAATTTGAAAGCTAAAGTTTATGAGGGTGATTGGAAGGCCAAAAATCTTATGCAACTCGGAAACAAATTCGCACTAGCCTGAACAATATGGACCCAGAGGTTGACTTGCCAATACCATGCCAATACTAGGCTCGGTATCATACGTCGTCATGAAGTTCAAAATCTTAACAAATTTTATTTTTTTAAATTGGAGAGTTTAGTTATAATTTAAAAAAAAAATTAAAGCCTTTGTTGAAATAAAATTTTTTTATGGTAAAATTGATTTTTTTCCATTTTTTATTCTACACCCATTATCGGATGTCACATATGAAAAAAAATACTTATATCATGACGCCAGTGTTTATGTCAAACTGCGATTTATATTTTTAAATTTAGTATAAAATGAGTATTGGCTTATATAACTTTATAAAATAAAAGTTAGTAATTTGAGAGTTATCTTTAAGAAAATTTATTTAACTTAAAAATAGTATAAAATTTGACTAAAATTTTTAAAAAAAGTTTTTTGACAAATTATTTTATTTTTAATTTTTTTTTAAATTTGGTTTAAAAGATTTTTAAAACAATTTGACTTCAAAATTTTAATAACAATATTTTTAAATTTTCAAAATAAAAAGAAACATTTGGAAAAAAAATTTTTTTTGTTGAATTCAACTGTCTTTCAAAAAAAATGCACTCTGATTCTAATTTTTAAGAAACACTGTAAGAGGACATATTATCATGATAGATAATGAGAGAGGAAATTGAGTAAAATTTTAATTTAAAGATAACTACCTCCAATCGTCAAGCAATAAATCATTTACCGATAAGATACAAAATCACTTATTCGAAATCAAACACCAACACCACTAGCTGCGCAACATTTGCCAACACGAACTACACAAAAAGTCTATCTGAGCACACTTCGATCACAATGACTCAAATTTCTGATTTAATCATCATTCTTAATTACTTGAGTAATATTAAAAAACTAATTGATTAGATCAATTTTTCCTAATGCCTAAATGTTAAATCTATCTAATTGGCTGAGTATTCGGATCGGATACACAAAAATTTATGTTTAGATACATCTATCTAATTATCTGGCCAATAAAATATTTTTCGCATAGCACTAATTAAACTAGACGTTCTAAGAACCAATTAGAAACGTAATCAATACTCTAAGACTTATTAGAAATGATCTAAATAACAATTAAGAAAAGAGAAATTTTATTATAAATTTGATCTGTAGCAAAAAATAAAAAAAAATAAAGTCACATCCCAAATATTACCAAAAAAAATAAAAGTAAATTATAATGTCATTTTCTGCCAACGCACACAATCAATGGTACAAGCCGCAGTACAGTTTCTTGGAAAAAGGTAAACATTGCTTTATATATTTATTTTTCCGGTATCATTCTTCAAAAAATAAGCTCAATTAATATTCTTTGCGCTAATTGCGCCTTAAAAAATATAAACAGATACTAATCGATCAGTTATGGTTAAGATATCAAATAAATTGATGCGCGATGCATACTTGAATTTCAAACAAAAAAGAAAAGAAAAGATATACACGGTCTAAACATTGGAATAATATAAACAAGTTAAAATTTCAAAAATAATAGATAAGTTAGTTAATTTTTTTTGATTAATCTAGTAATTTTATATCCGGTGAATTTTCCTCAGCCGAATAAGAACCGAGAGAAAATTTTAAACAGACATCATTTTCATATGTTTACATTTGCTAAGAACTTGGAATGATCAAAGCATCGCCTCGCCGAATATAAATTGGCTCTATTCAAGCTATTTAAAGGTATACGTCGATTCTAATTATTGAGTTATTTGATAAATTTTTGTTGTTAAAAATAAAAATTTAGTTACAATTAAATTTGGACAAAAAAAATTATCAATAATTAATTTGAAGTATTTTGAGCTTTTAATTCGAGATGATATTTGAATTTTTAATTTTTTGCTTTAAATTATTTTTTCTTAATTTAAGTGTCACAAAAAACATGCGATATTGAACCAAAAGAAATGAAAGGAATGAATAGTGAAAGTCTGGTAAAAAAAGGTTGCATTCAGCTGTGGCAGTTCTTGCTTCAGCTATTGACCAACAAAGGAAATGAGTCAATAATTGAATGGACCAAAAAGAGCTCGTCCGAATTCAAGCTGTTGGACCCCGAAGAGGTGGCCAGGCTGTGGGGAATCCAAAAGAACCGACCGACAATGAACTACGACAAGCTCAGCAGATCACTAAGGTACTACTATGAAAAAGGAATAATGCAGAAAGTGTCCGGCGAGCGCTATGTTTACAAGTTTATAAATTTTGAGGAATTATGTGCGAACAATTGTGTCGCCCTTAGGTCCGAGCTAATTGAGGATAAAAAATCTAGGAAAAGTTCAGAAATAAAAAAGTCCAAGTTGAAGACAGTAAGTGACAAACATGTAGCTAATACTAGCAGGTATGCTCCGTATTCCAGGCCACAATACAATCTACCACAAATTACAATAAATAATCTAAACTATGAAATAAAAAACTCAAATAATTACATTGTAGCCAATTCTAGTCTTTGCGAAAATAGTATCTATTCGTCAAGTCTCTATAACTGTAAACTAAATTATCCATTAGTCACTAATGAAAGACTATCAAGTTCCTTTGAAAACCCTGAGCAAGTAAACTTTGAGCCGTTTTGTCCAAAAAGCCCACAATCACCAAAGTCTGCCTGTGTTAATCAGAATGTAACTTCGACCCCAAATTACTACAATTACTACAAGAACTATCCGTACAATAATGTTTACAACTACAATCCGATCTACAATTTATACAATGGGTCGGCTTATTCGCAAAAAAGCGAGCCAAGCAACAACCCGTCATATTCGGAGAGCTATTATGAGTATGACGCGAACGGTTCGGCCCTATATCAGAATAGTAATAGCCATAAAGATTCGGGTTTTTATGAGAATTATGGATATTTTTCTGGTTATGAACTTAATGTGAACAATCCTTCCTCGTCTACATCGTTGTCACCTTCGTCTGTTACATCAAGCAATAGTTCTGTCTCTAATATATACGCATATAAAACCGAAAATAATTTGTCACCAAGCTATTATTTTTAAATTTTTTTATTTTTTTTAATCCTTATTTTGTAAATCTTACCTTTTTTAAAATTGGCAATTGATTTTTGAAGCGTTTATTTTTCGAATAAAATTTATTAAATATTTTTTTTTTTCATACTTTTAAAATTCTATTATCCATTTAGTTAAATAGAACTAAAAAATTAATGAAAACAATTTACACAAAGACAAAAAAAAAATCTTAAATTCTGTTAAATTATAATTTAAATTTAGAAATTATTGATATCGAAAATAATTAGTTTTTAATTTAATTTGACTTTCATTGTAAATTTAATATGCATTTATAAAATAATAAAATAAAGGTCATGGTGAAATAATTTTTTTCAAATTTTTAAATTTATTTACTTTATTTCCGTTTTTTTTTCAAGACGTAAACCAAAGCAAACATTATTGTTATTATTTATTTTTAATATTATTTCAATTTAATTTTTCATCTTTTTGAAGAATTTTTGTGAATTTATTTTTAAAAAAAAAAAGAGATCAATAAATAATTAATAACAAATGAAGTTTTAAATTAAAAAAAAATTTTGTTTACATGACGTGATTAATAAAAAAAAGTACTGCTTTTATCCTCTTTGATAAAAAATGCAAAAATATCATAATCTTAATATTTAAAGTATCGAAATATAAATATAAAGTACCCCTTGTTTGAAAAAGTATCGAACATTAAAAAATTTTTGTAAATATGAAAATTAATTAAAATAATATTTTATATTTAAAAGGGATTAATAATAGAGTGCAAAGTGGAGCTAGAATTTTGGCATGGTTCGATCTGCCTTTATATACAATAAAGTCGCTTTTTCCTTTGCAATTTGCTCCTGGTCGCATCGTGATTTCAAAAATTTAATAAATAAGGAATTGGTTTTGTCGATTTCTAAAGTCTTGTGGATTTTTTTATATTTGTTATAAATGGAAAAAACTTCATTATCTTCGGGATTTTGTTCTGGGTAATCTTGAGGTTTTTTACTCTATGAGTTCCACATTGTAGAATAACAAAACAGTAATCAAAAAGTGATCTGATTAGAGATTTGTAGAGAACCTTCTTTAAAAAAATTGAATTCGTGTTTTTAAATACTTTAATTTTTTCGAAGAATATTAACTTTTTGCGATTCGTTTTTAACAATTTCGTTGAAATGAGGATTGTTTGTTAGCTTTGGGTCAAGTTTGATGCCAAGAAAGGTCGAAGAAGGTTCGAGAGCAATTTCTTGGTTATCAATATTCAGTCTTAAAGAGTATTGTATTGTAATAGATACTTTACTTTTTTAAGTAATTCAAAAAAGTAATTTTTTCCGACAACTTTTGAACTATATGCCATAAATTTTTTTAAAGCCTCATTTTAATCGATTTTTATTCCCTAAATAATTATTGCCTTTAGAATAAAGAATTAACGAAAGCGAAAGCTCTTAAAGTTTATTTTTGAAATATATTTTTAAAAAATAAAATAAATTAAGTATTAAACATTATATTATTTTGATAAGAGGACATGTGATATACAGATATAGGTGTTCTAGGTGGTCTTTTTCCTTTGAAACCAAAGATCAACTAGAGTTTTTTATTTTTTTTATAATTAAAGCCTTTTAAACATTTGTACAAAATTTGGTTAAATTTGGCCACTTGAAGTTCACGAACATGATCACAAAATCAAAATTCAATTGAATAAAATCTAAAAAAAATGATTAAATAAGCTTTCAAAATTTTTTCTTAAATTAAACATTAAATGTTTATTATTTTAATCAAAAAAAATTTTTTTTTTCTATTCGATCTTTTATTGAAAATTTTAAAGACACATTTAAAATCCACATTAAAGTATCCAAATTATGACTTTAAATAATATCTTAATATTAATCAAAATTTAGCGTATTAAAGTTAAATTTTTTATTGCAAAATTTCGAAATATTGATGAAGATTTTTTTTTACTTTATATATAAATTCATAAAATTTTCTTTCTAATTATATTTGTTTAATAAATGTTTAAACCAAATTTTTGATAAATTTTAGTCATTTTTATTTAAAAATTGATTAAAATACCTTTTTTTAAATCAAAAACTAAAAATTTTGATTTGAAGTTTACTTTTGAGCATGAACTTCAATTTACCTTAATTTCAGTCAATAATAGCATATTTTTTTTGCTTGTCAAATTTTTTAGCATTCATTTTTGAACACTCGTTAGATTAGACCTGTATTTGCTATGTAATTAAGATTAATATTTATTTGAAGTAAAATAAGAATTTTTGTTTTGACATCTTTTGTGAATTTGAAACTGTATTTATAAATGACTTAAAAAGACAGGTAAATTTCTGAAATCTAATAAAAACTAATAATTAAATTTTTTAATTTTTTTTTATCTTTATTACTTTTAAATTTTAAAGTTGTGTTTGAGTTGCATCTTACTCTATTAAAAATGGTTATAATATTTATATGGTAAAATAAATAATGAGACAAATTGTAATATAAAAGAAACATTAATAGCAAGCATATGATGAATTTTGATTGTAAATATTATTGTTTTATTCTCTTAAAAGGAAAATTTGATGAGGTAACGGGTTTTAACAAAAAAAAAATTAACTGGCTTGAAAAGGCCATAACTAATTTAAGTATTGATTTTTTTTTAATTCTAAAACAATTGTTAAATTACATTAAAAATACAATTTTCTCACGTTTTTGCTTTTTTAGATTTCTTCTTTTCTTATTACTTTATCATCTCGAGAGTACGATTTATAATAAATCGAGGAATTATCCAAAAGTCCTCGATTGTTCTACTTTCCGGTAAGTTAGGAGGGTTCTTATACTTAGCTACATAATCGATGTTTTGCTCATCTAGGTGGACATTTACACTTTCTGCCTAATGAGAAGACGCCAAGTCTGTCCAGAAAATAAAGACTTACGAGTTGTGCTGTTCAATGATAGGAATCTATTTGACGCATTCATTAATTGCGAGCCCACTTTCTCTGAAGAAGATTCTAGAAGATGCTAAGCTCTTATTGCTGAATGTGTTGGACAATCGAAGGTTTGAACTCCGTTAAGAGATAGAAAATCTTAAGAACATCTCTGCAGTAAGGGAAGCATGTTTAAACTCCTTTCATCATAAAAATAGGGACACAGGTTACGACTGGATAGCAATTGCGGTGTAGATGATCAACTCGATGCAGAAACCTCTGTGCCAGTTTGGAGCCGTTGCTTAAAAAGGTACAGGAAAATTATTTTTAGATGATGCTGCTATCCACATAAGGATTATTTTCTCAAACTTTTCTTTTTAGTGGAATCTAACATCTAGAAGACATTGAGACATTCCACTTAAATAAAATGATCCATTGATCCCAATGGTGCTATGGAAAAAAATGAATTAGGACTCGTCTTCAATGATAAAGTCCGAATTCTTAAAAATCGAATTTTTCGAGCCTGCTTCTCAATTCATTTAGGTATCTTTTTTTCTTATAACTTAACGTTATAGTTTTGATTAAAGCATTAAAGATTTGATATTGATTGGCTATTTTTTAGCCCTTTTTTTAACATTTTTTAATAATTCTTTTTTTTATCTCTATTTACTAAGACTAAGATACAAAACTGGTCCTTATTTATATGAACTTGATTGAGTAAAATAATTGTAATTTTAGTTTCAAGCCAGTTCGTTTTTTTCGTCATATTCAGTAAGTCAAAAAAAGGATCAATTGAGAGCTATTTAATTCAGCCGTAAAATTTCATCAAATCTAAATCTCAATTTCATTAAATTTTTATACAATTTTTAGATGAGATGTGAACAAGCCAAAATCAGGATTGTATATATGAGAAGCCTTGACGAGGTTCTATAGAGTTTAAAAAAAAAAGATTTTTTAAATTTAAATCAACTTTTACACTAATATAAAATATTGTATTTTTCAACTGTTGAAAAATATTAAAAATTAAAAAAAATTTAATTCATAATTAAAAAAAAAATAACAATTTCTAAAAATTTAAATTGTATTATAGTTACATTATGCGAATATAAATATAACTTGTTATTAGGAGATTAGTTGTTATTTTTCTAAACTTATTTTAAATAAAGTGTCTAGCTAAATTCTTAGCTTATTTTTCACACACTCAGCCTGTACTACATTTGTGGCAGCGTTTAAGCTATTAGATTGATTTTTAAAGAAAATATAAACGTGGTATCAAGTGTGTTGAATTTTCGATTTTAGTGGTTAGCCAAAGAAGTTTAATGTCTGGGATAGTTAGAAAAGCTTAATTTTTCACTGGAAGAAAGAAAAAAGGTTCTAATTATTCACTGCTTCTGATAATAAGGAATACTTGAAAATAGTTTGGTAAACTCTAAAATGTCCAATTTTTCAAAGTTTTTAAATAATTCAAACAATGGTTCATATATTAATTCAACAAGTAGAAATTATACGACAAATTACTCAGTTAAAAAACCAATAATGAGATCTGCAGAGATTGGGTTAAAATAGCCAATATAATTCATCATACCAATGACGAAATTTAGAAATGACGTAAGAAACCAATTTTCCGCAAATACAAATAATATAAAGAGGAATCAAATTGTTACAGCTTAAAATCAATATGTGTGGGTACTTGAATGGAGAAAGGATAGAATGTTTATTAGATACAAGGAGTGTGAGAGCATTAATTTATCAAAATATATGGAAAAAGTTGAGGTGTATGGAATTACAGAAAACAAAAGGTTCGTTTACTGCTGCGAATGGTCAACCCTTGAATGTTATTGTTTGTTTTTGCCAATCGACGAAATTGGAAAAATCCTTATCGCATCAGATGAAGAATATTTTGGTCTAAATGGGGGAGTAATTTTTCCCTTTTATATCCTAGTGGATAATGGGGAGGTGCTCATCTCCTTTTTTAGTACCTTTTTGCATCGAGTTGATCATCTACACCGCAATTATTACCCAGTCGAAACTAGTCCCTATTTTATAATGAAAGGGGTTTAAACATGAATGCCCTGTTTTTAACCTGCCTCTTTAATTTAAATTCGATTTGAATCAACCAAAAATGAAAGAGAAAATTCTTAATGCTAGAAAAATAAAGGATATTTTACCGAAATTTTGCTTGAGTGACTAATCATGAATCAAGACAAAAATGTTCACTTTTTTTTTAATTTTATTATTAATAATAAAGGTTTTCTAAATTATTGAAAAGTATTTGAGATAAAATTTTCTGCAAAAGGTAAAGAAGTCTCTAAAGAGTCAAATTCTTATCTTCTCAACTTAACAATTTCAAAATTATTTTTCTCATAAAATTTATTAAAACTAGCTGCAATATTAGTTAAGATAAATTTCAGAATTAAATTCACAATATCAAAAAATTCATGTAATATTAATAAGAGGTTAAGGAGTCTAAAAAAAAATTAAAAGAAAAATCCAAATGCATTTAAATAAAATACTAGAAAAACTTAATCTCCTTTATTTCAAAATATGAATTCAAATCAATTATTGTTATTATTATGGAAAATATATCTAGTACAAAAACGCACTCCAGTGCTCACCATTCTGGAATTGCTTTTGCCGGCAATCTTAAGCATCATATTGCTTCCAATTAGACAAATGATAAATACAGATGACCTGGTTAATAACACAGTTTATGATGCATTCAATTTGGAAGATTTTGATAACAATTTTGTTATTTATAAAAATTCCACTTTTGGCTACTACCCGAATACTTCCCAAAGAACAAACGAAATAACCAAAGTTGTGTCGGAAAAATTTCGCCTGAATTTTGAATGTGGGCATTTAATCTTTCATTTTTTTTAAATCAATATCTAATAATGATCTTTAAGCGTTTAAAACTGAGGCTCAAATGGTCGAATATTTATGCTCAGATCTTACATATCATTTATTCGGAATTGGTGTTCTAGATGACAGATTAGAAAATTTTACCTACCAGTTGAGATTTCCACATTCACCGCGTTATCAAGATCCAGTGAATGAATGGAAAGAATGGAAGACCCATCAAATTTTCCCAAAGTTTGAAACTCTTGGACCCAGAGATAAATCTAGCAAATATGGTGGTGCTCCAGGTTTTTAAATTAATTGAAAATTATTGTTTCCATCCTAATTTTGAAATTTATTATAAAGGATATTATACTGAAGGTTTTTTGGTTGTACAAAAAGCTATCGATTTCGCAGTGATCAATCTTTTCGATAAGCAAATAAACGATGTTGAAGTTTTTCTAAAAAGGTTTCCTTATGGACCGTATGTTCATGACAATTTTGTTGTCATACTCATAGCTGTCTTCCCCTATATAATCCAATTGAGTTTTATATTCACGGTAATATTCACTGCCAAATCAATAGTGCAAGAAAAAGAAACCGGTCTTAAAGAGGGTATGAAGCTAATGGGAATGAAATCAAGCATTTATTGGTTAAGTTGGTATCTAAAGGCAATGTTAAGTCTAATACCTTCTATGATCGTCATGGTCATTTGCTTTAAATTAAAGCTCACTTTAAACAATGGAGCCCAAGCATCGATAATAGATAGATCAGATAGCATTGTAATATCAATATTGCTGTTTTTATATGCATCTAGTCTTACAACATTCATCTTAATGTGCACATCATTTTTCAAAAAAAGCAATAGTGCTTCGACTGGTACGGCAATTATCTACATTCTTTCATTCATGCCTCATATTTATTTATCGCTAAATTACGAAACACTAAACTCGTTTATAAAAATATGTTCATGCTTTGTCAACAATTTGGCAATGTGTTTAGGTGTACATATAGTTAGCATACTTGAAGGAATTGGTCTTGGAGCTAATTTTTCAAACATCTCTCAAGGAGTTTATGCTGATGAACATTTTTCTTTGCTTCACGTTATGGTCATTATGGTGATTAACAATTTTATACATTTACTTATTCTGTATTATGTTGATAATGTTTATCCCGGAGATTTTGGAATTCCAAAGCCATGGAACTTTTTTTATACTAGAAAAAATTTTAAGTCCATTTATAAAAAAAATGATTATGACAATGCCGAAACACCAAGATGCTTATTTGAGGATGAGTCTATCTATTCATCAAAAAATATTGGAATTCAATTAAAAAATGTTTCTAAATATTTTAAACAGATAAATGGAAAAATTGTCAAGTCGGTTAATAACTTATCATTAAATGTATATGAGGGACAAATAACAGCTTTATTAGGTCATAATGGAGCTGGTAAAAGGTAAAGAAAGTGTTTTCATTTTTTACATTGTTATAACAAAAAAAAGAGGATCAATAATAATTATAAAGAACTAATATTAATATTAATTGTTTTTTTTTAATCTCATAATGTTACATAAAATGTAGATCCTAAGAAAACGAAATATCCATATTTAAGTTCCAAAAAGGTTTAGCAAATAATCATAATTTTGTTTATTTTCTATTTTAAAAAAGTTATATTCATCTTAATTATTATTAATATCTTAACAAATATTGAAAAACCCCGATTAATATAAGAAAAGAGACCATAGATATTTTTTATTATTCAATTCAAGTTAATTTTCAAATAAGTTGTATTTCTATTCCAAGATAAAAAAACAGTTAAAGTAATATCCTGTTTTAAAGGAAATTACTCAGAAACATACACTCTTTAAAATTTTTCTATTTATTAATATATATATATAAAAAAAAGCATTTTTCAATTAATAATTTTTTTTTTTTTATTTTTAATTGACCAGCTTTAAGGTCATCTGTAATAGTTATACTAATTTTTTTAATAGCATTATTTTTTTTAAAAGTACAACTTTATCAATGATTACTGGAAATCTTAAGCCAGATTTCGGAAATGTGTTTATTTATAATAATGATATTGTTGAAAATTGTCAAAATGCAAGATCAGTTTTGGGATATTGCCCTCAGCACAATTTATTATTTGATAATTTAACTGTATATGAACACCTAGTGCTTTTTTCGAAATTAAAGCAACAATTTAACATGAGCGAAATAGATAGAATGCTTGAAATGATAAATTTGACAGAAAAAAGAAACTCGTTGGCAAAAACACTATCTGGAGGAATGAAAAGAAAGTTATCAGTCGCTATAGCATTCATTGGAGGCTCAAAAGTAGTCATTCTAGATGAACCAAGTATATTTTAGATTTAATTTCTTCAATAGAAATATTTAAGTATTTTTAAATTTAAGGCTCAGGTAAGTGTTACTTATTGTGAGCATCAAATCTATTTGAGATTGAAATAAATTAAAGGAATGGATCCTCAATCTAGACATCTTACTTGGAGTATTCTTAAAAAATTTAGGAATGAAAATCGATGTACTATTCTGTTAACAACACATTTTATGGATGAAGTAAAATTTAAAGAATTCTAAGATTTATTAAATAATTTTAAAAAGGCCGACTTTTTGGGCGATAGAATAGCAATAATGTCTCAAGGAGGTTTAAAGTGCTGTGGTTCACCGTTATTTCTAACATCACAATATGCTTCGGGCTACGATTTAATTTTAACACTAGAACGAAGCAGCCCAGAGAACATAAGTGAAATATGCAAAATAGTTCAAGCAAATGTTAGAGAGTCGAGATTAAAATCTTCTATTAATTTAGAACTGTCATTCAGACTTTCTGCAAAATATACCCAGGATTTTCCAACATTACTTGATAAACTGGATGAAATTAAGGAAAATTTTTTCATTTCCAATCTATCAATAAGTGCTAACACAATCGAACATGTTTTTCTTAAGTATTTTTTTATATCAATTTAAGATAAAAAATTAAAAAAATATAAAGGATAGAAGAAACAAATTATGCTTTGACTGATAAAATGGAAGAGAAATTTTCAAAAAAATTCGAAACAGATGAAGACCAATGTCTTTGGGTTGGGTCGAAACCGGAAGATTTAGTCTTCCAAAAGTCCCTTTTTATGCTGAAACAATTTAAAGCGTTAATTCAAAAGCGTTTTATTCACACGATCAGAAATAAATCGCTCAGCTTGGCTCAAATTTTAATTCCAGTCAGTTTTGTATTTATTAATTTATTGTACATAAAGTTGGCGATACTTGAACCAGAACATTCACCAGCTTTGAAAATTAAGCTCTCAGACTATGGTCAAAACTACGCACCATATTCAATAAAAGACAATCAAACAGATGGTATACTCTCAAAATTATCAATTATATACAAAAGTTTACTAATTACTGATCAAAATACTCAAACTTTTGAGTTGACCGAAATAAACAAAATCAATATGTGCCAATCTCATCGTGATAGTGTTGAAAATTATTTAAATTGCTTGGGAAGAAATAGTTTCCGCATGCTGAATAAACAACATTTTATTGCAACTGAGTTTAGTTATTACAGAGAGAAAATTCAAATAACCGGAAGCTTCAACAATCAGCCATATCATGTTGCACCTCTAAGTCTGAATTTGATAACAAATTCTTTGTTTAAGTATTTCACAAATTCATCACAGTACTCAATAACTGTTATTAATAATCCATTGCCGAAAAATCCTAGCGAAATTTTAAACGAATCTTCTATCAAAAGCTTTAACAACTTCCGGATAGGAACTGCCCTTAATTTTGGTTTATCTTTTTTAGTCGCCAGCTTTTCCATGTTTTTAATCAAAGAAAAAACTTGTGGTTCAAAACACTTACAATTTTTATCTGGATGTTCCCCATTCACGTTTTGGTTGAGCTCATTTACATGGGACTTTTTAAACTACATTATTCCAGTTTTCATTATAGTTTTACTATTTACGGTAAATTATTGCTAAAATTTAGGAATTTTTTATATTTTTTTAAACAGATTTTTAATGTCACTCAAATCGTTGGTGAGGATCGAATATTTTATCTTTTAGCATTACTCATTCTATATGGACTGGCACATATACCTCAGACTTATTTGTTTTCTTTTTTATTCAAAGTTTCAAGCAGCGGATTTTCATTTATAACAGCATGGAACATTTTTACAAGTGATATTTGGAATTAAAGTTACAAAACAATATTTAATTTGGTTTCTTTTTTCTTTAAAAGGCCAAATTGGTTTGATAATTATTCGAATATTGACTATACCCAATTTAGGAACTAGCCAGATTGCTGGACATCTTGAAATTATTTTCATGACACTTTTTCCAAATTTTGCCATGGGGTAGTTCAAATTTAATTTTATTTTATTAAAAAATTTAAAAATGTTATCAAGTCAAGCCATAATTGATTTATATGATAATTATGAAAATTTAAAATTGTGTCAAGATGCCTCTTACGGATGTCGTTACGAACCTAATCCGTGTTGCCGATATGTCAAGCAACTTAAGCGGAAGAAAGCTTGTGGAGATTTTGACTGTTTATATTGGAATAATGATTATTGGAGTTGGGAAAAGCCAGGCCTGTCTCGCTATGCCATCTCACTATTGTTCCAATTTTTAATTCATATTGCTTTTTTATATTTAATCGAAAGTTCTTTTTTTTGTCGCAAAAAATATCTTCCCTCTAGATTAAATTCAAAAGAAATTCAAAATTCTGAAGTTGATTCTGATGTTAGGAGTGAAAAAATAAGAGTTGAAAATTCAATTTCTTATAAAGATCACGATAATTTTATGGTTTCTTCACTTAGCAAATTTTACTTGAATTTTAAGGCTGTAAATCAAATAAGCTTCGGCGTAAAATTTAAAGAATGCTTTGGCCTACTAGGTTAGTTGGTTATTTAAAATAAAAAAAAATTTATAAAACTAAAAAGGTGTTAATGGCGCTGGTAAAACTTCTACCTTCAAAATGATTACTGGGCAAGAAGAAATTTCAAATGGCGAGGTTTTTATAGATAAAATAAGTTTAGCTTCTCATAGAAATAAAGTAATATATATTCTTGATTTTAAAAAAGTATAAAAATATTATTTTTTTAATTTTAGTATCAAAATCGCTTGGGTTATTGTCCTCAAATCGATCCTCTAATTGATCAAATGACTGTTTTTGAGACAATTATGTTATTTATGAGTCTGAGAGGTATTAGGAATGAACTAGCAATAAACACGACTTTAAGTCTAATAAATATATTTGATTTGAATGAGCATGCAAATAAGATGTGCTACACTTTAAGTGGTGGCAACAAGCGTAAACTTTCTGTTGCTTTGGCACTAATTGGTAGTCCAAATGTAATTTTACTCGATGAGCCAACATCGTAAGGCAAAAAAAATGGATTTTAAAATTTTGAAAATTTTTATTTTTAGTGGAATGGATCCAAAGACACGAAGGGTTTTGTGGAACTGTATAAACAAAATTCGAATTCGAGGCAAATCTCTTATATTAACAACTCATAGCATGGAAGAAGCAGAAGCTCTGTGTACAAAAATTGCCATTATGGTGAACGGTGAGTTTAAATGCTTTGGAAGTCTTCAGCATTTGAAGAATAAATTTGGAGATGGCTTCACTCTAATGGTAAGAATTCGGACCAGAAATAAAAATCTGAAAGAATTCATTGATTTTGTCACGGAATCATTTAATCAATGTGAATTAAGAGAAAATCGTGACAATTATTTAAAATTTCATTTAACCAACGATTCCAAAAATTCTTTATCTAAAATATTCTCTTTAATGGAATCAATCAAACTTAAGTATTTGATCGATCATTATTGTTTGACTCAGATCAATTTGGAGCAGATTTTCTTTAATTTTGTTTCTAAACAAAAAGATTACGAAAAATAAATAATTATTATTTATTTAAAATTTTTAATATTTAAATTAAATTTTCTGGATTTTGAAAGAAATTCTTAAAGTACATTAAAAAAAAGAGACCAAATTTTTACTGATGTGGCTCCTTAATTATCTATTAACATAATGAACTTGACTTTTAATCTTAAAAGTAATCAATTTTCAGGGACTTCCTAAAAAAATTTAGTAATACTCCATTATTTATAATAGATTTAATTAAGAGCTGATGTAACTACGTAGTTTATTTTTTTTTTTTTTAATCTACTTTTTCTTAATAACAATTTGACAAAAGTGCTCCAAAACAAATAAAAAAAATAAAAATAATGATTAAAATAGAACATTCTTGAAAAAAAAATATCAATTGCCATCTGTAATATTTTACTCTCCTATAATAAAAAAATATTTGAGTTTTATAAGTCCAATTCTAAAAATATTTGTTAAAATGTATCATAAAATAGACTTTTACATCAAAACAAAGTTATGTGAAGTAATGAAATCAAAAAACCATTTAATTAAGTTCGTTGTGACAAAAGCTCAGATTTCTAGTGAAAAACTCGTTAAATAAATTTACAATTAATAATTTTTGATTCATTTTTACTTAATTTTTTTAAATTTAGTAAACGATGCTACATAGGGAATTATTAATTTTGGAACCGAGAACAAAAAAAAAATTTAAAAAAGATAAAATAACTTTTTTATTATGAGTCTAAAAATTTTTCTGCAAAATGTATCACCAGGTACTAACTTTTTACCACCCAAATTTAGTTTCTGCAATAACTTTGCATTTTATTTTTTAGATTTTTTAATACATTTAGTACTTTGCAGACTTGCAGAATTTCATGCAAATAGTCAACAGATATAGGAAGTCGACTAGATTATTTTTACCAAAAAAAATCAGATTTGAACTTAATTATTGAGAAACTTTCTTGGGGAAAAAAATTGGAACTTAAAAATAAGTACCGTAAAGTCGTGTTCACGACTCTAAGAATAAAGCCCAAATCCAACCTTTTTTCTTTAAGAGTTAATTACATAGTTTCTATGTTACAACAATTAAATTTAATTTGCAAGAAAATACCCTGAATATGAGATATTTTCTAAAAATAAAGCCCAAATTTAACTGTTACTCTAACAAAAAAATTGTCTTTGCTCTCAAAAAAAAATGAATATTTTAAAAATTGTAGAGTTAATTAAAAAATTGAAAAAAAGTCAATTTTTTCATTTTTTTTTGAGAGCAAAGACAATTTTTTTGTTAGAGTAACAGTTAAATTTGGGCTTTATTTTTAGAAAATATCCCATATTCAGGGTATTTTCTTGCAAATTAAATTTTAATTGTTGTAACATAGAAACTATGTAATTAACTCTTAAAGAAAAAAGGTTGGATTTGGGCTTTATTCTTAGAGTCGTGAACACGAGTTTACGGTAGTATTATTTTTAATTAATTTTCAATTTAATTTTTTTTTACTTCAAGTGAAGCTTCTTGAATAAATTTCATTTTTTTTATTAAATTCTTAAAAACTAAAATTAATCATCAAAAATAGGTAAAAACATGTTTTTTAAAATTTATTAGTTAAAAATAATATTTTAAATACATTTTAAAATTGTGTTTTGAAGTATATAAAGAATTTATTTTTAATTTATCTAACTTGATTTAAACGAAACTTGAAGTATTCGATTTCCAATATTAATGCCGTTTAGAGAATTAATGGCATTTAATGCTTCGTCATAGGAAGTCATTGTGACAAAGCCAAAACCTTTACTTTTCTGATTTGAAAAATTTCTGACAATTTTAACACTTTGAACCGCTCCATACGGTCCAAATAGCTGCCATAGAACATTTTCCTCGGTATCTGGTGGAAGGTTATAGACAAAAATGGACCATCCAGGCGATGGTGAAGAAATCTGCGGATTAGACAAGATAGGTGGTGTAGAAACACAGCTGTTCGGTGTGGAAGGAATAATATTTGCGTGATTGGTAATCAAAGACTGGAACGCTTGATTTTCATTACAAAAAAGATCATTTCTGTAAAAAGGAAATTGCTGAGGTGCAGTGGTTAACAACTGAGGATTTGAAGATCTGAGGGCAGATAATGCGGCTGTCTGAATCGAATAATTTGCAGTTAATTTGGGCGCATTTAAAAAACTTTGTGATGTTCCAATTGAAAGTGGAATCGAAGCCAAATATTTTAAATTCATTTCATTAGGATAACTAGCAAATTTAACCAACATAGGCTCGTGACTACCATTTGGAATTTTACCATTTAATTTTACGATTGCAATTTCTGCTTCTTTTTTTTGATCGTACCTAACAAATCCAACTCCTTTGGACTGACCTGTGCTTGAATTGAGCAAAATTCTACTTGTTATGATCCGTCCACATTGGCTAAAGTAGCTGTTCAGCTCATCCAGACCCCACGATTTTGGTATCCCGCACACATATAAATTTGCCCCTTTGATATTATCTGAACTTGGACGGGCATAAGACACTTTAATAATTTTATTCTCAATTTTTAGCCCATTAAATGTTTTGATGGCTTTTTCGGCGTCTTCCAAATTTGAATAGTTAATGAAGCCATAGCACAGACTTTGGTTATTAAGTTTATTTTTGATTAGTTTACAGCTGTCTAAGGGTCCTACTGATTGAAAAAGAGTCTTTAGCTCTTCATTGCTCATTGATTGTGGCAAATAGTTAACTATAAGGTTGGTTCGGGACTCATCGGTAGAAGTGTTGGAAATAGAATTAGACAAATTGTTGGATCCACCGCAGCTGTCAATCAAAGAAACGTTCTCCATTTTGTCGCAAAGAGAAATTTAATTTTTTGATTTGTTCAATAATTTATCAGAATTTTCAAAACTTGAGCGATTCAGTTATTCGGTTAAAGTTGATTCTAATAATTAGGCGCGTTTAGTTTTTTCCAAAAAAATTATTCAGGCAACCGATTTACGAATTAACTATCAAAATTGCGAGCCAAATTTATTAACTGACAAAGATACTAGGAATTTTGATTAAATTTTTATATGTGTTTAGATTGAGAGTAGTTTTTCAAGAGGAGAAAACCTTTAAATAAACATTAATGTTCAGAAGGTCTCAGTAGTTATTTTTGGACACTAGGTGCTCAAAATAAAATAAAAACCGTTTAAATGTAATCAAATAATGTCAAAATAGCTCTTAAAAATCTCAATTTTTACGACCTTTTTAAATATTTTTTTTAAATCTTCAAAAATATAATCAATTCGACTGACTTGACTAATTTTAGAGATAAGCTCTTAAGAATGTTCCGAGGCATGGCGTCATTCATACTACATTCTAAAAATGCACTTTAAAAAATTTTAAAAATTAAATTGAAACTAAATTTTTAAGTAACACAAAAAATGGAATAAGATTTCCATTATTTTTGTTTGTTTAATTTAGATTTTCTATCAAAATTTGTAGACTAAAATGTGAAATCATTGTCTAATAAATTTTTAATTGAGTTTGAAAATTAAAAAATATAAACTGCTAAATTATTATTTCCAATTTTGTGAAATTTTTTTAAGTATTTTTCTACTTAAAAATTCTAAATAAAATTAAAAAAATATAAAAGATGTTTTTTATTATTTTATTTAAAAAAAATCAAATTTTATTAAAATCATTTGTGCGATAAAGAATTATCATAACGAAATGCATTTGTAGGTAGTTTATTTTTTAAAATTTCTAAAATTAAATTTCATAAGAAATTTTTTACCGCTGGCTTTAATTACATTATTTTAAAGTTGGCGTGATCTTACATTGGTTTTTATTCAAGTTCCTAAAATAACAAATTGTTTTTTAAGTTAATTTTAAAATTTTAGACATTATTGTTTTTAATGATTTTCAATTTTAAAGACAAAATATTGGATTACGTATTGGATTGTGAGTTTAGATTTTGAAATAAATTTTAAAATCTTGTCTTTTTAATGATCTTTGGCAATTAGTTACATAATTACATAAATTTGGTGTTAAATGGAAAAAAAATCTTCCGATTTGAGGACCGGGAAAGCATTCTCGCATTGAATTAATAATTGCTAGTTCAAAATCAGAAAAAATATAGACCGGAGTTACAGAAATTCTTTTTGATTTTAAATTATTGAATATTTTTCAATAAGTTTTTTGCTGTTTATTAGGACAACTACGCCATATTCGACGATGATAAAAATATGATTATAAAAGTATAAAATTGAAAAAAAAATCTTTATTAAAAATTAAAACAATTGAATTAATTATGCAAAATTAAAACTTCAAAAAAAGCTTCAATTTAAATTTATTTAAAATAAAAATTTCATTTTGCAAAACGTTTCTTTTATTTTTTCATTGTTGAGAGATAATGATATTATTAAAGACAGATAGTGCAACATTAAGTTGCCATGCGTAAAAACAGGAATTTTTAGGGACATTACAATTTTTTGGAGTCAAAAAAGTTAAAAGGACAAGATTTTAGGCGACTTCGAAAAAGAGCAAAAAACCCATTTTTTGACGTTTTTTGATACAATTTTTTGATTGAAATTAATTAATTAATTAAAAGATGGCCTCATAGGCATTAAATGTAAAAAAAATTACGATTCAAAGTATTTACTATTAAAAATAAGAATAAATAAATTAAAAAAATAATAATTAACTTAATATTTAATATTTTAATAAGTTTGATAATACTTTTAAGTTTTCTTGAAAATTGGAAACGCTGGTTGAACATGAAACTGGTATCTGTTGAAGTCAAAGGAAAGTCCGCTATCTAAAAATTGATAAGGAAAGAATTGGATGTCTAATCTTCAACGGAAGTTGGTGTGGTAGAATTCCAGGTGGAAATATAGAATTTAAAATTTTTTTTGAATAAAAAGCAGTATTGACATCTTTCACAATTCTATCATTTAATATAAATTCAGCAGTCTCCCCTTGAAATAATTTTGCGGTGATCTCATTAATGGAGTCAACTTCTTCATTAGTTCGCTAAAATTTATTTATAACAGATTTAAACCATACTACTTTTCATTCTTTTTTTTAAGATTTTTATAATAAGAAATAAAAAAGTAAAAGTAAAATTAGTAATTATTTTTACTTGTAGTACATTTTTATGTTTAAAATATTAGGGTATTTGGTAATAATAAAACTTTCTGGCTTTGAAGTTTATTTGATTAAGCTCTAAAAAATTCTGTAAATTCAGATTAATTACAAAATTCGATTTAATTTCTACAATTTTAATTTTGTGTCAAAATAACAAATTTGATGTTTTTTAAATGCACTTATTAGTAAGGATCAAATGTAAAACCCATTAATTTTCATAATGTCCACAGTTTGAAGAATGATTAAAATATGAGCATGGTGAAGTCGTCTTGTTTTGGAATTGATCACATTAATGTGAGCAACGGCTTGTACCAAAACACGATTTTTAAAATAAATTTTCCAGAAGCATTTTAAACTGTAATCAAAGCACTCAAGCAAAAAATTTATATTATTTGGGCGGTAATATGGTGTTTGTGACTGATAGAGTTCATTTTTTATTTCTGGCTAATTTGGATTTCATTTCATTGTAACAATACACCAGTCCAAATATTTCTAAATCTGTTTAACTCCCATAATCTTACTCGCAGCATAAAGGCGTTCACAAGGCGTTTCTTTGTAACTCGGCACACGCTCATTTTTACTAAGCTTTCGAATTCTCTTTGCCTTGGCCAAGTAGATGATGATTGGAAGGCTTATTTAACAGAGAAGATTTCCAACGCACCTAAAATCAGGCTTGTTATGTCCCATCTTAGCCGAGACATGAGCAAAGATCATCTCTTTTTAGAAAGTCAAAAGTGGTCAAAGTTGAAGCCAAAAGGATAAACTAAAAGCCTAAGAAAATTAAGTCTTTTATAGAATCAGATGAGGACGTGAAAGAAGAACACCAAGAGTGTCTAATACCAACCTTCGCTTCTCTTAAAGCTCTAACTCAGGACTTTACAGCATATCACTTCCCTAATAACTCATTTGCTTTAGATTTACTCGCCGAAGATATAAACGAGCAAATAGAACAACAGCTCGCAGACAACTTGGCTGAACAGGAGAAAATTTATTTACAGAAATAGCAGTAACTTCAACAACAACTGGAACTCCAGCCGCAAGTCTACCTTGTAAACAAGGTCAACAAATTAGCAACAGCGATGGCAGACCTATACCCGAATCTCAACAATCAATGAGCGTCAATTCATTATCACCAAAAATTCAATCAAAGCAACTATGATGGACACTGGATATGGATTACGCTCCGAACTTAAGTTAGCTTCTTATATGAGAATTTTTTGAATTTTAAAAAATATTTTGACATTGAGTAAAAAACTGACATAAATTTTCAAAACGAAGTTAAATTTGTTTTTGACCAAAACTACACTCGTCAGTTTGTTCCAAAAATACACATTTATGAAATTCTTAAAAAAATATTGGAAAAACAGACACAATTTTGCCTTAAATCGACGAACTTGGCACTGAATGGAGTCATTTTTCTTATTTGATATCTATTAAGTTAAAAATATTCTGACTTCTCAACTGATCTACAGTAAAACTCAAAAGTGGGAATTTTGTCGCCAAGTCTAAAGAAAGTACTCCTAGTAAAACTACTTTAACAAAATTTTCGTGGAATCGGAAATATGATGACATCAATAGAAACCGAGAGAAACTCTGTCAGGATGATGGCAACATCACCATATAAATGGAAGTTGATAATGCCGAAACCTCTGCGAACCTCGTTACCATATGTAATCGAAACCAAACCTCACAGACCTACGCTATGTCCATGCGATTTCAGCCTTGACTTATTAGCAGGGAAAATAGGTAGCATTTGATGCATGTTTTGCTCCACCTACGACCAAACAACAGTTTTCTAAGGAATTTCCCCTGCCTAGAGCTTTTTAATATATTAAAGAGTATGTTAAAAATCAGTTCAGCGACTAGCTGTTCCGCAACTAAAGTGGATAAATATAAAAAAGAAGCTAGCGACAAGAACAGGGACTTAGTTTTGGCATTCTTAATCCGGGCTAAGATCATAGTAGAACTCCGTGTAATTGGAGGTTCATTGAAATATTTTTAGGACATTTTTTCTGGTATCGAGACCCGACTCAAGACCCCACGAGACCCCACTATTAAACGTTTTTCTAAAATTCTGTCTTAATTCTATTTATTAAGTATTCAACGTCTGCAATTAGTCCACATATTTGTGGTTCTTTAGAATAGACTTTAAATAGGCATTCTTAAACATAAATCTTCACCCTAAATCTAAATATAAACCACTCTTGGTTATCGGAGCAGGTTCTACCAATTTATCAGGATACCATTCAAACCATGTATAACATTCGACGTTCAGTAAATAACTCGCTAAATTTCGCCCTTATTTACAAGTAATCTACTTATAGGCATCTGGACGGCTTCGTCAATGCACTCATGACAAACGTAATATCCAAGTATTTCTGTATGTGATTTGGGCAAAATTAAGGAATACTGGTGAGGTTTTAAATTTATACAAATGTGTGTTAAATCCGTCTTGAAACATATGCTTTATTGGAGTTAACTGGGATAGTTAAGGAACAACTAAGGAAAAGACCTATAACTCTTCCACAATATGGCAGAATTTCTGCTAAACTATGACCAGGAGCAATTTATTCGAATTGCAATAGTCACGCTCACTACAGCGCCTTTTATTTAATTAAAGATTAATATTAGACTAATGCTTAGACACTAAGATACTTAGTGTCTAAGAATTAGTAGACGCTTTTTTTCGAAATAAGCCAACGGATTGCGATCTGATAAAATTCAAAATTTTTTTCCGTCAAAATTGCTCGCAAGCACAAATAATATCTAAACAATCAAGTTATATTGCAGGATAATTTATTTCAGAAATTTTTAAATTTCTAATTACACAACAAATTCGATAACTTTTTCGTATGACACTAGAAAGGAGTTTTTGTTAGGCAGTCCAAGATTTTTTTTGAAATCTATATCAAACCTTTTGTTCATTCAAACTTAATATTTTTCTTTAAAAGCTTTTTGATTGTATCTGGTGAAGTACAATATTTGGGTATAAATTTTCTCAAATGAGATGCCAACCCTAAAAATCAATTAACTTCCTTTTGATTTCTTGGAATAGGATATTCTTTAATTACTTTGATGTTGGCCAAGTCTGGTTTGATACCATCGGATGAAATAATGTAGCCGAAAAGCTTTATTTGATTAACGCAATATCTTAATAATATTTAACCTTTTATTGAAGCGTTCTTTGATTTCGTCTACCAGTACATTAAAGTTAAACTTAGAATCAAATTTAATGCCAAGAAACTTGATTTCTTTTTGGCTCACTATTCTGTTTCCATAAATTTTTAAGTTTAGATCATCACTCTCTTTTTTGTATCTTGAAAAGGCTACTGAACACGACTTTTCTACTGATATCTTCATTTTCCATTTAATAAGCCATTGTTCCAATTCGTTGGTGTATTTATTTATCTTATTTTCAAGGTTCCCTTTTTGTTAAAAATGAAGAATGTAACTAGATCATCTGCGAAAAGCAGAGAGTATTCATTATTTGTTTTATTTCTTTTGGGGATGTCATTAATATATATACTAAATTAAAGGGGACTAATTACTGAGCCTTGGGGAAAACCTGCATTTATTTGATATTCTTCGCTTAGGTGATCATTCACATTTACCTTGAATCTCCTAGAATCTGAAAAGGATCTAATCCAGTTAGTCTAGTAATGAGGTGGATTCAATTTAATCAATTTAAAAAATAAACCTACATGCCAAACCCTATCGAAGGCTTTAGAAATATCAAAAAACATGCCGCAAACTCTTTTTTTTCTATTAAATGATTCCACAATTTTTTGAATTAAAAAAAAAGATTATCTGATGTTCGCCGGTGTTTTCTAAATCCAGACTGCTCCTGGATAAGGAGTGAATTTTGTTCCAAAAAATTGTATAATCTTGAGTATACTATTCTTTCCAATAACTTTCCTAGAAAACTCGTTATGCTAATTGGTCTATAATTTAAAGGGTCTTGTACAGTAGAGGCCTTTTTTTGAATCATAGTAATTTTCGAAGTTTTCCACGCTTTCGGGACTTTCCCTTCTCTAAGAGATAAATTAAAAAGTTCTAACATTTCTATTAATGAATTTCTCGATAAATTTTTTAGCATCAAATTATGAATTTGGTCAGGTCCTGATGCCGCTTCATTTTTCAATCTTTTTACAGCAATAATTAATTCATTTAAGCAAATAGGATCATTAAAATTAGACTGATCATAATTTCTAAAGAATTCAGAGTTAGAATTAAGTATTTCGAAATCTTTATCAAGATCTATTAAATCAGAATTATGACTAAATATTGAAGATAGGAGTTCTCCAAAGCATTTTCCCTTTTCTTCATTAGTTTTGAATTCCTTGTCATTTAAAAACAAATTTCGGATTAAATTTGATCCTTTTTTTGATCTAAATTTATTTATTTTTTTCCAGAATGGTCTACTTGTCAGTGGGTTTTATGGAACTTAAGATGCTCTTTGTTTTATATTTCCTACTTCCTGTTCCGATATTGAATTTTATTTTATCAAATTTCGTCTACTAGTGTATTAAAGTTTAACTTAGAATCAAATTTAATACCAAGAAACTTGATTTCTTTTTGGCTCACTATTCTGTTTCCATAGATTTTTAAGTTTAGATTATCACCCTCTTTTTTGTACCTAGAAAAGACTACTGAACACGACTTTTCAACTGATATCTTCATTTTCCATTTAATAAGCCATTTAAAATCAAATTTCGGATTAAATTTGATCCTTTTTTTGATCTAAATTTATTTATTTTTTTCCAGAATGGTCTACTTGTCAGTGGGTTTTATGGAACTTAAGATGCTCTTTGTTTTATATTTCCTACTTCCTGTTCCGATATTGAATTTTATTTTATCAAAATAACCGATATCGCCCTCACTCTTTGTATTTTTCATTTAATTATAAAAGTTTCTGCTTTTGAACCTGTGTCAGATGTGAATTAGACCAATTAACTATAATTCAAACATCAACGTTATCCTAATTTCCTCAATTTCTCGGGACTTCCTCGATATCTTTGTCTTATTCCTCAACTTGGGCAAAAACTGTTCTTGAATAAAGCTTTAGCGATTATGAATTCGAATCTGAGATAAGAATTGGGATTTGACCTTTTGTTGAGTATGTGATATAATCAGGGACTTTTCTGTGTACTATTTTGTCGACAGCTTCTACCAATAACGGTTTTTTAACTGTAAATGGTAAGTCAATCCATAAAGCTTTAGAGCATTCGGACTCAAATGAATTTTTATTTTACAGCTAAGCATTCTTCCCTTTGATAATTAAATTAATACCCTTATCTATTTCTGCTTTAACCATTGAACAACCTTTTAGCTACACCACAATCCAAAGTCGAGAGAACTTTCATCCTATTAATCGTTAGTTTTACAGAAGTAGCTGTATTTTAAACTTGATGTTCAGTAAAAAAATAATGTAGCACCGGCAGTACCCTCTTACTCCGAGTGCTTTCTAGTTTTAATTATATTTTGAATGTTGCTTTCAAGAGGGTCTTTGTTTTCCTCTTGACCAACAATCCTTCGAAATTTGGCTGGGATTTGGGCATTTATAGCAAACTTTTTGTTGAGGATATTTCGATCTTCTACTAGATCTATTGGATGTTTGGTTTTGTTTTACGCCATTTTTTTTAAATGAGGAATTGGCGATCTATTCCGACGCCTTGACCTGTATTTCTCACATGATAATGTTCATCGACTCGTTTTAACGTTAATTTGCTGAATTCCTTATATCTTATGATATTTCTATTTTGTTTGCCATCTAAACAGCCTCTTCATATGTCTTTGGTTCAGTCAGTTTAGTTCTAATTAAGTTTTGTTTCCATCTTCAATGAAGCTTACATTAATTTTCGATTTATTTAACGTTTACCGGATTAACATTTTAAGGTTAATAATATTAGATATCAAAAATTGCAAGCTAAATATATTGAAGTTTTCTTTTTTTTAATGAACGCACAAAATGTAAGAAACTATGCTAATTTAAATATTACAGCTAATGAAGTCTTATTAGATTCGGCAGAAGATATCGAAAATATTCATAGGGTTGCTGAGACAAATAGAGACTCGCCTGCTATGCAAGATTCGATTAATAGAATCTTGTTAGGAATACAAAATATAACCAACCAGCTAAATGAAATTAACCAACGTTTGAATGAAACTAACCAACGACTGAATGGAATGAGTCTTATTTCGATAAGAGCAATCAATTCGAATTGCAATCATCGAAACTCGATTGTAAATTTTCTAGAGGTAAACAAATTTCTTTTTTAGATTAAGTAAGAATATTTAATTTTAAGTTACCAGGCAGACCAATCCCCTATGTTATTTGCACCTTGACTGATTTCAATCGAATGAGTGGTAGGCAAATTATTGATTATTTAAGGTACTACAGACTGCCTGTAGGTCGTCGGATTTGGCAAAGCCGTAGAAACCTGGGTCAATATCTTGGCTTGCCGATTTACATAGATTAGATGGCATTTTTTCGATTGACGTTATTTAATTATATTTTAAATTATCATTTTATTATTTTTAAATAAACATTTTATTATTTTTAATACAATCATTAGAAATACATTTAATTAAGCTAATTTAAGCGAACCAAATTCAAAATATAAAAAAACTGTGGAGAAAAAAAGTATAATAATGTCAAAATATCTTTTAAAGAATCTTATTTTTAACGATCTGTATAATGGAATATTTAAATAAACTCATTAATTTGTTTTATTTTTTTTTAATTTTCCTCCCAAAATTAGATACATCGGGTGCCAAATCAATCTTTTCTTTGGGATTGAAAAATTCAATGAACAAGAGTAGAAAATAATCCACGATGAATATGAACGATATAACAAAAAAACCAACATAGCCACATCGCCTGAAGCTGTAAAAATTTTGATGCTAATTTCGAGTATTTTCAAAATAATTTATGCTACCTGATAATTTTATCTATTAATGAATTTTTTTCACTAGTTCCTGAAATTAAATTATAAACCATTTCAGTTCTTTTTGCCACATTACGCCAATTGTACATTTTTCTAATCTCTTCATGCATCATAAAACTGTCAATTTTCTCTCCAGTTTTTATTCTTTCTATTGCAAATTCAACTTTTGCTATTAAGTCTGAAACTGATGGTTCACATAAAGTGATCATCGAGTCAGGTAAAATTTCCGGAATACCGCCAACTTTTGTACTAACTACTTGTAATCTTTAGATTAAAAGGGTTTAAATTTTAGATCAATTAATGAAATCAAAATAATTTACCCACAACTAGCCGCCTCTAAAATAGCAATGCAAAAGGCCTCTGTCAATGATGTATTTAAAAATATATGTCCTTTAACCAAACAATTTCTAACTTCTTGGTTTGGAATAGAACCTAAAAGAGTAACCCTATCATGCAATTTATACCGATCTTTAATCTCTTCTATTAGCACCATTTTAGGACCACTTCCAGCTTATAAAATTTTAAAGTAAATTGTAATTTATTTGTAAGGAAACGTTCAATACCTATCAGAAAATCTACATTTGGATATTTTTTACAGATTTCTGGTATAATCCCTATCAACAAATCTGTTCCTTTTCTGTATACCAGTCTACTCACAACTACAATTACAACTTTGAAAAAAAATTTAAAAAAAATTAAAAATTAAAAAAAAATCTTAACTACTTCTGTCAAATGGTGCTGAGTTTGGTTCGGGTGTAAAAATAGAACTGTCAACTGCATTAGGTATCACAGAAATTTTTCTCGGATCTTTTATATTAGCTCTCAAAAAAGTGTTTTCTCGACAAGTATTCGAAACACAAATAACATGATCACTGATCGACATTCCACATTCTAATAATTTGTTTGTTAAAATTGAACTCGCGTCAGCAAAACCAAATAAAGAATGATCTGTGTAGACCAATTTTAAGCCTAAAAGTTTAGCATGGTACAATGTTTCTTCGGCTAAAACCGAAAATGCCTTCAAAAAATGTTAAAAAGCTATTTAAAATTTTAAGCAGGCACATTACTGAATGTCCATGCACAATTGAAATTTGTTCTCTTATCAAAATATCTCTTATTATTGGCAATGTGGTCAAAACTGTTGGTAAAACGCATTGATTGTAAAATGGCACTAGTGGAATGTAGTACACTTTAAGACCATTTGTCATATATCTCACACCGTTTCTGTTATTATACAAATGGGTTATCACCACTACTTTATGACCAAGTTCTAATAGACACTGTGATAATTGGAAAATATGACTCTCTACACCGCCCATATTCGGATAAAAAAAATCCGATACCATGCTTTATACAATTGATTTAGAGAAAATTTATTAATTGATAAGTTTAATTAACTGTTACCAAATAGAATGGCGTTTTTTATCCTTTTTTGGCATCTTTGTCTTTGATAAAATAAAATTGAAAATATTATTTTTTAAATAAATTTATTTAATCTTAAAGTATTACTCTACTTTTTGATGAGTACAGTAGAAGATGTTAAAAAAAATAAAATCAATTAAATTTTATTGTGAAAATTTATAAAAGATTTCTAATTAAAACTAAAAAAGGAAGGAAAAAAAAATTATTTGTCATCAGCTTTATCAGTTGAGTTTAATGACGATATTGGCTTTGTAATTGTGGACGTGATACTTGAAGTTAATACTGAAGTAATACTTTGCGGTACGCTCATATTAAAATATGAAAAAGTCTTTTGTAAATTGGTATTAATTGTTGAAGTAGCTGCTTGAGTCAACCAACCGGCTGATTGTTTTTGATAATCAGTCAGGTATAACTCAGAACTTGCATCTATTGTGTTACCTTGCTTATAAATTTCTTTGGTGATTAACAAAACCGTATCTTCGGACTCCCTGAATATTAAGAAAATTATTAAAAATAAACAATTGAACAAAATTTCAGCTCTCTGCTTACCAATAACAAAGATGAGCAGCTAAAGCGAATAAATACTCATTGAAACTCTCAAAAGGACTTTCCTGAAGAACATAATCTACTCTTCGGCCCTGGTTTAATTTTCCCAAGTCAATTTTTTCCACCACATCAGTTTCTATCTGTGCCAAGCTTTCACTTGAAGAAACGATATCCATTTTATTTTCATTATCTAAATTTTCTTGCTGGGTTTCAATCAATGTGGATGTTTCAATAGATGAACTTTGTTCAATCGAAACCAAATTTGAGCTAGAATTTCCAATTCGATTGAAATTCGAGATAGAATTCCAAGCATTTTTTAGCTGACCGACCATTTTTTCCTTAAAATCAATTCCAACTTTTGACAAGCCAACAAGTTCTATGAAAGAGTATTAAACAAGTTAAAGATAAATTGATTGAGGAAGATCCTAAAAAGCAATCAACAATTGAAAAGTTTTTTACTTTAAGATAAAACAAAATTGAGAAAAGCATCAATTTGAATTTTAAATGTCCTAAAGCTTTTTTAATACCAAAAAAATAATTTAAAATAAACTTAAATTGAAATACAGTCCTTGAAATTGTTGATTTTTTTTTAAAAATTAACTTCAATATTTTGTATTCACCAGCTTAATCATATTTTTAAATTTTTGAATATTTTTCCTTGATTTGATTACAATGATTTTTTCATGATATTTTTATGCTTTTCTGATATTTACCCAAATAAATTGTAAAATTACCTAAATGCATCCTTTTTCTGCCTTTGTGGTGAGGCATTAGCACTGGCTTCAAAACTTTCGGATTTATTAATGGCTCAAATCTATACGCCACAGGGTCAAACTTTGAAAAAAAATTATTTAAATTTAGGTTTAGTTAAAAAAAGATAAATACTGGATGAAATATATTGAAAAATGAATTGCAAGTTGGAAATTTGAAATCAGTGTTGATTTTATCTTCACCTCTTACTGTCAAAAATACTGCAATGGGTGAGCCTAATGCAAAAAAATTTTCCACTTTGAAATTTAATCTTGGGTATTCGATAATCAGCTGTCCAGTTCCAGCAGTACCATAATTACAGTTAGTCTCATGTATTTGATCACTTAAATTAGAATTCAATCTTGTTAAATTCTTCTTAATTCTTGATTGAACTTGAATTTTGTCTTTTTGCACCAATTTTGTTTTTATTTCGTTTAAAATAATTTTTCTAGGACCCATTGGTATTCCTAATGAAACCAAATCAGACTCGGTCATTAACTCGAGACTTTTAATGCAAATTTTTTCATTTTCAAAAAATTTTTTGAACTCAAATAAATTTAATTTTTTTAAAAATGAATCCAAATTTTCATCTTTTTCTGTCTTTTCGACATTAATTTCTTGTTTATCCTCTTCAGATTGATTTGCCAATAAGTCATAAAGAATTACTGATCCTAGAGAATGGCCGATCAAAGAAATAGTACCTTTAAAATTTGGATTCTTTTCCATAAATATTTTTGACAATCGATTGAGTTCATTGCCCACCTTGCTGATTATAGTCTAAAATATTTCTAAAGTTTTAATTTATTTACTTAACTAATTATCTTTTGCATTACTTGACAATAAATAGGACTTGTATAAAAAAGTACATCTAAAATAGTTGAGTTCGAAAATTGTCTCAGTTTTGGAATGCTGGTCAAAGTTATTGACTTCAAGTTCCTTATTATTTCATTAATTTTATATTAAATTTTTTGTAACTAATCAAACTCGTCGACTCCAGTTTGATCATGAAGCTCTTCATGCCAGGTAATAGGTAAAAATTCAATCCGCCCACTAAGCTTATTTTTTTCAATGTGTTCTTTTAAATGGGAATCGATAATATAAGATCCGATTGTGCGAAAATCGTCAACTTAATCAAAAAATTTATCTATCTTATTTTTTAAGAGATAATGATCATTATCGAAAAAAATAAAATTTGCTCCATTAATATTTTAATATTTTAATATTTATTAAATAAATATTTTTTTTTAATGAAAATTTGTGATGCCTCAATATCTTTAATTTTATGGATAGCCCCTATTTTTATTTTTTTTTTTAAAGATATTTTTTTGGGAACAAAAATCGAAAAAATCAATCAAATTCATTTGATTTTTTTATTAAACTTAATGACTATCAATTTTAACTCAGTTACCAGAAATGTATTTTATTTGAATGCAAAATTTAAAAAATTATTTATAATAAATTCACATATTGAGTGAACTCAATGTAATCAGTCCGGGTTTTTTTTTGTTAAATTGCAATTTAAACAGCTAATAAAAAAAAGCATGTTTTACAATAAAACCCGGACTATTCACTCAATGTGATTTAAGTTAATAAACAATTTAATATGATATTTAGTATTAAGTAGCTAAGACTGAACAAATATTCAAAAAAATGAAAATGAAAATTTGCTACATAATAGATTTTTTGTTATTAGTATTTCAAAATTTTCAATTTCAGAGAAACAAAAGGAACAAAAAAATTTTAACTTAAATTTGCATACTTATCAAATCATAAACTCATTATCTTTGATGCAAAGTATTATAATTTTGAGAAAATTAGAAAATTTTAATTTTAACTTTAAAACTAATGAACATTCAAAAGTCAAATCACTAACTTTTTTTATCTTTTTTCAAGTCATAGTTATAGCTTTGACTTTAAATTTCGACTAAAAAATTAGCTTGATATATTAATTTTGAGTATTTTTTAAAAATCACTTCCAAAATTTTGAAAAAAAAATTTAATTTCATTATTATTTTGTAGCAAACTTTTTTGAAACTAATAATTATCATCTCTTAGTTATATTAATTACCGCAGTCTTGAAGAGGTCTAAATTTGAAATCACATCCTTCACCAATTCCGTGAATTACAAAACAAAGATGGTCAAATTCTTGTATTTCATCAGGTTCTATTTTTTCAACAACTTCGTCAATTCCTCTTTTAACAACTTTGGGTCGCTTTCCCTCGCCCTTTTGAATATTAAACTAATAAGTGGTTTTATTTTTTATAATACCTTTGCAACTCCTGATTCAGTTAATAAATCCGCTTGATCATAATGATACATTGTGTAGGGTGTATGAAAAATAAATGCTTCTTCATGTTCTGATTGATTTGATTTACTCTTAAATGTAATTTTTTTATGAAACGAATTGATTTTGACTGCTTTTTCATATTCTATCTTTAGGAGAACAAAATTGGTTAAAATTTTTAGTTTTAATATTGCAATTTTAATAGCTTTTCATCAACGATGCTTGATAATTAATTGAATTTTTTAATTTATCTGATTATTAACTCAATACATGAGGCTTTTCGTTTCAAAACTAATAAATCTTTTATTTCTACTAAACTTTAAAATCACAGCAGCTAAAATTTGAATAAAAAAAGGATTGAAATTTTTGAATATCTTTAAAGCATTCAAAAGAGTATTTTGGCCGTTCACATGAATTAATTTTCAAAGCAAGCAAATGGAACACATATTCTAGAACTTTGTTGGATATAAAAAAAGACATATAATCTAAGATCCAATAAAAGACTTAAAGTGTCAAAAGATTAAGCGCAGCTTATTCTTTTTTATCATCAAAAAATATACTTATGAATAAAAATCTTTTATTTCATAAAATGTTTTTTAGTTATTAAAAAATCTCACATCCTTGAATAACCAATCTTTCGCCCGAATTTTCTTCCCATGCTTTCCTAATGCAATTTTTTTTGAAAATTATCAATTTTTTTAATAAACATTTATTATTTATTTTAATCTGCATTTTTGCTGCATTGAATTTTTCAAATATTCTAAATTATAGGAATATTGGGTTTTTAGTTAATAAAAAGTTTTCATTTTGAATCATATATTTTAAATTGAAATAAATCTTTAATTAAATTTAAATATCGATGAATACATTTTATAAATGAATAAAGTTAATACAAATTTATTTTTTTTTGGTGAAAAATAAGAAAAATTATAAAAATCATAAAAAGAATTTGTCACGATTAAGAATTAAGTCATATGAGAATGAAGTCTGTTATTTTAAAAAGTGAGGTGATTAAATAAATTAGTCATTGGTTTTAAGCTGATTTAATTTTAAAATGAAAATTTTTTGTCTAGAATTTGAAATTTGCTAGAGAACCGGAAAAAGAAATTCAGTATAATTTCTTCCCAAAGATAATATGATATATTTTGTCATAAAATGTTATAAATGCTAGATTGATTAACAGATTTGAACCAAAAACATTCGATGAAATCTTTGATTTGGTTTAGTAAATTTAAATAAGATAAGTTGATAGCACATTCAAAATTGATCAAATTTTTCAGGTCGGGTTTTAATAATATTTAATCCTATTTTAATTTAAGTGTTAAAAATAGATTTAATTTATTTAAATTAATGTGAATTTAAAATTTGTTTAACTCAATTTTGAATAGTCTTGTTAGTTCTAATATAAACTAATTAAAGTTATTACTCATGCTGTTGATTTTAATTATCATTTTATTATTTGCCTCAAAATTAAAACACGCGCACAAACTCATGCCCTCAGAAACCTTCCTTGGTTTTTTTTTTAATCTTAGATTTCAATTTAAATATTTAAAAAAATCCGTGCTGATTTGAAATGAAATTCATTCATAAAAGATACTAAAAAAAAGCGATTTCTTTTAAATTTATACTCAAAAAGACAACTTCGATTAAATTTTAAATTTTACATTATCGATAATCGAACATTTTTAAAATTGATTTAATCTAAATAAAATAAAATTTTACTTCTATATTTTAGAAAAAAGAACTAAACAAATGCAAAATTATCTCTACTTTTTTTTCCCATTCATCAAATATTTTAATAAGTAGCATAAAAAAAATTACTTCTTAGTGTTTCTATTTCGAAAAGACTAATTATATGTTGAATAATAAAAAAATGATAAAAGTTTTATTTCCAGAAATAATCAAAGCCTGACTTACAAAATTTTGCCATTAATTATCAAAACTTGAAGAAAAATATTCACACTTAAAGCACTTACCTCTAAGAATTCGGAATACTCTTCCAAATAAGGCTGATAATGAGTATCATCATTTTCTTTAAAAAACCACAGGCAACGTCTGACTTCACTTTTATTTTTATTTTCCCAATAGATGCTTCGCTTTTCTAAAGTAACCAGATCAACTTCAAAACGACCACCTTTTACACATACCAAATATTTATTATTTAATATCTGATTATCATCTGCCCTCAATCTAAGTTCTGCAATGTTTTTTCTAATATAAAATTAATTTTGGTCAAATTTTATTTAAACGCATTGAATTACTTGTGATCCATAAAATTTCTTTCAAGAGCAGTTGAGTCTCTGTATGACAAAGGAATCCATACTTGTTTGTTCAAAATAGTTTCTGAATAAAACCAGTGATAGCTGATATGCTTATATTCATTAACTTCCTCGGTTACTTGAGGAGCATCGTTTGGACCTTTATCATTTGATGCAGCTAATTCATTAGTTTGACTATCACTCGGTAAGTAGAATAAATTATCAAAATTTTCGCTCATTTTTTCTTTAAACAAAACTTAGTAACTAATTTTAAATTTTAAAATGGTTAGCAATTTACGTTATATAGTATTTTTCAAAGATTTTTCGGAACAGTCTGATATTTTTTCATAATATATTTTAAAATGAGGATTATCTATATCAAGTCAATGAATCCTGAGCAAGTTATTAAAAATTGGTCTTGAAGAAAATATTTATAAATTTAAATGCTAATTTATTATTATGAAATAAAATTGTGATTCAAAATTGGTACAAATGTAAATTTACTAAAGCAAATTATTTTTATTTTGAATTTACAATTGTGCTTTTAAAAAATAATTTATATGTTAAAATTTTCGTTTAGAAAAAAATTCCAAATAATGTGCACATTTTTTAGAATTGCTTCATTAATTAAAAAGATAGCTCAGCGATCTAAGCATCAAATTAATTCAATTTAACATAAAATTCAAATTTTAGAAATAAAAAAATAAAATTTTCAAAATGGAAAATCAGGGGTTAAACAATTTAGACACAGATGCCCAAAATTATATAAATGATGTAATAATGGACATTTTCAATTATTTATTTGCTTTGAATTTAATAATTTTAGCCTCAAATCGAAATTCAATGGGCAATGAAAGCATTCCAACACGCTGAAATTCATTACAATGTACTTGAAAATATTTTAAAAACTCATTTTTAAATTTCAATTTAGCTGTTGTGTGCTATTGAGCCCAAGCTACTCAAATTGACCAAGATTGATGATATTATATATGAAGAGTTTAGGCAATTATTTAAAAATTTGAAAGTCGATTCTATTGATGTAGATTTTATGAAATCGGCCGAACAAAAAGAAGTAAGCTTTTAAATTTTGAAATTCAATAATTATATTTTTAAGATTAAAAAATAATTTATTGCTCATTATTTTTCTTGATTCATGCAATCAAAGATAAAAAAATCTGACACATTTTAAAAATTATATTTGGATTCAGAATTCATTTCAAATTTAAAGATAATGTAAATGAAAAAGAATTTTATTTGATATTCAGTAGTTTTTATAAAATTTAATTATCAATTTGTATATCTGATCAAGCAAAGTTTTTTTGTGTTTGTTTTTGTGAGAGTGTTTTTAATTTCAATCCTAATAATTCAAGATTTTGGGTAAGTACTGGGCTAACATTTAGTTTTAAAAATTTAAGAAAAAATTAATTGAATTTTTAGTTTTCATCAATACAGTAAAGCAGGGTAGTAGTATAGTTTGTCTGTGAAAAGTGTAATCCCTTGCAGAACAGCACACTGCTTTTTACAGAGTATTTTTATATTCGCTACTTACGTCTTTTCACGCCATTATTTATAGTCCCCTTAATACCATGTTCCATTGGAATTGATTCAACTGATAAAAAACTGAATTTCGCCAAGTGATATGTTTTTAAGACTGATTAAAAGTTCATTATTTATTTAAATTTGAATTTTTAAAATTATTGATAAATTATTAAAATTTTAAATAAAAGCTTTTTGAGGAATTTGTAGGCTTGTTACAACTGATGAAACTCAATAATACTAAATAGTACCTTTTCCAGTTATTTTTTTTTGGTGTAAAGCACAATGCCATAAATTATAAAAATACTATAAGTTTGAACAAAAGTCTCGCTGTGTATTAGTATCTTTGAGTGTGACTTAACTTGTTTTTAAACTATAAATAATTTTAAAGTGTTTATTTTGATGATTATTACCTTACACTACTCTTCATTAAAATTCATTTAGCACCCAACTTACAAACAATAAATCAACAAGCCTTGTGACACACCAAACCAATACTTAGTATAGATTTAACCCTAACCCAATACTTTCAGCCAGCCTAGCACCAATCTACCCATGAACACTATGTGTCTTAAAAATCTTTAATCCAATTTAGTAAAATATCATTTAATCGATATTAATTGAAAGATTTGAAGAATTTTTAATGTATATTTGCTAAAATTTATTATTTAAATATTGAAAAGATAGCATCAAACAAACCTATTTTTTATTCATATTCATTCAAATATTTTATTTATCTCATTTTTTGAAAAAAAAAAAATTCTGAATAATTAAGGCTCAGTTAATCAGAGAAAATTTCTTGTTTTTGCACTTTCACGGAATTAAAGAAAATAATAGATTTTGTAGATTTTGAGTAAAAAAATATTAATTAGTTTTTCTTAAAGAAAAAATTTAGAATTTTGTTTTTTAAAATTTCTATTATTATTTAAAAGCTCTAAATTTAATCTTAATGTTCATTTGAATAGTTATGGAGACCATTTTGTGAGAATTTTAAAGAAAGAGTCGAAGATTACAATATGGGAACTTTGCTAAGAATCGACGCAACCGGCGATTACAACGAAGAAAACACCACTTTGGTTCCAAGAATACAATTCTTCGCTATTGAAATTGCACGAAACCGGGAAGGATACAACACGATTATCAAGGAAAAATTCAAAAAGCCATCAGCTGAAAAATAATCCTTAAGCTAAAAATAAAATTTTAAATTTCATTTTATTTTGAAATAATTTACTATAAATTAAGAGGGGTGAAATAGCTCTTCGTTATTAATAGACTGAAACTTTCACAGATTTTTAAGATTAAGAAATGGAAACACTTCCATCAGAAATTAATAATTTTGAATCACGATCAAAATCAGTTTTCGATTCATTACTTTTGATAGAACATAACCATAGAGAAAAAGAATGCGAATATGTAAATCAAACTGAAGAAATTGTCAATCAGAAAGACTTTGATCTAGAAAAACGTATTCAAAGTGATTCAGATTTAGAATTTAAAATACCGTGTATAGACAGCTACAAAAGACAATTGAAAAATGCATCACATTCAGTTACAAAGCAACAAAAAAAAGATCCCGACCATATTATTAATCCAGATAAATGGACTAAGTATTCATTAGAAGATGTAGATGCTTCACAAATGTCTGCCAGTGCCAATTTCTATGCCGCAATGAGTTTGATTAATGGCAAAAACAATGGACCAAAGAAAGACTTTCAGGAAACTTTAGGCGATATAGTCTACAACAAACCGATAGGTGCTAACAAAATGGAGACAAACAGGGATGCGTACCCTCAAGTTGGTAAATTTTTGCTAGAAAAACTAAGTGAGGAACAAGAGGAAATAAAAGATGATCTAGAAAAAATGGATATAAATGAGTCTTGTACAGATCAAATTCATTTTAAAAAAAAATCTAAATCCAGAAATATAAGAGTTAACCGAAAGTCAAAAGAAGAAGACTTAGACTATAGCGAAATTATACCAGAAGAGCAACCACAAAATTTAGAAAAAAAGTCCCATGATCATGACGATGCTTTTGATGAATTTGATGGTTATCAAAATGATAGTGTCGAAGAGAATGAATTCGGAAATGACTTTGAAAAATTTTAAATATTTTGTAAATTTGTGTAAATTTTGATAAAAAATTAAACAATAAATAAACCTTGAATAAGAATTTCAAAATTTAATTCATTTTGTTAAGTATTTCTAATCATTTTATTTCTTTTTATTTAGATTTGAATAAAAATGCACGATTCTGACTTAAGATTTCGAGGCGAGATTTCAACAGGCAATTTGAATAACTTGGTCGATAAACATGAATCAAAAGATCAGGAAAAAGTTAAAAATGTACTTCATAAACAACAGCAAACTAGTTTTCAGCATTCAACTTTGTCCTTGGAAAATATATGTTGGCTAATTGCATCTACATTATGTTTGTATTTTACAAACATTCTGAGCGTTATTCTCTGGGATGATAGAATTAACAGAAGCTTGTTGTATGCTGCAATTTTATTTATTTCAGTCAATATACTCATAGGTGTGTACTTGATAATTTACTTGTCAAAGATCAAAGATATTCCATCCAGCAAATGGAATGAATATAATCCCTATTTAATTCCAGTAGCTACAGGAGCTTTTGTTTCTGGATCGATAATGTAAAATTAAAATTAAATTTTTAAATCTTAATTTAATTTTTTTATTAGAATGATTATTTCATTATGGCCAGTTTATAGTTGGTTAACAGCGCCTATACTTTTCACAATATTTATGGGATTTATAGTGTTAATAATTAACATTCCAATTTAAAGATAAAAATTCAGTAGAATTAAATTGAATTAAAGTGTGAACTCTTGAATTTATAATTGTTTTTTTCTGTATGAAATCATCTAATTTATTTATGTTATTCTTACTTTTTTACGGGAAATTTAAATACTTTACAGAAACATTTTTGTTATAAATTCATCATACACAAAAAGGAGAATGATGGAATTAATTTGAATTAGTTTTAATTTTTTATTCAAATATTCAAGACAAATATTTAGTTAATTTTTTAATTCTAACAAAATTGGTTTAATTTATTAATAAATTTGGCTCAAGTATTTCTTGATTAACTTTTAATGAAAATCTTTTTTTAATGTATTAAAAATTTAACATCTTACTTTAATGAGCAATTTTAATATTGTGCAAATACAAAATAAATTTTTTTTTTTTTAATTTAATATTTAGTCAACAAAGTTACTAAGATTTGCTTCTCACACAGTCTGCTGTAGCTCTTATTCTTATTTTTATTCTTTTTTTTTTACTTTAATTATTACTTACCCAATTCACTATTTTTTTTTGAAATTACTAGAAACAATGTTTTTATTTCATGCGGCTGAAAGGAAGGACTAAGATCCATTCCAAACTGCCGGGGTTTAAACCCAAACTATATTTTAAATAAAAAAAAAAATAATATTTAGTTAAAAAAATTAAATTATCTTATCTTTAATCTTTTAAAAATCAGCAAGTTAAATGAAAAATTTATGAAAACCCGGTATTTAAAATATATTATATCTAATTAATAGGATTTAAATTTTTATTTAGGGTGCAGTTTTTTCATATAATTATTAACTCTCTTGAATTGGTTATAAAATTTATTTAGAAAAAATTCATTAACAACAATCAAATATTTTAAATTTTATTCATAAAAATAATGCTTAGCAATCTAATTTTCATCAATACAAATCGATCATTTTTTGATGGTTTTTTCAGCGATCTAATTCAAAAATTGCTGGTTATTTTTCTTGCAGCTGTCGGAATGATTAAAGTCTACCACTCAACCCATTTGATCCAAAGCTTGTTAAAAAAAATATTAAATTATGATAGTGTAAAAAACATTATTGTAGACGCTGATTTTATGCAAGAGCTCAGATCCATACCAAAATCTAGTAAAAAATGTCCTAAGTTATCAAAACTTCCTCGAAAAAACAACATGAGAACTATTAATGAATCTTTGACAGATGACGAAATCAGTAATCAACTAGAAAACCTCAACTATAGACCAAGATGCTGTGGAAAATGTTGTGGATCAAGAGATAAAGGGCGAACATAAAAAATTTGATTACCTTAAAAAATAAAAAGGAGATGAAGCAAATTTATTTTTATTAAAAAAAATATTTTTTATGGCAAAATATTAATAAATTATAAATTAAATTAAAAGATTCTGTATTATTAAATTATAAATTAAAAAATTTCATTCCAAATATGTGACTCTACTAAAAGATATTTATCACTTATTTTTCTTTATATCAGAGACAAGATAAATCCATGTTTTACATGATTATTGAATTTTCTTTTAAACAAGACATTAAAAAAAATTAAATAATAGAATTCTCTTATATTTGAGAAAATACCACAATCTTGACCTGTAAATTAATATCAAATTTTAAATTTTATAACTAGATTAAATGGACTGTTTGCTGTCCACAATAAAAATATAAATTATGAATTTTTTATCTTTGATTCGGAACAGTATTGTCAATGATTTTAAACGAATGAATAATTTCTTTTAGTTGGATTTCTATAAAGCTTTTTATTATTTATTCGAAAGGTTTATTAAAAGAATTTATTACAATTTGAGCTATTTTTCACTCTGGAAACAGAAACCTATGATTGAAGTAACGAGTAGCTCACATTATCATAACAAGGATAAAACCATGTTTTATTAGAAATAGTATAGAATTAGCGTTCCAAAAAGATTTAGATTTACTAAAGAATTTTTAAGAATCATTTCTACTAATGACGAAATCAAGCATTAACTCTTTGGACTATTTATAACATTAAAGATTAAAATTCAGAAAATAAATATAATAACTATCAAGCTGAAAATATGAATATGAATTACCGTATTTCTTCAAGTAAAAGAAAGTTCGGTCATCAAAGCATTTTGATTATTCGAAAATTCTAACTCCCAAAAATTGACTCAAATATCCATTTTTTTTTCATTTAATAGAGACTAAAAAATTAGGAATAATTCAAATTTTAAGTAAAAATAAAAAAAAAAGAATATAATAAAATATAATTAAAAAAATATATTGAAGACAATTAAAGAATTAAAAGGGGAGCTTGGACCAAAGTGAAAAGGCACACTTTTGCTCAAAAAATTTATACACCTGCACTTATTCAGAATCAATGTATGAATTAACAAATGAAAAAAATATAAAAAATTATCAATTAATTAAATGAAACTAATTTTTTTAGCTCTTTTATTCATGTTAGCTGTTTGATCTTCGTTGGTTTCAAGCGGTCGAGCTCTACCGCGTTTAGTTGGTAAATTACAGTTGATTTCTTGTAAAATATTTTTATCCGGTTGCTCAACAATCAGATTCTCAACATCATCATTATTAACCATAATATATTTTTGAATTATTTCTTCATTGCTTGAACTACTGTCGTATTCAATAACTAATGAATCATTATCATCATTATATTCGAATTAATTGTCAATAGTTTCAATTTCTTGCAAATTTAACGCTTTGTTGGTCTTTGCCGGTTTCCTTTTTTTCGATTTTGACCTAAAGGAACATCTTTAGCATTTGGATGCCAAATCACGACAAGAAATAGCTAGCACATGTTTACAGATATTTTTTTTTCCAGTGTTGACAAGAACAAGAAATTATTTTCCAATCGCCAAAATCCATAAATAATAATATTATATATTGAAGGCGATGTAAAGTTATAAATATTGTCCAAATTATCTTAGCTAATTATCCTTTTATTTTTTATACAAAAAAAAAATAATTTATGTATCAGTATAATTAATTTTTCTATCTGATACATTTTTGTTATTTGAAATTTAGTATCTATTTTTTATTTTTTTTTCTATCAGAAGAATGAATTTTTATATCATCATAAAATTTAAGTCCTTTATTTTTGAATCGATTTATCGTTGTTTGTTCCACTCATTTAAACTCGATTTATTCAATCTTATGGTCATTTATTTATTCGAATATATAAATACAAAATATAAAACATACAATTAGGTAAAAAAAGTATTTTATCGAGTCAGTTAGTCCAGAATTGTGACATTCAGAGCACCATTCAATTAAAAGAACACTGAAAGCTTGATCATATCCACTGCAATTTTTATGAGTCAGATCTTCTTCTTTTGACAATTGTTTAATGAAAAAAGTAGTTTTTCTATCAAAAATCTTTTTAATTATTTTATTGACTTATTTGTTTTCTTACCGAGCTAGAGCTCCTTCAGAATAAATTTTAAAAAAATTAAATAACAATCTCAATAAAGTTAAAAAAATAAGATCAAATAAAATGAAATTTTATTTTTTTCAATAGGGTGTTACATGTGACTCATGCAACATTGTTAAAACAACTATACACCTGAAACATTCCAAAAAAAATTTAAGCTCTTCGACACCTATTTCGAAAAAATTAATACAACACAAAATCTGTCTAATAAAACAGAACTCTGTTCTAACTTTAGTCATTTTTTCGTCCTACATTTTTAATTCTTTTATTGTATTTATTTAATTTTTTTTTTAAGTATGAACTAAAAACATTTGGCTGAAAGGAAGGACTAACATTCCAAACTGCCAGGGTATTACCGGAACTATATTTTTAATAATAAATAATAATATAATGTAGCATAGTTGAAGTAACACGAAAAAAAGAGGAAATAATAAGTTAGTAATTACACAATGGAGTTGGGTAATCAATTTATCTTGATTCGAAACCAGCTATGTATTCCTCCAACAGTCTTACTACAAATGGAATAGAATGACTCAGTCCTGTCCCAACATATCTCTCAATCAACTCAAAAAATTTGTAGTATTTTTTAAATTAATTATATCAAATATTTTATAATCTTTTCTTTTTTACATAATTGGTCATTGAAAATTTGTTTATCAAAGAGTAGCTCATGCTTGTAAAATATTGTCTAACTGACTTAAAAATGATAATTCTATTTTTCGAATTTTTTTTTTTGTGCAAAATTATTTTCAAAATTAAACATGTCTTCAAAAAATTAAATTTTAAAAAACAAGAATATAGATTAAAATCTTAAAAAGAAAAATTTTTTTGAATGCATCTATCGGCATCGATGGTACACAAATTGAGTTTGTAAGCGAATTCACATACTTAGGAAGCATCATCAGGACAGCGATGGAACACAGAGACATAAGAATAGAACGATTCGAAAGAGAAAGTAGAATTATTTTATACATTTTTTTGCTAACTTAACATCGCCTTCAAGGCGCTCAATGGAATAAATAAAATTAAAAAAAAAAAAATTAAGTAAGCAATTACCCTTGAGGTTAATTTAAGGCCTCGTGACAAAATATGCTGGGTTATAATACCATATTTTAGCATTGGAATTGATCTAACAGCTGAATTTGAATTGCATGTATTCTTTTAATATTAGTTTCTGATAATGAGTTTATTTAGGAAATAGTAATTATTATTTTTTTATTTTTATTATTTTTTTTGTACCGAACTAAAGAATCTTCGAATTAAATAAAAAGAATAAAACATTAAAAAAAATTATAACATAGAATAAAAATTAATAATAAAATTTATTTTATTGCTGAACAGAAATTAAAAAAAGAAATTTTATGATCTAAAAATATTTATGAACCTGGATTAAATTGATGTCATGTAATTTGATATCAAAAAAATCTACTGTTATGTCTTGTTATTTATTTAGTTGTTTTCTTACCGAGCTAGAGCTCCTTCAGAATAAATTGTAAAAAAAATAAAAAATTAATAAAAATAGAGTTAATTAAATAAGATAAAATAAAAATTATAATAAAGTAAATAAGTTTAAAAAAAATGTAAAGAAAATTTAAAAGACATTTTTATTATTTATTATTTATTTGTTAACTGTACCGAGCTTAAGCTCCTTCAGAATAAAAATAAAAAAAAAAAATAAAAAAATAAAAATTAAGTTTAAAATTTATTAATTTTATTTATTTGTTTTCTGTACCGAGCTAAAGCTCCTTCAGAATAAATTAAAAATAAAATAAAAAAAAAAAAATAAAAATAAAATTAAAGTTAATAAAATTAGATAAAAAAAAAAAAAGAATCAAAATAGAGTAAATAAGCTAAAAAAAATTAAAGTTGAAAAGACATAAATTGGAAAAGATTGTTTCATGTGGCACATGTTTAAATAGTTCAAAATCAAAAATAAAATCAAAAAATAGAAATAAAAATATGAAAAAAGCTTATGAGAGTTAGAAGTAAAATTAAAAGTAAAAATCAGACATTTATTGAAATAGGTTGTTACATCGTTCTAAATTTTGAAAATTCGTTAATTGTACAATTTACCGGATGTTTTAAAAAAATTACTATTAACACATGTGTCTCAAAGGTAAAAAGTAAAAATATAAATAAACAAAAATTTAGATGATATGTTAATTGGCTGCTCCCTATCTGGATATTTTTTCTATCTGGATACAATCATGATGGCCTTAAGAGATAAATTTATTTTCGAATTATTTAAAAAATTCGTTACAAAATATTCCATATTTATCACATACTTGTTAGAAAAAAATAAATTAACAGATAAATTATCTTCAGGTGTTTTAAACTGTTATGTAAACAAAAAAACTAAAACTTTTTTATAAGTAGTATTCTTTTCTCAAACGGTACTTTTAGATACTTAAAAACTTCACAGTTGACTGAGCTTCTCAATAAGATACGGTTTTAATTAAAAGAGCCGTCTTGAGCGACGTTTTTGGCTGTTAAGCTTGTCAAGTGGATTGATAGTGTGAACTATAATTAGTGTTTATTGTGGTCTAAAAATTTTGATTTTCCTCTGTTTTGTTGACTTAGTGATTTTTATTCAAAAAATCGATGATTCTTAGTTGTTTCTTCAGAGCGGAATATCAGAAAATGTTTGACCCTAATTTAAGGATCAATTTTACATTACTTGATAATAGACTAAATTAGAAAAAATGTAGATCTAATTGGCTGGTCATGTCACCACCTACTGGCACAGTTCAAATATTTAAAATCAATAACCATAGTAAATAATCAATAAATTGTTTTAGATAATCAGTAAAAGCACAGTTTAAAAATAACAAAATGACAATACCATTTGTCGATCAACCCAGCAATACTTCACCGTGTCCTATTTATAATGTGTTCAAAATTAATCAAATTGTCCACGATAACAACTTGAAGTACAGTACTGAAGTAATCGATGACTACGATCAAGATTACGATCTTACCATTAGTGACGCGAAGCAGTTAAAAATATCAGCTATCTCTGAAAGATTAACTAATTGTTGTGATAAAGCAGTGGAGACAAGCAGCGCTGTTCGATCAATCGGAAACACAATTGATCAGAATTATTTTGGGAAAAATAATGGTAGTATCAATGATAGTCCAGCAAGTAATTTAGGAAGAAGAATTTTGTGTAGTATAAATACAGTTGTTAAATTTATAAATCGTTTTGATTAAAAGATACATCCTAATAAATTATAAGCTTGATTTGTAAATTTTTATAAAATGATTTTGTTATATTAAAATTTCCAATAATTTTAAATAAATTTTGAAAATCAAAAGCTTTTATTTCTATTTGAAACCATTTCAACTAGCCATTTGGTTTTAGGTTGATCAAAGTTCGAATTAAGACTTAAAGAGATTAGATTAACTCCAGCGATTAGATAGTTTGGTAAAATTAATACCTAAAAAAGAGACGTTATTATTTTTTTTATTATTCTTTTTCACTTAAATTAATTTATATAAAATTTTTCACTTAAATTTTATTTTATATAGTGCAAGCTTATTCATTAAAGACACATAAATTGTTCTCAAATCTATGTTTATTTTAATTTACAATTTCTTTTTTTGTTTTGTTATTTTTTAAAATCCATTCAATTTGAGTTTATTGAAATAATTAATTACAGTAAAATTCTTGATTTTACTTTCACATTTTGGACAAGAACCGAAAAATTGGTTCTTGTCCAAAATGTGGTCATTTTAATAATGCTGGTTTTGTGAACAAGACTGATCACCAAATATGTGATCAAAAACATATAAATTAAAATTATGGAAAAAACAATTGTGATCAATGTTTTTATTTATTTGATCAAAGTTTCATTTAAAGTTATTTAAAAAAAAGTTAACGTGTTTAGACCTTTCAAAGCTAAAAGATTGCAATAGTAAAAATATCTCGTTTTCGAAACAATCGGAAAAAGATAAATAAAAGTTCTAAGAAAATTGAAATCAGCGAATCTTCCAAGATTTATGATGAACTTTTTAAAAAAAAAAGGAAATAAAACCTTTAAACGAGCATGAGTCGGTGAAAATAATTGTCCATATTTTTTATGAAAACATTAAAAATGACAAATTTGAGCCATTGTTGATCTTTTCAGATTTAGAAAAAGTCTTAAAAAGTTTAAAAAATAATTAAAATACAGGCTTTGATAATAAATGCAATGAATTATTTAATTATTGTTTATATGTTAAAATTTAATTTGTTTACTAACAATATAGGTAAGGTATTTTAAGAAAGGTTGTGTTTCACCCAAAGAAAGGTGTTATAAGCGAGCCCGAGTGATTATCGTCCAATTTCGGTCTCAACTTCAATCGTTAAGCTCCTTGAAACTCTTTTACTCAGTAAAATTGGCTGTCTTAAGGAAATTCATCCTTATCAATTTGGCTATAATAAGAATTTAACATATAGACATGCGAATTTTCTAACAAATGAAGTTACAGACTTTTATAAGCTAAGTGGGTCAAAACTAAACGTAGTTAGTCTTGATGCAAGTAAGGCGTTTGAAAAGCTTTGACTAAATGCCCTTTTCTTAAAATTAAAGAGTGGAGAATATTGTGTGTTTATTATAATATGTCTTAGATGATTGTTAGGCATGATAGTAAAATAGGTACGACTGAAGGTGTTAAAAAAGGAGGTGTATTATCTCCTCTTCTTTCAACTTCTTCATTAATGACCTCTTGAATGACTTAACTGAATTGAACGTTGGTGAAAATATTAATCGAACGAACCTTTCAACCATAGCATTTTGCGATGATATTTTATTATTATCACCTTCAATTTCACAGTGTCAAAAACCTCTTGAAAAATGCGATGCTTTTTCAAAACATTAGAAAATTGATTTTAGTGTAAAAAAGTCAGCAGCCCTATTAATCTAAAAAAGTAAAGTTAAGGATCTATCCTATTTCACTCTAAATAGCAAAGTAATACCTCAAGTTCAAATTGTAGTTTATTTGGGTTTACCAATTGGAGAAAGGGGGTTTGTATCGGATTTTATTGAAGAAAGATGGAAGAAAGTAGGGAAAAGTTTTTACTCTACATGGCCTTGGTTCTAAGCTAAATATGACTAGCCTTGATATTGTTGGTTTTTATACAAACAACTTCAACGGATTTGACAAATGCAAAATTTACCACTGAAAAGAGCATTCGGTATTAAGAAATACATCTTAATAGCGTTTTAAAAATTTGCAAGATTTAGGACAATGTAAGATGCAGTAAAAGTCGAGTCTATTTTTTAAAACAGTACGTCAAAGTAAAATTTACAATGATTTATTGATTTTTTTTAAAAGTCTTTATAATTTATTTAACCAAAATTATTATTTTTATTTATTTATTTGTTTTCTGTACCGAGCTAAAGCTCCTTCAGAATAAATAAAAAATAAAATAAAAATAAAATTAAAGTTAATAAAATTAGATAAAAAAAAGAATCAAAATAGAGTAAATAAGCTAAAAAATGAAAGTTGAAAAGACATAAATTGGAAAAGATTGTTACATGTGGCACATGTTTAAATAGTTCAAGTTTCAGGAAAAAAAGGTAGCAATTACACAATGGAGTTGGGTATTCAATATATCTTGATTCGAAACCTTCTTTGTATTCTTTCACCAGTCTTTCAACCAATGGAATAGAATGACTCAGTCCTGTCCCAACATATTTCTCACTCATCTCAAAAAGACGATTCGAGACTGTTAGTTATTTTAGTTTATTAAAAGCTTCATGTTGCACGATGTTGGAGGGAGTATCATATTTTAACTTAAGGATAGATCTTACTGCTGTATTCTGAAATGCTTGTAGTTTTTTGATATTATTTTCTGAAAATGAATTCAAGCAAGGAAAAGAATAGTCTAAAATCGATCCGACTAAAGATTTATATAAATTTCCTAGTGTGCTTTGATTGAGACCCCATTTTTTGTTTGACAATATCTTAATAATATTAAGCCTTTTGTTGCAGCGTTCTTTAATTTCGTCTACTAGTATATTAAAGTTTAACTTAGAATCAAATTTAATACCAAGAAACTTGATTTCTTTTTGGCTCACTATTCTGTTTCCATAGATTTTTAAGTTTAGATTATCACCCTCTTTTTTGTACCTAGAAAAGACTACTGAACACGACTTTTCAACTGATATCTTCATTTTCCATTTAATAAGCCATTGTTCCAATTCGTTGGTGTATTTATTTATCTTATTTTCAAGGTTCCCTTTTTTGTTAAAAATGAAGAATGTAACAAGATCATCTGCGAAAAGCACAGAGTATTCATTATTTGTTTTGTTTCTTTTTGGGATGTCATTAATAAATAAACTAAATAAAAGAGGATTAATTACTGAGCCTTGAGGAACACCTGCAGTTATTTGATATTCTTCGCTCAGATGATCATTCACATTTACTTTAAATGTCCTACTATCTAAAAAGGATCTAATCCAGTTAGTCAAGTAATGAGGTGGATTCATTTTAATCAATTTAAAAAGTAGACCTTCATGCCAAACCCTATCAAAGGCTTTAGAAATATCAAAAAACAGGCCGCAAACTCTTTTTTTTCTATTAAATGATTCCACAATTTTTTGAATTAAAAAGAAAAGATTATCTGATGTTCACCGGTGTTTTCTAAATCCAGACTGCTCCTGGATAAGGAGTGAATTTAGTTCCAAAAAATTGTATAATCTTGAAAATACCATGCGTTCCATGAGCTTTCCTAAACAACTCGTTATACTAATTGGTCTATAATTTAAAGGATCTTGTAAAGAAGAGGCTTTTAACCAAAATAATGTCTCATTTTGTAAACAAACACGAAATGATAAAAAAAAATTAAACCTGAAATGTTAGATTTCAGCCCTAAGACTTCACTTGTTGTAATTGATCATATTTTTAAGAACAATCGTGGTTTGGTTGATTCAATTGAAAATGTTGTTTCACTCATTAGTTGGAATATGTCACAAAAAAAGAATTTTTTCCATTATTTTAATATTTTAAATGACTAACTAAAAGTCGATTTTTCTAGATAATTCTATTTCATATATAATTTTTTTGTAATTATGTAATTAACTATACCTTAGACATTTTTTTTGTACTTTTTATAAACTTGCCTATGAGGCTTAATTAAATGAATAAATAAATAAATAAAATTAACTTGAAAATTAACAGAGTGTTTTTTACCGATATGGAGTTTGACACCGCGTTTATTCTTTATCAAAGCCTTGCATATTGAGCACAAGACCGGACTCGCATTGCTCAAAGCGACTGTTATCTTTTTTTTTGCTTCAAATTCTTAACTGTTCCAAAATTTTTCAGGAAGATTTTGGTCATTAATAAATAAATCTTCACTTTCAAAATTCATTTTTTAATATTTGATTCAAGACATTCAAACATTATAATATTTAATAAGCTATTTAAAAAAACAATACACTTGTAATTTAAATTGTAATATTAATGCAACATCATTTTATCAAGAAAAAATATATTTTAATGGCAATATATATTGCAGAGTTTTTGCAGACGTATATTTCCGGAATAAGCATAAACACAGAGGATAATAATTCAGGTGTATAAATTAACGCAAATAATGGTAATTTCCAATGATAAAATCAAAACTGCTTACTAAATTTAAAGTTTTCAAGAGTTAAAACAAGGTAACTGAATTCAAATACAACATCTGCAAACGAAATGCATATTTTATTTTATTATGGCGTTCACATTTCAGAAAAATGCAGATTTTTGCACAAGAAATTTTATTACCATTATGCAAATTGCTTTTTCACAATACATCAAACCAAAAATATGTTTTCTTTTAAAATAATTCTTGTTTGCCTTGAAATTTTATAAAATTACTAATTTTTAATTTAAAAGACAAATTTATCCCTAAGAATTTAAGTCAAAAAAGAAAATTTTTTTTTAAAATTTATTTCTTTATAAATGTTTTCAAAAAATTTTCACGTAATATCAAAATTAAAAATTTGATTTTTTTCATTCGATATATTAAAATTCTTACTATTTCGATTGATAAAATTAGTATTTTCATAATCACCTGCACAAGTCATATTTGACTTTTTATAATTTTGAGCACCGAATTTTGTTGACATTTTGTCATCATTGGCCGCCACCTGAGAAGTCATATGAGTTTGAACATAGGACTTAGAGCTGATTGTTGACAAAAAAGAGTCAATTTTTTTTATGCGCAAAGCTGGTATAATACAACCAACTATTTTTAAGTTATCACTGGTCCTTACTCGAATTAATCATTTCCACCAATATTCCTTCAGTATACTATTAGATCACAAAAAACACGTTAATTTCTATTAGATTTCTGAAAAAACTGTAACTAACAGATTAAATAGACATTTTGGGCTAGTTGATTTCACATTTCGACAATTGAATTGGTAAAACTGATGTTCTATGACTGTTCAGATTTCCATAGATACTTAAGTAATTTTGACTTACTGTATATTAGATTTTTTTTAAATCAGGAAGCACAAAGCCATCAAAGTGTCTCATAAACTAAAAGACCTAAAGTACAAAACTAGATGCGACTGTCTTGGCTAGCTGAAAAGAAAAAAAGAGGAAAACTCATTCAAAAATAAAAATTTGAAAACAGAATAGATGAAAAAAGCTGGCACAAAAAACCAGATCAAAGAACCAGATCTAGGATGGAACAGAGGAGACACCACAAAATAATTTAGAAGAGAAATAGTGAGATACTGCAATCAAAGACATGAATTTTATAACAATCGCAGCAAACAGCTAGAAATCGTTACCAGATGAAGTGATAAGCGCACCTTCAGTAAATTCCTTCAAGAAAAAATTGGGCAAGAACCGGAAAATTTTCACAGGGCGTCAATCTCGGTTGACGCTTTCTGCGTGATTAACGCATTATTTGATGCTGCAGTTTTAAATTACTACTACTATGAAAGTAAAATCAAATGGAAAATATTCTATTCAAATATTATTATTATAATAATAGATAATAAAAAAAATAAATAATAAATAAGCTATGATGTAAAATGAGACTTTAACTCATCTTAATAGCTTTTTAAAATAAATTCTATTTTTAAAAACCTTAATAGAATTTAAGTTAATGATATCTTCATCAAATTTGTCCCAAAAAATGACTAATCAAAAATCGAATCTATGTTCACAATTATTTACCGGTTGTTTCTTCAATACAAACTCATGATACCTAGACAATGACCAAATATTTCCATTGTTGTTCTTAAAGACTAATGGTACATGGCAATTGATTTCGTCCAATCTTTTAGATATTTTACCGTAAAATATCTTAAAGGCTTGAAGGCTTTAAGTAAAATATATTTGGATGCTTTAATGTGGATTTTAAATTGGTCTTAAAAATTTTCAAATAAATATTTTATAAAAATCAATTAAAGAACAATTGGAAAAAAAAAGATTTTTTTTATTTAATAAAATAATAAACATTTTACGTTTAATTAAAAAGTATTTTAAATAAGCTTTTTTTATCATTTTTTTATTAAGATTTTAATCAATTAATTTTTGATCATGTGATCATTATCATGAACTTCAAGTTGTCTTTATGTTTGCCATTTTTTATTGTTATATAACTCTTTAGATGTTCCCAAATATATTTTTTGGTTCATTTTTAATTTCTTTCTCTTTTTTTCTCATCATCCAAGAAGTTTTTTTTTGAAAAAAAATCATCATTTATTAACAAATTAACAAATATTAACAAATATCATATTTTTTAATATTTGTTAATTATATATAAAAAAAAACAACTTATTAATAGTATTAAAATATTACATAAAAGATATTAAATTGAAGCTTGTTAATTGAATCAAAAAAAATTATTTTTTTATCTGGTGTATATTTTTTTATTAGTTTCTTAATTTTTATAAAATATAATTGCATTTGTAATTAATCTAACAAAAAACTAAAATAAAAATTTAAAAGAGGAAAAAATAATTGAATATTTTCTTAAGAATTAGTTTTAATCTTAAAAATAGTTGTTTTTAAATTTGATTATTTTAATCTTGTCTTAAAGTTTTGTTCAATAGCTTACGTTTATTTCCCTTCAATCCTTTGTTATTTTAAAGTTTGTTGATTATTTTTTGTATGTTCATCTTCATCTTTTATGACTCATTTAATTATTATTTTTTGTTTTAACAAGAAAAAATCTTCTTTTAAAGTTTAGGATGCCTCTTCAATTTTCGAAGAATAAATTTTATACATTTACAATTAAATTTGAAACAAGAAATGGTAAAATATGAAAGATTAGAAAGTTCATTAAAAATTCAAAGTTTTTTTACCCTTGCTTTGAGTATATGTTTAATAATTACCAGTTGTATATTGAGATGGATTAACATTGCCAAGCTTGATGTTATCGAAGAAGTTGGCTCAGAGTTTAATATTTTACCTCTATTAACATACTTAACAGTTGCAATTATTCTTTATGGACTTGTTTGTGCATTTTTAGGAATTTTCGGCCTATTTAGCATTTATAAGCTAAAGAAAAAACTTTTGGTTCAATGGGATATAATACTGGGAATTATATTATTAATAAATTTTTTTTTAATGGTGGCAATTTTAATTTTGTTTCCGGTCCTTGAAGGCGTCATTAAATCAAGCGTAAAAGCTGCTATTGAAAATGCTCTTAACAACCCAATAAATATTTTCGACTGGTCAGTAATATTAAATCTTCAAAAGCAGTGTAGATTTATGCATGACGTTTCAGGAAAATATAAATGCTGCGGTTTGATCACACCAGACGATTTCAACGACTTGGTAAAAATGGAATGCTGCATTAGACCCACACCCGAAATAGGTTGTTTAGTCTATCTATTCGAGCTTATTAAAAATAATTTTTACAACCTTGTTTGCATACCTGGTGGAATATTATTTATCAATTTCATTATCAAATTTTTGTTTTTGAGTATTTTTATTAAAAAGTTTAGTCTTGAATTTAAATAAACTTACATGACTCAACTCGTTTTATAATCAATTCAATATAACGAATAAAGAAAATAGTTTTAAACTATCAAAAAAATAAGTCATTTTTTTCATGTAAGAGAATAAATAACTTATATTTTTATAAAGAATTTACATATATCTATTTTCAATTTATTTCAATTTAATAAAAAGTGTATTTTTACTGGGACAAAAAAATTTATAATTTGTTTTGTTAAATAGACTGTATTTTTAATATTCTTTTTAAATAAATTTAAATTTCACAATTTTTTATATTTAAATTTAAATTTTAAATTATTTTTATTCAATAAAACTTGATGTAATTCATACTATTTTTTTACTCATAATATTTTTTTATCAATTATAAGTTCTTAATAAACATCTTAAATCATAAAGAATAATAGTTTAATGAAAAAATACTTACACTAGCAGCACCAAATGTGTCATTTTGACATTTTTATGAAATTTCAATTACCAATTTTCCATTGAAAATAACTTAAATTTTATTCTCTATCAAACAAATAATTTTTAAAATACTTTTGTCTATTTCCTAATATCATCTTTATTATTTATTTAAAAAAAACACCTCAAAGGTGATGAATAGAATACATAATTCAAATAGAAAAATTCTTACTTTACTTAAGTGATTTAAATAAGAAAAATGTTTACAATTTGGCATTATTTAATTAATTTTAATGTTAAAAAATATAATAAAAAATTGACCGTTTTTAGCGGACTATTTTTAAAAAATGATTCTGACATAAATGTGTAGAAATTTTAATCATTAAATTTTATGTCTAGATGCATTTTTGGGTGAAATAAATTAAAAGAAACTTCACAACCCTAACTAGAATACAATTTTTTTCACGAAAACAGTTTAAATTAAAGTGAATATGAATATTTAGGGCAGATGTGGTCAAAAGTCAAAGTTAAGTCTGGACTTAGACTTTAAATTTTATTTTTATTTTTTTTCAAGCCAAGTCAAAACATTGACATTAGGCATTTTTTTTGTTGCCTAGAAATTTACATTTATCAAAGTATCATCATTTTGACTATAGACTTTTACTTTTCACCAACTCTGATTTATGGTAATAAAATTTTAATGAAATTTCAAAATTAAATTTCATTGTATTCAATTGCAATTTGCATTAACTATTCACATGATTTGTAGACTTTGAAAGTTGATTCAACTATGTATGTTGCACTGTGTTGCATTAAATTTTATTTTTAACTTAAAGAAAAAAATTTATTCAATTTTTATCATTTTGTTCTATTCTTTTGTACTCAATTTCACAATACATCAAACCAAAAATATGTTTTCTTTTAAAATAATTCTTGTTTGCCTTGAAATTTTATAAAATTACTAATTTTTAATTTAAAAGACAAATTTATCCCTAAGAATTTAAGTCAAAAAAGATAATTTTTTTTAAAATTTATTTCTTTATAAATGTTTTCAAAAAATTTTCACGTAATATCAAAATTAAAAATTTGATTTTTTTCATTCGATATATTAAAATTCTTACTATTTCGATTGATAAAATTAGTATTTTCATAATCACCAGCACAAGTCATATTTGACTTTTTATAATTTTGAGCACCGAATTTTGTTGACTTTTTGTCATCAATGGCCGTCACCTGAGAAGTCATATGAGTTTGAACATAGGACTTAGAGCTGATGGATGACAAAAAAGAGTCAATTTTTTTTATGCACATAGCTGGTATTACACAACCAACTATTTTTAAGTTATCACTGGTCCTTACTCGAATTATTTGCAACCTAAATTGGCTGGAACCTGTCAAATGACAAAGCAAATTTTCAACTCGGCTCCACACGGTCAATACCGAGCCTGCCAGAATATAAAATTTTCTAGTTCTTAACCCAATGTCGCAATTTCTTATATTCGAGCAGTTTCCTTCTCTAAATCGGTGAATACACTCACTGGCCGATTTTCTATAGTGTTCGATCCAGTGAGCTTTTGCTTCACTCGACGAAACTTTTTTAAATTTTTTATTCAATGAATCGAATGTTTCGAAACTAGTCTGTAGACCTGTATTGGGGCGGTAAATGGAAAGCGTCATGGGCATTTTTCGCTCTTGAAATTTGCAGCTATCCTGAGATGGTACAGCCAAAATTGCTAGCTGATTATTATTCTTAACTTGATTCAGCAAATAAAAACCAATTTCATTTGAACTAGAACTTTGCAAATTTTGTCTATAAATTTCCAATGCTTTTTCCCAACTAATACCTCGCTCTACTAACACCGTATGCAGCTCAACTTTTCTGCAAGTATCACTTTTATTTTTTAAAACATAAAACTTGGTTTCTTTTCTAGTCGCAATTTCATTATTACTGCCCAAGTCCATTATGCCCATGTCCCATTTTCCACTTCGTTTTGCTTGAAGGATTACTGTTGTTAGAACATCAGAGAAAAAAGTAAATATTGCATTCTGTAAATTAACTGGACAGCCGAGTAAACGATTAAGAAATTTATTTATATTGTTATAGTCTTTTTCTGGATAAGCTGAGCCTTTTTTATTCGAAACTACCATGCCAACACCGTGCAGAGCTTCTCTAGCATCTGAAAAAAATAAGCATTTTTTATTTTTTTTTAATAGTTGAAGAATTCAAAATAGGAAAAAATATTTTATTCTTTAGAAAAAATCCAAGTTTATCTAAAGCTTTAATTCAAAAAGAATACAAGGAAATCTTTTTTTTTATTTCTTCGATTTTAATTAATTAAATTTAGTATTTGAATTAAAATAAATCGATTTAAATTAATAAAGAAACTCGGAAATGAGAGGTTCACTAGAAAAGATAAATTAATCAGTAAAATTAAAAATTCTTCTTACTTAATTTTTCTAAAATTTAAATTCCAATTGCTTTTATTTAGAATTAAATTTATTTTTAAATATGCAAAACAAATTGAATAATTGAGTAAATATAAAAATTGCCATAAAAATTGCCATAAAAATTAAATTTTGCATTTTTTAGCCAAATTTTAAACAAGATTTTACACAAAAAATTAAGTTACACTAAAGTAATATAAATCCAATATTTTTACTGTTTATTTTAACCGGGTCATATTATATAAGATATTGGTCACGAAAAATTTGAAATCGATCACATAAAATTGTAATATGGAGATTAATAAGAGGAAGAAGATATTGAATCTATATTTGGTCCTTTGAAAGGGTCAGAATATGGTTCCGTATCTGGATTTGAATTTGGTAATAATATAAATGTAGAGAGCAATGATATGAATGATATTGAACTGAAAATTTTGATTTTTAAATCGTCAGAGGAGTTAAACGGACTAAAGGTTTTTCAAAACTTGGCCAATTTTAATGAAAGCGACGAAGAAAGTTATGCACAGACAGAAACAATCACAGTAAAAGAGAGTGAAATTTTCTCTAATGCAACAGATTCCGATAATGTAGAAAAATATGTCGAATCAGCTGTTGAAGAGGTTAGTGGAACCATTAATAAACGTAAAATAAATCCAACTAAGAATAAGATAGAGAATTATTCAAAAATTGCATCAGAAGTTCTAACTGCTTCTGAAGAGATCTAATTTGCTGTAAAAGAACCCTGAGCAAACATAGAAACCCAATGGTTTGTCCAGAATGTGGTAGATTAAAGATAAATGAGCGTGGTGTCAAGCAACACATCTCAAAGATGCAGTTTTTATTTTTTTTTGAAATTAAGTATTTAAAATAAAATTTACAAACCGCTAACTTTAACTTTTATAATTAAAAACAACCTCAAAATATTAATAATTTTTAACGCTTTAAAAGCATTTATCAACAATTTTTTAATTTTTTGACTAATGATTTCCAAAGAGAATTTGCACATTCTTATATTAAAATTTTTTTTTTTTGAATAAAATTTTATGTTTCATTAAAATCATTAGATCGAATCTTACCACTAATAAAATCTCCTTTATATGAATTCGGAAATCTTGCTAAAGGCTTTTCCATTTGGCAAATGGATCTGATCACATTTTCCAAAGCAGTTCTTCCGTATTTATTATCAATATTAAATTGACTCAAGTCTCTTGATTCTGTAGCCCTGCGGTCCCCGTGCGTTAGAGCACCCAAGCTCTCTAGTCTCTTGGCCACTGTTGATGCAAATCTTTTTTCGCCAGCTAATTGAGATATCAAAAAGATGTATTCCGGAGAGCTCACTTGATTAGACCTGTGTGTCCGACCAAATTGCTGTATGGCTCGGTCAGCTGACCATGGAAGCTCGATAGTTATATGAACTCTTTTTAACTGGTTGGCATAGCGCCTATTAGCTTGCAGAGATATTCCACTGCTAGCTGCCTCCGAAATGATCGCAACTAGCTTTTCCCCGTTCATGAACCGCTCTTTTTGAACAAAATTCATTAGCTCAACAGGCACATCATTCTCATTTCTGGTCTCATAGACGTAGCATTCTTTTTGATTATTGGAATCTTTTTGACTCACAATTCGACCCTTTCTACCGGTCATTTCGGCAACATGATCTGGCCCATTTAACAAATCAATTAGCTCATCTAATGTGTTGGCTGGTAATCGTTTGCCAAACGATTTGATTGCATTTAATAAGTCACTTTTAATTTCATGTATGTATTGTTCAATTTGATTTGGCTCAGTTGGTTTTGGTCTATTTGACTGCTCTGGCTTCGATATACAAAAACCGAATGGATCATCAATCTCAAAATAGTTTTGCTCCTCATTGTTCTTAACTCTTTTGACTGGCAGAGAAAATTCCTCATCACTTTCCGAATCTAATTCAGTCTTAGCAATCTCATTGTAAATAACAGGCTCAATAATTTGAATATCATTGTCTTCATCTTCTATTCTGTCATTATACTCTTCATAACCATATATATTAGTAATTGGTTTTTTACGCTTATTTGGGCTCTTGTTCAGTTTGTTTCTTGTTTTTTTTATTTTTCTGCTGGTCACATTTTGCTGAGTAACACTTTTAGTAATTGAAAACAGTGAATCAGAGTCGTCCGAATCGACACTGTTGCTTTTTTTGCTGTAAGTTGATGAAAGTCCACTATCATATTGGCTAGTTGTGTTGTTTTCAGCTGATTCCAAGTCCGATGAAAGAGATTCAAAGCTGTCCGAGTCGTAAAAGGAAGAATCGTCAAATGAAGAAACCGAGGATTCAGATAATGAATGTTTTTTTTTGAAAATTTTTTGCGGATTTGTGTAAGAAGAAAGTCTTTTAAAAATCTGGTTGACATTTTGACTAATTTTGGGAGATTTTGTGACTTGTTTTTTTTGTTTAGATGGAAAATGCTTCTCTACCAAATTCTGCAAGACTCCTCGAGCAGTTGAAACGAAATCGTTCATTTCGCCGCCTTCATCAATATGCTCTAGAGTACGAGCTTCACCAGTCGACTGTAAACCAATAACCACACACTTTTGGCTATTTAATGCTTTTTTGGCCAACTCAACTACACTAGGTACTTTACACGCCAAGCAAAGATACTTGAAAAATCGTTGATGACTGCTCCAAAATTGTCCCCACACGGTTTTTTTCATTTTTCCGTCCAAGTCAATTAGATCAAGTGCTTCTTGAAATTTTTCTTTCATTTCAACCCACTTTAAAATCGAGAAGATAATAAATATTTAGTTATTATTTTTGGTAAATTTATTGAAAAGTTTAATATTATATTGTACTATCAAAAATATTTTATCGACTTTTTGAAAAGTAATTTGAAAGTCCTCGCTATGAATTTAAAATAAAATATATTTAAAAAATAATGAATTATAGTGTGGAATTTATAATGTTCCAGTAAAATTAAAGTCAAAAATTTGATCTAAATCTTAGTTTAAAACTTAATATTTTTAAGTTTGATGATTTAAGATAGAAATTTCTATTTTAAAAATAAAACATTAATTTTTTTGATCATCTTTAAAATTAAGATATTTCAAATCGAATTTCGAAAATTTTAACTTGTTAACACTAATATTTAAAATTATTAGAAAAAAATTTAAACAAAAGTATCAGTTAAAATTTGGCTAAATTTTAAACATTAACAATTCAAAACGAAAATTAAATATGATTTTAAAATTTTTTTTTTCAATCAAAATTTTGACTAAATTTATAATTTATAATTTTGATATTGTTCACAAATATATTTAAAATTAAAAAACTATAATTAAAGGCTTTCAATGAAAAAAAAGTTAAAAATGTGAGTTTAACTTGATTCCTTTGTTATTAAGATTTTGATATTAAGCAAAATTAAATCTTTATTTGAGTTTTAAGGATATTCGAAGTTGGAACTAGCCTGTAAGTGTTTTTTTAACGATTTAAATCCACAATTTTATTTGATATTAAGTCCTTTTTAAGAAATGGATAATTATTCATAATATACAATTTATTTCAATCAAAATTTAAATTCAAATTTGGCCAAAATTTTCATAAATTTTAGTAAAATTAATTTTTTTAGTGTAAAAAATGGTAAAAATAGTAAAATGTTTAATTTTCTTTTAAAAATAGATAAGAAAAAAAGTTTCTCTTAATTTAATGATTTTTTTTTGAATTTGACCTCAATTTTTATTTTTTAGTACCACTTTCAAAACAAATTGAACATTATGATTTAGCAATTTGTTCTTTTTGGCAAGTTGAGCATACAAGTTTGTTGCATTCACGACAAGAAGTATTTGTTTAATTTGATCCACCGCAAGCTTCTCTAATTTGACATTTTTTTTCTGTAAAAATCAAAAAAATATTCAATTTACATGTAAAAGTTGTTTTTAAGCTTTAAAATTGGACTAATATGAAGTCGGTGTCAATTTGACACCGACTACCTCAAATTATAATTTTTTTGAAACAATTAGTTAGTTTTAGTAAACTTATGAAAGAAAAATTTAGTTTTTAAATTTAGTTCAAATTTTATTAGAGGAAAAAACTCAAAAAGTGTCAATTAGTCACCGCGGTAATTCTAGTGTTAAGAAACTTTTACCTGGACCGAACTTAACCATCTCATTTCTCAAGAAGCTGGTGTAAAATCTTGCAGAGGAATATTATAAATGGGAACTACAGTTTTTTTTATTAGATTTTTTTAAATTCTGTAAAAAATAAAAGAGAAAAATTTAAGAAAAAACGCATAAATAAAAGCTAATGTCTTTCGATCGAGATGCATTTTGAATTGATGGTTTATTGTTTATTGAATGAAATTTTAGTTCAATTTGAAGGAGTTTTTGCTCGTCACAGAAAAAAAAAATATTAATAATAGAGGACTAATTTAACAATGTTTCAAAAAAATTCTTTAAAATTGTTTAAGGAGGGGCTTTGACACTTCATAAGCAGACTGTTGACTATATATTAGTATACAGAAAATTTATATTGAAAACGATTCTGATAATTAATTTTAAAATTTTATTTAATTATCTTTAAATTAAGAGAAACTTTTTTTCTTATCTATTTTTTAAAAAAAATTAAACATTTATTATTTTTACGATTTTTTACCATTATTTTCTCTAAAAATTGAATTGTACTAAAATTAACGTAAATCTCGGTAAATTTTTTTCGATAAATTTCTCGTTTGAAAAATTTGCAAATTATTATAAAATCTTTGTTCTGTTAAAATTCTTCAATTTTTTAACAACTTTTTACGTAAAATATTTAAATTTTAACTTATTTTAAGTAAAAAATGTTGATTTTTTACTTTTCTAAATTTACCAAAATTTACCATATTTTACGTAAAATAGGGTAAAATACAGTTTGAGGAACACCACTGTAAAGCACTTTGTTTGATTTATGCATCATAAAATAAAAATTTTCAATTCTAGAAAGATTCACCAAAACAAAATTTTAAATTTGGTTATTATTTATATTAGCTATAGCATTGGGAATTCTAGAGCAAAATTTAAAAAAATTTAATAACTTTTTTTCCTAAAAAAGTTCAAAATTTGTTGTCTAAATTTTATCAGCTGTATTCCAATATCTGTTTAAAAAATGTTTTGGTAAGTTCTTGAATTCCAAATGTCTTTAGCAATAAAAGTTCTATCACTGCTTAAATTCATAGCGAATTGAGTGAAAATGAATTTTTTTAAATTTCATTTTTTCAACAATTTAAAAATGAACTTATATTTAGTTTAAGAATGCTATTAGGAAAAATATTTGAAGCTTTGTCATACCAGCTTGACTGAGTCATCATACATCTTGATGTATTCGTCCCTGAGAGGAATTTCTTGGATCTTAAAAGTGACTCCAGTAAAACTTAATTGTCTAGCTATGTACATACCACGTAGTTTCATGTCAATAGCGATTATTTCCATAGCCCCTACGCCTCTTTTTTCTACGGATTGAATGAAATCGTTAAAATCATTGAATGGTGTGCCTGTTCCCCAAAGACCAAGTCGTATCATATAGGCCATGTTTTTTGGTTCACTGGCACCTGTCGCACTGGCATATACAATTCTGGCTTTGGGAAGCTTTTCTTGAAGTTCTAGAACAGCCAAGCCAGTTTTGGTTGGTTTTGCCGAGCCAATTGGAACCAAATTCTTGGCTTTGTGACACTCGTCAAATACAATCACTCCATCAAATGCCTCACCACCTAGCCATTGAAACAATTGTTCCAATCGACTCGAGTATTTTTTGTTTTCAGTTTTCTGTTGGGATTCACCTATTAGAGAAGAATAGGTAGAAAAAATGACACCTTTTTTAATGTTCGAATTTTCCTCGGAGGATATCTTGGAATATTTAAGCTTATTCAAAGCATAAATCTGAATGTCGTTTGCTCCAATATCAGCAAAGTCTCGTTGAGCATCATACTTTAAATCGTTTGATACGCTCAACCATAAAGCTTTTTTACGGCCTTGTAAATAATTTTCATATATTATTCCGGCAATAGTTCGACCTTTTCCGACACCAGCGCCATCACCAATCAAAAAACCACATCGATGACTATTCGGTAAAAATTCACTATGTTTTTGACAAGCATAAACCACAGCTTCGAGTTGTAAGGCCGACAATGCTCCCTTTTCATAAACATTCGAAGCCATCCTAAGGTCATACCATATATCTGGTGGTTCTACACTTGCCAATGAACTAGTCTCAACAATTGGATCCGGATGTTTTAGTCCAAGCTTTACTAGTAAATAAGACAAATAGAAATATTTTTGTATTAAATGATTATTGAAAACTAATTTATTTTATTTTATAAAAAGAAATATTTTTTAACATAAACTTTTATTGATTTTCAATTTTTTTGCTTATTACCTTTTATGCAAGTAATTTTCAACCAAATAAATAAAACAAAATAAACCTCTGGTTTATTAATAGATTAACTTTTTCAAAGATAAAAGTTTATTTAAATTTTTTTATTTATTTGAGAAAGACCATAATTTTCGATGTATTTTTTTTTTGATTTTCAGAATTTAGTGGTTGTTAAATTACTAAATTAACATAACTAAAACACACATTATTTGGTGTCTATTTGGAAAATTTTTTTATAATTTATTTGATAAATTTTTTTTTAAATATGTATTTTGATTCTTTAAAAGTTCTTATAATTAGACAAATTGAAGCTGCTAGTCTTTTTAAAGCAAACAATTTCAAAAATTAAATCATTTAAATTTAATACGACTATAATGAACAAAAAAATCGAAATTCGTTTATCTTTTAGTGGAGTAAAGTATTTGAATTAATCTTTAAAAAATGACCAATATTTACAACATTTTCATTTGGTCAAAATATAAATTTTTTTAATCATTTTTTCAAATTTTTTGTTTGATTATTAAGATTAATTTAAAAATTTAAAACTTATACTTAAAATTTTATAAACATAATCAAATGAAATGAAATAAAATTGTAAATATGTGCAACCTTTTAAAATATTCTATATATACGGTAAACTCGTGTTAACGACTCTAAGAGTATCCAAATCCAACCTTTTTTCTTTCAAAGTTAATTACATAGTTTCTTTATTATTTAATTAAATTTAATTTATTCAAAAAATTACGTCAGGTTTGGCGATGTTCAACACAAAAATAAAATAAATTTTACAAATGGTCTGAAATGGAATAAACAATGTACTGTAGCAGCTATGAAAGCTAACCGAATACTGGGTCAAATAAGAAATTCATTAAAGAACCTTAGCCGAGAATCATTAAGACTTCTCAATACATCACTTGTGAGACCCCATCTCGAGTATGCAGTAGGAACCTGAAGTCCGTTTTTAAAAAAAAAGACATTATAATTCTTTAAAAATTGCAAAGAAGAGCGACAAAACTAATTGATTATACCAGAACCAAGTATTATGAAGACAGATTGAAATACTTAAATCTAATGAAACTTGAAAATCGTCGTTTAAGGGGAGGCTTAATTCAAATATACAAAATTTTAAAAGTTTTGAAAAAGTATCGTTAACAAGTGGTATCTATTTCGCTTGTGGTGTAAAAAACCTAAGAAGGTCACATGACAATATATTAGTCCGAGAAATAAATCTCAGAGGCTCTTTAAGATATAATTTCTTAACAAATCGCTGTGTAAAATTATGGAACAGCTTATCGGTTAATGCTGTTAGTGCGCAAACAATAAATAGCTTTAAAGCAGTCATTGACAATGAAGTTTTTGAAATGGTGAAAAGCAAACCAACAAGTCTGCCAAAGCCTTAGTTTATAAGGCTAAACGCTTTCGAGCGTTGGTGTAGATATAAATATCTATACTGCAGATACTACTTCTACTAAAGTTTTTTTTTCTTTTAGTGTGAAAAATAAAAATAGACTGAACAATTTCTTTTAGTGAAAAAAAATCATAATTTTAATTTACAAATAATTTTTTCCTTTTAATCATAAAATTACTTCATAAATTAAATTCATTTTTTATCCATTTTAAAGTAAATAAAAATATTTTTAGTTATTTTATTTAGATTGATGTTTTTTTTATTCGTGACAGTCGAGATTTAAAAGTTTGGATTATTCTCCTGAAAGTATACTTTTATTAATAGTTTTAGTTCTAGTTATAACAATTTGAAATAGCTGGAAAATACCCTAAATATGAGATATTTTACAAAAATAAAGCTAAAATTTACCTTTTACTCTAACAAAAAACTTGTCTTAACTCTCATAAAAGAATAAAAAAATTGACTATTAATAGTTAACAAAGATTGACTGTAATTAGCCTTACTGTACTTGAGAATGATTATGCTCTAATGGAACACGTTAAAACAGGAAAAAACTCATCAAAGAATTCATTCGTTTTAAAAAATTTTCCGATTTTTTTGCGTTTTTTCTATTTTAATTCGTTTAAACAATCACGTTTTTCTGTTTTGTAATTTTATTTAGTTAAAACTCAAATTTCAAAAAAAAAATTTAAATTTTACCTTTAATCTTACAAAAATGCTCTTAGAAAAATCGAAAATCGAATTAAGTGCAAAAATAGAAAAATCTTAAATTTGACTATTATTCTATTTCTACATTTTTTTCAATTTTTAATTTCAATTTTTAGCGTTGTAACATAGAAACTATGTAATTAACTCTGAAAAAATAGGTTTCATTAACACGAGTTTACTGTGTAAATTGGACTTTTCATTAATTCATTTATTGTGTTATTTATATTTTTAAAAATAGTTTTAATCTTTATATTATTATGATAATAAAAAAAATTAAATTAAAAATTAAACACTTTCATTTTGAATAAATGAATTATTTAACTTACAATGCTGATATGAAGAAAAATGATCATTATTTTTGTCAATAAAAAAACATCATTTTTGAATAGTGCATGAAATCGATGCATATCGACACTCGATATTATTTATCAACATTCTCTAGAAATATCGATATTCAAAAAAAAAAAAAAATTCGATAACTTATCGATAAGATAAATTATTATCGATAAAATTTCACAGTAATTTTATAATATCGATAAATTACCGATTTCAAATATAAATATCAATATTTTATCGATATTAAATTAAAATATCAAATAATTTCGATAATTTTAACTAAAAAAAAATCTAACCAAAAAATTAAAATTTTTAAATTTAAAATCTAAAACCGAGTTTTTTTCAAATTTTTCATAATATAATTCAAGGATTAAATGAGAGTTGCAAGATTTTAATTTAATTTTTACATAATTTAAAAAAAAAAAAAAAATATTCACTCTTCTTTTGAATTTTAAAAAATGATCTACACAAATAAATAATAAATATTTTTGATGTTTTATTTCTAATGCATGCTCTTTAATTACATTTATTCTATTTTTTTAAGAAAAAACTAAATTTATTATTGTTTAGAAATATTTTAAAATGAATTGAATAGCTCCGTTGATAACAGTCCTGTTGTAACTAAAATGTATTCTTGTAAGAAAAAAAGGCCATCACCTGTTTGGCAATTTGCCAAAAAATTCACCAATAAATAAATGAACAAGGACAAAAAAAATTATGAATTTTATAAATTTTTATTTCAATATTTTCAATAAAATATTGATATTAATATTTCATATCAATATTTGATCGAAAATATTTTACTCTATCGATTGAATATTGAGAGTTTTCTACTTCATCGATAAAATATCAGTTTAACTTGAAAATATTCAAATTTGACTGATAATTCAAACATTAATGCAAGTTTTCAAAACTATTAAATTTAAAAAGCTATTAAAATCATAAAAAAAAATAAAAAATTTAAAAAAATCTTAGAGTTCTAAACTTTTAATCAAATTCTAACATAATAAAATAAAATGAAATATTTTGACTAAACGGATTTGGAATTGTTGCTATTTTGAAACATAAAATTAATATTATTTAAATTAAATTGAACTTTTTAGAAACTTTTAAAATATTCAAAGTTCATTTATTAAGTTAGGCTGTTAAACTCTAGCTAGTTAAATATACAATGATGTTCCGCTATTTGTTTTTACAGCAATTTAGGAGAAATAAAGTAAATTGTTGTATTAACAACGATATCCAAAAAATTCAATAGCTTTGTAGTCTTTTTAGTTTTTTTGTGGCTAAGAAAATTGATATTTTTTTAAAAGAGATTTTTTTATATTTTACAAAAATATTAATCATAACGAATCCAATAAATTAAAATTTTCTAATTAACTCACTCAACAAGCACCAAGCCTCTTAAAAAGTTTGGACATTTTTGTTTTTAAAACAATTTACTTAAAATGTTGCACATTTACTTATTTTTTATTTACTTAATTATACGTAAAATCTGGCAAATTAATGATTTTTTTCTTTAGTAAATTTATTCTATTTTATCTAAATTAAAAAAAAAAACAAAAATCGTAATTCATATTTAAAAATGGTTTTTCTAACAAAAAGAAAATAAAAGAGAATTAAAAATGGATTCTATTTTAGGAAAAAATATTTTTTGTAATGATTTCTATCGCTTTTGATTGAATCAATTGGCATGTGAAAAAAGGTTTATTTCATAATCAGAAATCAACAAATAATAATAGACAAGTCAAAGTATTAGTCAAATGGGTCATAAATCTCTTTAGTTTTCTAGTTAGAAGTGCAATATAGCCTATGAATTAAATTAAAAATTCTTTAAAAAATTTTTAAAATTAATTTTTTTTTTTCAAATATATTTAAGATATTTTAGTTTAAACCTTCTTAAAATTTTTTTAAATATTCGGACATGTCAAAATCTGACTTTGACTTCGCATTTGAGATTTAAGTTTCATTAAATACAAGAATTTGAAAAAAAATATATGAATACAATTTTAATCAGATTTCTTTTAGAAAATAAACCAACAAAAAATATAATGATAAAGTCAAAGTTTTGAAATTAATGAAAACTTACTGAAAACTTATTATAAACATTTTGATTTTAGTCACTAGTTTTTTTACAATATCTTCAAAAAGAGAATAATAAAATTATAAATTTTATCTTTACTTGATCCTGAAAAGAAAATAGCAAAATCTAAAAATCAGCTTGAAAATAAAAAAAAGCATAAATTGAAAATAAAAAAAATGGTCCAGAGAAATGTTGAAATAAAATAAAATTAAAACATTTTATATTTTCTATACCAATTGAATAACATTTTGCATTAGAGCAAAAGAATATATTTTATAAACATCTTTCTATTTAGAGCGCAAATAAATAAAAAAAATTACATTTTGATGGCATGTAATCGGCATAAGTTTCCGCATGACCAAGTTCCTCTTCTTCTTCTACAACAACCCCGTCATCTCTCTCGAATATTGATTCATTCCTCATAAATTTCGCTTCATTTGGCTGATCTGTTTGATTATTGTTTGTTACACTAACGCTTTGTTGACTAATTGGTGTTGCATTAGACTCAGGTGTTTGAATGTCCAGCAAGGTTTCTTTTTTTGACTGATTGCTGTTTGCAAATCTGCTCAGATGTGAGTTTAGCGCATTCAAATGACTGCTTATCGACGAACTCGATGAATAAGATCCAAATTTAGATGGAATATTCATTGTTTCCTGATTTTTACTGGAAGTTATAGTCTTTGGGGTCATAATAACTTTAGGTATTGTTAAATTATTAGAATTATATGCTTTGGTAATCACTGTTTTGTTTTTTATTTCTTGAACTAAAGGCTTTTTTTGAATTACATTTAAATTCGAATTGAAATGAATTAATTTATTTTTTGTTTTGTTCAAAAAGACCATGTTGGTAGTTGCTTGATTTTGGAAACTAACAGGCTTTGACGATACCACTTTGGTTATTTTGATATTTTGGTTGGAAAAATTTTGAGCCTGGCTGGTGGTCGGTGCCGACCTATTCTCTGTCTGATTGTTTTGAATCTTGATTATTCGTTTGCATGCGCTCGTCGATATTAAGCGTTCTTGTAAATTTTTTTGCTGCAAATGACTTAGATTGATCACTTTTACGGGATTAGCGTTGAGGGGAGCCTTTGGAGTATTGGTAGATGCATTAAAAGTTTTGAGCGGATTTCGAAAATTAATCAGACTATTCAAGTCAGATCTCGGAGAGTCGATTTTTTTCCGATTCGATATGGAGACAATACGTACTGTTGAATTAGTTGGATTAGGTGTTGATGTGCTTGATTTCAAAATTCTCGAATAGGGCAATAAGCTTTGATTTGAATGCTTCAGCGAGTTTATCTTAATTATTTTACGATTTGGTACTTTTGGTTCCAAATGAGTGCCATTGGTTGGCCTTATTTCGGAACTATTTTTTTCATTGCTTTCTATATTTAGATTATTTTGGTCAAAGTGGTTTAGAACTGCAAGGAATGGGTCATCAGACAGCATGAGGTCGCAGTTTTGATTGTCTTGATTGTGAATAGGTGACAATGAGCTCGAAGAAATGTCCAAATTAGAAGAAACAAGAAAGTCATTGCTCGCGTCAGTCAAAAAGGAAAAATCAAGATCATTCAAGTTAAAATCTTGGTCATTATTATTCAAATCTTTGGAAAAACTTGTATAACAGGAACTGGATGATGGTGATGAGGTAGAAAACGAGGTATCACATTGGTTATCCAGCAAAGAGCAAAGATTTGTTTCTAGACCAGCATCCTGGATAGCTGCATTCAAAATATCATCCATCTAGTAAAAATTTTTTTTTATTAGTAACCATGTGGAGCTACATGTTTTATATTTAAATTTTTTCTTACTTGCATTTCTCATTTATTTTCATTTAAAGCAATTTAGAGAAAATTTAAGTCTAAATTTAAATCCTATCATGTTAAAAAATTGTTAATGTTTTATGATTCTTAATTTTGCCTGTTTAAAAAAAATACCAATTTTGAGGAAAAGAGCTTAATAAAATGTTTTTTTTTTATTAATTTCTGTCATCAAAAGATAGTTTAACTAAAGTTTTGATCCGCAATGAGTAGAATTCCACGTACATTCAATAATTATTGAGAGTCTGTCTAGACCTCGTGCATTTAAAATCTACCTTGTTATCATTTTAAATTCAATGAACGTATGCCTATAATATAAAAGAAAATATTGCATGCTCGATTCTTTGAAAATAAGAAAAAATTCAAAATAAAATACACAAAATAAAAACGTGATAAAATTTTTAAAAATTTGAACACGTCCCATAGACGATCCAACCAATCTAGGTTAATTTAAAAGCTAAAAATTTATTATTTTAAAATTGGATTGAACTAACTAGAAATTTTAAAAATTAAAATATAACTTTAATTTTTCACAAAATGTTTAAGATCGATCTTAAAAGATCTTCATTTATTGATTTAGAAAAAAAATTCTCTTATTATAATTTTTTAATTAACTTTCTTAAATCAGGTACACAAATTAAAAAAATTTTCAATTCACCATGTGCTCTCAAATATCAAGCATATCTTTATTTGTACTTCGCTTTTATTTTTATTATTAAGTTTTTTTTATATTTAACATTTTCTGAGCATAAGATTAAGCTTTTGTGAAAGTTAAAATTTTAAGTTAGTTTAAAAGTATATTTTAAAATATCCAGTCTGACTTTCATACGACGAAAATAAATTACTGGCAAAGATCTACTCGTATACTCTCACATGTACCAATCTAAACATACACATAATAGAATTAAAAATTGCTAGTTGTTAATGATACTTTTTTCATCAAAAATGTGCTTAATAAGTCATTAAAATTTTCGAAACAAATAAAAGATACCAAATTTAGTATCTAACCAACTTGAGCATAAATTTTTTTTCTTTTGGCTAATCACTTTAATCGATATGAGCTATTTTATTTAGAAATTTTTTGAAAATTTCTTATCTTATCGGTCAAAATTAAGCCTATTTTATCAAAGATCAATAAATTGTATTGATTAAATGCGATCATAATTTTGTATCAAATCTATTTTAAAATTTTGAACTTAGATTGACAATCATTTAGCCATGAAATCACTTGTTTAAATGAATGATTGTTTTCAGTTTGTGTTTAATTGAATGATTCTCAATCATTTGAACTCATCAATTTAAAATATTTTTGAAACTATTTTTGATCTAAACTAACACTCAAGATTCTTTTGCTTCTAGTAACAATTATTTTACACTTTTCATTGATGAAAAAAAGTCTTCAATTTTTTTTTTTAAATAAACCTCAAAAAATTTTTAAAATATTTTATTTGGTCCAAAAGAGTGTTTTGGTTTCTTACTAACATAATGCGACTTTTAAATGTGTGATCCGTTCAAATCTTAAAGAAAGCACAAAAAATTTTCTATTAAAAATTTATTTGTATAATATTATTTTTTAAATCAAGAAATTACAAAAAAAATTATTCAAGTAAAGATTTAGATTTTTCTCTGGTTTCTATCATTTTATTTTTCGCCATCTGAAACCTCTCTGCGAAAAATGAAAAAAAATTAAAATTATTTTACATATTGAAACTTTATTTAAATCTTACCTAAAATTTCGTTCAACTCTTTCTTGTTGCTATGATTCCTTCAAAATCACAAACAAATTAGATACAAATTAGAAAAAAAGTAAATAACTAAAAGCTTACGCTAAAGTATCAATTAAACTATTCGAACTTTTACCATGTTTCATAAATATTCTAAAATTTCAAAATTTATTTTTGTTTTTTTATTCAAGATAACAAAATGATTACTGAGATTGGAAAACAGCGTTTAAGCGGACAGTCAAGCTTCCAGTAGTAAATGTTCTGAATCCGAATCTGCTCAAAATAGATTCCTATAATTTTCAAATTTAATAAATATTTCTATACCATAGTTTAGACAATTTTTAACCTCATGTCCTGAAGGTATTGCTGTATAGGTCAAATCTTCCAGTTCAGGAGAACCTCCGATAAAAAACCGCCTAAGCTCATAAATCAACGAGTCTCCTCTAGGTCTCCAGCAAGGCTTAGATTCGACATATGCTCCAGGCTTAACTGGCAATTGCATCCACGTATATCCCTCGGTGCGATATCTATTCCATGAATCATAAGAAGCTACTTCGAATAAAATTTTTGGCATTTTCGGAATTTCGTCTTTTAATTCAAAATAATTTGAAAAATTAAATTTATTCAATGAATCTTATTTACCTCGATTTAAAGGGTTGTATTCATCGTTTTTGTAGTAAAGGTCAAATTCAAATGGATGAGAAAAGTAAGCTATTTCATCATCGCCTTCAATTTTTGTTCTAGATGTTGGTGTAAATCCGCTCAATGGAACAGATCTATCAATATGCCAATCTTAGATTTGAAAATTATGAATTAAAAATAATTTTTCGCTTGAAATCTTAAAATCACTTTTTGGTAGATCTAGTTGATAATATACATGCAAATCATCATAATCAAAATTCTTAGCACTCAATATCTCTCCAAATATATGTACCTTCATCACTCCAATAAGAGGCTAAAATCAATTAAGCATAATTATTCTATTTTTTTAATTTATTTCAAAGAAATACTCAATTAATAAAAATTTAAATTTAAATTATGATCTTACCATTTTAAAATCCTTTCCGACTAAGTTTTTTATGTATTCCGAATGACGAAGATACAATTCTTTGTGCAGACGATTTTCCTTTATTAAATCATCATTTGTTATGCAACTCGAAACATGTTCCAAAGTGTATTCATAAGTCTCTTTTGGGCTAAAATTAGAGAGCTTTTCTTTTTACAGCCATGTAATTTATACCTCTGGCAAAGCCTCCAGTTTGGATAAAATAAGAAAGTGAGTTAAAATCAGGTTTCATCATTATTGCACCATTTGAGTCAATTTTGATGCAACAAAGGACTACTTCATCATTCATTGTAAAAGTACTATTTAAAAGAAATATTTAGTTTTGATGTAAAATGATGATTGTAGTTGTCACTTTTCCGCTGTGGATAAGTCTGCCATTATGTACATTGTATGAAAAGGCACAATTTTTGATTGGAATTTTTTCGAATCATCTTTTGTAGGTGAATAATTGACAATGTCCTTTTTGGGCACCTGGATTTCACTAAAAATATTACTTTAAATGTATTGATATATAAAATTAAATATTTTTCCTAATAACCTTGGTTTAGTTTTTCCTACTAACGTTCTTTTTTTTAAGAAATTTGTATTCTTTTCCAAAAAAGAAGGAATTGCAGATTTAGGTGCATTGTTAACTTCAGCGTCGATCTTTATTTAAATTTTAACTTGATAAAAAAAATATCTAAAAAAAATCACTTCATCATAAAATTCATATGGATCTGAATCTATGTAAGTAAATATTCTTCCGGGCTGATAATTTCGCTCTCTTCAAAAAAAAATAAAAAAATTTAAATTTATTACTAAGATAAGTATTTTTTTTACTTAAGTTTTAGACATTCGTCTTGATAGTGTTCTTCCAAAATAGTCTGAGGAACAAAATTTTCGTTTATATATTTGATGTATTCTCTCTTTATTAAAAAAAAATTAAAATTGAAATACTGGTAAAATTTTAATACTTTTGAAAAAATTTTCGCTTGCCAATTAATTATTGCTTCTTCTTTCTTTGAATTCAAATCGACCAATTCTTTCCTTATTTTTTCTAATTCTTTTAATTTTTCTGTTTCAAGCTGATTAGGTATTTTTCCAGTTGCTCTCTGTAAGGTAACCCTGATGAACAAATAATGTTTAGAAAAAAGAAAAGCAAATTCATTTATTAAAAGTTTTACTTTATTTTGAAATTTCGAATAGGATCCTTGGATCTGTAAATACAACTTGAATAGATATTATTCATTTCAAATTACTGAAATTTGATAAATTTTCCCTTATTTTAATTCATACATTTTTGAATTAGAAAGGATACTATAGCAACCAAAATTATTGAAGTAAAGGTCGAAATTTCTAATTATTTTATAGTCTGAAGATGACAAGCAGACTTGTTTATTGGATTTTGCCACGTTACTAATTTTAGCTTTTTAAATCATTCACAAGAATTATTTTAGGTCTCCCTAAAATAATTCTTATTTAACGTCAAAATGAAGATGTTATTGTACCAACAAAAGCCCAATTGAAAAATTATTTAGGTGCAAAATCAAGAGAATCAAATAATATCAGATTTGCTGATGTACTTGAATGGTGTGATGAACACAAGAATATTCCACATGATAATAATGAAGCGTATGTCGTATCTTATAATATTAAAGTTGATGATGATGATGTACAATATTATCCCAATGAACCTGACAATAGAATTTCAATGTCTGAAAAATCAATAAGGTTTTTTGTGAGTTCCAAAAGATTATTCTGTTTTCCATGTGGAAAATGACATTAAACTCTTATAATTGGAAGAAAAGTCAATGCAATTGTCCAGCATTTTTAAAAAGAAACATGTGCAAACATATAATTGCAATTGCAGCAATGAAACACTTAGTTACAATACCAATTGCAGCCAAACAAGTGTTGATTGATGGTAAAAAACCAAAAGGGCGTCCGCCGCTAGCAAAAAAGGCATTGGTTTATCAGCCTAAAGATATTATAATGTCACAAGCAACAACAAGTACTCCAGCAACGAGTAAACCAACCGCTAAGCCTGCTCGCAAACGAAAACAGACTGAAGTTACTGAAAAAACTGATGAAATCAGTAATAAAAAGCCTAAAATAGGTGAAAATCAGGTAAGCGATTTAATTCTTAAAGCTAAAGAGGACGTGGTAGACCTCGCAAAAATTAATACTACTACTACATCTTACACTTCTTTTTTTTTAAATGTTACTTGATTTAAAAACTTTTTCTTTGAATAAAAAATACTTTTTCTCTTCAATAAAATTTATTTTTACTACCGCTTTTATTTTTTATTCTCACCGTTAAAACTATTTTTTGGGTTCTATTAATTATTTATTTTCTGCTCATGTAATTTAATATCCGTTTAATATTATTTACTGCTCAATTAATACCCGTCCAAAAAAAAATTTAACACTATTTTTTATTTGAATTGAAGTTTTGTATGAAATTTCACAATGCCAATTAAAGTTTGAGAATAACTATAGTAGTCTATAATTATAATCATGAACGAGCAGTCACGTGACCATCTAATTAAACAGATTTCTCTGTGCATTCAGAGAAAATCGAATTTTTTAAAATTATTCATGATATGAATACATTAAAGACTTTAATCGAACACGGGAGGAAACCGTCAATTCTTTTCTAAATAGACAAAATTTTGATAAAAAGAATATTTTTTCTATAAATAAATAAAATCATTTATCTAATGTTCCTAATAAATTTTATCTATTTTGAGCTTTACAAATAAAGAGAATAAACTTTAATAAATTTCTAAATCGCTTAATGTGAAAAAAATCAGCTCTGTTTGTGATATAGTTTTTTAAAGTTATATCAATTGAAAAACAAATTTTTCATTTAAGATTACGGCATGATGAAACATTCAAAGTTACATCATATATCAAGGTCTGCTAAACTCTGAAAATTTAGCAGAAATTAGATTAAAATATTTATTTATTTAATAATTGAATTAACCTCCTTTTAAGGAGAAGTAAATTTAAAAGTTTCGAAAAAAAGAAAATAAAGATAAAATTGAATTATTAAGAAAAAAAAAAAGAGAAATACAAAAAAATGAAAAGGCATCTTTAGATAACTGAATAAAACACATTTTAGTCGATTAGTAAAAAAATTTAGAAAAATAAGAAAGACCAAGAAAATGACTCTTATTAATTTTTTAGCAGTTCATTTAGGATAAGTTTGCTTCAGATTACCCATGCAAAGTCTTATGGAGTCAGAAATTCCATCTCTTGTGGTTAGTTTCCTTTTTAAACTGTTTTTGAATTCTATAACATTTTAAGAGATTGTGTGAAAATTTGCTTTAGGATGATTTGTAAGGATCGCAATATCTGCTGAAAAAGAATTTTTTGTAGGTGATTAAATAGATATTATATTCATTATTTGAAAAGATCGAAAGTTGAATTTTATTGTATCAATAAAAAATAATTTTGAGAACATTTAAAGTTCCTCAAAGTTGAAAATATTTAGGATTTTGAGGGCTCTGGACATGTGGCAGGTTGGTCTTAGTTTGAACATTTGCCTTATAAGGTTATTGTGCAGGATATTAAGACTGTTTTTAGTCCCAATATTCAGAGTAAGAGTTCCAAGACCATTTGTGAATTGCGAGAGACAAAATGTTATAATATGTTCGGGCGTAGTGCATTTTTCAGAAATTTTGCACATCATCATTTATAGTATAACTGATAAATTTTTACTTTTTAAACTTGAAAAATTAAAAATATAATAGCATCTAAAAATAAAAGGCATTGAATAATTAATCTGAGAGATTCCGGTTTTAGCTTTAGGAAAATTGTCATTTGTTAATTAGTCTTTAAAGAAGAAAACTGTTCCATGTTTATCTTTAATTTAAGGGATATATGGACTAACTCGTTCACAGAATTTTTTACTGCACTGAAAAGCTTGAAAAACAAAGCAGAATTTGTGAATAAACATAAACGTGGTCTACCTAAAAAAGCTGAAAATGCTTTAGTAAATTTATTACTTTTTTATTTAATAATTAATCTAAAAATACTTTAAATTTAATTAATAAATTATTGGATTGTACTATTAATCTAATATTAATGTAATCTGAAGTTCACGAACGCATTCGAACACAAGTCTACAGAGCAACGAGTATCCCTGGTCAGCTAAAACGGACTTTCAGACACTGGGCCATCGACATATGCAGAGCTCTTTATTGTGCTTCCGTAAGGCCTCATCTGGCCCACGCCACCGTCGTCTGGTCCCCGTTCCCGAAGAAAGACATAAAGCTACTGGAAACCGTGCAGAGGAGAGCCACCAAACTAGTTCGATAATTAAGAACTGGATTTACGTGACCTCCTTGCCATTCTCAACCTGACATCACTTCACGAGCGCAGGGCACGAGGTGACATGATCCAACAGTTCAAGCTCATAAACGGCATCAACGGAGAGAGCTGAGCGAACCCCCTGGTTCATAGGAGCTCACTCTCCCAGTCCAGGCTGGCAAGAGGAACAAGGGGGCACAAGAGAAGAATGTCCGGTCAGTACTCAACCAAATTTACGCAGAGGGCTAATTCTTTGCGATAAGGGTTGTCAATGAGTGGAATGTGCTCTCTGCTGCGGTCACAGTCTCCGACTCAGTCAATCAATTCAAGAATCACTACAATCCCTTCAAAACCGGCCACCAAGTCTTAACCACATAAATTTTTTTATTTTACAAACAATTTCTACTATTTAACTTCAGTACCTTAAACTTTCCTAGTTCGTCCTGTAAATAATGTCTATCGACTCTAAAAACTTGTATGTTCTTTTATTTCTGTATTTTTCCTTGTATTGCGCAATGTGCTACCATAAGCGATCTCCTAGTAGGCCGCCTCCACAAGCTTGCTTTTCGTAGCTTTATAATTATTATTATTATTGATGCGTTAATCAAACGATGCGGTCATTAATGCGCTATTAAGCGATTAAGTTTTTTTTTTATAAATTCTGGTGCGTTTTTAAGGGGGTATGCGTTGTTTTTCTTTCTGATGCGCTTCTTAGAACTGAAGTTGCGGTAATAAGGGAGACTCTGAATTAAATAGTTCCTTAAAAGTGTGTAATTCAATCTAAAAACTTTATTATAAAAATAGATTAATTCGTTTAAAACAAAATACAACTGGTATTTATTTTTGAGATCAATAAAAATACCAGTAAAATTTCTAAAAAATTCTTTAAGCAATAAAAAAAAATTAAAGAAAAATAAAAAATAAAATAATTCATCATTGACTATTTTTGGTTTATTATAAAATATTTAATTTTTGATAAAATATTTATTATTGTAGAAAAAAATTGATAAATTTAAGAATTACTAAATTCTTAATGAAGCTTGCTTTCGCTTCATCAAACCACTTGAATAAACTGAGTTTATATTTCTGTTTGTACTGCGAATTTCTTTGATCAAAGTAAACGAATCATTTGATTCTTCCATATTTTGATTTGAATTTTTTTTTTCGGTATCAGATAGTTCACCTTCTTCATCATCATCGTCATCTTCAAAACAAGTTAGAATAGTACTTTTTACCTTTTTATTCAATGCTTTATGTGAAGAGTCTAATTTGTTCTTTTCGAAATGATTCGCCAAATATGAATTTCTAACAAATGATGCTGCTTTGCCTGAACTCTTGAGACTCGGGACACTGACTGTTTTTGAATTGAATGTCGAACTGAAGTGTCTGATTGCACGCGAATGCTTCTCGAGTAGTTTTGACCATTCTTTATTATCTTTTAGATTGATTGTACAACCGTTCCATGGTATTGATTCAAAAGATCGATTTGAATTGGGTATTGGCATACCAATTTTGATTCTCTTTACTTTATGGAGATAATCAGAATAACAATTTACATAGTCGTTAATAAGATCTGTTAACGAAAGGTATTTAAGCTTTTTGAAGCCTAGATCAGATCTACGACTTATTCCCAAAGCTCCGAAAAGTCCACTTGAATGACAATAAACACCTAAAACAACGTGACGATGCACGTTGCCTTTGGAATTTGTTTTAAATCCGATAGTGAATTTTTCAACTCCTGCTAAAGAATTTGACAAAGTTATTTCGTTAATGAGAAATATTGATAAAATCACTGCCTCAAGACATTTGATCGGTAATGAAACTTCGATCATTTTCTTGGAAAGCTCAGCTAGACCCATCAATGGCCGATCTTTGCGTATCTCAAAAAACTGTAGACTATTTTTTTTAATAAATAATTTTTTTAAATAAAGTTCAATTTTATTAAATTGAGTACCCTGTGTGATTATATTGCAATTTTTCAATGTAATTTTGTATTTTTTCTATTTTTTGGCTATTCGAGACCATTTTATTGTTCAAAATGGAATATGGAACCACTGGTATTTCTACATTAGGCAATTTATCTTTATTTTTCTGAATATATTCAATTTTTTCACTTGCTAATTGAGTTGGAAAAATTATTTTTTTTTAAAGAAAAAACATTTGCTAAAACTAACCAGATGGCTGAAGTTCTTTGGCATAGTTCCACATATGGTCCCAAACATCATTATTTAGAGGATAACCGCCCGTGTTTAAGTAAAATATGACATTTTTCCCTTCTTTAATAGGAACAAGATTTCTTTTAAATTTAAAAGATTATTTTTTTTTAATTCAAAATTTAAGTGCTTTTATTACAGTGAAGACATGGGTTTGACCACTTTGATATAACGAAGAGTTACAAAGACATTAATATGAAAAGAAAAACAATACTGAATTTTTTTTTATTTAAAATCTTTAATTTTGAAAATTCTTTGTTTTACTATAAATATATAACCTAGCAACCTACCAGCTAAATTAAAACTAAAGCGAAATTCTCATGAACGTGAGCGTAAAAAGACTAGTTTTTTGTTTTGTCATTTAGAAACCAATGCTAATTAAATTTTGACATGAATTAGAAAAACGATTTGTATGCAAAAAATATGGCCAACATTTGGCAGATTATACTTAAAATATATTTAAGTAATATTTAAATTAATCTAATAAAATTGAAAAACTTAAATTAAATATTCAACTTAACGGGTGCCCAATAATGCTTGTCCGAAAATTCAATTAGAAAAAAAATTATGACTCAATAGAGATAAAATTACGAAAATTTACAGTCTGATTTTAAATATTTTAGATTTAACAACTACTGATTATTTATAAAGAATAAGAATAGATTTTAGAATATTTTAATTAGCAAATCTACCAGAGTATTTTGGTTTGGTTTTTTGAGTTGATCATTTCTTAACAAATTTTTACTAACACCATTCTAAGCCAATTTGCTCAAATGGCTCAATGTCATTTGTATGCATAAAAGCATTCTCTTTATCATTATTTCTTCTGTTGCTTGAATCTTATTTTTCTGAGTTTAACAATTTTCTATTTTTAATTTTATATATATCTGTGAATCTAGTAAGTGGTATGCCCTACAACTCGCAAATCTTCTTTTTTTCAGGTGATCTGTATTTGTTGAAAAACCCAAGATAACTTAGTTTCTTAGTTTATTCAACATTTACTCCACAGAATTTAACTCTTGTATCGTCATTTGATTGACATTAATTTGCTTTTTTTGCCGTTGAATTAATCACCAAAAGCTGTACACATTTTAAGGACTAATTGGGACAGAGTGGACTAAGCGGAATGGATGGTATGGAACGAACGAAATGAACAAAATGTGATTGATAGATTTTTTTTCCTTTTTACCTAAAGATATTAGAATTATAGAAGGTAAGTTAAAAAGATCAGTTCTGTGTTAGATAAATAAATAAATACTGAAAAACTTAAATGAATGCATACATTTAAAAAAAAAAAAGTTAATTTTGATATTTTTTTAAGTTAAATTAAAATGTAATATTTAAAATTTGAAATAATTTTATAAAAAAATTTATAGATTCGAATTCCTAATTTAAAATTGGATATTAATCGTTTGTGACTAGCAAGTAATTCATTGAAAAAAAAGAATCTAAAACCCAAATTTTAGCAATTGTCAACGATCAAAGTCCCTTTTTAGTATTTTTTTAGTTAAATAGTTTATTTTAATAGCTTGGTAAATTAATTTTTTCAGGCCATAAAAAGCTTAATTTTCTAATTAACTTTTACTGACCAAGAGGATTGTAAATTGTTTAACCATTATCAGTTAATATCATTTTTAATATTAATTGATAATATAATTAATATCTTAAACTTATCAGTTGACAAAATGGATAAAATATATAGCTGTTAATTATGTTTTATGCAAACAATGATGAATTGTGTAAAAAAAGTTTGAGATTTTAAAACTAAACTTAAATTTGATGTTAAAAATAAATTTTAAGAGCTCTAAAGCAAGACTATATTTTTTAAGGTACATATTTGTTTTCAAAAAATAGTAAAAAATCATTCAAGTATCATTTTACCATATAAGCAAATAAATATTTAAATATTTAATTTAAAATTGATAATAAATTTAGAATTACTGCAAACTGCAAAGTTCATCAAGGACCCGCCAGCACCGCCACCATTAATAGACGATAGAACCCTGGAGGACAAGATAATGGAGATAGTGTCTCGTGAAAATGGGGAAACTAAAAATGCATTAAAGAACTTCGAAGAAAGGTTAGATAGAACCGAAAACGCTTACATTAGCCTCGATAGAATTGTGAAAAATCAAAGTGACAAACTTGAAAGAGTCCAGCATGACTTAACAATGGTCAAGACCGACATTCATAATGTTACAGGGGCCGGTCAATTGATAACAATGGAAACTTAAACCCATTGTCGTTTCCGCAATAGCAACAATTAGAAAAATTCCACACAGTTCAAATGAGCGCCTTAAAAATAGTGACACTTAATACTTGTGGGATCTCAAACAATAGCTCATATCTTAATACACTATTATCTGAATTTGACGTAACACTACTACAAGAGACCTGGGCCGAAAATTCCAACTCCATCAACTCGTCCATTTACTTAACCGGGTACAAAATTTATGCGAATAAAGCCAAAAGATTTAATATAAAAGGTAGAGCATCGGGAGGTTTAGCTTTTATAGTCAAAGATAATGATAGAGTTAAAAGCTATAAATTCATAAACGAGAGGATTGGGTACCTCAGATTACAAGGCGTGACGCTTGAAAATGTATACCTCTCTTATTATGATGGTAAAACAGAACAGAAACTTGAATATGAATCGGATATCGCTCTTCTACAGCAGCTGATAGTGTTTGAACAAAACGAATCCCAAGAGATACTAATCGCCGGTGACTTCAATACCGACATTACTCGATTTAATAACAATTAATTTTTACTGAGATCATTTTTAAACAAGAATAACCTTGTACTTCACGATATAATCTCACCTCAAATACACGAATACACATATAAAAGAACAACAACTCTGGGATCGGTGTCCAGCTGGGTCGACCATGTGGCAAGTTGTAAAAAAATTAGAACCGTTAATGAACCGCTAGTACTCAAGAGTGAAACAAATAAAAGTGATCACAATGCGATCCAATTCTTTATCAATCAAAACAAATCAGACATATTTAGAAAAAAAAATGTAAAACCATTATTCAAAAGACTGGCTAAACTTACAAAAAAGGGTTCGTTATCAGGAAAGAGTAAAAAAAGGCATAGTAAAACTTGAGCCAAGATTAACCGACTTTGCCCCCGAAACAAACAGAGACGAATTGAAAATGAAGGCCACGATTCTGATAAATGAAATCACATCCTTACTCATTGATGCTACGAGAAAGACATCCAACGAAACACGACAATGTAAAAAAAAAAAAATTCGTAAAAAAAAATCCTAGTGGAATTCGATTATACAAGACATTCATAACCAAATGATACTGAAATACATTGATTATAAAAATGAGAAATTTACCCACAAACTTGGTGCCGAATGCAAAAGTCTGCATAAACAATTTCGGTTACAGAAAAGTTTGAACATACGGCTAAAGAGAGACGGACAACTAAGAAAACTTAACAAATTATTCAAGTCCAACAAAAATGAATTCTGGAAGCAACTCAACAGAATGCAAGGTCAAAAAACATTTCAAATGTTTTTTGGATCGATTTCGATTTCAAATGTTTTTTGAATCGATTTCTACATCAACAGTGTTGATGTAGAAATCGATAAATTGCGAACTGAGTTCCAACGCACTTTCACAGAGCCAAATAATGTTGGAAATGGAAACCTGAATGATCAAAAGACAAAAATCGATGAACTTATAAAAGCAAATGAGAATATCACGTTTTCCTACAAAATCAAAAGTGAGAGTATGTTTAAAATGGTAAATGATCTCACAAACAATAAATCAACTGGTCTTTCAATGCTTAGCAATGAAATGTTGAAATAAGCTGGAAGTAGCTCTGTGATGGAGTCGATCAAAATCATTTTTGAAAAAATGACTAACCACAAGTTCATGCCGTATATATTTAATCTTTCGATAATTAAGCCACTCATAAAATGTAGAAGTAAAGGAAACAATGACATAACAAACATCAGACCGATTGCGGTCTCGGAGACACCCTCGAACCTTTTTGAAAATGTTCTTCGGGACATGATAGAACTGACTCACCAGTCAATCAAAAACAATTTTGATTTAAATCAAAATCGTCATGCGCTCATGCAATCTTCTGTCTAAAACAAATAATACGAGTAGCCAAAAAAGCAAAAAAAAGGTTATACGTCTGTGCAATTGATGCCTCAAAGGCATTTGACAAAGTTATTCGTTCAAAACTATGGTTCGAATTGGAAGCAAACAATGTTAAGCACCATACAATTATTGCACTCATAAACTACTATGGGGACTCTAAAATGTTAGTATCAAATAATAATGAATATTCAAGTATCTTTTAAACGCTTGTAGGAGTAAGACAAGGCGGAGTAGCGTCCCCAAAACTCTTCTCAATATACGTAAATAAGTTAATTGTAAACATAACAAGCAGTTCAGAAGGAAACAAGTTCGGTAGATCAAAATACGACACACTATTTTACGCAGACGACATACTCGTAATGAACGAGAGTAAACAAGGGCTTCAAAATCAATTGAACATCATTTAAGAGTACGGTACCGAATCCAAACAAGACTGTCTTTATGGTATTCAATGAAGATGTTAATAGGTGTTTGACATCAAGAAAAAACGACATATGGCAAGAGGATCTCGTGTTATGCGATAAGGTTATACAGCAAGTTACAACGATGCGATATCTAGGATATGAATTTAGTTCAGACAACAAAGACGAACACCACTTAAAAAAACGTAAACTAAAAGCCAACGCAGCACTTGCTAAACTCAATCTTCTAGAGATTAACACAGACCACAGACCGACTAAACCCTCACGTGAAAGGACAACTATTCAAAGTATTTATTAGACCTGTATTATACTACGGACTAGAAAACGTCTTTATTCAAAAAATTACACTCAACCTTATCAAAAGAATTGATGGTAACCTTTTAAAACGAATTTTTGCTTTGCCAACAAGATGTCATTATACAGACCTACAAATTGCCTTGAATATTAAACCTGTCTCAAAAGTTGTCAAAAAAATGAAACTAGAATCCTATCTCAGATTAACCGGAAATACGTACACTAAAGATCTTTTACTCGAGACATCAGGTGAACTATGTCGTGATGACCTCTTGTCAGAAACAATAAATCATATCGATGAGGTTGATGACCCAATTGTTCAATGTCAGACAACAACCATTGAAAAAATTAAAGCAATTAATTACGTCATGGACGTTAACTCCAAAACAAGAAAACTAGGCAATGAAAATGTTGCCATCATAAAAAAAAATATATTTGCAAATAAGAACAGATGTAACATTACAAATGAACTCTTCAACATACTGAAATTTTAAGTAACCGAATTTCTCATCTCACGATGCCTTTTTTTAAATACAAACTCTGGTACTTTTTTTTTATCTTTACTTTTTTTTTTTTTTTTTTTTTAAAAAATAAAAAAAAATTTTTATACTCTTGCTCCTGGACTTTTTTTTTCTTTTTATTGGTTTTTTTTATACTAATTTTATTGGTAAATAATACGCTCTATTTATGGGTGCATTATAAAATTTTTTTGATCGCCAAGCGGTCTTTAAACAATTAAATAAATAAATAAATTTAGAATTATTAATGAGCTTCTACAACAATTGTAGCCCGTATAGCCGAATCGTTTGCATGTTAGTCGTGCAAGCAGAGGATCGAAGGTTCAAACCCACTAAGGGTGATAAAAAAATCTTCAAAATATCTTTGCAATACGGAGAGAATGTTAAAACGAGCGAAATGTTTGAATTTCAAGATCAAGATATAATGAACTTCCAGCAGATTATCACATTGATGTAGAAACCGAAAGATTTAGAATAGTAAGGGAAAAGGAAACATCTGATGAAACTTTAGAACGACTATCTGCTGAATTTAAAATTATTTTTTGATTCTTGTAAATTGGATGCTGAAACTAAAAAACAATTTTAAAAGAAAAAATAGACTCACTAAATTTTCCTTATAAAAGCCAACGAAAACATCAATTTTTTTCATACTTTTAGATTATGACAAATACATGGAATCACTGGTATTTTTTTTCTCTAACGCTAACTTAGGATTTTTTTTACTAAGTTAGAGAATTAACATCTTTTGATATCTAAAATTTCAAATGATTAATTTTAGATTGAATTTAGTATAAAAGCATAAATATATATTTTAATCTTTTATCATTTTCTTTTTTTTCTATTTATTCTGATGAATAATTCATAATTTCAGACCTAGCAAGTTGTCCACAGAAAATGAATATAGACAAATATTTTGACTCTCCTAGCGACATGGAAAAATTTCTTGCAGTCAGTTCAATAACCAAAGAACCTATGGTACACGAAACTGGACTTCAAGCAAGCATTTTTCGATACCAACCTGTACAAGGACTCCATGTTCATTACTAACTTTGGGTATGGAGGGTTTCTACCAGTTCAATGAAATGTCCTTCGAACTTCCTCTTGCGCCATAAATTGCCACTTAATCAAAAATCATACAACCTTTGCATATGGTTATTTGGATAACTTTATAAAATCACGATAAGTAGAAGCTTCAGTGCTTAATGGATCTGATTATATGATAAATTAAGATAAATCAAAATTACTTTTAGCTGATGACAGAATTATTAATTATTTTAGCCTTTCAAATTTTTAAAGATAATTTCTCTCTTAAGATTATTAGTTTAAAAAATAAATAAACAGTCCTTAACAATTCAAAGCAATTATTTAAATTATGACAAATTAAAGATAAAATAAACTGCTTAGAATCACTAAGGAATTTTACTCTCTCTTATTGTCACAAAATCTTTTAGTTCATGAAATTTATGCTTTTTATTTTTTTCCAGTAAGATTTTCTTTAATTCTTTAATCTTAGAATGAGTCTGGTATCGACAAAATTTACGTATTTATTCGAAGAATCGTAAACAATTTACCTGAAACAAATTTTTATTATTATGTATCTTGTCCACTGCTGACCGAATGGTTCGAGTAGCCAGCAAACCATTTTGACAATTGGAAACTTGTTCTCAATCTCTTCCAAATGGTAGCAAGCGAGATTGTCAGATTGGCGATCCTTAAATCCATCAACAATGAATGGTACTAAACCAATTTCTATCTTTAGAGTTGTCTCTGTGAAATTGCATGTTCTTTTGGTAACAAATTTTTTTTCTTTCATTTTGATGTTTTTTCCCAGAAGCCAAAAATAGGCTGAAAAAAAAGGAAACTATTTTATTTTGTCAGGAAAAGTTATTTGCTTGTTCCTTTTGGCACATGAATGAGACGCATTTATTTTTTGCTGAGTTTTAACTAAAATTAAGCTTGAATTTGATTTAAAAAATAAAACTAAAAAACTTTTATAATTTGTTTTATTTTAAAAAAAAGCTGCATTTTTTAACATTGCTTTTATCTTGTTCTATTTTAAAAAAATTTGAAATCAAAAATTGATCATTAAACCAATTAATTTTAATGAACATGCTAAATTTTTCTTAAACCAAATTAATTAAAATTTTAATTAATTTTGATCTATGCTTCATGAGTATTTCAATTAAATGAAGACGAGAAAATTAAAAAATCATTTTAGTAAAATCAGATATTTTGGTTTTCAGGTTATTTTTTCTTATTTTCTATTTAATATTTTTCAATATTTAAATAATAAAAAAAATTCACTTCGAATTATCATTTTCTTTATTTTTTAGAAAAACACTTGTCAATGGTTCATAACCTCTATTTTGCAGCCATTATAAATTGAAGTTCCAAAGAAATCTTTTTTCAATCTGATTTAAAATCTTCCATAGAAGAAAATACTTCAACTAAAAAATAATTACAAAAACTATGTAAAATTATTAAAGATTATTATTCTAAAATTATTTAAAATAAATTGCTATTTAAATGAGCATTTCAATAATTTTTTTAATTTCCTTTATGAAAAGTTTGGTATTTTTTCTTAAATTAGATTTGATTTATTTCTTTTAATTTAATTAAGTTTTATAGAAAAAAAATTCACTTTAATTTATCTATGATTTTAATTAAAAAAGTAAAATCAAATAGATTTAAAAACAGTGAGAAAAAACATGCCAGTATGATCAATGTGGAATAAAAATTAAAAATAAATTATGTTTAAAGCATTCTAGAAGTTTGAATAAAAGATAACTATATTAAATCGAAAATCTCAAAAAATAAATTGTATTTGCATAAAGCATCATTAATTTTCGACTGGAATATTAATTATTGGTGAATAGCTAAAATTTCTAAGAGGCTCCAACAAATTTCTTTGAATAATACATAAATTTACCACTACACCATAATTTTACCTCAAAGATCAATCTTAAATCTATGTAGGCATAAAGATAAACGAATAAAATTTTATCTTATGAATTATTTGATGAATACAACTGCACAAAGATGGAAAATAAACTATTGGAATCTTTCTTATTTATCTTCTGAGTTTTTCTTAGCTTTTGAGTTGGTGGTATTTTTATTTCAGACTAATCTTATAACTGTTAAAATTTTAAACAATATCATAGATTTAAATTGTTAAGCAAAGCAATAAATTTCTATAAATAAGAAAGGTTTCAAATTAATTTTATCAATTTGTCAATCATCAGCTAAAATTTATTTTTCCTTTATTTTTAATTTGATTAAAATTTCTTGTTATATGTCATAAAGTTTGCCAAGATTTTTTTAGTTAAGTATTTTAAATGGTTTAAACCTTTTGCCTTTCTAGGTTCCGAAATATGGTATTTATTGTTTAACTCATAATTTTATTATTTGTTGAAATATAAAAACTCAATTTACTAATTCAATAGACACGCTAAACCTTAATCATAAAAAAACTCTAAAAGTAAAATCTTTTAAGTGGGATAGTTTTTAAAAAATAAAAATAGGTAATCACAGCAAGAAATTATAATTTAATATCGAATATGTGAAAAATATTTATTGTTTTAAATTAAAGAGCTAGTTGAATATAAGTCTGGAATTGTAATTAAAATTTTTAATCAAAAAAATCGCTATCCCGTAGTTCCGTGAAAATTGCATCCTCAAATGTTACATTCTTTTTCGAATTTTTTAAAACGAAAAAATAATTAAAAAGATTATTCATATCTTTTGATTTTATTATTTACATTTAGAATAATTTTTGGTCTTGTCCACGTTTTTGAGTAATAAAGGGTGCTTTTTTTAATTTTCTAAAAGTGTAATTTAGTTTCAGAATTTTCACGTTTAGTCCAAGTTGATGCTTAGAAAATTTTCTTAGATCTTGTATAAAAATGGGAATTTAGATTTAATTAAATGAATAATTTATCAGCTTTATATTTTTAATAGGTGATTATGTTATCGTTCTTTTCAAAGAAATAATTGCATACTTTTTTTCTGTTCTTTAAGTCGAAAAGCTATAAAATTTATGTTTCGAATCTATTTTAATTATAGAATAATAGTTGAAACAACAGAAATAAACTCTTTAATATAAATATTTTTATAATTTTTTTTTCAATATTGAAAATGTTTATTAGGGTTTTAATTTAGATCTGAAAGCATTTTTAACTTGGATTATTCACCTAATATATGTTGAAAGAAATGAAAAAATATTCAGCTAAATGCCGAGGCTGCATGAATCTTGGCAAATCATCAATCCTTTTATAACAAATTGTTTTATCTCTGCTTACTTAATGATTGATATTTTTAAAATAAACAAATTAATATTTAAAAATGTGAAAAATCTCAGACTCTAACTCGAAATTAAATTTTTCAGAGATTTTTTGCCTATGTGTTATCAATTTAATGATTGTAAATTATGTCCAATTTCTAGGCTTAAGAAACTACAATAACAATAGACTTTTATTTTTACTCGAGGATATTTAAAATTTTAAATCATTAGTTTATAGACAAACTTTTTAAAAAAAATAGGAGACTGAAAAGACAATTGGCATAGATATACAATTTTAAATATTTGATTTAGAATTTTAAATTTAATTTAAATAATTCAGTTAGGCATAAATAACTTGAGATTTAGAAATACTTATGATCGTACATTTTAGAGCATAGATAATTTCAATACTAATAGATTTTTTTATTAGTTTAATTATTATAGCTTCTAAAAAATAATAATAAATATGATATATTATAAGCTAGCTTACTTCATTTATTATAATTTTGTTAATCAAAAATTGTAGTCTTTAATTTCGAACTTATTTAGAGCTATGCAAATTTAAAATCTTTATTTTAACTCTTTTGAAAAAAAAAAATTTATCACAGAAAATGTTGTTCCCGAAAGTAAATAGAGTTTTTTCTCCCAGTAAAGCACAGGCAAGGGTTTTAAAAATAACTGTCTAATCGCTCTAAAAAATATCAAAAATTTATGTCCTTATTTTTTTTAGCAGGTAAGGTGCGTTATAAAAAAAACCCTATAGTTGTTTATGTAAAAAAATTTACACTTCATTTAAAAATTTCAAAGTGAAAATAGATTCAAATAACTATTTCAAGTAAAGGAAACAAAAACATTGTTTATAATTCTTTTTGCTCGTAAAAAAGGTTTCGGGCGTTCTTTTGCAAAAACTAGATTTTTACCCATTAAACTTTATAGATTTTCGGTAAATAACCTCTTAATTTATCAATCTAAAATCTGAGAAAATCGCATCTAAATTGAACAGTTCACTCAATCAAAATTCTCTTTCGGATTCTGTTATGTTTCATCAATGGTGAATTATTTCATTTTTAATAAATTACTCTGACAATTTAAAAGAATAAATAAACTAAATAGGTTGAATTTTATGCGAACATTTACAAAATACAGCTATGGTATACTGATATCTTTCTTTTGGGTTATCATCTGTTGAAAATCAATCAGAAAAGAACAAAAAAGCAAGAAGATAAGACAATGTTAAATATTTTTGAGCTGAATTGATTAAATATTTTCAAATATTAATATTTAAATTATAAATATAAACCTTTTTTTAAATGGCGGGCCTTTTATTCAAGTATTTTTTTATTTTTCTTTCTTATTTAATCAAATAAATGAGAATTTAAGCTAGAAAAAAATTATTTTTCAAGTATTTTATAAAAATTGGGTTGTTTTCTTTAGGCTTATGAGAGCCTTAATTACAATATACCTAAAACAGTGGTTTGGTTATGCATAATTCTCAACAAAAAAAAACCTGTGGAATCGCGGGTGGTTCTTTGCAAATTTTCAAGACCAAATATAAAATAACCAACAGCTTGCACTTTTTGTTTAATTTTAATGAGTTCTGAAAATATTTTTATCAATTCATTTTTTGTTTTATAATTTTTTAGCATTGTTTATTTTTCTTGGGTTCCATGAATGCAGCTAAAAGAGAGCAAAATAAGTATTATTCGGCAGAATATGAAAATTTTTTTTTTGCTTAAGCAGCTTATATAATAAATTTCTAAGGTTTAATTACAATATTTCAATAAACAAATAATTCGCTTATAAATCTTTGGTATTCGAATTGTATAAAAACTAGAAATACCACTGCCAAATTCAATATATTAAATTGCGTTCAGCTTGATCAATGTTTAATGTTTATTCACAAGATTAGCTTATTTAAATTTAAATAATTTTTAAGTTAAAAAGTAGTTTCACACCTTGCAGATTAGTGTAAGACATTTTAAGGAAAAATTTGATAGAACATAATGCTAAATTTTGTTCGAAGCCATATCGACCTTGAAGTTAAATTTTTTTAAATCCCATCAACAATTGTTCGTTTGACTCAAATTTACTTTAGATAAAATCAAACGATAGGTATCAATTTTGAGGTAATCAAGGAGTCTTAATAGTCTTCCAAGTCAAAATTTTCTAATCTGCTCCAATTAGCAAAAAAATTGTTCAAGAAATGATTTGAAATTTTTTTTAATTGTTATTTGTTAAAATGGTAATAAAATATGCAAGTCTATTTTTGTTTTTACACAAAAAATATTTTCCAATTGATCGGAAAACATCCAATTTTGATTATTTATCATTTAGTTAAATAAAGTTATTTGCTTTTAATCAAATTAGTAAAAGTCAAATTGCTTTAGGGTGAAGAGAGGTCGTGATTTAGCTATCAATTTTAGTCAATTAGCTTTTAAATTTGTCCATAGACCAAAATTGATAAAAATAAAATAAAATTTAATTTTCTTAATCCAAAGACTAAACTCAAAGTAAGTAGATCATTTGAGCCAAGTATTCATAGCCGATCGTCATATACATGAGACGGTCATTAGCCAGTTTATTTACATTAATAAACGAATATTAATCCATTGATTCTAAGCTAAAGATTTCAATATATAAGGGACATGACAAATGCAAGATAAGGATACCTAGCTTAAAAAATTATTTTCCGAAATGTAATTCAATCAGCACTAGGAAAAAGTCTCCAAACGCCATCTTGATCCAATATTTGTTCAGCTTCCATTTTAATTAACTCTTTTATTTTTGTTTATTTTGGCATATCTATATCCTATTGATAGGTCAAGCAATCAATTTATTTTGATGATAAACGCCTGAGTAGAACAGTTTTTGTTTAGTTCGATTCTAGAATCCGAAGATAAAGTTTTAATTGAAAAATTTATCTTCCTATCATCAGTGTCTGCATTTGATTTTCAAGCAACAGCAAAAAATCTAGATTAAATTGTGCCATTCAGCTTGGAATAGATTGTGACCAAAGAAGTGCTTTTTTCACTAGGCTCAATCTCTCCACAGCTAAATCAGCTGCTAACGCTTTACAGTCGATCTAAATTTGGCTCAAACTGAAGATTTTATCTTTAAATTTGTTTTGTCTAAATAATTTTATTAGTCTAAGTCTGAGAATAATTTGTTTATGCTGGCCAAATTTTCAAGTTAAACAGGCCTAGAATCGATTGATTTGAAGATAAGCTAAAGAGCATATTTTTCATTTCAAAACTAGATCAAAGATGGCCAGCATTCCGTTTAATAATAACTATATTAATAAATAGCAGGTTTATTGAGAGTCGATCGTGCGTACGTAAATCAATATGCAGTCGAGTTAGCTCGTTTAAGTGAACCGAAAAACATTGGCGTTGTTATATTTGATCAAAATATATGTACCGAGAATACATTTGTTTCTAGGCTCTAAACTAAATTGTATTTTAATGAAGCATCATATTGAAAATTGAAAATGATTTGAAAATTTATCTTTGCTCAGACGATTTCGAATTTTGGCTTTAAAATTAGTGACAAAACATTTTGTCAAACAAAAACCCGATTGTAGTAAATTAAAAATTTAATCGATTCAGTGACCACCTTTTGTTGTTCGCGAGCACTTTTCCTCAAGAGGTTGCTATTCGATTTTAATTCTCGTTTAGCATTCCTCATAGATTTACCCATTTTTTTCTTTTACCTAATCAATATTTTCAAAGTTATTATTAGTAATATAATTATTTTTAACAGAAGTATTATCAATAGCTTAATAGGCAAAATTAAATAAAAAAAGAAACAAAAAAATTTTCAGAAGATTCACAAAAATTTAAAAGAGGTTGCAATTCGAATTAAATTCCCGCTTAAATAGATTTTAATTTTTGTTATCTAATCAATATTTACTCTGAATTTATTCTGGTTATTTTTAATATTATTATTTTATTTTTTTTAATAGCCTAATAGGCAAAATTAAATAAAAAAAGAAACAAAAAATTTGCATAAATGATTATCGAATATAAAAGTGTTTTTCAGAAGATCGTTTAAAATTTCTAAGAAATATAAATATTCCAAATTGAGGACATAGTGAATTTTAAAACTAAAAAAAAAGAAGAAAAATAATTAAAAAACTCTATATCTGGTTTAATTTGAGTACAAAATTGGTAGTGTAAATGGTATCAGTTGATACTATCAATTTATCATTTAATTTTCATATATCTCAATATGTGTGAATTTATTTAATTTTTTACCGAGGCCGAAATTAGGTGCCACATTAAATGCATTAACTGGTACAATTTACTCATCCAATTTCACTTTTGGAAAAAAGTTATTAAGTTATACAAATTTTTTCTAACATTCAAAATGCCCAAAGTGAGCTCTGTATTCATTCTAACTTTTGTACATATTAACTTAATTTAATCAATCAGGGCAAGAATTTTTTCTGAAAATACATGATCAATTTTGACTATCAAAAAATTTTGGACCATTCTTCATGGCTTTTATTTGTATTTAATTTTCAAATTAACTTATTTAATCATTAAACGCTTAACAAAATTTGTGTTTTTATGCAATGTTTTTTTTATTTTAAGCCTAATAAATTTAACCCGTAAAAAAAACAGATAATTAGTTGTAAGTGTTTTTAGGGTTTTGGTTGAATTTAGTATTTGAGAAATGGAAAAAAAAAATCTAATTAAATTTAAATTTAAGTGGAATTAAATTTTTTGGGTGCATTTGTTTGAATATTTTTGTTCATAATTGACTAGTTGATCTTCTAAGCCCAAGGTAAATACATCAAGCTACTTATTTTCAATTGCAGGTCATTTTCAGTGTCAAACTTGATAAATCAAGATAAAAATTGTACTTTGTATCCACTAAATACAATCAAATCTAGTGTTTGGTCACGTTAATTGTGTCCGCCAAAATTTAGTGATGTTCAAATATTTAGTTGCACGCTCAATGAAATATACCAAAATTTGGATGGATTCAATTTACGAGTTATATAAGCAAAGTTTATTTTTGTTGTAATCTAGAATAAAACTGACTGCGGCAAGATTTAAATTGCCATAAACGAAAAATAAACACCATTTTTATTTAAGTGGTTCAAATATGTTTTAATAGCTATTTTAAGGTCTTTGCAAGCGCGCAATATTTGGCAATACAAACTTAAATTATTTGATCCTCTTGTAATACTCGACTGCAGTCATTGCTGAAATTTTCAAATTTAAACTTTGCCTGTACATTAAATATTTAGATATAAAAATAAAATAGAATTAATTAAATACATCAAACTTAATTCAAGAGAATTTTAGTTGTTTTTTTTTATCAAAAAAGGTAACTATTTGCATGTCCAATTAATCATTAGTGTTTTCGCATGCAAATTTCTAATTTCAAAACACCTTATCTTATGTTTATGACTTTAAAAATTTTAAAAAACAGGGCCTCTCTCGGAGATAGATAACAAAAAAATTATTAATTAACAATGTCGTATTATGGAAATAGCGGCGTTGGCGGGGACATGTACAGTAACCCGTACGGGAACGATAACAACAACAACTGGTATCCCAACCCCGCTCAACAGCAACCACAACAACAACATTATCAACAATACATAGAAGATTATGATGAACAAGAGTATGATAAAACTGAAGAAGAGATAGATGAAGAAATGCAACGTGAGTTAGCTGAAGATGCTCCATGGAAAAAGATCCAACAAAACACGTTTACTCGATGGGCCAACGAGCACCTAAAGTTGGTCAATCGTCGTATAGAAGATCTTCAAATCGATTTCAGCGATGGTCTCAACCTGATCGCTTTGATCGAAGTATTGTCTCATAAGAAACTGCCACGATACAACAAAAAAACAATATTTAGATCCCAGAAGCTGGAAAATGTGTCTGTGGCGCTGGACTTTTTGGAAAATGTTGAGCATATTCGACTGGTCAACATTGACTCGTCGCATTTGGTTGACGGAAAATTGAAGCTTATTCTCGGCTTGATTTGGACTTTAATTTTGCACTATTCAATTTCAATGCCCATGTGGGAAGGCGAAGAACAAGATCCGAGCAAGCGCGGCAAGAACATGACTCCTAAGCAAAAGCTACTCGATTGGATAAACAGTCGAATGCCGCCCGACCTACCAATTAGTAATTTCACCACAGATTGGAATGATGGTCGCGCCATTGGCGCCTTGGTTGACAGTTGTGCGCCAGGCTTGTACCCGGACTGGCAGAATAACGAGCCCCAACAAAAGCTTAACAATGCTAAAGAAGCTATGGACCTGGCCGAGCAGTATTTGGGCATACCGCAGTTGATAAAACCCGAAGAAATGGTCAACCCGCAAATCGATGAATTGTCCATGATGACTTATTTGTCTCAGTATCCCAATGCAAAAATTGCCAAAAATGCTCCGCTTAAGCCCACAACAAATGCATCTAGAGTTCGCTGCTACGGAAAAGGCATCGAACCGACTGGAAATGTGGTCGATGCACCGGCGAAATTTTTCGTCGAGACCCAGAATGCTGGCAAAGGTAACCTTGAAGTGATAGTCATCAACCCTAAAGGACAAATAGAACCAGTAAATGTTATTTTTAGTTATTTTAATAAAAAAACGAAAAACAATTTCTTCTAGTTCAGTTTTAATTTCTTTATTCACTTTTCCAGAGAGCTTTTGTCCAAAGACTGTACCCGGTAGTTTATTTCTTTGTATATTAATTTAGTTTCTTAATTTTAAAAATTAGTTTTAGTTTATTTTAAAAGCTAACAATATTATAAGTCTTTATTTTTTTGCATGATTTTTTTTATTATTTTAAGATATTATTTATAGATAATTTTTTATTTAATTGGTAACCAAGAGTAATTAATTTTTTATTATTTTAGTCTCATGTCGAATTTAACAATGACAAAAATCAAACTTATACCGTCACATATACTCCAACTATTGAGGGAAATTACAAAGTAAGTTTTTTGAGTTTTAAATTTGAAAATTGTTTCCATTAATTTTTAAATGTTAAATTTATGAATTTATAAAACCACCAGAATTTCTAGATAAAATTTTGACATTTTTTTTACATTGAAATTTTAGAAATTTAATTTCTCTCTTTAGGAAACAATAATTTCCAACTAAACCAAATTGTAGGAAAAATATAAAAAAACCTAAAATATAATCGATATTTTAATAATGCGACCTTATTGATTTAAGCTCATAGAGGCTATTACAATAAATTTGAATATTTTAAACATTGCTTGTTAAAACTAAACCTTTTGTTGGAACAAGCTTTGAATACGCTTAATAGTTTAGTATAAGCTGTTCCAAACATTAAAAACTTGGTTTATTAACAAATAATTATGTTGCATAAAATAGCTTAAATTTTAATTCGATTTAGATTAATAAAAAAATGTTTAGCCATTTTAAATTCTAAACATCTTAATTGTCTTATTTCAAAAAAATTTTGATTTTTTTTTGTTTGAAATTCTGAAACAAAAATTGAAGACTAAATTCATGAAATTAAATTTTTTCAATATTTGGTTGAAATATTCATTCATGCTGTTTAGTTTCAGATATTAAAAATTAAAAATTTTAAATCAAATACAATTTTATTTTGAATTAATGAGAGCCATCGTGAATTTTAAAACTAAAGAAAAAATCATGAAAATTCCAATTTAAATAATTTATTCATAAACATATATTTCTTAAGGCAAATAATTCAAAATGTATCAGTTGATACAAAGTTTGAATTGCCCAAATTTGTAAAAATTTAGAAAATAAGAACCAAATTAAAAAATTCTGAACACATTTAAAAGTTTCATTTTATTTTGAATTTTAAGCCTTTAAAAAAAACAAAAATTATTTCTAAAAAAATTAAACTATTTATTTATTAAAATTTTTAATCAGATATCAAGAAATGTTAAAAAGGCGTAACTGGTGCCCAATTTAAGTTAGAATTTTAAACTCAAACTATATTCCTGAAAATAAAGTTTTTGTAAAATTAAATATATTATCTGTTAAGGTGATAGTAAAATATGGCGGACAAGAAGTTCCGAATTCACCATATAACGTTTATGTCGAAGGAAAAGTTGGTGATCCATCGCAAGTTGTAGCAAGTGGTCCGGGTATTGAACCAACAGGCGTAGTGGTAGATAAGCCAACATGGTTTGAAATTGACGCAACAAGTAAAAAATATTTAAAACAAGCAAAGAACTGATATAATTTTTTTTTTCTAATGTCTTTATAGATGCAGGAAATGGACCAGTCGAAGTAGCAATATTGGATCCAAGTGATGCCCATAAGCAAATTCCGGTACATCTAATACCACTCGGGAATGGAAAATTTAGAGCTGAATACGTCGCCAAAGAGCCTGGTCTACATTCTGTAAACGTCTTCTTTGCTGGTAAACCAATTCCAAATTCACCATTTGGAGTGACAGTTGCACCAAGTTGTGACGCAAAGAAATGTCGTGCCTACGGTCGAGGTATTCAACCCAAAGGAGTGCGCGTTGGTGATGTTGCTGACTTTAAAGTAATAACTAAAGACGCTGGAGAAGGTATTCTCAAATGTGTGGTCAAAAGTCCTGAGGGATACGACCTACCAGTGCGATGCAACAAAGTAAACCCAACCACGTATGAATGTGGATACAATCCAGTCAGAGAAGGACTTCATCAAGTTCATATAACTTATGGTGGTACTCATATACCAAAAAGTGTTTTTAATGTCGACGTTGGGCCTTACAAAGAGTCGCTTATTAAAGCGTTCGGTCCAGGTCTAGAGGGGGGAGTTGTTGGATATCCAGCCGATTTTGTAGTAGAAACTAATGGCGAAACAGGATCACTGGGATTTTCTATCGAAGGACCTTCTCAAGCCAGAATTGATTGTGTGGACAATTTGGACGGCTCAGCCAATGTGACCTATTGGCCAACTGCTGTTGGAGAGTACGCAGTGCATATTCTATGTGATGGCGAAGATATACCTGGCTCTCCTTATATGGCATGGATAGAACAAAGGGGAAATTTTGATCCAACCAAAGTAAAAGCCTACGGTCCTGGAGTTGATAAAGATATTCCTTTGGTGATTAACCGACCTGTTGAATTTACTGTTGATTGTCGTGAAGCAGGTGATGCTCCTCTAAAAGTTACAGTAACTGATGCTGATTATCAAAAATTGGACGTGGCTGTTAAAAACAACGGAAATGGGACATATACATGTCGATATACGCCAATTTATCCAAATAGACACACTGTTTTTGTGACATATGGTGGTGTGGCCATACCAAAATCACCTGTCAGAGTAAGCTAAAAATGATTTTTGCTGAATTTTTCTAAGATATTTTTCCAAAGATGTGGGCAGTTGAGCCATCTAATCCAAGCAAAGTAAAAGTCTACGGCCCGGGTGTAGAAAAAGGCGTCAAGACCAATCAGCCAACTTATTTTACTGTCGATTGTCGGGGAGCAGGAAGTGGTATGTATTCACAATTTTTCACAATATGTTTCTAGATTTCTTTTCTTGTGGAATAATCAAAGCCACTTGCACTGGTTTTGTTTACACTTCCACATCACCATGCATTTACCTTTTAGAGTTTGTCACAGCTAAAAAATGCACGTTTTAAACCCTTTAATTGCATGATTTAGCTATTGTCGAGATTTACTAGGAAAAGAGTCTAGGGCAAAGCCGAGAACACCGAGTTTAATTTAATTTTTCGATAGATTTTAATAATTACACTAGAAAATCGGGATTGAGCACGAAAAACTCAAGGCTAAAGCCTTTAAAAGATTTAAAGAGCCAAGAGGTAGATGGTAACGAAGATGATGAGGAAGAAAATGTTTGCTATTATGATATTAAGATAAAAAATGAGCAAAACGAGAATATTAGTCATAAGCTTCTCAGCTCGGCAAATACTGACTTGAGGCAAAAGTCTGAATTAAAACAAAAGTATTCCTCTTTGTCTTCACTCAACCAAATAAACCAAGTTGAAAGCACGCTGAGCACAAGTGCACGCTCATCACTCTCATCGTCATCTAACAAAATCACGACATCACCCTCTGTATCGTCACTCTCATCAGCTCATAGTCAAACAGATCTGCTAATGCACAATCACACCCAAACAAGACTTGCATCCACAAGTGATGCCGAGTCTTCGCTTAAAGTAGAATATGTTCCACGAGGAAAAATAATAACAATTAATGTATCGATTATGTGGTGAATGCTTAAAACCAAGTTAAATGCTTGATCATGACATTTTTTTTTATTTTTTGAAGCCGGTTTTTGTCTTAATTTGTTTGATGTGCATCTTATGTTTTTTTTTTCCCTAGCCAGTGCTCTTGCTGTTTAGAACACAATGGCTGAAATTTTAATTTTTTTGTTATTTTTGTAATTTTGACCAAGACCGGCTATTGAAAAAATTCGTTTAATTTTCGCAACAAAATTTTTGACCATTTGTATTAATCTGTGCCAATTTTTAAAATAGCCGCGTATTCTGTGCCTAATTTTTGCTTGAAATAATTTTGTGTGTTTTTTTTTTAATTATTAATTAATCAAATAAATTTTTTCAAAAATTTAATCAAATTTTTAAATATCACATTCACTTATTCAACTAGCACTTAACACTAGCTTTAACCATTAACTCTTTTTTAAATTCTAATCGAAGCTTTAACTTTCTTTAAATCTTATAACAATTAACACTAAAAAATTTTCTAATATTTTAATTGCATTTTTATTTAGGCGATATAAGCATTTCGATCACTAATCCCCGTAATGTTGATCTTCACTATGAAATCGACCAGAAAGAAGATGAAGTATTAGAAGTAAGATATGAAGCCAAGCAACCAGGAGTTCACTGCATTAGCGTGACCTTTAACAATGCAGAAATTCCACTCTCACCCATTAAGGTCCTAATTGAGCCTGATATTGATGTTAGCAAAATTAAAATTACCGGAATAGATTCAAGTAAGTTTTTTAAATGCTTTAAACATTTCTTGACCCTAGTCTTGTGATCAAAATAAGATTATTTTATTACTTACCATGAATTATCTTAATAGATCCAGTAGTCGGTGAGCCAACTTCATTTAATATTCATACTGTTGCAGCACTTAGTCCAGGGGCTGTTTTGACACCCAATAACATTAAAATTACTGTTCAACCATTGACAGCTGGTCCAAATGGAGGTTTGCAGCCAGCCTTTGAGGCGTTTGTTGAGCCATCAGTTGATGGTTTTGTGCCTAAATTTACTCTTAACGAGCCTGGACCGTATCAAATTAAAGTTGAAGTTTGCGATATACCAATTAAGGACTTTAGGGTTGATGCTTATGAGCCCATTGATCCGGGAAAAGTGAGAGCCTACGGTCCAGGTCTGAGTCATGGAACTGTGGATAAAGATGCTGATTTTGTAATTGATACGCGAGGTGCTGGTAATGGAGCCCTCAATTTGACCGTAGAGGGGCCTTGCGAGGCAAGAATTGATTGCAAAGATAATCAAGATGGAACTTGCCATGTCAGCTATTTGCCGACAATGCCTGGAAATTATATGATAAACATTCTCTATCAAGGGGTCCATATACCTGGCTCTCCTTTTCAAGCTGTAGTAAAATCTGATTTGGATATTAAGGGAATTAAATGTTACGGACCAGGCATTGATCCTAAGGGTAATAATCGTGTGCTGGTTTTAATTCTAATTTGATTGAGAATGGCTTTTGCATGGGAATTTTAGAGAAAAAAATTGATTTTCTTAAATTATTTTTGTCCCCTTAAAGTTTTGAATTTAAAAAAGCACAAAATTTTTTAAAAAGTTTTCGGCTAAAATTTAGAATACTTAAAAGAGTAAATTTGATAAAGATTTTAAAATTCTAGTATCAGAAATATTTGTCCTAGGAGAATATTTTTTTTGTTATTTAAAGAAGTCTTAATTAGTCGAGTTGAAAAAAGATTTTGTGTTTTTTGTATTTTCAAACAACTCAGTACTCTTGTGCGAAGGCATTTATTTATTCTTATTTTCAAAAGGAAACTTTATTCAATCTCCAACCGAATTTACGGTTGATGCAAGAGCTATTACGAATACAGGTATGGGTAAAGTACAATGTGAGCTGACTGGTCCGACTGGCAAGCGTCATTTGTGTCCAGTTCAGAATAATGGAGACGGAACGTACACAGTACAATATGTTCCGAACGAAGCGGGACCATATGTTTTGGAAGTGTCATACGAGAATGTTCCTGTGCCAGGCAGCCCATTTAGAACTCAAGGCGTGCCAGGCTGCGATCCAGGACGTGTTAAGGTCTATGGACGTGGTCTTGAGGGAGGCATCACAAACAATCCGTGTCAATTTACCGTCGAGACCAAAGGATGTGGTCAAGGCTCTTTAAGCTTGGCAATCGAAGGACCAAGCGAAGCCAAAATGTTCTGTAAAGAAAATCAAAATGGTGTGTGCATTATGGAATATCTTCCTGTCAAAGCCGGTCCATATGATATTACTATTAAATATGCTGACCAAGATGTACCCGGATCTCCTTTTAGAGTTTACATTGAGGACAAAGTCGATCCTAATAAAGTAAGCGTTCAGTTGCCAAACAAACCATGTAGAGTTAATACTCCTGCTGATATAATTGTTGATGCACGAAATGCCGGCAAAGCTGAGCCTACAGTTGATCTTTACGACTCTCATGGACGAATGAAGCCAGTTCCACTGGCACAACAACCAGGTGCTGCTAATGAAGGCATTTATATTGGCACCATTGTACCTAGTATTGAAGGTCCGCATAAATTAGACGTGAAATGGAATGGTGCCCCGATCCAAAATAGCCCTTTTAATTTAAATGTTTTGCCAAGATTTGAGCCGAACAAAGTCAAAGTTGATGGTCCCGGTGTTCGCAATGGAGTACCGGCATCCTTGCCAGCTACTTTTGTAGTTGATACTCGCCAAGCCGGAGAGGCCAATCTGGACATACATATCAAAGATCCGGAAGGAAATTTGGTACAAACAAGAATAGAAGACAACTCAGATGGAACATACACGGTTTACTATGTGCCTGAAGACGTAGGGCGATACACAATCAATGTTTTGTATGGTGGCATACCAGTCAAAGATTCTCCATTCAATGTAAAGGTTGACCCGATTGGTGATGCTCAAAAGTGTCAAGTTTACGGACCTGGTCTAAGTCCGGTAATTCAAATTGGAGAAGGATACACGATCACGGTTGATACTCGTGAAGCTGGCCAAGGTAATGTAACATGCCATGTTCGATCCGCAAATGGCAGTGATTTAGACATTGATATTGAGGACAATAATGACGGAACTTTTAATATATTCTATACTCCTCATAACCCAGGCTGTTACACTATTAAGATTAAATTTGGTGGCCAGGATGTGCCCAATGGAGATGTTGTTGTCATGGTAAGTTATAAAACAATACAAAAGGATTAATAAATTAATAAAAGAGAGCAAGATTAATATCTGAATGATTTTCTAGGTTTTGGTCTTTATGAAATTTTAGTAAGCGAATTTAATTCGATATTATTGTCGAAATTTAAATTCAACTAGGTTAATTTGCTCTTACTATTTACTTTAAATTTACCTACTCCCCATTTTCTTGTATGTCTCAATTGAGTTTTTCTTTTCTTGTTGTTCACGAATTCAACTTGATTAGTTCATTTTATTTTTGGAGATAAATCTAGTTGATTATCATTTTGAAATAAATCACAAAATTTTTAGGAGAAAATTTTAAATTTTCGTGAACCAGTAAAGAGACAGTTTTGGCAAAATGACTTTCAATGGCGACCTAAATCACCGAAATTCCGAATTCTTTACCAGAATTTATGACAATTTTAAAGAATACTATAGATCAAGCATTCTAAAGGTATTAAATTCTTTACTAATTTTTTCAAAAAGATGACTCAGGTTTTTTTAGTTTTTTTCTTAATGAATCTTGATGGACTAACCGATTTTTTTAGAAAATTATCAAATAAAATAATCAAGTCTTAAAATTAATCATCAAAAAGTCTAAAAACCAATATGCCTTTTTCGAATATTAATTGAGACATTAAAAGAACTATTAGTAACAAATTCAGATTTTTTTTCAAGGTGAATTTAAATTAAATCAAATAAATTATTTCCTCTTACCAATATGCCCTTTAAATTTAAATCTATTATCAAATTTTTATTCCTAAAAATATTATAAATCAATTAATTTTGTAACTAATTTTGTAATGGAATTTTTGTAGCAAAGATTCTCATAGCCTTTCATAAAATAGTTTCTTTAATTTAAACAATAAAATAAAAATTTATTGAACAGTTGTCGCTTTAATAATATCTAAATGATCTTATAATTTTTGTTTAGTTATTTAAAGAATTTTTCATTTAAAACAAATCAATAATATCAAAATGCTTCGAAAAGTGGTCAGTTTGGCACATTTGGTTTTGATAAAATTTGAAAAAAATTAGAAGATTTCATTTTAAGATTGGGTTTAATTTTTTTGAGTAAAAAAAGAAAAGTAGAAGATTAAATTCATAAAAATTGATAAGTCTACGAAATAATTTCAGTTGGAAAACAAAAATTAAATTTTATCTTCAATCCATTTTGGCTTTGACATATTTTACAAAGATTTATCAAGCAGTTGTTTTAATCAAAACATTGATGTAAAGTTCTATAGGAAATTTATTATTTTTATCAATCAAATAATAAATTCAACATTGTATTAAACAGCTGTTAAATTGATTCGTAGCTCTTTTAGTTAATAGTACAGGAATTAAAATTGACAAGCATAAGGATTTTGATTGATAGTGATTTTTCGAATCGGAAGCTCAATGGAATCAAAAACCTCTCAAGTACGAATCTGGCTCTGTGAATTTCTAATAAAAGCTAAAATCAGTTATTATTAAATAATTTAAATGCTGAATGTTGCGAGGCAATTTTTGATAAGCAATTGAATATTTTAGGGAATCAAAGCGTCTAGAGATAGACAAATCAATTGAATTAGATAAATGTTCATTTAATTCTTATCATTTGAAAAAATTGATTTTCCTGAAAAACAAATAATCAAATTTAAGCCAAGATAGATCGAAGGATAAATCATTTATGTATTAATATATTCTTTTATTTATTTAAATTTAAATTTTATTCATTACTCAATATTTTTATCTATCAAGGAGAAAATTCAATTTGTGCTCTAATCTGATCATAGGCGAATCAATTTCAATATCTAAACATTTTTTTCTTGCCTCTTCTAGGCTTCCTTCCAATCTTGCTTACTCCAAATAAACCAAAATTCACTCAATCAGAACTCGAATCGCTAATGCATCCATCCATCCATAGGCAATAACAAAAACTGATTAATATTAAAATAAAGCTATAAATTCAATCATCACTTACACTCTCAAAAAATTACTCAACAACTTTTCCAATCCAAGATTCATGTTTATGTTCGAGCCAAGAAATTTCCTAAAAATAAGCTAAGTGTATAAAAACTTACTCTCTTTTAATCCAAACTATGTAAAATCTATCTCAATAAACAAATTTTGCTAATAAACAATATCCCCCAACATGAAACTTACTAATTTTTACCATTTGTTTCAGTAACCACTTTTTTTCTTTACAGGCTGGCGACGAGCCCTACATAAATCAAACAACCACCAGAAGCAACTATAATCCGTATCAAGCCAAAGAGCAATCAAACTACCAGTCCACATCCAACCAATACAGCTATTCACACGAACCCCTTGAGCCTTTCAATTTACTCATACCATTAAGTGAATTAGGATCCAAACCAGTTTCAGCTCGAGTCAGAATGCCGAGTGGAAAAATAGCTAATCCGAATGTAGAACAGAATGCCGATGGTACTGTGTCGATTAAGTATCAGCCAAGTGAGGTCGGCTTGCATGAGCTGGACGTGTTGTACAATGGACAACCGATCCAAGGTTCTCCTTTCAAATTTCATGTAGATGCCATCAATGCACTAACAGGAGATCAAAATGGTGGATATGTGACTGCTTATGGACCGGGTTTAAGTGGCGGAATATGCAATGAGCCTTGTGAGTTCAGAATTGTGACCAAAGATGCGGGTACAGGAGGTTTGGCAGTGGCTGTCGAGGGACCTTCTAAGGCTGAAATACAGTGCAGGGATAACAAAAATGGTACTTGTGATGTTGTATATTATCCCACGGTGCCTGGTGATTACACTATTACAGTCAAATTTGCCGACAAGCACATCATCGGCTCACCTTTTCAAGCCAAAATCACGCAAGATCCGCGCTTTGCCAAGCGTAACCAACTTGTATACGGCAATCAATCAGACATTAGTCTAAAAGTGATCGAAGGGGACGTGAATGATTTGCACGCTACCATTCGTTCACCTTCTGGCCATGAAGAACCGTGTCTATTAAAAAAACTCTCTAATGGAAGTCTGGGAATTTCGTTTACACCTAGGGAAGTCGGTGAACATCTTGTTAGTGTCATGAGAGACGGAAAACATATTAAAAATAGTCCGTTCCGTATTGAAGTAAGACAATCGGAAATAGGGGATGCTAGTCGAGTTAAATTGTACGGCAAAGGTTTGGTGGAAGGTGTAGCAAATAAGATAAACGAGTTTTTTGTAAATACTAAAGAAGCTGGTAAGATTTTGCTATCTTAATTTGGATCAGAACAAAAGATCAAAAAATATTTTCCTTAAATAAATTTAAGATCTATTATGAAATCTTTTTGCTTACTTTATAAAAATTCTTTAGCTAGATAAGACAATCTCATGATGCATCAACAAAATATTTTAAAAACGATTGAATAGATATTTTTTAATTAAAAAAAAAATTAATCTAATTACCAAAAAAAAGGAAATAATGAAATAAAAGAAATCCTTGTATAAAATATCTAGTACCACTGTAATAAGATAATAAAATAAAATTTTGTTTTGGCTTTTTGAAATTAAAATAAAAAACAATTAAATTTCATTATAAAATAGTTTTTTTTTAAATTGATTATGCGTTTAATCGAAAAAAGGTCACTTTTTTTCTCATTGATTTAAATTTATTTTTTAAAATTGAGACTCTAAAATAATCTTTTGTTTATAGATGTATGTTAAATTTTTTAAAAATAAGATTTTTTTTAATAGATAATTTGTCTCAAATAATTTAAAATTATTTAATGATTTAAATTTAATGACTTTTACTTTTTCTTATGGTAAAATTCATGATTATAATTTTAAATTGAATTTAAAATTTTTAAAGAAATATCTGTGAAAATTAGAATTTTAGTTTAATTGTTTGTATTTATTTTTTATGTAAAACTTTGTTTAATTTTTAGAGGAAATTTTTTTAAACCCCATCGTTTACTTTAATTTCACTTTTCATACTTAAGAAATATTTCCAAAAAGATAATATTTTTATTCTTAAAAAAATAAACTTAAAATTAGCAATTTTCTTAAAAAATTTGTTTTAACACTAAATTTAGTTAATATTCTAAACTTGAATTTTATGACCCTAAAAAATATTAAAAAATTACGAATAACTTACAAAAAAAACTTTTCTAGTCAAATTAAATTAAATGTGATAAAAACAAATTTTAAATTTCATCTTTTGGTAATCAATTAAAATTTTTAAATGCTTTAAATAAGCCAAAAAAGTAAAGCTTTTTTTTTAAGGCTATGGCGGACTAAGTCTGTCTATAGAGGGTCCTAGCAAGGCTGACATTGAATGTCACGATAATGAAGATGGAAGTTGCAGAGTAACTTATCGACCCACAGAACCTGGAACATATTTGATCAACATCAAATTTGCAGACAAACACGTACCAGGTTCACCATTTACAGTTACCGTGGGAGGCACTGGACGCTTGACGGAAAAAATAACTAGAGATCGTAAAGCAGCTGATATCTCTCATATTGGCAGTCAATGCGAGTTGTCTTTGAAAATACCAGACAGTAGTCCATTTGATATGTCCGCTTACGTAACCAATCCATCAGGTCACATTGAAGATTGCGAAGTAGTTGATTTGGATGACTGCAACTACTGCATTCGATTTGTGCCAAACGAAATTGGTATTCATACCGTTTCGGTTAAGCACAAGGATATGCACATACCTGGCAGTCCGTTCGAGTTCACTGTAGGACCGATGGCCAGTGGTGGCCCACACAAAGTAAGAGCTGCAGGTCTGGGTCTAATGAAAGGTGAGGTAAATGTTCCGGCTGATTTTAACATTTTCACTAGAGAGGCGGGAGCTGGAGCCCTTGCCATTGCCATCGAAGGTCCAGCTAAGGCTGAAATAGACTTTAATGATCGAAAAGATGGCACTTGTAGTGTTTCGTATATATGTCCTGAGCCTGGCGAATATCAAATTTCTGTCAAGTTCAATGATGAGCATATTCCCGACTCGCCATTTACAGCTTACGTATCTCCTCCAGTCGGTGATGCCAAAAAATTAACTGTCCACAGTTTAAAGACCAAAGGTTTAGAAATTAACAAGCCATGCACATTTTCGGTCAAGTTCAACGGAGCCAAAGGAAAAGTTGATGCAAAAGTTATAACTCCATCGGGTTTACAAGAGAATTGTTTAGTACAAGAAATGGATGATGATCATTATGCTATCCGATTTATACCGCACGAAAATGGTGTACATTGGGTTCATGTTCGTTTTAATGGACATGATATACCTGAAAGCCCGATAAGAATTATGGTCGGTCATGTTAATGCTGACCCGGGAAGAGTTTTTGCGTCTGGTGACGGTCTTCATCACGGTGAAACTGGAAAGCCGTGTGAATTTTTGATAGATACTCTAAATGCTGGAGCAGGAGCCTTGGCAGTCACAGTGGATGGTCCGGCAAAAGTTCAACTAGATTGCAAGGAAGTTCCTGAAGGATATAGAGTTAATTTTGTTCCTTCAGCGCCAGGAGATTATTTAATTTCGATCAAGTTTGTGGGAACAAACATTGCCGGAAGTCCGTTCAAATGCAAAGTAGTCGGACCTTCGCTCAACCGAAATTCAGTTCTAACAAGTCGTGAACACTCAAACATTGTAGTCGAAACAGTCGAAAAGTCACAAGCCTCGGCTCATTTGCAATCGTTACAGAAATCGATGCATTCTGATGCAAATAAAGTCAAAGTAAAGGGAGCTGGCATTCAAAAAGCCTTTAGAAATCAAAAAGCCTCATTTACAGTAGATACAAGAGATGCTGGTAAATTTGGATACACTAAATATATTGATATAAAAAAATTTATTAATCTATTAAGGTAATAACATGTTAATGGTCGGAGTTTATGGTCCAAAGAATCCATGTGAAGAGGTAGTAGTCAAGCATATAGGCAACCAACAATATCAAGTCAACTATTGTGTAAGAGACAAAGGAGAATACATATTGATAGTCAAGTACGGAGATCAGCATATTCCAGGCAGTCCGTTTAATATAGAAGTCGTTTAAATTATGGAAGTCAAACGACCTACAATTACTTATTTATAGACTTAATTTTCTCTATGATATTTGAGGCTTTATCCTACCATTAAATAATTTTAGTTTATTGGAATCAATGGGTGCTATCACAAAAAGGATAAAAAATAATTAAAAAAAATAATTTTTATTTCGCTTTTAATTGAGACTCGCTTTTTGAATTTTGATTTTTTTTTAATTCGGTATTTAATTTTAGTCATTAGGAATTAGATTCAATTAGGCATCTAGAACATAGCTCTATTCTAGTTATTGCATTAAGAGTTCAAAATAAGAATTCTTATTTCCGCAAAATAGAATAGTAAATAAAATACTTTCTATTTTTGATTATTGATCATTATCATCTATCTTTTTTTAATTTTTTTAAATCTAGTTGCATTAAAAATCGATTTGTTTTTAATTTCTTTTTTGTTTTTCTAATTTTTTAAATTCGATTTTTTGAATAAAAGTTGAAAATTTTAATAAAAAATAATTTAATAATTAATTCATTCCCGAATCAAAATTAACCTTAAAAAATAATCCCCATCTTCTGAATGAAATCGAACCGATTTGAGTCTAGTCGTTTAAATGAACCATAGTTCTCCTATTATAGGAACAAATCTTATTTTCAGATTTTTTGAACTATTTTCTAAAAAATTTAAAAATTGTTCACCTCATTTGAAAACATTTAAAGAATTTTAAAAAATAAATAAACAATTGATACAAAATTTTACCACATCAAAAATTTCACTTCAAAAACCATTTCAAAGACAAAAAGATCCAGTCGAGACCAAAATTGAGAATTAATCCATTAGGGAGAAAAAAAATCAAATTTTATAAAAGCACTAACAAAAGAGGAAACACTCAATTCCTCTAGAATCAATAAATTAAGTCATCAAATAGTTAAATGCAAGTATTTAGCCATTGACCAAGAAGAAATACAAGCTTCACTGATCAAATCGGAATATCAAAATTCAAACTGAAGTTTATAATCAAATGTAAATTTCAAATCAAAATTTTTAGTTTTAGATTTAAAAAAAAAGTATTTTTTATCAATTTTTTCAAAAAATAAATGGCTTAACTTTATTAAAAATGAATTATTTAATCTTTTATTGGGAAGAATAAAAAATCTAAATCGATTTTGAAATTTTGCAATAGAAAATTAAACTTTGTTTCACTAATATATTTTAATTAATAATAAAATATCTTTTAAAACCTTAATTTAATTTTGTCTTTAAAATTTTCAATTAAAGATTTTAGAAGAAAAAATTGAAAATCAAAAAAGATAGATTTGATAAAAAAAATATTTGTTTTTATTTCAATTAAAATAATAAACATTTTTTGTTTAATTAAAAAAATTTAAAAAGCTTATTTCATCATTTCTATTAAGATTCTAATCTATTAACTAAGTTGGGAAATCAATATACTAAAAGCTCACTAAATTAAAAAAACTATTTTGATATTATCCTGGTGTAAATTTTATCTTTTTACAAAAAAAAATTTTAAAAATTTTTATTTACTTATTAACTCAACAATTTTACATCAGAATTCGATATGTTAGTTTGCAAGGTTTTACCCAATTATTAATCTAAAATTTCAATAATGCAATTAAATATTTTTTTTTCTTTTTTTGATCGATTTAAAAAGAAAATTCAAATATTTAGATATTCAAATTAAAACTATAATTTCCAGAATTTTTATAGATTAGGATTAGTTAAAATTTAATTTAATTAAAATGAATATTATTAAATTTTTTAAGTTTATTTATAGTTTTTTATTTTTCTCAAGGCCTTTTAAAAATTAAATTTTTAGATCTTTAATCAGATTTATACGAAGTCTCTTTTTTATTTATTAAGTTTTAAATCTCTACCTTCAGAAAAAAAATATTTAAAATGAAAAAAAAATAAAAACGTTAAGTTGAAATACTACATGTTTAAATATTTGATAGTTCAGGAAAAAAAGAAAAATTTGTATGGTAGCAATTTTACAAAGGAGTTGGATGTCAACATTTGTTTATTTTTATTTATCGATTTAAAAATTTTAAGCAAAAGGAGCAAATTGAAAATTGAACAAAAATTTTAGATTGCCAAATATTACACATATTTATTAATTAATTAATTGGATAGAATATCATAACTTGATTTCTAAAAAGAAAGCGTAATATCTTTTAAATGCCTAGAAACTACACTGAAAAAAAAAGCCCTAAAGATTTTTTTTTAATTTAAGTTAGTATCTTACTTTTTTACATCATGTAAACCCAAAATCGCTTTTTTTTTCAAGATGAAAATAGCTTTTTCATTATTGTAAATAAAAGTAGCCATTTCTAAAAAGCTAAATTACAGATTTTGTTCATTTTTAATATAATTCCTAACAAATGAATGTGACTTTAGATGTTGATGATTTAGCTTCAATTCAATTAATGTGAATGACAAAGCTAAAATAACTCGATAACAAAAAGGTTCAAACGTCCTAAATGCAATAGGCGTTGAACTAATAATTTCTGTAATGTCCGATGTTCAACCTTCCGTGATAAAATTGAATAAAATTGTCTACTTGAATTACTGAATAATAATGACAAGATAAAATTATTTGAATTCTACAATAATTTAGCTTTAATATTAAAATATTGATTAATAACTAAATTAAGTAATTGAATTTCTTTTCGCGTCAGAAAACAAGCTCTTTTTAGACTCAACTTTGCTATTCTTGATTTTAAATAAATAAATTAATTCTTTATTGTTTGAAAATGTAAAAAAATTTTTAAAGAAAAAATTTTTTTAAAGAGATTCGGGTCAGCTCAAAATAGATCAAAGTCCTTCCTTTCAGTCAAATGTGAATAATATTTTGTTTTATAATTTATAAGGCGAATAAGAAAAATAAAAAAATATAAAAATTTAATTATTATTGAGCTTAATTTTAAAAACGAATACAATAATTATGAATACTTTTACAAGGAAATTTGAATTTAAGTTTAATCTAGTTACAGTGGATATTTGAATATGTTAGATAAAATTGTTATAAAATAGAAATTAGAATTTTTTAGAAAAACCTAAAAAAAGAAAAAGAAAAAAGAATAAATTATAGATTTTGTGTGTTTGTTTAGGCGATTGCGGGCTCAAGCATTAGGATTCTTGATTTTACCAGTCTATTTCATATTGACATAGCTAAATGTTAAAAGTGGCTATTATGTTAATTTTTTTTGAGATAATTAATTTTGATCGTTAGCCAACGATTCGACCCTTTAATTTTACTTCCAGAATTTTTTAAAAAGGTTTTCTAACTTATAAGTTAGTGATTCAATCTTTGCTTTAGTTCTGACTAGGAGTTTTCTTCAAGCTTCTTCTGATTTTCCTACGTTCTTTAATCTAATTAAAAGTGTTTGGTGACCGAGAAGGTAAACTTTTATGTGAAGCAAATATGATTTTTTTTTAATTTTATTATTCAGCTCATTTATTTTGATCCAGCTTTCAGTTAAATTATCCCTATGGATATTTAAAAGAGGACTAAATAATTGCCAGTGCGCTTTATTCAAGTTAAATTTTTTAATAGTGGAAAGACATTTTACTTCGATTGGAAAATGCTCACTATTCATATCTTTGCTACTGAGGAAATGAGTTATTTGGTCTTATAATGAAGAGGAAACTAATAAAAAGATCAAGGGTTTTAAAATAGTTCCTGCTAAATAATATTATAAGTAAGACGCTTTTAATTAATTATTTAAAAGCCTAATTCATTCATTATTCTTTCTAACATAGAACCGTTTTCATTTTCCCTTGAGCAGCATTTTTGCTTTGTCCAAGTTAAAGTCACCACCTAAATTGCAGGTTCTACATTTCTTCGTTCTTGAAAAAGATCAAAGTTATGATATTTGTTAAGTGGATTTTATAGACTAAGCAGAAAAAAATCATTATTTTTTCCTAAATTTAGTTAAATACAAGGAGATCTATTTCTTTCTGCTAGTAAATTTTTTTCTTCTGCTATTAAATTTTTTTTTTAACTGCTAGTAAAAAAAATTAATTAATGATAGTTAAATTTTAACACATGATAGCTAAATTTGACGAAAAAAGACGATTTTCATGTTATTCACAAAGTAGTTAAGGTAATTGTCCAGTTCAAATGTATTTGCTCTTGCACCAAGATTCACAAACATAATCATGCAAGTAAATGTGAATTACAATTTGATGATCAACGTTTAAATCCAAATTTTAGGGATGAGATACTAAGAATTTACGAAAATGAAACTAAGTCAACTGCTCTTATTCTTGATAAACTTGACGATAAGGATATGGTCGCTTCTGTCAAAATTATCAAGCTGATGCACAAAAATCTTCAAATGGTCCAAAACGTCGCGGCAGATCTCGTGGTTCTACAACTAAAACAAGAAAACCAGAAAATAGTTCTGTCAGAAAATCAAAAAGAGAGCGAAAAAACTAAAATTGATATTTCCATATGAAATTTTTATATTTTTTGTCGGTACTTAGCTAAAATTTTTTTTTCCCTTTTCAAATTTAATATGAATAAAATTTTATAAAAATATTTATGGTTATTTTTTTATATTTTTATTTTTGCTATCATAGACATAATTTTAATAGCAGGTAAAAAAAAAATTGCTAGCAAAAGAAATAACGTCCAAATACAAGTAAGTTTCGAATTATATTCTAAATGATAAGTCCTGTTCAAATTAAATTTCTTCTTTAATTAAAATAGCTACTCTTCCTCAATATTTATTGCGTGGTTTCATATATTTTTTTCAAAACCTATTTAACAAACTCATCTTCTTTTCTAGTACCTTTTTTTCTAGTACCTTTTTGAGCAACGGACCCGATCTTACACAGAGGCTACTGCATCGAGTTGGTCATCAACACAAGTTTTAAAAAAACTTATGTATTCAATACTCCTTCAATTAAAAGCGAAAAAAAGATCAATTTATGGCAATCATTAAAATGGTAAAAACTATTGATTTATTACCATTATAATTAAAATAAAAAAAATTATGTTGCATTCTTTAGAGTTGAGAGTTTATTTTTTCATAAGTATTAAAAACTCGTCTTTTATAGACTACATATTATAATTGAACATCAATTTATAGTTTTTTTTTTATTTTTTTTTAAATAAAAAATATTTTTCCATTTTTTACAAGGTCATTTTTTTACAGGTTTAAGTACAAAATTAGTATGAAATTAAGAAAAATCTGTTCACAAAACAGAATTGTGAACTTTTGCTATAAACAAAAGCATCAACGTAAACTTTACTAAATTTATTAAAAATTTGCTCTCAAAAATAAAAAAATTAGCATATTTATTGTTTAACGATATTTTAAAGCAATTTTTTATTTTTCTGATTCAGATAAACTTTTTACCGATGGTGAACCTGATTTCGTCAAATTGCTCTTAGTGATCTTAAGCTGTGAATTAGATGTAGTCTGTTTAGATCTATTTGATGTCGATTGACTTATTGAAGGTAAAGTGCTTGGCATAACTGCCATTTCGGCATAAGTCATGGGTTGGTTAGACTGTTGAATTTGAGGAAGCATTGGTATTAATGACATGGTTTCTTTCACAAAAATAAAGTTCTTTGCATCATCAACAAATTGAGGACTTATTTTCAATTGGGTTTTTAAAGTTTTTGCACTTAGCTTTCTTCCATTTAAAGCTTGGTTAACTTGACTATGTTTTTCTCTTCCGTCTGCCATTATATCTGTAGATCCAGCTAACAATTTATCATTATAACTTAAATAAACACGACACGGAGTGAGATTCCTAGTGAAATAAAATCTAGAATTTCGATTTTTGTCCAACCCACTTGAATAGCGATCGCATTCAGACGAATGCAAATGTGGTGTGTATCGATGTAGATGCTCATGTACAGATATATTTGGAAAAGGTGCAAAACTTGGTTTTGATCCAGCTGAATTTATTTTCATGCCAATCATATGACCATGACTTGAATCTTTAGGACGCATTTTGAACAAAACTTTAAATTTTCTAGCGAAAATTTTACCACTATAAAAGCATCATTATTTTCAAAACTAAAATTGACTTTGTTTATTTGCATGATTTAAAAGCTGTAGTAAATTTTAATTATATTTTCGGAAAAAGGAAAAAAAAAAAAATTGAATTTATTGAAAACATTTTAAAAAATTTAAGAAGGAAACAACAAGCTTTTTATAAAAAGAAAAATTATTAATTGATTTTGATTTATTCAATAAACTGGTTATTTGAGAGATTTTTAAGCTCGATTTTAGTTAAGAAGAAAAAATCTCTAATTTCTTATGAAAACTCTTAAAATAATTTGAAGAATTGCTTGAATTTTTAAAATTTTAAGCCAGAATTTTGTTAAATAAATAAAAACCGATATGGAATTAAATCTTTATAGAACTAGATGAAAATTTTTTATTGAATTTTTTCATTATTATGCAATTCGAGCAATCTTATCTATAATTTAAAAATTAAACATAAGACTTGAATTAATTTAAATTTTTTAATTCAATTTATTTTTAAAATGATAAAAATCTGAAAACGACTGCTTTGAAATCTAATTCATCTGAAAATTGCAGGTAAAAAAAAATTATTGATGTGCTAAATTTTGTTCGAATTAAGATTTTGAACTTTTGGATTATCTTTAGGTGGTGATAAAATTTTTACTGAATCTATGGTTAATTTCAGAAATTAATCCTAGATTCAGAGAAAATTTAAACAAGGTGAAACAGGGACATAAAAAAGTGAATTCTTTTCATTCAATGGTAAATAAATAATTTTGTGGTTTTTAAGCAAAATTGGCAAACTAAAATTCATGACTAAATTTTAAATTTTCTCAAACAAAAAATTTTTAAAACATTTTAAAGACATAATTTTATTTAGTATCAAAATAACAGATGACATTCCATTATCTCAAATAGCAAAATTATTATTAATAATGATAAAACTTTATCGCGCATTATATTTTTTAATTACTAAAATGCTAAATTTAAAAACAAAAATACTAAATTTGCAATAAAATATTAAAAGATTATATTTTATTTAATTTTGTGTCAATTAAAATAAAGCTTTTTTGCAAAAAAAAAAAAAAAAAAAATAACAAATCTGATGATGGTCAATGAAAATAGCCGCTTTTTTTTTACCTAAATGTATTCTCTAGTTTTCGCCCTTTGGAAGTTGATAGAAAATGGCAACTTGAAATTTATGATCAATTTTGAAACTCAAAATAATTTTTAATTATGAAATAAATTGTTATATCTTAATTGAATTAATGCAGAGATACATTTTTGGTTTAACATACTTTGTTAAAATTAAAGGTAAGATCTTCAAAAGTCTGCAAAAAATACTCACTGTGCACCCTTCAATGTGCATTTTGATATCTCAGATTTTAAATTTTTATCCAACATAGTATCTTAAATCCAAAAATGAATCTCTACATTACTTCTATTATGATATAACAATTTATTTCATAATTAAAACTTTATTTGATCTGTTTTAAGAAACAAATATTGATCATAAATTTCAAAGTGTCTAGAAAATATCTTAATCGAAAATTAAATTGAAATTTTATTCCAAAAAAAAAATCAAGTGATTCTTAAAAAAAAAACTTATATTTAAACATTTTGGCATTTTTCATTTGTTAGAATATCAAATATTTGTGGCATTCAACGCATGGTTAATTTTTTGATTGATCATATCTTTGAGATTTTAAATTAAATAATTGATGCCTCATTTTAAGATAAATTTAGCCCTACAAGTATAATATATAAGTTTTAATTCTCAAATGTTGAAGGTTTATCAAAAAGTGTAAATTTATCAGACCATTATTAATTTTTGAAAAAAATAGTTTAGAAAGGTTTATAATTACATTTAAATTGAATTTAAATTAAGAAAATTTGAATTAAATAATTCAATAGCTGTTATATTTTTTGATCAATAATTTACTAATTTATGTTTATTCAAAATTCATTTGAGATCTGAATCTTGTTTTAAATTATTCAGTGCTCAAAATTTTCAATAGACTAATTTATTTTTTAAATAATCATTATTTCAATTTTGACAAATATTATTCTAAAAAAATTTATCATTCTAATAAGCATTCTTTTTCGATTATTTTGCAATAAGAAAAACGACCATGCTTCCGTTTTACTATTTAGATCATTCTGCTTAACATTTATTAAAAGCTTTTTAGAGTACCTAGGCAACATCTATATTTAAAACATCTATTGTATAGAAATAAACTAATAATTTTTATAAATTATTCGAAAAGATCGGAATACGCGCCAGTTTATTCATAATTTGAAAAGCGTCGATTGTTTATCATCTTGATTATTAAGTCTTGAAATAAAGCTGATAAAAATGATTATTGAAAAGAATTTATCCTTACTTCTTTGGAACTTCTAGCGCATTTATTCTGAAGTTTTAAAATCAGGTGAAGCGAACACAAAAGAAGATTCATTTTTACAATAGTCAAGTTTAATAAAAAAAGCTAGTAAATGCAATTGAGCTTATTAAATCTTTTAATTCAATCTTTTTATTAAATAAATTAGCATAATTGTGTATTTTGTTTTTATTAAAATAAGTTAATAAATTATTTTTTTGGCTTTAGTTTAATAGCAAAAATTAAAAGAAAACTTCAAATAATTCTCAAAGAATTTTCTTTATCAACATTTTTTTTCATTTAATTTCGCTTTAGCCTCAGCACTTCGCCAGCGATGGGTCAAAAGAATATCAGGAAGAGAACAACAGATCGAAAGACTAATTCAGAGCCAAAAAAAGTCAATCGGACCAGTTTTAAGAGTTTAATTCACAAAAATATCAAAACTACGCTAAAATACTCTTTTTTAATGTATGTATCATTGAATTTTTTAATACCAATCGTGTTATATGCATGGCCAAATTTAATGAATCACATGATTTTTCAAAGCTTTAGTAATTTTTTTTAAAATTTCATTTTATCAGATAAAATTTTTGCATATTCAAATCAAGTATATATACCTTTTAAAAATTTATCAAATCCATCCGATTTCGGTTTAGAAAATGCATATTCATTCACTCTAAATCACGACGACATTCAGTTAGGTGCATGGTAAGCAAAATTTTGTTTAGAAAAATCAAAAAAATTACTAAGCATGTTGAAATATTTTCTGATAATTTTAAAGGCACATGCTACCTGAGGGCAAGTCTTTAAAATCCACTCGCAACATCGAGGATCACTTTAGGCAAAATTTTTTCGAAAATGATTTTAGCAAAAAATCTATTACTGTGTTGTATTTGCATGGAAATACTAATGATAGGTAAATGATTGAAGTTAATTTGAAAATTTTACCGATTTTTTTTGTTTTTCTAGATCTACATTTCATAGAGTAGGCATTTATAAGTTTTTCAGAAGACTTGGTTACAATGTTGTTGCTGTTGATTATCGTGGATATGGTAGAACCTTAAATAAATGCTTTTTTAATTTTACATTTGTCCAAAGGCGACTCATCCGGCGAACCTAATGAAATAGACGTGGTCAGAGACGCGTTGTTTACCTATGACTTCATTAAAAAGAACGCTGCCAATACCACCATTTACATTTGGGGTCATTCTCTTGGTACAGGGTAGGTATTTTATTTTCAGTCATCGCATATTCCTTGAAAAAAAATCCAAAACTTAAACAATTAAATTAAATGAATTCTCTATCTTTTTTTTAAGAATAACTTCAAGTCTGGCCCGAATTTTGACCGAACAAGGTATTTTAAATGCTTTAAATTTCGATTAAAATTAATTTGACTTTTATTAAGGTCGAGCACCTGAAGGAATAATACTCGAATCACCATTCTTTAACATTGTTGATGAAGTTGAGCTTCATCCATTTAGTTGGTTGTTTTATTTTAATAAAATAATGTTCAAAATGATTGAATACTCTTTGGAACAATTGAACCTTCAATTTCGTAGTGATATACAGTAAGATTGTGAATGAAAATTTACATTTTTTTCATCTTTTGTTTTCGCACTAAGCTTGACTAAAGTTAGTTCGAAAATTTTAATATTGCATGCGGAAGATGACATAATCATACCTTTTTTCCAATCTGAAAAGGTAAAATTTTTTGTTTCAGCATCTGAATTTTTTCATTTTGATTCTACTGATTTTTTTATTTAACGGGAGTGTTCTTCTGATTCACTTCAAAAAATTGAATAAAATTATCTTTTTGGTCTTCAACAGGAATAAAATCATATTGTCTGGAGAAGTAAAACAACCAACAAAATAAGCATGCGTAGGAAGTTCTATTAAAAATTGATCAAAATTATTTATTATTCATTTTTATTACATGCTACAGGATCACTTTGAGGAAACGATGTTCTTTTCGACAATGCACTCCATAAATAATCATCACCAGTTTTCAAATTATAATTTATTCAGAGTATATTTTGACTTTAAAACAATGTTCCTTAAGATTAATTACCTAGATTCGATATTTTTTTAAATTATGTAATTAATTAGCGATCAATATTTTTTAGCTTTTTGAGACACTATTTTATTTGTTTATAGAAAAAACTAAGACTGCTTAGAGAAGAAATTCTTGCTGAAAAGAAAACTCCTTAAATCAGATGCTGGTTAAAATTTTTATTTCGAGTTTTTATTTATAAAAAATTTTAAAAGCTATATGAAACTGTTACCAAACATGGTATATCACCAAATGTTACATTCCACCGTATTGAAAGTCATCATAGATGCAATCACAATAATATCTATTTGTACCCAAATTTACCTGAGATAATCAAGTAAACTTAACTTTAAACTAAACTAAATATTTGAAAGAACAAATACCAAATTATTTTTTTAAGGGATTTTATTAAATAGTTATTTTTAAATAAAAAATAAATTTAATAAGCAATCAACTAAATTAAAGACTATAAAGTTGGTTCTGTTTAATAAAATATTAAAACGAGGCCTCTTAACTCTCTGTTTTGATTCAACAAAATTTCAATTTAAACTGAAATTCGAAATATTTTTTATTTAATTGTTTATTTTATCAACGCTCATTTAGATAAACCCATAGACTGATGCTTAAGTTTAGAAATCTATAAGCCAAATTCATCATTTAGTGACGTTCAGAGCTCGTTTATATTGAGTTGCTATTTGATGAGTTTGAGAATTTAAAAATGAATGTAAACGAATATCTTAGTCGAATAAATAGTTCAAATTTTAAAGAGAGTACTGTTCAGGGTCTGTACCGTTTGCAGCAAAATCATCTACTGAACATCCCGTTCGAAAATTTGGACATTCATTTGGGGAAGAGTATTGAGACAGGATTGGAAAAAATCTATGAAAAAATAATCATTAATCGTCGTGGTGGCATTTGCTGTGAACTAAACTATTTATTTTCATGGCTGCTCAAGCAACTCGGATTTTTAGTAAGCATATTATCTTGCCAAATAAAAAAGAATAATTTCTTTGACGAATGGACCCCCTGGGACTCACATTTTGTGCTAATGGTGCACATGAACGAGTCGAGTTTCCTCGTTGACGTTGGCTACACGCAAAACTTTCGAAGTCCGCTTAAATTTGTCGTGGACCAAATTCAGCAAGACGTAACCGGCTGCTACAAAATTAGCAAAGAAGAAAACAACAACGTTTATATTTTAAACAAATGTCTTAATTTTGACCATACTAAAAACGATTCAAACGAATGGATCCCGGTTTATAGATTCAACACGGAGGTCAGACAAATGCCGGAGCTGGAAAGTATGATGGAAAAGGTAAGCACTGACACCGACTATTTTAGTTTTCACAATCGGTCGGTTTGTGTAATCCACACCACGTATACTATTCTTAATTTGGTCGGCTATCGATTAAGTGAAATAAAATTTTCGAATTCAGCCAAAAAATCTACCACTCACTCAGTGCTGACCAAAGCCGAAGTTTTCGATGCAATCAAGAACATTTACGGAATTAATTTGGCTGAAAACGAAACATTTGAACCCAAAGGAGACTAGTTTTCTAATCGGATCGCTTCATCGAACTATTGTTATTGTTTTATAATATTAAATCAATTCAAAATTAAATCAATTTATTTAGATTAGCTTTCATTTTTTTTTTCAAAAAAAAAAAGAAATTATTCAAATTTTATTTTGTTACGAGACCAAAAAAATTATTTATTTATAAGAATAATTTAATAAAACATCTAAATTAAAAATTTAAAAAAGACATTGATTAAGGATTTTTACAATTTAAAATTTATCAGCCCTTTTTAAAAATTAAATAATCTATTTCCATGCTAAAGAAGACATGAGCAAAAATAAAAAAGCTTAGCAATTCGAAGTGCAAAAATTTTATTTAAAAAAATTTCAATCTATCTTAAATCTGTATCAATGTTATATATTTATAATTTATAAATTTTTATTGTTGTTTTTTTAATGAACGTCCTTAACTAGGCTCTTTTGGTCCCAAGCCCTTATTTATGATCGAAATCTGTATACTAAATCCCAAGTGCAGGTCTGCATCATTTTTTTAGTATTAGAGTTCTCGTGCATGGAAATATTGAATATTTAATTTGGAAATTAATTAAATCAATGATTAAAATAGAAAATTTTAAATAATCTTTTATTTAAGCAAAATTTGCTTTAGATTTAAACGTGTAGATATTAATCATTTATAGTTATATTAATTATGATATAAAGTTTTATTTTTTTAAGTTTATAAAATTTACATATTCACTTGACACTTTACTTCTTGACACTTTATTTTTATATCTATTTAACAATTATTTAATTATTTGATTTTTTTTTAAATAAAAAATAAATTGGAGATTTGCTTCTTTTAATTAAAATTTGAAACCAATTAAGAACGAAATTTCCAACAATCATTATAAAATTTATTTTTGAACGGACTTAATTTTTATATCTTAATTTGTGCTTATTTTGGCCGTGGCGTTCGAGATTTTACCTAATATTTAAAAAACTAATTAAAAATAAATAATTTAGTTAATAATTTCTCAAATATTTATTAATATTAATATAATATTTATTAAAGCTAAAATATATTTGAAAATAAATAAAATATCTTTTAGTAATTGAATATATATATTAATAAAATAAATAAAAATATTTTTTTATTATTATTTATGTACTTGATATCTTTGAAAGTGATACCACCACTTTATAAAAGTCTATGAACGATTTTCAATATTCATTTTAATTAAAATAGTCTTTTTCAAAAGTTCCTTAAAAATAGCATGCAAGTTAATAAAAAAATTAAAAAAAGAAAACAAAATATTTATAAATACAAAATTGAAATTTTCTACTTGTTTTACTCTTGAGTTATTTTTTATTAATTTTCAATTTGGTTCATTATTAAGCTTTACAGTCAACCATCGATTCGACCCATTTGGTTCAACAATTTAAATTCGTATTTAGAAAATTCCGGAATATTTTAGACAAATTTAATAATTAATCGAACGAACCTTTCAACCATAGCATTTTGCGATGATATTTTATTATTATCGCCTTCAATTTAACAGTGTCAAAAACCTCTTGAAAAATGCAATGCTTTTTCAAAACGTTCGAAAATCGATTTTAATGCAGATAAGTCTGCAGCTCTATTGATCCGAAAAAGTAAAATTAAGGATCTACCCTATTTTACTTTGAAAAACATAGTAATACCTCAAGTTCAAATTGTAGTTTATTTGGGTTTACCAATTGAAGAAAGTGGATTTGTATCGGATTTTATTAAAGAAAAATGGAAGAAAGTAGACAAAAGTTTTTACTCTACATGGCCTTGGTTCTAAGTCTCATTTTGTAAACAAACACAAAGTGTAGGGAAAAAAAATACATATTGATACGTTAGATTACAGTCCTTAGACGTCACTTGTTGTAATTGATCATATTATATTTTGGTTTTGTTGATTCAATTGAAAATGTTGTTTCACTCATTAGTTGGAATATGTCACAAAAACAGAATTTTTTCCATTATTTTAATATTTTAAATGACTTACTAAAAGTCGATTTTCTAGATAATTCTATTTCATATATAATTTTTTGTGTAATTATGTAATTAATTATACTTAGATATTTTTTTTGTACTTTTTATAAACTTGCCTATGAGGCTTAATTAAATGAATAAATAAATAATGACGAAATATAGAAATTATCCGATTTTTAATGCCGGACATTAGAAATGGTTTTTAGCGTAAATATAGAAAAAGTTTAGAAAAAGCAAAATTAATTATCCAGCTAAAATAACAGCCATTTAAGTAAAACAATCAATTCTCCCTTTTCTTATTAAGCTAAATTATTTTATTTAAATAAAATCAAAATGAATTAAGAAAAATAGATTTATTAGCCTCATTTGCCAATTATTTGACCAGTCGCAAATTGAATTTATATCGTTTTGTAAACTTGTATGGCAAAATAGACCCGTTTAAATATGGTTAAACGGGTCTATTTTGCCTAGAATTTTTGTGTCATCTGAATTAACTCAGCTTACTAATGAACGCCTTTACGTCAAAAGATGCTAAAATTTGGAAAAACCTTATACATGCTATTTTAGACCTCATATGGAATTTGCAATCTTCGCCTGGAATCCATACACCCAGAAAGATATTAAACAGCTTGAAAAAGACAGCCACTAAAATCATTCATGAGCTTAATAACTTATTATAAGAAGATCGGTGCAATAAACTTTGCCTAACTACACTAAAAATAAGGTGTGTCAGAGGGGTCATAACTCAAAAATACAAATTCACATCAAATTTCACATCAAACTAGACCAAATAAGCTGGTACGCTAAGTCACGAAGCTTAGAGCATTGTGGAGGTCACAGAGACCAATTACAACGTGAAAAAGTAAAGTGTTGTAATCCAAGATATAACTTTTTCAACAACAGAATTGTAAACATATGGAGGTGCCTACCAAATAATGTCATCAACTCACCCATTGTAAATTCTCTTAAAAACAACCTCGACAAGTATTACGACACGTAGAGGGGGTCATCTTCTGTTGACGCGCTCCGCATGATTTTCATCCGGTGGCTATTTACTACTTTTTGATATTTTATTTAATTATTGTTTTATTAAAATAAAAACAAAAAAACTCAACTTAAGTCACTTAAATAAAAATAATTAAATTGCTAAAATATTTTTATTACATTAAGTTTATTCTTTTTAAAAAAGCTAATATTTAGAAAAAAATTTTGGATGCAATTTTTTTTTAATTTAATTTATTTTTGAAAGTTTATTATATTTTTATTATATTATTTTTATAAGTCAAAAGAATGTATAAAAACGATGTTATTTTTTATTAATCAATAGTTATCAAATTAATTCTGATTAGAAAAATAATTTAATTTCAATTGATTCTGAATAGAATTTTTAAAAATATAACGCAAATGACAAACTGATTTAAATAATTAAGAAAAAAGTTTCTTCAATCGACCTGAAATTGCATCATTGTACGATTTGTTAAGAATTTCTACGTGGACTATTTTATTTTTAATTTCTTGATTGTTAGGATCAAATTTTAATGCAGCTCGATAATCCTGCAGAGCCTCTTCGTAGTCATTACGACCTGTTCGAGCTTGAGCTCTTCTGTATAAAGCTTTCACATTATTTCGGTCAATTTCCAAACATTTGGTACAATTAACTATTGCCATGTCATAATTGCAACTCTTCAGTTGACACATTGCCAAATTTGAATACAAAATGGCTTTTTGTTCTTTCATTTGTTTTTTTAGATCATTCAATTTTTGTAAAATTTCGTCTTCACAAGACTCACTCATTTCATTTGCGTCTTTCTGACTTAGTTTATCATTTATCAACTGATCAGCGATTATTAAATACGATATTGATTTATGATAACGTTTAAATGCAGAGTATATATGAGATTTTTTGAACAGTTCATTGGCATCAACTTTGTGTTCTTGGCAAAGTTTAAACAGCTGGTTTTCATCGTTTTTATAAATCACGCATTCGTGAGGCCTCAATTTTTCTACATTAGTGACTCTAAGCTGAAATTTGAGATCCAAAAAGACAACATTGTTCGAATGGTGCTTATTTTTGAATCCAAAAGACTCATCTAAAATATCTGGATTAATTTCAAAGCTAAGTTCAGATAATTCGTTCAATTTCATTTTATAAACAGCTCGATGAATAATTTCATTTAGTAAAGAATTAAAAAAACCAAGTCTTTGACGGACAATGGTTGCAATTTCACTTTTATTAAGAATAAAGCCGATCAAATTATCCAAGTCATAGCCTAAAGCCTTCAAGACACTATCATCAAACAATCGTGTTACCTCTAGTGTAAAATATTCACTTTCTTCTACAATTACGTCGGGGTCGCCTTTTTCAATAATGTTCAAAGTAAAATCAACTGGTTCGTTTATGTCGTAATTCTTATGGGTCATTTTTTTCTAAATATTTGTAAACTTTATTTTTTTAATATAAAAAATCTTTGATTAAGATGATTTGAACAAATTTAATAAAATATAGAATTTGAAAGTATTTTCTTAATGAATTAATTAGTATAAAAGCAATAATGAATTAAATTTCTAAAATACTGAAAATGAAAGTTCTCTCTGTATTTTAAAGTATTCGAATTTTTAATCAGAATAGTAAATTTAACTCGCTAATCTAAAAAATAGTTTGAATTATGATTTTTTAAAAAAATTAAAAATCTTATTCATTCTTCAAAGACAGATTTTACGACAATGTTAAATTTTTTTATTTGGTTTAATAAAGAAGTTGGGATAGATTTGAGGCGACAGAAAATTGAACTATGTCCCTCGTTTTGGCCGTAATTACGAGTAAAAAGAAAAATAGTCATTTTTAATAAAATTTTGATGTTTAGATAGAATATTCAAATTTTTTAAGTTAAATGTCTTAATATTAAAGAATTTATCAAATTTTTTTTCAAAATTTTTCATGATCGAAAAAAAAATTGGAATTAGAGATAAATACTTCAATAAAAAGCTTTCCCATCGTCAAAAAATGAACAAATTTTAGAATTTAAAAAAAAATCTTTCTTCTTTTTTATGATTTTTATAAAATCAAAGTTCTTCAAATAAAAAATTAATAATATCATTTTTTGTAAAATATAAAATATTTTAAAAAAATTGTTCGACTAAATCATTAGTTACTATTAAATTCGAATTTCAAAAATTTTTAAATCAATAAACTCATTTAAATTTCTTCAAATCTTTTAGGCTAGAAAAAACACTTCGTTAGCCATGCTTTTTTTGTCTGTAAAGAGAAAAAATTAAATTAAATAAAAAAGATTTCTAGATCTAGTGAACTCTCTTCACGTCGAAAATACCTTTGATAACGAATAAAAAAATTAAATATTTTATGAACTCTCAACTCTAGAACATCCAAATTTTATTTAACCGTTAAGACACAATTTATTTCCTTCATTAAATTTTTTATAACATTTAATGAAGGAAAATAGTTTTTATTTTGATTTTTTAATCTTTTATGCTTATGCTTTTATTAAACTACCAAAGGTAAATTGCTTGTACGTAGTACGTCCTTCTTTTAGCATACAAATAAGGTTTTTTTTAATTTTATGTTATTGATAAAATTATATTAATAAATTAATTAAAACAGCTTAAAAATTTCTAAATCTAAGGAAAAATTATTAAAAAATCTATCAAATTTTTTACAAGTCTAAATAACTTCTTTGATCTTTATGTTAAATTTTTTTTTAATGCTGTTTTAATTTTTTTAAATATTTTTAATTATATTACTTTATTCGAATTAAATAATGAAGAAAAAATTGAAAATTCGATTTCAAATTTTTTTTGTGTTGTAATTTTATTTTATTTTTAATAGTGAAAAATTGTCTAAAAGGTTCGCAAATCATGTTTGTTTCTATTGAAGACCAAATACAACTCATCTCTTACAGCTTTTACCTTCAAGCTTCAATTTTAAATAAAGAATAACGTAAGACAAGTAAAATTTTAAAAATTTGAATGCTAAATTTTTGTTCCTTTTTATACTAATTTTTCAAAACGACTTATTCTATTTTTTCTTTATTTTTCAATAAAGAAAGTTAATTAATCAATAAATAAATTTACACTATTTTATTAGAAAATAAAAATAAAAAAATTAATTAGTTATTATTAATTATTCTTCATTAAACTTCAGTTTTATTTTTTCTCTACTCCAATTCACTTCAGCACTTACATTTTTAAATTTCTTATTGAGCTATAATAATTTGAATTTGAACATATTTTCTAATTTAAAAAAAATCCCTTTTAAGCTAAAAAAGAATAATTTTTAAGTTAGTGGAAACTAAAAAATGTATATTTAATAATAATTTTTTAACAATTTTAACCTTTGATAGATAAAAAAATAAAAATTAGATTTGACTTTTCTTTAAATATTTTGAATGCAACAAAACAATTTGCTGCTTATGGGGATCAAAAAAAACTAGGATTTAGACTAAAAATTTATTCCAAAATAAAAAATAAATAAATTTTAAAATAAACTATAATTTCATTTATTCTGAATTAAAATATTTTTTAGAAAAAATACGAATTTTAAAAACTAATAGCGTTGTAAGTTAAAATATAAGTAAGAAACTGTTTCGATTTGAGGCGACAAAGGAATTGGTGAAGAAATTTAATTTTTCAAGTTTCGATGCGTATAAAAAAAAAGCAAAAGCTAACAAATATTAATAAAAATAAAACAAAAAATTTGAACAAATTCATTGAAAAACGAACAAGAGACATAGAGGAATTGAGTTCACGATTGATCATATCCAGAAATCGCTTTGTTAAATTTGTATTTAAAAATTTGTACAATTGAACTGTTCGATCTATGCTTATGGTCACAATAAATTTGTTTAGATCAAATTTTTTATTCAATTTATTCACATCGAACACTTCGTCATAATAAAAGCACAAGTCTGTGATGACACTTGAGTGCTGCTTTTTGAAGTCTTCAAGTCTCTTCATTTCATGATCATACAAATAAACTTTTCCTTCACAATCTCCTGCACAAACAAAGTAACCATCTTTGCTTGTTTGAAGACATGTCAAAATGGTATTCCGCACCTTGACGGTTTTATCTACTTTGAAGTTAATACCTTCCTCTTTAAGAGTATCCTTAACCCTAACCCATTTCTGAATATAAGAATTCATCGACTTGTTTCCACCCCTTATCCTTGGAATATACGACAAATACATAAATTTTGAATCGTCTGAAAACCTAATGTGCTTTATTCTAAGATTGGTGTCACAAACAAAATTTAAAAATTTGAACTCATCTATTTTTTCAAGTTTCTCCAAAGACCAAATGAAGCATTTGGAATCTTTTCCTACACTCAACAAAACTCCATCCGCATTTACCTGAAGTTCATCGATTTCGTTCGAATGCGCTTTATTAAACACATGTATCTTTTCAAAGTTAAGCTTATTATTTGTAATATTATTGTTATTATCAACTAATAAATTATAAATTAAAATAGAGCCCAGTGTGGTGCCTATGATTAGGTACACTTTTTTTCCATGTCTATAAACCTGAATAGTGGTAATGGAATTTTCTTTGTCTTCAGTTTGATCTAGAGTAACTCTACTGACGAATTGGACATTTGCTCCAGCTTCAAATTTAGGCTTGTTTTTATTTTCAAGTTTTTTTAGACATGATTGAATTTTGTAAATTTCCACACTCTGGTTCAAAGCTGCAGCTATATAAATGTCATTTATTTTTGATTCCTTTTTGAGATTTTGACGTTCAAGATAGAATGGAACGAATTTCATTATAGCATCTTCGGATTGAAACTGATGGATTTGTTTGAATTCGGCCAAGTTGTTATTGTAGGAAATGAAACCCAGTTCTAGTGAATTACCGACTCCGGTCTTAGCAGTGCCTCCACCACCTGCCATAGCGACCAGGCCATTGTCAAGAAGTTTGATGCAATAGGCCGGATAGTCTAGTCGTCTTAATACTTGACTGTCGGTCATTCGTATTTATTAATGGTCACGTTTGGCGATGACGTTGCCTTTTATAAAAAAATTTACAATAAAATTTTTAAGTGTATTATTATAAAAGAAAATTATTTTTTGCTAAAATATTTTTTGATATTTGTTATGTTAAAATATCTGCATTTTCTGCACACATTTTTCATATACTATTTGTAAAAGGTTTTAATTAACACAGATTTAGGCGGTAAGAAATATGTCTTGTTAAAAAAATTGCCAACCATTATCCAATTTTTTAAATCAATGGATTTAAAAAAAATAAAAAGAATATTAATGATTTCTAAATTTTCATCTTTATTTTCCATAATAATTTTACAAAAAAATTTAACTATCATTTTTGGCAAATCTAATTTTTTGATTAAAAATATTAGATTCAAAATATTTGTCACTGATAAACATCGTCCGAAAAATAAATAAAATAATTAGAAGTTTTAAGACTAGCTTTTAAAATTGTTGAAACTGGGCTTGTGTATCCTTTTGACGTGTTCAATTTCAATTTGATAATTTGACAACTTAAATTTGACAAACTAAAACATGCTTTCAAAATAAATTCACACAAATAATCTATTTAATTTACCAAAAATAAATTGATCCGAATCCATTTATCTAAAATCAAATACTCTATTGATTTGCTTTTTTGCTTTTACAAAAGTTTACATAGAATTAAAATATATCACGTAAATTTGGTAAAAAATTGATTCAATTGATTGATTTCAAAAATTTTTCGCTTTTTTTTTTAATTAAGCCTTCAGAAAATTGAAAACATATAAAAAATTCATTAATTTGTATTAATAAAATTTAATTTTTTTCAGATCTTTTAATTTCATACCGATTAATTGAGGCAATGGAAATATTTGGTTCACATAAGCGTTTTGCCCGGTTAAGTTCAGATAAGCAAGAGACTATTTTTTCAAAATAAATTTTCTAACCAAGTGTTTTTGGGTTTATAATAATCTATGATAAAGAAAAGTTCAAAATTTTTCTAAAACGAGTTTTCCAAGCCTAGTGCGTGAATTTATATTTGAAGTTTTCCAAAACTTGATTTTAAAAACCATCACTTTTGCCTAAAAGCTAGACTTTATGATTTTATTTCCATTGATTCTTAGGTTTGGATTTGCATTTGCATTGGTTTGGATTTCTTTCTTATAGTTTGAAAAGACCTTTGAACAAGACCTTTCAACTGATATCTTCATTTACCACCTGCAAAGCCTTGTTCCAGTTCATCAAAGTATTTATTGACCTTATTTTCTATAATGACCTGATTCTAACTAAAAATAATAATAATAATAGTAATTTTTTATTTTTGAATTCATGCCTTTGACTTTTTTTTTATTTATTAAGTGTTAAATTTTTTTACGGTCAATTTTTAGAGATAAATATTCTCTTTAACATTGACCCTTAGAAAGTGTTAATTTCTTTGAAAGAATTCTCCAAAGTTAAGTTTTACTTTCAAAAATCGTTCAAAGTATTAGAAAGTTGGCTAAATTTTTTTCACACTAAAATTATTTCGAATAAAGATTAACCCTAAAACAAAGAATAAAACTAGAATTTAATTAACCTATTTGATTTCACGATATTATGACGCGATTGAAGAAATCTCTGAAAAAAATTTGTATCAAACCTTTTACTTTTGAAAAAATTTATTTTTTTAAAAAAAACCTTTTATTTGAAATATATATTTAATCAAAGTTTTGAATTTAATAAGATTCATCGGAATATTTCTTGTGATGATGATGTTTGTGATGATGTCTATGGTGATGTTTGTGATGTTTATGGTGACGGTGTTTGTGATGATGATGCTTGTGATGATGATGACGATGCCCATATTCTTCAGAGGAAGATGATGATGCCATTGCACCTTGGAATACTAATCCCAAAACCAATATAGTCAATACGACGAAAACAGCGACTTTCATTATTCCAATTTGAATATGTAATTAAGCTTTGTTCAACTTTAATAATTTGAATCGCATCTAAAATCATTTAAATAGACGATTGCTTTTCAAAGTCAAAATGTTATAACTAAGAAAAAATAACAAAGAAAAATATAATGATATCAGAAAAAATATCACGATGAAATAATCAGCACTTGATCTTTTAGAAAATTTTGAATATGAACATATGATGACATAATTTGACATCGGTCGAATTTTATCAGATATAAAAAGGATTTTTTTTTGAAAAGTTATCATAAAGAAAATTTCATTTGAAAATAATAGCAAAAATGAAGGTGACAGTTATAATAGTATTGACTATATTGGTTTTGGGATTAGCATTACAAGGTGCTATGGCATCATCATCTTCCTCTGAAGAATATGGGCATCGTCATCATCATCACAAACACCGTCACCATAAACATCACAAACATCATCATAGACATCATCATAAACATCATCATCACAAGAAATATTCCGATGAATATTATTGAATTCAAAATTTGATTAAATATTAACTAGAAATATTTTTAATAAAGAATTTTAAAAAATAAAATTTTTCTTTCAGTCATAATATATTTACTATCACACTGATCCAATTTAAAACGATTAAATAAAGATATGAAAAATTTTTAGATCTCATAAAAATCTAATTAAAATAAAGCTTAAATATTTCTTCGTTGCCCACAGCTTAAGCCTACCAAAATAAAAAAGAAAAATTATGCGTTTAAAAAAAAATGGTAAGAAAAATTATTGACTTTTTGAGGCGCAAAATTTTTTAAGTCAGGTAAAATTTCATGCACTGATTCTAAATTTGAATTTTTAGAAAATCATTTAAACTAGACTTGAAAATAAAAAATTTTAAATATTTATTTGTTTTGAAAACAAAAATTTTTGAAGATATTTTTGAATTAAAAATTTTCGATTAATAAAATAAAATAAAATAAAAGTCATTTACATGACATCTGATTTTTGTAAAGATTTAATTTAATTTAAACATCAAAAAGTCATTTTTTTGGGTTTCTACAAATTCCCATAGTGTATGCCAGGATTGATAATAATGAAATAAATCCAAAAGTTCCTTTAAATAAAAAATATATTAAAATAAAAAAAAATGAAAAAAAAATCGTTAAATGCCTGCTAATATGAATAAAACGAGCGGCCATGGAGCAAAAAATCCATTTAACAATTCGTCGGGATTATTTCTTCCAAAAAAATCTCTACTCAAAGCAAACTGTTCATCTCTTGTAATTGAATTTGCTATAACTGAAATTAAATTTTACAAATTTTCAATTTCTTTAAGTTTCTGAATTAGTAAACTTACCGGCTTTTATGAAGAATCCGATTATTAAACTAAATTTAATCATTTTAAAATTTTTAAATCTAAAAGAAAATTTTGAATTTATTCAAATAAAGTAAAAAAAATAATCGTTTTTTCACAAATTCTATTTGAATATGCCACAATTTTTTTCTTAGATTAAACGAAAGAAACATTACACACCAAAAATCATCGTTTTCTTAGAATAAATTTTGAGGGATTTTTAAAGTGCTTTCACACAAATTTAATATAAAACTTTCTTGACAAAATGCATTTAATGCATCAGTGAAATGCTATAATCTTAAAAGCATTATAAATTTGTCAAAATAATTGAAAATTTAAGTAATTTAAATTAATTAGAATTTTTTTTAATTTTTGGTCTGCTGAAGAAGGCTTTTAAAAAATTTAAATTTTTTGGTTTCGGTTTAAACTTCAGATTTTTGTAAACATTCAATTTAAAGAATAGAAATTAAATCAATTATACAAAAATCAATAAAAAAGCATAATAAAATTCAAAAAAATTTCAAATATGATAATGATAAAAATGTTATAGCGGCTACTGCATGTGTCATCTTTCTAAGTTATGATAAAATCGTCAAGTTTTTTTTAGATGCTGATTTTTGAAATGCCAAAACATGTTAATTCTGTTCTCTCGGTTCTATTTGTCATTCACATTATCTAACATAAAATTCTCTCTCTGATTTATTTAAGTCTATACTTTGATTATTTATTGAATGCTTTTCACCAAAAATCTGATTTTTTCACAAAATACCAAAAAAAATTGACGAAATTTAATGAAAAATGAAAATTTTAATTTAGATCAGGGAAGTGTTTTTTTTTAATTTTTAGCTATTTTTAAAACATTTTTAGTATAGAAAATATAAATTTAAAATTTTCAAAAGGGTTTTAAAAAGGTATGAAGTATGAACAAAAACTGCAAAAAAATCTGCTCTTAAGTTCTAAAATTGGTAGGACGTTGGCATTTTTTTAAAATTTCCAAATTGTTCATATTTATAAATTTCTCTTAACAAAAGATTTTCAAATGTCACAAAATATTTTTTTTTTGGAAATGTCAAATTTTTTCATAGATAATAATTTTACGCACTAATTATAAAATATTATTTTTTTATTTGGGAAAATTTTTCTAAAAATAAGTAGTCGATCACTCAGATTAATTTGTCCTTAAGAAAATATCATAAATATGTTTTTAAAAAAAAGGGCGAATGATGGAAAACATTAAATTTCGTTGAGTCAATTATAAACTAGCATCTAACTAGTTGAATGACTTAAATATTCTTTTGTTAAAAAACTCAAATATTCTGATACATGTAAATGAATATAATAGATCTAAAAAGTTTAAAAATTAGAAATTTTAATAAATGAACTAAATTTACATTCAAATGCTCTATAAATATAGGAATTGTTATAATTATTATAAGTATATTTAATGTAAGATTTTTTTTGCAAACTTGACTTTGATCCTTGGACTTGAAACATACAGCTTATTTGAAATTCGTGAGCCAATAATTGATATTTACAATAATGCCAACATTTTCTTTTGACGACAATTTACCATCTCTGCCTGTTCCAGATTTGGATAAAACATTAAAAAAATATCTCGAATCTGTCTACCCGTTTTTGTCCGAGATCGAATTTCAACAAACGACCAAAATATTTGAAGATTTTCGAACTGGAATAGGTAAAAATCTTCATTTTCATTTGGTGGAAAGATCAAGAAATCAAAGAAATTGGGTACGAACTAAAACCTAGATTTCGCAAGGCCTCCAAAATAGTTAAAAGAACATTTTCTTTAATAAGGCCGAGCAAAAATTTACAACTTAAATTAAAGTAAATTAAATTAATTTCTTTTCTATTAAGTTAGAAAAATGGTGGCTAGATTGGGCTTATTTGGAATGGAGAGAACCTATTGCTCCATTTATCAATACATCCGGATGTGTAATTGGATCCGAAGTGCCTGATTCATTGGCCTTAAAAGCAAGAAATATGAATATAAATATTCCGGCTGCTAAAGCTGCATTCACATGTTTTTACATGAATATGTTTTTCCAAGAATTAAGAAGGTTTTTTTTTCTTTAATATTTTGATTTTTTTCTATAAATAGATCGAGTTCCATTTTCTTCAAAATTTTATTTAACTAATTATAAATTTATTTTTATCTTTAAGTTAATTTATTTTTAATCTAGTGAAACACTCCCAGCTCAAAAATCACGAACAACATATTTGAGTATGGATCAGTTTCGGAAGTTTTATTCCACATGCCGGATTCCATCAGAAAATAAAGATAAAATGGTTAATTACTTCAAGACTGGTAATAAAATAATGGAAATTAATAATTAATAATTAAATAATTGATAAAAAAAATAAAGTTAATGAGGGAAACTGCCCAACACACTTAATAGTGATGTTTAAGAACAGATTCTTCAAAGTCAATGCATTTCACGACAATTCTAGATTGCTGAATATTACTGAATTGTATCACCAATTTAAATTCATTATAGAAAATTATGATTCAAAATCCTATGGTATCGGAATAGGTTCTTTAACATCAGACAGAAGAGATCGATGGGCTAAAGTAATTTAAATTTTTTTTTAAATATTTTTTATCAAACTTTTTTAAAAAAGAACCGTCAATATTTGATTAATTTGAATCCAAAAAACTTGGAGTCATTTGATGGCATAGAAAAAGGATTATATGTAGTAAACTTTGATGATCTTGAAGCATACAATATAGATCAAGTTAGAAATTTAATATTTTAAATAAATTTTAGCATATCAAATTTTTTATTTCTTAATATTTAGATATTAGAAGTATCTTTTCTAAAAAATCCGAAAAATCGCTATTTCGACAAATCATATGAACTAATTGTGTCTAAAACAGGATTTATTGGATCCAATGTAGAGGTGAGCTCAACAAAACAATTTTAGTTCAAAAATTTTAACATTTAAAAAGCAAACTAATTATACAAAATGCTACATTTCTTTAATGCGTTCCTGTACTTTCATTAATGCATTCATTTTTCTTCCATTTCTTTATTCTATTAATAGTTCTTGTACTGCAAACTCTAGGTGTGGTCATACTGTGAAGAGCATACAATTTTGCCTTTTACTTTTTTTTATTCCTTACAAAAGCTCGCTTAAGCATTCCAAGTGTCTTGTTTGCTTTTGCACACGCGCTTTTTTACTTTAGCAGAATACTTCAGATCAGATGTTACCATCAAATCTAAAACCCTTTCACAGTTAGTTAACCCTAGTGTTATACTCCCACTCACTTGATTGCTATATCATAATTATTTCTCTTATCTAAAATTTCTTTGCCTAACCATTACTGCCAAGCTCATGAAGGAAGCGTTTATTTAGTACTGAATCAAAAGCCTTCGAGAATTCAAGATGCATCTCGTTCACATTGTTACCCTAATTGCTCTCTCACTCGTAATTTTTCGAGCTTTCCCAGAAGGTTTTTTATGCATCCTTTTTTGGGCAAAAAACCATATGAAATTCTCAATTTCTTTTCTAATTCTTTTCTTGGCTCTTTTCTACTCCATTGAGATTTTTGACTCAAGCTGATTTTCTGTAGATTATTTCCTATGACAAAGAAACGGTTTTTGCGCAGTTTTTAATAAAAAAGGGATGAACCTCATCAACTGCCATTATTTTTTCCTGCAAAATTAATTTTGGTGATAAGAAAAGTGAGGGAAAGCAAAAATTTTAATTTTTGGCTGATAATTTTTTACAAATGATGAAATAAGATTTACCAGCTTTTTTTAAAATATATTATTTATTTTATTATCAATCTGAAAAATTCTCTTGCTATTTTACTCTAAATTTGAAAAAAAAAAAAAAAAAATCTTTAATCAAAATCAAATCAAATTAAAATTTAAGATTTAAAAACAGAAATTTAAGATTTGATGTCATCATCATTTTTTAATTCATATAAAGAACGCCAAATGGTGGCATAAGATTAGTTCGCAGAGAATAGATAAAAAATAGAATAAAATGATGTTCAAAATTTACCAATAAATAGAATTTATATAAGCATTTAAGGGGTAAGATTATCAATAGCTATGTAAATGTCATTTTTATTGCATTTTTTTGTTTTCAGAAGAGCAATTTATGATTTGATATTAAAAGGCAAAGCATTTAATTTCTAATTTAGATCATCTAGAGCTAAATATTTTTTACTAATATATTAATAAAAAATTTGAGGATTAATTTTCGTAATTTACCGGAAAAAAATACATTAGGTTTAAAAATTTTATAAAGTTTAATTCAAGTAAACTTATTTATCAAACTCAAAAGTAATTAATAATTTTAGTGTTGATCTAAATATAACTTAATTCAAGAAAAAAATCTTCAAAAAAATAAAATTTATTTTCATTTAACTTTTTCAAAAAATTATATATAAATTTTAATTTGTTTCTGTTTTTACGTAATTGGATTAAATAATTAATTTTTATGAGTATTCTGGTATTGGATATGGGTTAAGTGAGATTTTTCCAGCCAGAACATATAACTCAACATTTTTTTGGTAGAAAATTGAACTTGGCCTATTACCTTAGAACATATTAATTAATTAATTATTTTAACTTTTAAACCGATAATCTTTAATTTAAAGCAGAAAATGTAAAATTATATATTTCAATTATTATGACATTCTATAAACCGTATCGAACAAATTCATACGGTACTCGAATCTTAAACGAATATTACGATTTTCTTTTTCTCGCCTTTTTAAAATATAATGGTTTTGTTTTTTTTTTATTTATTTTCATTTTAATAAAAATCTACTCTAGAATTATAAAGTAAATCACGAGATAAGATTGGAATTTTTAAATAACTTACGAACTCTGGGCTCAATTACAAATTTACTTAATAATTCTTGAGAATCGATTTTTTTTACCATTCTATTAAATTACATATTCTGAAAGTTCACTATTCAAAAGAGTCATATGTTGGGTTTTTTCTTTTATATAAATCGAGTTCCATTTTAATAAAAATTTAATTCAAATAAATTTATTTTCATCTCCAATTGGATATATTTTTCCGTTTAAGCATACCCCTTTTGATGGCATGGTTAGTACCACAGTAATTGCTTATACAATTGAAAAATTGAAAAAGCTCCCGGAAGACATTACAATGGTAAAAAATTCAAATTTTTAAGATCTAATTGAATTTTTTTTTTGTCAGGTTGAAAGCTATGGTATTGAAAAAAAGTTGGTTGAACCTGTAGAATTAGATTTTGACTACGATCTTTACATTGAAAATGAAATAAAAAATTCAAGTGAACAATTCGAAAAGACTGTATCCTTATCTATTATTTGGGAAATTTTGGACTAAAACTTATTCTCTAGGGTTCTCTTTTAGAATGTAAAAACTTAATTCTTAGTAGCTGCACAAAAGATAAACTCAAATCGTATAGAATTAATCCTGATACATTTACTCAAATGTGCATGCAGCTAGCCTATTACCAAATGCATAATAAACCGGCGCCAACTTATGAAACTGCCACAACGCGAGGATTCTATCATGGTCGAACTGAAACAGTTCGCTCTTGTAGCAAAGAAGCTGTTAAATGGTGCCAAGCAATGATGAATCAAGACAAATTGACAAGACTTAATGATTTTGAGTTATTAAAGCTTTTTAGACAGGCATGCGAGAAACACGATCGCTTAATGAACGAAGCAAGAGATAATGAAGGCTGCGATAGACATTTGTTAGGGTTAATGCTGATAGCGGGGGAGCTAGGATTGGAAATGCCAAAAATTTTTACAGACCCTGCTTGGAAAAAAAGTGGTGGTGGGGGAAACTTTTTGATTTCTTCTAGCTGTGTTGGGTACACAAATACAGTCGGAACGTGTTGTCCATTTTGCCTAGATGGCTACACCATGATTTATTGCTTTTCTGATCAAGGGTATTTATTAATTTTAACTTTAAAATCAATAAATTTTTTATTTCTTTTGCCAGTTTATGTTTTAGCATTACTAGGTTTAAGAATAGTTCAGAAACCTCAATGAGCGGAATAGTTGAATCATTGAAATCAGCTACACAGCAAGCTCAGCGTCTGTTTGAAATAAATCCGAAGATTTAAATTTTTCTATTTTAAAAAATTTTGGTATTTTCTAATTTTCTTTATTTAACTTATCAAATAAATTTTTATGCTCCTACGACAATTCTTTCTATTTTATGGATCTAATAATAGACAGGGCTTGGTTTAGCATAGTGTATTTTTGATTCTAGCAATAATACAAAAATAAAGTGTTAATTATAATTTCCAAAAATGAGTTCCTTGGCACCAAATTATAAGCAAACAACTAAAGAAAATAAGGAAGAACAAGGTGAATTGCGTGAGCTACAACTTAAACAAGACGCTGGTCAAACAATTCAGCCTGATTTTAGCAATCCATGTAAGCGTGAACATGAAGCGTATGGCCGATGCATCACTGACAAAAAGCATAACTCATTTTTAAATTGTGATGATTATTTACAAAATGTAAAAAATTGTGAAAGGTATTGGAAAGAGGTGCAAGATTATAGAGTAAAATATCTTAACAAATCTGGATTTGAATATCCGAAAGAAGACGAATTGGAAAAATGGAAAAGTACAATGCATGATTGGTACATTACTAAGAAGCTAAATCCTCCTGAAGATATTTAAATAAAATTTTAAGCTCTTTTTTGTTATTAATTTTTAAATGTTTTTTATTTTCTAAAAATGAGCAACGATGCTCCATGGTTTCACAAATAATACTGTTTAGATCAAAAGAACATTAAATTGATAATTTAAAATAATTTTTTTATTTAGAGTTTTAAAGTTTAACTAATTCTGAGCTAGTTTGGTACCATTTGAAATTATTTATGGAACTTAATTTGTTGGCTATAAGACTATTCTTGCATTCGCTTTCCACGTTCGTAATTTTGGCTTATAATCATATCAATGATTAGATACTTGGTGTTCAAGCCATTTAAGCATTGCTTTGCTCTACATGGTTGTGTCTTCATTTTGATTTAATGAAACTTCTGTCAAATATATGATTTGTTTAAAAACATAAAACTAAAGAAATTTCATAGAAAATTGATAAAATTTAAGAAGACAAAGTTAACTTTGACTTTGAATTTAAGAAGCCAATTTTTGACTCTTGACCAACTATACATCTTTTAAATCTATCAGAGGCTTTATTTAATAATTTTTGAATTTGAATAGAAAATTGAAGTTTCTGGTAATTTTCGATTTACAATTTGAAAAAGTTTAATAATTTTTACCAATATAATATATATTTGATTTTAAGGCCAATTGAATATTGTTCGTAAAATTTAATTTGAATCCAAGTTATTTTATATATTATTTTTTTCTGTAGAAGCTTTTAGACTAGTTCGATTCAAAATATTAATTATAATTTACCACAAAACACTTTTTTATTTTACAAACAATGTACCCCTCCCAGTTTCTTATAATTTCCTTCTTACATTGTACTGTAAATAATGTCTATTGACTCTAAAAACTTATTCGTTCTTTTATCTTTGCAATTTTTTTTTTCCTTGTTTAGTGCAATGTAGTACCATAGGCGACCTTCTAGTAGACCGCCTTCGTAAGCTTGCTTGTCGTAGCTTTATTTGTTTGTTATTATTATTAATTGGAGTTGGACTCCAATTATAAAGTAAGCTAAATAAATATTTTAATAATTGTCCCTTTTCTATCCTAGTGGATAATGGCGCTCATCTCCTTTTCAAGTACCTTTTTGAGCAACGGCTCCGATCTGACACAGAGGCTACTGCATCGAGTTGATCATCTACACCGCAATTATTACCCAGTCGAAACTGGTGCCCCTATTTTTTTGATGAAAGAGGTTTAAATTTTCGCCCCGTATTGCAGAGATATTTTGAAAATTTTTGACCTCAGTGGGTTTCGAACCCTCGATCCCCTGCTTTCATGACTAACACGCAAACCATTCGGCTATACGGGCTTTTAATTAAAAGTTAGCTCGTGAAATTCTCTACAAGAATAATGAGGGTCAGTTGGGAGTCAGGTTTTTAAAAATATTACAAAAATTCAATTTAAAATAATAATCTTGAGAAAAACTAGTTTGATTTCAAAATAATAATAATAATAATAATAATAAAAAAAAAGCCACATCAGACTAACTGCGGAGCAATGCTATATCTAGCCTTGCTATGGTCTGATTTTAAAATATGTCTTAAAAAGATTAAGTTAATAGGAAAAAATTAATTATTTTTGTTTCAAAAAGATATCCAATTTGTTTTTGAATTCATTTTTAGATTTTGAATTTACAATCTCTATCGGTAACTCGTTCCACGCATTCACCATTCTATTTGTTAGAAAGTTCTCTCTCACTTTGATCCTTGACATTTGCTTGGTCAATCTTTTGTGATGTCCTCGGATTCCACCAGCTGGACCATTACTTGTTAGTGCATGACTTTTAATGTACGGATTCTGCCATTTGACTGCGCTAAAACAATTCATTATTTTAAATGTTTCAATTAAGTCTCCACGATCTCGCCTTGTCTTGAGTGTCGTCAACAAAATAGTACAGAAAATTCCAAACTTAATGAATGTTAAAACTTTAAAAAATATATTTACTTTTTAAAAAAAGTGGGGGTCAAGAAATTTTCATAATTAGGGAATTAATGTTTTTAGAAGGACCCGTAAAAAAGGAATATTTTTAAATATTTTTTTATCAAGATTTTAAAAAATCAAACTTGAAAAAAAATTCTACTTGTAATAAATAAATTAGAATTTCTGAGAAGTTATACTAGTTTAAAATTTAATAAAAAAATCTCTGAACAAATTCACACAATTTTTGAAAAAAAAAAAAAAAACATTTATCTATTTTCAGCCCAATTATTATCCATTTCCTCAACTAAAGCCTGCACAACTTTTTCCAAATTGAAATCATAGTCTATTATCAATCGTTTGTTTTGTTCTCGATTCGCAAAACCCATAGTAATTAGCTTGGTCATTAGATCATTTAATTTGTTTTCTTTACTTAAATCATCATTCATAAAATCAAATGTTCCATCCTTAAAAGATTAAAAGTTGCGCATTTAAATTTTGTTTGAAAATAATATTTAAAATTACAAATGATGGGCGTCCCAAATTGGACACTGCGCTTTTCATTACATCAAATGCATTCGAAAAATTATTTACAATTTGACTTTTTCTAGGGTTACTGAATTTTATTTCTGCTGAATTGTTTGTCTCATTTACTTGATTTTCTTTCGTTGAAACTTCTTTCATTTCACTTGGATTATCGCTCAATTTATTTAATGAATTCGAAGTTTTCTCTTCATCTTCTTCGGCTGACTCAATACTCCATTTTTTACTTAAATCAAAACAAGTTGGTAGGATTTCAAATTCATCATCATCGTCTTCATCATCGAATTTTGCAATGGTATTATCATTTACACGAATGCTGCACCAAATTTTAGGACCAAATCGGAAGTCATTACAAGACAAGACCCACTCACTGAAGTAATTGCCTGGTTTCGCGGGAGCAATCAGTTCTACACTAATTACTGCTGTTTGATTAACTTTGGTGTTCTTAACCAGAACAAAATCTGCCTCGACTTTAATGTCTCCATTTGTATTCACTAATTTTACAGGATAGTTTTCAAAAGGCCAATCAAGCTTTCCAGTATTTTTAATCACCCAAATTTTATGTAGCTTTTCGTTTGGTTCGCATGCACTGCCATCTGGCAAATTGTAATCTTTGACAAATTCTGCCATGAATGCATTTGTAGACTGAAGCTCTTCTTCGTACAGCGAAGCCTTTAAATTTCGATTTGTCGAACGGGCTTCATTAATCAAATTGAACAACTCTTTTATTCTCTCCCTCAAATCAGTGCCATCAGCTAACGGGTCAAATTTGTTCAAGAGTAGTCTTTTTATCTTAAATTCCATTTCATTATAGATATTTTTTTGGAAGTTTTCCATATAATTTTCAAGCCATCTAATTTGTGAGTCAGTAAATCCTAAATCAGAGCTCTTTAGGCCCTCTAATTCGCTTTGAGCTTTCGATTTGTCATCAAGGTTTTTTTTCAAATCGACATTAATTTGCTGTTTACCTAATAACTCATTTCGTGAATTTCTGATATACAATCGCAGTAAACTGTCTGATGAATTGGGTCCAATCTAATTAAAAAATTTAATTTTTATCTACATTTGAAAAAAAATACTTGATAGGCATAGTCAAGATCTTGCTGGCTTTCAATGCCAACTTCCTCATTTTCTTCGTCTAAATACTTAACATGAATATCATCTGAAGCGTAGGCTGATTTTAACTAATTATTTATTAATTATTAAAAAAGTAAAAGGATTGTCAAATGAGAATTACATATTCAAAAAGCGAAGACCATGTCGGAAAATCAAGATTCGTTTTGTGGTCGGTCATTGTTTCCTTCTAAAAGTTAAGAAAAATTTAAAAAATGAACCAAATAAAGTAATCTAACTATTAAATGAAAATTTCAAAATTTTTTTAAATGTTGATTATTTTAATAAACTAAAATAAAGTCTTTTTCAAATTTTTTCATAAAGTATTAATTAAGCAAAATGAAAATGACTTAGGCAACATGATGTGTCAAATATTTAAAAAATAATTTCAGCAATATTTAAAATGAAATTGCGTTTAAAAAATATTACTAATTTATTTCATTTCGGTATTTAAAGTATTTGATTTGAAACAATTTTTTTTTAATATTTTATGAATAATTTTCATAAATTAATTTTATAAAATTTAAAGTTTCAATCACAATATAGTTGATGCTTTTATTATGTCTGAAAGATTAAACAACCTAATTAAACTTAACACTTGAATTGGTATTGCATTAAAATTTCTAAAATAAATTGTTAAAAATTACGAATTAATTAAAGAAGATTTTGATTTTGCATTGTTAAAGTACAGTACTGGCATTAAATTTGTAATAGTCCTCAGTTGATATTATGTGATATCAGATTGAATCAGCCGAAATTAACTAATATCAGCTATCAAATGATATCATTTTGTACCATTTTTTTGCCAAATTTTGTTTAAAATGAAAACAGAATCTATTTTTTTATTTTATTTTAATTTTCGAAAACGTTTTAAGTTATTTTAAAGGAAAAAAAATTAAGTTAGTATTTTTTCTTATTTTGTTACTTACTAATGTTGGTATAAATTAAAGTTAAAAACTTATTTTATAATATTTTTTCGGAAATAATGTTATTTTAGAATTGTTTATGAGATCAATTTTATAATATTGTAATTTTGAAATCTTAGGCCGAAAGGTACAAAAATCTTATTGTTTCAGGTTCTACAACACCGTCGTCTGCCGCCTGAACACAACTAAAGACAGAGTAGTCAGTATTCATTGGAATATGTGTAAACATCTATCGTCAAAAGGGACAGATAATTCTTATGAATATCAACCAAAAAAAATGGTGAAATAAGAGAAGAAAAAATAGTCATTTTTGGTCGAAACGCGTCGATCGTTTTCTAAAATAATTTTTTTTATCAGAAAGTTTTGATTAAAATTTTGATATAAAAATTTTATTTTTATTTATTCTTAAACAATAATGACTTAAAAAGGGCAACTTGAATTTCGTTAAAAAGATCACATGAGAAAAAATAGATAAAATAATCTTTTTGATGTTTTTTTTAATTAAACATAAAATGTTTATTATTTTTATTTAAAAAAATCTTTTTTTTTATAATTGATCTTTGATTAATTCTTCTAAAATATCTATTTAAAAACTTTAAATCTCTAAATTCTCACTATAGATAGATTCATCACGAATTTTATTATACTAAATTGAATAAAAAAGGAAGCAAAAAAAAACAATTTGATTACTTTTTCCTTTACAATAATTAAAGTTTTAAAACTTAAAAAGTTTTCGAAAATTAAAATAAAATAAAAAAATAGATTCTGTTTTCAGTTTAAACAAATTTTGGCAAAAAAATGGCACAAAATGATTAACAATGCAAAATCAAGATCTTCTTTAATTAATTCGTAATTTTTAATTTTTTCAAACATCAAATTGATGTTTTGAAATTATTATTTTTGAGTTCAAAATTTTTTGTTCGAGTTAAGCCTAACTTTCATTAATCATTTATGAATATATGCCTTGTTTCGACAAACAATTTTGGACAAATAATATTTTGACAAGTTTATTTCGACAAAACAATATTCAGATAATTAATACTTTGACATGAAATTTTTATTTTCAGAAAATATATATTCGACAGAAAAAAAAAAAAACTTGACATGTACTGTTTCGACAAATATTCACACTTTTTTTTTATTTATTTTTATTTTATATTCTAATGGATTCATTGACTCTTCAATTAGAAAACTTAAGCTTAAACCTAATTGTTTCATCAAGAAAAAAGAGAAAGAAGAAAAATTCAATTAAATTTTATAGTTCAATCAAATTATCTTTTAAATCATCAACTTCAAACCCTTTAAGTTGAACGAAATAAATTGTTAAGAGATGACAAGAAATCAACGTTTTTAGAAATGGATTTCCATTTAATAGAATGAATTGCAAGCTGAAAAAACAGTTTTCTTTGAATTGTTTTCAAAATAAAAATTGACATTCATTTTGACAAGATTAAAACATTATGTAGATAATTTAAAAGTGATTAAATCAAAAATTCTTTAAAAATTTGTGATTCATTATAGCCAAAAAAAGATATAAATGGCGTTTGAAAAAAAAAGTTTTTAAGTCTTTTAATAGAAAGAAAAAATTTAGCTGTTTATTTTCCCATATCTCTACAGCTTTTGACAGAGTAATAAATAATATTTCTATTGTAATAAATAAATGAATCTATCAAATATGAAATTTGGTCTAAAATCCAAAAGATTAGGAAATCATTAAAAGAATAAATTTTAGATTATTTTTTTCTTTGTTTAAATTCATTCTCAGAAATTAACATAAACAAATAATTAAAAATTAATAAAAACAGAGCCATTAGAAAAAGGGGATAAAGTTATGGCTCAATTATTGTTTGATTAAATTTAATTTTAAACTCTAATTTAATTAGTTCCGATCATGTTAAATATTTTATTTTCATTTTAAATTTATATATAATAGATAAATAAAAAAAAATGTAAAAATAGATTATTATCTTTATTTTGTATTAATAAAAGTGTAAACGAAAAAAAATTAAGTGGCTTTTGCACGAATGGCCGCTCTCTTTCCCACTTGAGCTTGGAAACCACTTCTTATACTTGCAACTGAACAAGTTGCACCACACGCTTCGCACTTTAGAAAATACAATCTTTCTTCTTTATTCAAAATAGTATCTGGTGATTTACAAGTATGGCAAGTAACATATTCCTCTATTAATCAAAGTAATAGTTTAAATTAAAAAAAAAATTAAAATCAAAACTTACTTATATAACGTCGAAGAACATTTTCAATTTGCTTTTGTTGAAATTTTCCCTTGATGGTCAATTGGTTATTTATATCCAACGAACCGCTTGTTCCCAATTCAATGAGTAAAAAATTTAATAAATGTTTTTCTTGTCTTCTTAAAAGCCTGCAGATATCGGCAAAATTGGAAAAAGATGTTTTTTTGGTTCCGACGCGATTAACTTGAGGCGGTTTCATAACAAACTTGCGTTTTTCGCCGGTACCCATTTCTGGATTTTTTTCCCGCATTATATCAAATACACGAGTCAAAAGCTCTTCATAAGTGTAGTCACGCTCACTTCCTTGCCATAAACCGGAACCATCGCTTTCAGTTAGAACTTTAAGTTCTTCTGTTTTGTCCGTAATCGGTTGGGAAAATTCAACTACTTCATTTTTTTCCTCATCAAAAATCACTTTGCCTTTTTTTTTCTTTTTTCCAAGATCTAAAGTTTCTTCTTCGGTTGGCAAAGCCTCATTAGGCGCATTTTCCGTTTGGGCAGACGGAGCTGACGTTTCTTCGGCCTCTTTTAGCAAGTCTTCTACTGGCTTCTTCTTTTTCTTTTTTTTGCCAAAATCCATGGGCTGCGATTTTTTTAAAATTTTTCAATCAAACAATTTTAAAATCAGCAAAAATGTATTACCTCATTTTCGTTTGTGGGCTGTGTTACTTCTGGATCTGTCATTTTAAATTGTTTTTCTCTTTAGAATAATAATTTAATTTGTCTTAATAATCAATTTATCTAGGAGAGAAATAGATTTTTTAAATATTTCAACAAAAATTAATTGAGTATTTAGCAAAAAGATATTTCGATTATATTTTCTATATACAAAATAGTCGAGTTTTTGTTTAAGTATACATTAAAGTAGATGATGAAATAATTTGGCAAGCACATGCAATTTTTGTTCTTTATGTGATGAAGTCAAATGATCAAATTTTTATTAACTTTCGTTCAATTAAATAAAATAATTATTTAATTATTTTTGAATTTTTTCATTTAAATGCAAAATTCAATCAAAATTGCAGTGTTTGATTTTGATTATACAATAATTAATGCAAATAGCAGCACTTATTTAAACAAACTGGTAATAGAAGCAGAGTTTTTGGAAAAAAAACAACCCATAAGAACACCATCAATTGCAGAACTAAACCGCTTCAAATACCCCGAAGAAGTAGAAAAATACAGAGATGAAAGAAATTTTACACTTTTGTACCAACAAATATTCAGATATATGCATGAAAAATACGGAATTAATAGACAGAAAATGGAGAAATGCCTAAAAGATATTAGAATAAGTGAACCGATGAAGAATTTGTTTAAAGTTTTGAATGAAAAAGGCTTCGAATTAATGATTGTGTCAGACTCAAATACATTTTTAATAGATAAAATAATTGAGCAAAACAATCTGACTGAATATTTTGGCAATAGAATATTTGCCAATCAAGTAGAGTTTGATTCCGGTGGCCAAATAACCATCTTGCCATGCATTGACTTGAAAAATTTCCAAAAACTGAACTGTGTAAAGGATACGTGCAGAGAAAACATTTGTAAACGATTTGTAATTGATAACTTTTTGTCTGAGAAAACTGGTTTAATAGAACAGATAATTTATGTAGGCGATGGAAAAATCGATTTTTGCGCCGGAGTCGGTTTGAGAAATTGTGACATTTTTTTTGTAAAAAAAAATTCATCTCTTGCTAGATTTATACAAGATGAAATTAATAAAAATAAAATAGAAGCAGATATTAAATTCTGGAAGAACGCAAATGATATTTTAAATCAGTTAGTTTTCAAATAAAAAATAAATGGTTAACTTGATCAAAATATGCTATCTATTTGTATATTAAAAAATAATTAGTCAAAAATCAAATGTCAAAATATCAGGTGCATTTAAAATCTAAGATTTGAAAAATAAATTTTACAAACAATTTTCATATGATTTACTCAGTTTAATTTTTATCTTTCTGTTTTAATAAAAATGTAACTTTAATTTGATTTTTAAGCGTTCTTCAAAAAACTTTTAAAAAAATTTTAATAAACTTTATAAGCCAAATTGTCTAGAACCATGAATATGTCATTAATTTATTTCATTCAAGAATTATTCATTACAACACAAATTTTATTAGATTAATTTTGAAAAAAAAATTCGTAATTTGAAAGATTTAAGACCAAACTTTTTCAATATTTTTTAAGTTTTTTCACATACGAATAAACTTGAATACAAAAAAATAAGCTCATCCAATGTATAGACCTTCAATTGGGACACATCTGCTTCCAGAATTTGAATATGGATCCCCCAAGCATGTCAAAGTACCACCACCATTTTTGGCTCGCTTATCTATGTAAATTTGTATGTAAATAAGTTATTTTTGACAGTTATTTGTTAAATACCTTTAGTCATGAACCACTTGCAATCATGGGTTAGACAATTTATATCTCTGTTTTTGTGAATTTTCATGGGTCCAAATCTTGGCGAAAAGAATCGTTTTTCAATGCCTTGATATGGAGATTTCGTCTTTGATTTTGAATCCTCTAGAAAATCTTCAAGCTAAAAAAAATGATTTAAAACTTGAAATGGAATAAAAATGCTTCTTTACCGTTTGACTTGATGCGTTGGGAACATTTTCTACAAGATCACATTCAAGTTGGTCTTTCGAACAAATTAAACTAAATACTGTTTTGGTATTTTGATTTTTGGTATCTTCGATTAGCGAATTTGATTTAACAAATAAGATGGTACAACTGAGTAAAAATATAATATTTGTCAAATACATTCTCCAACTGATTTAGAAATATTTTCTCTTAGGTGATTTTCTAGATAAATAAAAGATAGTTTTAGAGTCTATTAGGTTTTTATATTCATTTTTTTTAATAAAATTTTTCAATATTTGGCTTTTATTTAATTTACGTCATTCGTTTTTATTAGTTATTTTTGAAACAAACAGACAAGATACAAGGTGTTTAATGATCATAGAAAAATTTCCTACTAACGCTTCCGTCTTAAATAAAAATTTCGTAAACAAGGAAAAAATTTTCATTTTTCTTGAATATATAAATTGTACTATAAAAATTACCAATAATAAAATATCTTCTGTTTATCATCAATTAAATAACATACTAAATCATCTAAAAAAAATTAAAGTTTTTTTTCTCAGATCTAAGCAGGTACCTACAAAATCAATAAAAAATTTTGATCAATTGAATGTCATTAGAAATTGAAGGCCAAAAAATGAACGTTCTAATTTATTAATTTGTATTTAAATTGAAAAATATTTGACTATCTAATGCATGGATAGTCCAATGGTTATTATTTTTTTGATAAATCTACTTGAGGCTAAATATTGAATTAATAATATTTAAATTCAGATTGACAGAATTTATTTTTTAGATAAAATGAGATTAAGAATTCTTGGGAAGAATTAAATAAATGACGAAAATCTTGTTTGTATGTCTTTCCTCTGAAATTAAGACTTAAATCCAGAAATTTCGATTTTAGTCCACAAATAAAAAGAATCTAATTGATCTGGGATTTTTAAATAATAAATTGATATTTATATTTACCATAACTGCTCTTGTTGAAAAACATAAAAAACTAGACAATATTAATTAAGAGCTTTATTTGAGAGTTTTTTCCGTAAAATATTTTCTTAGGAGGAAAATCTTTTTTCTTATTAATTTAAAATTTTTTCAGAAATAGCAAAACTTTTCAATTTAATAATTCAGCTCCTTCCTTAATCACAATTTTTAAATTAATTTTTTACTTTTAATGCTTTAATTGAAAAAATATAAGCAATAGAATAATTAACAATCTAATCGAAATGAAATCGTTTGTAAGCTGAGCTAGAAGCAGTCCATTTCCTGTTTATCAAATAAATAAAGAATAGAATAGCATCGAATCTTATAATTCATTTTTTTACTCGATTTTATTTGGATTATTCAAAGTTGGGAAATGTAAAGAGGGAAAATAAAATGCCTCATTTTAATTACTGAATCAAATTTATTTAAAATACCAAAAAAAGTTCAAGAAAAAGTCTCACCAACACTTTGAAATATTGATTTAGTAAGATATTTGCTTCAAATTTGATTTTGTAAAATTTATTAAGTATAAGAAAAACATATTGATTTAAAACACTGCTAAATTAGCAATTGAATAATTAATAGCATCTAAAGTCTATTCACAAATTAAATTTTGTTATTTGACACTTAAAAATAAATTTGAAGGTGATAAAAAAATAATTAGTTTGGTAAACACAACTAATTTTTCAAAGTAGGTGTAATTCAATTTCAAAAAGTACATATGCACCCACTGAATAAAATTTGGTAATTGAAAATCTCAAAAATCATCTTTATATGTTATCAATATCTAACAAACAGCTTAAGACGGCATTAAAAATTCAAATTCTAAGTCTTGAAGACTTGTCTTTTTTCAAACTTTCATTTTTTATTTTTAATAAATTTTTTAGATCATCTATTTGATTCAGTCAGTTGATAAAAGATAAATAATAACAGATATCGTAAATTTGAAAAAAGTTTTTGTCTTCTATTTTTTTACTATTTTATTTTGTTGAAAAAGATTTGAGAGTCACAAATTTAATTTCTTCCTTCATTACGTATCTCATCATAGCTATTAATAAATAAAGTAATAATTTTTAATTCTAATTTTTCTTTTAAAAGTGGAAAATTAAAAATTAAAAAAATAATTTGAAATGAATATCAACAAAAATTTCTAATACTAAAGTTATTATTGTACATTTGACTAATTATTTTAAAAATTCATGTCGGCTATAAAAATTTCCGTTTATCTTTCGCCTTTTCTTATTTCCTTTTTTATACATTTCGCCTAAATTTCGGTTTAATAAAAAGTTTTATCAATTAGTTTACTTCAAATTAAAATTATCTCATGTAAAAAAAATTTATTAGAAATAAAAAAAAAATACATAATTTTAAAATAAACCAAAAAACATTTTATAGAATAATATAGAAACATTATAGAAACATTTTATAATTCATTTTCTAAAGCTTTTTTTGATTAAACAAAGACTTAACAAGATCATAGGGCTGAACTATAATGCTGGCTGAATCATTGAGTTTTAGACGTGCCAATATCTAAAATAAAATTACTATCAGTTAAAGTTTTAAAATTTTATCTGATAATTCAACTCACCTCTTCGGCGCTCGATCTATAATTTATCAAATCTCCATTTATTTCGGTGATTACCCACTTTGAAAGTCTTTCTTTGTTTTGGTTGTTTCGTTTTAGCGTAAAAATTTTGTTCGAATTCTCTAATTCATATGAAACCTTATTTGGATCATATTTTAGCCCGTTTTTGTGGAAAAATCCATTCTCATATATTTTCTCTATTTTTGCTGTGTTCTGTTTTAATTTAAGCCCAAACACGTCTTTTAAAATTTCAAGAGAAACACTATTTTCAAGGTTAATCTGAAGCTGGTCTTCTGTTATTACAGAATGAATATTTGTAATCATTATCACTCTTCCATAAGGTAATCGACGCAATTTTAAAGTGAAAATCGGACTTTTCGAATATCTAACCATTTGTAGCAAACCATCTACATCATTTGGTGTCTCACCATTAATGCTCAATATTTGATCCCCAAAGTGTAAAAAATTCCCAATAGTTGGCGAAGAAAGGTTACCTATCCTTTAAAATAATTAAAAAGTAATTCATAACATTTTTCGCATTTGATTTAAAACACATTAAAATTCATAATCCCTAATTTATCTATTTATTTCGAAATCCACTTCTTGAATGATGAAAAAAAAACACAAAAAATGAATCAAATTAAAATAATGAATATTTTCCAATTCACTTGACGCCAATTCTGGCTATTTAACAGAAAAAAGTATTTTAAAAAATTTAAATTAAAAAATTTAAGTCCAATTTTTAGACTTATATTTGCATTTATTATTATCAATCAATTAATCAATTCTTCTAGACCATTATTTATTTCCAAAATCAGTTCTTTTTTTATTCATTTCCATAGTTAATTATAAGTTGTAAAGGATTTTATATAAGCGATAATATATTTTAACTTAGAGACTGGAATGGAATATGGTGTCTGTTTTGTAGATACTTGTCAGAATACCTCTTACCAGGTGGTTATTATTAAAGAATATTCTAAAAAATGTTTTCATTGAATGAGAGCCCGTATCGCCGAATGGTTTACGTGTTAGTGATACAAGAAGATAATCAAGGGTTCAAAACCCGCTGAAAAAATTTTCAAAATATCTCTGCAGTACGGGACGAATGTTTAAACCCCTTTCATTTAAAAAAGGGGGGGGGGGGCACGGTTTCGACTGGGTAATAATTGCAGTGTAGATGATCAACTTGATGCAGCAACCTCTATGACAGATCGGAGCCTTTGCTCAAAAAGGTAATGGAAAAGGAGATTAGCGCCTCCCCGTTATCCGCTAGGCAGAAAAGAGACAATTATTATTATTATTATTAGAAAAAGAACAGCCAAAAGGAACCAAGCTAATTGATTTAGCTTTGCCTGAATATTTATTATTTTTAATATTTAGCTTTTAGATAAAATTTATTAGAAATTTTATAAATTTCATTCTAAATCTAAAACATAAAAGAAGCATTTACAATGCATACCCAATTTTACCCTAGATTAGGTTAAATAATATCAAATTTTAATTTAAAAATAATGAGAAAATATAATTGCACTTTTTTTATTCTTTTAAAAATTTTGAAAAATGAATAAAAATTTTTCGTAAATAGGAATTTAACATACTATTCAATGTAAGGATTAATTTAAATTTAAGGAGTTTGAGAAAATTTTTAAGATGTAAAACTACAAATAATCCCAACATGAACCTTTTTTGGCCGAGTTTTAACTACCAAAAAAAAATAAAAGTGTTTTTCTGCTTGCATGACTAACACACAACACGACATGACAAACCATTCGGCTATACGGGCTTTTGGTTACTTAGCTAAGTATAATTGAATAAATGCCAAAAATTTACTTTTTTTCCATTAGGAGTGAATAGGGAAAAAAAAATGACTTAGTTATTTAACTAATAAACAGATTTAAAAAGTTTTAATTTTTAAAGATTTTTTGCTTGGATTTTCTATTAAAAGACTAACATGTTAAAAAAAAAATTGAGGGATTTACATGATCAATTTAATACCGTAAACTCGTGTTGAGGACTCTAAGAGTAAGGTCAAATTTTGAATATTTTTAGGATTTTTTCTGGTTCATCAATTATAAAAAAAAAACTGTTTTCGGTCACAAATCTGCTCAAAAATCGATAAAAAAAATTGCGGGGTTAATTTCCAAATAGAAAATAAGTCAAATTATTGAGAGTAAAAAAATAAAATTTTTCTTGTAAGAGTAAAAATAAAATTTGGGCTAAATTTTTGGAAATATCCCATTTTCGAGGTATTTTTAAAAAATTTAATTTTAATTGTTATAAAAAAAAACTTTGTTATTAAATCTAATAGAAAAAAGGTTGGATTCGGGCTTTAGACTTAGAGTCCTTAACTCGAGTTTAGGGTAATTCATTTTAATAACCGTTAGATGTTTTTTAAAGAAAAATTATCAAAAATTATTTTATATTTATTTCTTTTAAGAAAGCACAAGGCTTTTTTCTTGGTAGATTCAATACCAAGAATTTTATTAAAGAAAAAAAGTCAGCGTGACGAAACCCCTAGAAAATTTAAGTGTTGAAAAATTAAAAAAAATTCTTGACATTAACTCACAATTGTCTATACAGGTTAAAAAAAACTGCATGTTAGTTTGGGTGAAAAAATAAAAACAATTTTAAAAATGTAACAAAAAGAGAAAATTTAAAATATATTTTTGGAACAGAAGCATATTGAAAAATAAAACTTTTAAATGAAATTACAAGAAATTTTTAGACGAAAAACAAAATTTTTATTAAATTTTTCATTTTTCAAAAATCTTAAGTAAAGAGTTTTGTCATTGATATAAGACTAGTTTGCTTAAAAGTTTTCCATCTTTAAATGGAGATTTTTTTTACAATTAAAAAAAAAATTTTCTAATAAGCTCTCATTTTCAAAAATTTCGATTCAGAAACAAAAATACTTACCAAATTTTATGGTACAAATTTACAATAACTAAATTGTACAAAATATCTGTCGGCTTTATATTCAGCAGAATGTATAACTGACTCATTTCATTACGCAGCAATTTTACCTTAATATTAAATTAACTCGAAATCTTTTTGAAAAAATCAAAAATTACTTGAGACAATATTTCGGAGTTTTTTCTAATTTGAAGTTGAAAAACCGTCGAACTTGTTTTAAATGAATGGTTTTTCGGGCCTTCGTCACTGCTTGAGCTGTTGGTCGATACGACTGAATTGAATTTGTTCTGACTTATTGAATCTAAAACAATTGTCTCTTGGTCACCGAACTCACTTTCTTTCCCACTCCAAGATGCAATACTTGGCCGCAAAAGATCATTTGGATCCATATAAATTGGTTCATCATTTGATAAAGCAACAGATAAAACATCTTCAGGTGGAAATTTTTCATTTTTAACAATAATTTTGTTAACCTCATTTGAAAAAAAATTCTTCTTGTCTTTTAAATTTGTTTTATTTTTTTCAAAAATTCCCGCAGTTTTTTCGCTAGTTTCACCCAAACTGTTTTGATTATTGACATCTATTTTAACAATATTTTTTACTGTAGAATTATATTCTATTTTGCTTAGATCTTCCTGGGACTCGTACTTAAACAAAGGATTTATCTTATGGATTTCATAATTCTCTTGTTTTAAGCCATCCATTTCAGATGAGTGGGACAATAAATCTTTAAAAAGTGATTCTCGTATGTCAACTTTATTCAAATTATCTACCAACGACAGATTTCGCATCCGATTAATATTGTGCAAATCGGACAAGGTTTTAAAGCGGTTGGCTTCTCTTGGGTTCAATGTTTGAGATGAGCCCATGAAGTCAACGCTGATCACTCGTTTTATGTTGGGAATGATGTCTTTCGAGTTGTCCATGATGAAAATTTAGGTCTTAAATCTTGTGACTATTTAACAAGCGTCTCAGATATTTCATGAGCATAAGGTGTAGAATAAAATATTTTTTTTGAAAGGCTTAAGATATTTTTGCTCAAAATTCCGAACAATAAATTATGTAATTTTTAAAATTATTAAATTTTCAAAATATAATTTTGATTTTAGATGACTAAAAAGGTGAGCGGATTTTAAATTTTATGAAAAGAGAGAAATATTTTCAGGTAATAAAAGAGTTTAACTTTGAAAAAATTTGCCCATGTTGCTATAACTGATTTTAACTGCCATTTTTTTTAATTTTTTTTGATTTTTTTTTCAATTTTCATTGCACTTACAGAACTAATTTTAATTTTTTTTTTTTAAACAAGAGTTCCACAAAGGCCAGTAATCAGTCCACTTCTTTTTACTATTTTCATAAATGAAATACCAAAAAGAAACAAAGCAAACTACCAATACTCTCTTCTTTTTGCAAATGATTTGGCTACTTTTTTTACTTTAAATTAGATAAGAGATCTTGAAAACGTGATTAATAAGTCCCTAAAAGAAGCTGAAAAACGGCTTTTTAAATGAAAGATGAAAATTTCTATTGAAAAGTCATGTTACATGATCTTGAGAAAAAAACTTTACTCAAAATTATTAACAATTTAAAAAATGAGGAAAAAGTAAAGTTCTTAGGCATCACATTAGACTAAAAACTTACATTCGGTCCAATGGTAAATGAATTAAAAGAGAGCTGTATTTCTAGACTGAATTTAATAAAACTAATTAAATAAACATTATGTAGATAATTTAAAAGTGATTAAATCAAAAATTCTTTCAAAAATTTGTGATTCATTATAGCCAAAAAAAGATAAAAATGGCGTTTGAAAAAAAAAGTTTTTCAGTCTTTTAATAGAAAGAAAAAGCTTAGCTGTTTATTTTCCCATATCTCTACAGCTTTTGACAGAGTAATAAATAATATTTCTATTGTAATAAATCATTTATTAAATGAATTTCTCAAATAGGAAATGGGATCTAAAACCAAAAACAATAGGTAATCTTTGCAAAACCTTGATGTGAGATTCATTATCAGAAACTAAAATTTGAAAAATACAAGTTATTCTAAATTCAGCAGTTGGATCTATTTTGAAGCTGAAATACGATAATCCTTCCATCATCATGCATCATGAAGACATGTTCAAATCAAATTTTAAGATCAAAACGATCATTTAAAATTTTAAAACTTAATTAATCTAATGATTTTGATAATTTTTAAAAAAACTACTCAACATTACTTGACATATTATGTCTAATAATGGTTCATTATCAAATTAGCATCAAAATAAATGATCTCTAATTTATTTAACAAAAACAATCAATAATTTAAATAATTCAGGTTAAGTTAATTCCAAAATTCAAATTTATAACTTTTATATCCACTCATTCAAACTTAAATAATGTTATTTTTCCAATTAAATAAATTATAATTTTTAAAACAGTAATTTTTTTTGCCTTTAAAAGTAAGCTTTCATTAAAATCGCTTTGGAAAAAATGTATTTCTTTTCTATTTATTAAAAAAAAATATTACAATTTATATTTTGATCTTTTGATCTTGATCTCAAACTTCAATTTGCCTTTCATCATAAAAGTAGGGGGACCAGCTAAATTTACTACTACTACTAAAGTATTGTTTACCAACTAATGTGAAGAATTTGCTGAAGACTCAAAAATATTAAATATTATCAATTATACAAAAAACAATTTATTTTAATTTCAAGCGGACTACCATTTCGGTCTCTGGATTTAAATATCTAAGCTATTGTATAAAAACCATTCGATGCTGTTTAATACATAGTTTTTTGAGAATTTAAACTTTGAATACAACATTATACTAGTTACACCCAAAACTTTTCTAAACCTTCAAAGTATTATTTACCAAAAAATAACTTTAAGATTGATTTGTTTACAATATCTCGATTTTATAAAAATAAAATTGAGTTATCGCAAATATTATAAAACTTTTTATCTTAAGAAAGATAAATTAAATCACAAATTGTTAATTTAACAAATTTAAATTAATATAAATAGAATGTTTAATATGTTTAAAATATCTTTTTTCTTTTGTCTATAAATATTATTTTTGGCAGAATCATTTAAAATTCAATTTTTTTTCTTAAAATTTTGAAATCTGTTAGCATAAAAAAATAAAAACTTTTGATTTAATACTTTTCATTTTTTTTTTAGTTCTATCTTAATCTGAATGAGCTAATTCTCAGTACAGTTTCAAACTTGAAAAAAATTTATTCAGATTTCTAATTGCATTATTGTTACGATTTTTTTTGTTTTAATAAAATTTTTTTTTACTAACATTCACTCAAAAAATATAATGATAATAATAATAATAAGCTTGAGCAGACTAATATGCTGCTTGAAGGAATAATCCTGCGGCTGAACAAAACGATTCAGTCTAAATTATCTTAAATTATTTTTAAGACAAACCAATATGACTTAAATTAATTATTAGATTTTCTTAAAAAATTAAAGAAAAAAATTGCAACATTCAACAAAAATATTAGAAATTATTATTTTTCACAATAATTTTTTTAATTTTGAAATTGGCTAATATAGTTTAAATTTGAAATTTTTAAGAGATTATTTTTAAAAAAAATGCCTATTCATTTCTATTCAGCAAAAAGTGAGCCTTATGGATGTTTCTCAAATTTTTCAGACCATTCATTTGAATTAGATGGGCACAAATGGAAAACAAGTGAGCACTACTTTCAAGCTCAAAAATTTTGCGGAACAAAATATTTTTCAGATATTTTAAATGCGCCAAGTCCAAAAAAGGCAGCAAAATTAGGAAGAAACAGAAGCTTTCCTTTGCGAAAAGATTGGGAAGAAGTAAAAGAAGATGTAATGCGTAGTGCACTGCATGCTAAATTTTCACAGAATGAATCAATAAAAAAAGTTTTGCTTTCAACAGGAGATGAGGAATTAATTGAAAACTCTCCGATAGATTATTACTGGGGTTGCGGTAGAGACAATACCGGGAAAAATAGACTTGGATTTCTTTTGACAGAAATAAGAGAGAAATTAAAAAATTAATCGTTTGACTTTTTTTTTAAAAATAAACCGATTAAAAACATTTTACAGATATTTATTTCCTTAAATTTAACTTTTATTCGAACAAAACCTTACCTGTTAACCAATTTACTATTCATTGACAAGTCTAAATAACTTCTCGGGTCGTTAATGTTTTTTAATGCTGCATATTTTTTTTTATTTATTTATGTTTGACATATCCGTTTTAAAAAATCTTTTTTATTCTTCATAAATTCACCAGATGAGGTACAGGTCACCGGAATTGAGGGCTAGCTTAAGGCTTTTTAGCAGCAAATTTAGCTTCTTCGGTCGCTTGAACTAGTGCAATTATTTGATTCGAATTTAAATTTTATTAAAAAAAGATTATATTCTAATAAATTGAAATGTAAATTTTTTTTTCTATTTATAAACTCAACATTTATTTATTAAATTTTAAAAATTTTATTTATAAAAAAATTTTTTTTATACAGAAAAAAAAAAGTTGGGATCATAAAAAAATTTTCTGAAACATTTTCATTTTGAAAACCTTATAAAAATGTTATAAGGTTTTCAAAATGATCGCATTCTGGACATGATACCTGTAGTTCATTTATAGTCAAAGTAAACACGCTTAGTTAATGTTTAAACTCAAGGCATATGATTTTACAATTCGTGATAAACAACTAAAATGCACTTTTCGTAACTGAACGAATAAAATTGTAAAAGATTGATAAAGGAGCAAATTGCCAGGTTAAATTGAACGCTGCTCCAATTTGAAGTTTGTAATACTCCTAGTACTACTAATAACTTTGCTTATGATTTTTATTCTTCTGTCTTAGCGGATAACGGGGAGGCGCTAATCTCCTTTTCCATTACCTTTTTGAGCAAAGGCTCCGATCTGTCATAGAGGTTGCTGCATCGAGTTGATCATCTACACCGCAATTATTTCCCAGTCGAAACTGGTCCCCCTATTTTTATGATGAAAGAGGTTTAAACATTTGCCCCGTATTGAAGAGATATTTTGAAGATTTTTCAGCGGGTTTTGAACTCTTGATTATCTTCATGCATGACTTACACGCAAACCATTCGGCTAAACTGGCTTAATAATTTTAAATAATTTTGCTTAAGACTAATTAATTTTAATTTTTTTAACTTCTTCAGTTTCATAAAGCCTTTATATCTCTGTTTATGTTTTTGATTTATTATCAAGTGTTTTTTAAGTTTTTTTCAATTTACAAATTATTCATTTTTTTAAAATTTTTTCTTATCGTTTTTTCCATCAACTTAGAGGTATTGGATGGCATCTTGAAAAGTGACAACTGTATTCGCTACACTGCTTCCTAAAATTCACGTGGAACTTCAATCAAAAAATTAAGTTTAATTGTGGTATTTTTTTGTTTTGAAAAAAAAACAGAAATTTTATTTTATTCATTCGTTTTAAAATAAATTTCTTTGATAGAAAAAAATAAAAAAAAAATAAATTCGAATATTTATACAAAATTTTGAAGCTAATCTAAAATAAAAATTAAAATAAAAGTTTTAGTAAATTAAGAATTAAAAGAAAAGTATTTTCTTCTTTAAAATAACACGAACATCTATAGAGACATACCAGAATAATTTAATCGTTTTCAATTGAATCTTCTTGATCTAATGCTAGAGTAAGATGAAGGAGCTATTGGAGATTCGAAGCTAAATCTGTCGGATTTTTTAAGTCTTGATCGTGAATGTTCAGATTTTAGGTCCATTTCTCGACGATTTAGGTTTTCTTCTATCAACTTGTCCACATACAAAGTACTTGATCTAATTGACGCCGTTTGAATAGGAGAATTAGAAAAATCGGACAGATTACTACATGATGCTGACATGGGAGACTGTCCTTTACTTTCCATTCTGTATTTGCTAAATAACAGGGTAGTAATTTGAGTTTGCTTATCAGATTTTTTCACATTATTCTCACATGAATATCGAAATTTTTTTCCATTTCGGTTTTTAGGAGCGACAGATACTTCCGAATTTGTTGCTTCTGATTCTTCGGCTAATTTAATTGATAAATTTCTTGACTTAAAGAAAGAATTTGTTCCCAAATTTTCCAAAACAGAAACGATAAGCTCATCACGCCAATTGTAACCCAATTGATTAGCAAATTTACAAACTTCATTTATTAGATTTTTTCCATTTATTATTATCAAATTACGAATTTTTTCTTGTAAAGTCAAAAGAGTTAAGTCGAAAAAGGCAAAACCGAGTAAAAAATAAATTGTCAAGAGAACAAAAATAAATGTATTAGTTATTTTCAAATCTAAAATATTTATTTTATTCAAAGCAATTACACCGTAATAACATCCATTCGATAAAGGCACATTATTTAATCGTGATATAATAAAAGCACTTGATGTGATAAAAAATAAAACTAGACCAAAAACAATGCTTATAGAAAAGTCGAATTTATCATTGCTTTTCTCGATAGAACTAACCACTATTTCTAAAAACAATTGGAAAAATCCTTTTTCCTCATAATCAGAGCTGTAAATCGAGGACACAGTTTTAGAATCCTCATTATCGGTCTCGTCAAAAGGATCTTTTATTGATGGTTCTTTTTTTAATTTTGGATATTTTTTTTTCTTTACACTAAATTTTGATTTAATTGTTCGCTTAAAATCTTCATAATAGCCTTTTGAATAAATTGTTTCTATAAAGTGGTAGTTGAATTTTAGGATTTGAGTAAATATTGAGCCAAGGTCAGATAATAGAAGACAAGTGAGTGGCAGACCGATTGTCAAATAAGTTATAAGGAATATTTTACCCATTAGTGTTTCTGGACCAACATCTCCAAATCCTTTTATTTCAAATTTTAAGCATTTTAAAATCAAAAGTTAACTATTCTGCCATGCAAAATTGTAATCAATAATTTAAAATAAAAAATTTAAGGTATAAATATTTTTATTTTATTTTAGATTTTGAAAAAAAATTTTATTATTTTTTAATAATGAATGGAGAAATGGGAAATTAAAAAAAATAACCAACCTAGGAATGCTTCAGAATGGCAATTATCTGAATATCATAAAAGTATCAAAACAAAATGATTAAATTTGCTTATGTAAACAAAAACTCTAATAAAAAGTAAGCATCAATCAGAAAAGCAAAGAACTAAATGTTTATCTAAAAAGAAATTAAACTATTTTTTTTAATTATTACAACACTATCAAACATTTTACCAATGCGTTAGTTTTATTAATTAAAAAATATTATTTTTTAATCTATAAGTGGCAAATATGTGCATTTCTCTTTGTGATTAAGTAATATTTTCTTAAAATTTCCAAAGATTGTTGAATATTGTAAGCATATCAATTGACGTGATAGCTGATAAGTAATAATTCTAATTATTATTTGAGCAAACTAATAAGAGCATTGCTTTTTTAAATAATTTCTTTTAATATAATAGATTTTGATGGTGCTATTTAAATGTGTTGATTCAAACATTGTTTATAAATAATTCTTATTCTTTTAAATAAGAAATTTTTAAATCATTCAATCTTATCTTGAATAAACGACCCATTTTCTAAAAAAAAATAGACTGATTGAATATTTCATTTACCTGCCTGAAATTCAATCAATATAATAGTTGATTAAAATATTTTTTTATGATATTGAACAATCAAAACAAAATTATCAAGGTTTCATTTGTTTTAATCAAAAGCGCCAAGTAAGTAGCTTCGCTTAGGTTGACTTTATCAATTTCAATAAAAATCATTTCGAAAACTTTGAAAAAATTAAATACAGTACAAAAAATAAAATAGTAATAGGTATTTAATAATAACTTAATAACTTATAAATTTTAATTTTAATCTGATTTTTTATATGGTAAGCTTATTTAATTCTTTTTTTTTGATTCAGAAAAGCTTTCGAAAATTAAAAAATTATTTGAAATGGATAAAAAAATTTAATTATTCAAATGCTTTTTTCTAATGCAAATAAAAGATATTAAAAAGATTAATAAAGATAATAAAGATTTCTCTAGTTTTATCTAAATAAAGTTCATAAAACTAAATTAAATGAAAATCTAGTGCGGGTTATTATGTTTAAAAATTTTAGATATTCCTTTTTTCGTAAAAAAATTTCTAAATTATCATGACTGACTGTTCACTTAAAAGAAATTTTGAAAGCAATAAGCCCGGAAAATGTGAACTTTAAAAATTTTATGACTAAATCTTTCATTCTTGCCAGCAATTAATTGAAAAAAAAAAATTAAAATGTTTCAATCAAACTTGGAAAAAAAAGTGAATTTTAAGATCCATAATATAACTTGTTAGACAGACACACAAAAAGAAAAAGAAAACTTCATATTTTTTTATTCAAAATCTTAAATGAGAAATTTGATTATTATTATTGCTAAAAAGCGATGTTTTTAAATCAAGCCTACACTCAGTTACAATAATTAAAAAATCTCAAAAAAAAAAATTTTGAATATCTTGAAAAAATTTTCGGAATCTTATCATGAAATAGTGTATTGTAATGTATGCTGATATTTATGCATGTTGAAACGATTTATATTTTACTTAAAGAAACAAAGTTTAAATTTCCATTAAAGAAAGAATATAGAAGTAGGTGTAGGGCTTACAAACAAATTTGAACCTAAAAAATTAAGGGCCCTATTAGTAAATCTATGAATTAATCAAAAATAATTTTTAAAAAAATAGCCTCATGCATATTCACACGAAGATTTTAAAATTTACCTAAAGTTGTTACCAAACTCCCGATAAAATAGATAGATTGTCGTAGATTCCATTCAAAAATTCTTTTTTGTTCTCTTTTTTGGATTTTTTCTGCTAAAGTTTTAGATTGCCTACTACTCTCAAAATTTGAAAAATTCTCATCAATTAAAATATCAATATTTTTGCTGATTTCATTTTGCTTCAGACTGAAATCTGTCATAAATAATTTTAAATTAGCTTTTAGATCCCGCTTTAGTTGCTTTTTGAATTGGATTAAATGCTGTGCAATTGTTTTAAAAACATCAGTTGCATTTAGTTTATTTTTTTGTTTTTTGTTTAAACTGTAAATAAATTTTATTGACTGTGATTCGATTTGATCATCGTGTGATTTCTCAATATTAAGCTCGGTATTAAGGCTTTCTTCAATTAAAAAATTGAGTTTTTCATTGAAGCTTTGGCAATTGCTTGTGTAAATTCTATTTTGTTCCTTGACTTTGGCAAAAATGGAGCTTTCTTGTGGAACAATTTTGATGCCATCTGAAGAATGAAGAGTTTTGTCATTCTCGATTTCTTTAAGAATCGCTGCACCGACCAAAGTGTAAACCACAAAAATAACTATTAGAGCTAAATGCGGTAGAGAAATTACAATTAAATTTTTAACTACATCTCCCAGACTTATGCCGTTTTCTTCTGAATTTTTTCTAAATTTGCTTTCTGATGCCTTCGAGGATTCCATAATATTTAAAATAAAAAAAAAAAGATCAAACAAGTACTAGTGCATTGATTCTGAATCTCAAAAAAAATAAAATGATTTAGCTTTCAAGGTTTGAGTTCGATTAAACTTTATAAAATAAATCTTTGCGTTTGTAACAAAGAATCGAAAAGCATAGGTTCAATAAACTCTATGTAGCTGAATTAAACAAGAATGCCATTGTAGAAAGATGTTTCAGATTTTGATTTAGATTGAATACAAACAAGAAGATATCTTAGCTACCATTTAAAATAAAAAGTACTAAGCTTTTCAAAAAAAGCTTATTAAATTTTATCTGATAAGAAAATAAAAGTTTTAAAAGAAATTATTTATCTTCAGTTGAATTTTATTGAAACAAAATAAACAAAAGCGTTCAATAAACAGTTAGAATCGAAAAGCCGATTTATGATTATTTCAGTTTATATGTGAAGTTAAGCTTGTATCAAAAACATTTTAAATCATATTCCTCTCAAGATAAATTATATAATTTATCCACGAAGCTTTGAGAAAATCTACCATTAAAAATGTTATTTCAGAAACATGTTTAATCTGTTAATTAAGATTAAAATTTTTTCGATCAGAGTCCCTACTGAGATCATATGAAATAGTTAGTTTCATTTTTGATACTTAAAAAAAAAACTATTTCAAATATGGTATTTGTAAAATGCAGGTAAATAATTGAGCACTTTTAGAAATTTATCAATTTGGTTTGTTAAGAATCTTTTAAATTTATTAAAAGATCTAAAAAATAGGTGCAATTTATACGAAGAATTAAGTCAAAATTTATTTAAAAACACTTTTAAAATTCATAATTTTTAGACTCCAATATGTTTTCTAAATACCACAGTTGTAGTATTTTCTTATTTTTTGAATGTCAATTTCACTAAGATTTTCCCGTATCCCCAAGTCATACAAATTAACATTTGATTGTTTTGGTATCATAGTTGGAATCGATGTGTTAGCTGCGAATGTATTAAATCTATAATGCATTATTGAGTAGTAATCATATGGCATGTTCATCGTGTCTATTGCATCAGGTCTCATATTGAATTCAGCCTCATAGCCTTTAAAAATTATTTCAGTAAATTTAAAATAAAAAAATAACAATATAAAAAAATTATTAATAATATAACAGACACTTAAAAATTATATTATTTCTCTCTTATGAAATCTCGAAACTGTTATCTAAATAATGAGCGAATTTGGATTAAAGAGCTTAAACAAATGATTCATCATCAGCTCAACTTTTGATTAGAACTTCATTTTCTTAAAAATTTTTATCAGATAATTCTAATCTTAATTTATTTATTTTCATTTAATTACGTAATCTGCTATTATGTCAATTTTATCAAATTTTATTTCAAGGAGCAAAACAAAACATTTGATTTCGATGCAAAATTAAAATAAAAACAAGCCATTTTTTATTTTTACCTGGCATAATATTTGACCAGTTTATAGAAATATAATCATCTCTATCAGGTCTACTTTGTTCATGCCAAAAACCCAAAGCATGCAATACTTCGTGCACGATTATTGATTGGGTCATGCAACCTGGAACTAGAGAAAGCCATTGCTCGCCGCTTCCTTTTCCAATCTGAAAATTTAAAACTTTTAGATTTATTAGTTTTAAATGTTAATGTTTAGAATTTACATATGACCAACATCCATTGTCCTTTGTAAAAAATAACCAAGTTGAATAATTCAAAATTTTTGTGTTCTCCACAAATTTAATACAGTTTTTAGTTTGAACTTCAATCACTTTCAAAGATTGGATTATTATGGCTTTTTCTTGCAAAGCTAAATGGCAAATATAATTTTCTTTTAGAAATTAAATTAATAAAAAAGATACAGTATTTTTTATCTATTTTGTATGGAACTATACCATTATCCCATTTTCCAGCATAGCTTGTAACGATATTTGAATTTCTTTCTTTTTCAAAAGCAATATCACCAATTATCGACCCTTTGTAAAAATATCCGTATTAACTGTCTTGAAAAACAAGTAAAAATTATTATTTATACTTGGTTCTAAACCAATTTTTTTAATTGAAGCAGCATTTACTGAATAGAATATAAATATTGTCAGAATTAAGCTATTCATTTTAAAAAAATCAAATTGTTTTAAAAATTAAATTTGAGTAAAACAAAAGTGTTCGATACACCTTAGAACATCAAACACTCCTTAAATTAAAATTAAAGATAATATTATATGAAATAAGCATATTTTAATTTCTAAATTAAAAGCATTCAGATAAATTGATCTATAAATGAATAAAAAAATTTCCATTTTTATTCACCAATTAAGGAAAAAAAACATCAAGCATTTAAGTCTTAGTTTTTATTTTATTTTTTTTGCTGTACTGAGCTATAGCTCTTTAAGATTAAAAAATAAAATAATATTAGTAAAAGTATAATAAAAATTAAAATAAAATAGAAGAAAATTAAAAATTAGATATATTGAAATAAAGAGTTTTATCCTGTAACTCTTTGAATTGAGTGAGAGATATGCTAGGGCTGGTCTATGTAACTCTTTTCCATTAGCTGTTCAATAACGTTGTACCACTAAAATGACTTTTCAAGTGATATTTTCATTATCTATTTTTTATAAAAGCCATTTTTCTAATTCACCAAATTATTTCATCTTACTTCTTAAGTTTTCATTTTTCTTGTAAATAAAAAAAGGGACTAGATCGTCGGCAAAAAGAAGAGAGTATTCATTATTGATCTTATTTCTTCTAGGAATATTGTTAATAAATATGCTGAATAGTAAGGGACTACTGATTGACCCTTGAGGAACACCTGCTTAAGTTGTCATTAATGCTTAATCTGAATTTTCTCGAGTCGAGAAAAGAATTTATCAAGTGAACTAGATATAATAATATTTCTCCCTATTCAATCTTAGTGGATAATGGGGAGGCGCTAATCTCCTTTTCCATTACCTTTTTGAGCAAAGGCTCCGATCTGACACAGAGGCTACTGGATCGAGTTGATCATCTACACCGCAATTATTTCCCAGTCGAAACTGTTCCCCCTATTTTTATGATGAAAGAGGTTTAAACATTTGCCCCGTATTGCAGAGATATTTTGAAGATTTTTCAGCGGGTTTTGAACCCTTGATTATCTTCATGCATGACTTACACGCAAACCATTCGGCTAAACTGGCTTAATACTTTTAAATAATTTTGCTTAAGACTAATTAATTTTAATTTTTTTAACTTCTTCAATTTCATAAACCCTTTATATCTCTGTTTATGTTTTTGATTTATTATCAAGTGTTTTTTAAGTTTTTTTTAATTTACAATTTATTCATTTTTTTAAAATTTTTTCTTATCGTTTTTTTCATCACCTTTAACCATTCGGCTATACGGGCCTAACTGAACTAGATAGTGTGGAACATTCATTTTAATAAGCTCAAAAATTAGACCATCATGCCAGACTCGGTCTAACCTTATTATTAAATTATTTTTTCCTGGGATGTTAATTGTACACGTTTTTTGATCTCGAATATGTTAGGTTATCTGGGGTCAATTTTGACTCGGTTCTGTTCTCCACTCGAGTTTTTGTCAGACCTGTTTTCCCGAAAATCAAATGCTTTTGTGTTATTGAACCTTCTGTTGTATCGCGAAAAATTGCTTTCGATTGAATTGAAGGTTTTGTAAGTTATTGCGCATCAAGTTTAGGAATTGATTTCCTGGGATTTTTGGGAGTTTGCGGACAAGGAAAAGTGCTGAATGCTTGGCTATCTGATGGTATAAGATGATAATCGCATTTTATTCGGTCAATTGATTAATATTACTAGATTAAAGTTTGTCAATATCTATTGTTTTATTGTCTTCAAAGAGATGGTCGTCATTTGTTCTTGTGATGGGTTTGGCTAAATTACACTCTGAAGAAGTGTGAACACGTCCATTACACTTTGTGCATATCAAGTCTTTTAATTTGCGTTCGGCTATTTCGTGTTGCCTGCTTTGGCAATATCGGCATCTTGGTTCTCTGACTCTTTAAATTGAAACTGGTAAAATTTGGATTGAAGTGTTTTTGGCAATTCCTTAACAATTTCTTGATATTTTTTCTTTGTTTCTGCATTTAATTTGATTTTTGCCCGTATGGTTCCAGTTTTGAGATGTTTAAATTCAGGGTCGTTAATAAACTAACCATAGATGCTGTCAATTTCTGACGGGGCGACACCCTCCTCCATCAAATGTTTTTCGATTAATTTTTTAACAAAATTTGGTTTGAGTCCATAAAATTTAAAAGTAAAAACCTTTTCGCCTTTTCAATGGAAAAGGTTTTTACTTTTAAATTTATTCTTCTGCGTTTTCAATGGTAATTTCTTGGCTGATCAGATAATTAAAGCTGTATGCTTTATTAAATGTGATTATTTAGTTAGATACTTTTTCGTGTTGTAGCAACTGTGTCTAAATTCTTAACAAGATCGTCTAAGTTCAGTTCAAGAAGAGCTTTGAGAATTGTAATTAGAGTATTAAGAATTGTTCTTTTATAATTGATTTTCACCAGCTTGATAAATTCGTAAAACGAATTTTGAATTTAAAAAATAATTCCACTAGGGATAAATATTGTTTCTGATAACTGTTGCAATTTAATTTTAGCATTTATATATGAGACCTGATCCAGATGTTTAAGCTCGCCAAAGGCATCAACGAAGTTGAATGGGTGAACCCTCCGGTTCTAGCAAACTCACTGTCCCTCACCGGACCGGCCAGAGGCATCAGGGGTCATGCGAGAAGACTGTCCGGCCAGGCCTCCATCAAGTCTCTACAAAGAGCCAATACATTCACGAACAGAGTGGTTAATGAATGGAACGCCCTGCCTGCCTCCGTCGTCAACGCCACCTCGGTAAACCAGTTCAAGAACCGATACGACGTCTTCCGGTCTTGTACCCAAACTACCGTTCCATAGGCACCACAAACAATTTTATTACTTATTCGTTCTATTTTTTTATTCTTGCAAATTATTTAACTTTTTTTAACCCTAAAATTTTTATTGTATATTTCTATAAGTGTTTTATCTCATTATGTGCAACGAGCTACCATAGGCGACCTCTCATGTGGGACGCCTCCGCAAGCTAGTCTTGCTGTAGCTTTTTTATAATAATAATAATAATATTTCATCCGATTGACGAATATTTTGCAAAACTCTTACGGTTCAATGAGAATTTTCTGAAAATTTTTATCATTTTTTGGTATTATAATTTTTATCATTGTAAGTATGGTATTGAAACGAACTAGACCTAGGTTTGCTTGTTTTATCGGAAGAGGAAAAAAAACAATTTGAAATAAAAATTTAAGAAAAGATATATTAATATTCTAAAAAAAAAAGGATTTTTTGCTTTTTTTAAAGAAAAAGATTTTTTTTCTTTAAAATTTGTCTTTAATGAAAGGAAGATTCTACAATTTTTACGTAAATTTCGGATATTATTCGTAAATAAACTATGATTTACTTGGGTAATATATATAAATATATTTATGTAAATTACGTAGTCATATATGACTTTTTGGTAAAGGATCCACACGAAAAAATGCAAAAAAATTAAAATTTAAATAAAATATAATTTTATTAATCGATCTGATTAATATTTGTATGAAAATCATCGAAAAAAAGTTTTCAATTTTTGGATATTTTTAAAACTTTTAGATCCATCGTTGTTGTTTAATTTTTATTATTTTAAAATAAGATCTGATGAAAAGATAGCAGACTTATTTAAAAGAAAATTTTAAAAATATTTATTTAAATTTTTTTAAATTAAAATGATTTTTTATTAAAATATATTTAGATATTTATTTAAAATATTTTAAATTTTTTAAACACTTGATTAAATCTAAATGTTTTTACTTTTTATTAAAATTCAATATTTGGAGGTTATTTTATTATATTTATTAAGTGCTAAATATCTGTTATTGAAGCCAAAGTATTTGTTTAAGGAAAAAAAAAACTTTTTTTTTTGAAAAATTTGGATAATTTTTTCATTGAAATCTTTATTTTTTCTATTTAAATAAAAAAAAAATCTTTAAAAAAAAACCAAAGCAGAAAATAATTCACAATTTAGAATTTTCATTTCGAAATATAAACCATAATTTTTGATGTTTTTTAGAAATAAAGAAAAATATTCGGTAAAAAATAAAGATTTAGATAAAAAATCATTGTAATGGATCTAAGATGGAAAAGAAAAAATAAACCATTTAGTGCACATTTCACCACAACACCATTAGTTAAACGTTAACCTGATTTTTAATACTGTCAAAAGCTCTTGACGCTTTTTATCACCTAATCAAGACCCAAATTAGAAGTAACAACGTTTGCATATTTTATAATTGTAAAACTTTATAAATTTTCTTAAAAAAAAGAAAGATTTTGTACATTTATTTTTTACAATTTATAAAAAAACCCAGTTGAAAAACAAAAAGAAATAATTACATAAATATCACCGGCATAAATTTACAAACTACTTTTCAAATTAGGAGAGCGTTGCGTTCATTTTCGAGTGCCTTGAAGTATTTTTAAGTGTGTCTCTCTTAAGCTTATCTTCTTTTTCTAATTCCAATTTTTCAAAAAGTTTTTTCGATCGGTTGAATTCGCTTAGCCTGTTTAGGGCCCCAATATTTTCTTCACAACTTACTTTATTGAATTCTGATTTAATCAATCGTAAAAATTCACACTTAAATCTCTTACTATCTGGCGACGTGGTCTGCTGTGGTTGCTGGTCCGTCCTCTGGTCCAACTTTTCGAATTCAAAAGTCGACTGTCGAACAAGGTCGTACTCAATCGGCCTCGATGTGATGTTTATTGATTCTACTTGCCGCTTAACTGTTCCTATCGGCACGTGAGATTTTTCCAAATTTTCATTTGAAATACTAAAATGAACTTCATATGACTCCAAATAGTCTGTGTTTATCTCCTTTGCCAAACGTTTTACAAATGATTCAGTTTTCATTCTTCCTGGACAAGTCTGAACATTTCTCATCACAACTTGGTCGTTCTTGTTTTTTTCTATTTGTGGTGTATCTTCCATTATTTTTGTTTCCTCATTGGCCAACCTGTTCTCTTGGAATTCGCTTGGAGAGAGCGAAAACATTTTGCTGCTTGCGGAAGGTGGTGAGCCAGAATCGAGGTTTTTGGTGTTATTTGGCGAAACAGGAGTATACACTGTGGACGAAGAGTTCAATTGATCCAAAGAAGACATGGATTTTATTTTATTTACTGCCTCTTTTACAGATACACCTTGCTGAGGAAATGTCTCACTGTTATCAGTTTTTTGCTCATCGGACACAAGGGAAGCCGCAAGAACTTGGAGCGATGGCTTAAAGAGATTATACTTGGACTTGTGGGCATTCAGAATTGATTCGTATGTTCTTAATTGTGTTCTAAATCCGTCATTTGGATTTACACACGGTCTTTTTTGCTTGGTAAAACTGAGAGCCTGCTCGAACGTGAAGTCCTGTTCTTTCATTAGATAGGCAATAACCACACTGGCTGAGCGGCTGACTCCCATTTTACAATGAACAAAACATGCTGTGTTTTGGTCCTTGGCTTCTTGGATGAACTTAAAAGTTCTGTCGAATTCTTTTAGTAAGTCTGTTTCGTCGATGTCTAGGACGCGGATGTTCAAGTATTTGAATGCATCAGGAAAAAAATTGTCAACTTCACTGCTTACATTGAGGATATGAGTGACTCGGTCGTTTACTAAAGAGTCATAATTTGAAGCATTCCACTCGGTTCCTAGATATAAATAGTCCAATATTTTAGTGGCACATTCAACTAATTGATTGTAAAATTGAAAAATAGTTGCGTCAATAAACCTCTTGAAATCGTCTAATTTTAATTGTAACTCTCTTTCTAAAAGTTCTCTTATGTATATGCTGCTCATTGAACCGTAGTCGTCTTTGCTACTCATCATTATTTCTCTTAGTTTTTCTTTTATTTTTAGACCAATTTCCTTGTAGAAAATAAATAATTTTATTTAAAAAAAATATTAATTTCTAATTTCATTTATTTTTAAAACCAAAATTTCTCATCAAAAATTAAATTTTAAAAAATACTCTAAAGATTGTTATTCTAAAATTTTATATTTCTTTACAAGCAAATATTATTAAGAAATATTATTAAGAATAATAAAGGCATATTTTTCAAAGAAGACACGGATAAAAAATTAAATATCTTGTGTTAATTTTTTTTTTCTAATCAAGTTAAGATTAATAAATTCTATTAAAAATTTTTTAATTGTTAATAAAGCTAATTAAAAAAAAGCTATTAGCAATTCTACTGAATAAAAACCATTGAACAAAAAAAATTTATTGACCAGACTTGTTTTTCTGGATTAAAAATACAATTATTTTGATTTGAATCTAATTTTTACCATAAAAGCAACTTATTTCAATGAACACTAGATTCATTTTTTTAAAAATCATTTTTAATCTTTAATTAGAAAGAAAATTATATGAATTTTTATCTGAAGTAAAAACAAAATCCTCATCAATATTTTGAAATTTTTCAATAAAAAATTTAATTATTTAAAAAATTAATTTTCAATATTTTTTTTCAATTTTATAAATAAAAATTAAATCCGTTCTATTTCACTAAAAAGTCTAATTTCAAACACGAATAAGCTTGAAATATTAACTTATAAGTTATTTGTTATTTGAAACTGAAAAAAATAATTGAATACTTGAAACACTAAGAAGTTTAAAAATTGCAGTTTTCAATGTTAATTCAACAGGAGATACATCTTTGTAACTCAAACACAAAAAATTAAATGAAATAAAATAAAATCTGAGAGTCAATATTTGGAAGTTTATATTAATGAAAAAAGATAATTATTAATATTTTTTATAAGAAAATATAAATACAATTTTTAATTTTTTATTTTTGTATCAATTTACAAAATTTTTCTCTGCTTTTACAATACCAAAAAAAAAAAATTTTCCTAATACTATTATTTTTGTCTTTTTTTGCATGAAAATAAGGTTAGTAATAATTATCGACAAAGACAATTTTTTTATTTTAGCATTTGATAAAATAGACTTTTTTAATTTTAGGCTAAAAAAGTCTATTAAATCTAAACAATTATTAAAAATTGTTCCTCATTTTAAATGTTTTATAAATATTTTTGCCAACAAAATTTAAAAATTTCCGACAAAAAAAATCTTTACTTCAAAAAATAGATGAGAAATTATAAAAGTTTATAAATACCTCTTGTTCTTTGCATAAGAGCAACGAATCAAAATAAGGAGTGGTAAAGTCTTCGCGCTGGGCACTTCTCTCTTCTTTTTGGTACCATTCATTAATCGATTGCTGTTCAAATTTGTTTTTGTTAATTAGAAAAGAATAATATTTAATCATGTCATGATTATTTTGATCCTGGTCTTGCTCAATAAGACTAAACATGAAATCAGCAGAATTTGTATTGAAGGAAGGCGACGAGGCCGAGGATGATGAACTGGAACTTGAAAGTGGATAATATTTCGATTTTCTGGCACTTTCAAATGCCTTGTGCAAATACTGATACGCCGACCACATAGCCTGGATCGAGACAGGCTTGAAAATGTGTGTTGTGTGATGTGACTTGAACTTGAATCCTCCATCTCCGTCCAGACTAATTTCACAATTTGCGTAGATTGGCAGAACCAGGCCAACCGAACACGAAAAAGATTTTGTTTCGGCAGAATCTTGCGGAATGAGATCTAAGCCAATTATGACTCTTTCTTCATTTACTTCACCATGTTTGTTAGATGTCTCCACGATGACTAAATATCTATTTTTTTCTTGAACATAGCTGGACAGCTTTACAGCTAGAATTATTGTGTCACAGGGTCGAATCAGAGAGATCATTGACTGCAAGTGAATTAAGATGTCACCGGTGGCTGGACTAGATGGAGAAATGTTTTCCGATTCTGTGCTGACGCTTTGACTTGAGTGAAATTTTGTAGAACGGCGAGGCAGAATCAACGCAGCGTCCTTTACAACAAAGTATTTCTCGGTCAAATGGCGACATATTAGATTGGATTCAGTCCTGGCTGCCTTGGCCGTGTCACATGAATCAAAATAATCCGATTTGGTTTTTAGATTGAGAGATAGTCGATTCTGGAGAGGAGAATTTTTGAAATTTTTCGAGCTTTTCTTCATCGGCATTGTGCTAGAGTTGGATGTACGAGAGAAGTTCTGGGTTGGTGCCCGAGTGTACAAGGCTTTTAGATCATTGAAATTGAACGGAAATTCGTCCAAATGAACCGAACATCGTTTAGTTTCATTTGGTGTTTTTAAATGAAAAGTAAAGGTGGATATCGAAGACATTGATTTGTTTTTGAGCTCGTTCTTGTTCTCCAATTTGTTGGACCTGGCTTTGGACAACGCTTGCGCTGAACTGCACGTGTTGGTCAATTTTTTTTTTGCCAAAGCCAAATCGTCTTTAGCTTTGCTAGTCTCTGGACTACGTTGTACAGTAACTAACGACATTCTATCCGATTCATTAGAATTTCAACAAAAAAATAGCTTTTATTTTTTTCTAAAATTTAATCATCTATAAATCATTTAGATCAAAAATCTAGTCTCGGTTTTATGCAAAAAGTTGTGTTAATAGACTAAGTGCCTTAGCGATAAAAAAATATTATAATTTTTTTGCTTAATTTAAAAAAATTAATAATCTAAAGGTGGTCTTTGTCTCAGTGCATAAAACTTTTTAAATTTGATTTAAGCCATTTTGCTAAATTCAAAAGACTATTCTAATACTAGGCTCATTTTTAAACAAAAGAGCATATAATTTTTTTAATCTTGTCTATATTTAATTTTAATTTTCACCTCATTTGAAGCTTATTGAATTGTTGTTGTGCCTAAGTGTATCCTCCAGCTACTACCAAAGCAAGTTCGATTGTCGACGGTCCTGGCTTAAGAGGCTAGGAGATGAAAAGCATTTTTTAAATAAAAATTTTGACAAATTTCTAGCTTCATAATTTTTGTTTGCCAAAAAATATTAGCAAAAAACAAAAATTGTTAAGTTTATAAAATTTTTTCACAAGTTTAAGGATCCTATAAAAATATCCCTTTTGTATAAACTCAAAATATATCTTTGTCAACTCTTCAATAAATCGACTTTTCAAAGCACATAATATCTGCCCGTCAAATTTACTTGACAAATTGGCAAATTTTACCATTTCCATGTTCTGAAAATGTAAAACACGACAAGAAGCAATTAGGGATTGATGATTGAAAAAAAAGCGCAACAAAATAGCTTTTTCAAGCAGAAAAGTATTCAGTGAACAACTGAAAGTAGTTTTATGGGTTACTTGAAGCTAATGGATATTTTTTTTGTTAAAAAAAAAACTTATAAAAAAAGAATTTCAAATAAATGTTTGGAGAATTACTTTTTTAAAAATTTTATATTAGTCCTTGAGATAAAAGCTTTACTCTAGAATAAACAAACTACAAAATATGAACTAGTTTACTCAACTAAATAATGTACACAGTGAAATTATTTTTGAACAAAAAATGATAAATTACTTTGAGTATATTCATGATAAATAATCTGTATAAATCGAATGCATTTTGACACGATAACTTGATCGAAGTGTAGGAAAATTTGATGCTAGCCAAACAAGTTAGCTCAAGAAGCTGAAGGATATACGACTAGATTGATTTAGACATTTGGCCAATTGAGCTAGGTACGCACAAATAACAAACAATAATTTAAAATGACCTTTTTTGGTCATTGCAAATGGTGAATAATAGGCATTCTATTTGCAAAAATTGCCATAAATAGAAAGATTATTTTATCGTTTGAAAGAGAAAAGATAAAATGTTATGAAAACATAAAGGCAAAGCAAATATGGTAATAAAAATATATATTTACCTAGTCTTAAAAAAGTTATATTCTAATAAAGTTTGCTTGAAATAATGAAAAATTTAACAAAATTAAAAATTAAGCTTTTGCTTGCTTGATTTTGCATCACATGTGGATTCATAGCATTTACTTTAGAAAATATAGTTTTATCTTTGAACAAGTGATATTTAATAATGCAAATTTAAAAGGATCGTTTTGATTTAATGTATTTTAATTGATTTACCTGTGTTGCAAGTTTTTAAACCTTTGACAAATTTTGATAAATTAGCTATTTGTCTCATATTCAGTAAAAACTTTTCCCCAACAATTACACAAATCGAACTGTTTTGTCTTGTTAATAGTTTAATTAATAAATGAGTCTGGAGTCTGTCCTTGTATTTTACAATGAAAAAAAATAAAAAAGCTAATTTTAAACTGTTCTTTATTGATTTGGAAAAATTAATAAAAAAATTAGAAAAAAAACCCTTTTTGAAAAATATCTGAAAATTTTTAAATTTTAATAGATAAAAAAATTACTTATTAATTATTTTTAATAAACTTATTCGAATTAAAACGATTTTAAAAATTACCAATTTTTAATCAAATTAATGACTCTTAAGCTTTAAATTTAAATTGAGTTGGCGCCATAAGTTTTATTAATTTTTCATAATATCTAAAAGCAACAAATAAATTTTGTGTAATCAAATTATTGTAACATATTTAGTTTTCTACATCATTATTGATTATTTAGTTGACAAGCATAATAAAAGAGAAAAAAAAACAATCTAAAAATTAAAAAAATTACATTTGCTCTAATCTTTTTACAAGAATTTGTACCAAATTTTGATTAAAGCAAAATTTTCGGAAAATCTTATTTCTCTTAAATCCAACATTTTTGAGTATGATGCTTATCGATAAAAATTCTTTACTTAAATTTAATATTTAACTAATAATGATTTTCAAACAAGTAAATCGAAAAACAAAATTCATGATGAAAATGATGCAAAAATCATAACTTTAATTTTTCAATATTTTTCAAAAAATTGAAAATTGAATTTTTTTTATTATTTTAATAAATCTGAAAATTTAACTAAGATAAAAAATAAAGGTTGAAAATGAGCCTTTATTAATTTAAAAAAAGATTAAAATTGCTTTTAAAACAACAAACATTAATAAAAATCAAAAAGTTTGAAATAATAATTCTAGCAACCTATCTCATCGGGTTCTTAAAGATTAACCAAATGAGGATAAAGGGCAACTAAAAACTGTATCGAAGTAATATTCTCTTTAAAAATGATAAAACAAATCAATAATTTTACAATAGCTTATACTTTAGGGTCCTAAATAAAAAAATTATAATAAATTTTTTTTTTATAAATTTGAAATTCGCTTAAATGTTTACTTAGTATTTCATAGAAGATTTAAAACGTTGTCAAAATATTTTCGAAGAAATTCTGAAAAAACTTATTCATAGCAAACATTTGCTGGATAACTTCGCTTTGCTAATAGAATAAAGAAACCTTTCCATTTAAAAATAAATTAAATTAAATAAATTTGTTTCCAAGATAGCATAATGATATATATTTTAAAACAACAATAATCGCACTTAATTCAGCTCTCTTTTTCTTCATAAAATGATGTTTAAAGGCGAAAATTTCAGGTCTAAATTTATTTTTTCTTAAATTGAATTTCTAAAAAGAAATAGTTTTTATTCAGACGATGATTCCCTGACAAACATTAAACTTCCGACTAAGAAGTTGTCAAAAGCTAAGGCCTAAAAGAATCATTTAATATTTTAGACCAAAATAAATTAAATAGATCCTGTGATAGATTACGATCTAGGTTTTTTCAGAGGTGAAATTGATTTATTTACACGATACGAGCAATTTGAAAACGATTATATAATTTTAAGCTAAAACTAAAATAAATTTGCTTACCATTTGAGGATATAAAAAAATTGCTTGAGTAATCCCAACTAAAAACCATCTTAGACTTATCACTACCATTTATGGTTATCTTTTAATTCAACAAGAAAACAAAGAACAAAAGCAACTAAATTGCAATAATATTCAATTTATTTTTATTAAGAAAAATATTTCAATTTTTAATTATATATCAATCATAATATATTTATAATTACGCATAAATACATAGAGCGCGCGCACACACACTCACTAACTCACTTTCTCAAACTCGTTCAAAAATTAGAAGACTTAAGTTTAAAAATTTTAAACGATAAAATAATTGCCATATATTACTATACTACTTGAGTTTTCAAATTCAATTTTAGAAATAAAAATAAAACCAATAAGCAAGAATTGGTATAAGCAATTAAATAATGCCTGGTAAATTTGGAATCATTTTCAGTGGACTTTTTTCAATTTACAACCAACGACTCGCTCATTTAAAAATGAGTCATAATTTTTTGGTTTTAGAAAAAAAAAGTTTAATAGCCTTTGGATGAATTTAAACAACGAGCTAACCAAAAAACTAAACATCACCGAAAAAACCGGATTAGGTAATTTAAAAATAATTAAATCTGTAATTAAACCATTAAATATTAAAGCGTCTTGATTTGACTCTTTGACTCAATTTTAAATTAAACTTTGATAATAATGATTATTAAAAAAAATAAAATAATATTTTTGCATTAATCTTAGAATCATCTGCACTAAAAGGCCCGTATAGCCGAATGGTTTGCGTGTTAGTCATGCAAGCAGAGGATCGAGGGTTCAAAACCCGCTGAGGGTGAAAAAATCTTCAAAATATCTTTGCAATACGGGGCGAATGTTTAAACAATATATCATAAATATAGGGGGGCTAGTTTCGACTGGGTAATAATTGGGGTGTAGATGATCAACTCGATGCAGTAGCCTCTATGTCAAATCGGAGCCATTGCTCAAAAAGGTACTTCAAAAAGAGATGAGCGCCTCCCCACTATCCGTTTGGATAGAAAAGGGACATTTATCATTTGCATTAGCCGCACACAAAGTTTTAAAAAAAATTTATTTGACTCTTCAAGTGGCTCACTGATGAAGTCTTGATTTTAGTTATTGACCAAATGGTATGTATGGAATATTATATAATTATTCATTAGGTGCTTGGTCATTTAATCTGCACCACTTCTTGTATTGTCTGTTCCTTTTTTTTGTTTATCTTGTAATGCTAGATTAAATTCCCCAAATTTTTTCTCTCTTTTAAATTTCTTTGCTTAAATTGTTTTAAAATGCAATGTCTATGACCCATACGGGTACAAAGCTTCAGGCAAAATTCAGAGATGAGGCCTGGCTAATGCTGTACTTAATTAATTTAAGCTCAAAATTTATTTTTGTTTTAAAAACTTTCTACAAGAACATGACTATCTTGTTCACCATTAAGGCTATGTGTACATTCTATTTATTACATTCTGCCAAACAATTAAACTCAAAAATCTTTCTTGCAAAAAAGTACTCACTTTTAGTCTTTGTTTAAAATTTTGCTTGTTCTTGCTCAAATGTATAACCTTTGAAGCTTTTCATTTAGTCCAATATATTGTCAGAGTCCTGTTCGAAGTGCCTCATTTAATGTACCTTGTAATTGAGAGGAGATTTTTAAACTTATCTTATATGATATGTACCGAGAACCGAGTATTAATCTTAACAAAAATTTTAAATTTTTATAAAGAAAAATTTTCCATTTAAAGAAACAAATTTATGGTTCACTCCTAAGAGTTGGCTATTTTATAAAATAATAAAATGTTCATCTTTTATTACATTATTTGAAATGAACATTTTAAAATTTGTTTGTTTAACTAAACTATTAATATTTACGAAGAAAATGTAACAAGCACACTTTACCTAAAGTACTTAAGTAAATATTCTTCAGTTGCTTTTTAAATGCTAAAAACAATTAACTAAGATTAAAATCAATTTAAATACGAGTATTTAGAAATAATTAAAATGATCAAACCAAGTTTGATTATTTTATATAGTATTTACTTCAGGAAAATTCTATCTAATCAGTTATTAAATATCGTTTCGGCGGGTTTTAATACCCATAAGTAAATTGAGATTTGAAATTAAAAACTAAATATAAAGAGGACATAAGAGAAGTCTTTTAAAAGATTAATTAGATTTCTCACGTCTTGCTAAACCTAGAATTAACACAAACAGAAATTTTTCTTTTGTTAAATTAGTTCACGAATTGTATTGATAAAACATACTAAGAATACTTAGAATTTAATTTTATGCTTCGGCTAAAAATAAAATTAAAAAATCAATAAAATGTTTTAAATTTATTTTCTTTTGAAATTGGCCTTAATTTTGGTGACAATAATGATCAATTTTTAGGATATTTTTTCTAACTTTTTTTTCCAAGAAGCATTTTTTCTTTTTATTCAAATTATCTGTTCAAACTTGATTACAAAGCTTAAAGTTTAACAATGAAAAAATGAGTAATTCAAATTAAATTAAAAAATTTTGCTTTTAGTTTTGGTATATTAAGGGATTAAAATATAATTTTCGAAACAAAAAATTCTTTATCTAATCTTTTATTTACAAAATTTAGAATTATTTTAAAGAGAAAATTAAATTTATTAGAAATTAATTAAAATTTAATTAAAGAAAATGCCGACTCATCAATGCTTGAATCTGATGTTCCATTTCAGAATAAAGGTTACATTCCTCGAGAATTAACCGCAGAAGAGCGAAAAAAGCTCGAAAACGATAATGAGCTAGTGAGTGAATTCAAGCGAAGAAAATTCGAACAAGAGGCTAAAAAAAATTGGGATTTATTCTATCGCCGAAATAAGACTAATTTTTTTAAAGATAGATACTGGACATTCAGAGAATTTGATGAGTTAAACGAAGATTATAGTTTGATAGGTGAATCGCCAATAAAAAAACTACTCGAAATTGGCTGTGGTGTTGGAAATTTTATGTATCCACTTTTGAATCATAACAAAAGTATTTTTGTCTATGCGTGTGATTTTAGTATCGATGCAATCAATTTGTTAAAATCAAATCCAGAATATGACATAAATCGATGCCATGGATTTGTATGTGATATTACCATGGAAAATAGCTTGAGAGAATGCTTGCCCCAAAATGTAGAAATTGACGCAGTGACTCTAATTTTTGTTCTTTCAGCGATTCATCCTGATAAAATGAAAAAAGCAATTGAGAATATAGCTCAAGTCAGATTTTTAAATCAAAATTTTATTTAGAATTTATTTTAATTTAACATTGTAGGTTCTTAGACCAGGGGGAATAGTGTTTGTTAGAGACTATGGAATGTATGACCATTCGATGATTCGTTTTGACAAGGGGCATAAATTGGACGAAAAATTCTATGTTCGCCAAGATGGTACCAGAACATTTTTCTTCTCGTTAGAAGAAATTGAAAGTTTATTCGCAGACTCGGGTCCAAATGGAAACCTTTTCCATAAATCATCAAATGAGTACGTCTTCCGGGAAACAGTAAATGTAAAGGAGAATCTTAGAGTGCCTCGGGTATTCATTCAGTCAAAATTTGTTCGTTCTAAAATTCCTGTTTAATAGAGCATTTTTCTTTTTTGAATAAAACTATTTTGAATGAATAATTTTTCTCAAAATTATTTCTTTTTGTTTTAGCAATCGATAAAATCTTAATGTTGTTGTTAAGCAATTTAATAATGATGGAGTTTGCCAAATGATTCAAAAAAACAAGAAAAAAATTTATGAATTTTTATTTTTTTTCATTTATCTTTTAAATTCAAGGTAAGAATAATTAAATCGATTTGACGGTTTAAGTTAAGTCTTTATTTTCCAAATCTTCTGAATTAATTAATGTACTTTTTTTTGTTAATTAAAATTTAAATGCAATCATTGCTTTAATAGAATTAGGAAAGATTTCATAATCATTTATTATAAAAAAAATGATAAAATAATATTTTTTTTAAACAAAAATTAGAAAAAATAAACCAAAACCGAAAAATTTTGTTTAACTGTTTTTTTTTAAATAAAATCACGAAAAATAAGATTTTAGTGCCTGTAATCGCGTCAATGTCTTGGTTAATAAATCGTGAGTTTCATTGCCAACTTGGATATTTTATATATAGAATGGTTTCTAAATATAATATACCCGTTTTTGTGTTTTAAAATCGCATTTTTCATTCAAGAAAAGTTAATGAACACCAGCAAATCTAATCACCACTAGACAAGTGGATAAAAGCTAACAAATCTAATTTATCGAATTACTCTGAAGATTACTATGAATTTTTACAAGATGACGATGGACCCATAATTATTTTTAAAAGATTTGGTTATGAAGTTGATAGATTAAGCTTATCTGATTTATGTCAGGGTCTAAAATCAATTATTTGATATCTGAAATCAATTCCAAGATCATTGATAAATTCGATATAACCTCAAAAAATAAATTACTTCACTATCCGATTGGGACTCTGGACAATAGTAGATGACTTTTTGTACTCCAAGCAAAATGAAAACGACTAAGATCGTGGTGTTTTTGTATTATATTCCGAAAATTAGGGAAACTATGGAATCCGAAATTTTGAAAGCTGAGATTAAATAATTCGATTTTTTGTAACAATAACAACTTTTAAATGTTAAGGGTTCTAACCTGAATAACTTTGAAAAATTTCACCTAAAAATAAATCCAATTCTCGATAAAATTTTTAAAATGAGTGAAATTCTTGATACCTGGATGTTTGATATCGTTGGTTTTAGTTAATCTGAATTGGTTCTTTGTCACGAATTATTATTCGGAAATTAGATTGACTACCAAGAGATTGGAAATTAACTAATTAGTTTTTTCTAAATCATTTATACTTTTAATTTAGACTGAGGTAAGGTTTTTTAAAAATATTTGTTTGAAACAAATAAATACTCATTAAAAAGAAAATTTATAATTCTAATTAAATTCTATTTGATTTTTATATGAAGATTTTTAGAATTAAATTATAAAATGTGTAAAATAGCTGTAATTTATTGAAAAAGATTTGATTTCGGAGTACAATTGAAATCTAAATTGTTTAAAAAATAATATTATTGTTTTTTTAATTTTGGTATTTTTAGGGAGACATTCAATATTTGAAAAAAAGCATCATTTAAAATAACTTTCTATTAAAAAATAAATAGAAAAAATCTTTAAAGTTTATCTCTGATTACGAAGCGTTGTTATACTCGAATGATTTTTTCTTTAAATTCAGTTTTAAAATTAGTCATAAGAGAATGTTGAAGAAATTATGTAACGATTTTCTACCAATATTAAATCATTTGTAAATTTTTCATTTAGTTGTTGCATTTTTAATCATCATCAAAAATACCAAAATTTAAACCTTGACGAGTAAAACAAAAATGTATGCTAAAACGTGTCTCTTTTCTATCCTAGCGAATAATAGGGAGAAGCTCATCTCTTTTTCTAGTACCTTTTTAGCAAAGGCTCCGATCTGACATAGAGGTCACTGCATCGGGTAAAACAGCTAACATTTTGTAAATTTTCTTTTGTTTTAATTACTCAAAGTTTAAATCCTGGCTGAAATTCTTAGGTAATTGAGTAAGTAAGCAACATAATTATTTTAGCTTTTGATTTTACTTGTGTCTAATATTTTCAAGATATGATGTAATAAATTTTAAATAGCAATTAGTCAAGTAATTCCTGGCTAAAAGTTTCTGGCAAAATTAATTTAATGAAAATAATGTAATTATTATTTTATTAGAATTAATAACGATTTCGTAATACATAAAAAAATTCATAATCATTTATTATAATAAATAAACAATAACCGAAACATTTTTTAAAACCGTATTTATTTTAAAAATAAAATCACGAAAAATTTAATATTATTGCCTTTACTCGAGTACAAAAGATTAGCAGCGCACAAATGTCTTGGTTTATTAAGCAAATTTTTGAGACAATAACTCAAATCGCGAGTTTCATTGCCAACTTGGATATTTTATATATAGAATGGTTTCTAAATATTATATATCCGTTTTTGTTTTTTATACTCGCATTATTTATTTTGCCACTAGTGATAGTAGCACTCACGTTCGGCGCGTCATTGTATATTTTTATAAACAAACACAAGCAAAATTTACTGGTAAAAGAATTTTATCAAATGCGCTTTTGTTTTTGCTCAATTAAATCACTTTTAATATTATGCACCTTTTTTACTAACCACTTTTTAATTTTTCAATAGTTTTGCTGATGATTCACTAAAATTGCAGGAAATAAAGCTCCAATGATTTATCATTATATTTAAAAGTTTATTATATTTTAATTAAGTTTTATTTCCGACAAAAAATTCTTTTTACACAAAAGTCATCAATCTATCTAAAAAATCTAAAATTTAAAATTCCCATCTTTTAACTGTCTAGAAACGAGAGCATGTCTGTCAGACATTAATGAGATTTCCATGGCAAAAAACTTAGAGCAAGTTTGAATTGCATGATATAAAATTTAGTTTTTCAAAAAACCGATAATTAAAAATTGTGAATGCAGTGTCTAAATATTTTCTTATTAAGAATTTAAAGTTTCAATTAATTTTAACAATTCAGAATTTAAATAATTTGACAATGAAAATTTACGCTTTCTTATTATTATAATGATAATAATAATTATTTTAAAATTTTATTTTAGCTTATAATCAAAATTATGGATTCCGTATTAAAAAAATAATTTTAGCATTAATTATCAACCGGCAGGAACTCATTTCTTTTCGGGCAAATATGAATTTTTTTCTATAATATCAGTTTATTCCAAGTTTCTAAAAAGATCCATTAGTACCCGAATCTCTAATGGAAACAAAAATAATTACAGATTTAGGATTCTAATTGTATTAAATTTTTTCATTATTTTTTAGTTAGCTTCAGCTAAAAATTAGAACTTTTTTATTTCTCACTCAGTGGCGGTGTCAATTTCAACACTATTACCAAATTAAAATTATTTTTTATTCTTGAACCAATTTTTTAGTCAGATGTCCTTGTGATCGCTTTGAAGCTATAATTATCACTTAAGAATCGTGGCTTTTTAGTTGAATTTAATGGCAAAAATTTTGATTCCTAAAATTAGATTCGAGTGAGTTTTTTTCTTGAAAAAATTATTTTGACAAGAATAAAATTGAAGCTTAAGCTTGCGCTTAAAATAGTTCTTAGCTACTCGGAATTTTTTATTTAAATTCCTTTAATTAAATGTTGTATTTTAGAATTTTTTAGACTTTTGCTGATTACTATCCTTCTTTTGAATGTAATGATGCCAAAAAACGACTTAAATAAATTTCCATTTTGCGACTGGATTGCGCAATATTTTTTACCAAATTTACATAGCAATTTGAACGCAAATGGTTACAATGATATGTTTGAATTTTTAAATGAATTTGACCATAGTGCAAAAAATATGAGCTCTTTTTTAGCAGAACATTGTCATTTAAAGTTGAATACCTCTATTTTCGATGATCTGGCTACAGATTTGAGATCTAATCTAAATTTTTGCTTTAAAGTCGAGTCAAATTTTTTTTATATTGAATGGATTTTAAGTTTTTTCAAGCCATTGCTATATACTTTGTTAACACTTTTTCTTTTACCTTCATTAGTTGTTTTTTTGTTGTATGCTTCTTCTTTTTTTTTGTATATTAGCAAGCACTGGAATAAGCTTAAAGTGAGTCACCTTAATGCTTGTATTAATTTAAAACCAATTAAAAAGAAACAACTTAAAATGATTTCATTTTTAGAACGATTACAATTCTCATGATATATGGCAAGCTTCTTTTAAAAGTATATCAGTTTTTTGGGAAACTACTGGTGCAATTTGGCATGGTCATGAAATAGTTGGCCTCGAAAATATTCCAGATAAAGGCCCTGGTCTTCTTGTTTATTATCATGCTGCTATGCCAATTGATTATTATTATGTTCATTCTAAAATTCTATTGTATAAGAACAGAAGAATGAAAGTGATAGCGGACCGATTTTTATTCAAAGTACCAGGTAAGCTTCAATGTAATGGATTGAAAATTAAAAGTTTATAATTATTTAGATTTATTTGTTTAATTATAAATTAGTAGTTTGATTAGTTATTATTTTCTATTAATTAAGGGCTAGCTTCTTTATTAGAAGCCTTTGAAGTTACTCCTGGGTCATTGGAAACATGTGTGAACCTTTTAAAAGATGGCAGCATTTTAAGCATTTCTCCAGGCGGCGTAAGAGAGGCGCTTTTTAGTGATCATAATTATGATATCATTTGGGGATCAAGATGTGGTTTTGCAAAAGTTGCTCATGAAGCCAAAGCGGTAATCCGTTTAGAAAAATATTTTTTTAAATTTATATTTCTGGTAAAAGCCAATCATTCCAATGTTTACCCAAAATTCAAGAGAGGCTCTGAGATCATTACCTTTTTTTAGAAGTAATAAATATTCTAAACTTAAAAATTAAAAATTAATATTTTATTTAAAGAATTTTTTCGATTTTTGTATGAAAAAACTCGTCTCCCGCTTGTACCCATTTATGGAATTTTTCCAGTAAAATTGCGAACTTACATAGGTGAACCAATTCCATACGATGAGTCTCGAACCCCTGAAGAATTGAAACAATTGGTATTATTGATTTAATTTAGAAAAAAATTGAAAAAAAAATTAATACAATTCTTATTTAGACAAAAGAAAGAATTGAAGATTTGATTAAAAAACATCAACGATTACCAGGAAGCATTTTTCAAGCTATTTTAGACCGATTCAGGAGTAAATATGACAAAAAAGAATAACATGTCACTTTATTATTAGCATTTATTTTTAATTTTTTTAAAATAAATCTATTATAATTTTTATTTAATTTTAAATCCCAAATTAAACTTGAAATTGGTGTTTTATTTTATTTAGAAATTATAATCTTTGACGAAAATAAAAACTAAAGCAATCATCAATTTAAAATTAAATTCTCCTATTCTCCTCCTAACTCGACTTGATTGTCTTCTAGATCAACTCTTTCGAGGTTCTTTCGATTGACGAAATCGCAGAATCCTAAATCAATTGGAAAAGAGAAAAAAAACTTACTTGAATAATAATTATTGAAATTAAAAGAAAGTAAAAATATTAACATTTTAAATTAAAATTGTCAGATATGGTTCTTCTTTTGTCTAAATTTTTTTTTGTATTTTTTTTTTTTTAAATCACCTAAAGGGGGTTATGTCAAAAACATACATGCGAAAAAACAACACCGGGTGTAACCTTGTTTTGAATGTAATAATGCCAAAAAACGACTTGAATAAATTCCCATTTTGCGACTCAGAGCCAATTATAAAAGTTAAAATAATCAATAAATTATAGGTTAAACTTTTATTTGTAGTCAAAATATTTGGTCGATTCTTAAAAAATAAAAAATTTTCACAATAAAAATTTCATTAATTGATGTTATTTTGAAATATAAATTTTTTAAAATTTAAAAAAAATGTTTTTTTCTTTTTAATTCAAAAATTATATATTTTTTATTAATTTAAATATTATTTTATTCCAAAACTTCAAAAACAGTCACCCAATTTCCCCGATTTTTTTTAGTCACCTCTTTACCTCCGGCAGTTAATTGTGTGAGGTACAAAAGGGTTTAAGCGGTTAACCCGATTGCACCTAAAATTGTATATAATTATTCCGAAATTTAACCCTAAATGAAGTTAGTAAGTTTTTATGATTCGATTTCAATCTATAACAATTAGTAAAAAGTTAAAAAGAAAAAAAACAAGAGTGAGTTTAAAAGAAGATTTAATAAAAGAGGAAAGTAACATATGCAAATAAACTTCTTTTGTTTTTTGAAAGGTGCTGGACGTCCAACATCAGTTGATTTTAGTCAAATCAAATGATTAATCAGAGTCTGTTTTGGAATGCTGTAAAAAAGTCAAAATAAATTCAAATAAACACTTTTTTTTTATAAGAGAAAATTTCAAGAGAGCGAGAGAGAGAAAATGTATTTTTAATAACACTCAAACAGAATTTTCTTTTATACATTAAGGAGGTATAGACAATGAAAATATTTAAAGTAAAAATCCTTTCTGTACTTTTTGTTCTTAATGGTAATAAAAAAACCTTGTATTAATCAATATTTTAAATATAATTTTTAAATATAAATTTTAAATATAAATTTTAAATATAAATTTTAAATATAAATTTTAAATATAAATTTTAAATATAAATTTTAAATTTAACTAATATTTTTCTTACCTTCAGCATACCCGAATCCCTAAACCAGGGCTCCGCCCGGGACCCCGTTTAAGTTTTAATAAAATGATTAAAATTACCATTAAAGTACAGAAAGTACATAAAGGAACAGGGCCAAATAAAATAATATTTTGAAAAAGTACAAAAAGTACAAAAAGTACAGAAAGGAAAATGATTTTTTAAAAGCTTGATTTCATTGTCTATCCATGACATTAAGTACTAAAAGGGCCTAAAATATCCCGTTCTCAGCCAAACCCATATCGTTCAATTTTTTTACAAAAAAAAATTGGTAATCAAATTTTATTAATTATTACATTTTTTTGATTTTAATTTTGATGGGAAAAATAATCGTCAAAAACAATTAAGTTTATTGAACAATAAGCAAAATAATTACCAAAAAGGGGCAAAAAAAAACCCTCAGAGTTTTAAGTGATAATTGAAAAAATAGCGCCGCTGAATATTTATAGTCCGATAAGGTTAAATGAGTAAAATAGAATAAAATTTGGAGTTATTGAGTGATTTTTTTGACTAATCGGGTAAAATCTGTTTAGCCCTTTAAGGCCTAAAAATTAACCCCATTGTATAAATTATAAAGAGCATATACTAAAATTCTAACTTTAAAGAACTTTTAAATCGCTCTTGCCAAATTACTAATTCGAGACTTTTTCACCTCATTAGACGTAATTAGACGTATTTTGCTAATTAAACTTTAAGAGAAAAAAAAATTAAATTTTTTTAAAAATATACATATATCACACATATCATTCAATTCCTCTGTTGGAGTTCTTCATGTAAACATATTTTTTTTAGAAAATATCTTTCAAAATGAAGGAGATAAAGCAGTTTTTAAAATTTGGTCACCATATTAACACATAACCTCTTTAGACGTCGTTACCAAACTTGATTTTTTTTTTCGATTTCTTAAAAATAACATAATAATTATATTCCTTAGGGGAGTGTCATTATGACTGAATATTTAAAAGAACTATCAAAATCTTGATGATGCGAATATATAGGATCACTTTTGGTGTCAATCAAATATGATTTTTTTTCTGAAATAATTGAATAAAAAGAATAATTTATTTAAATTTTTTTATTTCTCATAAAAAATTAGAGACATAAATTAGTTTCAAAGAATCAATTTCTTTTTTGGAGAAAAAGTTGATTATTAAAACATTTGTAAATTTTTGTACAAGAATATAGATATAAAAATTATCTCAATAATAAATGATAATCTAATAGTTAGTTTTGAGTTTTTTTCCTTTTTTGTCATTTATTTTTAAAAAATTTGCTCTTCCATTTTTGCTATAATAAGAAAAAAATCAAATTCTCATTAACATTTGACTGAAAGGAAAGACTTAGCTTCATTTAAACCTATCTAGGTTATTCCCGAACTACATTTTGAATAAAAAAAAATATAGTTATGACAACTTTAAAAATAACTATTTTTAAGTTGTCAAAACATTTTTCTATAATAATAAAGTTAGTATTAATGACTATCTTTTTTTATATCTGTGAGAATTCCTATAGAATGCAAAATACTTAAAGATGTGGAAATTAAATTATCGAAAAAGATCATGTTTTCTCAAGTCATCAAAAAAATATTTTTATAAAATCACTAGCACTGGAAAAGAAAAGAATCTGATTTTGGTCGGTTTATTTTTTTTATTTTCTTCAAATGATTCAAAATATATGCTTAACAATGACTTGATAGTCAATCAAAGCATAAAACAAAAAATATAGGCAAATTTCCAAAATTTATTATGTAATACATTTTGAATCAATTATATGCATAATTAAACATTCTTGAACACAAACACATTTTTGAATCAATTCAAATCTTGAGAAGCTTAGAGCAAGTTCGTGAATTTATTTTCACTAAGCTCATTATGAAAAATTTTAATTTCTTTTTAAATGTGGACAGAAAACAACTTAAGATTATATTTAAATTTTCAATTTTTAGTCACAATAATGTTGTCTAATTTAATTAAAGCAAGAACAATTTTAGCATTTCTTTCAGAATTATTTCTTTTCTTTAAACTTTCGATTTTGTCTTGATTCATTCAAGCTTCAAAATACAGCGAATTTTTAATTTTTAATTTTTCAAAAATTTGGTATATTGTAGCTAAGAAAAGCATAGAGTTAATTAAATCGTTAAACAATTTAATAGAGGGCCTAGAAAGCCACATTTTTATATTGCCTTTTGAATGCAATCTTTAATTTTGAATACTTTTCGAGTATTTAAATCAGGTTTCCCTCTGAATCAAAATTAAATGCTTTCTATCAAATTCGATGAGCCAAAAGTTTTTAAGCTTTTTTTATATTTTTTATTTAGAGGTTTTTTATCAATTTAGAAAATTTTACATTTTTTTAATGCAAAATTCTACGCAAAACATCCCTCCATTTTCATTCTGTGAGCGGTTAGCACAATTTTTTTTGCCAACTTTTTATTCCAATCTGCAAGCAAATGGCTTCACTGATTTATACGATTTTTTATTTAATTTTAACCAAAATCAATCAGATATAAATGAAAAACTTAGCGCTCAATATGCTGATTCTATCAAATTGAATAATTCCTTGATAAATGACTTTACTCAGGACTTAAAATACAGTTATAAATTATGTCTCAAAATAGAATCAAGTTTATTCTATCTTGAGTGGATATTTAAATTGTATTTACCATTATTCTATGGATCATTGATTTTTATAGTTTCGCCTTTATTAATTTTTATTTCTCTTTATGGTTCTTCGTTTTTTTTGTATTTATCCAAACATTGGAGCAAGCTAAAAGTAAGTGATTTATTTCTTTTATCATTGATGTAAAAAATGAATATCTGATTATCCAAGAGTGACTATGAAGCGCACGACATTTGGCAAGCTTCAATAAAATGCGTTTTAATTTTTTGTGAATCTCTTGGAGCAATACTTCACGGACACGAGCTAATAGGCTTAGAAAATATTCCAGATGAAGGTCCAGGCTTACTAATTTATTATCATGGTTTGTTACCTGTTGATTATTACTATGTTCACGCTAAGGTGAATCTTTACAAAAACAGGCAAATGAAAATAGTAGCTGATAGATTCCTATTCAAACTTCCAGGTACACATTTTTTTCCAATCAGGCTATCTATTAAGCAATTTTGGCTTAAAACTGATTTTAGAAAATTTTTTAAATAAGGATTTGGTTCGCTTCTTGAGGCCTTAGAGGTGACCCCAGGTTCGGTGGAGAGCTGCACGAATATTCTAAAAGAAGGAAACCTAATGAGTATTTCCCCTGGTGGTGTAAAAGAGGCACTTTATAGTGATCAAAATTATCAGATTATATGGGGATCAAGATGTGGCTTTGCAAAAGTGGCTCAAGCAGCTAAGGCGGTAAACCTTATTTAAAAAGATAAAACATGAATTATTTTGTAATGTGTAGCCAATTATTCCAATGTTTACCGAAAATTCTCGAGAAGCATTTAGATGTTTTCCTTATTTTGAAAGTAATACTTAACCTAAAATTTTTAGTTTAAAATTTAAAATATTAAATAAAGAATTTGTGCATAAATTATACGAAAAAACTCGCCTTCCTTTGATTCCCATTTATGGCATTTTCCCAGTAAAATTGCGAACTTACATAGGTGAACCAATTCCATACGATGAGTCTCGAACCCCTGAAGAATTGAAACAATTGGTATTATTGATTTAATTTAGAAAAAAATTGAAAAAAAAAATTAATACAATTCTTAATTAGACAAAAGAAAAAATTGAAGATTTGATTAAAAAGCATCAGCGCTTACCGGGAAGCAGGTTACAGGCAATCTTAGATCGATTTAGAGTGAAACGACAAAAAATGGATTAATGGTATCCTATTGTTTTTTGTTGTTATTTATAAAATTACTCGATTTTAGATTTTTTTATTTTTATTCTTAACAAAAAAACAAACACTGAATAAAAGAACCATTTCCACATTATTTTGTCCTTTAAATTCCAATTTTATCAAGTTAAATTATTGATTATATGATTTTGATTTTTAACTGTCCCACACATAAAAATAAATGTATACTTCATACCTATTAAAATATTTCTACTAAGAGTATAGAATCTTGATGGGACAACCATATGTCATTTATTAAGTTACAGAATGTATGCATATGAATGTATGTCAAAATGTATGCAGATGATACAAAAATATTCTCGCAAACGGTATCAGAAATAAGCGCAGTGAAACTACAATCAGATTTAGATTTAATTTTCAAGTTGACTCAAGATTGGCTTCTTCTCTTCAACACATCAAAATGTGTGGTTATGCATTACGGTCATAAAAACAAAGAATTCACTTATTTTATTAATGGTAAACAGTTATCAATGTCTGAAACCGAAAGAGATCTTGGAGTTATCTTCAACACAAATCTCAAATGGAAAAATCAAGTAATAGAGGCTACAAACAAAGCAAATCAAATGTTGGGTCGCATCAGGAAATCATTCGCTCGTTTTGATTGTAAGTTATTTAGATCATTGTATTTAACTTTTGTTCGTCCTCTTTTGGAATTTGCTGTGCCTGTATGGTCTCCATTTCTTAAGTCGGATTGTGAGAATCTTGAGAGGATTCAACGCAGAGCTACGAAATTTGTTTCTTCAATTAGAAACAAACCGTATGAAAGAAGATTGAAGGCTTTGAACATTCCAAATCTGCTGGAAAAAAGAAAAAGAGGTGATCTAATTCAATTATACAAGTTCATGCATGGAATAGAAATGGTTGAAAAAAGCAACAATTTTAATGTCACCAAAATCCATGGAAGAGGTCACTGCTTCAAATATCACAAAGAAATTTCGAGGCTCCAACATAGAGATAACTTTTTTTTCAACAGAACCTTTAACATATGGAACTCACTGCCAAATCAATTAGTTGAAGCCCCCAATGTTAACAGCTTTAAAGCAGGCATTGATTGCTGGATGAGCAGCAATCAATCACATCAGCTTTCATAGTGTGCCTTATCAGTACACTCGCTGGCTAGCCAGCTCCAGTCAAAACTACTACTACTACTACTAGAATGACAAACCATTTATTAAGCACCAATACGATCACAGTTGTGCATCGCTTTTTGCTTTTTACAAAAATTTATGTAAATATACAAAAGTAAAAACGATTGATTTATCAGATTTTACGTAAATTGTTGTAAAAAACAAAAAATTCCGACAAATTTAGGAGCTTTCGCGTCTATTTTGTTTCTTAGGGGTTTAATAATTTTTTTTTAAATAGAAAAATATTAATGAATAAATCAAAACGAATCTATTATATTAACATTTCTGATTTTACTTACTCGAAAAACGTCAAAGCTCTTAAATTTTTTGGAATTTTTTGTTTTTTACAACAATTTACGAAAATGCTGAAAATTTTACTAATTATACGTAGAATCTCGTAAATTCATGTTCTTTTTTACTTTTAGAAATTAACTTTATTTTACAAAAATTGCTGTAAAAAACAAAAATCAGAACATAACTGTAGATTAAATTTAGTTCGTTAGCTTACCAAAACACGAATTGAAAAGATCACGCTAAAACATGTCTATTTAGACTTCAAAAGGTGTAGAAATGGCAAAAAATTCAGTTCATCATGATAAAATTTTCTATTCATTAAATTTTTTCTATTACTAACTATATTTTTATAAAATTATATCAATCAAGGGATTAATGACAGTCATGGCATGACCGTGTATAATCCATATTTATAATTCAAGTACGAATTTTTTTTTAAGTTACTTAAAGTCAGACAACTCAGTTGGCAAGCTTTGATTAACTTTCCAAAAACTTGTAAAAAAATTGGCATCGTAAATTAAATAAAAATAAAATAAATTCTGAAACGTCGATTTTTTGTCTAATTTTATTTTACTTATTAAAATTTAGATTTTACTTATTTATTTTTTTATAAATGTATCTATTACACGTAGGCAAAAGAAGATTTATCTCTAAGGGGCTTTAGAATAAGAACGAGAAGAGATCATTTTTCAACAGCAAATGAAGTTTTGGTAAAATAATAATTTTTATTTTGTTAAAAATTTAGATTTTAAAACCTTTTTTTCCCTGACAACAATTGTTTTTGTTTGATATTCAATCAATCGTTTATGTAAAATCTTAACATGAATATTTATCTTTAAAAATTATTTTTCGTACAAAACAAATTTAATGATATTCTTTTTTTATCAATACTAAATAATTGAATAAAATAAAACAAAAATGTAAAAATGAAAACATTTGTTTGAATTTATTTTATTAAAAAAATCAGCTTAAGCGAATTTAAGAGTCAAATGTGATTTTATAAGCATTTATATTCAGCTAAAACTAAGAATAAAATACAAAGCAAAAATACACAAATTTAAAAAGATTGATTTTTGAAAATTTAGATAAGAATTGGAATTATTTTTAGAACAATAAACATGGGCATCCTATTTAATTTTTTTTATTAATTCCAATTACATTCTATTTTAAATAATACTTTAAGTTGAGAACAAACAAAGTAAGTTAGGTTTCTTTCTGCTAGTTGTTGAATCTCATTTGTGTGCACACCATTAACATTTATCCAAGGTACATAATTTAATTTTGGATTAAGTTTGTTTGTTTTTTCTCCAGCTTCATGTAACAATTGATTTCCTCTGACATCATTAGCACATTTTTTTAATCCCTCGTAGTCTATGGAATGTTTTTTCGCACAGAGAAGAGCAGAAGTCTCAAAACTTATCATCAAGTTTTCCATTGTGCATGCCAAAAATGGAAAATGATCTTCAAATTTAGGCTTTTGATCAATTAGACAATTCTAAATTTTAATAATTAGTTTTATTTCGATGCTTTCAGAAAAATATACATGAATTGTGTTTCCGTAGCATTCTTGAGCACCATGTTGGCAATCAAAATTCCACATTTTATTATTACCATCCCAAGTGTACTTTTAAAAAAAATGTAATTTTTTAGAAATTTTCTTAAATTTTAGCCTTACAGAAGCCTTTCCAAAAGAGACTAAAGTTATGTTTACATTTCTAAAAATCTTGGATTTTAGATTTCTGATTTGTTTTAAAAAATCTGCACTATCGGGACATCTAGTCTCATAAAATACATCAATATTTAAAACTTTATCCAAATAACTGGTCTTTGAGTTTAAGTTTAAAGAACTAACCAAGTAAATAATTAAAACAATAGAAATTAATGATAATAAAATTTTTTTAATAATTTTCATCTTTAATTCATTTTCATTTTTCATACTTTAAGCTTTATTTCTCTTCTATATTTCTAAACTTAGTTTAATTTTGGCCAACTTTGGTAACTTGTTTTCCATTTAGTCAAAAATATTTTTTTTCAATTAAAAAAAAAATTTATTTATGCATAATTAAAAAATTTTGCTTACGTTTGCTTTTCCGAATGGCACAAGCAAAAAATCAATATAAGATGAAAATTTCTTATTTGCATCAATGATTTGGTTTAATAAAAAACGCTGACTATCTGGACATCTTGTTTCATAATAAACATCAATTTGTAAAAATTTTCTTTTATAAGATGGCAAATTTAATCCATGAATGTGAATTTGCCCAATGGCAATTAAAAATATAATTGATCTCTTTAAGATATCCATTTTTGAAATTTGAAATAAATTTTTTAAACTTAAAATTTATAGTCTTATTTAAAGTGTTAAAAATTTATCTAATCTTGATATTTAGTTATATAACAAAACGAATTTTAAGTAAGACAATTTTTTTTAAATCAAGAATTTAAATTGCCTTATTTAATGAAAGATAAGACATTTTTCAAAGCTGAAAGCTTTATTTGGTACATTTGAGATTTTATATGAAGAGAATTAAAATAATTTTTTGATTATTTTAAAATATTTTGGTAATTTTTTTAATTGGAAATTTAATATTCAAACTATATTTATTTAATCATATAATTTTTTATGATTTTTTATCATATATTCTTGGTATATGATATAAAAAATCTATCTGATAAGTAAGACTATCTGATAAGATTACAAAAAAAATTCTGAAAATTTAATTTTCAATTAAAATCATTAAAAAAAAATTTTTTATTCTTTTTTCAAAAATGAAGTCCCAAGAAAAGCTTATTAAAAAAACAATATCTTTTATAGAACATGAACCATCCCTGAATTTTATTCTTTTTTTTGTTAACTATATTCAAATTTTTAAATTGAACAACCCTTGTGTTTAAAAATGAAATCGGAAAAAATTTTGATCATTTAATTTTTTACCAAATTTTGATATTTTACCTAAAAAATTCACTCACTAGCCGTCATACTTTTTTATTTTAATTTGAGGATTAAGATTTTATTTTATATAAAGAAAACTCATTTTAAAAAATTAAATTTGGGGTTATTTCTGGTCCTCTAGACCAAAACTGATAAGTATTTTCTTTCAATATTTTTTTTTGATGATTTTTTTTTTTAATGGAAAGATTAAAATATTTTCTTTAAAACATTTTACAAAATTGTTGAGTTTTTTCACTCAAAACACAACTCAGACTTAGAATTTTCTAAAAAACCTAGTTAAAAATTTTCTGAGTGTTAATTAATAAAATTTTTAAATAAATCAAACTTTATTGTTTAATAAAATTTGGACAAAAACTTGAAAAAAATTTTCATAATCGAATTCTTAATTAAAATAAAGAATAAACAATCAAAAAAATGTACTATAAATAATTTCGAAATTTTTTTAAAAATTGAAAAATTTAGTTAAATAAGTCGTGTCCGATCATTAGTGCCATCTTGGTCATCATCGATATCATTCATTGTTCTGATATTGTCATATTCAGTCATAATAACACCTCTTGGTGTATTTTTCATAGTTAAATAAACAAAAAATCCAGTCATAGCCATCAAAGCGGCAGGGATTAAAAGCAATAGAACAAAAACTTTAAGTAAAATTTAAAAAAAATACTTTTGATAAGAAAAAATTACTGAAGCTTTGTCCCAAATTTTGTTTTGATACTTCAAAAGTAAGCATATTGATCACATTTTCAAGACTTCCATTATTATATGCCGCCTGAACACCCAATATAAAACACATCAATGGATACACATCCACATTGTTAAACACTTCAGCCTCATAATTCTTTTTAAAAGCAGGTCCACTAGCTAAAAATATTGGAAACATTGATGTTTCATTGTTATAGTATCCATGATCACCATCTATAATAACTAAATTAAACAAAACAAATTTATGAGTATAAAATAACTTGTTAAATTCCAATCAATTGGGATTTTATTTTGATAAATTGCATAGCCCAAATGTGCCACGATAACAATATCTCCGATCCGAGAGTTTGCTTTATATCTCAATTTATCTGGAATTTCATTTTTCCTGTAAACATCCACATTTCTTATTTTTTTTAGTTCTTCAACTATAAAATTTGTATTCGAATCTTTTGAAAATTTTTACTAGGATAAATTTTTAATCTAATAGTCATTATTAAAATGACTATCAATTGAAGGTAATATACCATTTTTTACAAAAATACTGTAACAAGCTCTTGAACCATATGCGTCAAATAAACTTGTATTGACATGTTCATCTAGGAATATCACTGTTTTTTCGGATATGGACTCCATGCCGTGATCCGATGTTATAATCATGTTAACTTTGTCAAATAAATGATGAGATTTTAATTGATCGATTAAATAGCCTAAATCTTCATCTAATTCTTTGAGTTTTGTGGCCATTTGTTTTGAATAGGGTCCATATAAATGACCAGTATGATCTAATATTTAAAAAAAATTAAATTAGATTGGACTTTAATTTTTTTTATATAACCTGGCTCATCAAAGTACATTGCACCAAAATTAATTGGATTTTTTTCAGCAGTAAACAAAGCAACAAATTCATCAATAAGTTTTCTATTAGGCTTTGTGTGATTATAATCAATGCTAATTATTTTATGATCATTAAATACAATATTTGATCCAAGCCATTCGGCAGCACTTTGCCTGCCGTCACCAGCTTTTTGATTTGTTGTCCATATGGGCTCAACAAGCTTATTTTGGCCAAACCATTCAATGGTAAACGCGTCTCGATGGGTGTAATTAAAAGTTTTATTTAATACAGGGTCGAACATCATATTTTGTGTTATTCCGTGCGACTCTTCATAGTGACCAGTGACTAGGGTCCAATGGTTGGGGAACGTGACAGTAGAAAAAGCATTTTTTATATACTTGGCATGAGTTCCATTTTTTTTTATAGAATCAAAATTAGTGAGGTTATGTTTTAATAAATAGTCCCATCGAAACCCGTCAAAGGATATGAGCAAGACCATCGGTTTGTCAGAGTGCTTGTGAGCTTTGACAATTTCAACACTTACCAGGAGAAGAAATAGCCTATGCAACTTTATCATTGTTATGAACATGTATTTTGAGATGCCTTATTTAGGTATGCAAAATATTTAAATAAATTTCAAGCTCAATTGGATATAAAGTGTAAAAATATTGAATAATTTTTTATAAATATATGTTAATATAAAATTAAGAAATTAGTTAGTCATATACTATTTGAAATAGCAAGCAAAATAAAATGTTGTTTAGAAAAACTTTGATTTGGTTAAGAAGTACACGGAAAAGGTAGAAAGTTGAAGAAATATTAAATAAACTAAAAAAATTGTTAAATTAAATTAGAAAAATTAAAAAAAAAAAATAGTTTTTATTTGTAGTAAAGTAATAATGATTTGTTAATTTTACTATAAATCTTTTAAAAAATTACCTTATTTACCTTTAAAAAATAAAATTATTTTTTTGTTTTTTGGGGTAAATTGGAAAATATAAAATTCTTATGGATATTATTAATTTTGTTTAACGAAAATAATTTCCAGTAATTTTTTGGAGCAGTCTATTTTGTTCGGATAATTTATTTTCGACTACAAGACACTATGCAATGATTTAAAAAAAATCGGAATCATAAGTTTTTGGATTCAGTTCTTAATTTAAAAAAGTTTCTAATCTGAAATTTAGTTAACAATATATCTTTGAATTTTTTTCAAAGCTAATGGATATGTATGAGGTATGTGACATGGACATGGTGAAAGAGAATATTTATTATTTTATTTATTTATTTGTTTATCTATATTGAGCAAAAGATACTTCAGATTAAAATAAAAAAAAAATTTAAAGTTTTGCTGATTTTATATTAAATTTGAGATGCTGATAAAAGAAGCTATTGCGCCTCTGTCTATCAACGTTTGCAATTGAATTTTGATTTTGTGCAGAGTTCATGCTTGTCAAGCTTGGTTGGTTAAAGCCTACGCAACTAAATTTCTTATTATGCATTGTTTTCGCTTCAGTTATTTTTTTACAAAATCCGGGATAATTGTAAATTATGTTAGGTTGAAGACCCACAATTTTTCTCACCGCTAATTTTTATAAACTCGTAGCTAATATTAATAAAAACAGCGCTATTAAACTAATAAAAACTACGTTTTATTAAGAAGAAATGTAATTTATAAAAGATAAGTCAAATTTAATAAATAAATATCTAATTTTCTTAATTAAAAAAAAATATTATTATTCTTTTGAGTTGCATCTAGATCAAAAAAATATCTTAAAGCCAATTTTAATTTTTTATTCTATTAAATTTTTATTTTAGATATATTTTTAATTAATTAAGATTATTTTTTTTAACTAGAGGTAAGCTTATTAATTTAGAGTAAATTTTTTTAGTAATAGCGGTATCAAAAATTTTTTGCCTAAATTGAATTAGGTCTTCAATAGCTGTTCTCTTCTCGCGTTTTTTCTATCTTTCGGTCATTGTTCTCTAATTTCATTATACCTAAATCAGCTATTCTTTTATTTATTTATTTATTTCAATGAACACCTTAAAGGCGATGTAAAAAAAAAAGTTTTAAAAAAACAAAATGTAAAATATAAGTCAAAGTTTAAGTGTTTTCTAAAAAATTGAATAAAATTTTTAATTTTTAATGTTGATTTTTTTTAATTTCAATAATTATTATTCATTTTTTCAATTTTTTTTAATTTTGCGAAGAAATCAACCATCAAATCGACTAAGGAGCTTAGAAGTACATTTCAACAGCGATGGAGACTTTTATTAAGGAAAGAAAGCCAATTTTCTTTTCAGAAGTTTATTTTCCATCTTTTCTAGTCCAAGTGCGAGTAGCAGATTTGTCGTTTAACCAAGATCAAATGCTAAATAGGTTGAAAATAAAAAATTTAAAGAGTTTGGTTAACTGCAAAAATCATAAAGCTAAGTCTTAATAATTGACAAACTTTCAATTTATTCTGGATCTCTTCTTCATAAATTGTTATTAGATTTTTTTCTTTTAACTTACATTTTTTGTTAGTTATGATAGAATAGAGTCTGGGTTTTAAGAAATAATGTATTTACAAGGTCTTAGATTAATTAATTTCTAATGATTTCATATTCCGCTACAAAAAATGAAATAACTAAACTTTTGTTCAACATTTTTTAGACATCATCCGTTAAGCCAATTTTTCTTATTCATTAAGGTACTTCTAATTTATATTATCTTCAATATTTCCAACCTTTTTAAAAGTGAAAAAAAGAACAGATCGTCAGCAAACACTAGGGAATAATTAACATTTTTATTTTCATTTTGGAAATATCATTAATGCAAATTACAAAAAGAATATGACTTAAGACCGATCCCTATGAATCCCTCTCGCACTTATAAAATGAAATTTCATCGATTGTAAAAATAAAGCTTCTATTCATTTGAAAATTTTGACAACAGTGGGTAATATAACTAGCTAAATTAAGTTTAATCATTTTATATAATAACCCACTACGCCACAGTTTTTTAAAGACGCATTATCAAAAAAAAACTCACAAATATTTTTTTCTATTTAATGTTTCAAAATTATTTTGGGTAATGACAATTATCTTTTATCTTTTTTTAGCTCTAAATCCAGATTGCTATTTTATTTGAGTTCTCAACTAAGAATTTGTTTAAGCTGCTTAGTACTATTCTTTCTAATAGCTTTTGTAATCAACTAGTGACTCAAGTCGGTCTATTTTTTTTATAGATATGTATCATTTTTTACTTCATTTAATTGCGAAGTTAAAATGATTATTTTCAAAAACCAAGATAAAAGAATTATTTTCAATCAATAAATTTAAAATATTCAAAATTAAATTTTTAAATCTTTGAACGAATAAATTAAAAATAAATTATGAATTCTATCAAAACTTGGCGATGCTTTTTTGCTCAAATTTTAAATTTCAAATTTCAATTCTTTTAGTGGACACATTTATCCATTAAATATCCTTGCTTTAAATTTTCGATTGAATTTCCTTATTCTGTTTTAAAACTCTTATCAAAGCATTATCATTCGAATTTTTAAAAATATTTTCAAATTATTCCCGAATTAATTTGCTTAATCACTTTCTGCTTCGATTATTTTTTTCTCAATCATCATTTTTAATTTTCCCATTTGATTATTTAATAAGCTACCAAAACGGAAAAGAAAACGTCACTTTATTACCAAAACAACAACAAGTACTTTACGCTACTTATTAATTTAACTAAGTCATTTGGTAGTTCCAGTGGAACAAATATTGGTGATTAGTTTTTTTACCTTTTTTATATATTTTACTTTTTTTTTTTCTCTTTTTTTTATATTTTCTCTTTCTCCTTCAATGGAGGTTAATTTAACAATAAATAAATAAATAAATAAATTACCAAAAGAATCTAAAAATTGTTCCCATTAATTATTTTTGATAAGTACAGTTTCCTCTTTAACCAATTTTATAACTTCGTTAACTTCGGCCTTGAAATTTTTTTGTTCAACATTCAAAAAAGCAGCCCATGTTTTAACAAAAATGTAATTTTTTATTTATTTATTTCATGAAACGCCTTGGAGGCGATGTAAAGTTATAATATATATTAAAAATAAAGACAAAAATTAGATAGTTTCTAAGTAAATATATAAGAAAATTGTTTTTTTTTTTTTATTCAACAAAATTTCTATTCATTTTTATAGTCTTTTCATTTTTTAATTAAAAATAAAATAAAAATAAAGCAACACAAAATGCGATAAACTCATTGAATTTTCTTACATTATTTTTATTAAAATGTTTAAAGAATTCAATGCTTAGTTTTAAATCAGACGCAAAATAATTACTTTTAAAAATGCATTCAACTTTAATAGTAATTATTGTGCAATGATTGCACGTGCTTGTTGTGACTCATTTTCCACATAAACAGCGCCTCTTATTGATATACTTGCTTGATAAAAATATTCACAAGCTTCGAGTTTTTGTTTCAAAATTCTTAAGATGGAAAATTATTGAACTACTTCATAATGATAATCAAATTTCAAATATTTTTTTTTTAATTTCAAAATAATTCAAAATAATTCAGTTTATTAATTATGGATGTTCACAATTTTTTATGAATAGTTGAAAAATAAAGTTTGATATTCTGGTCCAGATAATATAAGTTACTAGTTTGTGTCAAAGGTAAACTAAAAGCAACTCGGCTTCTAAAGAAGATGATAAATCAAATCCAAAAATTATCGCCTTTATCATTTACTTTTATACCATGTAAAATTTGAAAAAATACACTAAAGTTTGTTTAAAAAGTTAAATCTTAACTTTATCATTGCTAAATTCTTTTGACTCACAAATCAATTTTTGAATGTGCCGGGATGAGGAATATTTTTTAAAAGATTTAATTTTATCAATTATTAGAAGAAAAAGATGGATTGGTCAAAGTTAAATCATGTACTACTAATTTCTTAGAAACACTTACAGCTGCAAAGATTTCTTACAAAGAAGACTTCTATGGTAGCTAAATGCGCAGAAATCTAGAAACATGCACTAACTTGAATCGAGTTTAAATCATTTTTTGAGATAAATTAACTTTTATTATTTTAATTGTTTTAGGTCAGAAGAATCGGTCATATAAAATGCTCAGAACATTGACATAAATGATATTGAACCAGGCAAATTGATCAAAAAAAAGTTTTACAATTGCCTTAAAAAATATTTCCTAATTCAATTTTTTTTAACAATAAAGATATAGAAATAAAAAAATATTTCTCAGAATCTATTAATGTAAAATTAATACAAATTTTCCATTTTTTTTGAGGTAATATATTTTATTAAAATTTATCGAAAATTTTGTGAGCAAATTAACTTACTTAGAATTTAATATTTAATTTTTAAATTAAGAAATAAAAGGATTAAAATTTATTTGTTTTCCTTTAATCTGAAAAATGAAAAACTTTAAAATACAGGATTATGGTTAAATCCGTAATTTTAATAATCAGGCAAAATCTTCTGATCTCGATGATGCCGGATGTAGAATGCTATTACATACGTTTTAATTTTAGCGATATGTTTTGCTTTTTATGAGGGCTAGTAAGTTAAGAATTTTTAATTAATTAATGCTATTTAGATTTAAAAAAATTATAATTAAAATATTTATTAAATAATAATTTACTTTAATTTTTAATTTTTTTTGACAAAAATGACATTATTAATAAAACCAATTAATAAACATTTAACATTCTCTCAATCAAATCCTTTTCCTGAAATAAAAATATTTAATGCTTTAAGTTTTTGTAAATTTTAATTTAAAATAAAAGTAGCTTTAAAAATATTGAATTGAATTTTCAACTAATTTTACCTTAGAAAATAAATTATAAAAATCGCTATAGCCCATCGGAAGTTGACTATGTAAATTAAGATTTAACCGCTTATAAAAATAGATTAAGTTTTGAAATTTTAGAAAATTAGCAGGAAATTTATTACATTAATCACATTTTCAATGTGCTGTTTTTTATCTTCTTCATCGAATTGAGGCTTAACGTTTGGTCCCATCAAATCATGTAAACATCTAATTATACTTTCTATTTCCTTTAAAAAAAAATTAATGAAACAAGAAATATGCAAAATTTGACAAAATTACTTCACGGCTTATTTTCCCATCTCTATTTATATCATAAAAATAAAAGAGCCATTTAATTCGATCGTCTAAAGATCCTCTCAAAAGAGTAGAAAGCACAGTTAAAAATTCTTTGAAATTAATCTCATTTCTCTGTCTGTTAGAATTGTTTAATGAATTCGAAACTTGTTGTGACATTGCTGAAAACAAATGCTTTGAAAACAGTTGAGTATCTCCACAAGAAAATATGTGAGAATATATTTCGGCTAGAGCTTTTTCAGTCAAAATTCCATTAGGACATTTCTTAAAAAGAGATAAAATAAAATTAAAAAATCCGAAAAATTTTACTATTTTAAAGTCTCTGTATATAAATTGAATTTCTGCTTTAGAAAATTTTGTCTCATTTATTAAAGTTCCAATGTCAAAAACCCTTGGATCTTCTTCGTTGAAATGCAAGTGCCCAGCACTATCGCGCGGATCTTTTAAATAAACTCATTCAGTTCAATTTATTTTAAAAATTAATTTACCGCTATTCCAGTCTCGCAAAACTTTACTTAGTCCATAACTCAGTCTCCTGGTGAGTCTTCTTGCTTTTGAACTCAAACTTATAGGTTGATTGTTTATATTTACGTTAACACTCATTTTATCCGTGTTATCTAAGGCGCATTTTTCTCAAAAATCTAAGAAAGAAATCCATAATTTAAAATTAATCATTAATTTTAAGGAACAATCCAAATCCCTTTACATAAGGATAATAAAAAAAATTTGACTAAATTGAAGTGCCTTTCAAGAAAAAATAAAAAGAATCTTAGATTAGTTTTGTTGTTAACATAGCTTCAAGCATTTAATTCTAGCTGCATAAATAAATCTTTAATGACACTCAATATAAAATGGCATCAATTTATATAATTTTGATTCAGTATTTCCTTATTAAAAGAAAATAAATCAAACAATTTATTAATAAAAATGTCATTTTGAATTTTTTGACAACAAATGAGACACTTCTATTAATTTAATCAACTTGTGCCATTTAATTTGTTAAAATCGATGCAAAGTAAAGAAGAAGGTAGAGAAAAAAATTAAATTGATTAGTTCTAGTTATTGATAAATCGAGCTCTTTTTTAAACGTTCAATTATTCAATTCAGTGATTTTTGGTAAAATTGAAATTTTAAATTTTATCAACTGATTGAAATTTCAATAAATTATTTCCTCTAAAAATTAAAACTGGAAATAAAAAGCTAAACGTAAATTCCGATTGAGTTAATTTAAAATTTGATAAAAAATCTATTGAATTTTGAAACCTGATTTAAAGATGCTTATGAGAAGAAGCTACGAAAAAATACTATAAAATATTCTAAGCATTCCTTAAAGAAACTTAATAGATAATTTAAAAAATTTCATCCCTAATACTTGGAGCTCTGTAGTTAGGAGGCGAAAAGTTGATTAAAAAGCTTTAAGTCAAATTTATATTATCAGATTTACTAGACCCAGCGTTGATGTTGGTTTAACTACCGATAGTTACAAGAAATACCCTAAAAAATTAAAATAAATAAATAAAAGGCCCAGAATTGGCCAAAAAAATTGCACATTTTTCGGTAAGATTTTGTAATCAAAATACATCTGGTCCAAGTAAAATTAGAATTTATTTAAATAAACTCAATATCAAAAAATTTTTAAGAAAAAAATTATAATCATTTATAAATAGTTAAAATTAATAACTATTCTTTTCTAATGAGATGCTTAAGCATGATATTAAATGCTTTGCTAGAAAATCTGGTTGCCAAACAAAGTCTCAAAAATTTTTTGATTTTCAAGTTTACTTAGGTCTTTTATAGAAGCGCAGTAGCAATTCAATAAATTAAATTAATAAAGTATTTGGCTAAATATTTATTTAATTAAAAAAACATGAAATGGTCTTAGAATATTCTGGACGAAATTATCTGAATTGATAGACTGAATTTGGCCAAAATAAAATTTAAAATCTAGTTATTTAAATTAAGAGATTTCGCGATTACTTTTCTGTTAAATTAGATGAATAAAGGATTTAAATTTCTATTAATTATTTTTAATCTCGTTGATCTCATTATAATTCATTTTAATCAGATTCTTGGGAATAAAAATATCCAATTGAGAGATGCTTTTTAAATTTTTGTTCATTTTAATTTAAAAGAAAATAATTAAATTTGTGAGTGGAGTTTAAAAACTAAATTTTTTTTTTAAATTGCCCCATGAGAAATTGAAAAATTCTACAGCCATCAATTTAAGATATAAAAATATTTTGCTCGTTGTTTAAACATTTTTCATCAAATCCAATCTATCTCTTGAGTCGTAAAAGATATTACGTTAGAAAATTAATTATTCAATAAAAAAGAAATTATTATCTTATGAAGCAAATTCTTTCAATTCTTAAAAAGTCTAATTTTCTACCTCTTGAAAGTATTCTTTAGGAAAAAAATCATACTAAAAGAGTTATCAAAGTCATTACACTGGTAATCAATGTCAAATTTTTATTTGATGCATTTTAAAATAATTGACGAGCATTCAATATAATTATATTCCTAAGCTGTCACTTGAGTTTGATAAAAAAGCCTTGAATTTTATTTCAATATTATACTAATTTATCACTTTTCTAAAATAAGACAATTTCGTCAACAAATTTTTTTCTTTTTAAGAAGAATAACAAATATTATTTAAAAATAATTTCTTGATTAAATTTTTCTCAAATAAAAAATTTAATTGATTAGATAATATTATAATGATAAAAAATATTTAAATTACATAATCCTGTTTTTTCTATCTACAAATTTAAATATTTAAAATTTATTTTACATCAAAATTAAAAATCGATTAACTTAATTTTATTTTTGCTAAAAAAGCACATAATAGTTTATACCATTGATTCTTAAAACAAAAATTATCATTTTAAGTTAAATTTTTGCTCAAAAGCAAATGAAAATTGAATACCATTTCTATTCAACAAAAAAGCTAATTTCTTTCTTCATAAATAAATTACTTTTTGTTATTCATTAATTGCTAATTTAATAATATTAATCATTGTTTTTCTTTAAAACTTAAGTTATTGGGATTTAAACTTTTAATTTAATCATGATCATAAAGTAAAAAAAATTCAAAACATTAAATTTTCTTAATTCAATTAAAAAGAGCAAAACTTCTAAAAATTTTAATTTCAACTTTTTATTTGATTTTCTTAAATACTTCTGTATTGTAAACAATTTCTAATTTATTCTTTATTTTTATTTAGCTCCTAAAATGGTGAAGAGCGCCTACAGTAATTGTCCGCTTTAATTAAATGGCTTTTTTTTAAATGTAACCATTTTTAATTAGAACCATATTTTTAAAGCCTATCCAAGAATTAAATAATTTAATTTTTAATTAATTGTGTACTTTATTTTAATAAAAACTCATCAAAAATTATATTATATTAGGCTTAAAGAAAAAATAGTTTTATTAAAACCAAGAAATTAATACAGTACATCTCTAAACAAACTTAACAATGTTTCAAAACAATGCTTAAGCAATGTTTATGAGCGGTTTAAGCAGTGTTAAAGAGGGGCTTTAAAACCGCTTAAGCAGCCTGTTAACTTTGTTTAGAAATGTACTGTATTTATTATCACATTGGACCCGTAAAAATAAATTTTTTTAGTTTTTTGGAAAATAAAAATTTAATTCCGATAAAATATTTTCAGATTTTAAGCCTTATTATTTGGATAAAAAAAATGTCATTTGACTATTTAAAATTTATCTGAATTGTTTTTTGAAACTATTTACATTTTTTGAATTGCTCATAATCACTATTTAATTTACGGATTTCCTTAGATTTTTTTAATTAAAAACTATTTTTTAAAACTAGTTAAGAAAAAACAAGCTAATTCAACCAATATTTAAGAATCTAAGACCCATAATTTTTGTTACAATTAATTTACTCTATCTTTTTATCGTGTTTTATTATTTTTTGAAAAATAATGAAAAATTTAATATTTTGAGTTAGTTATGCAAATAAGAAAAAAAAAGAAATAGATATATTTAAATTTTTTTCGTATGCATTTTTTTGAAAATAAAAATTCTAAATCATCTTATTGATAATTATCATTATAAAATTATTGAATGAATATTTATTTAACAGAAATTATTTTTTTTTACAAAAACATTCTGTTTTCTTAATAATTCAGTATTAAAATTTAATAACCAATTTCATTTTCATGACTATATTCGATGCTAGTTAAAATCAAATAAGAAAATTTCAGGCGAAATTTTTTCTTGATAGTGCGAAAATTTTAGAATTAAATCGATTGAATGGAAATATTATTCAAAATATGTTTCATGAGATTAAGTATTATTTCATGCGTTTATTTAATCTATTTTAACAAACTGAACTGGAAATTATTTAATTTCAGTAAATTTATAGTTTTGTGATTTATTTTTAAAATAAAATCTTAAATTAAAGACTATTAACCAATATAATTGACAGAATTTTAATTTTTATTATAGAGATTATGTTTAGAAAATAATAAAAATCTTATTTTTTATAATGCCATAAAGATAGTTATATCTTCTTTATTTAACAATAGGATTTGATTTCCTATTATCAATTAAATTACATTCAACATGATAATTTGAAAATTATTCAATTTTACAACTATGTTATTAAATTAATTTAAATTCTGTTCAATTGTAAAACCTTCCATTTGAGACCAGATTTTCAATCGGAAAAACAATAAAATCAATATTTTGACAGAAAGAATTCAATATTACGAATTTCCTCTTTCATTAAATATTGAAAGGAAATATTAGGAAAATTTTGTTGAATGACTTATTCGCTTTCTAGATATTAAAAAGAAATTATTAAGCTTGCTGGAAATTCTATAAAGGAAAGAATTAAAAATAAAATTCTTTCAATCTATCCATTCGATCTAACATGTTTGATTTTGTTTTTAAATTTTTTTTTGCAATGAATCATTTAAAATAGATAATAAATTGTAAAATATAATTACATAATTTGAAAAAAATCGAATGGCTTAAAGAAAAGATCATACATCTAAAAACACACCATTTCTGATTTTGTTCCAAAAAAACGTTGCCTTAAATTTAAGTTAACAAATTAACTTATAATAAAATTCTAATTTTTCACTTAAGCTCGTCAATACATAAACCTACTTTTTAAAGAACCAAATTAAACGGTTAAAATTTCCGAAATTATATTAAATTAATCTTAAATAATTTTAAAATAAATTCCTTTCAAAATCAGACAACTGACATAACATTATCAAGATTTTCAAGCTAATATTTTGAATGACATATGAATAAAACTTTCAGCATAATTTTGTTACATAACAAAATTCATTGGAAATATTTCAAAATTAAAAAAAATTAATTAAATTTTTGCTAATAAGTCTTCAACAAAAAAACTCCTGAAAAAATTCTTTAAAACCTTAACCAAACATAATAGATTTAGAAGCCGTGTAAATAAATATTGTTGTCACTAGCCATGTAATCTTAGGTATAAACAGAACAGAATAGTTGAAATTTTAATTGGAAAATTTTTTAAAAAATGAATTCAAATGCTTTTCAAAAGGCCAAACTACAAGAAAAAAGGCTACATCGCATGTATAACAAACGAGCTAAAGTAACAATCAAAGATCTAGAATTGTTCAAGATAAATATTGTTTTATTAGTTCTCTCATTATTTTTAATAATAAGTGGTACTGTAATAATTGGAGTTTTACTTGGTGGTGTAGGTGGTCGAGATGCAATCACTGATATAAATTTAGAGAGTTTTGACAGCAATTCCAACACCTATTTATATTACATTGGGGCGCACATGGGAGCCGTTGTGGCAGGTCTAGGAGTATTTATCTTAATATTATGTTCGGTTGGGTTCATTGATGATTATTCAAAAACTAAAAAGAGACTAATCGAAAGAATTATAAAGGAAGATCAAGAAAGAGCTGCAGCTGAAGCTGCTAAAAATGCAAATATGAATATTTTCCAAATGCTGGCATTAAATGCCAAAAAAAACAAATTAGCTGATTAAATTTTAATTCAAATTTTTATTTTAGAATTTTGATAAAATGTCTAAGTTAACATCACTATCTCGTCCTTTACTTTCAAAATTTTCAATCGTAAATAAACCAGCAAGTGTTCAAACTGTATTTTATTCAACTAAATCGACAAGCAATCCATCTAAAAAAACAACTGAAACCAAAAAAAAAGGAAAAACTCCTAAGGGTCGATTTGATGACGAATATGATGAATCACCGATTTCGTATAGTGAAAAAGAGCCTTTAGCCAGACATCCAAAAGGAGTTAATCCTGTAACTGGTGAAATTGGTGGTCCTGCTGGTCCTGAACCTACAAGATATGGCGACTGGGAACGTAAAGGAAGAGTTACTGATTTTTAGACATTTTGTTTTTGATATTTTCTTTCCCTTAAAATAAAAAATAAATTGGAAAACACGATTTTTTTAATAAACATGTTTTAATTACTATCCACTATTAGATTAAATTTTGAATTTAATAAACTTTATAAATGTTATTGAAGATGTTAATTTTTTCAATGGATACAAATTATTTTAGCATCTAATAAAAAAACATAAAAAAAAATATCTACTAGATATTTTTTTGATAATTGATTTGAAATCAATTATTCAGTATCTAATATAATAAATAAGTATTAAAAAAAATCATAAGTCAAAATAAAAAATAAAATTAAAGTTAATAAAATGAGATAAAAAAAAAAATAATATTTAGTTAACAAATTGATTAAACTTTTATCCGGTTACAGATTTTGTAGCTCGAAGATCGTCAATTAATTCTCCTTCGTCAAATTTCCTAACAAAATCATAAACAAGATCTCTACCTCGTCTTGTAAAAACTGTCTCTTCTTCAATCTCGTCAACATTATTGAGAGTTGCGTCGCACTCACTTAATTCTGGCACATTTGAACTTGAGCTCGTCATTTTAGATTCGTTTTTATATTGATTAGTTCAAATGCAGATACGTCATATTTATCATTGATACGAGTTCAAGTTCGAATAAGTTTAAGTAGAATGAATTTTAGAATGAAGTTCGTGTAGTTTATTTTATTTTTATTTATTTGTTTTATTTGTTTTATAATCAAAATCTAAATCAAAAATAAAATTAAAGTTAATAAAATGAGATAAAAAAAATCAAAATAAAGTAGAGAGCCATTAAAAACGATACCACAAAAATTAAATAGAATACCCCAAAATTTAAATTTTTTCCCCCAAATATTAAATAAAATTCCCGATTTTCCAATTATAAGCAATTCCGATTTAATTGAAGTACAATTTCGACACAGTAGGAATGGACGTTCCAATTCAATCGAGCCGTAAAAAAGGCAGACCGTTAAAGACTGCTAGCGCACTGAAAAAAAAACCGAACGAAACACAAGCTTTTAACGCTGTTCAAAAAGGCATCGAGTCTGGTGAGTCTGATGTTGAAGAAGAGGAACCAGTTCAAAAAGAGCAAGATTGGAGGCAAACAATGTAGAAGTAATTGTCAAACAAACAACATTGTGTGATCAATGTGGCGCCCAAATGAAGAAAAAACGCTACTGGGCTTGTCCAAACAAATGTGGGAAAAATTAAAAATTTAGTGTCACAAGTAAAAAAAATTGTTTTTTTTTATTTTATTGTCTTTTTAATCAAATTGGTGTCAAAAAAATAAAAAAAGGGTTTTTTTTTTATATTTTTAAGTATTTTTTTATTTTTTGTGGTTATTCTAATAAATTCGGGGGAAAAACTTAAAAATTTGGGGTATTCTATTTAATTTTTGTAGTATTCGAACTAAATTTCTCTAAAGTAAATAAGCCAAAAAAAAATGAAAGTTAAGAAGACATAGATTGTAATATTTGGCATATGTTTACATAGTTCAGGTTTCAGGAAAAAAGGAGGAAATAGTAAGTTAGCAATTACACAATGGAGTTGGATATTTAATATATCTCGATTCTAAACCTTCTTTGTATTACAACCAATGGAATAGAATGACTCAGTCCTGTCCCAACATATCTTTCACTCAACTCAAAAAGCCGATTCGAGACTTTTAATAATTTAAGTTTATTAAAAGCTTCATGATGCACAATGTTGGAGGCAGTATCATATTTTAACTTAAGGATAGATCTTAGTGCTGTATTCTGAATTGCTTGTAGTTTTTTGATATTATTTTCTGAAAATGAATTCAAACATGGATAAGAATAGTCTAAAATTGATCCGACTAAAGATTTATAAAAATTTCCTAGTGTGTTTTGAGTAAGACCCCAGTTTTTATTTGACAATATCTTAAAAATATTAAGCTTTTTATTGCAGCGTTCTTTAATTTCGTCTACTAATATATTAAAATTTAATTTAGAATCAAATTTTATACCAAGAAACTTGATTTCTTTTTGGCTCACTATTCTAGTTCCATAATTTTTTTAGTTCAGATTATCACTCTCTTTTTTGTACTTAGAGAAGACTACTGAACACGACTTTTCAACTGATATCTTCATTTTTCATTTAATAAGCCATTGTTCTAGTTCGTTGGTGTATTTATTTATCTTATTTTCTAGGTTCCCCTTTTTGTTATAAATGAAGAATGTAACTAGATCATCTGCGAAAAGCACAGAGTATTCATTATTTGTTTTGTTTCTTTTTGGAATGTCATTAATATATATACTAAATAAAAGAGGAATAATTACTGAGCCTTGAGGAACACCTGCAGTTATTTTATATTCTTCGCTCAAGTGGTCATTCACATTTACCTTAAATGTAGGATCTAATCCAGTTGGTCAAGTAAATTATTTGGTTTAGATGTTACATCTTCATCATCGTTGTTCTCAATATTTTTGGGTGGTCTTCCTCTCTTTTTTGTAATAGGTACTGTTGATATTGAATTGATTGTAATAAATCACTTCCAGAAGGTAGAGTCCGGAAAGAGTGATAGGGTTTGGCATGAAGGTTTACTTTTTGAATTGATTAAAATTAATCCGCCTCATAACTTGACTAACTAGATTATATCCTTTTTAGACTCTAGGACATTTAAAGTAAATAAGAATGACCACCTGAGCGAAGAATATCAAATAACTGCAGGTATTACTCAAGGCGAATCGCTTTTTTGAGTTGAGTGAGAGATATGTTGGGACAGGACTGAGTCATTCTATTCCATTGGTTGTAAGACTGGTGGAGGAATACAAAGAAGGTTTCGAATCGAGATATATTGAATATCCAACTCCATTGTGTAATTGCTAACTTACTATTTCCTCTTTTTTTCCTGAAACTTGAACTATGTAAACATGTGCCACATGTAATCTATTCCAATATATGTCTTCTTAACTTTCGTTTAAAATCAAAAAAAATCTTAAAATCTTAAAATCAAAGTTTGATTTTTTTTTTGTTTGTAAGACTTGAATTTTTTTAATGTTTGTCTCTGAAAGTGAATTCAGGCACGGAAAACAGTAATCAATTATAGATCCGATTAAAAATTTATATAGATTTCCTAGTGTGCAATAGTTAAGACCCCATTTTTTGTTTGATAATATTTTATTAAGTTTAACTGTGAACTACATTGCTGTTTTATCAATCATTGGGGTAAAGGTTAGTTTTGAATCAAATTTGATACCCAAGAACTTTATTTCCTTTTGACTATCAATTTTATTTTCATAAGCCTTTAATTCTTTAATTTAACAAATTAATTTGGGTACTATTCAATTATTTTAGTTATTAATTATATTAAATTTTCTACTTTGAAAATTAGATCGAAAATAAAATAGTAGTTTTTTTTCGATGATGATAATTGTCTAATTCAAGTTGGTTTTAAAATTTTGAAGTTAACACAAAATAGAATAACCAAAAAAGTCATGGGAAAGCTTGTTTTGAGTGAATAAATAAGAAGATAATAAAAATAGATTAAAAATTGATCCTTTATTACAACTCGTTGACACAAAACTAAATTCCAACTGAGCCGGTCTATTCAAGAATTGATTTATTAGAATAAAAAAAATTCAATTTATTTGTTTTTAATTTTAGTACAATCTGATTACTATATTTAAACAGTTGAAGTAATTTTTTACAAAAAAGTAGAATATTTAAAAATTTAACAAAAATATTTTAATAAAAATTAAAAAAATTCTAAAATTCCCGCTTTACAGGCGTCCGTAAATTTTTTCGAGTATTTGTTTGAATTGAGTTCAAAAGAGTAGCTTTTTTAGCGTTTTTTCAAAAAAGATCGAAATTCGTTCGCCTGTTTTGAAAATGTCGCTACCGGGCTCGTTATATACACGACAATTTTCAAATACTAAACGAATATCTTCAATAATTTTTTCATGTTCTTCATATTCAAGATTTTGCAGTTTTTTTCGTATTGTAGAAAAATCCATTGGCTTCGATATAATATCGAAATAATCTGATGCCTGTAATTGAAAATTAAAAAAAAAGCTGACGCATATTTGATAAAATAATAAATACCTGGCGTTTGGTTACTGGCTTCAAAAAAGGCCAAGCGTCCGGATGTTTCATTAATTCTTTTAAAATATTTTCCAATTTTTTGATTCTCTCCGAAAATTCCGAGTTTCGAGTACTTGTGTGTGAAGAAGGAGCTTAAAAAATCATTTAGTTATTAAATTTAATAAGTTCTTTTTTACGTTTCAATTTAAAAAAAAAAAAATGGAAAAATTAAACAAATTTAATATTTCAAAATCAATCAAAATTTTTTCTAACATTTAATTGGAAAAGTTTTTATGTTAAATGCATTTCTAAAATAAAGTTGGTAGATATTTACTAAAGTTGGTAGTATAGAACATTCGATATAATAATCGAATGTTCTATACTAAGGTTTCGAAAATAGAATAAATGAAGACTTAAATTATTTTGAAAAAGTGATAGGCAAAATATAACATTTGCTAAGTAAAATAAAAATAATATTCTTTTATTTTTCATCATTTTGATTAAAAGAATTATTTTTAGACCGGATTTCAAGTTCTCCAAGGCTTAATGTTGTTTCTCAAATTTTTTCTTTTCGAATTTCTCTTAGAAAACTTAATAAAATAATCTTAAATAAATATTAAATTGATAGACTTTTTTTGAGTTGCTCAAGAATAGCATTAGGTTTGATTTTAAGGTTCAAAAATTCAACTTTTTTGACTTTAAACTCTGCTCGGTTAATGAATTCTTCATTTCTCTAATTTAATTTTTCAAAACATGAACTATTCTAGCAAAAAGTTATTCAGTAAAAAAAATTCAAATATCATGTTCATAACTTTAACAGTGTAAAAAAATTTTTAGAAAATGATATTTTTTATGCTTTTCAGCATTGAATTTTTCAGAATATGCAATCATTTTCTTGTCGACCATTGTTTTATCATAATTTAGCTAAAAAATATTCATGACTCAAGAAATTTGAGTTGTTCCTAGAGATTAATTAATGACTTTGTAACCAAAAATTATTGTCAAAGTTTTATACTTTTAAGCTTTCAATTTTCAATTATATAAACTTAAATATTTTGATCTGAATTTTGTTCTTTTATAAATAATTAAAACTAAATTTTTACAAATTTAGTTTTAATTTGGGCTTTTTAAACTTTGATGATTAAACAGCATGATACAAAATGTCTTTCACAAAATTCAGCAAAAAAAATTTAATCTACATAAGAAATATTAATGTTCAATTAAAATATCAATATTTTGAGATTTAATTCTTAAATTTAATTTATTTAAATGCTAAAATTTTGTAATCGCTCCTTAAATATTTAAGAATTAGATGGTTATAATTGTAGATAAATACAACTTACGTTTTTAAGCTGGTTCATTTATAAATTGAAAATTAAGAAAAGCAAAAAATTTAATTTTCGATTCTAAATTAACCTTCGATTAGATTAAAAATAATCAATTTATTCAAAAATCTTTCTTTAGATTTTTTTTAAATGGATCGTAACTGAAAATTTTTTGTTTCACCTTTTAAAACTTATGTAAATATCTTTTGAACAAAATCCATAGTTTTATTAATAATTTAAATTTGGATTGGGATTGTTGTATGAAAATTCAAAATGCCCATTAAAAGACATTGAATTAAGTTTAAAATAATTAAAAATAAAAATTACATAATTCATGAGTTTTGGCTCGTTTACGCTTGCTATGATTCGATTCTTCATCTGTTCCATTTGTACTAAAATCATCGCTTAACTCGCAATAAACCGACTTAGCACTTCGACTTCTGCCAAGTCTTCTGTGTCCATTTTCAATCGAAACATTTGATGTAGTGGAAGTTGTTGAAGCAGATGTAACACTTTTAGATTGTTTTTTGTCTTCTTCCCAATCATCGGCCAATTTTCTTTTTCGCTGACGTGTCTTTTTTTCATAATCGTCCTCAGTACTTTCATCATAAGCCACTTTAGCCTTGGACCTTTTTCGTCGTTTCTTGTCTTCATTCTCCGCTTCACTTTCCATTTCTTGATCCTCTTCTAAATCTTCAACTCTTTTCTTCTTAGTTTTGTTCTCATCCTCGAATTGACTATTCTCATCAGAATAGAACTCATCGTTAAAAGTCTTCCGTATTTTACGCGGAGTTTTCTCAGCTGTTTTTGGTCTGCATTCTGGACAGTGCCAGTCAACATTGGGTTTTTCATTTAAAGCTGGTCTTAAACAATAAAGATGATATCCTCGGTCACACTCACAACACAATACCATGTGTTCTGGGTCGCCTTTTTTTCTACATATTTTACATTTGGCATTCAATGTTGACTTGGACCATGCTATACTTTCGTCCAAATTTTGTAAATGAATAAACAACTGAGACAATGTGGTGCATGACATCAACGATTTTTCCCATATTAATAAAATTCCATGTCTTTGATCATCGTTTTTTTTCTTTCGGTCTAGAGTTTTATGAATGTCACCAAGTGGCATGCGCAAATATTTCTTATCCACTGACTGCTCGATTTGAAGCATTATTTTGGCAAAATTATTCACAATATTCATCTGAATATCGAAACTATAGGGATCCTGAAAAGATGAGCTAAGAAAATCAACGAATTTGGGAGATGGAAAATTGGTTAATTCTATGGAAGATCGTGGCACATCACCCCAGACCAGATTCTCACAGAGTGGTTCATAATGACCCGATTGGATGCTTTCCCGCCATTTGAGTCGGTTCTCGACCTTAAGATGACCTAGACCTCCGACCATAATTTGTTCCTCAAGCTCTAAAAGCTTTTCTTTCAGGTCATGTTCCATGTATTCGTGGGAAGATATGCTGGAAAAAGAGTTTGACAATTGGGATGACGAATCACTTAAATGAACGAGTAATTCTTTCATTTCTTTGGATTTGGGTCCTCGTTTTTTTGGAATATTATTCTGGACTAGACTATTGGCAAGGACATTGTTGACGTTTTCTTTGAGGCAATTTTTTAGGCTTGTCTCAATGTCTTCGGCACTCATCGTTAAGCTATTTATTAGGAAAATAGTCTTTTGAACGTGCTCGACAATTCGAGTTTTGAAATCAGTCAATACTTGTTTTAGTTCAGATTCTCGGATGCCTCTCTCGGAAAGTTGCTCTAATAGTTGGTCTAAGCTCTCGGCCGTGTAATAAAACCCCCATTTAGTTTCACCAATAATGTACTCATTTAATTTAGGGCCTAAGTCAGATTTTGGAAGATTTTCTTTTCCAAAATTTTTGTTTTCTTTTTTAGGACTTGCCTTCGGTCCAGAATTAATCTCATAGCTGGAATCATCTTCAACAAACAAACCCGGCAGCGACTTAAAAACCCTATAGCGTCTGTGATACCGATCGCGTCCTAACGGAGTCATAGAGTATTTTATTTGTAGCTGGTAGATCTCTTCCATCAGGCCTTTTTCTTTTTTGAGATAGTCTTCTCGCTTTTTGGAGCTTTCTGCTAGCAGTTTGGCTTCTTCTTCTTCATTGCTCAGCGATTTTCGCTCTTTGGTCTTTGATTCTTTTTGTATGGCTCGTTCGTGCATCTTTTTTTTCCATCGCTCTGATGCTTCCTCTCTGACGCGTCGATTTTCTTCGATTTGGAGGTCTCTTAACTGCGCCTTCAATTGACTCATTTTGTGCAAATTATCTTCTAACAAGTCTCGAAATCGGACTTGGCTCATCAATTGATCACATAAACATTTCAGTATTTTAAGTTTTTCATCTTGTTGAAAAATAAATCAATTAAATAAGGAATCTCAATTATTTCAATAATTTAATTAAAATTCAAATACAATTACTTTGAAAGTGATTTTAAATTTTACTTATACTCTTAAATGGAGAAGATAAGAAAATGCTAAAGATGTGTGAGTATTAAAAACAAAAAAAATGAAACTAAAAAAAACAACGTATACAACTAAATCTGCGAAAAATATTATTTTTTAAATGTTTATCAGCTCATAAAAATTCTTCCTTTACTAAAAATGTTCTTTTTTAATTGATTTTGATTTTAATTTTTGTGATAGTTTCATATGATTTTAATTTTTTTTAATTTAAAGTATTTAAAAATTTTAAAAAATGAATATCAAAATTAAAAAATGCCTAGAACAAATTTTGAATAAAATGCCCCAAATTTTTTATTTTTTTCCCTAAATATTAAATAAATTCTCAAATTATGAAGTTTATACATAAAAAAATTAAAAGGAAATCCACTTTTTTTGACTTATTAACACTTTTTATTAAAAAATGATAACAAATTTAAGAAAAGGTACCTAAATAAGAAAATAAGATAATATTCAATCGATGTTAATGCTGAAAATCATGTAAGCCAAATTTTTCTAGAAAGTTGTTTATGTCATTGAAGTTATAAGCTTCAATTTTAAATTTAAATAATTTAAAAATCGAAAAATAATAACTTTTAGCAAGTTTGATTATTGCATTTTTTGAAAAATAATATTCAAGAATAAAGCAAAATAAATGAGTATACTTTTTCGGATGTAGTAAGCCAGAAAAGTCTTCCATAAGAAGGTTTTGAAAAATTAAGAAAATGTAACGCTGAACCTTATGGTGAAGCAGATTTAGATTTTACGTCTGATTTTACGTTAAGAGCTTTGGCGTCTTTTGAGTGAGTTAATTGTAAAATGTAAGTTTACTTTATAATTTTGGATAAAACAAAAAGTGGAGCATTACTTTATTTTTATTACAAAATTTAAGTACCTTCTCTTAAATTTGTTATCATTTTTTAATAAAAAGTGTCAATCAGTTAAAAATAGTGTTTTTCTATTTAATTTAGTGTTATCAAAGAAGAACGAAAGAAATTTTACCAACAGAGAATTCCTTTCAAATTTTAAATAGTCAAATGAATTAGAAAATCTAAAATAAAATAGAAAATATTCTTTTATTATCTTAAAATTTATGATACATTTTGCATTGCGTAAATACCAAATTAACAATGTTTCGCAAAATAATTGTCTTCTTCTTATATTTTAGATATTTTTAGACCTGTCAGTTCTAGAAAGACAATGAGGCTGATCAATTCTGCGATCATTGTGTGATTTTATGTAATATTTGCTTTATTAAATGACTTTTAGGAGAAACAGAAATTTTGGGTATAATAATTTTGCAAGGAAAATGGCTCTCAAAAACAACAAATCGGGTTTTTTTTAAATTATCTTTTTTTAATTTAAGTTAAGATATTTTCATGTTTTTTTAAATAAGAATTATTTTATTCAAATAAATTTTGTTTTGAATTGATACATTATCAAGTAATAACTTAGATTGGTGCCACCCTAAATGGTGATCTGAAATCACGAAAATGTGTGAACTGAAAAAAAAATAGTTAAGTAAGATTAATAAAAAAATTGTGAACTTTTTTTTGTGAGCTAATTTTTGTGAACCAATTTTTGTTTGAACTGAAATAATTAGTCATCAGTTTTTGAAATTAAAATCAAACAAAAAATTCTTTTTTTTTCAAAAGTTTTAAAATATTACATAGAGTAAAATGAAAATTGATAACAATCCGATCAAGGCTAAAGCTCATTTACTTAAAAAAAAATTGTATGAAAATGTACCAATCACTGAGGCTGACAAAATTGCAAATGAAATATTGTAAAAGGCGGATGATAATGTATTGTGTGATCTTTGTTTAACAAAAAGCATTGAAAGAAAAATCTAAGGGTAACTGGGTGTTAATGCTTCATAAAATTTAAAGTCATAAAAAAAATAAACATTAGATTTTTAATTAGTAGATATTTATTGATTAAATGATTAATTGATTGATTTTTTTAAATAATATTTTATCAAATAAACTTTTGGTTTCGAGATCACAAAATTTTTATACGTGAACTGTAGCTCACAAAAATGTGAGTTCACCATTTAGGTTAGCACCTTTAGATTTTTATTTTTAAAATTTTTGCTAAAAGCCTTACCTTGAAAACTACTTTTTGCTTTTTTTATCAATTTCTATTCATATCAATTACTTTGTTTATCATTTATTATTTCCACCGTATTTATTATTTCAGTTTGAACACTTTTTTAAATAAACAAATTTATCTTTGTATTAACTAATTTAATAACAGAGATTTTTAATAATTAAAACTATTAAATTTAAAAGATTTTTAATTTATTATCTAAAATCTTGTCTCCTTTAGTGGTTTAATTTAATTAGTTTAATTTTTTAATCAAAACTATTCCTTAATTTTTTTTAATTGCCAAATTTTATGAGAAAAAAAATTTAGTTGTGAAATTTAGCTTCAAAATAATGCCATTCTATATTCCTCTGAATAATCACTTAAAATTTTTTATTCATAATTTTGATTACCGAAATTATTTTAAATTAAAAAAAAATTCAATCAAAATCTAAAGAGGATTTTAAAGCTAAAGAAAACAAAATTTTTTTACCTGGTTCTAACTCAAAGACGTTCGTTTCTTCAAGTTTTTTTAAGATATCTTTTTCTTTTAATCCAAAGTCTATACCAGCTTCGTCCATTCTAGTATATCCACCTCTTTGCTGGTACCAGAATTTGATCTTTGAAGTATGTCTACAACCACTTGTTAAAAAATAAAGCCGTAGCATTTCAGAAATAGTATAGACATCTAGACCAATTCGAATCATGCTCTTTCCTTGTATGCTTTTAATTAATATGTTAAAATTTTCTGCCATGTCTACATAAGACTCTCTATCATTTGGTTTTTGGAACGAATCTTGGTATAAATTCTCTATACTCACTTCTTCAGATTCCAACTCTTCTTCATTAATCGATTCCGAGTCCGATTCGCCATTATGATCTTCAAAAGTTTCTTCATCATTGCATTTAAAAATCGAATCAAGAAAAAAAAGAAGCAGATTGCACAAAGCACTGTCACAACTCTTGGAAAAAAGGGCATTCTCAAGCAAATTAAAATTAAAACCATTCGGAAAATCGGACTTAATATCAAACAAATCGCCAAAATTTGTCACAAATTCTAAAATCATCAAAGCATCCCCAAACATATCCTGACTTAATTTGCTCTTAACGGGAACCGGTTTTGGTAAATCGGACAAATTTTCACATTCCAGATCTTCACGGGGTTTTTTCAATTCTTTTAAATATTCAGCTTGCTTTCTTTTTTCTTCCATTTGTCTCTTTTTTTCTCTCTCTTTTTCCTCTTTTTTTATTATTTTGTCTCCTTCAGCTTCAATAAGCATCATTTCTTTGTCTTCGTCGTCCGGAGTGTAATCTCGCCAAATAGCAAACTCTTCTTCGCTCATTTCTATCACTTTTTTTTCCAAAATCTGAACTATTCTGTACGCATATTCCTGACATTCTTCATTAGTATCGTCAATTTCAGATTCATCTGATTCAATATGTTTTTCCTCTGATTTTGATTTTGCCGGCGATTTAGCTAGTCCTTTAGCTGTTTTGGAAAATTGTCCACGGCCAAAAGTAACCTCGAATTTGGGCGGATAGCCCGAAAAAATCTCTGAGAATTTAGTTTTGTCTAAATTAAATTTTCTGACCGACTCATCTGAAACTCGCCAAATGCCGTCGGATGATATCTCACAATTTAATTTTTTATAAATATATATTTTGTCTTTGGTTAGTAAATTTTTGGTTCGACAAATTTGATCAGCACGAACCGTCTGTCTTGGATTCGTGGCAGTCTCGATTACATATTTTATTTGAGATGGTTCTTAATTTTTAAAATATTTAATCGATTTCATTTAATTAATTAATTTTAGAATAGGAATTTTTTGAATAATAAAACTTGATTAGTATCTACTTAAAAAATTTAACTTGGTTTGTGAATTTCAGTACAAAAGAAAAGAACAAAAAAATTGATGGACAATTTTTTTTAAAATTTTGTTCTGTTCCTTTGTTCTTAATCCCACAAAACCATTTAATTGGAATTATTGGAATTCCGATCTTTTATGTTTTAGAAAATTTCTCTAATTTTTGTGAAAACAAACAAAGTCGATGAAAATCATTTAGAAAAAAAATTGACTGAAATGACTAATTTTTATTTTTTTTGGACCATTTTGTTCAGATACCCTCTTTTTGAAAATTTTGATTTAAAAAATTTGACTAACATCAATGAATTTTTTAATACAAAATAATATGTTTGCTTCATTTTAAATTAAATTTAGTTATTTATGAAAAATTGAAGTAAAATGTTGTAAAAACCGATTCAAATAAAAAAAAATATCTATCAATAATAAATATCTATCAAAAGTAAATTACCTATCAATAATCCATTTTTCGAGGGATCATCACCGGGCTCATCTCCTTCGGTCTGGTTAAATTTTTTTGGTAGAATGACGTCAATAACTTTGCATTGATTATTTCTAAAAATAAAAAAAAATAAAATCAAAAATAAGAATTTCTAAGTAAAGATTTGAATTACTTTGAAGAAGACATGATTAGAGTTTCGCCTTTAAAAAACCTTTCATTGGAAAAGCCAAAAACATCGCCTATAACTTCTTTTATGCTTTAAATAAATTAAATTCTCTATAAATTAAAATTAGAAAAAAATTACTTTCCACGCGTAGTTTTGTGTAGTAAATAGACGATTGCTTTTTCCAGAGCTTTTGAGATCGGCTTGATCGATTTAAGCGCCTTTTCCTCGCTCTCAACTGCCTCCGAAAATGTTAACCCGGTTTTTCCTGTCAACTGACATGTCCAAACTAAGCTGTTACATAAAATAGTTCTCTCAAAATATTCACTAAAAAAAGTTAGGCAAAATTTTTTAGAAAAATTCCAAAATATTACTCATAATCCCTGAAAATTTCTTTAGTTAATTTTGAGAAAAAAATTTCTTCGTTGGGATCCAAATTTTTAGGCACTGGTTTGGGCGCAAATTTTTGTTTGTTCAGCAAAGGCATTGTTTGGAGTGGTTTAGTTGAGAATAAATAAAGTGACCAGAGAAAAGCGCATTTACATTAAACAAAATATTCAAATATTCTAGGATAAAAATGGAAATAAATATCAAATGATAATAAGACGACGAATAATTATACGGAGGAAAAAATCAATATCATAGAGTAATTTTAACTACGATGGCTCATACATATATAGACAGAGAACTGAATTCAATTTTTTAGTTTCTAACTAATGAAAAACTAAAATTGAAATTTATGTTCAGCACTTATGTGCTCATGGTGTATACACGTCGAAGTTTTTTAAGTCTATCTTGAGTCTTAGTTGTACAATCTTTTTGAAAATTTTAAGGCACTTTATGGGCGCAAATGCCAAAAATTATTGCCCAAACTGACCAAAACCTGCGAAATTACACAAATGCTTTTTCCTCACACCGAATAAAGCCCGCGGATTTTTGACAGATAATTGGGATATTGCTTTTTGACTCAGAAACATTGAAATGAACACATAAGCTAGACTTGCTTTAGCTAGAAAACTAAAAATAAAAATTCTCTTAAACGTTGCTTCGCATATTTTATTAAAATTTTTGAGCTAATTCCCAAAATCTTAGAACCCAATGTATTATTGAGCTCTCTAAAAAAATGAATAATGTAAAAATAATCAAAGATGTGTCGGAATTGATAAAACATCATATTAAACGTCCTTGAAATAAGATCCGATTAGGAACAGGCTGAGATTTCCAGCAGAATGTCCAAAAATTTACTTTGAATACTTTTAATTTTCTTTAACTTGTAAAAACAAAACTATTTGTCTGTGAATAAGATTGTTAAAAATATTCAATATTAATTTTTATTCAGAAAAATTCGTATTCTCAAATTAAATTAAAAAATATAAATAAGACTTGACGAAGATTTTATTCTATTTGGCACAAGGAAAAATAAAAATATTGAATTCGAATTCTATTTTAAAAAATTATCTCAAACTTTAAATTGAGAATTTTTTTATTTTTAAAAACATTTCAATCTAGTTTTAATCGATTTAAAAAGAAAAATTAATTTTATTTTTTTTTACAGCTTTCTTGCATTAAAAAAAAAGATTGTTTACAAATGAAAAACTTTTGAAAATATCCGATGGTTTTGGTTCTAAAACTTGGAAAAATTGACCTCAAAGAAAAAATATAATTTTTTTTGAATTTTTTCTGCCTAACTTTTTAAATCACCTTTAAATTAAAGGACAATTTTTACAATCATATCAATTTAAATAAATATAATTGAAAATTCTAAATATTCAAAAAAAGTTTAAAAAATTAAAAAAAAATTTGAAAATAAATTGTTAAATTTATTTTGAGCGAGGCCAAAATTTGCCAACTAGCAATGCAACATAATAATTTAAATTTGAAATCATTTTGAAATTAAGTTTTCTTTCTTCCTTTCAATATACAAATCATTTCTATGATTCCTTAAGTGCATTTCAAAATTCGCTTCACCAAAGACCCAAGTGAGATAATTTATTATTGAAAATATAATTTAACTTAAAATCAAAGCATGCAAATATGCTTAAAAATTTAAAATAAACATGTGCATATAGGACTTTTATCGTTTTTGCTTTCAATTTTAGCAAAAGTTGTTCGAAATATTTATAATTTGAAAAAATAAAAAATATCTATACTGAAATTTAAATATTTCTCTAGCATAGCAAAAATTTATCCTTTTTTAGAATTATCTTTGGTACCTAGAAATGCCATTTGCAAAGCCGGAAAACGCTCTTCAGAGAGCTGAAGGTAAACTTTTAAAATTTTTGCAAAACCATTGAAAAAAAGACACCTTAAAATGATCTTAAGAGTTCATAAATGTTGGCAAGAAGCAGAGAGCTTTGGACACTTTGTACGAAATAATTCGCTCGAAAAAACATCGAACATGGCAAAAAATACACGAGGAAATAATGAAAAATTATTTGGAACTGTGTGTCGACCTTAAGGAAAGCCATATGGCAAAAGACGGTCTTCATCAGTACAAAAATATTTGTCTGAATGTAAATGTCAAATCTCTTGAAGAAACTATCAGCGGTTTTCTGCATTTAGCAGAAGAAAAGGCAGAAAAAGCGAAAAAAGACGCCAGTGATGCCAATGTTTTGGCCGATGTGGACGACTTGGAATACATAAACTCTCCAGAGAGTGTATTGCTTAAGGCAGTTAGCGGCGAATCATCACAAGACCGTACAGACCGAGACCTTTTAGCTCCATGGCTCAAGTTCGTGTGGGAGTCGTACAAGCAATGCTTGGAGTTGCTTAAAAACAACAATAAACTGGAAAATTTGTACCAGTCTGTGGCCAAACAAGCATTTTTGTTTTGTGTTAAATACCAGCGTAAAACTGAATTTAGAAAGCTGTGCGAAACCATTCGCCAACACATGGTTCAAAGCCAGAAATATGTCAACGCTCAGCAGATTGACTTGAACAAGCAAGAAACCCAAAACAACCATTTGGAAATTAGATTCTTGCAGTTAAATCATGCTATATCAATGGAATTGTGGCAGGAAGCATACAAAGCAGTCGAAGACATCTACGGACTGATGAGCATGTCCAGAAGCAAGCCCAAGCCAGGCCAAATGTACAACTATTATTCGAAGTTGAGCTTGATTTTCTGGAAGGCCGGAAACCACTTATTCCATGCAGTTACTTTGCAAAAATTGTTTGTGCTCCTTAAAGAGCAAAAAAAGACCATTACTCAAGAAGAGTTGACTAAAATCAGCTCTAAACTTTTGCTAGCCACTCTGGCCATTCCGATTCCTCCCAACAGGTCCATTATCGATGAATGCCTTGATCAAGACGAAGTCACTCTTGAAAAATTGAAGCGCCTCAGTTCACTTCTTAATTTGCAGCAGTCTCCTACTAGACTTTCTTTGCTCAAAGACTTGCAAAAATACAACGTCATCAACCATGTCTTCCCTGAAATAAAAGACTTGTACAAGAGTCTTGAGTGTGAGTTCAATCCATTGAAGTTAAGCGAACGTGTCAATAAATGCTTGGACTATTTGGAATCTCGAACTGATTTAGCTAATGAAAGTTACAGCCAATACATCCAACCAATTAGGAAAATTGCCGTCACCAGACTACTGAAGCAAATATCTCAAATTTACACCACCATCGAGATCAATCGCTTTTTGCGTTTGATCCCCAAAGGAGTTGATGTTCACACTTTGGAAAAATTGATTGTAGATTCGGCCAAAAATTTGGACCTACAGGTCAGAATAAACCATCAGACTAATTCGCTTCATTTTGGCAACGATTTGTACGTGTCGCAAAAAGATGACATGCCAGAAGGACCTTCTATTCAGTCGATGCCAAGTGAACAAATACGCAATCAATTGATCAATATGAGCCAGGCATTGCAGCAAGCCAACCAGATTATCTCGCGGGAAGAAAGCAAGAAAAGACACGAGGAATTGTCGGTAAACATTGCCAATGTTTACCGGCAGACATGCGACAAGCATCATGTTGATTTGCTGAGACGCAAACACCTGATCGAGAAGCAAAAAGAAATGTACGAGTACTTGGCAGGCGAAAAAGAGAGACAAGAAATGGAGAAAAAACGCCAAAAGCTGGCCGAATTGGAAGAGAGAGCCAAAGTGGGCGCTGACTTTAGGCCCAAAAAGGACATGTACGAGGCGATCGAAGCCGAAATCGACCAGAAAAACAGGGATGAAGACAAAGCTCTGCAGCAAGAAATCGAAGAGGCCAACAAGGCCAAGCGAGAAATGACTGAAAAATTGAAGAAAGAAGAGAAAAAACTTGACCATTTTGTGCGAGCTTGTCATGAGAACGAAATTTCACTGATACAAAAAGGTGCCGAAAAGGAGCAGGAAGATCTTAGAAAATTCTGGGACGAACAAGAAAAGGAAAGAATTGAGAATTTGAAAAAGGAAGCTCTCATTCAAAAAGAGAATCGTGAGCGGCTAATGCGCATGGGAGATGACAAAGACGCATTCTTCAATCTAATCTTGGCTGGCCGCAAGACAGAATTTGAGAAACAGATAAAAGAGTTTAATGACAAATTGAGGGTGGCCAGAGAGAGCAAGCTTTTGGAGAGAAAAGAGAAGCGTAAGGCCGAAAGACGCGAAAAATATTTTAAGGAAATCGAAGAGGCGAAAAAACGAGAGGAAATGGAGAAGAAAAAGCGCGAGGAAGAGGAAATACGCCGCAAAGCCGACGAACAAGCTAGAAAACAAAGACAACGTGAACGAGAAATCGAAGAGAAGCTGGCCAAAGAGCAGGTTGAAACCAAGAAGGAGGAAAAGCCTGCACCTACGCCTTACAGACCAAGGGCAATGGGTGGAATGGGAATTAGCAGGCCCGAAAAGCCACAAACTTCATCAGAAGAACTTGGCTGGCGAAGAAAAACCGAAGAGCAAACTAGTTGGAGCCGTTCGGGACCAGAAACGGATCGAAGAGGCTTTAGGGACTCTAAACAACCTGCCCCGGCACCTACTCGAGGAGCATGGAAAGAGGTCGGCTCGAAAAGAAGAGAAGAAAAGAAAGATGACGACGTTTGGAGAAGAACACAACAATAAGCATTCACAACCACGAAATTTTAATAAATTTTAGCAAAAAAAATTTCAAAATTTATTATTAAAATAAATAGTGGAAAAAAATCAAAAATTTTATTCCGTTTATTTTTTTAATTTAACCTCTATTTTTATATAATAAATAAAAAATTGAAAGAGAAAAATAAAGATGAAAGTTTTTTTTTTTTAAATAATTTGAAAAAAAAATATTGTCCGTAATTTTCATATTCAAGATATAATTAGTAAAAAAATTTGCTACCTTTTTTTCAAATTTTACTTGTCTAATTGAAAGAATAAGTGTATTTTTATTACTCATTTTCAACTTTATTAAAAAAATGGATCACCCGATAGAAATAATGAGACTATGTGAAATGATCAACTTCTTGTTATGAATTGGTTAAAGCTGAAAATTGTGGTGTTACTGTTCAAAGTCCGAAATGCTCCATTGTACAAAGAGTAAGCTTTAGAAAAATTAAATGAAAAGGAAGCTAGCGAGAGAATTCGAAATAGGTTAACCGCACACACAAAATTATCGAAAGCTTCAGTAAGCTCGATTAAAAGTCATCAATCAATCTTTGAAGCTCTAAACCAGCGTCGATTATATTGTAATAAATTAAAAGATTTTGTTAGATAATTCAAAAAAATTTTTTTTTTAAAAAAAATTATAGAAATTTATTTATTATTAAAAATCAAAGAAAAAATAGAGAAAATTGCCAATTTTTTGGCAAAAATCGAATTTACCGAGTCTTACAGATATTGTTGTAATTTTATGTAATCTTACGTAAGTCCGTAAGTTCCATTTGCGTACTTTTGCTATGAATCCTTTTTATGCTAGCATGAAATGTGTTCTTTTGTGTCATTTTGATTACTTTTCTTTGTTATGAGAATATTCTGGCCTTATGGGTCCTTTCGTTTCGTATTACACAAATTTCTGTAAGAACCATGTAAAATAAAAGCACTGTGTATATATATAATAATAATATAATATGAAATATGAAACTTTTTTGATGCAAATATATTTATTATTAAAAAAAAAATTAATTTAATAAAAAAATTTTAAAAAAAGCTTAAAATGATTTTTGATGATTTTTTTGTCTAATGCGGGGGACTCTTTTTTCAAGAGATTCATAATTAAACATATCTTTTTCAGCTAAAATTGGATCGACAATAATTTCCATTTGATTTTCAGATCTCGGTCTTAAACTTTTCCTTTTTTTTGGGATCTCATCACTAAAGATTGTTTCTCTGGATGAACTAGGATCAAAACTCAATTCATTATCTACCTGAATCTGTTGACTTCTTGATCGCTTTCGTTTCTAAAAAATTTATCGTATTTTTTAGACAAAAAATTCAAATTTATTTAAATTTACAGATTTGGGAACACAATATATATCTGGCGGGTCGCCTTCCCCATAATATTTTGTTGTACTACACCAAACATCACCACCACCCCAATCAGCACAATCATAGTAAATTTCACTATCATATATAAATGGAAAATAGCAACCTTGTTCATCTAGGCCAGAGGTAATAGCTTTAAGGAACGTTAACTTTTTGTTAGATTGTTTGTCAAAAACAAAAAATTAGCTTACCATTTTCACATTTTTCTCCATTAAAAAATGAATCACATTTACAAGTACAATCATTTGGATCAAGTGTTCCTCCATTCCAGCATTCTTTTCCTCTACAATCACACAATCCATCGTTACACTTTCCCTGACACCCAGAACATTTTGTTCCTTCTTCATATGGCTTGTATTCATCCTCAAAAGTAAACCTGGTAAAATTTTATATAAAAAAATGAAAAATTTTGATAAAAACTGATTTAAAAAAATTATTTACGGATAGTTATAATTGCAGACCAAAGCTCTATCAACTCTTTCATAAAAGACACACTCAGCATAACCACAACCAATTCTTGAAACTTCTTCAACAATAAGCTTAACAAGAAAACATTCAAAATTTTAATTAAATTTAAAATTTCAAATTCACTTGAAGGTAATGGCCTGGATATCCACCAAATATACGGAATTCTTCTTTTAAGCCAAGTCCATAATCCCACATTATTTGTTCAGCATTAAACATCGTAGCAAATTCTTCAGCAAACGATTTCCAGCTTGATATATACATAATATTCTGGCCAGGATTTCTGCCCCTACCTATGCAAACAATTAAGAAAAAACTATAAAAAAAATAAAACAGTTAAATCTTACCGGGCAATGATCTTAACTTGCTATTGTCATGAGAATATTGGCATCTATTAGCATGTTTTTGAGCTACTAATGCTAAATCATCATCCCAGTACTTAATTAAATTTTTTATATTTCATAGACATGATTTAAAAAAATTACAATTTTTTGCATCTTTTTTGCAGGTACAATTGTATTTCGTCTATATTTATTGTGTAATTCTAAAATTTCAACCTTATCTCTTTCGGTTAGACCGACCTTAGCTACATTGGGTCTGGGTGGCAAGCAAGCAGTGTGATAAGGTGAAATGTTAGAAAACTCCTGTGAACAATTACCAGTCGGTTTTTTGGATAAATCAACGACATTTTCTATAATAAAAATAATAATTTCTAAAAATAGTGAATAAAAATTATTTACCTAAACAAATTTTTACTCTTCCATTTGCATTGCATTGTGGATACCGGTCAACAATTCTACACGAATCAGAGCAAACAAGATTACTCTTTGAATAGTCTTTTGAAAAATGTTAATAATTTACAACTTTTAAAAATTTTATGAATACCTATACAATAACTCCATATGCCTAAATTTTCCTCAGTTGTTGGACACCACGGATAAATTTTATTTGAAGCAAAGTCAGGAGGAGCACATTCTGATGTATAAGTCTTTCCAAGATGTTTAAATGGAAATACACACATTGATTTATCAGAAACAAAAGCTTTTGTTTTAAATTTAGAAAATCTAATTTAAAATGGCATATGTTACCATTTTGTCCCGAAGTCGCTTTTAGAATCACAACAAGTGCCATTAGACACTTGATAAAATTCGAAAACATTTTGAAGTCTTAGATCCCTAACGTGCAGCCTGACTTAAAAAGGTAACTCAATCTTTTTTAAATTTTTTCTTGATCCTAAAGTCTGGTATCTTTTATACTGCTTAAATAAGTCTTAATCTTAGTCATTAAAATAACGACGTTTGTTTGATTAATTAAAAGATTCATTAAATTCAATTTTGTAACATGTCTCATTAGGTCCCAAATTGATATTTTACATTAGATTTAGCATTAGAAATGATTAATTTTTTAATATTAATAAAATAATTTATTATTTTATTTGAACAACTCGATTATTTATTTTAATTGAAACTTTTGATTTTTATATTTGAAGCTTTCTTTTCCCAAGAAAATGAATTAGACCGTAAATTATAAAAAATTAATTTTGAGAATTACTGAGTTATTAAATTAATAAACATTCTCAGCTTAATTTTTCCTTTTAAATCAACTTCTTAAAAATATTTTACTGAAACAATCAGTCACATAATTTTATTTTAACTCAAACCTAGAATTTCCATTATTATCAATATATACTTTTTCTCATTAACTATCAATAATTCGTATATGGACAACAAATAATGCCTTGTTTTAATATCTTTCATTTTTAAAAAAAGAGAGAATCAATTTTCGAAAATTAATCTCCTTAGTTCTTTACAAATCTTAATTCTTTTATTTGAAATTTTCCAATTTTAATTCATCATCAGTCATTTTGATTTAAACAAAGAAGAAAAGTTTGGTTTTTAAATTCCATCTTGCTCTATGACATATAGTGGAGCTTTAAATAGTCACAATATTTATTTTGTTTTTAATTAAAAAATTTAGTTAATGTTTGTCTGTTGAATAATAATAAAACACTCAAAGGACCGGCGGTGTCAATTTGAAACTGTTCAAAAATTCAAATTTAATTTTTTAGTTAACGATCAATCATATTTACATGTTTTAGTATTTTTTTAAAGCTTAGGTAACGGTTTTTTAAATTTTCCGCTTTTCATATTAACAAAAACAAAATAAAACAAAAAAAAAACAAATGAAATTTACTTTTTCCTATTTAACTTTTCAAATTTATTTTATTTTTCCTCTAAATTGATTTTTATTTTTACTTTCATCATCCAAATGGTGCTTTTTGAAACAAATAATAATAATTACAGACTTTAATGAAACGAATGCAACATTTAAACAAAGTTTTTGTCAAAAATATCGGGTCCTTTGAGTGATAAATAAGTTTAAAGTGATGAGCTTTCAAGGTTGTCTCTCTCTCAAAGTCTCCATTCAACTTACACCATGTTTAAAATGATTCAAATATGGGCTTTATAGAAAGAACTTTTTAAAAAATATATTTTATACTTCCATTATCTTCCTTTTATTGTTCTTTGCTTTTTATTTTAACATTATTTTTGTTAAATAAATTAAATTAAATGAAAATTTTGAAAAATAAGTTATGACTAAAAACAAAGTATTAAAAATTATAGAATAACGATATCTATTATTTTTATTAATCAAGGAAGCTTCAACAGGAGTCTTGTTAAAATACCCAGCGGAGTCTGTTATACATTTATTCTCAAACGTAAACATGATTAAGAAATTCTAATAAAGCAATTCTTAATTTATAAGATTATATATTCTAGGTTAGAATTTTTATGTGTTTTTTTATTTTATTTTACAAAAATAAATTTTTCATTTTCGAATTTTGTCGACATTCCTGAGCAATCCTAAAATTTTTACTTTATTTCATCTTTATTTTGATTTTTTTAATATTGATTTCCTAAACTGAAGTTATCTTTCGAAACCAAATGTAGAAAAATGTTTACAAATAACTCGAATGTAGTTGGTTTGAATCGTAAATGGTAAATAAAATACAAAATTTAGAATTCTAACTCATAATCAAAAATTTTGAATGTTAACAAATAAGTTTCACTAATTCTTATTTGATCAGATGATTATTTATACTTTTCTCATTCGCACTCCATAAATTGTCTCCCTCTCCTGTAATAGAAATATTTTTATAAAATATTCATAAAGGTGTCTTGAAGCATCTTGCTCATTACAACAAAGATTTACTGACTTTGTCTTTTAAGAACATTATTTTGTCCTAAATCATTCTAATTATTTCAAGTACCGTTTTTCATATAAAGCTGATATTAAACTGAGCTAAATGCTCAAAAAAACCTTGCATAAGTTTTTTTTCTTCCTTTTTCACTGCTTGTGGAGCATAGGGTCTTTTTCAAGATTGTTGACCTCCATGTTACTGCTGATCGTCGTAGCTTATGTCGCTCTTGAAGTGTCCATTAAAGGGCTCTTTATGGTATCAGAGTTTCTTTCATTCTAAGTACATGCTCAAGCCATCACAGCCTTTTATTTTAAATGCATTTAATTAATGGCTCTGAATATGTTTTTGTGTATAGGCCAGCATTTGACAATGTTTTAGGCCAGTGTATCCCGAGGATCCTCCAGTGTATCCGCAGGCTTCCAGTGTAGATGGTGTTCAGGTTTTTCCTGTCAGATTCACACATCCCCCAACATTCGCTACCGATGGTGCTTTTACTACAGTGTTGCACAGTTTAAGTTTTGTTTTCTTGCTGCAGCTGGTTGATTTCCACGCTGGTCGAAGTCTAGAAAAAGCACTCCTTGTTTTGGCGAATATTCTTAATGTCTCTTTGTGTCCCCATCGCTGTACTGATGGTGCTTCCTAAGTATGTGAATTCGCTTACAAACTCGATTTGAATGCCATCGATGGGGATGGGGTTTGGGGACGGAATTTGGTGTTTGAGCACATAATTTTCGTTATTTTATCATTTTATCATTTGAGAACATAATTAAATTTTATCATTTTTATTTTTTTATTTTGAAGGAGCATTAGCTCGGGACAGATTTTCAAACAAATAAATAAAATCCATACAACTTACACTATGTTTGAAATGATTCAAAAAATTCTGAAATATTTAAGGTGTTTATTAATAAAAACCTCGATATTGAATTTATTTAAATGAATTAGCTAGTATTATGTATTTATCAGTGTGCAAACAATTAAGTTTTACTTTAAAAAAAATAGTGTTCCTAAACCCATTTGGAATAAACACAAAAAAACTAAATTTTAGATTAAAAATATATGGTTTTTATTTCAGAGTTATAATATTATTATTTTATTGTAAATATATAAATAAAAGTATTATGTAAAATATACTCAATTGTTTTTTTAAATAAATACAAAACAATCAAAGATATTTTAATAACATAAGAAGTAAATAAATATAAAGTGTTGAAAAATAATTAATCGATAAAAATTCGTGACTTGAAATTTTTTTTTTGATCGCTGAAGTATAACATTCATTGGAATGAAAACTTTATTCAACCAATACCTGAATGAACTATTTTTGAAAATTCAACTTCCTCATTTGTTTTAAACTCATCAAAAAAAGCTTAATTAAACTGAAATTTTAAAATAATGAGCTTTAAAGCTAATTATTTCGAATATTGATTGTCCTTAAATTCCAGCTCTAATCAGGGACATTGGAAATTTTAATAATGAGTTTTACTATGATTTCCTTCATTCAATTAAGCCGAAAAATAAAAACGTAAACAAATTTCAACACGAAGGCTTTCACTCAATAATTAAGCATTTATATTGTTTATTTCTTGGGCCTGATTAATTTGAACTTAAAATGCTTGAGTTTACTTTTTTGAATTCAAATATTAATCAAGAAATTTCAATAGTTTTAAATAATTGGCGGCAGGATAATAACTTTGATATTTAAAAAGTCAACTCGTTCATAAAAATTCAAATTTTAGATGCCTTTCAGTAAATATTTATTTTTCTAGGCCTCATTCTTGAATTAGAAATCTTAAAATTGGTATCTTCAACAAGTCGGAAGTTATTTTTTCAAAAAAATTCTATTTCTAAAGACTGGGAATAAGTATGTTTCTCTAATTAACTTGATCGATTCTCAAGATTTATGAAAATTCAAGCAAAATTTTAACAATAGCTTTATCAGGTATTCAAATTAATTGATCAAATAGTTAATTTTGTATTTGCATGAAATTCTTTTCAATGAAGCAATTTATTTCTAGGCTTTAAATCTTCAATTTAGCTCTAGTAAATTAGTCAAGTATACTTATGAGTATTTTATTGACTGCGTCGAAAACTTTTGTTCAACTAAAACACCTCATTTTCAAGTCAAAATTTTTCTGAACTGAATAGAGAAAATACTTGTGGCAAAGAGATTGTAATTTCGCTTTCAAAATTTGCATGATCAATTTAATCTAATTAAAAAAATTCTAAGAAATGAAAAGAATGTAAAACCAATAATTGGATCTTAAAAATTTGATAAAAGCTTTTTTTGTATAGAATGGAACCCCGTCGATCTATCAGCTCTAAATAGAACTGAGCACATTGATAAGCATTTATTATTGTCCAAATGGCACTCTCTTTGTTAAAAATAAATAATTTAAAGATTCATGTTTAATTGTGACTATTATTCAGATAGCTTTAGGTGGGCTAACACTTTCCAAAGAATTTATCTTCAAGAAAAATCCGCTTTTAATTAAATTCAAATTATCGATGACAAAGCATGAGCGAATATTTAATTATCGACTTAAATAATATTCAAATTTTAATAACTTTGTTTTTTTTTAGTCAGTAATTTTTGTTTAATCTTAATTTAAATTCAATTTATCTTGATAGGAAGTTTGCTCAAGATAAAAATAATACGTTTGATGTTTTGGTGGTTTAAAAACTAAAAAGCTGTTAAAGATTTTATCATATTTATTTTAATTATACATTTATATTTTTTATGTATGAGATCCGAAGAGGAAATTTAAAAATGTGAAAAATTCAATTCAAAATTTCTAATGTTTAAGTGTTTATTTATGAGCTGCCTTTTATGATTAATTAATTAATTGACAAGGAACTTTAGAATTAGAAAAAAAGTGGTTATCAATAGCCCTAAGGAGTTGAATTCCATTCCAAGCTTTCACTCGAGCATAAATTTGAAATTGAGTGAAAAAAAATTATCTATTTGAATTGATAATTTAATTCAAATTCAACAATGTCTATGAGCTCTTTTTATTTTTATTTAAGTTTTCCTATTGTCATGTTAAAAGCTTATTTACCTTTAGACACGATTTCAATAGCAATGATAAATAGCAAGAAGTCATCTATTTTGCAATTCCTTTTATCTTTAATAAAATTTAAATTTTAAATAAATTGCATGCATGTCACTCGTCATCAACTTTTTTAATTGTATTGGTTTAAGCCTGTCGATAGCCAAATAAAAGATACGATGAGTAGATTAATTCGAGGCCTTTCATCCGAAGAGTGCCTGATGAAAAAATCGACTACAAAAACTTTTTCTTTTGTTTAATTGCAATTAGTTAGCGCATTGTAAGACTATTTTATCTTTTTGTTGCATCGACTCTAATTAGTCAATTGCAATATTTCAATTTTCGAGTTGCAATATTTTTCTTGATCCTTTTGTGAATATCCTACTGATTAGATAATTTAATTGGAATTTATTTTTCACTTAGGACATTACTTAAAAAGATTAATAATTCTCCCTTTTGCATTATATCCATTTTTTATGTTTTCAATAGATTAATCTCTATAAACTCTAAAGCAATAAATACAGATAATTACAATTATTGAATATGTAGTCTAATTCAAGTCGCTATATTGCGATAAATTTCCGAAATATGACGGCAGCGCGGACCCATTAAATAGATTAGCCAAATCATCTTCATCTCTTAAATTTTGATTCAGATTAGGGATCGATAATGCAAACAACCATCTAGTGCTCACGTTGCGTACTAAAACTCTTGTCCAGTGCGGACTTATTTTTGGCAAATATGACCAACATTGGCCGTTGAAAGCGAAGTTTTGTTTCGTAATTGCTCATCTTTATGGATTAGTCTAATTTTTATTTCAATATTTATAAAGTATTTTAATTCGTTTTTTCTAAATTTTGTTACTTATTTGGTATTCAAACTAAGAAGTCTTATTTAATTGAATTTTTATTTAAATTTTGTACACCAAAACCTAAAATGTTGTTTTATTATATATAAGATATATCAGTTTTTCTATGCATTGCATTTTAGTTGTTTCTTTTTAACGAGGGTTTTAAGTTAATAAGTTTTGGAAAATATAATTATATTTAAACTATTTTTTTTTGGCTACAATCAACTTTTAAAAATGGGTTTATTGGATAAAATAGGTAAAAAGAAAAACTTACAATTGTTTTTAGCTCTATTTTTTAATTAAAAAATTCAATTCCTCTATGAGCTAAATTTACAACAACAAAAAAGTGGCATCTATTTTTTCTTGAGGTTTTTTGGAATTCAGCACAAAATAACAGAAAAAAATGATAAAAAATATAATAATTTTTTTTCTTAAAGTTCATTATAAGTTTTTTGAATGCAACATGGTGCAATTTTTATAGCTGCATTACCAAATTCTGGTAAAACTTTTTAAATATAGTAGAAATTCTAGCATGGTGCATTTTGCAGAGATTCTTTACATCATTTGCAGACTTTGACAGTTAATACAACTATGTTTATTGCACTATGTTGCATTTACAGCAGTATTGGCAAACGAAGTGATGAGGACATAAAGGGTGTCATTTATAAAGTGTTTAAATGTTCTTATAAATTAAAAAAAATCATTCATTTTTTATTTATTTCATAAGAATTTTACCAATTAAATAAGATTCCTTTGTCACTTTGACTCTGTCTACCAGCACAACTTGTAGAATTTTGATCTGTTCTTTTTTCCTGAATTTCACAAACCCATTTTATTACATGGAAATAAATGTTTAAATCTGAAGGTATTTTGTCACATTTTTATTTCAAAGATTTAGCGAAAAAGTGAATTTGTTCCTAGGTCAAGTTTTGGCTAGGCTGGTGGAATTCAACTGACACACTAAAAAAATGTTTAAATTGGTCAAAAAAATAGAGCGGACATTTGGAATACTAGTGTTAAGAAAAAAGAAAAAAAGCCATGCTCAATAATCCCGTCTGAAATTTCCGATCTAATCATTCAAAACTAGTCTAAATAGTAATTTGAGAGGGCCTCAATAGGACAAGAATGTTGGTAAACAATTCTAAGAAGATTATCAAATAAACTTATTCAGAAGTGAATTTTTTTTCAAAAAGCTATGTTTTATTAGTAATAAATTTTATGTGTATTGGTATCCTTAGAAAAAAAACGTGTCCCTTAATTCGATTAATCGATTAAAATGTTTAATTAAAAAGACTTAAATTTCAAGTTTACCCAAAAATTCAATTTTAAGTCTAAGATGTTCGCCGAAAGGTGAAACAATTGAAACAATAAGGTATTGATTTCAAATCGATGCGATTTACTAATCTTGTCTACTTTGGCAACTATTAAAAGAATTTTTGTGCGAACACGAAAAAGATTGTAAAAAAATTCATTTTGTCCTAATTAAATACTTAAGCTTGAACAATTTAAGACCTTAATTTAGTTTGACATTGAGCAAAGAAAACCCAAGTCTTATCTTTTCCATTAGCAGCATGGGAACTAAGACCATTTAGTCTATCTTATTTCCAAGACTTGTCCTAATCATTAGTGCTGATAAAACGTTAATTAAACTTTAGAATATTTTCTTAGTATCTAATCGAATAGATCGAGTCTCAGTTGGAACATGATATTTATTTTGACTAACAAAAAGAACAACTGCGACGACAAATGTTTTACTAGTAGATCCATAGATTAAAATATCGGAACCATATATTGTTTCGTAAACAAAAACTGGAAATTGTCCTAATTTGATATTGGAGTTGTGTAGAAAAATGGGAAAAGAGCACAAGGCTTGAGATTTAATAAGTTTAAGAAATCCTGAAGTGGAATCCTTACTAACAAAAACAGTGTTTATTTGATTTATTGATTAAATTTTATTTTTTAAATTAATTTTAGAATAAAACAGCTTGAGTTGGATAGTAAGTAATAAGTGTAAATTATCGTGTCTTATCGATCTTCTCTTGGTTTCATTGTATTTAGTAGCATTTTTACGACCATATTTTTCTTATCATGAAATTTACTTTTTATTTTGGAAATTAATTTTTTTTACAATTCTATTTTGAAAAGCTTTCGAGCCGAAAATTTAAGAGCATTGTCGCCACGAAATATCTAATCAAAATTAGGAACTTGTTCGAGTGTTTTTTTCGCAGAGTGACACTCAAAATTTCATAATCTTAATTAAATTTTGCTCAATTCAGGATTGTTTTGGTCACCTCAAGCCTATAGGCTTAAATTTATATCATCTGAAAAAAATCAACCAAAACTGGAAGTACTTTTTTTTGTTTTCAGATTAAATTTTAAATTTGAAAAAATATTATTTATTTTGACCAAATGAAAGAGGTCATCTAGGCCGATTCTGGCTATAGTTGGATACTACAGTTTTTTAACATAAAATATTCCAGTTTCGTTGATTATACAATTTTTTTTCAGCAGGGCGGATTGAAGATATTTAATTAATCGTTACCTAAAAACACTCTTTTGCAACTAAAAAAGCTTCATCAAAAGATTCACTATTATTTTGGTGGTTTCGTGCAAGAGCAATTGTACAAAGAATATTCATCATTATACTTTTTTTTTGTTATAATAAACAACTTTATTTAAGTTTTTATTTTTGAAAAATTAACGAAGCATTGTAGCCTATTCAAACATGGGTCAAATATTTCCCAATTTTTATTCAGCGTAGTTAAAAAGTATATTTTTATTTAAAAAAAATTAATTAATTTAAAAAAAAAAAAGATAAAATAAATAATTCATGGGACTTTTGTGGTCTCAGTGGATCATCTGAGAGTGATCTTTAATTTATATTCGACAGTGAAATGTAATGAGTGTCTCTTAAATAAGGCTATACAGACTGATTCAATAAAACTGTCATGCATTTAGTCTAGAGAATAATTATTTAAGAATTTAATTTTGAATTATAAAATAGAGATTTTGGAAAGGACAATGCTCAATTGAAACTGTAAAATTGTCTGATGAACTAGAGAAGTTTCTTGTTCTCTTAGGAAGTGATCTAATTTTTTGGCGAAAATCATCAATTTAAAATTCATTTTGTAAACAAATTTTTAAAGTAATTATAGTTATTTCAAGTCCATTAAGTAAATTAATATTTTCTATTTGAGCGAAGTAATTAAAACAAAAAAGAAATGAACTAATGCTACTAAGTCTATGTTTGAACATTATATTAATAAGTTTTGTAAGATTTTGTTTTTAAATTGAATGAAACTAACCAACGAAATACAAATTAATTGCTATTTGCCTTAATTATTTCAAATTTGCATTCGATTTTAAGTATGACTTGGCCAAAGCCTGGCCTTATTCATGTTTATTGATGAATTTTGTTTAGAAAACAAAGTCTGATATTTTGAAATCAAGAGTTTTTTTCTTAATCAGATTTGGCATCATGATCAATAATTGTTGAAGCTGAATGGAAAGATAATGCGAATATTTGAGGCGGAAAAAATTCAAACAAGATTGATGGTTAATATTACATAGTAATCACTGACCAAATCGGATGCCTTATGCGGAATAATTCTTAAGGATTAATGAAATGAATCATTTACTTAGTAGTTATTTTTTTTTGCTTAGCCCAAATTTGATTTATAATTATTTATTAATTTAAAGTTATTAAAGTATCAGTCTGAAAAGTCGGTGCAGTTCGATTAATCTCAAAAGATATTTCAAATAATTGTATGTGCCATTTGGATTAGAAATCATTAAGAATTTTTTTCTCTTCTTCCAGTTTTTTAAATGAGAAATGAGCTTTGATTGCAAGTGATTTAAAAGTCCTAATAATCGCACATCGTCTGTTTTGTATGTTGCTTTGAATTCAATCTGTCAGAAAGTTAATCGCAAAAAAATTCCCAATTTTTCATCCTCAACATAAATCAGTTTTTTTGCGAAAATTTTTTTTTAATTCTATTTCATATATTTTATTTTTCAAAATTAAATAATCTAAATTAATTGAGTTAATATGATAAACTTTAGAAACAAAATCATTTAGTTTTGTTTAGATTAAATGTAGTCTTTGTTTATTCCAGCATGATAAGAGCTCTTGATGGTCGAATCTAGACCTAATCACATTAACTAAAGTCGAGTGATCGCCTAATAAGATTTAGAAAAATGTTGTTTAAAAAATATTTCTGTTCACGTTTGGCTAATTATTTATCATTTTGTCGAAATGAAGTAAACAAGCCACGCAAAGAAAATTAACAAGACAAGGATAAATTTTAGCATGAAATTCTAAGGTCGTTATTATCTATTTTTTAATTTACAATAATTTTCAAATTAGTTTTAAATTTTTCTTTCAGATCAAATTATAGTCCCGCGGGTATTTTTATATCGTTGAATAGTTTCTCTAAAAAAGCATGTTTTGACAATGTTATTTTTTAGCAAGTTTATAAAAATATTATTTTTAGAGATAAGAAATATGTTGTGAAAATTTGATTAGAAAAATTTTATTTAGACAAATTAGAGTGAAAATTATCGATAAGCAGTCCACTTTTTTTTGATTAATTACTGGTCTAATCGGAATCTAAATTTACCATATCCGTAGAAATACGAGCCCAGAGAAGTGAGAACAGCTTAGACCAAAATAAGCGTAAAATTTTTAAAATTCTGCTGATTTCTAAACGTAAATGGTCCTTCAAATTAGTCGAAAATCTGAGATAAGCCACTTGAAAATTAGACGTAGAGGAAAATAATTTTGCTTTTAAGATATTTGTTTAATTTTTCAATTTATCATATTTATCAATAATGATTTCTCTAGACTCATTAACCATCATCAATACACTGTATTTCACAGCTTCTAATGACAAACATTTTAAAATAGTTTAGTCTATGTGCTATAAGTCTTCAATGTTTATTTTCATGCATTAAAAAAATCAATTTAAATCTATTTTAATTTTTTTAAGACTTTAACAATGTAACTAAATATTTTTAATTACTCACATGCACTTAAGATTTTGGATTTTTAAACAGATCCGAAACTCTATCCAAAGTATACAACTTAAACCAAGGAGTGACCAATTTTTAAATATGTACTAGTAAATTCAAAGTTAGATAAATATATTGGTTTGAAGCCTCGCAGGCCTTACAACGACCTGGATGAGTTAAAATAAAAGATCTTTCTATTTTTTAATGTAATTATTTGTGTCAATCCTTGATAGATGCTTTATAAAATTTCTTATATAAAATTTTGAATTTTGATGACAATGAAATAAGATTTTTAATAATCAAGAAATATTTTCGAGTTAAAAAAAATAAACAAATTAAATTAGAAAAATTTTAAAAATAAGTCCAAAAAGTTAGTAATTTTTACATTAAATATTTATTTTAAATCACAGAGAAATTCATTAAGGAAAATGTTTTAAGATCTTTTTTGTGAATAAATTCAAAATATTAATAAATTAATACATTTATTAAAGAGCTGGAAAAATTCAGACAATTCATCAAGAGCTTTCCTAATTGTTCTCAACTATTAAATTCAAATTAATAGATTGCCTTTTTTATGATATAATTGAAAATAAAAAGTATTTTTTAAATATATTTGTGAATAAAAGTCATTTGAAATTTTTTTATTTGACAGATGCAAAGGTTTAGAGCATCAAATTTGAACAAAATTTATTAAATCTTCCACTCTTTACCTTTTTTTTTAAGAAAAACTAAATAAAAAATTCAAAACATCATTTCCCTCTCTTATTCCTGTTAAGTTTATAGGGATTTTAATTTTTTTTTTAATATAGATCAAATTATTAGCTCAATTCAAAGGATATATATTCAAAAAGTATTTCGACTTTTTTATTTAACAAAATCAATTCTTTTTACAATAACTTTCATTTTATTATACATCAAGGCTAAAATTTTTGGCTTTTAAGTCTTTTTTTCAAGTACAAATAGCGGTGAACCCAGATAGTTTGGAATTTAAATTGATTATTTCTTTCTGTTCAATAAAAATTTTTTTAGCTATTATATTAGATTTTTTTTAAATAGTAAAAATAAAGATTAATAAGTCTTCTTGTGATGAAGATGTGTCACACGGAATCGTCACCAACTGATATAGCCAAAATGAATTATTGAAATTTAAATGAAAAAATAAAAAATCTTGAGCTAAAGTTTATTCTAAGTGATTCATAACAAGGCCAAGTTGTTTTCAAAGTCCATTAATTTCAAGTCTATTTAAAAAAATTTAAATTAGATAATTTTTGAGTGTCAAAATCAATTTTGTTTTTCATCGAAAGCAAACAAGTACATTTGATTGATTGGAATTTTTCAGGTGATGAAAAATCAAATCGGCAAGTTGGTTCCTTAGACTTAAGCTTTTAAGACCGTAAATAATTAAAACTATTTGTATTAGTACTCGAGGCTATTAGACTTATAAATTTCTTTAATTGTAAATTTATTTTCGAAAAAATCAATTTACACGAGCCATTTTCTAAGTGTTCAAAGAATGTTTTTATGTTTATACTCAATTCTGGTTCTCGTATAAATCAAACAAACAGAAAATGGATTAACCTGCAAGGACTTGAAAAACATAAATCATAAGAACAAAAATCGAGCGTTCAACATAAATACACAATTGGCGCTGAACGCACGATCCACTCTTTTTTCTAGAGAGAATTTTGTCAATGTCTCGCTCAGGTTAACTTGATTATTTATCGATATTTCATGACTCGATCAAAAAGCTCCCTTGTTAGCATTAATTTTGTTTTAATCATTATTTGAATATTAGTTTAATCGATGGCCTATATCGATTAAGGAAATCTTCATTAGCTGGAGCATACGTTCTCTCTTAAAACACTTAACTCAATGGCTCTTGGGGAATATTAGTTTTTTTATTTCTATTTACAAATTTAACATTGGTAACAAGTCTGGCCAAGCTATTCATGTTATTCAATTAAAACAGACCGCAAATTATAAGATTAAATTACAAGTTTTTTATTTTATGGCACTAAAGTTTTAGATGGGTCAGGATTTAATTACAAGTTATAAAATCTGCTATGTTTATAGACTTGAGTTGTAAAGCGAACATAGTAGAAGAGTGGTTGGAGCAGCTTGGCAAAAAGTTTGTGTTTATAAAATTTGTAAATATTATTCTTTAATAAATGATCAATAAATCATCGATTTGATAAGGTTATAATTAAATTGCTTATCATCATCTGCTCAGTCCTCAAGTACGTTCGTGTCTCAAAATACTTCACTAAGCGTTTTAGGGCCTGATAATCTTCTAATTGTTCGAAATAGTTGACATTTTTTCTATTGTTTTTGTTTTCTTTTTGCTCAATTGTTTCTCGCATGATATTCCATGATACGTTATTCTATCTCTAAATCTCTAAATCCCTGATTAAATTCAATCATAAAATAATCTGTGATACGAATCAGGATATTCTGTTTACTCACGTTTAAGAGTATTCTCAGTGACATAAGATCTGCGTTTTTGCTGACGATGCGCATTTAAAATCGAGACTTAAAAATGTCTTTTAGCTAGTCAGTTTCAAAGGTGTTTATTTTTTATTTTTTTAAAGATAGTTTGAGGACCTCGCTGGCTTTTTGGAATGGAACTTAGTCCTCCCTTTCGGTCTCACTCGAATTATTTTAGATAGTGAGTTAAAAAAACAATATTGTTAAAAGAAATAAAAGAATTGCATGGATTTAAAATTAACTGTTTTAATTTACAAAATTTAAATTTAGATAAAAATATTTTTTCAAGCTAAATTCTTTTTATAAGAATATAATTTAAAAGTTCATTAAATTTTTTTTTAATCAAAAGAAAAAAATTTAAAAGATAATAACTGATTTGAATTTCTCAATGACTTAGATTTGCTGTTTTGATATTCAAAAGAATAAAATGAGAAAAAAATTTGTGTTTGTATAAATTGTTAGATCAATTTTTGAAGTATGCTAATGACGGCTTAAATTCAAAGAAATTTTATTCCCTTCTAAATTTGCAAAAGAGTTTTTTTAGACACTGCAATTTTTTTGCACTATGTTGAAGCTACCGAAATATCTCTGCAATACGGGGCGAATTGTTATACCTCTTTCATCATAAAAAATAGAGGGGCCAGTTTCGACTGGGAAATAATTGCGGCGTAGATGATCAACTCGATGCAGTAGCCTCTGTGTCAGATCGGAGCCGTTGCTCAAAAGGTACTTGAAAAGGAGATGAGCGCCTCCCCATTATCCACTTGGATAGAATAGGGACAATTATTATTAAATTTGCAGAAGAGTTTTTTTTAGACACTGCAATTTTTTTGCACTATGTTGAATCTACCGAACTAATTTTTAACTTTTAGAATAAAGTGAGGAAATTTTTCTATTATTTTATTCTGTTCTTTTGCACTGAATTTCACATGACCCTTTTGTTTTAATCTAACATCAAGTAAGAATAATATAATAATACAATATAATATAAATATTTATTTTCTACTCTAATTGTGCACATATATTTAATATATATTTTTTATCATATTGCAATCATGAGGGCTGAAAAGAAGACGCCGCTATTCGGAACTGCCCTGGAAAAAACTTTTCCTAAATTATTTTTATCAATAAATAGAAAAAGTAAGAATTATAAATTAAAAATAAATAGATTGATGTATTTGAGGAAAATTCCGAGTAAATTCAGGGACGTTGTAAATGATTATTAACAAAACTAGTTGTTAGATGTTTGTCTTTTTTCTAAATTTTTTTTCGAAGAACACTTAATTTCTAAGTGAACTTTGTCTTTATTCAAAAATTAATTTCTTAAATGTTTTATTAAAATAAGTGATTTTTCAGAAATTTTAATGGATTGATTTCAACAAGCTATTCAAAAAAGGTTCATCTTTTTACTTAAAGAATTAGTTTTTACTTTGATAGATATTGACTTTAATGAAAATTTTACTAGCAATTATTGACTAGACTTTTTAAAAAAATTCAAAACTGAGCCTATAAAATTTAGTCTAGAATTCCAATTAGTGCTGATTTAGATTTAAAAAAAAATAATTTTTGACCCATTCGTCAAGCACTCTTGGGTAATTTTGACAACAACCAAAACTTGTCAAAATTATGGTAGAATTGAACTCTGTGAACCGGTGCTAAGCAAAATCTAGATAAAATCTTAATCATTTTAAAATGCAACACTTTGTATTAAGATAAAACATTTTTTCTAGCTAAAGGTAATGTGACATAACACATGATAAAAAATCTATTTCCCACTGATTTAAAAAAAAGATAAAAATCAATTAAAACCTTATAAATCACCTGTTTTGGTGATTTTAAACAAAAATCGCTCCATATGCTTAATCCAAACAAATTTATATCAATGGATTAATTACAAGAACCAATGGTCAGTAATTAAAACTATCTAGTTAGATCGGAGAAGATTTGTTTTCATTTGAAAAGAAAATTATCTTAAAGGAAAATCTTAAATGGAATTTAAGACCAAGTTGGAGATCAATTATGCAACACGTAATTCAAAGCAACAATTATAAAATTCCATTTTAATCTCATAATTACATACTAGATTCTACAAGTTTAAAAAAAATAAAAGACCGGTCATTTATTTGAGCTGATTTCGGTTTTTTGACGTATTTATAAATAATACCTGTTAGGCATTTTAGTATTGAAATTTGACACCTATTGTTTTTTCAATAGATTTTCTACAATATTTCACTAGCAACTTGTGAGTCTCAACTTTTCGGAATCCGACTCAAATTTATTTGTTTATATGAATAAATTCTCAATAAATATTTTATCGTATCAATGCTACATTTAATGAGTATGTTGTCAGAGATCAATAGCTAGCTCAACATTTAAAGCCAAGCTAACTATTATTGTAAATAAATTCGTTAATCTTTTAGTATAATTCGACGTCCAAAGATTAGGCTTTGTTTTCGTTGAAGTGGTAAAAATATGACAATATATTTTCTTTAATTGCAAGTTATGTTGATAATAGATAAGTATTTGAATAAATATCAAGCAAGCTTGTCTCGAATCTAATTTGGTCCAGTCTTTACATTTGGTTGTTAAGCCTAGGAGTCATTGGTGTCTTACCAGTTTTTAACAAAATTATTTAATAAAATACGAGTTTTCGCTTTCTTTTGCTCCCTATTTTTTTCATATTGTGAGATAAATTATAATGTCGAATGTTTAAAAAAATAAAAAAAAAATTTCGCCAAAAAAATTGCTTTCTTTTTTTGCCTATTTTTTATATCGAGAGATAAATTGCAGTGCTAACTTTAATTTTTAAATTTAAATTAAATTTTTTTGGCTTCTAAAAATTCAGTTTTTAAAAACCTCAAAAAAATTGCTTTCATTTCCTCTTTAATTTTTTTTGTTGGGAAATAAACTACAGTGTTAGTAAAGATTAGTTCAATTTATTAGAAAATAATTTGGTTCAAAAAAATTTTTTTTTCAATTTTAAGTCCTAATGAATTTTTTTTTATTTTTGAGAAGTAAGGTACGGAAAGCCAAACTGTTGCCACCAAGTCTATTTTTAGTAAAAAATAAATTCAATAGTGTCGAATTTTAATTGCAGTTGGAAAGCCGTCAAGTGCGACATACTCAAGGACATTAAAGGTATGAGAAAGGTTTCGGGAAATTTTAATTACGCGATGCCCTAGCAGTTCGTGCGGGCTTCTCAGTAATTTAATATAAAAAAAAGAAGAAGAATTTGTACAAGTGAAGAAACATTAAGGTGGAGATCAAAATTGGATTTTTTGTATTAAGATTCGATTGATTGAATTTAGCTTTAAAAAAAACATGTGCAGTTGGTTAAAATTAATAAATTCAATAAAATGTAAATTTTAGCAGGAAATTTTGATTATCTTCTTTCAACTGCTGCTATTTAGTCCGGTCTTTTATCAGTTTAATGTATCTGCGCACACAAATAAGGTAGCTGAGATAAAAAATAAATATTGAACCTAATCGATCGTAAATAATTCATATATCTGTTTTAATAAATCAATTTATAAGTGAAGCATGGCCTCACTGGCACAAATATGCCGAATCTTCCTGTTGCCAGCTTAAATGCTCATTTATTTGCAAATGTACGTTGTTTGCCTAGTGCGACATTGGCATAAAGATCAAAGACCTTATCTTAAAATTTACCTTTTTTTTTTCTAATTTTTTATTACAAACACTATTTATCATTTGTAAAATCATCAAAAAGATTATTTGTAAATCTCGATTAAGTTATAAAATGTTTGTAACGGTTTTGACTTTATAAAATGACGGTCGTAAAATGTAAAATTTTACGATTATTAGCTTTTATGATTTTATCGATTCCTTATAAAAATAAAACACCGAGTAGAAATTTTATTAATTATTTTATTTTTTTCGTACATTTTAAGATGAAATTTTTATTTATATGCACTCTACTTTTTTGTTCGTGGTTTATTGATTGTAAACTAGTCTGGAAGAAGCGGCCCGAGCCAGTTCAAATCGTAAATGAGTACGACAGCATCGAGCTTGACTGCGAGTTCCAAGAAGACAATCCGAGCCTAGTGAATCAAACTCAATACTTTGTCATTTGGTACAGGGACGGCTCTAGTCAAAATGTGCTCTCGTTGAATGACAAACTTGCCAATCTAGACTCAACCAATTACCAGATAGTCGGAAAATACAATTTACTGATTACAAATGCCTCCAAGGCCAACTCAGGTCTTTACACATGCCAACTTTTTCAATCGACTGATCTCATTTCAAGCGTTAACTTAACTGTACTAGGTAAATAATTTTAATTGTGTTGTTCCCATTCTAAAGGTGGTACAATTTGAGAGGTTTTAAACAGAATACTTTGGTAATAATGAAAATTAAAAAAAAGAATAAACTTAAATTTTTTGTTTAGGATCTATTTATTTCTTTGAATTTCAAATTGAATGCAATTAAATTAGTTCAATTTTTTTCTCAATTGAGTGATTTAAATTATTTAAAATCTTTTCTGGATGAGATATAATTTGAGAGATTTTTAGCCGGATAGTTTAGAAATGATAAAAATTAAAAAAATGGCCGAATTTAATTTTTTTTTGAATGAATTTTTTAAATATCAAATTGAATGAAATTAAATTAATTCAATTTTTTTTTCAGAATTGATTCTACTACTTCATCTAGCTCATTGTCACTCAGTACTTAGAATTCATCATATAATTTCAAACTTTCCACTGTCTTTGGGATTATGATAATAAATTTTTGACTCTTTACTTCTCAAATTGCACTTTTAAATCAAATTAAATTTTGAAATTTTTTCTTAGCCAAGTGTTAAGAAAAATTCTATGAGATTAATATTTGTTTTAAAAAAAAAACTCAACTTTTATTATAACATGATCATTTGAGGATTAAAATTTAAAAATTTATTTTCTTGTTCATGTAAGTTTAATGAGGCATAAGCTAACAGAAACCAAACGAGAGAGGGAACTTTAAATATTTGCTTTTAGTTCAGCAAGTGTTTCTAATTTAATGCTTGAAAAAACACCATCAAATAAAACCATATAGTTCGTGTCTGAACGAATTTTGTTTATTTGCTCAAAGGTTAAATAAACAAGAACAGCTTTGCTTAGGTATCTCAATAATTACATGATATTAATTATAAAATGGGAATTAAAGTCTTAATAATGACAAATACGATATTTTTATTTGAGATTTAGACCCAGTGGTCACGTTCTCTTTGTTTAGATTTTGAATTAAGAATAAATTAAAGTAAATATTATTTTTTAGTGTCACCAAAGTATGCCGAAATGTTCGTGCACAAGACAGAAAATTTGTACCAGTTGAGCAATGGCGATTTTCTTGTCGAGAATGATGAAGTTAGCTTAGAGTGTTGTACCAATGGAGATGTTAGTCCGGTCCCACAGTTCAAATGGACCAGAACAAGCCGCTTTGATCCACAATCCGAAATATTTTTGGCCAATTCTAGCACTGTGCACCTCAAGTCTGATGATAAATTGTGCAGCATGCTCAAGCTTAATTTGAGCCGCTCCGATAACGATTTTTATTTTAATTGTGCCGTCGGAAATGAAGCGTTCCAAAATAAAGTCAAAGATAAAATTCTTTTATCAGTTGAATGTAATTATAGATTTTTTTATTAATCTTGAAGTAAAATTAATTTTTAAAAATCTTTAATCTTTAGATAAGCCTCAAGTCAAAGTACATTTGTTCAATAGACCGAGCGTAACTAAACTTAAATTGATTGAGAACAGCACAATTAATCTGTACTGTAATGCGAGCGCCATTCCAACCAGCATTACTTATCAGTGGTATTTTAACGAAATGCTGCTCCAAGACCAAACAAAAAATAGTCTTTTGATCAAAAATTTACAGAGCTACCATAATGGTAAATACGTGTGCAAAGCTAGTAATAAACATGGCTCGACCAGCTCAGCCTTCAAATTAGAGATTCTTTTTGCCAAAATTGGCTCGTTTAATCAAACCCAAAGCTACGCTGAAAGCTTTAATTTGAAGCATTCCAATGCTATATTTATCAACACATTTGAAAATTCATCTCTGGCTCTAATGTGCGAAATAGACTCAAATCCGCTAGTTGACCAAGTCGAGTGGTATTTTTATAGGATCGGAAAAAATGGTAAAATAAATCAAGTAAGAATCAGAAATGGCATTAATGGAATAACCCGGCCGATAAACAAAACTCGGAAATTGTTTTTTTCTCAACTAAATATCGTCAATGTGAACCACAATCAATCAGGATATTATTCGTGTGTAATTAGGACTAAGTTTCACGACGACTTAGGCAGAAAATTAAACATAGTCACTAATTCCACTTATTATCTTCAAGTGCAATGTAAATTTTAAATAAATATTTTTTTAAGTGATTTTTTTATTTATTTTTTTATTTAGATCCACCAATTGTGCGGGCTGTGAGAAAAACCATCTACGCCAGCAATTACGATCAAGTGGAGCTCATCTGCGAGATTCAGTCAAATCCACAATCAATTTTCTCCTGGTTTTACGGCAATAAAGAACTTAAATCTAATTATAAATATAACATTACCAATATGGTTTATAGTAGGATAAAACGAAACTATCTAGATGATGTCGATAATGTTCACCATTATCGCTCATCGTTAATTGTTAATTCATTGACTCAATTTGATTATGGAAGCTACCATTGTAGAGCCAATAATGTCATTGGAGAAAATAAGCAAATTTTGAGCATAAAAAAGAAACGTGAGTTTTTTTTTATTATTTTTTTTATGACTTAATATGATTCTCAAAATTAAACAACTTAACCTAAAAAAAATTCTTTCTTAAATCTAATTTTTTTTCTCTAAAAATTTAAAAATAATTTTAATGTAAATTACTTAATTTCGAATCAATTGAAGAAGTTGATATTAATAAATACAAGATTTTAGTTATCACCCAAATAAGATAACAGTAATTATTTTACCAATTTAAATAAAATGATATAATTCATCAAAAACATTTTGAAGCCAATACCCACTAAGGATTATTATAAAAAAAAACAAAGAAAAAAATTTAAATTCAAAATTAATAACTTTATTTGTTAGGTCTAAAACTCTGTTTTTTGGGACAAGTTCTGCATCAGTCAAATTTACTTTCTATTTAACTCTACATTTTGATTTATAAGCGCTTTGGAGGCTTTATTTGGGTGAAACTAAGCTTTTACCAGCTGATGCATTTTTCAGAATCAATTTTGGACAAATAAAGTTATTTTAATTTAAATTTTTTTTTTGCTTTTTGTCCTGAAATTCAAAATTAATTTTTTGATATATAAAAACATATAAAGGAATTAAAAAAAATTAAGTTAAATTAAATTAAAATATATAAAAAAATGAAAATATGTTTTTAAATAAATTTTTTTAGAAAAGCCGGATGTACCATCAGAATTCAAAATTGTTTCATCTGGTCCAAATAATGTGGTATTGAGCTGGATGGCTGGTTCTAACGGTGGCGAAAATTCCACTTTCCTAGTCACCATTAACAACTCGCTCAATATTAGCACTTTGATAGAAGAAGATTTGATAACTGAGCCAGAAGATGACTCTAGATACAAACAAATAGAAATACGAGGTCTTCAGTCTCAACAAAATTATGAGTTTAAACTTCTTGCTTTCAATTCATGGGGTATGTCGGACTATACTGGGTCTATAAAGGCAACAACTTTGCCTTCTGAATTAAACCCGGAACATTTGCCGAGCATTTTAAACGCTCAATTTAATGAAATAAGAGAAGCTATTTGCTTTGAACTAGATCAGTTAGTCGACAAAAATCTAAAGCTAATCAATCCAGGAGATCTAGTCGTAAAAATTGATATCAGCTCGACCGAGAACAACTCGTCCCTAGTTGAAAATTCAACCAAGACAAAATCCTATTTATTAAATTTAAGCAAGCTTAAATTTGGTCAAAATTGTATCTCTTTTTCCCAATTGATTGAACTCGATTGGGAAATAAGAAACAGCACTTTTTTCCAACAATTTAGCCTCGCGAACAGAATAGACAAGTACGTGTTCACCATTGATTCAAATTTAATCATTAATGAACGCAAAATTGCCTCGGATCCATCTTTGGGACGAAATTTTGACGAATTTAAACAGTTGAATTCAATTGATTTATCAATTTGCTATTCAAATGACTCATCTGTTTGCTCATTTAAAACAAAAGTTAAAGACTTCACGGCCGATGTGTCCACTTATGTCACCTTGATAGCTGTGGGCTGTTCGGCAGTGATAATTTTCTTTGCACTTTTAATTGCCATGCTGTGCTGCTGTTGCTGCCGCAAACACCGAAATAGCCAAAATAAGGGCAGTATCAAAAAAAGTGACATAAACTCCAAACTGGTCATCAAAAGTTTTCCAATTGTTTCCAATCATTTTTCAAGTAAGTCCCTAGAAATATTTCTACAAGTGAAAAAATAAAATTTAATCTATATTTTATTCAAGGTTATGATCTGAGTGAATCGAGCTACAAGTCGTCTCAGCAGCAAATATTGAACGGCAGTGGTAGCACTCATTCGACTGGAAGTTCGACTTTTAGTCGCACTAATGACAAATTTTTTTACCAAAATTCGAATGCTTACAATTTTGGTCAAAATTTGAGCACAGTGCAAAATGTTGAATCGGACTCTGCATCGTCTTCTTCGTTGGAAAACAAGACAGCTAGTACCAGTAATGGCAAATCACCCTCAAACAACTCACCAATCACAGTAGAAGGCGACAATCAAATGTTCAACTACTCAAAATCCAAAACCTTGCTTTATAATGGCTCAAACAATATTTACATCAAGACATATCAGCAGCAGAACTTGAAAAATGATAATTCCGATAGTGGGTTTACAACACCTGTAAACGCGACCAATAATACAACTTTGAACAAAAAGCTTGTCTATGAAGTAATTGTCTAAACAATTTGGCTGTGCGAAAGCCATCAAAACAGAAGCTTTAAAATTGTAAAATTTTTAGAGAATAATTTTTTTTTACATGTAAGTAAATATGTGAGCGCATTTTTTATTTATAATCGAGTCTTACCTGATCTTGAAAATTTATATTTTTCAAAACTAATCAACATGACTTTTTTTTTTGTAAAATATTTCTTTTTTTAAATAAAATTTTTTTTAAATTCGTAATTCCAGTTTTTTTTAAATTTAAATTTAACAAAGCACAAATTGACAGTGATCTGTATAAATACAAATGTTGATTTTCTTTGAAATTTTATTTGGGTTAATTTTTATTCAACAATATTTGATGTATGCATAAAAAATATTTGGCTATGATACCTTTTATTTAAGGTGCAAAGTCTTTACCCGATCTAAACGAAATGTGTTGACGAGATCGCGCAAAAATTTTTACTTTTTATAAGACATACGTTTGACTTAAAGGTTTTGTTTACTCAATAAACAAAATTTAAATCTGATATAAGATTAATATTTTCAATAAAATTACCAAAAACACACTAATATAATTATTTTGGAGTTATAAATTTGAACTAATGTCTGATTAAGTAATGTGTGATTATCTTTTTCTAAAAAAAAAACACATTATAAAATTTTATTTAACTGTTTGCTTACAGGAGTTAAATAGGAAAAGTATTTTGCCAAGTTCCTATAAATTTAACTTTGAGTTTTACAGTTTTTAATTTTATTTATCAGTAAGATTTTTTTCAATTTATAAATTTTTCGTTTAAGAATTTCATTCCTTTACCAATTTCAAAGATCAATTAATTTATTAATTCAAAATTTCAAAAAAAATTATGTTTTAGTTCTATTTAACAAATTATCAGGTTAGAAAAAGGATACTTTGGATTCAATTAAATGTTTTTTATAAGAAATTTAATCGACTAAATTTTATTAAATTGTTTAATTTTATTTATCTAAAACTCCTTAACTTTTTGAATACTTAGGGTTTTTTTATATCTAAATGATCTTTCGCGTCATAAATAAAATATTAATCACTTGCAGTCAACTCACTATTAGAGTCGATTTTACGGAAAATCAAATTAAAAAATTCATATTCATAAATTTTTGAAATTAATTAGTTAAAATAATAGAGCAACTATATAAAAGAAAATTCATATTTTAAAATTTTTTTAACATTTGACTGCCATTTTGATGGACTTAAGCTAAATTGATTCTTTTTCATTTTTTGTTCTTTTCCTATTTTACAATTGGGTTCAGATCTGGAGAGATTGGGGAAAACTTAATTTTTAAAAGCTTTCTTTAAATTTTTATGACAAAGAATGAAGATTGTAATTTAAAAAAAAAAACAAGTGAGTGATAAAAAAAGCAATATTACAATCATCATTCAATTAATATTAAATAAAAGTAAGAGAAGTTGGATATGTAAAAGTAGAAATAGTTAAACAGATTTAATTTTTGAATGAAACAAGTAAGCTAAATATAAAAAAAAATTAAAACTCAAAAGAAAAGTATTTTCTTGTTAAGTTAATATATACGTATTTTAGTAGTTATAAGATGGTTTATATTATGCTTTAACGATCAACAGCATAATCTGTTCGATTTTTTGGATTTCAAATTTAGATACATCATTTAACCTTTATAGATTTAAATTTAATTGCTAGTTTATTAAAAAAGTAAAAGTTATTATTTATTTATTTATTTGTTTTCTGTACCGACCTAGAGCTCCTTCAGAATAAATTTAAAAAAATCAAATAAAAATAAAAATAAAAATCAAAAATAAAATGAAAGTTAATAATATGAGATAAAAAAAAATCAAAATGAAGAAAAAAAGCTAAAAAAAAATGAAAGTTAAGAAGACATAGATTGTTACATTTGGCACATGTTTACATAGTTCAGGTTTCAGGAAAAAAGGAGGAAATAGTAAGGTACCAATTACACACTGGAGTTGGATATTCAATATATTTCGATTCGAAACCTTCTTTGTATTCCTTCACTAATGTTGAAGGGAGTATCATATTTTAACTTAAGGATAGATCTTAGTGCTGTATTCTGAATTGCTTGTAGTTTTTTGATATTATTTTCTGAAAATAAATTCAAGCATGGAAAAGAATAGTCTAAAATTGACCATTGTTGACTAAAGATTTATATAAATTTCTTTGTGTGTTTTGAGTAAGACCCCATTTTTTATTTGACAATATCTTAATAATATTAAAGCGTTCTTTAATTTCGTCTACCAGTATATTGAATTTTTAAGTTAGAATCAAATTTTATACCAAGAAGCTTGATTTCTTTTTTGGCTCATTATTCTGTTTCAATAAATTTTTAAATTTAGATTATTATTTATTTATTTGTTTTCTGTTCGAGCATACGCTCCTTCAGGTAAAAATAATAAAAAAATAAAATAAGATAAAATAAAATAATTAAAACAGTTCAAAAAATTTTAAATTTAAAGTAAATTATTTTTCATTTATCAATGAAAGGATGAGATACAAAAATAAAAATTAAAGAGCTGTTTAGTTAATAAAGATTATCAGCAACTTTATTTTGTAGTTCCTTAAGTTAAAAGTTACGAGTGACATCATTAATTGATTAATTTATTTATAAATAATCAAAAAAGGTATCTGATGAACAAAAAATTTTGTAACACAATATTTTTAACTTGATGAACGATAATTTTAAAAATTGAAAGGGGTTTAAACATGAGTCCCGTAGTACAAAGATATTTTAGTAGTAAGGTATGCTGTAGGGACTTAATTCTCGAGCAGATGCGCTTGTAAACGCCCTGATTTAACAACCATCGACCATTGTTGATGCTTAACATAATATTTATCTGAAACCAAGAAGTTTGTTGATACAATTCTTGAACATCTTGGCATCGCTTTTACTTCGAGTCGCCGCGTCAAGTGTGCTCCAGTTTCCGGCGATTCGATTGGTGAAAAAGTTATGCCTGGCTCAATAATTTCTTACAGGCTGACGTTCAATTGCCATCTGACACTTTCTTGTGCGCCCTGCAGGACTGTCTAAACCATTTGAGGCGATTGTTTGATTGCCATGTATAATCTCAACTCGATCATGACTGACAAGGGTCTGGCTAAAGCTTCTGCACACATTTTCAGGGCATGTGTAGCTACCTGGTCGATTCCGGCTGTCTTGTCACTACAAAGTTTTTTAAGCTTGATGAACTTTTTCGGGTGTCACAATGTCTTTAACACTGAAAGCTGGACCAGGCTCTGAACTAGCAAAAAAGATCTCCTAAGCGTGTTTGATTGTTGAAGACGTGGTTCGGTTCATCAAAAACTGAGTGAAAAAATTCATTAAATGTGTTGCATATGCTTGCTTTTCCCGTAACGAAAAGTTCATTTGTTTCCATTATCGCTGCAATGGTCTCTCTTGTAAAAAATCTGCGATTTATGTATGAGTATAATTTTTTTGGATTTCCTTTCGATTCCTGGGCCAATTTGAATTCAAAATCGATGATTCTATGTTTGACTCCATACATACTAAAGGGGTTTAAACACGAGTCCCATAGTACAAAGATATTTTAAAGATTTTTCTATCTTAGCGGAGTTTGAACCTTCAGTCTTCTGTTTGTATAACTAAAAACAAACCATTTGGCTTAACAGGCTCTTCAGTAAATAATTATTCGTTAACCATTAATAGTGAAACCTTCATCAAATGTGTATGTTCCAGTTTCTGCAATTAATCTGAATTGTGATTTAGAATTTACGAAATTTAAAAATTACTAAAATATTACCATTTTTCAGAATTGATCTATCCTTCAGTCCTTGTTGAATTAAAAAAACTAATATAAAATGTAAAAATAAAATTCTGTTCATCTATGAGATTATTTGAGATTACCTTTTGGTTTATTATAAGTTTTGTAGCAAATTTTAATTTTTATGTGATGAATAATTATAGTTTTTTTATTCATTTAATTAAATGAGAGTAATTTTTTTGTAAATTGAAAATTGGCACATTTATTAGTCCATCAAAAAATAAAATTTGTTGAGACAAGAAACAATTTTTATCAACTTGAATAAAAAAGACAAGAATTTTCAATTAAAAATATTCTCATATCTTAATAAAGACAGAAAATATTGATAATTATTAACGTCAGTTTTCATTTTACTTGAATGGTTTGTCACCTTTAACCTAAATTTTCATAGAGAATTTTATTATTTCATAAAAATACAAAGCTGGTAATTTTAATTTTAAGTTAGTTTTTAAGAAATAAATGATTATCTGAACCATTTTTGTTTCTTTAATAGAATTTTGTTCTATCATTTATCGTTAAAGTTAATTCATTTAAAAAAAGGGTAAATTTCTCTAATTTAATTTCTTTAAGAAATAAAAATTATTTTTTGTATTTTTGCAATAAAGTACTGATATTTTACCATAATTTGAGAAATTCTCTTTTTATAAAATTTTACAGTTAAATTATTTTGCAATCTAAGAAAATTTGTTTTTCCAGTAATATATTTATTTTTTTTTTACCTTTTTTTGCTTAAAACTAAAATTTTATTAAATGGCTATTCTTAGAAAAATTTAATTATGAAAATATGTGTTCTTTTATATGTAGATTGGATATAAATTATGAATTTTGTAATTTAATTTTTTTTTTTAATTTGTATATTTTTTAAAATTATTTTTGAAGCTTAAAGCCCAAACTTTTAAAGTAAAAATCTAAATAAATTAAGTTAATAAATTAAATTTGTATTTATTTAATTTATAATAATGACAGTATTAATTCTTTAAAATATTGAATCATTTATATTTGATATTTTTTTTTATTATATCCGTCTAATGTACAAATTTTAAATATAAGCTTTACCTTAAAAGTTTCATACTGCATGACCTAGAATTGATGATTACTTAGTTTAGCGGATAAAAATCTATGTAATATTAATATAACGCAACATTTGATAAAACTTGATTGCTTTGACATGCAACTACCATTTGAAAGCTTAGGTTGATTGCATGGTTTGCTGATTTTGCAATTCTTATCTCTTTAATTTTTCTTTGAAAATTTGTTTTTTTTTTTAAATAAAAGCAATTAGAAAGTAGAAAGCTGTTAAAATTTAGAATGAGAAAATTCAATTTTAAAAGTTTAAATCTTTATTTAAGATAATATCAAATTTCGGCTACAGTTTGAAAAATTTTCTTAATGTCAGAGTCTAATGTAATATCAATGCTCTAACTTGATCAGGCACTGAACACGAATTAATTACATAAATCTAATTATTTAAGGCTCAATTTTAAAAAAAAAAAGTTTTTTATTTTAAAGAATGCTATTCTTGTTGGTGTTTATGTTCTTGCTATGTGTTAATGTCTCACATGTTATTAGTTCTCATTATAAAAGTAAGAAATTTTTTAAAGTTAAAATCCAGCGATACTCAAATTTCTTTAAGGCTACAGAGACCATTCATGCATTAGGCCATGCAACAACCGAACTAATCCCATGATATGTAAATACAACTGGACCATAGAATGGTATACAGTTTTAGGCAAAGCTTGTCTCGATTGTCCGTCCAATATGACAAATTGCTACAATGAGCATTGTATCACAGCAAATGGGGTCCATCGTCCAGTAATGGTAATCAATCGAATGCTTCCGGGACCATCAATAATAGCTTGTAAAGACGATGTAATTGATGTAGTATTACTTAACTCACTTCATTTGGCCGAAGGAACCAGTATTCATTGGCATGGCCTGCATCAACGAGGCTCTCAATTTATGGACGGTGTGAGCATGATTACTCAGTGTCCGATTAATTCTCATTCATATTTTGAGTATAGATTTAAAGCAAGTGAATCAGGCACGCATTTTTATCATGCTCATTCAGGTCTTCAAAGAGCTGATGGAGTTTTTGGACCTTTGATTGTTCGTGAGTATGACAAAGACAATGTTCACCTAGATAAGTATGATTTTGATTTAACTGAACATGTAATTAGTGTCAATGACTGGTTAAATGTCACGAGTATTGCCAAATTTTCTGGTCATCATCACAATGATGGTAATAACAAACCAGATGCTATTCTAATAAATGGCAAAGGAGTATTCAATGGCAAAGGGAACAGTTTTGAAATGCCAAGAGCGGAATTTTTTATAAAAAGTGGAAAAAGATACCGATTTAGATTAATTAATGCAGGAATACTTTATTGTCCTATTGAATTCTCGATTGATGGTCATCGGTTGATTGTGATTGCAAGTGATGGCAAACCATTGGAACCGTATAACGTAGAATCTTTGATCATTTATGCAGGTAAAAAACTAATGTTTTACAATCATTAATGTTAATTTCTTTCAGATTTATTTTAATTAAAAAACATTTAAAGTGCATTTTAATAGGTACTTCTATGGAAATTTTTATTAGTCCTAGATTTTTATTTATCATCAAAATTAGCGCTCGAATGACCAATTTTTAAGAATTCAAAAACGAAATTTTTATTTAAGTGATGATCATTGATCATTGACTATTTTTGCATTTAGCCTTAAAAAATATCACTTTAAGAAACCCAACAAAAAAATCATGTTTAACAGTAGATTTTTGGGATGAGGTTGAAAGAAAATAATGTTAAAGTAACATTAATTTAATTTTCTTTAAAATATATACAGCGTTAAGCATGAATAAAGTATTCATTACTAATAAGATCAAGAAATTTTCCACATTTTTATGAATATTTTAAATTCGAAAAAATTTGGTGAGAATTAAAAGCTAATAAAATGATTATTTGTAATAAAAAATTTTGATAAATAGCTTTTTAATTTAAAACATCCTTTGAAATCTTAAAATTTAAATTCTTTTAACTTTTTTCAGCCTCATCTAGAATTTAGTCAGTAATTTAGTTATTTAGAATTTTTTATTTCAGTCAAAAATTGTTCATGATTTTTTTTAATTATTTTAAGGTGAAAGATATGATTTTGTATTGCATGCTAATCAGATACCCCGAAACTATTGGATTAAAGCTAAAGGCTGGGCTGATTGTACATTTAACCAAGTATTTCAGACAGCAATTTTAAAATACGATGGAAATCCTAATTTAAAATTAGAGACAGACTTGAGCAATTTAAATTACGAAAATGCAAGCAGGGAAGGACTGGTAATTAAAATTTAATCTCAATTTAAATATCAGTCATTTTAATTGTTCTATAGCAATTAAACCCTTGGAATAAACATATCAATGAAACAAATCACATGGAATATAAACAAATAAACGAGTTAAAAGCATGTAAAGATAAAGAAATTGATAATTTTTATGAAAAAATTTTTGACAAAAATCGAACTGTTAAAAAATTTTACTTGGCTATGGAATTTAATAAAATAAACAACCCAGAGTTTTATGACGAAAAGTTGTACTCTCTTGAAATGATAGAAAATTTAAACAGATTACCTTTGTATACACCTCAAATAAATAATATTTCTATGAAGATGCCATCAGTTCCGGTTCTTTATGGATGGAACTCCATTCCTAAAGTATGATTTGATTTTAATCATTAAGATAAATTATTAAATATATATTTTTCTAGTCAGAAATTTGTAACCATATCAATCGGAGTCTTTCCTGTTCGGAGAGTCAAGAATATTGTTCTTGTATTTACACATTAGAATTCGATATTGGTGATATAGTTGAGTTTGTTATTGTTGATGAAGGTTTTACATTTCAGTCAAATCATCCTATGCATCTTCACGGAATGTCTTTTGCAGTTCTAGATATACAAAAAATAAATCGATCAGTAAGAGTTAATGATGTCAAAAAAATGGATGAAGATGGAAAAATAAAAAGAAATTTTGATAAACCCCCGGTGAAAGATACAATTACGGTTCCAGTTGGAGGCTATACGGTGATTAGATTTTTAGCTGACAATCCCGGAACTTGGATATATCACTGCCATTTGGATTTTCATTCAGAAGTTGGCATGGGCTTGTTAATTAAAATTGGCAATTTAAGTGACTTACCTGGAGAGCCAAATAATTGGCCCAGGTGTGGCAATTTTTTTTATACCGATGAGCCAAAAGCAATGTTTTTTACTAGTAATTCAAATAGAATTTTCAATGCAAAAAGTATTCTAATGTTAATTTATCTATTTTTTTTGTTTTTATAAATTTTATTATTTTATTAGAAACTATTTTAATTAATTTATAATATATGATTAATGTTATTAACTTTTAATTTTAACAGAATTATTAGATTTTTTCAAATTTTAATTAAAACTGTTTTGTGTGAGAAGAGACTAAATTCAACTTTAAGCATATTACGCTTAATTACAATTATGTTTATTTTGTTGATCTAAAAAATTAGTTTTTTTCTTACAAATCTGTAGAATTAATTAACTTAATAGCTCGTATAGCCGAATATTTGCGTGTTAGTCATGCAAGCAGAGGATCGAGGGTTTAAAACCCGCTGAGGGGAAAAAAATCTTCAAAATATCTCTGCAATACGGGGCGAATGTTTAAACCTCTTTCATCATAAAAATAGGGGGACCAGTTTCGACTGGGTAATAATTGGGGTGTAGATGATCAACTCGATGCATTAGCCTCTGTGTCAGATCAGAGCCGTTGCTCAAAAAGGTACTTGAATAGGAGATGAGCGCCTTCCCATTATCCACTAGGATAGAATAGGAGCAATTGTAATAAACTTAATAATTCATATTACTAATAAAAAATTAGTAAATTTTCATAAAACAGTTTTTGTTATTTATTTTGTATCTGTGTCGAGATAAAGCTCTTTCAGAAAAATTAAAATCTAATCACTATTGAATTTAATTTGAAACCCACAAAAGCTCGTATTGTAGAAATTAAATTTACATGCCATTAATTTAATGATGGAACGATTCGTTGAATTTGAAGAAGAGTTCGTGACTCAAAAAACTTGGTCTATTATTCAAATTTTGAAAAAAATTAGTTAAAAATTATTTATGCAAATTCAAATAATTAAGGTTCCGGTAATTCAAATCTTCCACACTAACTTTTAAATTTAAAATAATTTAAATATCAGTTCAGGAATCTGAGTCCAAATAAAACACAAAAATTTTTTAATGTTTTCGAAATAATAAATCGAATAACAATTTCACTGTAAAATTTTAAAAAATTTTATTTCTGATTAAATAATAATTAAAATAACGGGAATTTAAAAATCTACTTTTAAATGTTTAAAACAAAAAATTAAATCCAATATTTACTATTTTGGAAAAATCAAAGTTTTGAACTTAAAATTTAAACTTTATTTCAAGCACATTTTTATTTGATTTTGCTTACTGATTATTTCTTAATACCCAACCACCAGAATCGAAATTTTCTTTAAAAAAATATTTTTTATTTCCAATTTATAATGTAAGTGAATGCTTTTACCAACTAGCCCTTGCTTTTTCAAGGCATCCAAATGGTGGGATACATTTTCACAAGCAGCAGATAAAAGGTTCTCATTTAGTCCCTAGGAAAAATTTGCAACAATCATCTGCTAAATTTTGAATTTCAAATTACCACATAAACAATTTTGACAATTCCTAATTCATCCAAAGGCATTTTACTTTCTTTTAAAGCTGTCAAAATTTGTTCATTTCTTTTATTTCGATGAGCTATGAAGTATTCAATTCTGTTCACTCCGTCTTTGATTACAGGACCATGTCCAGGATAAATAGTTGTTGGCTTGAAATCAAGAATTTTTTTTAATGAATTCATATAAGAAAATAAATCCTCAAAAACAGCAGTAGTTTCACCTAAAATGCAATCACCTTTAAAAAAAAATATATTTTTAATTATTTTATCATTTTTAACAATTTTTACCAGTAAACAAAGCATTTTCTTCTTTCAAATAAAAAGACAAATGATCAGTGGTATGACCAGGAGTGTAAATAGTTTGAATAGTAGCACCCTCCGTTTCAATTAGATCACCATCTTTAATATAATTATATTTGGTATCTGTATCATGTTCTGGTCGATTCTCAAGTTTATGCTTACTAACCCTAATGGGACCATTTGTAATTGATTTGAATATTGGTTGAACACCTTCTGAATGATCCGGATGCCAGTGAGTAATCAAAATTTCTTGTAGACTAAGATCGCTTTGTTTTAATTCATTTGCTAATGCTCTGACATATTCATCAACGTTTTCCATTCCTGCTGAATCAATTAATACTCGTCTAATTAAAAATTACTTTAGGGATACAATAATTGAATAAATACCGGAAATTAAATTCATTTTTAACAAGAGTAGTTTCTGGAACATTTTTTTTAAAGTATTAATTAGTTTAATAATTTCGAAACTCGAGAAAAGATATAGTTAGTGTTATTTAAATAATTATATTTTTTTAATTAATTCCCAAAGAGTCTCTTCTAAAAAAAGTATTTTAGTCTGGATTAGTAAAAAAGAATAAAACATGTTTATTGATACATAAATATATATTGAAGATTTTTTTGATTTATTTAATAAAAAGTTTTTTTTAAAACAGAAAATTTAAATTACTTTTTCCCATTACCAACCAAATAAGTGTTTGTTCCTTGGAGTGTTTTAACGCCTGGATTACAGCCCAAGATACGAATAACTCTAGAGGAAATTTGTTCAACTAATGGTAGAAAAGTAAGCGTATTCATATCTAAAATTTAACATTTGTTATCTATTTAATTTTTAGATTTTTCCAGTTTTTTAAAGCCGGAAAGATTTTCATTTAAAAAATGTGATATTTTTAAAATAATTTTATTTTAAATCAGAAATACAATTAGATTTAAAAAATTGAAAAAAAAAGGTGAAAAGTCGATTATTTATCAAAATATTCAAAACTTTTAGTTGTTTAGTTTTTATTTGCCGAAAAAATATAAACAAAATTAATAACTTATTGAAAGTGGAATTTTATCCCATCATTATTGGTCATGGGTTAGATTAGATTGGTTTGTAATCAAGCTTGCTTTCGAGTTTTTTGCTTTCTGCAACTTTACGCACTGCTTTCATAAAATCTTCGTCAATGACATAGTCTCTTTCAGCACGTATGGCAAACATGCCGGCTTCGGTGCAGACATTTCTCAAGTCGGCTCCATTAAAGCCATCTGAAAGCTTGACAACTGCTTCAAAGTCAATATCTCCTTTTTTGGCAATGTTTGATGCATGGATTTTCAGAATATCCAAACGACCTTGTTCATTCGGCAGAGATATTTCAATTTTTCTGTCCAATCTACCAGGACGCAACAATGCAGGATCCAAAGTGTCCGGTCGATTTGTGGCCATGATTATTTTAACTTTGCCAAGAGTATCGAAACCATCCATTTGATTCAACAGTTCCATTAAAGTACGCTGAATTTCTCTATCAGCAGAAGTTCCTTCGGAGAATCTTCTACCTCCAATTGCATCAATTTCGTCCATGAAAATAATACATGGCTCATGATCCTTGGCATAGGCAAACATTTCCCTAATCATTCTTGCTGACTCGCCGATGTATTTATCAACAATTGCACTTGATACAACTTTCAAAAAGCTACAATCCAATTGACTAGCGACAGCTCTAGCCAACAGTGTTTTACCTGTACCAGGTGGGCCGTATAGCAAACAACCTTTTGGTGGTTTAATGCCTACTCTAATAAAAAGTTCAGGATTTAAAAGCGGCAATTCAACCACCTCTCTCAATTCTCTTATTTGTTCTTGTAAACCGCCTATTTCAGCGTACGAAACATTGCCTGGATCTTCGTGTGACATGTTGTAGACTAAAGGATCAACTTCACGAGGTAAATATCTCATAATTGTAAGTGTGGTCATGTCCAACGCAACTCGGGTGCCAGCTTTGAGTTGATTTTTGTCCAGTTGACGTCGGCAGCCTACTACATACCGCGGACCATTGGTCGCTTTAACTATAAATTTGTCTTCAGTTAATTGCTTAAGTACTTCACCAACTATTTGGCCAACACTCTGCAAAGCTTTAAGATCGTTTTCGGACTTGTCAAATTCTTTGGTTAATGACTTGGATTCTTCACTCATTTGTTTTAGTTTGGCGGATAATTCTTTATGTTCTTTTAGTTTTCGCCGATAGTCATCCAAGACTTTTTCTCTCGGATTGGCTGTCTGTGGCGCAGATATTGTAGTGGAACCTCTCATTTTAAGTATCTATAAATTATACAGATTAGAATGTTAGATATATTTAAATACTAAAAGATTTTCTTGATCTAAATGCAAGATACTTTATTTTAAATTTAAAAAAAAAAATTATCAAATAAAATAGAATTTGTATATGAATACGAAAAAAAGCTCGTTTCTTGGAACTATTGTGATATTTAACACTTTCGACAAAAGCATTAAAATTGAGGAAAAATATTTGCATAAGACTAGAATCATATTCTTGTTTGAAAATTTCAAATTTGACTAATCATATAATTTTGTGCAATCTGTTGAATTTTTTTACAATTCATGTATTAAACATTGAGAAAAATTTTAGTTTGAAAAAATTTCAAATTTTGATTCTTCAAGTATGCAAATTTGAAAAATGGTAAAGATTTTTTGTTTGTCATTTTTTAATAATCAAGTTAAATAAAGTTCTTGGCTATTTTTATTCAAATTTTTATCTATATTTCTCACTAAATATCAGAAGATTAGAGACATATGTTTAAATTAATCTAATTAAATTTACCAACGGATCTGCAGACTATCGAAGTATAGTTTTAGAAAGTGATAATTAACATCCTGAATTCGAAAAAAAAATATTTTTATTTTTTCTTAAACACTTTATTAATATTTTTTCCTGAGATAAAATTATCAATTAAATAAATCAAACAAAACTATATAGCTTCCAAACAGAACTTCTTTTGTTCGGTAGATTTAACCTGCTTTAGCTTCTTCATGTTCAAACTCAAGGTTTTAATCAATAGTTTTTAAGTTATAGCAAATTTAAATTGTTCAAAAAATGTGAACATTTTGATCCAAAAATCAATCTAAGTATTTATAATTTAAAAATAAAAAGATACAAGCAAAAAATTTTTCCAAAAGGCTATGGCCTATTTTTTCTTAATCCTTCATCATTATATTAAAAATGATCAATCGAAATTTAAATCCATGTTTTTTCAATATTAAGTTTCAGATAAATTTGTCTTGTTGTGATTAGAATAAATGTTTTTTTTTTCAAACCTTTTTCGGACTGTTCATTTTAAGGTATTCAAAGTGAAGAATTTTTAATAAAATTTATGATCCCCTAAACATCTTCTGTAGTTGAGGAGATATTTTTTTATTTTTCGTTTTAATTTAACATTAAAATTCATTCAAAAATTTTTAATTCATTAAAAGTGGTATTTAAAGATCAAAATTAGTAAGTCCAACTATGGCTTATAATTTGGGGTACAATACTTTTTAAAGGAAAAAGGTGTAAAGATGAACCTCAATTAAAACAATGAAGCTGATGATGCCTCAGCTAAATAATAGCAGAAAGTGGAAATTTGTAGAAATTTTTTATGCTATTCTTAAAAACTGGGATTTTACAATAAAAGATGTTAAAGGTTTTGAATGAGGTCCTAGGTAACGATTTTTAAATTAGTTTTGGAAGTCAATAAGAGCTCTTAATTGATATCACATTTAAGGAGAGAATATGTCTCTAATTATCAAAAATATGATAATTCAGAAAATTAAATAGAAATTAGATAGATTTTAGGAATTTATAATTTTAATTAATTTAAACATTTAGTTTTTTTTTTAATAATTATTCGAAAAATACATTTGCTATTCAGTTCTACTTCATTTTTGAATTCAAAAGAGAAAATTGTGTCGCTAATAACGATTTTGTCTAGCATGACTCTCACGACTGGATTTATTAATATTTTTAGATTTTAAGATTTCAAGATTGATTGCTTAGTTATTGAGGAAAAGTAACGATTTCATGCTTAGAAAAGTAAATATTAGACCTTTTGTTAAACATCACGAAAATTTTAAATTGAAAAGTAATACAATAACATTTTTAATATAATAATCAATTATTTAAGCTTAAAAGACTAAATTAAAAGCTTTTCGTGTCTAAGTAATTTCTGTTTAATCATTCATATTTATTGAAGATCTCAAATCATCATGGTATAATATTCCTATTTATTTAACGTTTTTTTTATCTTTGAAAATTACGCAACAAGAATTTAGAGTTAAAAATTATTTGAATATAAACAAAAGAATTTTTAATTTTATTTATTCAATATGACATTAATTTTTAGCAATTTAAAATTTATTTTTATGCAACAGAATGAAACATCAAAAAATATCTTTGTTGGATTAGAAAGAATCATTTTGAATAATTGTACGTTTAAAAGATTTAATATTATTTAGTGAAATAAAAGAACTCGCTTATTTATATTTCTTAAGAAATTTTTAAAGAAGCTTTATTTTTGATAACTAGAATTAAAAAAAATTCCAAGCTACATACAAGATTTTTATCATATCTAAAAATCAATCTTTTGTTTTTTTTTGATCTATATTGTTTGCATAATAATTTTAGCAAAAAACTAATTCTTGTTTTTATTCAATTACCTTTAGAATGATCTAAATGACAATTTAATTTAAAATAATTTAGACGTAATTTCGTTGTTAGTTATAAAATAAATATGGATACTGAGTACATATTGCCATTTTTAAGGCTAGAATTAAATTAAATTTTTATTTTTACTAAAAGAAAATCTACTGAAAAAAAAAATTGAATCCATTTCTATCTTCTTGAGATATTCACTATCTTAAGAAGCTCTTTGTTTTGGTAGATATAAAGAGCTTCTATTTTTTTGAGAGTTATTTGTTTTTATTTTTTAAATAGTTAAGAAAGAAATTTCAAGTTGTTTTTTAATGGAGCTTAGTTCACCTTTTCAGCCTGATGCTTAAAAAAAAAAGCTAATTAAATCTAAAAAAATAGGAAAGTTTATTTATTAATTGTTATATTGAAATAAATTTTTTTTTTGAAAGTAATGAGATGAATATACATAACCACATTATGATTTTTTTTAATTTGGAAATTAAATTGTAAATAAAAGAATATTTATTTTAAAATAAAATACCTTTTCCGGGATTAGTAGTCAAAACTTGGATTAAATATTTTTTTAGAAAGTTTTTAAAATTTCAATTACAATAACCTACGAGTCTTTTATTAAATTTAAAATAAGTTAAATTCTGAGAACATATATCAATGTTAAGCTCTTTTACAATAATAGACAGGAAATTCGATTAATAAATTTTATATACAGTCTTGAAAGGGAACTAATCCTTAAAGACCATTTATCGGTTTGTCAAGATATATATTTAAGTGACTTGTGTCGATGTATATTGATTCTGTTACTCCAGAGCTTAAAGATAATTAATAAAATTCTTTTATTTTACTAAACATAATCTTATACCTTAAACAGTAAAGTAAATAAATTTAAATTAGTTTATTTGTAAAATATGAAATAATTTTGAGGCTAGATTAACAAATAGTTTTTAATATTTGAGAAGACCTTGGAGACAATCTATTAAGTAAATAAAAAGTATTTTCAAGTATTTATGATTTTCAGATATTATAGTTGTACTTTTTGTCCTAGATAGTCAGTTAAATCAATATTAAAATAAAACAAATTAACCTAGTGTTGATTTCATTCTTTCATTTGAGACATTTAAATAATAAAACTAATTTTTATAGCTAAAAATGCTTTAATGCTTTTTAAAGAAAAAAGTGAGTAATTGAGTTTATTTTTTTATAAATGAATTATAAATGAGATTTTTTAAGAATTTTCACGATGAAAATCACAATTTAAAACAAAATTCAAAATAGATTATTTTAATAATTAAAAGGAAAGAGAAATTTAAATTTTAAAGATTAGATTAGATATTTTTGACAGAGATATAGCAATTTTCTAAAATTAGTTTATATTCTTGATATTTTATTTATAAATATAATTTGGATATTATTAAATTTCAAATATTTCCTGCCTAAAATATTATTTTGCGTTGTTTTGCATTATTCATTGTATTTTTAGTTTAAACTGAAGAAACAGAAAATTTCAAATGGCCATGTAGGATTTGTTCCGTCTAGTAAATTGAAACAATAAATTTATTTTCTACAATAAATGTAAGTAAAAAAAATATATTTTGTATTAATTTCGTTTTTTTTCAAATTAGTATGACTGATTTAAAATTTAAATTTTTTTTTTAAAAAACATAATAATCATTTTTAAAATCATCTTTTTTCTAATTTTCAAAAAGCAAAAAATTTCAAATTTCATCTTAAAGTACACAAAATGGGTATGCTTCTCTGATTCGAAACTGGTTAAAATTTTAAGTGATAAAACTGTAAAAATTAAAGTAGATTAAAGAGATAAATATGTTGAGAGGAAGCGTAATAAAATCGTATGTAAGCATCATCGATAGGTTTTGATTAGGTGCTAAATTCGGTGTAGATAATCAACTCGATGCAATAATTTCTTTGTCAGATCAAAACCCTCGTTCAAGGTATCTTTATTATCATCCTGTTGGATAGCATGGAACAAATTTAATATAATTAATAAATAAAAATTAATAATTTACTATAAGTAATTAATTGGTTTTAATTTTTAATAATCAATAATCTACTGTTCAGCAGTCTTTAATTTACAATACCTGACAATATTGAATCTATTGAAACTTTTAAAGAAGGTTTAAGCAATAAGCAGATCCGTTAAAAAAAAAGTTAATAAAAGTAGAATCTTTTAGATTTTCTATATATTTTATTTTACTTTCATTATGGTTACAGTTTTTTTCACAAAAATTTTCTCGGATAAAAAACGAAAAATTGGCCGCACATAGAAATATTTCATATTTTTATTACATCTTTTTTTAAAGATAAATCAAAATTTTTAAATAATTTTAATAATAATAAATAATGCTAGATTGATCTTAGATTTACATTCTAAAATGTGAATGTGTTCTAGAAAAAATGCTTTTTTGTTTGGAATATTTTTGTTTTTAAATTCTTGATTATGAAATCTTGATTATGATGGTAAAAAAAATTGGAAATTATTTACATTTCAAAATTTAATTAGTTTAAAATATTTGAAAATTTAGTTTAAAAATCTAGTCCTCAAATCAAGTATATTACTCGCGATACTTATTTTTTTTTAAAAACCTTTAACACCATTAGTTTAATGTAATTATGAAATAATTGTAAACTTTAAACAGTTAAAAATAAAATTTTTAAATTCGAAGCTATAAAATTGAAATCAAGAGTGGTAAAGTTGTCATTAGCTAGTCCTATCTCGTTTTAAATAGAGATATTTGAGTCATGTGTTAAGTAAGTTAAGCTTTATGACTCAGCATACGCAAAGTAATACACCACTCAATATACACAATTCTTATCAATATCAAAGCTTTTAATCTAAAACATTTCCTATCAAATTGCTAAAATCTTGATAGGTGGGTTTGAAATTAACAAAATTAAATTTAAAAAATTTTTGATAAATTAAATAAAGTGTCTTGGAAACAATAACGCTAAATAATTATGTTTATGATTTAACTTTTTATTATTACCAAAGAAGTGAAAGAATTAAAGTGTTTTTTCATTGATTATTAGGTATATTCTCATGAATTGTTTATATATTTATACAAACTTAACATTATCAACAAAAGTTAATTTGAAAAAAAAAATTTACACTAAATCTCCTTATGGTGCATTTTTAATTCTCTAGAACGTCTTAATTAACGATGTTTAAAATTATATTAATTTAGAGAATCGTGACAATAAAGGAAATTTCGTCTTTTCTAATAATTAAAAGATAAAATCGAAATCTGAGTGATTTAAATTTTTTTCATCAAATTATTTTTGTATTGTAAAAAAATTGAACATTTTGTAAGTTTATCTAATCTCAACTGTGTATTCATTTTTTCGAGTTTAATCTGCTGTTGTGACATCACAAAATTTAAATATTTTAAAAAATTGAAAAAATTAAGTCAATTTAGGTCTGCGCCAATTTTAAATAATCAAAAAAAGTTTATCTCTTCTCTAATCACATTAACACATACCACCCGCCCAGACGGTGCTTAAAAAAAGGTCTAGTTCATTCAAGTTAAAGAAAGTCATTTCAAATTACAGAACAACTATAGTCAAAAGCCGAACTATCCAGGGAAAAACTTATTGATTATGATTTGGTCGAATTTAACTAATTAGAAGTAGCCAAGTAAGTTGTTTTCCTATTTTTTATGATGAAAATTAGTGACTTAAATTGTGGAAATTACAAAAAAATTCTTGATGCTTTTTTTTGGTCTCAAAATAAAATTTTGAATGCATTTTCATTTCATTTTAGATCATCAGACAAAAATCTTAAAACACCAAAGAAATAATGGATTCAAAAATATAAACTGAAATTTTCATTTAAAATTTTTAAACTAAAAACATAACCACGTGGCTGCTGATTGCTAAATCAAAAAGTAAAAATATTTACGAACTTATGAGTGATCTAAGATACAAGTGACTTTGGAAAGCATTCTAGTAACCAAAAACTATTCGAGGGCATAACGAAATCTACAGTCTTAAATTAACAACGCTCGACTACAGTTATTAGATTGTTCAATTAAAATAGTGCAGATACTTGATATTTTTTCTCAATAATCGATAGGCTTAAGAGAAAGCCGACTCGGGTTTCTTTTTTTTGCAAAAATAAAAATGGCGTTCGAATTGTTTTCGTTATTAAAATTCAACTAACAATCTGAACATAATTTCTCCTTAAAATAAAAACTAAAAATCGATAGAACACAAAGAATTCAATTGGCTTGAGTTTACTAGTTTAAGTCTCCGCCTGTGGAGTTACTCTTTACATCAAATCAAATCTGTACTACATGAACAATGCTAGAAAAATTGTTTTTTTTCGAGTCATTTTATGCTAATTTATGCGTGTAAACACATAAACTTGCCGACCTTGACATCAAATTTTTTTCTAAGCAAATAAAGCAAGCTAACGAAAATAAAAAATCATTTTTTCTAAGAATTTTTCTATTTTTCATTTTTACCTCTGTGTGTGTCAATTGCTAGGCGCGATGCTCTAGGAAAACACCATCGGAAAGCGTCCATCACATTCTCCTCTAAAACCTAACCTCTCTCTCTGTGTGTTCAAGTCCCATTTCCGCTCTAGTTTTTTTTGAGTTTAACTAGTGTTTGTAGGAGGCATGATTCAGTTGCCATCGATTTTGACCGGGCCGCCAACAAGGTAAGTACGCCACGACTTAACAAGACAAAAAAATCCTCTCTTTTAAATTTAGATATTTTTTAAATCAATTTCAAAATTTTTAAAAATCCAAAAGAAAATGTCACTAAACGGCGAACCTCAAGCAGAGATGGTTATTGATGTGCTGAAAAATTAATCTAAAAATTAATTTTCTAAAATGCCAATCTAAAAATACTTAAGATTGAGGATAAAGTATTGAGAAATAGAAACCATTTAAATTTTACTGAGCGTATGCCCTTGCATTGCTCAACGTATTTAGCTCGATCGTTTTAAAAATCGCTCATTCATGCAATCAACAACAACAACCAAAGACTAAATAAAAAAAAATGCGAAAAAATTTGTGACCAGAAACGAGTCAATTATTGAGGCGACACGCAAACGTGTTGGGCTGTACGTGGCCGATCTATGCCCGTAAGTCCGACGCGTTTGCGTTCCATTACGCTTAGAGTTAAGAAAGTTTAAGAGATTTTTAAAGTAGTTGGCATTTTTAAAAATATTTTTTTAATTAATTTTTCATTGAACATCAACGACACTCAGTTTGATTCACTGTTTTTTGACTTTTGGAATTTTTTAAATTTAATAAAATTGATTTAGAAAATAAATTTTTACAAAAAATTCTCAAATTTTGTTTTTTATTGTTTAACCTCCTGTTCCGAACTCCCAAATATTTTATCGATGTCTAAATTATGACACGTTTTGACACTCGATGCTGACTCGCATAGAAAATTTTTATCCCCACTTTTTTGAAACAAGCTCTCCGAAAACGCCAAAATTTGTTCACCATTTAGCAGTCTAATTAAGCATTTTTTTTTGGAAAAATAATGCTTGTTAGCTAGAAACAACTAGGAAAACAATTACATAATTTTGTTCCATTAGAGCCTAATAACGCTCTGTTATATCATTACTTATTTATCTAATAACTAGCTTACATTTACTTCAAAAAAGTTTAATTAAAGCAAATTTTTGCCCTAAAATTAAATAATTAAAATTATTTATTAGCTTAAGTTAGTACTAATCCACAATATTCCATTATTTAACATTTCAAACAATGAACTCGGCATGTTGTATTACTTTGACTGTTTTAATATTAGGGTTGTTGCTATATTTACAAAAATTAGTTTTTTTATTTCAAATAAATTGAAAAAAAAACAGCTTTTACTTTTTAATCAAGTTCATTTATTCATGAATTTCTCTTTGTTCAAAACTCGAATGAAATTAATTAAAAAATTGAAGGAATTGGCAAATTTCTCCATAGGAACTGAAGAGTTGAATGATTCCTTTTTTAAATTCTACTTATGTTGTACATTCTACATTCTTTCTAATTTTTTACAGCTAGAATAAATGGTTTTATCTTTAGTCTTAATATCTATCGTTTTGAATCAAAAAAAAAAACAAAACCATATCTTAGCTATGATTTCTGACATTCTTTTATTTGAAATGAATGATGAGTTTTAAACAATGGAGGTCCTAGAAATTTAATTATTTTAAATAATGAAAAATAATTAACTCTTTTTTTATTTACCAAAATTAAAAAAAAAGCATCGAAAATTTTCGAGAGCAAAGTCTACTCATTATGCTCGAATTAATCAATTAAGGGTTATGTTCCATTTTGCCTTCAAGTCTGCTGGATTTGAATAAATGACTTTAATGAATAATGTTGCGCGTAATTGTGTATTGATGACAAAAAGACAAAAAAATCGTGTAAATATTAAATAATTTCTATTTGAATAGTATTATTTTACACGTCACAATTATTTTTTATATTTTTTCCTAGCAGACATAGATTTTATTGCACACATTATTTAGACATGGCCGTAAACAAAATTGTTCCAGTATTTTTATCTAATAATCATTCATTGTAGGGTGTAAATCCGACACTAGAAAAAATATTTTGCAGTTAGCTCTAGTTCTAGCATAAGCACTTTAAATCTGAATTCTAATCAGTATAGTCGAATATTTGTGCATAATTTAATTTCTAGAGATAAGAATAAAAAATGAACACTAAATTAAGGTTTCACAATTTTATTAATTTTCAAAGCAAATTAAAATATCTTCACATTGGAATCACTGAAATCACCAGCCTGTTGTTCTATTTGACTTGGTCCGTAAACCGTTTTATAGTACACGTCACGTCTAAAGAGTGTTTAGATAGATTGGAGGGTGCAGTTAGTTAAATTAATTAAAAAATACAAAGAAGAGAAAAAAATGCAGATACTCAGAAGGCATTTAGACATTAACCATCGGGCTTGAATTCAAAGAACGCATTTGCTCAACAAAGTAGCAATATTACATTTTCAAGTAGATGAGTGCATGCGTGGCTAAAAGCTTGGGAGAAGAGGGACCAGTGCATGCAAAAGCAGTGTTTATTTTTGAATTTTTTTTACTAAAAATTTTAGATTTATTTAATTTTTTTTTTATAAATTTTCAACTCTTTTCTTCTAAAACTAAAAAATTGAACAAAAAAAATAAAATAAAAAACTAGCTAAAACCATGCGAGTGTTATAGCTCATAGATCTGCGTGAACACATTCGCACCTAAGAGCTTTGTATTTGCCATCGACTAATCTAAATAGAATTCACATTTGTTTAGTGTGTATATTAGATAAAAACAATTTCTAAACAAAAACGGAACCAACTGTGGCTGAGAATAAACTAGACCCGCTGGTCTTGAGCTCAAGATCGTCCAGATCGTTGCTAAAATCGTCGCCGAGCCGTTCGCCAAGCCGCAAAACACTGAGCAAAAATGACACAATCAAAAGCAAGAAATTGAAATCAGTGAAAAAGGTGAAAAAGAAAAGGGGGCGATTGTCGACGGCCGAGTGGCCCGACGACGTTTCGTCCAGCTCGTCGTCATCGTCGTCGTCGCCTACCAGCGTCAGCTCGTCGAACATGTCCGACTCTTCGTCAAGCTCCTACTCATCTAGATCGTCGAGTTCGTCGAGCTCGCGTTCGTCATCGTCCTCGACGAACTCGTCGAGCGCGTGCACCCACACGCCCAAAAAACTCAAAAAAGCCAAACGCCTCAAAAAAAATAAAAAGTCCAAAAAAAAGTCACGTGACGCCAAAAAAGCGCACTCGGCCAAGACCAATCACGATCGACTCGTCAAATTCGAAGACCCAAATCGAATAGTCAAAGTGACCAATTTGCCCAGTCGCAGCCAAATGCCCACTCTAAAAGAAACGCTGTACGACGAGTTTGTCAAGTACGGCAAGATAATATCGATTCGGCTCGACGCAGACAAAAAATGTTGCTTCATATTTTTCAAGCACTCGAGTCAAGCGCAAACGGCCGTCGACTCTTTAAACGAAAAGCCGTTCAACAGTCTCGCTGTGCTCAAGTGCCAAAAAATCGACTTCTCCACCTACTTGTCCCAGCATTCGCAGAACGTGTCGCAGCACACGCTCGTGCAAAACTTGAACCAGGAACAAGAGCTGGACGAGTATTGTGCGAAGGCGACGCGCACACTCTACATCGGCAACCTTGACCGCGACGTCAAGCATTCGGATTTGCGCGAAAAATTGGACAAAAAATACGGCGACATCATCGAAATCGAGATTAAAAAAGACATGAAAAAAGCGTCATCGGCGTCGTCGTCAGCGGCGGCGGCAGTGGCCGCGGCGTCCGCCACGTGCTCACTGTCCTCGTCCACCTCGGCGAGCAGCCCGTACGCGTTCATCCAATTCAGCGACATAAAAAGCGTGATCAAGGCAATGCGCTGCATGAACGGCAAGTGCATCAACCAGAATTTGATCAAGCTGGGCTTTGGCAAGTCGAAGCCGACCAAAACACTGTGGCTGGACGGCATATCCGATCAGCTCAAAGAGTCGCATCTAAAGGAGTTTTTTCGCGCGCACTGCGACAACACCGTCGAACAAATACTGATCGATCGCAACAAGTGTCAAGCGCTCGTCTACTTTAGTGTGGTGGAGGACGCGAAAAATTGTGCCGAGCGGATCCGCGCCAAGCGCTTCTATGACAAAAAAATAATGGTCGACTTTGCCAGCAAAGAGTTCATATCGTCTCGATTCGAACACTTGCTCGATCCCAAGCATCACTTGTTCACCAACCACAATCGGCTGAAGGCCACCGAGATGAAGAGTAAGCGAGTGCGTTCGCCCCGCTCCAATTCGCTCAACGACTCTCGCTCCTCATCTTCGTCGTCGTCGTCGTCAACGTCGAGCTCGGCCTCAACCGCAGCCACGCCCAACACCACCCGGTCCGAATCGGTCGACTCGGCCGCCATCAAAATCGACGACGACGACAACAACAAAAAGCGACACTACTACGACGACCAGTATCCAATAGACGACTTGTCACACGTGCTCAATTCGAATAGTCAAAAGTACAAGTTTTACGCGCCGTCCACCCGCAACCAGCACTCGCCATCCGATTTGTCTCATTTGCTAAACGGCTCGCCCGGCCACTACCGCCGCTACTTCAACGAGTCCAGCGCCTACCATCATCATCGACACTACTACGACGACCGCCTCTACAGACAAAAGTACTACAGCTATCATGTGGACAAGAGCTCCAGCTCGACCAGTCTAAATCCCAACACTTATTCCAAAAGCAACAAAGAGGCCGCGCGCAACACTCGCCACAAGCACAAATCGGACAAAAAGGCCAAGTGCAAAAATTCCAAAGTGTCGTCGTCGTCGTCGAGGTCGTCGCTGGAGGAGGCGAAAAAAAAAGCCTCTCGGTCAAGGTCGGCGTCAAGCGGTTCCTCCTCGTCCATTTCGTCCGTGTCCAATGCGTCGTCGTCCAGAAAAACGACTAAGAAAAAGTGCGACCGCGACGACATCAATCCGCAGCCAATGGACGTGGAGACGCCGGACGAATCGGACAAAGTGCGCACATCGTCCCAGTCGAACACTCCGCACGTTCACCACAGCACGACCAAAGCGCACTCGCTTCTCATTCCGCTCGAAACCAGTGCGGCCTGCAAGGATCCGCGCTTCAAAGGCACCGATTCACACTTGGTCTACATTGATGCGCTTCAATTCGCCCATGAGATAGAAATTCCCAAATTTGGTCTCAAAAAAAGCAAAAAAAATGGCGCCGATTCGACAAGAAAAGACAAGGTGCCCGAGAGTATTGAGGAAACGAGCGCTGAGACAAAAATTGTGTCACCGTCGAGTGCCGATTTACTCGACAGACGCTCGCTCGAAGAACGCATCAAAATGCTTGACGAAATGATGGAACAACAAAAGTCAAAGCAAATGTCAAACGATCTTTCGTCGACTACCAGTTCGTTGATTAACAAGTTTAGCTCGTTGAATAGTTCACCTGTACTTAGACAACCGGTTAGAAAATTGTCAAAGTTATTCGATGCCGACGAACAGCGACTCAATCAATCGTCCACTTTTTTGACTCAAAAATTGGCCAATAGCCCCTTTTTTTCCAAAGCAGAGAGCATTAATTTGGCACCGGCAGGGGTCGCTGTATACGACCACATTAAACCGCTCATTTGCCAAGTGAACAAGTCACCCAAATTGGTCTTGTCCAATGCGAGTCCAATAGTGGCTCACAATTGTTCGAGTCCCAATCTGTCGACGTCCACTTCGGTTCAGATAGCTGAAAAACTCGGCCTCAAAATAAAGGGATGTTCGTCCATGCTGAACTTTGGCACCGATTTGCCTACTGTGTCAGCCATCGCGTCCACTTCCTCCACAAGTGTAAGCTCGTCGTTGGTTTCGACTCCAGTTAGTCCGCCACTCAAGGCAAAAGATTTCAAAAGTGAACCTGTCCACGAGCATAGACTCGAAAGTCTAAATGAGAGTAAGCTTAAGCTCGTCAGATCTGAATTAGTAGAGGAGAAAAAAACTCTCATTCAAACTAAAATTGAGCCTGAATGCGAGTCCAAAATACACTGCAAAAAAGATGCTAATACTATGCCCAATATTGTCAATAAATTAGACTGTCAATCAGCATCCAAAACACAATCTAAATCCGAAGCTAATTTGGACAAGATTAAGTCAAACGATGAGGCTAAAATTGAAATAAAAAAAAATACCAAAATTGAACCAAATATTGAGCACAGTGGTCAGATAAAAACCGAACAAAATTCAGATTTAAAAATTAATAATTCCAAAATAGATGGCCTAAAAAACAAGTCAAAAATGGATACCAATAATGAGTCCACGAATAAAATGGAACTCGGAACAGAATCAAAAGTTCAATTCAGAGCAGATGAAACTAAAAATCAAACTAAATTAGAATCTGAATCTAAGATTCAGCAAAAAAGAAATTTAAATGCTGAACCAAAGACTCAGAATAAAGCGGCAGAAAATGATTCCAAATGTCAGTCAAAAACAAATTTGAATGCTGAACCAAAGACCCAGAATAAAGCAGAAAATGAATCTAAGGTTCAGTCCAAGTCAAATTTAAATGTTGAATCAAAGACCCAGGTAAAAACAGAAAATGAGTCCAAATGTCAGTCAAAAACAAATTTAAATGCTGAACCAAAGACCCAGATGAAAACAGAAAATGAATCTAAGGTTCAGTCAAAGTCAAATTTAAATGTTGAACCAAAGACCCAGAATAAAACAGAAAATGAATCTAAGGTTCAGTCAAAAACAAATTTGAATGCTGAACCAAAGACCCAGATGAAAACAGAAAATGAGTCCAAATGTCAGTCAAAAACAAATTTGAATGCTGAACCAAAGACCCAGAATAAAGCAGAAAATGAATCTAAGGTTCAGTCCAAGTCAAATTTAAATGTTGAATCAAAGACCCAGATGAAAACAGAAAATGAGTCCAAATGTCAGTCAAAAACAAATTTAAATGTTGAACCAAAGACCCAGAATAAAGCAGAAAATGAATCTAAGGTTCAGTCAAAGTCAAATTTAAATGTTGAATCAAAGACCCAGATGAAAACAGAAAATGAGTCCAAATGTCAGTCAAAAACAAATTTGAATGCTGAACCAAAGACCCAGATGAAAACAGAAAATGAGTCCAAATGTCAGTCAAGAACAAATTTGAATGCTGAACCAAAGACCCAGAATAAAGCAGAAAATGAGTCCAAATGTCAGTCAAAGTCAAATTTAAATGTTGAATCAAAGACCCAGAATAGAGCAGAAAATGAATCTAAGATTCTGTCTTTGGCACCAGAAACAAAGAACCAGTGTAAAACAGTTGTTCAAAGTGAATTAAAGTCCCAAAACAAGTCCGATGTACATTCGGATACAAGAACTAAATCAGATGAAAGTTCTCAGGCCTTAAAGGTCCACTCAAAGACTGATGTTAATTCAGAGTCGAAAAATCATTCTAAATGCGACACAGCAGAGAGTAAACAGAATGAAAAGTCGAAAAATTTAAGCTCTAAGCCATCAGTTAAAAAACCTGAAATAAAATCATTAAATTCTGTGAAAAATTCACTCAAAGACAAGGAAATAAAGTCTCCGCTAAAAAGTTCGACTAGTGAAAAAACAACAATCAAAACTGGTGATAAAGTGAACACAAACAAGTCTGTTAGCAAGCCGACTTCACAGTCTGCTAAAAAAGTGGTTGGTGTTGTAAAAAAAGAAATTAAGACAGAGACCAAAGTGGCAGTTAAAACAGAGAGTAAAATTGTGCACAAAACTGATACTAAATTTGACGAGAAAAAAAAAGAATCGAGCAAAAAAAACACTGATCTAAACGATTTGTACGATTCGGAAGAGTCCGATACAGAAAATAAATCAAAAAGTAAAGACAAACATGGCAAAAAAACGCTTCTATTTAAAAACAAAATTGATTCCAATGACAAAAAATCGTTTATTAAAAAAAACATAAACGATGTCAAATCAAGAGCGAATAAAGTGAGTGTCAAAAAGCCTAAAGAAGAGACAAAGTCAAAATGTGACAGTTCTTCGGACGACTCGTCCGAGTCATCGACCGAGTCCGATTCGAGTGACTCGAGTAGCGAGTCGAACGAATCGGAAGATAGGCGGCAAAAAGCTCACAAGGCTCATCGAAGCGAGAAAAAAAAATCGTCAAAAAAAGAGAAAAGACTAATTTTGAAAAAAAAGTCGCATCAAAGTGACTCGTCGGACAATGCCGAGCACACACGAAGAGTAAAGAAGAAAAAGAGCTCGTCGGGAATTAACCGCGAGTTGGCATTTTTGATTGAGAACAAGGACGCTCTGGTCTATAGTGGTTCGCTGTACGATCGAGTAAAGGCCCGACCAAGACAAGCTGACACAAAAAAGAAAAAGCGCAAGAACAAGAAATCGCGCAAAATTGTTGTTCAAAGTGACCATAACGATTCGAGTAAATCGGAATCGTCCGAGAGCGAGTCAAGCGAGCAAAGTTCGTCCAGCTCTGAATCGGACACAAAATCAAAATCCAGAAATCGCATTCAATCGTCTGATTCGGACAGTGCTATCAAAAAATGCGAAACTAGCCGCAAGAGGCAAAAGAGCACTGACTCTCTATTCGACTCTGAGGAAACTGTGGACTCAAAAAAAGATCAAAACAAGTCCACGCTAAAGCCAAATCATAACAGTTTAATAAAAAGGTGCAGAACAGATTCAACAACGTCTTCTACTTCGTCAACAAAAACAATGGGTCAAGAGCTGAGTGCTAAAAAGCGCAAGTTGCCCGACGAAGAAGCCACTGAAACAAATCCGTGTAAAACACCCAAAAGCTCGCTGATCAGCAGCAAGAGTGTAGTTAAATCTGAGAGTGTAAAATCTGTCAAGACTAATTTAGAATTAAAAATGAAAAAACCACTAGTGACCAAAAGTGAGATCAAAAGTGAGATCAAAAGTGAGATCAAAAATGAGACAAAAAATGACTTGAAGCCAAAGTTTGACGTTAAAAAGGACATCAAAAAAGAGTCCAGTGTTAGACCAGTGTCGAACAGCATTTCTAAATTGAGCAAAATTAAGACCGAGATTAAAAGTGAAAAAATTGAGCCTAAAAAATCAAATGTGATCAAAAAAGAAGTTAAAAAGTCCAACTTAAACTCAGACAAAAGCCAGCAGATTAAAGAAACCAAAAATAAGGATTCGGATAGTGTAAAGACTAGTCTTAGCTCGGGAAGTAGTAGCAGTATTGGTCATTGCATGGACGAAGAGTCTCTAACTTTGACAACAATAATCAAAGACTCTGAAACTGTGTGTCAGCAAAATGTAGAAAAAAATGAGCATATGGAAGAAGAAGTGCTTCATGATCAAACAACTACCACTGATGTTAAACCATTGGAAACTATTAGCGAAGCTAAAGAGTTGGAGACTTTAAGTGAAGCTAAAGAGTTGGAGACTGTAAGTGAAGCTAAAGAGTTGGAGACTTTAAGTGAAGCTAAAAAGTTGGAGACTGTAAGTGAGGCTAAAGAGTTGGAGACTGTAAGTGAGGCTAAAGAGTTGGAGACTTTAAGTGAAGCTAAAAAGTTGGAGACTGTAGATAGCATGGCACCATTGGCAAATATCGATGAATCTAATCAATCGGAGATTTTAGATGAAATTAAGCCATCACAAAGTATTGATGAATCTAAACAATTGGAGATTATGGATGACGTCAAACCATTGGAAACTAAATGTGAAGAAAATGGAGAGGAGAATGGTAAAACTGAGGATAAATTTGAAGTTGATGACTTTGAAATGAATGACGAAAATAAAATGGAAGTAAAAGATGATAGCCAAGAGAAGAGTGAAGAAAAATACGTGGAAACGAATTGTGAAACAAACACTGAATCAAAACCGAATGAACCAGATGAGCCAGTGATAAAAGAAGAAGCAGCGGAAGAACAGCAGACTGAAGAGCCTAAAGTAGACGTAATGGAAACAGAAAATTCGCCTCAAGAAGACATAAATGAACAGACACAGCTGAATGAAATTTCGGCAATGAAAATTGAAAAAAAAGAACCCACTGAAGCGGACGCTCCAAAGTCTCAATCTATAGCCGAATCTGTTCACTTAGAAGAGATACATACATTTAAAAATGAACCTGAAGCACCTGCAGAACCATCGTCGGAGCCTATTGCTGAGTTTAAATCGACCGATTTGGACTCAACACAGGACTATTCAAGTGAAACCATAGAAATGGACGAAACACTTGCACCTACAGGAGAGAGTGAAAATGTTGAAAATGATGCGATGCAAATGAGAAATCAGAGCACTGATCATAATGAGTCTAAAAACGAAGAAGATTTGCTTAAAATAGAGCCTAGCTTTAGCTTGCTAAAACACGAAGAACCAATGCCCCAAATAAAAGAACAACAACCACCACCATTGGATTTTAAAGAAGAAAATATGGCAAAAAATGACATGGATATTGGTCTTAATCAAACTAGCATGTTGCTACCAACAGTGTCACCGAATACAATTCAATTTAATCCAGCACAAATGGACCTAAATTCGGCCATGTCTTTGACAGCTAGTTTGAACAATTTGACCGAGACCAAGCAGCTAGAAGAGGCTCATTTAGAAGAGACTAACAAAGAAAAAGCCAATGTTCAAAAAGCCCAAGAATCAACGAGCCAACAGAACACCAATTCAGCTCCAAAGAGTTCCTCATCAAATATGGACATGTTATTAGAGGCAATAATGGTCGATCAACCAAAAATCGAGCCGGAAAAAAAATCCGACAAAAATCACCATCACAATCATAATCATCATCATCACAAACATCACAAGCCGGATGATAAACAAGATAAAATCGAAAAACATGCAAATACAGCCACCGATTCGGCGACCAATTTTGGCAATTATATACCGCCAAATTTTGGTTCATTTATGGGCTCGCCATCGACACCTCAAAAAAACTCGTTCACTTACAGCATGCCGTTTATCTTAGGCAATACACCAAAGACCAAGGAAGAACCACAGCAGCCAACCACACCACAAAACTCTTTCTCAATTCAATCTCATTTGAAACGAAATTCTCCACCTGCCGCTCAAACTCGACCATTTGTTCAGCCTACTGTTCCAAATTTAAACTCACTGGACAATTGGCAAGCGGCATATACCAAATATCCTTTGACATTTTTGGCACCTCCGCCGCAATACCAGCAGCAGCAACAACAGCATCAACAACAACAACAACAGCAGCAGCAACCACAGCAAACAATCAAGACAAAGCAATCGCCTTCTCCATCACCATCGCCCAAAGTCACCACTCCAAAACCTCTGCCGACTACGCCAATTTCAGCAACAGAGACAAACATTTTTCCTAACTATGAATACTTGGACAAAATGCATCTATTGCTTCCAACAGCTGCAGCACAGATTCCATTCAGTCCGCTGGTAAATGCGCCCATTAATCCCGGACCTGTGAGACCGGTAAACTCACAGCAGTCTCTTAAGCCACCGATCCAGAACATGTCCGTTACTTCGACTACACCTAAGCCGGCTAGCGTCAAACCGGGCAAAAAACAAATAGCTAAAGAGTACGAACAGCAGCAACAGCAGCAACTACAGCAACAGCAAACACCTGGTCAAATATTACCTTCGAATTCTTTGCCACATTTTCCTCCATTTTCAACAGCTCAAACGCCCGCCAATAATCCATCATTTTCGAATTACTACTCGCCATTCAATGACCTTCGCTTTCCGTTGCTATTCGCTGCAGCTGCTGCTCACAACCAATTTCCTGACTTGGCCAACACTCAGCCTAATCAGCCACAAGCTCAAAATTCTACAAATCAGCCCAATTTCAAACCGAACATGGACTATATGAGTCAGATGATGATGTCAAGTTTTCCAAATGTATACAGCGACAATCGGCAATCGAACCAGTTTGGCAATTTTTTGTCATCTCAATTCAATCAGCTTAACCAGAATGCTTACTTGGGTCAGGAGCAAAAACGAGACGAGTCTAGTTTGTTTACGGGCTACACCGAATTCCAGGATCGAAATAACATCATTTGGTACGGAAGCTTTACGATCAAAAACGACACAGCATCCATAGGCATGAACTTTGTAGCTGGTAATTTGGACATAGCCAAGAGTTGCTTGGGACAAATGTCTTTGGAAAGTAATAATACCCCACTGAGGATTCTGCAACGAATGAGACTTGAACAAAGTCAACTAGAGGGAGTTCAACGAAAATTGCAGCTTGAAAACGAACACTGCATTCTTATTGCGGTGCCCTACGGAGCCAACGTGCTCGAACAAATGAAGCAGACTAATAATTTGAAAAACGGGTTTATTAATTATTTATTGGAAAAAAAAGCGGCTGGAATTGTAAATGTAAATGTGCCCAATGTAAGTACTTGTTTTAACCTTTAATTTCAAGTAGCTAATTTAGGTCTTTCTTGCTGATGTTTTTTTTTTGACAAAAAAAACAAAAAAAAATTCTCTTCTAAAATTTGCTCTTTAAAACAAGACTTTTGGAATGTTCCATAAGTCACAAGCCAAGTCAAGGATAGTTAAAAAAAAATTTGAGTCAATTCTCAATTTTTTTTCTTCCCTAATGTCGGATAAAAATTCATGCAGCATCTGCAATTCATGGAGCTTGGAACAGTAAAAATTCAATTTCAAAGAATACCGCGGCAATATTAATTTTGACTTAAAATTGACTTGATTTTTTAAGTGATTAAAAATTGGAGTCATGACTTTGAAAGTTTGTGAAATTCAGTACAAAATGATTAGAACAAAATGCAAAAAAATCGAATAACTTTTTTTCTAAGAGTCTAAAATTAGTTCCTTGAATGCAGCATGCTGCATCGTTCTTAGTTGCATCAACTGTCAAAGTCTGCTAATTTAAATTTCAATCTATTCGAGCGTAGTGAATTTTGCAGAGATTGTGCACATCATTAGCAGACTTTGACAGTTAATGCAACTTTGAATGCTGAAGCATGCTTCATTCACAGAACTAATTTCAGACTCTTAGAAAAAATGTTATTCAATTTTTTTGCATTCTGTTCTGACCATTTTGTACTCAATTTCACAAAACCTGACTTTGAACCATACCTGTGACTTAAAAACAACTCAAGAATTTGTTTTGAAAAATTTTGTACTAAGTACAGAACAAGTTGTAAAAAATTGTTAAAATTTCATTTCAATACTCGAACGAAAATTTGGTCTATCCAGATAATTATTAAAATGATTATTTTTTCAGCAAATAAAGTCATGTGATAAAAGTGTTGACGAATCTAATTTTTAATAGCATTGGATCTAAACATGATTGAAATTTTATTTTAACATAAATTTTTGTTTTGTTTTTCAAAAAATATGAAGTTACTTTTTTTTGATCAACTAATAAACCATGAAAAAAAGAAAGGTTAAATGAAAAAAATATGAAAGAGTTTAGAAATAACAAAAAATAAAAGCTTAGAATTTTTCAAAATTAATTGACTATTAATAAGACAAAAATAAAACAAAAATATAATGTAAAACTATTTGTTTTTTTTATAGTTTAAAAAATTTCTTTTCATTTCTTTTGATTTTTCATGGCTAACTATAAAGCGATATATCAGTCAAAATGACGGTTTTGTTTATAGCTTACTATTAACTTTAACTACTTTGACTACTTTGGCTATTTATGAGTTCAATACTTAAATAGTTTTAAATTGTAAAAAAAACAATAAAAGCATTTGTTTTGCGACAACTGCTGCTTTTTTTTGTTTACAATGCGGTAGACTAGCATATTAGACTAGATTTTTAACATACAATTTAAATCAATTTTTCAAAATTATATTTTTTATTTAATAATTAAAAAAAATTAGCTAAGAAATATTTATTTTATTTAAACAAAGCAATAATTTTTTTCTCATTTAGACATCGTACGTAGTTCATATTTTTCCACCATGTGACTTCACAAATGATATAATGAGGAAGCGAGCACCGGAGATGAGCAAAAAACTTGGCGATTACACTCACTTGTTCATAGTGATCGCTACCGTGTGAGATAGTCATTAAGCGGATCTCAAGATAACGACCCATATCCATTTATAGCCTAAATGTCATTAGTTTTTTTAAATAATACATGTTTACTGTGTTCATTTAATTTTAAAGCTTAAAGAGCTTTTTTTGCTAAAAAAGAAATTAAAGTCTTAATCGTACTCGAGAATTTTAGAAGAAGTAAAGTGAAGGGAGATAAAAATCAAGTTGAATTTTGTAAATATAGTTTTTTTGAATAAACACAGATTAAGCAATAGTAAAAAACCAGAATTCTTTATTAGATTTACTTGACAAATTCTTTTATGTTCTTAGTCAGTTTTTTTTTATTTCTTAACTAAGTTATTATTCATTGTCGTCTTGGTCAAGACTTGGTTTGAGTATTACATTCTTATGATTATTAATCCTATAAAAACGAAAAAAAATTAAATATTCAATTATGAATACTTATTGAATATTGATATTGTTATATTTTTCATCGTATTTTCTTTTTCATCGTTTTTTTTGATTGTATTTTTTAATTTTTTGTTTGATTGTAAATTTAAAAAATTTGTTCACATAAAGCTAAAATAAAAAAATTAAAATTAATTAATTTTTTCTAAATCTTAAATCTTCATATTTTTAATAAAAAACCTGTTCATTTTAATCATAACTTGATAAATTCAAATAACTTATAATTTAAAATATGGCAATAAAATTAATTCTGCTCAGATTCAATAATTCTTAAAAATTATAATTAAATTGCCATGTTTCGGAATTTTTCTCCTTGCTTTTTTGGAAACAAAAAGATAAAAAGATTTTAAATTTGTTCATATATTCTCGAAGAGGACGAATACTTAACATTTAAAAAAGCTTTCTTGAATATATAGAAAAGATGATTTTTTAAAAATAACAATTCTAGAATAAAAATTATTTCATTAATAGCTCTTATTTTTTGAATCTAATATTTTAATAAAATTTAATTGAAATGATTTTTAAATAATTTAGAAATTTATTAAAAAATAACAGGAAAAATTGTTTTTGCAATCTTTTTATACTGAAATTAAATAGATTACATCTAATATAGAATATTTAGTTTATATTAATAAAAAAATTTATAACTTTTGTATTCTTATAGCCTTTTTTTACTTGATTTTTATTAATCTGAAAAATGAATAACTCACTAAAAATTTTGTTGATACATTTATTTCAAAAAATTATTATATCATACAACAATTACAACAATTAAATTAATAAATTTAATTCGAAAAGTTTTCCATTCAAATTTTCATACAATTTTAAAAACGCATGAGAAATGGTGCGATTTTTTAAATTAATTTTTTGAAATAAATGTATCAACAAAATTTTTAGTGAGTTATTCATTTTTCAGATTAATAAAAATCAAGTAAAAAAAGGCTATAAGAATACAAAAGTTATAAATTTTTTTATTAATATAAACTAAATATTCTATATTAGATGTAATCTATTTAATTTCAGTATAAAAAGATTGCAAAAACAACTTTAATTTATTTAGCAGATATTTATTTCGAAATACCAAATTTTTTCATAATTTTTTTAAATTGTACCTAATTTTTTATTAAATGTGAATCAAAACCTAATTCAATTTAATTTTTATTATTTAATAAATTCTTTTTTGAACTAATTTTTAAGTCTTTCCGATGGATTATACTTGTTTTTTACTTTACAGGCTTCTTGTAACCAAAAAAGTTTTCTTTACTTGGCTAAAAAATTAAAGATGAAACTTTTAAAATATCTGTCCTTTTGATTTTTAAAACACAAAATATCTTCATTGATTTTTTCAACAAGTGTGTGATAATCAAAAGCACATACATTTATCATATTTTATGATTTCAAATGAACATTTAGTTGAAATTTTTCTATTTTCATTATTTTGTTCATTTTATTATTGTTCAGAAAAATTAGTTTATCTAATGCTTTTGTAGAAGTTTCGTAATAATTTGAAGATTTTTTAGCAAAAATTAAATTAACCGTATTTTTAAACATTTTATTTGTCTATCTGCCGTCAGCTGCTCAAGTTCCCTATGATTTAAAAAAATCATATTATATTAAGGCAAAAAAACGATTAATAAAAAGTTAAATTTATTTTCTTAAATTGTGAAATTTTTTTAAAGAGTAATTTTAGCAGCTCTTTAATTCGTCTTGTACAAAAATTTATTTATTAATTTTAAATAGAGTAGCTTACTTTGTCATTATTTTATATAAAAATTAAATTGAGCAATAATTTCCAAAGATTTTCATATTAATTATTTAAGATTAGAAATCAATTTACATTAAAAATAAATATTCAATAGTAAAATTTTAGAAATTAAACAAACTATAAAAAAATGATCTTAATTTTAACTTTTAAGTTAGAATTTAGGGATTGATAGTAATTATTTTATAAATTGATTAAATATTTATCCAGTATTAAACCAAAATAGAACATTTAGTGCAGATGCAACTCACATGTATCTTTAAAAAATTTTTCATATTTGTCAAATCAAAAAAAATCAAAACAAAAATTACAGATTTTTAAAATATTAAATATATATTAAGTTTACTGTTGTTAAAACAATTTTAAAAAATTAAGAAGCAATTTAAATAAATCTTACAATTAAATTAACCAAAAAAAAAACATAATACTTATATTCTTTTAATACCTAAAAAGAATGATGATGATAGGTGAAACAAAATGCGGTTAGGTTTACAATTACAGGTTAATAAAAAATATGACTATGGTTCTGCTCATCCTAAGAGTGATTAATGGCTGAATTACTTTTCTCACCATTCCAATATTTTCTACTATATTCGATGTCATATTCTGAATTTCGACTGTGACATAAATAAAAGACATTTTAGAATGCTGGTCCAAAAAATACAAAGATTAATCACTGTCTGAATCAGCATTACCATTGCCAATATAGTGAACGGCGAACCAAGTAATTCAGCCATTAATCATTTACTATAGCGGTCCAACAGACAATTTTAAATTTTTCGAATTTTTGGCTATATTATTGTTCATCCTGACAAATTTTGGCTTTTATCAAGCTCTCATTCATTAATTCATTCATTTTTTTAAAATTATTGAAACTTCTTTATTTTTAATTTTTATTTATTGACAAATTTTTTAGTCCTAAATCTTCAAATGCAAGCTTTGGAAAGCGTACATGCTCTCGTTTGTTGATTTTTTAAAATTTTTAAATTTGTTGCTTATTTAATATTTTATATATTTTTTCAAGAAAATTTTTTTGAGACAAGTTCCCCGAAATTTTCGCTGATTTTTTCTTAATAGTGTATAGATTTCATGTTTTGTTAATAAATTCAGTAAGCTTTTCTTAACAAAAATTGAAATGTTTTAAATTTTTTATAAATAAAGATAAACCTGTAATGATTTATTTTTTAAACTTTAAAAAATAATTAACTTAAACTAATTTATGAATAAAATATTAGAAAAAGATGATTTTTTTATCATAATCAATCCTTCAAGTTGAATATTTCAAATATGGTAAAAAGTTAAATAAAACTAACACAACTCCACTATAGATAGAGAACATTTAAAAAATTTAAAATATTCCATTCGCCCTCATTACCCACTTACATAATGATCTGAATAATTATTTATGAATAAACTTTATTTTTTTTCCAATTTTTTTTTAATTTTCCCTGCTGTACGCTACTAAATACAAACGCAACCATCTCTTCATATAAAGACAAAAATTTAAGAAATATTTATCCTTTTTAGTTATTTTAGTATTTTTAAACAATTTTCTAGACTAAAAATTAAATTGCATCCATAATCTGTTTGAATTGGCTTATCTTGTTCTATAGCTTGAATATTCATTTAAGCTAGAGAGCGTTTTTGTTCTTTTCAAATTTTGAAATAATAAGACACTTAAATTTAATCTTATTCTCTCTTTTTTCTCTATTTTTTTCTTTTTTTTTTGCTTCGTGCTTTGTTCAAACGTGTTGATTTTCAAGCAATTTTGGAAATTAATGATATTTTATAATTTTCCTTCTAATATTTAATTTAAGCCTTAGATTTTTTTCAATGATGAAATTTCGATTCCGTGAAGAAAATACTCTTGGTAAATATTTTTTTATTTCTCAGTCATTCTTTCATTTTTTTCATATCCTTTAAAAGAACATAGAAGAGTAGAAGCTGAAAAAATTCGCTCTAAATACCCGGATAGGATTCCAGTAATTCTTTTAAAAAATTTTTAAAGATTTGAAAACTACAAATTAATAAAAAAATTTAGGTAATCGTTGAACGCGTCCCAAACTCGCAAATTTCTGAGATTGACAAGCGTAAATTTTTGGTGCCGAATGACATATCAGTTGCTCAGTTCATGTGGATAATCCGCAAGCGTATTCAATTGCCATCTGAAAAGGCGATTTTCTTATTTGTAAAAAAAACAATACCTCAATCGTCATCTACTATAGGACAAGTTTACAACAACTTTAAAGATGACGATGGTTTTCTTTACATTGCTTACAGTGGTGAAAATACCTTCGGAGATTTTTAATTCCAGTTTTTGTCTAAATATGTGTTCTTGATCGTTTAAGATTTTTTTATGCGTATAAGATTTTTCCTTTTTTTAATTTAACCAAATAAATTATTATTTAAATATTATAGAAATATTTAATTTCATATATTACTTTAAAAAAATTTTAAAATTAAACATGTTGCGTAGTTTTATAAACCTGAAAAATATTAGAAATAAATGAATTTTTATCATAATCAGTCCTTCAAGTTGAATAAGATGAATATGGTAAAATTTCAAATAAAACAAACACAATTCCGCTATAGAAATAACACATATAAAAATTTACAGGTTTATAAAAAAGATTACTTTGGAACTGTTGATCCTGAGAGTGATTAATAGCTGAATTAAATAAATTTAAACATTTATAAGGTTATTTTTGCTTTTAAAATATCTGAAAATTTTAACCAGATACATATAACTTAGAGTAACTTGGAAAAAAATGTCATAAAATTGAAGTATAATTAGAATAATTAATAAATTATAGAATTGTATTATTTAACAGTACAAAACATTATTAATTAAGAGTTCAAAAGATTATTTGTCAATTAAAGTAATTAACAAAAACTCATACAACAAATGAACTATTAGAAAATTAACGAGAAATCTATTGCTAGATTCTGGTATAAATATTAAATTAAAAACAAATAAAAAGAATCAAAAAAAATGTAATTGAAATAGAACAAAATCATTTAAGTATAATAAAATTATATTCAAACAAAATTTATGTATAATTTTTTTGGGCATTCCTGAGCCTTTTTACATAAACTGGCTTTTTAGATAATTTAATCTTTAATTTTAAAATATCAAATTTTCCTGAAAGAGGAAAGATTTTGGTTTTATGTGATTTTAATGAATTCGACTGTTTCAACATAACATCTTGGTCATTTTCATTAACAGCATAATTTGAGTGGTTTTGGTAATGGTCAAAATATGTCTGTAGTTTTGGATTCGACTGTTTAGAAAAATGTTTCTGGCTTTCTATTTGTATGTTCATAATTTTAGATTTTTTAATTTTGTTTGTTTGATTTTACCCTTATTTATACGAGATTATTTTTTGGCTTAGTCTTTGTTTTTATACCCCAGTATCAATTTTTTTAAGATCTTTTCTATTTCTTTGAATTATTGTTTTAAATTTTTTTTAAACATTTTCTTTTTTTTACACAGCATCATTTTATTTATCCAGATTTTTTCGTCTTTATTTTCCCAAAGAAAATTGTTTTTATTTTTTGATTGATTATTATTTCATTGTCTTAGTTATAATTTTAAGCTCTTGAATTTTTTATATCAATGTAAATAATCTATCTCTAGATCCTTTTTTGAAAAGCCATGATTCAATTTTGCTTAATTTCATTTTTTTCTTTGAATCACGTTATAAAATTTCAAAATCAAGTCTTAATTCATACTTGAAAATTATTTTTAAGTTACTAAAATTCAATTCAATGTTGCTTGTCTTCATGTTGATTTTTAAAAACTTCAGTTTTAACTTTTTGGCTCAACAAATCTAATTAATGATCCATAATTTTTTTCTTTACACCAAATTTTTATTTTAAATTTGTTTTTTAGAATTAAATAGTTAGAAATGTAGATCGTGTTTTATATTTTTTTTGAATACATTCGTGATGAAATCCAGATTTCTCAAAATGGAGCCAAGTCGTTACTTTCATAGCTTTTTTTGATTTTAAACAAAAATATTTCAATCAAGTTAAAAATAATTTTTAAATTGAATTTTCGAATTTCAAAGAAATTCTGATATTTAAAGCTTAATATTTACTAAATTGATTAAATTTGTGTATAAAATTTGTAGTAAAATTGATAAAATAACTGCTAAAAATCAACTAACTTTTTATTTAAAATCTTAAACAAAATAAAAATATTAAAATTTTTATGAAGTTTTCATTTTTTGAGAAGTGTTTATACTAATGGTTGGAACTAATTGATTTTCAAAGATGAATACTTTTATTGTTCTAAACACAAATATGAATGGAATCAAAATGCTGATATATTGTATCCATCCCCATTTAAATTGTTGCCAAAATGCAGGTATATAATCAAGTTTGAATGGCACATAGCGAATATAGGCGTTTATTTTGAAACCTTCGGCTAGCGAATTTTTCCAGCTTACATAATCGGTAACCAAGCGAGTAGAAACTATAAAAATAAAAATTTAAATCCAAATAGATTTTAAAACACAAATATTTTCTTACACTCCCTAGAGCTATAATCTCTTATTATTTTATCTAAATTTAGTTCTTCCAAATCGATGTTGGTCTCATTCAACATTTGATACTAGTTTCGAAAAAAAATAAATCATAGCCTGAGGATCCAAATTAATGTAGCTAAATGTTATTTACCGAATATCCATTATATGTTACTTGTTCTCTTAGTTTTTCTCGCTGAACAAAAGCAAGTTCTGCGTCAAAACTAAGCTCGGTATATTTCCTTGAATTAAAGCTTTCAAAATATCCAACAGATTCAAGTTTAAGATTGGAAATCACCTAAAATTTTCTTTATATATTTTTTTTTATAAACAAATTCAATTTACAGAAATAGTTGAGTTGAACAACAGGAATAGTCTTACATTGGTAATAGTATCGATAGGAACTCCGCTTATCAAAAGACTGAATTCCAATAAGTCTGTAAAGCCATCTTCATCCGTGTCTAGTTCATTTATCTATGAGAAAAAACAAATAAAATAATGGGGTTTAAAAATTTATTCAATTCATCATACGATTCGAACTGAAGATCTATATTCATTTTGGTAAATTTGATTGATGCTTTCATAACTGCTCGAGATGTACAAATTTGATTCACCTTCCAATATTGCTATATATCGATATTGGAATTTTATGTCTGGCGTTTCTGTAAACGCTTTTTCTTTGATCCAGAATCCGCCAGTAAAGTAAGCTATGAGAAAAGGACTTAGATATGTCAATACAATTGATAGAAGCTGAATAATCGAGGCTTTTGTGAATATGCTTGTTTTGTAGCGTTTCTTTACCGAATGTGAAAATACCTCGTAGAGGACCATTTTGCCAAAATTTGATTTAATGAATATTTTTTAAATCTCAAATTTTCATGTCCATTAGAATTTTGAATAAAATATATTGAATGTTAGTTTCCTAGGCAACACATACGGTTCAAATTTGAACTAAAGATGACTTTTTTTTATTCTTTATCATCAAGTATATTTCGCATTTTTCAAATATAAAAATTATGTTGGCAAGAGAATCTGAAATGACTGATTTTCAGGACTAGATACTTAAAAAAATTATATTTGTTTTAGGTGTCATTCATAAATTTAGAAAGAATTATAAAAAAATTTATATGACATTTTATAATTTTCGAATTCGAATTAAATAAATTCTGGCCAACAAGAAGGTTACAGAAAAAAATCAAATTTTAGCTCGTAAAAAAATTTTGTCTAGAAAATATGTTTTCGAAAAGTTTTGATCTCAATAGCAAATTTTTTTTTAATTATTTAATGATTGATTCAAAAAATTGATAGTACCTTTGCTATTTATAAATTTTCCGAGGCCTCTAAGATTTTTATTGAAATCAATTTCTTGTTTCTATGGTTCTAATCTTGAATAGTTTATATTTTAAAAATTTTGTGAGGATTAAGATTTAAATTTATTATCATGAGCTTTCAATGGCTTTTCTGCCTCTTTTCGGCTTTAAATTAATCGCAATTTTTTTATAAATATATATTTTGAAATTCATTTAAAATTTCTTAATATTGTTGAGTGCTAGTCAATTCTGGTAACCCGAAGTTTGTTTTAGTTTGTGTACAATTCAACTCAGGGAATATATAAAATAAATTCAAAGCTTAAAATATTAGCTTTAATAAATACAAATAACTAACAAACTATTGTATCCTATAAAATAAAAATTATCTTTGAATTTTTATCTAAGTTTGAAATTAAGTATTTGTTTTTAAAATTTTTAAATTATTTTTCGGTCATATGACCCGAGAAAATTATATTTTTAAAAAATCTCACTCGTTTTACATGTTAATTGGGAATATTAAGCATTTTCTAAAAAGCCAATAAATTTTTGTTTGGATTGTAAACCAGGCTACTTTATACCAAAAGTGACCGATATAAGCAATTGATGAATTTAATATTTATTCAAAAATTAAGTTTTTTTAAAGTAATTTTTTATATTGCATAATTTCAATATTTTCAAATGAGATCTTAAATAATAAGCAAATTGACTGGTTCATGATTTCCGTCTAAGAAAGGTTTCTTGCCATATTGTATATGTTTTTTTACTTTTTGTTTAATGACAAATATTCAATTAATTTCAAAATTAATTAAAACAGTTGGTAATTTTTAATTAAATTAGGTAATATATATTTTTATATAATAAAGAAACCTTACATAATTTTCTGAATTAATCTTAAAATTATACAAATATGTATTCTGCAATTTTTCTAAAAGATTGTTAATCTTTTTAAATTTTTTGACTAAATTTTTCTAGAAAATAAAGCAAAATCCGAAAATTTTATTCAAAAATTGCGTATAGTTTCTATAATATGAAGAGTGAGTATTGGTATTTTGAAGGAGAAAATTCGATTTTACTTAAAAAATTTTTTTTTTTTCAATAATCATTATATTTTGAAATAGTAAAATATAATAATCTTATTTTACGTTTAGCTAGATTTAATATTTTACTTAAATTTAATTTGTTAATCTACTGAAAAATTTTCGAATCGCTTTCCGATTTTTAATTAAAGTGAGACTTAAAATTTGATATTCTATTTAACCAGGAAATAGCTTTAAAAGTTTTTGGAAATGAAATGAAATTTTTAATTACAATTATCCAAATATTTAAACTTTCTTTCGAGACAAATTTTAATTTGTTTTTTAAAACATAAGTTAAAATTGAATTAAAAAATTACTCAATTTAAAAATCAAACTCAAAAATATATTTCTAATGACACTCTAATGAGTGAATTTTTTTATAAATTAAAAAAAGTTAGATTTTTGACCTTTAATTAAATTTTTCTAATTTATATCAAAGATCAAAATAAATTTTCATGTTTTTCAGATTTTTAGTTAATAATATAAACAAAAAAAGGAATCAAATATTTTAAGTTTAAGATATTATCATTACTTATAATTGAATTCATTATAAATTCTTCGAGTGGCATATATTTCTGTTTTCTTAATTTTAAAAGCTTTGGAAATAATTATTTAGCGCTGTTAGATTAATCCTATGAGTGAATAATCTTATTTCCGAAAATTTAAAATATCATTTGAATTATAAAGTTTCATATTTTTTTAGAGAATAACAACGGAAAGATATTTTATCTCTATTTAGCTAATTTATTAGTTTTGAGATAATTATCTGTGTATTTTATCTTTACGTAGCATCATTCATTTTTTTAATAGATTCATGAATTTGTTAATTTTGCTTTTTTGATTTGGTCACACAATAAAATTTAGTTTTGTTGTCGAAAATACTTTAGAATGCTGAATAAAAAATTCTATTTAATTAAAATGATTTTTTATAAAGTCTCTTTGACTCGTCGCCTCCTCTGACTGGCTTGAAAATTTCAAAGAATCTAATCAACGCTTGAATCCTTTGAAATGTTTAAGCTAATTATATTATTAACTTTTCTATTAATCTTTAATCAGTCAGAATATAGGATATATTCTTAAGTAAATAGAATCGAAAAAATTCTCAGACTAATGTTCAATTTTAATTTTCTTTGAGAGAAAAGCTACAAAATTACTTTTCATTATTTGCTTATCAACTTCCGAAAGAAATTGATCAAAATTATTGAAAATTTTGAAGCTGCTGAAATTTTCATTTATCCATTCAGCAAATTTGAATTTAAAATTTTCTATCAGCACGAAAACAATGAAGGTTTTTCTTTCGTTCATAGCTGTAATTTTCTTACCTTTGTTCAAACAATGAACCAAAATAGAATTAAAAAATTTCTATAAATTTTTATTTATTTTATTTTTAATTTAAAACTGTAGATTTAAATAATTCAAAGTAGAATGTTTAAAAATTAAGAGTGTTTTTATTTTCCAAAGTAAAAATGTTCCGACTGAGAGCGACAAACAACCGAAACAGTGAAACTCACTCGGTAAGCTCATTTAAGCCTAGCAAACCAATAAATCAAACAAATTATTTGTTTCGTCGTAATCCAACCAACTTAGCTTTACACAAAGAAAACACCAAAACTTCAGTCACATTTGAAGCCAAGATTCCATCTGATAAGTTTTTTGTAAATAGCGTCCAAAAAGGTCTACCACTTTTAAATCAAAATTTTCAGCGCTCTCAAACAAGCATAAATTCGCGCTCAAAGCCGTCTAGTGGTCGATCAACAGTCAGAGAAATTGAAAATTCAAGACCCTTACCTCCTGATTGCAATTGCGTATTATGTTTGAACAAAGTTTTAATCAAACGTTACCGTGCTAAAACTTCAGTGCCGAGAACAGATGACAAGTGGACTGTAGACTCGAGGCATTTTTTAGAAACTCTTGACAAGATTCAATTAAGTGTTAAGGTGAACAGGAACTATTCCTCCAAGGAATTGAACAATAGTACTTCTGATTCAGAACAAAAATCAGATAGCCAGTCCTTAGAAAAACCGAGATATTTGCACAAAACATCAAGAATCAAATTATGGAAGCCAAATGATGTAGATAAATGGGTGATCAATAGCAAAATTGATTCTGAAGCGGATACCGACTTCAGCGATATATCTTCCAAAGAATCAAGTTCAAGCTTAAAGCAAAGAGATGTTTCAGTTGAATATGAGTTGAATAATTTAAGCAATCAACAAGATTATCCTACAAATCCGCCAACATCTCCCCTTTCTTTTTTTCGAATTCCCGTGGCACTTCCGATTGATGATTAATCAATTTTTTTTTCGGATATACTAGTTAATGAAATAATAAATAAATTTACTAAAAAAATTCCATATCATTTTTAAACTACCTTGCGTAAATATCTTTATTTAAAAAGTTTTTTTCAATACCTTAATATTCTAAGTGCGTAAAGTTTAATTAGAGCAAGAGCTTATCAAAGCATCTCGAAAATGCCAAAGAAAAATATCAGAATTTAAATTTAAATTCTTTTTTCACAATTAAGACACAATTGAAAAGATTTTAAAATTTCTTTGTTTATTTAAATTTAAAATTGTTTTTATTATTCTAGAGATTTTCTAGTCTAAAATTGTGAAAAAAATAAAATCTAAAATGATAAAAAGTTAAGCGATGCCTCAAGCAAAACGTTTAATGAATAATTAAAGAAATTTAATTTTTTTGCATTAATCAAATTCTTATTTTTGATAAGTTGAGCAGTTAATTTATTAAATGAAAAAGAAAACTAAATCATTAAAAAATAAATTTCTATAAATTGCGCACTTTTTTTTGAAAGTTTAAATATTTCACTTAAAATTATTTAATAGTTATAAACTAATTACTCAAGAATACTCAATTTTGAACCTTAAAAATAATCTTCGAAATCCTTATAAACATAAAAAGAACTTTTAAGAAACCTTTTTTTTATTAAATCTAAAAGACTTTCATTCCTAAAATTAAAAACTCTCAGCTTTAAAGAAAATAATCAAAACACTCATTAAAGAATATTGGAGTGATTTTTCATAAAAATTAAAACTTTGAAATCTAAAAATTAAAAAAATTAAAAAATTAAATTTCAAAAGGTTTTTGAATGTAATGATAACAACAATGATATTAAAAAGAAAAAGCTACAACAAGCAGACTTGGATAGATGTCTTACGAGTAGCTATATACGCAGATAGCCAAAAACCTAATAACCTAAGATTACTAGAACTTCTCGCTCCGTTAGGCTCCTCAGTCAAAAACCACCTGCACCCAGCCTTAACATGAAATTTTTCAACTATCGAACCAACACCCTCTGCAATCACCACCAAACACCAAATTAATCCCGAAGTAAAGAAAGTTAGCAAACTAAAGTATATTCTTTACTTTCGTCTCTTAGCCACCTATGCTTACAATTGCCTGCTCAAAAATCTCTAAAATTAGATCATTTATGATGTCAATAAGCATATATAAACTATCATGGTAGCCTATGAATCCAATTCTTTGAAATGCTGTAAAATTGAGCCAAAACGCATCTTATCATGTATACGAAGGCAGAAAAAATTCGAAGGTACAATCAAATGATTTGTGAAGTTGTCAGTAGAAAAGAACAGAACGAAGTGTAAAAAATTAAATAACTTTTTTTCTCAAAGTCCAAAATTAGTTCTGTGAATGCAGCATAGTACAACATTCGAAGTTGCATTAAACTGTAAAAGTCTGCTAAGAATGTGCAAAATACACTACGCTTGTTTTGATTGAAATTTAATTTGTACTAAACTCTGCACATCATTAGTAGACTTTGACAGTTAATGCAACATGCTTCATTCACAGAACTAATTTTAGACTCTTAGAAGAAAAATTATTTAATTTTTTACATATTTTTCTTTTTTTTTATCATTTTGTACTGAATTTCACAAAACCGAACCAAAGGACTCACCGATCAGCAAATAAATGCAAAATTTCTCAAAAATTAATTTTCCTCCGCGTTTAGCAACCTTTACAGGAGTATCGAAAAACTCAATGCAACCCGAGTTACTAACGCCACCTTCATAATCCATCTAAATATCTTTAGCCAGACCGCCACAGAACAAGTGTTCAGTAAAATTAACACCTGAAAACCAGTCGACTCCATCCTCGAATCCTCCATGAATGCTTACAACGTTAATTCCATTATTTAGTTTGAAAAATATAATCAAATCGCCTCTTGTTTTTGTAATAAGGATTATTGAGCAAATATTTAACAATTTATAAATGAATAATTTTAAAGAACCGGTTATTTGGTAATGAAAAAATAAATAATTATTTATTTTATTGTAATATTTATAGTATTAAATTAAATATTTGATTAAAGTTAAATAATCGAATAAACTTTAATTATTTTTGATTTTTTTCGATTGTAATTAATATTTATATCTAATAGAAAAACACTTTTTTATTTACTTTAAAGCTAGTTTATAAAAATTAACTCTTTGTCACAAAAAGTCTTATTAATTTTAGAAAAAACTAATATTTTATGTGATTGATCATTTTTGATTTCAGTATTTGAAATTTAAAGGTTTTATTTTTCAATTTTCAATTTTCAAAAGAATAATAAAAGCTTCAGGCAAATTGAAATAACATCTATGGTCTTTTTGACTTTCCCTGAGAGGTAAAAAAGGCGAAAAAATGAAGAAAAAATAATAAGCTGATAAAAATTTAAAAAATTTTTTTAGATGATTGAAATCTAGGTAAATTTTGCAAAAATTATAAGCAAAAAAAATATTAACCTGTAAGAAATCTCTTTTTCATTCTTTAAATAATTTGAAAAAATGTAATAGCATACTATTGACGATGTTTGTTCACAAAAATCACAGTAAACAAAAATCCAGTATCAAAAATTTTATTCAAAAACCTTTTAAATAGTAAATAAATAAATTTTGCTTGGTTAATAATTCATTTTAGTTTCTATGATGACTATGATTAAATTTTAAAGATGAAATGAATTTAAAATAAGAAATCTTTTTTTTATAAAAGATCAATTTGAGCAGCTTAACAATGTCTGAAGAAATAGTTGAAATAGCAAGATCAGCTCAAACAAAATGCACTAATTTGGAAAAATTTAAACAAATCAATTCCGAAGAATTCGAAAAAATTCTCCATTTAACGAACAAAAAGCCCATTTTGGCACCCAAGGTTGACAGACGAAAATTGAGCTACTCTAAAATTGAAATTTCACCTGAACAAAGCCAATTAGATGTGTGCTTCACTCAAAGTGTTACATCATCAACTAGAAATTCTCTTGTTAAAAACATTTGCTCTTTCTTAGAAAACAAAATTCAAGAAAACGTTAACACAGAGCTAAAAAATAGTTCTTTTAGAAAAGATGACTTGGCCAGCATTGATTCAAACAATGTTTCCAGCGTCAACGACATTTACAATGCTAAAATCAGCATCAGTTTAAATTCACTTGATTACTCGATCAAATGCAGCCAATTTGATGGTTTCTATTTTTTTTTAAACAAAATTTTAATTTTTAATAAATATATTTTAGCTTTTGAAAAATCGAAAAATAATAACAACAATAATGAAGAGGATAAAAAAGATGATAAAGCAAAATCAAAGTCAAAAGATCGACACAAGGATAAGGAAAAATCTAAAAAATCTAAAACAGATGAAACTGAACGAAGAAAGCGATCAAAATCGGGAGAGAAAAAAAAATCACGCAGATCACATTCGAAAATAGGCGAGCAGGAAAATGATGAAAAAAAAGTTAAAGCTGGAGAACATAAGGAGGAAGTCAAAAGTTCCCCTTATTTACAAGTCGAATCAGAAGTTAGTCAATTCACAAACCAAGTGGAAACGGAAATTCAAGTTGATAATGTGCCTCCAATTGTTATGAATGAGCCCGAACTACATGATGAGCAAATTGAAAAACCCGAGGATTCCGATATTGTACAAGAGCAAGAGCAATGGCAAGAGCAAGAGCAATGGCAAGAGCAAGAGCAATGGCAAGAACAAGAGCAAGGTGATGAACAAGATCAAGAACAAGGAGAGGAACAGATACAAGAAGAGGTAATGGAAGCTTCTGAGATTGTTCAAGACAATAATTCAAATATTGAAGTGATTGAGGTGAACGGTCCGTCAGATTTTTTAAATCAAGCCAGACTTAGCAATGCCACTAGTTCATACACTGATTTCAAAAATTCACTCAGCCTTTCAACTTCTACCAAAAAACAAGAAGACAGCCCAAAGCAAAATTTACCCATACAAACTGCCACAAAAGTACTTCAGTATTTATCTAGCTTTATTAATGTCACTACTCCAGAGAATAAAAATTTGTGGCTAAGTCTGATTGAAAAAACAGGTGATTCCATAATAGATATTTTAACAATGAAGGATGACGAAAATCGAAATATTTGGTTAACATGGCTCAAAGACCAATGCACTAGCTTGGATCAATTGAGCAAAGATCTTATAAATGATATTGAATCAAAAATTATGAAAATTGAGTACAAAAATTTTTAAGTGTTTTGTTAATTTTATTTAATTTGTTGTTTTTTTTTCCAAATTAAAATAGTTGTTACTTACATAAAGTTCAAAGAGATTTGAGTGAATTTAAATAAATTTTTTACTACAAAATCTTTTGATTAAAAAATGAGCTCGTTATTGAACAAAGAAAATCTCATCGAGGATCTGGATGAAGATTTAGGCGATGAAATGCAAGAAATTAAGGCCAAGAGAGCCAAAATCGATGAACCCATAGAAGATTTTCATGATAAAAAATTGGATGCATTTCTAAATTGGTGCAAGACTAATAGAATATTTATTGACTACGATAAGGTTAAAATAGTAAGTCGTGGTACGAGCCATAATTATGGAATGATCGCAATCAAAGATATAGATAAAGATGAAATTTTGAGCAGAATTCCTAAATCAGTAATCCTCGATCCCAATACTACTCAAATAAATGATGTTCTGGCGAAAAGTAATGCTAGTTTAGTTTATAGTTAAAAATTTTAATTTTTTTTCCTAAGATTCTAAGAGTTTAAAATCAAAAAGTAATTGGTCAAAATTGATCATTAGTTTGATGTTTGAAATTAGCAATTCTAGCTCAAAATGGAGAGAGTATCTCGACTGCTTTCCTAATTATGACATATTTGATTTACCAATGTTCTGGGAAACGTAAATATATTTTTTTTAAATAAATTATTATTTCTTTAAAATTCTAATTTTTTACAGTCAAAACTAAATAACTATGATCTAGAATATGCAAAGCTGTATAAAAGAATAAGAAACAAAAATAAACAAAAATAAAGTGATTAACAAAAATTACCTCCTAAACTTTTGAATGAGCCTTAGAAGTTTATTTTAATTGAACTAATTAATTTAAGAAAAGTCTGTAAATTTTTTAAATTAATAAAAAGAAAATGATTAGAAACTACAGTAAAATGATAAAATTTGTATCCCTATCAAAAATAGTCAACAAAAAATTTTAAATGACTGTGTCGGATAAAGGGATGTTATTTCTAGAGGATTTTTAAGTATTTGCAGAATAATTTTTTTGAATTAAAACTTTTTTGATATTTTTTTATTAAGCTGAGTAAAAAATAAAATTTCCTTTTTTTAGAAAAAAAAAGAATTTTAAACCCGAATTTTGATTATTTAATTAAATTTTATGTGTGTTATTTTTTTTTCAATAATAATTTTTTTCACATTTTTTTTTAACAATTTTAAAATAAATTCATCATTTAAAATTTTTGAAAAAAAAAATTTCTAATTAAAAGCACTCTAAAAATGAGTGTAAAAACAATCACTTAGGATAAAAAAAGATACGGGTAATTAAAAATGACACAATTTCTGCTGCTTGAAGGTTAAATGCCTTTCTTTTAAAATTTCAAATCAAATTTTTGTTCAATTAAAATGAAATTTAAAATGAAATTTTTCAAAGGTAAAATTTAATAATTCGAATATTTAAGTTTTTGAGGTGAACGACCCAGAAGAGATCCTTAATCAAGATATACAAGGTTCGATTAACCAGTGCACAAAACATTGATGAATATGCATTATACAAAAAATCAAAGATTAACTTAAATTGAAAATTTGTGTAGTTTTTTCCATTTTTTTTTACACTAAATATACTTAACAATTCAGTTACCAGTTAATCTATCAATTAAACTAATAAAAATAAATTTTAAAAAGTCATGATAATAAGATGACTTTTGTATATTTGGAGAAATTTTGATCAGAATTTATGTAAGGTCGTATGTTTATGTAAAATTTTTAGAAATAACTTAGAAAATTTACTACAAAGTTCTAAGTATTTAATTATGCGTGTTTAAAAAAAAAAGTTTACAAATATTTTCAATGTTCTTCAAAATAATCAATTTTATTTTTTATTATTTTTAAAGTGGTTAATTAAAAATTTAAGTTAATCAAAAGAAGTAAAAATTAGATAATGTGTAAGATATTTTTGGGAAACAAATAGATTAGACTTTAGAATTAAAATAATAAATTTAATTGCTGATGTTCTTAGAATCAAAATAAAAAAAAATCTTTTTGTTTGTTTTAATCAATAGCATTAATTTTGACCCATGATTCATAAACTCTGGACTGAACATTAATCACAAAATTTCCATAGAATATTTTCTTTATGTTTAAAATTTAATTTTTTAGTTTTTTATTAAAAGAAATTTTTTGTGAGATTTTAATCTTGGCAAAAATTATCCAGAAACCATATTAAATTTGATAATAAGATTTTTAATTTCTTAGACTGTAGCTTAAGAAATATCTAAACAATTTGAAAATGACAAATTTAAATTTTAGATCGGAACTTAAATCTTGGTTAGAGTACACATGCATACCAAAGAATGTGGCCATTGATTTGGACAACATGAAAAATGAATTTGAAAACATAATAAAACCATTCTTAGAGCAAAATAGACAGCAATTTGAGTATGAATAAATAACCATTTTACCTTTTTATTATTAAATTAACTTAAGTGAAAAATGCTTTAATTTTGATTATTACAAAAAAATTGTCGGATTTATTATGGCTTACAGCTTTAGAGATCCAAACGAAGATGTAAGCCATTTAAATGAATATTTATGAAAATTGAGTTGAAAAATTAATTTTATAAGCCAGAAGACCCGGACGCGATCGGACCAATGATGGTTCCAGTAGGTGATGTCCTAAACCACATCGCCAAAAACAATTCCCAAATTAGGTTTGAACAAAATGAACTTTTAATTGTATCTATCAAACCTATTAAACAAGTAAAAATTCACGAAATAAATCAAGTAAAGAAATTTTATATTTTTTTTACTAAGGATGAAGAAATCTTTAACACATATGGGGAACATTCAAACTCAGACTTATTACACATGTATGGTTTTGCGGAAATTTTCCCTCATAACATTTTTGACGCGGTCGAAATTCCCACCAAATGTTTTATTGAAGCCTTTAGAAAAGAAAAAATAGACCCAATTGAAGTTGCTAATAAAAAAATTGAAACTCTACTTGAAATGGAGCTAATCGATCGAAGTGCAAGTATCATCATTGGATATGATGGAATTCTCAATGAAGAAGAGTGTTTACATATTTTACAAGTATTTTTTAAAATAATTTGATAATAAGTTTAATAAATTGGTACGAAAAGATATATTCGATGCCAGTGGATGATTTTAGCGAGTTTTTGGAAAACGACTGTGAGCTTTTATCTGACGAAGAGTGGGACAATTTTTCTTTATTGAATGGTACAAATTAAATACAAATCTAATTAATAGATTGATCTTTGATTTTTTTAGAGAATATTTATAAGATACCAATTGATTGGAAAGATTTGATTAGAGAGTAAAATTTAAAGATATAATAGATAAATAAAATAAAGCTAATTATTTAAAATTATAGTTCATGTAATCTCCATACTGATCATTTAAAGATGACTTTAGAGAAATTGAATTCAATTGAGCCAGAGCCAGTTGATGATCAAGTTAAACAGAATAAAATTGTTCACCGACTGAATTTGTCCAAAATACTCATTGATAGCCAGCTTAAACTGATACACAATTTCATCACTTGTTTAGATAAATAAAATCGAACCTTACTCACTCAATCTCAATTCAATTTGTAATTATATCAATAAAAAAAATTAAATTATAAATTTTTAAATTTTTTAAAAATTTCCAGTACTGCCGTTTTAAAAACAAAGATAATTTTATTTTATGATAAGAGTTTTCATAAAAAATTCAGGTTAAATCTACAGGCTAGTGACCTTTGTTTATAGGAGACCGATTAACACTTTATTCATTTAAATATTAAATTAATAAAAGTAATTATGAATAAAAGATTCATTTGAAAAAAATTATGAACTGTAAAATTTAATATTTTTAATTTGAAAAAATATATCGTCTATTGGAAGTATCGGGACGTTAATTAAATCCTTCATACATTTTGATAGTTTAAAAATACTATTCTAGAAAAACTGCGTAAATTTATATGTAAAACATAAAAGAGTATTAAAAATAACATAAAAACAATCTTCATGAAACTAAGACGATGCTTTCTAAAAACTCGGTCATCAATTCACTTTTTACATAAAAAATGAAAAAAAAATGGAATTATTTGATTTTCATTTTAATGTTTATAAAAATTAAATTTACAAAAATATTGATTTTGAATTCTCAAAAACAAAAAGTTCCAATGAAGAATTTAGAGCTGATTAAGAATCCTAGAAGCAATGCTCTAAAAAAATTCACTTTGTTTGGAAGCGTATTGTTCAAAAAAAATTTAAGATTAATCTTAATTTTTGATCTTTTCTTCAAAAATTTATCGCTTTTGATTTACAAGACAAAAAAAATTCATTTTTAAAATACAACCAAAAATAACCTAAATTTTAAATTTTCTTAATAATTTCAATTTTGCGATTTATTCTAAGACCCTTTATTTGTTTAGAAGTTATTTAAAAATTAAAAAAGAATAGTAAAAGAATGGAAGATGAACCTTTCGATGAAATATATTGTGTTGATACTGATTTTTTTAAGTTTCAATCCGCAGACGAATGTGATAACAATTTTAACTTTTTAAAACCTGAATTATTTGTTTTTTTTTGTAAATTAAAAGTAGAACAAGATCAATCTTTTTCTGGACAGAAATTATATTTTTTTAATGAAGATGAAAAAAGAGTTTTCAAGATCTGCGGTAATTAACTTATAAAAATTTTAACTTTTAATCAATTTACCTTTTTTCTTTAAAAGGACAAAAGTTAAAATTTGATTTCTTTAAAATTATCAAAGATGAATATCTAGTCGTAATTTTTTGTTCAATTGGCAAAATAAGCATATTTCTTGCAAATATCAGTGGTAAATATTTATTTTTTTAAACTAATTTTTAAATTTTGGAAAATTACGTAAATTTACGAAAGTAAAAATCATAAATTTAAAATATTTAAATTAAAATTTGATAAATTATTTAGTATTATTTTTCGTTAATTGTTATAAAAATAAAATTTCCAAATTCAATAGCAAAATCGTCAATTTAGTGATTTAATTATAAAATGTAAATTTAATTTTTTTTAAATATTTTTATTTTGGCATGTTCTAAATCAATGGCCGATGCTCATGCTCCTTTCTTGCCTTCATTGGTAATGAAACTTTAAACACTGGTTCGATTAATCAAAAGATTAAAATGCTCTAATTTGTTTTCTTCAGAGGTACGATGAAAAATTCTCAAAAATTGAAATATTACAATTTTGATTTTTCTTTTAAATATTTTTGATCAAACATAAACTTTTTCCAAGCGTATTTGGTCACATATTTGTTAGACGTGCTTATGATTTGAAATCACCAAATTGATTTAATTAGAGAGCCTTCCAACAAAAAACCTCCAAAGAAAACAAATTATAGATCATTTTAATTAATTCTGCACAAAATAAATTAATTGATTAATAAATCTTCGGAATGTTCGTTGAGTATATCATCTTCATAATGACATAATCAAAGCTAGCCTATAACTTCCTTATTTAATTTTATTGTTTTCAAAAATTGAAGAACCCATGATGCCAAAAACTTGTTAGATTAACCAAAACCACATCTTGAGAATCATTAAAAAATAATGTTAATATTTCACGCACACAGTCTGCTGTAGCTCTTATTCTTATTTTATTCTTTTTTATTTTTTTTACTTTAATTATTACTTACCCAATTCACTATTTTTTTTGAAATTACTAAAAACAATGTTTTTTTTTCATGCGGCTGAAAGAAAGGACTAAGATCCATTCCAAACTGCCGGGGTTTAAACCCAAACTATATTTTTTAAATAAATAAAAATAATGTTAATATTTATTGAAAATTGAATTGCTAAATTTTTTTAAATGAAAATTTTAGCATTGATCTTTTGATCATTAACTTATCATGCGCTAATAAACTAATTGTTAAGCAAATGAGTTATAAGAAGAAATATTTTTTTTAATTATTCAAAATTATTCTATTAAGAAATATAATTAATATGAAAGGTATTAAATTAAAGGTTTATTTAATTGAAAAAAAATTATTTGCTGAAATTTTTAACTTTTGGTGAATAATTTAAATAAAATAATTGACAATACATTTTTTCAAGGCTTTTGTAGCACTTAAAGTTTTATTTGAAATTATTTTAAAGTCTTTTAACATTTATAGATATTTTATTAATGAATTTATGAATTGTTGCCGATACTTTTCATAGATTATTAATGTATGATCTTAATTCAAAAATATTATTTTTTTTAAAATAACAATCAAAAAAATAATAAAATCTTTGAATAAGAAAATTAGCTCCAATTTCTTAAATCGATACTTGGTAATGAATTACATGATGTTTTTGCATTCCTAAACATAAAAATATTTAATGAAAAAAAAATTTTTTAAAAAAGTACTCTTGACTTGGAATCTCAAAGGCTCTTTTTTGGATAATTGTAATATCAAAATCATTACAAATCAGTCTTGCCATCGTTATTTTTTTATCTCGTTTAACTGATTGAGTCTAAATGATGTGATTGATGGACCATTTTCGTAATAAAATCTATCACCTCCTTTCAAATAAGAAAACTGATTCCCAATTATGCAAGCAAAAGTTGGGCCAACCACTCCTCCTGGTACTGGCGTTTCAAATAAGCCACCCAAATACAAATCTATGTCTTCAACTCGACTTAAAGTTTTAATAATTATAGAAAATCAACAAAAATAAAGAATCTATTGTACTTGTACAATGAACGAAGTTTATTTTCCTTCGAAGGAATCATGACTTCAAGTAAAGTCTCAAAATCAGTTGGCTTTGTCCCACCACAAATATCCCTGTATTTATAATATGGAGGTATTCCGTGATCTCGACCGCGGTTTATATTAGCTGCTAAGAGATCAATAGCAGTTATTCTATTATCTGGCTGTACATTTTCAAACAAATGATTCTGTAAAGTATCAGCAAAGTTGGAATCAAGCTTAGCGGCTTAATCATCTAATAGTCCGCTTAAAATTGATTCCAAGCCACCTGCGGCTGGACTTTTAAAATAAAAAAAATTAAATAAATATTTTGATTAACTTAAAAAAATTACTTATAAGCCTCTGCAGTTTTGAAAATTGTTTTGGAAATATTTAGGCTTATAGCTATTGGTGTGCCAAATGGAGAGAGTCTGGAAAAAAAAATTTTTGACACACTATGTCCTTACCTAAATGCTGCTGTAGCGAATTCATTCGCGATTGAAGGATTTATTTTTGGGTCATACTTTTGATAAAAATCTGTTTCATTTAGAGAAAACAAATTGAGTGCTTTAACATAAACGCGACCAATTATTAGTGGTAGCCATTCGTTAAAGATTATGGGTTGGTAAATAGCTATTAGGATTTTCCGTGTTTCAAAAAAAAGTGTTTGGTCATTCAAACTTGGATTCAAACGACTAAGTTCGCTGGCTATTCTGCTGTGTTCCCGCATCAAAAGGGTATGTATGGCAATCAGGCCTAAGTTTTCGTTGCCACGATCTTCTCCGGTGTTAAAACAAAGTGACATTATGTCATCTAGATTGCAATTCGAATCAGGTAATCTAGTCAGATAAGGCCGATGTTAGAATAAACCAGGAGAAGTTTTTAAAAGTCCTGAAAAAAAAAATTTCATAAGAGATAAAATTGACCTCCTATGCCAAGTCTCAATTGAGCATTTCTGTCATTGTTCGATCCATAGACAGACGAGGCATCTATAAACGAAGTAACTTTATTAATTTGTTCTCTTGATTTAAATTGACAATCAAGTTGCGGAAAAGCTGATTGTGTTCGAGCAAAACTCATGCAGGACAATTTAATTATGTTTTCTTCTTTAGGAATTTTGACCGAAATGCAATTTTCATTTTGTTCACTACAATCACATGCTAGAGTTTCTCCGCTGGGTTCTTTAAAAATATAATTAATTTTGTTAGTGGGACGAAATTCGATTTAAACCTGTAGTTGACGGAGCACTGGATAAATCGAATGCTACAAGTTGACCAAAAAAGGTTGACAAGTGATTTACGATCTGTTCATTTTGAGTCCCTTTCATGGCCGCAGATATACTTAGAAATCGAGGGTTTGGTAATTCAAATCCATTAATAGAAGTAACTCTTTGTTTACCAAATCCATCTTCATATTGAGAAGGCAAAACTCTCTTGAATGGTAAAAATGCTTTGCCATACCATGGACTGAGGAGGTTGTTACAGCTTCCGTCAAAACCAGAATAAGGACTGTTAGGATCGCAATTAAAGTTAGACCTTTTTAGTTGACATTGCGGTGTGGCGATAAAATCATTGAATGCCAATTGAAACTTAAACAATGTAAAAATTGTGCACAACTCGAAAATCATTTTTCAATAGCATTCAATAGAATTATATCCAAGATTGTTTATTTTTTTAAGTAAATAAAAATTATTTAGAATATTAATTTTTCAGCAATTTTACTTTAATTTAGAATCACTAAAAGTTTTAAAGCCAAACTATTCTGGAACTTCTATTTTTAACACAATTTAAAACTAAAAAATTTCTTAAATTTGTCTTTTTTTAAAGAGGTGCAAAAAATTCAAAAAAATATTTCACTGAAAAAGTGTACAAAGAGTCTATTATTGTAATTCTTACACGCCAGAAAAGATGATTTTAAGAGACTTGGTTAAATTATAAATAAAAATAAGAACTATTTATTTGGTATTTTAATAATTTGATTAGAAAATTATTATTAAACATCTAATAATAATAATGATAAGCTGCAGCAGGGAACGAGACTAGGTGTAGTGTCACTATGATAGCTGTCTTTCTGAGTTGAATTTAATATAGAATCCATGGTGGTCTATTTATATATTAAAATTCGATTATTTTTCTCATTCAATTGATGCATAATTATCCGAACTGAGTGACATGTGACTGTAGAATCTTTTACATGTTATAATCGCGTGTCACTAAAAAGAAAGCTCTTTTTTAAAAACAAGTCACTCAATTCGGATAATTACGTTATAATTCGTTTCAATTTTTTTTTCACTCCATCTGTCCAACTAGCATTTGAAATTTTTAAAAACTTGGCATATATTATATGGATTATTATTAAATGGGTATTTATATTAATTATTTGGGTGTAAAAACAAATATTTTTTGGGTATTTATTTTTTTGTCAAAATTAATAAATAAAAGAAATAAAAACTGGGTACATGAAAATTATTTTCGAGTATTATAAAAATTATAATTGAATATTATATTATTTAATTATATTATTATATTATTAATACATTTAATAAATTAATTAATAATTAATAAATATTTAATACCCATTTAATTACATATTATATCACTGGGCCACTCACTAGTCTTGCAATCAAAAAAAAATTCACTTGTCTTATTTTGGTTAGTTGTTTACTAAATTTTTGTTTGTGTCCTCGGATACTGTTTGAAGGATCGTCTTTTTTATATCTTTATATCTTTACGTTTAATTCTGAATCTGTAAATCTTTTTTTTAAATTTAGTTTTGAAACTTATTATTTCATTAAGCAATACAATTTCTGAGAAAAATATAGCTAAAAACTTGGAGAAAGTCTATAGTGTCATTAGGAAAAACAATCAAGATTATCATAGAAAATTTTAAAACAATCCTGATTTTTGTTTACCTTTTTCCTATTGGAAAATTGAACGTTTTTTTTTTAAATAAGCTGACAATTAAAGAGTTGATTTTTCGTATTTATTGATTAAAAATTCAGCTGACTATTCACTATTATTAACAAAAGAGCAATTCACTATCTCAAAAAGTTGAATGCAATTCTATTTACGATTTGTGATTCAAAGTCAACCTGTTCCACAAAATTTAGTTTCTGCTTTGTCATCTTTCACACAACTACATTTAGTTAAACTAGAGCCATTATAGTTATTTCCTGTAAATGCTAAAAAACATGGCAAAAAATTTATGTTGCTCGGACTTTTTTTAAAAAAAATTAAAAGCCTTTTTATTTTTTCATGTTATTTTAATTTTTTTTTATATAATATTTTAAATTTATTTTAATTTTAGATTTTGTTGCTTTAAATTTTTATTTTCTTTTTAATTTGAAGGAGCTTTAGCTCGGCACAAAAAAAAAATTTCTAACTTTCATTTTTATCCGAAAACGAGGAGAGAAGAAGGATAACAAACATTCAGGTTAAAAATCAATTCGACCTTTAAAAATCAAGCAAAAAATCTAAAGAAAGTGTTGGACAACATCTTTATATCATAAATTACCTTAGAAAGAAGATCATTTAAAGTTTTTTATTATAAAAAAATAATATTTTTCAAATAGAAAAATTATTCGATTTAATAATCGACTAAAAAAATTAGTCGATTATTGATAATCGATTGCCAACACTACTTAAGGTTCGTAAATTTTATAAGTTTTTAGAAAAAAATTAAACTATTTATTTTATTCAAATTTTAAAAGAGTCTTATGTTTTTAATAGACTGCTCCAAATTGTCAAATTGGTTGTCAGAAAAGAAAGACGAATTTCAAGATGAAACTTCATTGTTGGAAGAGTTGTTAGAAGAATCATTTTCAATCAATTTAAAAACAAATCCTAAGTTGAACATAAATTCGCGTCAATATTTAAAAAAGCAAATAATAAAAATGATTGATTTGTATGAAAAAAACGATACTAGATATTATGGACCGTATACAACAGTGTGTCAATCGAGCGGCTTTGGTAAAAGTAGGGCATGCATTAGTTTGGTAGACGAAGGCTTTTACATTGTTTATTGCTGTCTCCGTGACATTCAATCGTCTGGATACCCTAACAGAAGTTGTTTAGCTCATAAATTTCTCGACAAAAGCAATGTCTTAAATTATTATGTCTGCTATTTTAATGCATTTATAAAATTAATCAACAACAATGAAATTAGTTGCTTAGATTTTTTCAACAAGTATAACCAAGAACTGAAAGATGGACTCAGTAATGAAATAGTAAATGAATTGATTGATTCTGAACTAAGGTGTTGTTGTTTTAATGAGGACATTGCAGTATATAAACGCTCTATTCCTTTAATTTTTGTATTCGATGAGGCCTCATCACTATTGAATATAAAGTCAAACAAAAAAGAGACCACTAATTTTCATATTTTGCGCCAACTGCTGTCCAAACTGAAAAAAAATATTTTTGTTCTTTTTTTGGACACTTTTTCAAGCCTGAGCAAGTTTATGCCCACTGCCTCACAAGATGCATCGGCCCGGATTGCATTTGGCGAAATGGAAGTGTTTGAGCCAATTTATTTACTTCCAAATTGGGATGTTTTTGTAAACGAAACTAAAATAGAAAAAATTGAAGACACTGCCAAATTTGAAAATATTTGTATGTTTGGCAGAGTTCTTTGGGGTTCTTGGATAGAAACAAAAAAAAATTCAAATGGAAAGTACAAACCAATTAGAACTAGTCAATTGTACTCATTGGCATGGAAAAAATTAATAGGTGCAAAAACAATAGACTTGATAGATTTGAATGATATTTTAGCCATTTTGAGTTGTAGACTTGGTGTAATTAAACCAAAATCAATCCCAAGTTGCCAAGATATGGTTGCTCGCAACATGGCTGTTTCAGTTTATGCAAACAACAAAAAAGATATATTTGAAATTAATTATCCGTCTGAGCCAGTGCTGGCCGAGGCATCTGCGTATCTAATGAACGCTATAGGATACCATAGAATGGTTGACATCTTAATTGATTGCTTAGAATCTTCCTTGATATCTAAAGGCGAGAAAGGAGAAACAATAGCTAAGTTAATTCTTCTTTTTGCTAAAGACAAGGCAGTAAATAAAGACCAAGTCCGAGATCCATTAAAATTCTTAGATATTACAATAGTTGGAGAATTTTTGCAGACCCTTTATGGAAAATGTGAGGAAAGATGTGGCAGTGTGGAAAACAACTGGTTATGTAGTGGTAAAAAGAAAGATTGCTGCATCAAAATGATAAATGAGCAAATAAAAAATGCATCAGTACTTTTGAATGGCTTGATTAATTTCAATCATTTTGTTCGGTCAAAAAATTTCATGTCAAATACACTGCTTGTTCCGGCTTTGAAGAGATGTGCTGCATATCAGTGTAAACAAAACGAAAAGTCAATTGACTTTATTATTCCAGTGTGTTTAAGCAAAGAAAATCTTGATTCGATCACAGCTTTAATGGTCCAAGTTAAATTGTATCATGACCCATCTAAGCCAAGACACAAAAGTTATGTTGACTACGCATTTAAAGAGATGAGCAAGGACTTCGCAGGTCAAAAAGGCTTTCTGGTACTTTACATGCAACTTGGTGAGCCTCAAAATAAAAAACCATTCATTTGTTCTATGGAACCAAAAGAAGACAGTCATTTTAATCAATATCAGGCTATTATCTACTCACAAGGAATTTCTAAGAATATATTTCCAATTTTAAGTTCTGGTCTTGACGCCAAATTAGTTTCTTTTTCTCAAGCTAATGAAAAGATTTATAAATCGAACGAAAACAGTGATAATAATGAAATTTATGATACAATATGCCATATATAGAATCAACATGATTAAGTTAAAATATTTATTAAACGTTATCTTTTTTACTCGTTTCAATAAGATTAATTAATAAATTGAATTAGCAAAATAAAATTATAAATTTAAAATTTTTCTAAAGTTTCACTTTTAGATCATTAATTAATATTAATAAAAAAAAATTAAAAAATAAAAAAATTAAAAAAGAATAAAAAAATTCAATTAAATTTTAAATTGAATCAACCAGAGCAAGATAACTCTTAAAAAAATGATCAACTTTAACAAGTGGCGTTTTAGGACTCTAATCTAATATATCAATGTGTATTTCTTATTCAAACTTTGAATTTTTTTAAAAAATGAGATATTTTAAGGATTTAAAAAAAAAACATTAAATCAATGAAACATAGTGACAAATATAAAAATTCCTATTTGAAAGCACAAAAAAAGTTGACAGATTTACCAAATCTGTCCACGAATTTTTCTGGAGAAAACTTCAAATTTAAAATTTTTTAAATGAAGCATTCTAAATGCTTCTTTGATGGGTAGCTAAAAGTACTTTCCATTCAAAAATATTGATGAAATTAAAAAATGTGTATTTATATATAGTTTTTTTTTAATTTTATTTCAAAGATCGCATCAAAAAACATTCAAAATTGGTACAATTGGCTTATAGAGAAATATTCCGAAAAGCTAAATATTAGTAATATAAAAATCTGCTTGAAGCTTATTATTCATTTTTTAATATTTACTTTTCAAAAAATTATCATTTGAAAAGGAATTTTAATTTTTTAAAAATTTCATCATACCTTATTTTGAACATTGCCTTTAATTAATTATTTATTTCAGCAAGGCTTGACTTCAAAAAATTTGTAATTTTTATTACACTTGTTTTCACAGACTCAAATTTTTCAAATTTTTTTTTTTGGTAAAGACTTAAATATTGTAAACAATCATCGAAATTATTAACTTTTTCATATATAATTATGAAATTTGAAAATTCACCTTCAATCTTAAAAGAACAAATTCAAACAAATCAATCAATAAATTTGAAATGGAATTTGTAGAATTAAGATTTACTGGTACAAAATGATGCAAAATCAAAATTTGGTAAAATTAGCTTTTCTTGTTTTTTTCCAAATATTATTAATAATTTTGTAATTGAAAAAATTAACTGCACTTTTAATCACTTTAAGATGTCTGTTTTCAATAATATAAACTTAATTTACAATAGAGCGTGTAAATTATTTGATTATGATTTATTTTACAAAATTTTAAAATTAAATGAATAAAATAATTAAATTTTTTTATTTTTTTTAATGCATTATATGGATTGTTTTTGAATGATTAAAAAAATGAAGTGTTAATCAGTCTTGAAAATAGATAAGTACATTAGACTGTCGATTAATCTTGAAACTTAAAAAAAAATTAAATATTTTGATTTATATAAAATATAATTTACTATAGATGGTGAAATTTTATGTTAACTTATCCTGATATTGTCATGAATAATAATTCGCAAAGTTTATTATTATTTTTATTTAGAATCGAAACTATGGAATTACAATATCTTAAATAATTGCATAGTTTTTAAACTATTATCTACTTCTTATTAATTTTATCTAATTTATATTAAAAAAAATAATTATCTACTGAAAAAAATATACCCCTTAAATAATTCTATTAAAAATTATGAACAAAACCCCATTCTGCTTTTGAAATTTTTTCCAAAAAAATCTGATGGAATTAAAAAATAAATAAACCTATACACTTATAAAACAGAATCTTTTACAGCCAACGGATTTGCCTTGTTTCTGACTATAATCGAGTGGATAAGTATTATTTTGAAATCCTTTGACTCAATTAATATTTAACAGTACTGAATTTTTAAACTAGTAATTATCTTTAAAAATAAAATTAAAAACTCATCATCTATAAATAAATAATAATAGAATTTTGAATTTTTAAACAAATATATTTAATCGGACATATACATTTCATAAAATTTTTTAATAAAAATTTAATTTCTATGGAAACTAGATCTCCTTGGAAACATAAATTCAAATGATCAATTATAAAATTTTTACAACGAGAATGTTTCAGTCGGAAAATTTAAAAAAAACAAACTTTATCTTTCAAAAATAATTTTGCTGTTATTTAGAAAGAGAATTTTTAGAAAAATTATGAAACGATTCTAAATGTCCTCAAATCAAAAATCGACAACCTCTTCACCAAACCCTAATGGTAAAAATTCGGCCGCCAAGACTTCTGTATCATCAATAAGACAAAAATCAGCATCTCTTAAAAGCAGAACTCCATCTGGTTCGCCAAAGAGCAGACAATCCAACAAATCGCCTGCTTCTAAAAAATCTCCATCTAGATCTAGAAAACAATCACAAACTAAAAGTGAAATTAAATTAGAAGTAGAACAAAACCAATTCGTCAACACTAATCAACAAGAAGGTGAAATCAAAAACGATGAGACACCATTCCAAGAGGAAAAAGACAATTTGGTAGTTCAAATAATTTATTTTTAATAAAATTTTTTCTAAATCTTTCTGTTAAAAATTTAAGATTGAATATGTAAAAGAGTTAATGGATCTTGATGGTTTGACCAAAGAAATGTGGAGCGATGAGCATAATGAAATAATAGACAATTTTTTGAAAAAAATAGATAAGAAAACTTTGGTTTTCTATTTGATTCAGCCAGATCAGAGCAAAGATCAGCTTATTTTAAAGGCTCAATTTGAAATCCCGTCAACGCCGGTTCATCAATTTAGTTTTTTTCTAAAAACTCATTACAGTGAAGAAATTGATTCAAGAGAGATATTTCAAAAAAATGTACAATATGGCACCTTTGGAGGAAAATATTTGACCAGTTTGCTTCGTTTAACATCTGGTCTATATGCTCCCTTGTTTTTTGGAAACAAAACTTGGCCTGATAGTAAAATAAATTTATGACTAAAATTTTATTTTTTATTCAATATTTTCAAAGCTATTAAAAATGATTTTTCGGCTCAATTGCATAAGTTTCTGGCCTCTTTGACCGATACAACTTGGAAAATGGAAGGCGTTACAGTGCTCTACATCCCAAAAGAAGGCGTTGATCTCCCAGTAGATGTCGCTTCAAAAAACAAAGAACTTGTGCAAAGACTTGAGAGTAAATTAAATTTTTTCAAAATTTTTAAAATCTAAATTAAAAATTTTAGCTTGTGTTATTCATTGGTCTAGACAGCTGAAAGATGTGCTCAATTCGCAGGATATGTCTGGCTTAGACGAGACTGCAGGTCCTTTGGAAGAGATCGAGTTTTGGAAGGCTAGAAATCAAGATTTAATGGGAATAAGCAAACAATTAAATAAGCCTTCGATAAAAAAAATAACAAAAATTTTGGACAATGCTAAATCGTCCTATGTTTCTTCGTTTGTTAAACTTGCCAAACAAATTCAAGTAAACTTTTAATCTTTGATCAATAGACAAAAATTTAAATGTCATTTAGGACGGGTCTCGTCAAGCTGAGAACAATTTGAAATTCTTGCTAGTCTTAAAAGATCCGAGTCATGAATTGGCCGATGCCAAACCGGAAGAAATACCCAAACTATTGCCTAGAATTATTAATATTGTTCGAGTTATATGGACTAACTCAGATTATTATAATACAAGAGAGAGGCTAACTGCTATGTTCAGAAAAGTAAGTCAAAAATTTGAAGTAAAATAGTTTGACTTTATTATTTTACTCTAGGTGAGCAATGAGGTGATAAGAAGGTGCTGTTCTGCCATAAATTTAGACAAAATTTTTGACGGTTTTGTGCTGTCAAGCAAAAAAACTTTGAACGAATGCATTGAATGCTGTAAAAGTTGGAAAGAAATTTACAATAATGTAACACGATTTTTACATAATTTGACAGTTTTTTTTAATTTTTTTGTTAAAAAGAGTGTCAAAGTACATCAGCGATTCGGCAATAAAGAATGGCAATTGGACAAAACAACAATATTCGCTCAAATTGACGCTTTCATTCAACGATGCAAGGATTTAATAGAGGTAAATAAAGTATATTTATTAATTTTCAAATGAGATTCTTTTTGAAAAATTAAGTTAAAATTAAAAAATTTTTAGAAACCTTTTAAATAGAATTTAAAGTCGATTTTAAGGGATTTTATTTAGAACTTAAATTAAATTAGTACTAGTTAAATGAAGTATTCAGAAAAATTGAAGTTCTTTTTAAATTTCTATTCCGATTCCTTTTTTTTTTCATAAATTTTATTTAAAAAATACTAATTAGTTATGAAATATTTAAATAAATTTATCAAACTTATTATCTTTTAATTAGGTCTTCAAAAACTTCTGCAAGATTATTGCATTAAAAGATACCAAAATTTGCTTGTTTGATTCTGCCAATTCTTTAAATTTATTATTCAGTTTTTTTTTACCATTTCAGCTTTCTAATTTTAATATTTTTCGAAATAAAATTAAACTACAAAAAATATTGAAACACTTTTGGTAAGCTTATTGTAATTATCAGTTAAATGCATTATGAAAATTTATTGAATTTTTTGACCAATTTTTCAATCCATAGTAAATAAGGTACAAAAAGTTTAGATATTCTTTAATATTTTTTCAAAATTCCAATTTAAAAAAAAATTATGGAAAATTTTTCATATCAATTTTGACATGAATTTTTAATTTATCTAATAACACAAAGATCTTAATAATTCTAAATTTGGTCTAAAAATTATAACAATTAGATAGCTGAAAAACAAAAAAAATTGAAGAATTTATTCAATGACAAAACAAAGTCAAACACTTTTATTTTCTTTTTTTAAAAAAAAGTCCAACACTCGCTTGGCTTCCATAATAACCACCTGGGACCGCAAAATTATCATTTCCTGGACCGGAAGAAATTTCATTTGTCCCTTCACATTCATTGAACGTGAAAAATTCCTGAATAATTAGTCTTTATGGAAAAACAAGAAGATTATTTGAATAATTTTTAAAACTGGAGAAAAAATTGACTTATTTTAAAAAAATACTGGTCCGTATCAAAGACTTTATTTTTATCTTTTTAAAAAAGTCCAAAACCGGACTTTTTGTTGAACTTTTTTTTTAATTTCACGATGAATATAATGACTAGAAAAATTCTTTAAGTATTTTAAAATGTCTTAATATTGATGACTCGCCGTTCCGAGATTCCAAATTAAATTTTTTCTCCGGCTTTAAAAATTATTCAGATCACGAAAATTTTCGCTTAATTCTCAACTACAGTCAAAGCATTTTTTCCAATCATTTTTATTACTTCACAGGTTATTATGGAAGCCAAGACTTTAGTTGGACTTTTTTTAAAAAAAAGAAAATATAAGTCTTTTACTTGGACTTTTGAAAATGATATTAATGCCATGTGTTTACTACATTTGTTGGGAGCATAAAGTGTGATGTTTGTGAAGAAATCTTAGATATTGTTTTTTTTTCTCGAGACATTCACAAAATCTTTCTTATTAAAACAGGTTTGAAAATATTTTGTACTTTTAAACAAGATTGCTCTTGTTCTTTTTTAGTTTAGTTTAAAGACAACAGAATTGGGTTGTGAATACTGAAAAGCTCATACGGCTTTAAAATACTAACCAGCATTATTTTATGTGTCTTACCTGATGTAATCACACTCTTTGGAACGCTTCCAAACTTGAAACATTCGAGGCCAAATTTTTGATAGCAGAATTGTTGATTCTTTCCTGGAGTAATAAAATAGAATTAAGATAAAAATGTTTCCATTTTATTTTTTTAAAAAAAAATTTCTTTTTTTTTTATAATAATTTTGATGCTTCTAAAGGTTTATTCTATCTTTATTGAATCAAAAAATATACCCCTAATTAATTGATATTTATTGAAGATTTAAGTTCTATACTTAAAATAAAAATTTGAATTTTGTAATTTTTTAATGTAGCGAAGTGATTTAAAAACGATGTTAAGTTTAATATCAAATATATTTACAATGGAATTTAGTGGAATATTTTATTTTGCTTAATTTAAATATTCAATACAAATTTTCTTCTCTTATTCTATTTAAATTCTCAATATCTCAAAAGTTTGAGATCGATTAGAGAAACACTTTAAAACATTTCAGCAATATTCACATTTTAATTAATGCTAACTTTTTAAAAGTCTTCTAATAAAAATATTTATGAAAAATTGATCATTAAAGATATGTGATTGTGAAGTATTTTTCGCGAACTATGAAGATGGTGAAAAGCGACAACTTCCAATATTCGGTGGACAAAAGGGACCCGAAATTGCCAGAAATCTTGCCGAAATTGAATTAACATTTAATCGACACTTACTAGAACTCCGAAAAGTCAAATCAACTATTTTGGACGTCAAAGCTACATCGTGGCACGAAGACTACAATAAATTCCGTTCAGCTGTCAAAGAAATGGAAGTTATGGTCATAAATGTAATCAACTCAACATTCGATACAATCACTTATGTAGAACAGGGTGTCGAGATTTTAGATGCATTCATGCACTTAAGTGCTAGAGAATCGATTAGACGAACTATTGACAAAAAAACTGTCGATGTTTATCAACTCTTTATTGAAGATCTCAATTCTGTCAAACGAGATATAACATCTAAAAATATTGTCTTGGAAAGCATGCATCCGGATTATGCAGGTGCCGCTATGTGGGCCAGAGGTCTTAAGAGAAGAATCGAAAAACAAATGTTGATTCTTAACATGGCCCATTTCTTGCCTTCAGCCGGAGTTGGTGACGAAGCAAGGGTCCAATACAAACAAACCGCTCATGCACTTGACGAATTCATGAGAAAATGCTTCAACGAATGGACTTTTAGCCTTGAAAATGTAAATTTATTTTCCATAATACAAATTAGAACTTTAGAAATAAATTTTCAAAGGATCCTCTAAAACTTTTGGAAGTTCCTTTGCTTAAAAAAAGTGTGGAAGCAGAGGGCATGATTGATGTCAACCTGAATAGCAGACTGCTCAAGCTGATCACAGAAATTCATTATTGGGAAAGACTTGGATACGAAATACCACACTACTGCACTGACGCTTATGCCAAAAAGCAAGAAATCACCAACACTCGTGATCATGTCCTTACTCTCGTTTTTGACTACAACCGAATTATAGGAGCGTTGAAGCGCCAAGAACGCGGTCTGTTCAAGGAAAGAATCAAAAATCTAGACAAAAGAATTCAGCCAGGTTTTAACAAGCTTACTTGGACAAAAACCCAACCAGCGGAGGAATTTATATCGACGTGCCGTCGACACGCCAATGAATTACAAACAATTGTCGACAAATATAAAGAATCGCTAATTTTATGCTACAGACAATCGAAAAAAATCAGCGAACTCCTCTTGGTTAGTGTTGATTCTAGAAAAATATTTGAAAGCTTGGACTTTGAAGAAGATCAGATTCGACACCGTAAGACATCATCGACAAAATTGTCCGAAATATATGACCACATTGAGTACACTCTTAAATCAGTCCATGAAATATTCAAAAAGGATGATTCAGAGGAAGTAAAGCGAGAATGGAATAATTTGATTAGAAAAATGCACGAAATGGTCAAAGAAGCATTTAGACTGAATGTCAAGAATTCTCTACTTGAACTATCCAAGGCAATAAATGGTGATGGAAAATCAACACCGAATCCTTTGTTCAAAGTTAATGTTCTTTTGGAGTCTTATGAAGAAAATGTTCCCACCCAATTTGGCTCTGATGAACACTCAACATTGGTCACTAAATACAGAGTTAATTTTAGTCCAACATTGGAGCAATTGGCGCACTTGGTCAATTCAATTGGTCAGTATCATCTGACAGATTCGATTTCCAGCATCACGAAATCAAAGCACGACGTTTTCCCTAAAAATGATGTGCCCATTTATTTGCTCATTAATCGTGATGAAGAAAAGATTAAAATAGAACAACAGATTGCCAAAGGCATGGAAGACAATGCAAAATTGCTCGAACAGTATTTGCTCACATGGAACAATTTCAGAGAAATTTGGGAAATAAATAAAGACATTTTCTTGCTTAGATACGAGCAACGAAATCCGATGGTATCTCTATTTGATGGCGATATAGCTCGCTACACTGAAGTCGAGAATATAATCCAAATTCAGGAAACTATTCAAACAATTCAGTTTATTTTGTTAGATTGTTCCCCTTTGAAGTACAGCTTACTTGGGCATTGTCAAGAATGGCAGAACCGCCTAACTTCTTTGTTATTGAAATTGGCCACTCAATCATTGAACAAACTCATTCAATACTTTGAAGACAATACCAAAAAAGTATTGATTCCACCGGAAACTCATTACGATCTTGACACAAGCTATAAGCTTATGGAAGCATTGCAGAACAATTTACCGAATATACAAGATCAAATAGCGCCTCTTGATGAACAATTTAAGGTCTTGGAAAAATATGAAGTGGCAATTCCAAACGAGGTATTTTTTAATTCAAAGTTGGATAAAGTATTTTCTAAAAATTAAAAAAAAACTCAATTTTCTATACAAATTTAAATTGATATTAGTTAAGCGATAAAAATTTTATTTTTTGATAAGCTCATAGAGCATTTTAGTAAGAATATTTAGTGAGAATGTTGTCGAATTTTTAAAGCTTTAATTCAGTTTTTTGTTCAGCAGAAAAAAATTTTACTCAAAATTTTTTTTGATTGTATAAATTAGTTAAAATACAGCTCAATTAATATTTAGAAGTTTTTAAATGAGATTTTAAAATTCAAGAAAATAAATGCTTTATAGGGTATATAATTTCGGCATAACTAAATTCTGATTAGCACAAAGAAAAACATTTCAACACAATCAGTCTTATTTTCACCACAAAAAAATAATTTTTCCAAATAAAAATATTTTACACTAAAAAATGCTTTCGAAAAACATTTCTAAGAAAAAATCAAACGAAAAAAAATTATTGATTATTATTTTTAGATAAACATTTGTTAGTATTCAAGTTGTGCCTTTTCAATGCTTTTTAAAAAAAGTTTCTTTTTTTTCTAAATCATTCCTTAAAAATTAATGAGAACGATTTTTTTTAAAAATTCAAAAAAAAATTTCATAGTTCTGTTGACAATTTTGATTATTTTTTGTGTTGAAAAGAATTATTTTTGTGCTAAGTGTTTTGCGTTTTTGTTGAATGGTTTGATCTTTTGAGTTGATATAGTAGACCAATATTTTAGATTTTAAATTATATTCTAACCTATTTTTAATCCGAATTAGCGTGAAGAAAGTATTTTTTTCGAATATTAGAAAATTAAATAATGTAAACTAATAAAATATTAATTTTTTTTTCAAACAGACAAGTGCATTACACAAATCACTTGAGTCCAAATTTGATGAATTCAAACAAACCTTGCTTGATGCTGATGAAATGCTCAAAAAATTCAAAGATCGCTTTAAGACAAAGCTGTTGCAACAATCAGAGGACTTCAAGAAAAATGTGGGCGATTTGATCAATGATTTCCGAACCAAAGGTCCTTTCTCTTCAGATTTGAAACCAGACGAAGCCTTATCAATGATAGAAGAAATGAAACAAAAATTAGCCAAACTTAAAGAGGAAGAACAAGAGTTGAGACGTGGTCTCGGAATATTCAGAATCGACCACCCGTTTTCCAAAGAAATTCAAAATCTCGAAAAAGACATCGAGGCTTTGGAGCAAGTTTGGCTATTGGCTAAAGCATGGGACGAGCATTACAATGGATGGAAATTAACAATTTTCAAAACTCTTGAAACTAAGGATATGGACGACTATGCCCAATCTGAATTTAAAAAATTGGTCAAGATGTCACGTGACCTAAGAGAAAAAAATTGGGAGGTAGTCGACATCACTAAAACTAAAGTGGACAGATTCAGGCGTACAATGCCACTGGTAAATGACTTACATAACAAAGCAATGCGTGACAGACATTGGAACCAGATAAAAGACGAATCCAATAAACAGTTTGATGAAAATGGTGATAGCTTCACTCTGGAAGCCATTATTGACTTACATTTTGAAGAAAATTCTGCTCTTATTAATGAGGTTTCTGAGGCAGCGTCCAAAGAGTTTGACATCGAAAAGGTGATTTGTCTAAGTATAATTATATAAATATATTAAATATATTATTTTTTTAAGGGTTTAAAAGCAATTAATGAAAAATGGGAAATTACTCTGTTCGAAACAGCGCCTCACAAAGATAAAGGCCATTTTAAAATAAAGTAATGAATTTTTTTTTATTAATAAAAAAAATATTAAAAAAAAATTCTTTAAGATCTACTGAAGATGTGATGAAAGCTGTGGAGGATGATCAAGTAATGCTCTCTACGTACAAAGCGTCGCGATTTGTTAAGCCATTTATCCGGGAAGTAGACAAATGGGAACGGGACATATCCCGAATACTTGAAGTAACCGAAGCTTTGCTTACTGTTCAGCGACAATGGCTCTATTTAGAAAATATATTCGCTGGCGAAGATATCCGAACACAATTGTCCAAAGAAACTGTTGAATTCGAATACTTGAACAACTCGTGGAAAACTATCATGGTTCGCATAAATAAAGATCCCAATGCCTACAGATCTACCCATTTTGAAGGCTTGGACAAACAACTTACTGAAATGAATGCTAAATTGGAAGGAATTCAAAAATCTTTGGACGAATATTTGGAAACCAAAAAAGTCATCTTTCCAAGATTTTATTTCATTTCTAATGACCAATTGCTGGAAATTCTTGGTCAATCTAAAAATCCACCTGCTGTTCAAAAGCATTTCAAAAATCTTTTTGACAATATAAAATCTTTAAAGCTACAAAAAGCGACTATGGGCTCCAAGACCGAAGCGCTGAGCATGTTCTCTCAGGATGGTGAAGAAGTCCCGTTTACTGGCGCGCTGCCTCTTGAAGGTCCAGTTGAATCCTGGCTCTGTGATGTAGAGGGCACTATGAGAAGCACTTTGAAAGACCTATTGAGACAATGTAAGGCTGCGTTGAAAAAAAATTTAAGCAAGAGAGACAAATGGTTGAAAGAGTGGCCTGGTCAATTGTGTATCACAGCAAGTCAAATGCAATGGACTGCTGATTGTACCCGAGCATTGCAGCAAGTAAAAGCCAGGGGTGACAAAAAGCCTCTAAAAAGTCTCAAGAAAAAGCAGACGCACATGTTAAACAAGTTTTCAGAAATTATTCGTGGTAATCTTACAAAAATGCTGCGGTCAAAAATAGTGGCTTTGGTTACTATTGAAATACATGCTAGAGATGTCATTGAAAAATTGGCTAAGTCTAATTGTAATGATATTAATGGCTTCGAATGGCTCATGCAACTCAGAGTTTACTGGGACAGAGAACAAGATGACTGTTTTGTAAAACAAACAACCACAGAATTTCGATATGGCTATGAATATATTGGAAATTCAGGACGTCTGGTCATTACTCCATTAACAGATCGATGCTACATGACATTGACTACAGCTCTTCAAAATTGCAGAGGTGGATCGCCCAAAGGTCCTGCCGGGACCGGAAAAACTGAAACAGTAAAAGATTTGGGAAAATCTCTAGCCGTTTGGGTCATTGTCATCAACTGCTCCGAAGGTCTTGACTTTCAATCAATGGGCAGATATTTCTCCGGATTGGCTCAAGTAAGCACAAATTTAAAATTATATACTTGTTTATTTTTAATTTTGTTTTGGTTTTATTGAAGAAAAAAATTTTCCAAATATCTTTTTATAAAATTCACTTTGGAATTATTAAAATTATAATACGATTTTATCAATTTATCTGACAAAGTTTTTAGATTTTTTCAGAGAATTTTGATACTTAATTTCGAAAATCAGAATTTTTAATTAAATTTTTTTTTATTTATTACTTCTTGATTGAAAATACTTCCTCTTTCATATTTAGACACTCTCTCATATGAAAATACACCAAGAATTAAATCTAATGTAAGAATTGTATAATAATAAAACACATAAATTGAAAGTTTTATTTACAATTTTAGATATTAGATATTCAATTCAATTAACTAAAAAAAGACAGTATAAATTTGTTTCAAAAATTTAAATTCATATAAGATTTTAAACTCTAGAAAGATTAAAAAATTTTCGGATTTCTCCTATTTAAGCTAATTTATTTCAATTTTTACTAAAATTTTGTGCTATATGTTAAACTTTGGACTAAAATTAATTGAAATGAATGTGAAATTAATATTTTAGGTTATCAAACCTTATTCTAATGAAACTTTATAGATTCGAGCATTAGCCTGTTAATATTCATGAAAATTAATTATTGAGACAAGAATGACATTAAAGTTAAAAGTTTGAAAAGAACGGCGAGATAAGATTAAAAACGGTACATGTTATTACATGTGTTTATAATTATAAGAATAAGCAATTTAAAGATTATTTTGTTTTTCTCACCATTGAATAAAGGTGCTACTAATTATTAATTTTATTTAATGCAAAAAAGTGTTTTTAAATTAGCTGAATTTAGAACGATCAAATTAGATAAATCTTTACAAGTCCTAGGATTAGATGATGTCAACTTTTGAAATATTTTTTACTAATTAAAGTCAAAGTCAACCGATACACTCACTTATTTAATTCTATTTTAAGCTTTTAAATAAAATAACATTTAATTTAAAAAGGAAATATATTTTAAAATTTAAATTTTGAAGACTGGAGCATGGGGTTGTTTTGACGAATTTAATCGTATAAATATCGAAGTGTTGTCAGTAGTAGCTCAGCAAATTTTGTCTATAATAGAAGCTTTACAGAGCAAAGCAGATAGAGTAATTATCGAAAAAAACGAGGTTAATTTGATAAGATCATGTGGTATATTTATAACAATGAATCCAGGCTATGCCGGTCGAACCGAATTGCCGGACAATTTGAAGTCAATGTTCCGTCCAATATCTATGGTTGTACCGGACTCCAATTACATCGCTGAGATTTTACTTTTCGGCGAAGGTTTTACCAACACTCGACTCTTAGCCAAGAAAGTCTACACTTTGTATCAATTGTCCACTCAGCAATTATCCAAACAAGATCACTATGACTTTGGTCTTAGAGGTTTGACCAGCGTATTGAGACATGCTGGCCGAAAGAAGCGCGCAAATCCTACCATGAGTGATGAAGAAATTCTCCTTTTGGCCATGAAAGACATGAACATACCTAAAATGACCGCTGTCGATTTGCCACTGTTCAATGCAATAGTGTCTGATCTATTTCCTGGTGTCGAAGCTCCTGCCATTGATTACTCCAGATTCAAAAAAGCCATCCAAGAAGAGCTTGTTGAGACTAATCTCCAGGTTAATTTCAATTCTATAAACAAAATTATACAATTATTTGAGACAAAAAATTCCCGTCACTCGGTCATGTTGGTCGGAAAGACTCAATCGGGCAAGACCGTCACGTGGAAAATTCTTAAACAGTCGCTGACTAGGTTGAATCGAGAAGGCGAACCAGGCTATCAGAGAGCCCAAGAGTACACCATAAATCCCAAAGCTGTAACCCTTGGTGAATTGTACGGCGAGTTTGACTTGAGTACCAACGAATGGCAAGACGGTATTCTTTCATCGGTGATGAGAAATTGTTGTGGTGATGAAAAACCGGACGAGAAATGGATATTTTTTGATGCACCTGTAGATGCCGTGTGGATTGAGAGCATGAATTCAGTAATGGATGACAACAAAATTTTGACCTTAATTAACAGCGAACGTATTGCCATGCCAGAACAAGTGTCTCTTTTGTTCGAAACCGAGGACCTTGCAGTCGCTTCACCTGCTACTGTATCTCGCTGTGGTATTGTCTACTGTGATTATCTAGATTTGGGCTGGCAGCCTCATATTGACTCTTGGATACTTGGAAAAAAAGATAAACAACTTCAAGAAGAGCTCAAAAATTTGGTCAGTAAATACATCAAGCCAATAATAAGCTTTAAAGAGCACAATTGTAAAGAGCTAATTCCAATTGCTGAATTGAATGGAATAAAATCAATGTGCAATTTGTTTGACTCATTTGGTACCAAAGAAAACGGTATTGATTCTCAGGGCGAGGAGTATTTTTCGCGAATGTGCGAGATGTGGTTCTTGTTTTGCGTAATTTGGTCGATTGGCGCCTCCGTAGATGAGGATGGACGTAAAAAATTAGATGCCTATATTCGTGAATTGGAGGGCACATTTCCGAACAAGGACAGTGTTTATGAGTATTATGTGGATACTAAACAGAGAACATGGGTGCAATGGGAAGAAAAGCTACGCTCAGGATGGAAATATAACCCGGAGATACCATTTTATAAGATCATAGTACCCACTGTAGATACAGTGCGCTATGAATACTTGGTGTCTAGTTTGGTTAGGAATCAGCATCCAGTGCTCTTGACAGGTCCAGTCGGTACTGGTAAGACTTCCGTAGCTCAGTCTGTTCTTAACGACCTGGACCCATTGGAGTTTGGCGTGCTTATAATCAACATATCTGCTCAGACTTCGTCCATTAATGTCCAGGAAATAATTGAGTCCAGAGTTGAGAAAAGAACCAAGGGCGTTTATGTTCCATTAGGAGGAAAAAAATTACTGACTTTTGTAGATGATTTCAATATGCCAGCGAAAGATGAATACGGATCTCAACCACCGCTAGAGCTTATTCGTCAATGGTTAGACTTTGGCTTTTGGTACGATCGAAAAAAGCAGACCACTAAACACATAAAGGATGTGTTTTTGATGGCTTCCATGGGGCCTCCGGGAGGTGGTCGCACAGTTATTTCCAGGAGATTACAGAGTAGATTTAATCTTTTGAATATGACTTTCCCGCAAGAGAATGAAATAGTGCGCATTTTTGGTTCAATGATTAACCAAAAATTACAAGATTTTGACGATGAATTTAAACCGCTTGGAGACTTGGCTACAAAAGCAACCATTCAAGTTTACGAATCGGTGGTACAAAAATTCTTACCAACACCGACTAAAATTCACTATTTATTTAATTTGAGAGACATATCCAAAGTTTTCCAAGGCTTGCTGAGATGCGATAAGCGGTTGCATTCAAATAAGCAAACATTGGTCAGACTTTGGATACATGAATGCTTTAGAGTGTTTGCAGATCGTTTGGTTGATGATAAGGATAGGGAAACATTTATAAGCATTTTGAGCGAGAATTTGGGGAATCATTTTGACCAAACGTTTCATAATATTTGTCCCAATAAACAACCCCCGAATTTTGGTAAATACATTCTATCTTTAATTTGGTCTGTCATTTAAAAAAAAAATTTTTTTCAAGCTGATTTTATGAATCCTGATCAAATTTATGAAGATATTGTTGAATTTCCGAAGCTAAAAAATCAAATGGAAAAGAATCTAATTGACTATAATGAATATCCGGGTCAGGTACCGATTGATATTGTGCTATTTAGAGAAGCCATAGAGCACGGTAAGATTTTAGTTTGTTTCTTTTTTCATTGAAATCCAAGAAAAAAAGAAGTCTTTGAATTTGCTATATTAGTTGAATATTTTATTTTCTAGGTTAAATTTTGAAAGAAAATTTAAGAGTTAAGATTAATTTTATAAAAGTACTACTCTTGGTAATAATTAAAGATGACAAAATTAACAAACACTTTATTAAGTGTCGCTAAGTCCATTATTACTATATTTTAAAGTTTCAATTCATTTAAATTAAATTAATTAAATTTATGATTATAATTAATTTAAAGAATTTAAGTTAATTTATGCTTGATAAAAATGTGACTAAATAGTCAATAGTTTTTGATTAAATATTTGATCGATTTTGATCTTGAAAAATCTTATGTTTTTTTAATTATAAAATCGCGATTGTTAAAGGAGTATCAGGAATTAAGCTACTCTAGCGTTCCCTATGGGGTTTCGTTTGGTAGGTAAACCACCGTAGCTTATTATTATTATTATTATTTTATTTTCAGATAATTTTTTTGATAAAAATTTTTTGTAAAATTTTTTTAGCATTGAAACAATTTAATGGTTTATTAGTTTAAAAAAATGGTAACAAAAAAAAATAATTTGTAATGGAAAAGGAAAAGAATTTATTGCCAAATATTTTTTCTAGAAAACTTAAGATTGATTGATTCAAGCCTTTTTTATTAATTCAAATAAATTTATTTAAATTGAATTTTTTTAAAGTATGTCGTATTGTGAGAGTAATCCGTCAACCGAGAGGAAACATGTTATTAATTGGAATCGGAGGAAGTGGTCGTCAAAGTTTATCAAAATTAGCCTCATTCTTATGTATGTATACTCAATTTCAGATTGAAGTTTCTAAGAATTACAAACGAGCTGAATTTAGAGAAGGTAATTTAACAGGCTATTTTTTTTCTATGAAAAAACATTCTTAAATATTATTGTTATCTAGATTTAAAGAGACTATATAACCAGGCTGGAGTCAGCAATAAAGAGACAACTTTTATATTTGTGGACACTCAAATTGTTGAAGAATCATTTTTGGAAGACATAAACAACATTTTGAGCAGTGGTGAAGTTCCCAATTTGTTCAAAGCTGATGAAATAGAAGAGATAAAGAACAATATGCTAAAAGAGGCGAAAAAACACGGAATCGAAGAAAATAATCAAGCTATTTATAATTTCCTGCTCGATAGAGTCAAGGCTAATCTTCATGTGATTGTATGCATGAGCCCAGTTGGCGAACCTTTCCGAAACAGAATTCGTATGTATCCAGCGTTAGTCAATTGTACCACAATTGACATGTTCCACGAATGGAATCAAGAAGCTTTGCTCGAAGTGGGAGAAAGATATCTATCTAATGTCAATCTAGAAGGAGCCGAGCAGGTATGCAAAGAATTATCCCTACTTAAAATAAACTTTTTAATTTATTTTTATGAAATTTGAATTTGAAATTTAACAATTTTTTAAATTTTAGGAAAAATTCGAAGAGGTATCAAATATAATGGATGTTGTTTTTTATATAGTTAGACTCATTCACCTCAAAATTTTAAAAATTCACCAAAAAAAATGTTTTTCTATACCTAGATGAAAATTAAACTAAAAACAATTTAGTCAGATGGTTCAAAAAAAAATTTCACTGAGTCTAAAAATTCAATAAAATTCCACAAATTTTTAATCCTATATAAATTTTCATTTTTAAAAACTTTTAATTCACGTTCATTATTAAGCACCTTAGTTAATGTGCATCCAAATTTTTTATGATCATTAAATTTACCCTTTTTCTAAAATCAAGTGCCGTCCAAATATTGCTCAAATGTTTTCCATAATGCACAAGTCGGTAAGTGATGAATCCAAAAAAATGTTCGAAGAATTAAGAAGAAGAAATTATGTTACTCCGACAAACTTTTTAGAATTAACATCAGGATACAAAACGTAATTAGCTTTTAAAAAAAAAAACAAAAAAAAAATTTTTTTTTTCTAGTCTTTTGTATGAAAAACGAAAAGAATTAGGTGATTCGGTAAACAAATTGACCAGTGGCTTGTCAAAAATAGTCGACACTCGTGTCAAAGTCGAACAAATGACAGTCACACTGGAGGAAAACAAAGCCAAAGCGGCCAAATTCCAAAAAGAATGCGAGGATTATCTAATTGTGCTGGTCGGACAAAAAAGAGAGGCTGACGAACAAGCTAAATCAGTAGCTGCATTCCAAACTAAGATTCAAGAAGAAGAATCCAAATGTTTGCTAATTGCCGAAGCTGCTCAAAAAGATTTGGACGAAGCTATGCCGGCGTTGAACGAAGCTCTTAAGTCTTTGGATTCATTGAAAAAAAATGATATTGCTGAAGTAAAGGCTTATGGCAGGCCGCCAGACTTGGTCGAAATTGTGATGGAAGCAGTAATGGTCCTTAAGCAATCCGAACCTAACTGGGCTGAGGCCAAACGTCAGCTTGGTGATCCAAATTTTATCAATTCGCTTAAAGAATTCGATAGAGACAACATTCCTGACAAAGTTCTAAAGCGAATTAACAAATACACTTCAGACCCAGACTTTCAACCAGAAAAAGTCGGCAGTGTATCTTCAGCCGCCAAATCGTTGTGCATGTGGGTTAGAGCCATGGAAATGTATGGGCAAATTTTCCGAGTCGTCCAGCCAAAACGTGAGAGATACAACCAGGCTATGGCTCAGCTTAAAGAAAAGCAAGATGCCTTAGCTGATGCCAAGAAAAAATTAGAAAATGTAATTTAAAACTTTAAAAATTTTTTTTTCAAAAAAAAAATATATATTTTTAAATTTGCTTAAATAATTAATATTTTGTCTAGATTCAAAATCAAATAGAAGAATTGAAAAAACAATATGACGAAAAAATGATACAGAAAGAAAAACTTACCAAAGAGATTGAGTTTATGGAAATGATGTTGGATCGAGCAACGCGTCTCATATCAGGTTTGGCAGGCGAAAAAAGTCGCTGGGAAGAGACAGTTGCTGATCTACAAATTAAATTGGGCTATTTACCGGGTGATTGTCTTTTAGCTGCCGGTTTTTTGTCTTATATGGGTCCATTCCTTTCTCAATACAGAGAAGAAATAATGGAAAAAATATGGCTTCCACAAGTGCGTCGTCTTAACATTCCATGCAATCCTGAATTTAAATTCTCCGCATTCCTTTCCAAGCCAACTCAAGTACGAGATTGGAACATTCAGGGCTTGCCTAGTGACTTGTTCAGCACTGAAAACGGTGTGATTTCAACCAGAGGCTCACGCTGGCCGCTCATGGTTGATCCTCAGGGACAAGCCATTAAGTGGATTAAGAATATGGAGAGGAATCAAGGACTAGTTATTTTCGATTTACAAACTCCTAATTACATGAAACAATTGGAAACATGCATCAGAATGGGTGTACCGTGTCTGTGTCAAAATGTGAAAGAAGATTTAGACCCATCGCTTAATCCTGTTTTGACCAAAGCTGTTAAAAAACGAGGCAATTCTTGGTATCTTAAATTGGGAGATTCAGAGATAGAGTATAATGTTGGTTTCAAGTTTTATATGACCACAAAACTAGGCAACCCGAATTATTCTCCTGAAGTGTCATCTAAAGCGAACATTATTAATTTTGCTGTAAAAGAACAAGGCCTTGAGGCACAATTACTTGGCATTGTTGTCAGAAATGAAAGAGCTGATCTTGAAGAACAAAAAGATAAGCTTGTTGTCTCAATAGCGGCTAACAAAAACAAACTAGTAGAATTGGAAGATCAAATTTTAAGGTAAGTCTATTTCAAATTAGCAACATGAAATTCTTTTCATTTTTTTATTAAAATAATATAAATATAATAATGTTAAGTACAATTCATTATTGATTTTCGATTATAAATTTAATTAATTTTGGGTAATATTTCGTCAAAACATTTTTTTTCAAAGAAAAATTTATTTTTTACATTTCAAAAAATTTTAAAATAGAGTTTTAGCTTTTTTTAAAAAGCAGAAATTAAAATAGTGTTTTTGCCAGATTTGTTTATTAACAATGATAAAATTTAATATTCATTTTGTATGTTTATTTATATTCATTTTTAAAAAATACAAAAGACTATAAAAAAAAAGAATCCTTTTCCCTATTAAAAATTATCAAAAATTAATAAACAAAAGAATAAATAAGAAAAGCTAAAAAAGCTATTGATGGTGTTTGATATTCATAAAGAACTTTTTTGGTGAGTTAAATGATCAATAAATTCATTTAAAAGAAAAATTCTTGAATAAAATAAAACATTAAAATTGTATCTTTTCATTTTTCAGAGTAAAATAAAATTCAGGACAAATGCTTGCTAATTGTGTCATCTAAAGTGAACATTACAGAAAAGAGATGCTGGTAAACTGTCAAAGACTTCTAATTATTTTTAAAAATTTTCCAAGTTTTTTTCATTTTTTTCTGTTATTTTTCCCCAAATTTCACAAAACCAATTTTTTAACTCATGGAAACAATTTCACGATACAATTTTAATGCTTTTTTTTTATTTTAAAATTGTGCTGTTCATATCTATATGATTTTTTAAAAAGTTTATTGATGGCCCAAAAATCAAATGGCAAAAAAATTGGAGAATTTAAATTGATAAATTATTTATTATTTTTATTAAAATAACGTATTGATTTTAATTATAAATTAATATTTTTGTCTATTTTAGATTGCTGAATGAAACCAAAGGAAGTTTATTAGATAATGTCGAGCTTGTAGATACACTAGAAGTTTCTAAGCAAACATCTAAAGATGTTACGGAAGCTGTACTAACTGCCGAACAGACTGAAATAAAAATTGATGCCACTCGAGAAGTAATTTTTTTATTTTGGCTAAAAAGCCTATTTATAAATTTATTTTAAAAGGGCTACAGACCATGTGCTCAAAGAGCTGCTATTTTGTTCTTTGTACTTAATGATTTGGGCAAAGTAGATCCCATGTACCAATTTTCTCTTGATTCCTACATCACTCTGTTCAACATGTCTCTAGAGAAAAGTCAAAAAAGTCCCAAAGTAGAAGAACGGATAGAAATGTTAAATGAATATCATACCTATGCGGTGTATCGTTCGACTTGTCGAGCCTTGTTCGAAGCCCATAAGTTGCTATTTTCGTTCCAAATGTGTGTTAAGATACTGGAAGCAGCTGGCAAATTAAACATGGATGAATACCAATTTTTCCTCAAAGGTGGCATCGTATTGGACAGAGAAAATCAAATGGACAACCCATGTCCTTGGCTAGAAGACCAATTGTGGGACAATATTACCGAGCTTTCCAAGCTGCCCAACTTCCACGGCATAATTGAATCTTTTGAACAGTATCCAAGAGATTGGAATGTTTGGTATCAAAGTTCCGAGCCCGAAATAACTCCTTTACCAGGTGAATGGGATTCATCGCTGAACGAATTACAGCGAATGTTGATCGTTAGATCATTGAGGCGCGATAGAGTATCGTTCTGTGTGTACAAATTTATTATAAATAATTTAGGCTCCAAATTTGTTGAACCGCCGGTGTTTGAGATGAAATCGGTGTTTGAAGACTCGACATGCAAAACACCCTTGATATTTGTGTTATCCCCAGGTGTTGATCCAAACAAATATTTGAAAGAATTGGCTGAAAAACTTGGCATGATGAATAGGTTCAACAGTTTGTCTCTAGGCCAGGGTCAAGCGGCTGTTGCCACTAATAGAATAAGAGAAGGTGCTAAAAATGGATATTGGGTATTCTTGGCCAATTGTCATTTGTCACTTAGTTGGATGCCAAAATTAGACAAAATAGTTGAGCAACTTCAAACAGATCCAGTACATAAAGATTTCCGATTGTGGCTAAGCTCGAGTCCGCATCCAGACTTTCCAATTGCAATTCTTCAATCAAGCATAAAGATAACAACTGAGCCGCCCAAAGGTATTAAGGCAAACATGAAACGTCTGTATGCTCAAATGACCGAATCTAAGTTTAATGCTAGCAGAAAACCGGAAAAATACAAAAAATTGCTGTTTAGTTTGTGCTTTTTTCATTCAGTTCTTTTGGAACGCAAGAAATTTTTAAATCTTGGATGGAATATTAACTATAGCTTCAATGATTCGGATTTTGATGTAAGATTTTAAAATTTTATTCAAAATCAAATTTTGTGATTTAATTTATAAAATTTAAGCAAACTTAAAATTCATTATTTTTTCTAATTTAAACACTGATGATAGATTTAATTTTTTTGAGAAAAGATATTTAAAAAAATATTTCGATAACAATTTTGGAAACTATTGATCAAGAACTTTCAATTTTTTTCTCTTCAAATCAAGGCTGGCAAATATTTTTATTTAAGATTAATTAGGTCTTGAGTCAAAAAGTTATCTTCGAAATTTAGTGATAATAATTTAATTTTTTATTATTTATCTTTTTAATTATTTTAAATTAAAAAGAATTGATGAAAAAATTTAAAGTTATAAGTAAAATTCATCTTTTTCTGTTTAAATGTAGCTTAATCTTTTGAGATCCTAAAATTATGAATGAATCAAATTTAGTAGCTTTCAAAATTTAATAATTTATTTATTTATTTATTTGTTCCGAGCAAGAGATCCTTAAAAAAAAAGTATAAATTAAAAATTTTAAATAAAAATAAAATAAACTTTAAAAAAAAATCAAAAGATTAAATAATATATAATATAAGTAAAATAAGTTTAAATATAGAAGGAAAAAGGATTAATTGAAACAGAAAGTGACAGATTGTTCACGATTAAGTATTTGAAGATTCAGCTTTAAAAGAAGAGATAGTTAGGTAGCAATTACACAATGGAGTCGGGTAAGCTATGAACCTCGATTCAAAACCTGCTTTGTATTCACTAACTAATCTGACCACCAGAGTAACAGAATTAACCAGTCCTCTCCCGACATATCTTTGACTCAATTCAAAAAGTCGATTCGTCACAGTATGAAGTTTAAGTTTATTTAAGGCCTGATGATGGATAATGTTAGATGAAGTGTCATATTTTTTTTCAGTTTTTTCTTTTGAATTTTTTGAAATGATCATGTAGCAGACTTTTCAACTGAAATTTTCATCTTCCATTTGAAAAGCCACTTTTCAAGTTCTGTTAGTTACTTATTTATCATGTTCTCAAAATTTCTCCTCTTTTTAAAAATAAAAAAAGTAGCCAAATCATCTGCAAAGAGCAGAGAGTATTGGCTTTTCGTTTTGTTTCTTTTTTGTATTTCGTTAATAAAAAAACGGACTAATTACGAAGCCTTGTGGGACTCCTGCTCTAATTTGAAATTGATCACTCAAGTATCCATTCACATTTACCTTAAAAGATCTTGAATCCAGAAATGATCTAACCCAATTGATAAGATAAGGTGGTAAGTTAAGTTTTATTAGCTTGTAAATAAGACCCTCATGCCAGACTTTGTCAAATGCTTTTGATATATCAAAAAATAAACAACAAAATTTTTTTTTTCTGTTAAAAGATTCTACTATTTTTTGAATAAGGAAGAATAAGTTATCAACTGTTCGCCTAAATTTTCTGAACCCTGATTGTTCCTCAATAAGAAGAGAGTTGCTTTCTATGAAATAATATATTCTATTAAAATAATTTTGGTGATCTTTCATTGACAAAAAACATTAACAATTATTAAAAAAAAAATACGAAACCAATTACGTAATAAAGCTTTAATAATTCGCTAGAATATCCTGATTAATTGATTTCGGAATTTTTTTCATTGTTTCTTTAACTGATTCCAATTAATTCGATGCCAGGAGACTCTTTTAATTTTAAATTAATTGAATAATTTTAAAAATAGCTTTACTTAAAATTAAAAATTTTTGCTCACAAAATCTGAAAAGCTGATTTAGACAAACTTTAAATTTATCTGATATTTTATAGATGTCTGAGAAAATTTTGGTAAATTATTTGGAAATGTACGAAGATACTCAATGGGATGCCTTGAAGTACTTGATTGCTTCTGTCAATTATGGTGGTCACGTGACTGATGACTGGGATATGCGATTACTTCAGACTTATATGAACACTTATTATAAGGAAGAAACACTTCAACCATTCTTCAAGTATTTAGATAGAACATTCAAAAATAAAAAAATATTAATTTAACAATTTTATAGACTAAGTACTTTACCTTATTACTATGTGCCAAAAGACGGACCACTTCAGACTCACCGTGATTTTGTCGGCATGTTACCAAACAACGATCATCCAGAAGCATTTGGTCAGCATCCAAATGCCGATATAGCTTCTCAAATTAAAGAAACTCAACTTTTATTTGACACTTTATTATCTCTTCAGCCTCAAGTTACAAGCACTGCTAACAAAGCAAACACCAAGAGTACGGAAGAGGAAGTGATGGAAATGGCAACCAAAGTTCTCGAAACGTTGCCAAGCAAAATAGACTATGAGGGAACAAAAAAGATATTTTCAGAAGACAATTCTCCTTTAAAGATTGTTTTGCTTCAAGAAATCGAGCGATACAATATTCTGTTAGACGACATAAGCCAGTCTCTGATTTCTTTACAAAAAGGTATAAAAGGTCTTGTGGTCATGTCCTCCGATTTAGAGGAGATTTTCAAATGCATCTATGAAGCTAAAGTTCCTCCCAGTTGGCAAAAAGTAAATTATTAAAATAATTTAATCTCAATTAATACAAAATTATTTTTAGATGTATCCATCTATGAAACCATTATCATCTTGGACTAGAGATTTGACCATGAGAGTGGATCAGCTAGCTAAATGGTCAGAGACCGCTAAAGCACCTGTTCTGTTCTGGATGTCCGGATTTACCTTCCCGACAGGATTTTTGACTGCAGTACTACAAACTGCTGCAAGATTTAACAACGTAAGAATTTCATTTAGATTCTTTTGGTCAGGAAGTTTTATTTTTTTTTGTTTCTTAAGGTTTCGGTTGATTCATTATCATGGGAATTTACAGTGATGCAAACTGATGATCAATATATAACTGAGGCTCCCAAAGATGGAGTCTACATAAAGGGTTTATTTCTAGAAGCAGCAGCATGGGATAAGAAAGCAGGCTGCTTAGTCGAACCAGAGCCCATGCAGTTAGTTTGCTCGATGCCTACCATTCATTTTAAGCCCGTTGAGAATAAAAAGAAGGTTAGCAAGGGAATGTATGTTTGTCCATGTTATGTGTATCCCAATAGAGCAGTCGGAAGCGGACGGCCATCATTTGTTGTAGCTGTTGACTTAAAAACAGGAGCTATGACGCCCGATCATTATGTTAAACGAGGAACCGCCTTATTAATGAGTCTTGACAATTAATATAAGTCATCTTAAATATTTTTTTATTATTTTATTCTCAAATATGTTTGATATTTTTTTAAATAAAAATTTTAAATTTTTCTGTAATTTATTCAATATCATAAAATAGATTTAATGACCAAGCATTTTCATGATCAATAACTTAAGGATTTATCACACTCTCTTGAAAAGGCATTTTGGTATTAAAATTTTTTTTGATTAAAAATTTAAATTTTTCATGGATTTAAGAATAAAATGAGGTTTTTTCGTGTTTTTTTTGTCCTTAAATTCAAAATTCCCCAGTTTTATTTTTCACACTCTGAATGTATTTTCATGTACCTTTTTAAATGAGCCTAGAAATATCAAAAAATAAAAACTTTATTTTTTGCATAAAATCTTCAATTAAATGATTTAATTGATATAATTGATATATTTTGAAGATTTTTTCCACCCTCAGCGGGTTTTTGAACCTTCGATCCTCTTCTTGTATGACTAACACATAAAACATTCTACTTTACTGGGTTAATCTTTTTTAAAAAATTCTAAAATTCTTTTAGTTTTTGTGACTTTGCTTTTTGCTTTTTAAATCTCTAAAATCTGTTTTTTTAGATGATATTAGGGTTAACATGCAAATTTTTAAATTAATAAGATAAATGCAAATATTTTTTAAGAGTGTTTTAGATAGTTTTTAAAATTCCCAAAAAAAATCTTGATTCTTATCAGGATTTAAATTGATTATAAATTTTTGATTTTTGAAAATACTCAATTTATTTATGAAGGATTCCAAGAGTGTTAATTAAGTTTTGAAAAAATTGCAATACTTCAATTTCAAATATCTCGGCTCTAATTTAATTTTCGTTTTTGTTTATAGTTTATTAAAAAAATAGAGTTCTTTTAAGAAAATAGCTTATTCAACAATTAAAAACACTCAAGTGTTCTGAGGATGTCATTTTCTTATGTTGTACTTAAAATTATATAAAACAAAACAATGTTTTGAGTAAATTTTAATCAAATAATATTCTGGAGAAAAAAGGAGCAATACAAACGATCATATTTTTGCTTGATTTAAAAAATACAAAAAAGATTCAGGTAAATATCCTATTTTTCTTCAATGAAACTTAAGTGAATTATTTTTCCATTAATGACTTAATCACCAAAAAACAATTTGAATTACGGTAAATTAAACGTTGTCTTTTTCTAAACTCAACTCATTTACTTCATAATCATGTATAAGATTTTCAAAAAATCATTAGCATTAAATAAGCTGCCTGAGGTGATTCTTCAAATTATTTCTTAATAAATAAATAAAAAGATTGAATGAAAAAAAGAAGAAAAATTATTAACTAAAAATTGATTTATTCTCTTTATCAATTATAACATTATAATAAAAATTAAAAACTGCTAATATCGAAAATTTATATTAAATTTCAATATGAATTCAAAATTAAGCATATGATACAGAAATGGTTCATTAAATCCTTTTTTTGCTTATTTTTTTTATTTTGACAAAATTCATATTTAACGTAAATTATTTCAAAATTTCTTCTATAAAATACTCAAAAGTGTGACATGTTCTAGGCAAAATCCTGGAACTGGGTTTCACCTCGAGTCATGCCTAAACCTATTATTTAGTATCCTTAACCTGTTTAATAAGAAATGCGACACTACAGGTAAAAAATTTAATAAACTGAAAACTATGAAAAACTTTAGCTATAAATAAAAATTCGAGAAATCTAGGTTCGTTTAATTTAATGATTATTATGAATTTTCTAATTTTTAAAAATTAATCAACTATTTTTGGCTAATTTCGAACCTTTCGATGGTAAAATTCTTCTCATTTTCTCAGAAAGGAACTAAATGCAATTTTCTAAAAGAACCAAATATGTTTTTTAAAGATTTCAGTTAATCAGATTAATTATAAATAAAAAGGAAGTTTATAATCAAAGGAGTTTGGTATTTGAAAGCTTAGCAGAACCAAACTGATTTTTATTCTAAATAAAATAATTACACAACATTTACTGAATTATTTTTTTTCAAATTTGATCGCAAAGCAAAATTCATGTTTGTTGGCTACTAAGTGTACAAGCGACCTGGAATTTTCTTGTTAATTCATTTTTTCATTTAAAATTCAAATGCTTTTTTTTAAACTCATTTCATGAGAAATTATTGAATCTTGGTTTTATTAATTTTGAATTGAGAATCGTTGAATTTCAAATGAAACATTAATTTTTTGAGAAGCCATCTAGAATTAGATACAGCAAGATTAAATTTCATTTAAAATATTATGTAACAGAAAATGACACTTTATTAGGCCTATTAAGTTTAAAACTTAAGTAGTTTTAAATTCTTTATGGAATCCAAATTCTTTTTGTCAATTAATATCATAATTTTTTTGGATCTTTTGAATGAATTGTTCTTTTTTAAATCTATTTTTGCCATTTATTAAAATATTTAGAAATATTAAATGTCAAATTTTTTTTTATGATTTGTTCTTTCAAATTCAAGCATTAATAGCTTTTTATTGAAAAAAAATACTAAAATTTATTTATCTATTTGTCGATTAGTTTTTGTGATTTAATTTAAATCAAATTATTAAGCAAACACAAAACTAAATGATGAAAAATTTATTTGGCAAAGTGCTGAGATAATATTTGAAATAATTCGATTAAAATCTTTACAATAACCTCTGAACTGAATTAATTTACATTTAGGGTTAAATGGGTGAATAGAGATTATTAAAATTGTTTATTTTTCAAAACCACTTGAATCCTAAAATTGATCTTTAAATTGAAATTCAAAAATTTAGCATTTGAAAATTTGAATTTTACATTTTTCATATTTTTTTTAATTAAGAAAAATCAAAAATTATAAATTTCTCTTATGAAGTTTAATTCTTCCTTTAATTCAGCACATTCTTTTAAAAAGGTTCACTATTTTAATTATAAATTTTATATGCAATGAGATATTTTAATTTACAATTCTTTTCTTTCGTTTGATTAGACGTTAATTTTACAAAAAAATTTTTGGATCAAAAAACGGATGTTAAAAATAAATTTTGTTGTCTTTTTTCTAATAATTATCATTCGAGAAGTCAATTTTTATTTTTAGATATTTTATTGCATTTTTAAAATTAATAAAAAATCTTATTGATTTAAAACTGTTTCAAAATGATAATTAATAAAAAAATATCTTTTATTTTTAAATTTAATATCAAGGTAGATCACTTTATCGATTTGTAAAAAAATCTAAAAATTGGTTATTCAATTTGATTATTTACTCATTAAAAGTAGATATTGATTATGCTGCGTTATTATAAATTAATCAATTTTTCCTAAAAAATGAAAATCTGATAATTTATTTAAGTTTATATATTAATTTAAAATTAGACTATATTTCAGCTTATTTCTAAAAGAAATACTGGCAAAAAATTGAATTAGAATGTCATATACTAGATTTCCTCAGAAACAATATATTATTTTTTTAATCACTTTGTTTCTTTGCTGTTAAATAATTTTCTTCTGTCATAAGCTATTAATGTGAAAAAGCTCGCTTAAATCGATAAATGAATAAGCATTTTAATTAATTTTCTTATGATATTTTAATTTTATAGCTTTTGTATTGATAATGAGAGAACACATTTTATAAAATTATTACGGTAAAAATATTTAATAACAAAATTTGAAAAAAAATCAATTTTTAATAAAGTTAATAGGACAAGAAGGGAATCGCGAAAAGCAAAAAAACAAAAACAACGTAAAAAAATGTCAATCATTTATTTCTTTTGCTTCTTGTTTTATTCTATTTCCGAGTGTAGATTTACATTTTAGTTTAATAAATGATAAAGCAAATTTTACCTCATTTATTAAAAAAAAGCATACTTTGCGAATGACAGATAATTTATTCCAAAATTCAATACCCAAGAAAAAGTTGATTACTAATTGAAGCGTTTACTTTAAATTCACATTTTCTATTTTAAATTCTGGAAAATTTACAAGCTAGAATGATCACTAAAGTAATGATTTAATTCGATTTTATTTAATTAGTTTATTAGTCAAATATTTTTCAGCACTATTTAGTGTTATTTTGTATAATTTATCAAATGTCACATGAATCGATTTTTTTAAAATTTGAAAAAATTACCTGATTCAGCGCAAGTAATTGTAAAATCAAAATGACTAAAAACTCAGTTAAACTAAAC